>OV702281.1:280124884-281448217 GCA_916181665.1 Avena sativa
TGAAATCCTTTGAATCAAACCTATTGAATATGCAGAAGTGATTAGGAAAGTGTTTACTAAGCTATCTTAGCTATTTGAAATACCATTTCACTGAAAACTTAGATGCATGGATCTACTCATAAGAGTGCGCTTGAATCGAAAGAAACCTAATTAGGCTTTACATTCTAGTTACTAATGCTTTAGGATCAGCCTACTAAAATGATAGACCATTGGGTTACTGACTACACTTCAAATGGGTTTAGACCAAACATATCCCTTCACTTTTCTGTTCAGCATACCTATTAAGAATGATACGGCCAGATGAAAGGAAGTAGATTTCATTCTAGTTGGATCAAAGTGCACGTGAATCATGTGCATGTAGATCCTGACTACAGTTGTAATAGCTACATAGGTATGCGTTTCCCTCTTCAGTGAAGGGAAGTAAAAGAGGTTGTGTCATGAAGACTGCAATGCCGATAGTCATCCGTCTTATCCGTCAACTTAAGAAGACTAGTGGTAGTCGAACGAATAGCAATCCATGCTGCCAACTAGTAAACCAAGAGGTTTTGTTTGGTCGAAAGTCTCCTCCGGTTAGGAGTCAAATTCCATAAGATGGATCCGCCGCTATTTTCTCATCATCTGGCACTGCTTGAGGAGCTGCTTTTCTTTCTTCCTCAAGCTAGGGGAGAAGCCTATCTGAGTGAGAGTGCCTCAACCAATTCGTTCCTTGGGACTGCTGTTGTTAGTTCTTTGAAATGAATAGTTTGATTTGTTGTCTGAGTGATTGCCCTTAGGAACCTAGCTTCCCTTCCTTTCCTTGCCTGGAAGCTCTCTAAGGCTTCTTGCTTTCCCTATTGATGTTCCTAGCTACCTACTATAATGGTAGGGAAGGGCTAACGGGTCACATCAGGGGCGGTCTACGAGAAAAACGATCAGGCTTCAGGTACGCATAAAGGGATCAGCAGGAGAGGGTGGGATACGAAGTCGGGCATCTAGGTGCAATCCTCCATCTATGTAGTCAACAACCTATGATGAATCAGAGCTGGATGCTAAGCCCTTGATATGACTTCGTTATCCAAAATATCTTGTTATTTCATGTCTTGCTCTTTGCCCACCTCGAAAAGGACGGAAGACAAACCCAAAAAGAGGCTTTACAACGCGTTCTCCCCTTTTTGATTTTGTAAACTATGCCCAATGCCTTCAAAATGACGGAGGAAGAGGGCTGTCAACCATTCAAAAAGGGTCCATGTGTACCATGTCTCTAGGTCAGTCGGACCCATCAATTGGTCTAGAATCAACTTGTACTTGTACTTTCCAAAATACTTGACCCTGGATTTGAAGATAGTATGGTTAAGGTTGAGTTAGTCCGGATAAGCATTGAACAAATTCGCTTAAAATCTGGGATTTTCTCGCTCTATCTGTATTAAGTATGACGGCTCTGCCGCTACTAATGGGCTTTAGACTTTGGTTTGGCGATATCGAATAGGTTAATCCGCCATTTCAGCTACAGCGTGCAGGAATTTATTTATGTTCAATAGCATACTTGCCATCTGCAGCATCCAGTGCATCCGCTCTTTCTCTATTTCTTCCTCATATCCTTGCTTCAGCTTCCACTTTTTGGTAATAATAAGGATACCTAACTCATGTGATGCTACTTCAAAAAAGATATCCTATCGTTGTCCCGGACTCAACATGGGGATCCAATACCCACTATATACTAAATCAATCCTGCAAGTGTTGACAGTCTCAGCATCTCCAGTAAGAAAGAGCTCGATCGGATTTTACGGTTGGGTATTTAAAATAAGATTTTGGTATAGCAGTTGCTGCATTTGTTCTGGTTGCTGTAATCGATGGTATTTTCGTTGAGCCTTTTATCTATCCCAGTAAAAGAAAGGGGATCCTGCTATTTTGGGATGTAGTGCGAAAAGGGATCCGCACGCATCAGCTCGGAAACCATGTTTGAGAAATTCTTCTTATTTGACTTGAAAAGTAAACCATTTCTTTGAATTGCATGGAATTGAAAGCCTTATCTTTCGTAACCTTTGATTAGCAAGAACGATGCAGAGCTTTGATGTCACATCCCAAATTTTATATTTGGTACTACATAACATACATGCCATTGCATCATAATCATCCTTGCAAAAAATTCGGTTCGAAAAGGTTTTGGCAAAACGAACCACTTGCATTTGCATTTTGACACCTACACTTGAAAACTTGGTTTTACCATTGTTCTGTTAAAAACATTATATTTTGGGTGTCTGGGAGGCACTGGTGCATAGAGGGTTCCGCCACGAACCCGTAGCACTTTGAATCTCCCAAATCGGAGCTTTGTAGCGAAAGTTATTGCAATCTGAAATTTTGACAAAAATATGGACAGTTCAGATATATTCAGATAAGGAATCGTCAGGGAAAAAGAAAAAGATTAAAAAAAAAGAAGGCCGGCCAGCTGGGCCGCCGACCCAGCCGGCCCAGCCGCGCCAGCAGCAGCAGCCCAGCGCGCCGCCCGCGCGGCGGATAGCCGCTGCCGCCCAAGCCAGCCCAGCGCCCTGCACCGCTGCCACTTGGGGCCCGCGCGCCAGCGTGGTGTCGCCGCGGCACGGACACTGAGGCGGACACGGCGCAGGATCGTGCGCCTCTCTGCGCACCGCGAGCACCTCCTTAAAGCCCTCGCTCCCCTCTTCCAAAACCCAGCGAAAACCCTTGCCAACCCGCTGCCATCTACGCGCAATTCCTCGCCAAAGTTCGGAGCCGCCGCCGCCATCGCTCGGTAGAGCATGTTTCTGAGCTCCCCTCGCACCGATTTCGCCATAGGAAGCTTCCGCATCATCGACTGACCCGCCCCAGCACTTTTCCCATGCAGGCAACGCCCCGACGCCGCCCGCCAACCTCGCTGGAGCCGTGCGCCGCCGCCCGCGCTCCAGCCGCCCGCCGCGCTCGCCCCATCGCTCGCCGAACGATGCCGCCACCACGAGGAGCTCGGCTGCCATGACACTGACGCTGTTCCGCCCTCGACCGCCGCCGAGGACCACCACCGCCGCCGCCAGGACCTCGCTGTCGCCCGCCATCAGCTTCGATGAGCTATCCCCCTCGCACACCCCCTGCCATCTGATCTTAATCCAACGGTCCAGATGGACCATGCAAAAGTCAGCTCTGGCCGCTCACTAGTCAGCGCGCCATGTCAGCGTGCCACGTAGGCGCAATCAACAGTCAGAGTTGACTGTTTAATTTTTAATCGATTTAATTGGCAGATTTAGTTTCAATCTTGTAAATTCAATATAGAATAATCTACTGGGCCAAAATTTACAAATAAAATATGTGTGGAATCAGTGCCTCACGTAGAATATTTCTGTATAGTTGTTTTAGGATTTTACAGCAAGGTTTTGTCCTGGTTAATTAAATGAATTAATGCTCTTTTTAGAGTATTAAATTCATAGAAAAGGTTCTGTAACTCCAAAAATTGCAAATAAGATGTCCCTGGATTCAGTAGAACAAGAGGAATCTTACAGTGAATTAAAAAGTTAGACTTACAGTATTGGAATTTGCAGAATCTATATAAAGGCTTACTGTAGTATTTTAATTACTTAGGGAATTATATAAATCCTTTTTTGAGTAATTCCAATTGGTACTGGCTCTATTTTAGGATGCCTACATAGTGGATATTTTTCCAAGATTTTACAAATAGTTTATTAGCAGCGGCTAATTAATTAGTTTCTTGCTCTATTGTTGGGCATTTATAATTGCATGTTTTGTTTTCTATGCATCTAAAATATTTTCCATGCATACATACAGTAGGGATACTGAATAAGAATATGTGATGCTACTGTAGCAATGTTCAACTTGTCATTCATGCATCTTGCATTGTCATTGTTTGTATATGAATGTGTATGGTTTGTTTATGTGATTGCAATTGTATCGTGTAGATTGTGACGAGTGCAACGCTTGCTCGTGTGTGGATTGTTCGTTCGACCGCTACAGCCAAGGCAAGTAGATTCTACCTTGTTCATGATCTTGTCCTACTATTTTCAATGCATTGTCGTGTATTTTGTAGATGCATGTGTAGGATATTACTATCGCTATGCTATGTCCTATTATGTGGTAGGTTTTTCCTGTAGATGAGCCACCATTGGTAGATGTGCTTAGCCATACTATGATGAACGAGGGCTGGGTTACATCACTGAAGTTGTTTCTAAATGTTTTGGTTTGCGAAAACTAAAAACAACTTAATCAACGAATCTCCTGGGTGTGATGGGATTGATAAATTTTGGTGGTATCATTGCGGAAAGGCACCCAGGTATCAAGAGAAAATGATTGGCTTCTTTATTTTGTAGCTTACGTGTACAACCATGTGCCAATAATGGAATGGGCGGTTGGTTGGACTCAGTAGGTTGTGGTAACTCGAACCCACGTATCCAGAGATGTAGAATTTTGGTAGGTTGGACCGGTGCGTGTCGGGTTTGGGGAGCTACTTCCCAAACGGTCCCATCTTGGACTTCTCCCTATCATCACCCAAAATGAGAGTGGTGGTACAAGCTGTGCTGGCCAAGTAACATGGGTAAAGTGTACCAACCCCTGCAGGGTGTAAAAACTAATCGATTAGCCATGTCCCCGGTTATGAACGTCTGAGTATCTTGATATTGATTTCATGACATGTTTCTCGCTCATTCCAATTTCATAATTGCTTTAATGTTGATGGGTTAACTTAATTGGGATATTTTCAAAGAAAATCAAAAACTGTTTATGAAGATAGGACAAAGGTATTTGCAAATGCAAGCTAGCCACAGCTCCACTTGCCAAATATGCATGTAGTTGTGATCTCTATTGTCACCTTTAATAGCTCTACTTGCCATACATTCCATGTATTGACCCTTCGGCGCTGCTACGTTTCATGTTGCAGGATATTCCGATTCTGAGTGATCGATTTAGGCCACGGTACTCCACTCGGCACTTGTTCACTTGTGGGCAATTTGAAGAATAGAGGATTTACTATATTTATGTTGCTACTTGAATAATTTGACCTAAGCTTTTATTGTAATAATGATAATCTAGATCTTCGTTATTTATGATACACGAATATTTTGCTATGTTATTCATCTTATTCTATTGTGGGCCAATGAACAAATCCAAGGATTGGCATGTCACATAGAAGCTACGGTCTTTTCAGAACCGTAGTGTTACAAGATGGTATCAGAGCCCGTGTGTCGACTGTAGGATCGTGACCTAGGTTTGTATTAGGAACCCATAGAATTATTAAAGCTTACATTAACTGTCTTTCATCTTATGCCTTTCACTCTCGTAAATTATTACCATATGCTATTCTCACACTTCCCTCTTTTGAATGATAGATGGGAGAAGTCAGGACTGAGTATGCGACAATGGAGTCACCAAGGCCCTTTGCAAGACAGTTGGCACAGCTCTCGCAGTCATTGGTATTGCCACTGCCCATGTTCAAGGGAAGGAGGCTGTACACCTATGGATATGATGAGGATGCATGGGAGATCACCACTTTCATCTTCAGGGATGCCGCCTTGCCCAACCCTGTGCATCTGATCTATACCAAGACATACTGCAACTGGGGACATGGAATAAACTTGGCCCTGCATGAAGCCCTGTCACGCCAGTGCCATCTTGTTCGACACCTGCTGCCAGAAGACTCACCCTACCGTGACTACGGAAGGTGTGATGAGAATGGGAACGTTGTGCTTACCCCGGGCGACAGGAACAACATGCCGCCCCGTCGGAGGCACATAGAGGACATGGAAAGGGATAATGGATGTAGCATCCCTAAAATCATGATTTCAAAGATTGCATATCATTCATGCATGCATATAGAATTGAGATCAATTTAAAACTCATTTCAGAAAACAGAAGCACATAGTGTTATCATTTTATGTGAGCAAACTTAAATCAAATGGCCATCCCCATTTGAGAGCTTGAATGTTTTAAACCAAGATTGTTTGTCTCCCTTGTTGATTGGTTTGAGTGTGGAGTTAGAACAAAATTTTACAAAATAAAAATAGGTTCAAAACCATTTTCAAATCTTTTGCAAACCAAGTGCTAAGTCACTGTTATTTTGTCTTTCCCAAAATGACCAGGCCAATTCAAAGTGACCACATGGTTTTATGCCAAGTTTTGTGACTATTGCACACTGCAAAAATTCCAAAAATATTTGAATTCAAAAGGAGTTTGAAATCAATTGAAAACCATTCCTGAAATTCATTCTGGAAAAAGAAAAGGATTAAAGAAAAGAAAAAGGCCAGGCGCTCCTATTCTAGCCCAACAGCAAAACCGGCCCAGCTAGCCCACCCGGCCTCCCTCTCTCTCTCTCGCACACGCAGACGCACCCACGCGGTCACTGACGCTCGGACCCCACTCCCTCTCTGCTTATTTCGCTGACAATCGGGCCCCGTCCATGTCGTCATCGTCTTCCCCAAAATTTCGCGCATGAACTCCGCCGCTGCCCGTTGCTGCTTTGATTCCGCGAGGTAATTGGCATTGAATCACTCAGCGTTTCTTGTCGAGCCTCTGCCTATTTAATCCCCTCTCTCTCGCGGCCATTTCCCCTCAACCAATTCCTTCTCCACGCCACCAGGCTGCTCGAAACTCGCTAGACGCCGCCGCTGTCCCGACGATCTCCGGCAGCAATTCCGGTGAGTCCCGACCGCCCCTGTGCCCCTGATTCAAACGATTATGCTCAGCATGAGCTCGTGCATCTCCTGACACCCGTCACTTGCCTGCTCGTGACCCAGGACGCCATCCCCGTTCGTGCCCGCAACCGACCGAGCCGTCGCTCAACTCCGGCGACCAATCGCGGTAAGTCCCGAGCGCCCCTTGCCCCCTCTTGCATACGAGGATGTTCGCCACTATCTTGCGCGTCTCCTAATCCCTCTGGTTCACGCTAGGGAGACGCGAAACCTCGGCAACAACTCCGACCGCAACCACCCGACGCTATGCACGACTCCGACGAGCTCCAGCAGTCCCTGCTGTGCGCCCCTTGCCAAGCCACTGCCACGTTGAGCTTCAGCACACCACCGCGGTTCTGGTAAGCCTCTTCCCCCACTCCTGCGCGACCTAGAACGCCAGCGCCGCCACTGACAGATGCGCCGCCGCCAGTCACCGCCGCTAGCGCCGCTCAATTTTGGTCAGATGATTCGTAGCCATCAGATCCAGATCCAGCGCGTACGATTAGTTCACTTATCGAACCAATAGGAAGATCTGAGCCGTGCGTGTTAGTTAGATCCAACGGTAGCCGAGCGTGATCCGGTGCGAAGCGGTACGCACCAATAGGAAACAGACGAGTGGCTAGGGTTTGTTTAAAAACAGAATTTGAAAACAGATTTGAATCCAAATTTGATTTAGCTATAACTTTTGATCCACACGTTAGAATTTGAAAAAATTTATACCGTTGGATCAGGAGGACAAGCCCATTCTGTTTATGCAATGTGTTTAGTGTTTAGTTTCTGTTAAAATGACTTTATTTGCAGAAACTTGTTTAGTACTATTTTGAGTATAGGAATTGTTTAAGAAATTGTTTTAGTGTAAAATAAACTTGGTTTAGCAAGTTTTTAACTTGGTTATGATTCAGTACTGTGCACTTGCTTGGTTGAGTTTTTAAAAATCATCACTTAGCATTTTGCATGCATGCATATATTTATGTTTGTATACGAATTATGTGTAATTTTGTGCTACCATTCTTTGTGTAGACTTTGGTGCTAGTGATTGTGATTGTGAAGAGTGCTACTCTCCCAACTACCAAGGCAAGTGGTACTTCATGAATATTTCCATCCCTATATATTTTATACAAGCATTAGAAATATTTTGCTAAGTCTTGCATGTTACTTTTTGCCAAATGCCATGTTGGGGAAATCCTAAGTAGTTGTAGAATTGCTAGGAAATTTTCTAAGTTAAGTACTATCTATGCCATGCTTAGCCTAGCTAGTAGCAAACAAGGGTTGGTGAAATATACATGCTATGATGAAAATATTTCTAAGTCATTAGACTTATGTTTTCTTAATAAAACAACTAAGTCAATGAATCACCTGGGTGGAAAGGGACTTGATTGGTGGTTTTTGGTTGAGTGTTTACACAAGGCCCATGGATATGGTTTACCTTGTGTATCTCACTTGTGGTATGCCACCCAGGAACAAAGGGATTTTAGAGGCCAAGTGTTGATAAGCTTATAGTGCAGCCACTTGGCAATATGGGCTCTGCCTGGATCACATAAGTTGCTAGAACTTGGTCATTTGGACAGTTAGTGGTAGTGGGATGATAGGTTGGAACGCGTCCATTTGGCTAAGGGAAGGCTTCTGAAAGGTCCTGTCTTGGGAAACCAAGTCTGGTGGGGAAAGTGCACAACCTCTGCAGATGGAAAAATCTAAGTACTTAGCCAAGTCCAGGGCAATGGACAACTTGAGCATCAAGACATGGAAGCTATCAAGAATCTCATCACTCCAACTTCTAAGTAAAACTTGTGGGTGAACAAGGGTAAAGGACCTCAATGTCTATTGATGGTTTCTTGGGAAAAGTTTTGACAAAGAAAAACTTAGTGATTTCAACTAATAGGAAAAATCTATTTTGAGCAAAGCAAGCCAAGCTACACTTAGCCAAAATGCATATAGTAATATAGTCCACTTAAAATTTACTAAGGTATCACTTGTCAATACTATTCCAAAGTATTGACCCACTGTGGCTGTAACTTGTGATGTTGCAGGTTACTCTGATGAGGTTTAGGTGTCATGAGTCTACACTCAACATGTTTGCCTGTGGCACATGAAGATGAAGACTTATATTTATTTACTTATTCAAACTCTTGTATTAGGCCTGTGGCCTTGAGTTGTAAAGACTATGTTATCTCTGGAATGGATGTAATAAATGACCTTTGTATCTGTGTACTTCATCTTAAACTGTGGATGCTAGCAATGATCCAGGGACTAGCATTGCAATCACAGGCATCCTTTTCCTATACAAAGGAGGTATCTTACATATGGTATTAGAGCACTGTGTTGCCTGTAGGATTATTACCCTAGGATTGTGTAACACCCTCAGAATCGACCCTATGCAAGTTTCAGCGCTTCCCGCCAAAACCCGCATAGAAACGATTCAAAGGTGCCCACCAGGCACTTTCGTGCGGGTGGAAAACGAAGTAATGACATTACACAACTGTCCTCGATGGGACCCACAGAACAGATATATATACAACAGCGACTCAATGAGTCAAGAATACAGATATAATATACAAAGATCCAAATCACCTTGAAAATGATAGAGCGTCCGACTACGGACAAGACGCAAATGGGGCTAAGAGCCCTGAAGAATAACCAATGGCGTCCATAACCTTGCCCAGGCCAAGCCGGAAGGGTAACCCTGCTAACGACGTCGATCTCAAAACCTGCTTAAACAAAAAGGGGTGCCGACAAAGGGCAAAGGGAAAAGAGAGAGCGGTCAGTACTGAGGCCAGTACACGGCGAGACTAGAATTTGGCGGTCCTCGCCTACATAGGTATGGTGGACTGCAGCGGCGGCGCAGCATGCACTAAACAACCTATAGAGACTCGATACAACTGACGGCTATCAGAGAGGGATAAGAAAGAGCTATTCGGATCCCACCGGAATCTAACACCAAACAATCCCATCCTGGTATTTCCCCCTCGAGACCAAACGAGGAAGTCCACCGAGGAACTCACACAGTTGGCAGTTTTATTTATTCAGTTATCGTTGCAGCAATTACTAGTCAATATAGATAGTCGTCCTGATAAAATAAGCAGTGGGTACTTTTAGTTAACCATTCCGTTGAAGTTGCAACACTTACTAGTCAAATACAATTAGCATGAGATATCCCAAAACCCAGCAGTTGTCGGTACTTTTATTTAGCCATTCCGTTGTAGTTGCAATACTTACTAGTCAGATACAATGGTCGCAAGCGACAACCCAAACAAGCAATTGTTGGCAGTTTTATTTAGCCATTCCATTATAGTGAAGCTGATTACTAGTCATTATAAAGTCAAATTTATAGCACTACTTTAGTTATAGTTGTCTATGATCGAGATACTGTGCTCCAAGTCGTCCATAACCGCGGACACGGCTTTCAGAAAGTTTTACCCTGCAGGGGTGCAAAAATAGCAACACACACTCGATCAACCTCGGAAAAACCAAATCAAAACCCAACGAGGCTTTCACGACAAAGCAATCACAGGATTCAGAAATATTTCAGGGGGCCACTCCTTGGAGTACACCCGCAACGAAGCTAGCTGACTCCGAGACGGACTCAAGGTTTGCGTCAATGGCTGTAAACGACTGGGAACCCAAAACTGGGCTTGTCGATACCGCGAAAACACTCCGCTTTCCTAAACAGTACAGTGTGCTATCCATCGCACAATCGTAAATAAAGCAGTAAAGCATGGCATAAGTACAGGATAGTAAATAAAACCTCAAACTAGTTTGTGGCCCCAAGAAATAAGAATGAATCAAGCTCTGGCTCAGGGGGGTCCCATAATCCTCCCGGATGTGGATAGCGCGAATATTCAAGGAACAGGTATCAAGTACTCGGGGTCCTACGGGACACAAGTGGACGGTTAACAACCAAATAACATCTATTGCCCACCTGTGCCTCTGCTTACCTACTTCAATTTTAGTTATTAAACAATAATTAAAGTGAACGATAGTTAAAGCCATGGTCATCTCCAACATTAACATGCGGCAATGCTCCAACAACTGTGGTACTTGACGACACGCAACAGCACTTGAGCAAGCGACTACGACACGCAGGTCCAACTATCTACCAAACAACGGTAATAGGAGGTGTCCAAGGCAATATAAGGCTGCAAGGGAATCAAGGGTACGGAAACTAGAGCAACGCAACACAGATAGCAATAGATCAACATGAGGAAATAAATACTATAAAAGTAAGATAGGTAGAAAGGGGGAGATGCTCGCCTGAAAACATTGCCGAAGGTTCATCCGAAGATCGGGTCGACACTCGCATCAAGTCAACGGCCTTATCCGCGAAGAAGCAAAACACTAGGATAAACACCGGATGCACTATTTAATACAACGGCAGAAGATCGGGCATGATGCATGTATGATGTATGACATGGCGAAGGATGCGATGCACTTAGGCCATATTAAGGGGAACCGGGGTCCCGACATTTAATTAAACGGTTCAAGTTATTTATCTACCCCGCAAATTAAATATTGTAATAACAGGGCAAGATAAGTGACTGGTTCGCTACACAAATTTAAACGAGGCCAATATGAGACTAGATTTGCCCGCATATGGGCCCCATATTTAATTATATGGTGAATCGGCATAAGGCCCCCAAACCACATGACAATATGTATGCGAGTATGACAATTTAATATGCAACAAGTTTGTATTTCATTTATAAAAATAGGGCTCGAGAAAAGGGGTCACACATTAGAGGTCGAAGATCTTGGTTCCGGGGGTCCGGGGTCGGTCTTAGGGTTCAGGGTTCGACGGGATCGTTCTCGGATAACAGAGTAGATCTTGGCGCATCCGTGGTCTTCGGGTCATGTCGACGGGCATGGCGTTCGGGATGATGTACTTGTCGTATTCGCATCGGCGACCTTGGCGTCCGGGTTCTCGACAAACTTGGCGTCCGAGATGAAGGGCTCGTCGTCCGGGGATCCCCCGAGTCCGTGTTGATGACCTTGGGGTTCCGACTTTGGTTGTTGGCCGTGAACTTGTTCCGCGAAGGTACGGTCTTCGGGTCCGGGAGGTAGATCTTGGCGTTCCATGACGACGTTCTTAGTCCGAGGTAATCGGTCCCCTCTCGATGATCTTGGGGCTTGCGGCTCCACTTTTGATGACGATCTTGTTTTAGTTGTCGGGGCCTTCGGGAGATCTTGTCGTCATCATTGTTGCTCTTATACCATGTTTTGTTCTCGTTCGCCGAGAGGTCTCAATTTGCGGCAACACATCATCACCTTCTCTTCGACTTCGCAGCCACAGAGGTACTTGCCGAGAAGATCACCAAAAGAAACACATAACGCCCAAGGAACAAGGCACGGTAGGAGGCAAGCCTTCACGGGCAAAAGGCGGCCTCCCGCGGCCTGGGGCTCGAAGCAGAGGGGGCCCGGGCAGCGCTGCTCACAGGGAGGCGACCAGGGACGGACAACGCCAGGGACGAAGGGGAGGGGCGCCCGCAGCGGCTCTGTAGGGCCCTGGCAGGCAGGCAGCAGCGACAGGATGGAGGCGGGTCCGAGGCGAGCGCTGGAGGAGGGCGGAAGGCGCGGCCGGGGGCGGGGGTCCGAGCACGGCTCGACGGAGGCGAGGCCGACGAGGTCGCACAGGCGGCGTCCGGCATCCGGCGGCGGGGCACGCGGCCGCGAGGGGCGAGGCCGGCCGGGAGAGGCGAAGGAGGAGGAAGGCGCCGGGCGCGGGACGGGGGGCGGCGGTGGCGGACGCACTGGCAGCGGCGGCGACTGCCGGGGGAGCGAGGAAGGCGGCCTGGGGAGGCCGGCCGCGTCCGGGGACTTCCAGACGCCGATGCAGAGGCGGTTGAGGGTGGAGATGGAGAAGAGCGTCTTGGGGAGGGGCACCGCGCTGGTGACGGGCGGTGACGTCTGGCGAGCTGGCGCGCGCGCTAGGAGAGGTGGGCGTCGACGATTGGCGCGGAGGCATGGCGGTGAAGGGGCTCCTGGCGGCGAGGCGGGGAGGGACGCGGGGGTTGGTGGAAGCAGGGTCGGTGGGGCGCGGGCCCAGGGGTCGCTGCAGGTGGGGAGTGGTGGGGCCTAGTCCTGGCGTGCGTCTGTGTGCGGGTGAGAGGCAGGGGAAGAGGGAGGGAGTGGTGTGGGTGAGGTGTCAGCGGGAGAGTGGTTGGGGGGAGAGAGGATGAGGTGGCAGGCACCGATTGGTGCAGGTGAGGTGGCTGGGGGACTGGGTAGATAGGGCTGGGGTAAGATTAGGAATTAGACGGCTGGATCTTGTACTGGGGGTGGCCGACTGGGTCGGATCGGCCCGGTTTGGCTGCCCCCTAAAAATAAAATACATATTTTAATATTTGAAACGGGGCGTTTGAAATCCATTGGCAGACGAAACAACATAACCCGGAGACCCGGGTTTGGATTTGAAATAAAGACGGGGATATTGGAAAACAAAACTAGGCGTTTTCAAAATAGTTTTAGACAAACAAATGTACAATGGCATGACGATGCTCAAATGCAATGTGGCATGACGACATGAGCATGCGGTCATGATGATGCAATGCACAAAAACAACGCGATTTTCTAGTAGTGGTTTTGCGGGATGCCACAGATTGGAAACCACTAAGGAAAATTTTCAACTTCTACACTTGTTTATTCTTCTCGTAAACTTTTCTAATCTTCTCTCTCATCTCTATTTGTAGATGAACTCCATCAACGAAGCCGTGAGGAAAGGACCACTCATGACAATGACTTTGGAGTGTGAGACAGAATTCCCCAAGGCTCTTAAGGACCTCATGGTTGCATTAGAGATACAAGGTGCAGCTGTGTACTAGGGTTTTCCAATGATCGATGAAGGAGTGGAATACTGGTGGGTGCAACTTCACTTGTATAAAAACAAGGAAGACAACCATCAGGAAAAAGGGTTCTACATGTTCACCAATTCAGTGGTGCACCCTACTTTCTTTGAATCAGCAAGGGATGCAGCTTGGAAGACCATCAAAGAACTTGGTGACAGAGTCAAGTGCAGAATGCTCAACCTCCAAAATGATCTAAGGAAGGAGAAGGAACATACCCAAGAGTTGGAAGCTACCAACCAAAACTTAAGAGGAGACATTATAGACTTAGTGATGGAATCATGTCAGCATGATAGGCTAATTGCTTCTAGGAACATTGTGTTAGCCAACAGATCCAATGAGATAGGATTGTAAATGTACTTCGTTAGTTGGACCACCATCTATCACCCTATTTTCCACAATGTTGCTTAAAATAAGATTGAACCTTGGTTGTTGTAATGGTTTCATGTATGGATGACTTGTGTGTTTTGCTTCCCAAGGATGTGTATGTGATGTTATGTCTTTTATATTATTTTGAATTGTGTTGTTCTAACTTTTCTATCTTATAAATAGATGCCTATTACCATCAGCACTGTTGAGGAGTTCCAGGTTACCCGCTTTGGTCCTCGTATTGTTGAGCTTACCACCTTGCTCAATCTCCCTCTTCCCACCATCATGGTGCACCCCCTCACCAAGTTAGAGAGGAAGGACTTCTAGGGCTTCAAGGTGAACCAGTCCGGACGCCAGACAGAGCCTACTAAGGAGGCCATCGTCTTCAAGCTTATGCCCGATGACAGGGAGAGAGGCATGTAGGTAGTTATGCAGGATCTGATAGGACGTCTGCTAGGACGACACTCCCGACAGGTTAGAGGCACCCATTTCCATGTCTTCGGAAGACGTGATTAGGATGGAGAGTCCATCGACTTCGAGGACGACTCGAGGGACGCAGCAGAGCCGATACGCCTGTACCTCCAGGACTTAGAGTCTCTCATTAGGCACGTGGACACGGACAGGACCAATGTCATGCTCAGCAACGATGAGCTCCAGGTGCAGCTTCGCGAGAAGGACAAGCTCTTCGCGCAGCAGGACGAGATAGTCAAGGAAATGGAGGCGAAGTTCGAGACCCAGGACAGGAAGTTCAAGAGTCAGGAGAGGCGTGTCTAGGATAGGAACAAGAAGATCCGGGACATGACTGAAGAACTACAGTCCAAGGAGTTCGAGCTAGAGCAGCAGCAGACGGTGATCGAGAGGCTTCGTTCCCAGAAGAGGGCTCTCAGGGCCAAGATAGAGTCCTTGACCACTACCATTGAGGAGAATAAGGCCGCGATGGAGAACGCAGGTCTTACCTTTGTCGAGGAGGAGATTGATGCTGATGAGTAGACTTGACTACTCGTTTATCTTTTATTATCATACTTGTTATTTGAGAACTTGTTATTGGACCATCCGACATGTGGATGGCTTGCTACTTGTGTGTTTTACTTTGTGAACTTGTTATTTTGTTGTTGAATCTTTACCTTTGTGTTTGCTTATGTGATGTAATGTGCATGAAATCATCTATGGGTATCTCATTCTTATCTCTATTTGAACAAACCACAGATGCCTCCCCGTCGTGCAAACCCCAACCCCAACAACAACAACAACAACATCACTCCAGAAATGAAACAAATGATGACTGCTCAAACACAGCTGATGCAGATGATGACAACATTCATCCAGAACCAAAACAATAACAACAACAACAACCCCAATAACAACAACAATAACAACAACAACCCTCCGGGCTTTGATATGCTCACCAGGTTCTTGAGATTGAGGCCAGCTAAGTTCTCAGGGACGACTGATCCCATGGTGGCCAATGATTGGCTACGTTCAGTAAACAAGGACTTGGTAACCGTGGGTTGTACGGATGCTGAAAAAATCAGATTTGCAGCACATCTGCTGGAAGGGCCAGCCGCCACTTGGTGGGACAACTTCCAGATCACCACTCCCATAGATGAAGTGACATGGGCTATCTTTGAGGATGGCTTTCGCACTGCTCATATCTCATCAGGAGTGATGAGCCTGAAAAAGAAAGAGTTCCACAATCTGACGCAGCGCCACCGCAGCGTGGCTGAATACATTGAGGAGTTCAACAATCTGGCGTGTTATGCACCGGATGAAGTTGACACAGATTCCAAGAGAACGGAAAAATTTCTGGAAGGCTTAAATGATGAGCTGAATCTGCAATTGGCAGTGGCATATGTTCCCACTTATCAGTCGCTCTGTGACAAGGCTGCTATTTTGGAGAACAAAATGAAGCAAGTTGAGAGTAGAAAGAGGAAGCACTCCGACAAACATAGCTCAGGATCGTCTCACAAACGATCTCATTGTGATGACAGCGGAAGCTCAGGATCCCACAAGCATGGGAAATTCAACAAGCACCACAACCACAACCGTCATGACAACAAGCATCATCGCAGTCATGACAATGACAAGTACAAGAACCACAATAGTGGACATAAGAGCCACCATAGTGGCAATGGAAGTGGAAGTGGAAGTCAGCCTGTTAAGAGAGACATCACTCAGGTTGAATGCTTCAAATGCAAGAAGATGGGGCATTACGCGAATGAGTGCCCTGAAAAGAAAGTTGAAGGACCTGTCAAGCCCAACCCTTTCCAGAAGGGAAAGGTAAACCACATCAATGTGGAGGAGGTCTATGAGGAACCTGATGCTGTTGCTGGTAAGTTTAGACTCAATTCTATTCCAGCATTTGTACTCTTTCATACTGGTGCATCTCATTCATTCATATCAAGAGCATTTATTGAAAGAAATGAACTACCGGTAGAAACTATTGGGTGTCCTATAAAAGTAAGTTCTCCTGGTGGAGAAATGATAGTGAATTCAGGATGTCATGATCTAGTCATAGAATTTGGGAAGTATAAGTTTCCCGTTAACTTGATAATTCTAAACTCCCAAGGATTGGATGTCATTCTGGGAATGGACTGGATGACCAAGTACAAAGGAGTGATAGATTGTTCCAGCCATACTGTCTCACTCACAACTCAAGAAAATAAAAGGATCAGATTCAAGACCAGCTTTGAAGCAAAAAGGAGTATGCTTAATTCTCTTAAGGGGGTTAGCATGGATAGTGTGCCAATTGTGAGTGAGTATCCGGATGTGTTTCCGGAAGAATTGCCGGGAATGCCACCTGATAGAGATGTGGAGTTTCTGATAGATTTGGTACCAGGGTCTGGACCAATAGCAAAGAGACCGTATAAAATGTCAGTTGATGAACTGAAAGAACTCAAGAAGCAACTTGGAGAACATTTGTAGAAAGGATTTATTCAACCAAGTTCTTCATCTTGGAGAGCCCCAGTTTTCTTCGTGGAGAAGAAATATAGAAGTCAAAGGTTATGCATAGATTACCGTTCACTCAGTGAGGTAACTATCAAGAACAAATATCCTTTGCCTAGAATCAATGACTTGTTTGATCAGCTAGAAGGAGCATGTGTGTTCTCAAAGATTGATCTAAGGTCAGGTTATTTTCAACTCAAGATAAGAGAACAAGACATACCTAAAACAGCGTTCACCACAAGGTATGGATTGTATGAGTATACCGTAATGCCTTTTGGCTTGACCAATGCTCCAGCATACTTCATGAATATGATGAACAAGGTGTTCATGGAATTTCTTGACAAGTTTGTTGTCGTTTTCATCGATGACATCTTAGTCTACTCCAAGAGCAAAGAAGAACATGAAAGACACTTGCGTTTGATACTTGAGAAGTTAAGAGAGCATAAGCTTTATGCCAAATTTAGCAAGTGTGAGTTCTGGTTAGAGGAAGTTGGTTTTCTTGGTCATGTTATGACAAAGGATGGAGTAGCAGTGGATCCTGCTAAGGTTTCAGCTGTGACTGAATGGGAATCTCCCAAGTCCGTGAAAGAAGTTTGTAGTTTCCTTGGCTTAGCAGGTTACTACAGAAGGTTCATTGAGAATTTCTCTAAGGTAGCTAAGCCCATGACTGAATTGTTAAAGAAAGACAAGAAGTTTGCTTGGTCTGAAGGTTGTGAACTCAGCTTTCAGGAATTGAAGAAGAGACTTGTGACAGCACCAGTCTTGTGTCTGCCGGACTTGGAAAAAGATTTCCAAGTATATTGTGATGCATCTCATCAAGGTTTGGGTGCAGTACTTATGCAAGACGGTAAAGTTGTGGCTTATGCCTCGAGACAACTCAAAACTCATGAATTAAACTATCCTACTCATGATTTAGAGTTAGCCTCAATTGTCCATGCACTCAAAACATGGAGACATTATCTTTTGGGAAAGCGTTGTGAAGTGTTCAAGGATCACAAAAGTTTGAAGTATATTGTCACATCCCAAGATTTTCCAAATCTTGTAATGTGAAAAATAAATGAATAAAATAAAACTTTGTTTGATTTTTAGAGTGAGAAGAAACTTTTTGAATCCAATTGGAAATCTTCAAACCAATGTGGATCAAATAAAATCCTAAAGGGATTTAAAAAGTTAAACATTTAATAAAGGAAAATAAAACACTTTGGATTTACTATTTTGGATCTTTAAATAAAAGGATTTGGTTTTCAAAAGAAATAGAGGTTTTATAAATAAGGATTATTTTATAAGACAAATTAAACCTTGGCCAAGCTTTTGAAATAAAACATTTTGTTTTGATAAAAATGGTAAAGTTTATTAAATAAAATAATAAGGATTTAATATCCAAGTTTTATTAATAAAGGTTTTACTATTTCTAAAACATCAAAACTTATTTATTTATTTAAAATAAGTTTTCCAAGTATTATATATCCCCAAATAAAACCTACTGTTTTGGTTTTGAAAATAATTAGATTTCAAAAGGAGTATTTAAATAAAACAAATCCTATTTGATTTATTAACCATGGTCTACTTATTTAATTAATAATGGACCCTAAAATGAAATTATTATTTTGGTTTATGTTACTGAACAGAACCAAATTCAAAGTTGTTTAGTGTGGTGATTGTTTGAATTAATTTGAATGTTTTTTGTTTGTTTGAATTTCAAAACAGAAATTAGAAACAGAAAAAGGAAAAGGCGTTTGAAAGAAAAAATAGGATCTGGACCAGCCCAGCCGGCCAAGCCCAACAAGGCCCAGAACCAGCCCAGCTCCCTTTCCCCGAAGAAAACGTTTCACACTCAGATTCTAACCCGAACAGACGCTGACTGGTGGCCCTCTTCTCCCTCTCATTCCTCGCTGACAGCAGGGACCCACGCAGCCAGCTCACTCCTCTTCTTCCTCGCGCTGACGATGCCTGCCGTTGCTGCCATTTACGCCGGCGATTGATTACACGTTGATTCCGCGACCGTTACTCGCCGTGACTACACCCTTTTAACCGCCTGCGTCTTCTCTCCATTTCCCCCTGACTCCTCTCCCAAGCACGCCTCCAGGCTGCCGAATTTGGCTCGACACTCTCATTGCTCCCACGACCTCCTTGTCGATTCCGGCCAAGCCTCTCCGCCCCGTGCCTCCCCGAGGACACGAGCACACTCCCCACTCCCAGGCGCATCTTCCTGTGCCCTCAGTTCAACCGCGGGAGCCCCTGAGCATCACCTTCGACAAGCTCTGAGCGTCGCCGCGTCTGTCTTCCACTCCGGCGACGTCTCCTGGTAAGTCCAGACCGCCCCAAACCTTCTCCTTCACGCTCGTGTCATCTCCGTGATCTCCTGCATCTGACTACGCCCTCTGTTTGCCTCCTCGTGATCGACAGCGTCGCCTCCGACCATGACCAGAACCGCCTGACGCCAGACCCAACTCCGGCGAGGAATTACTTCCGTTCCCGTGCGCCCCCTACCACGTCGACCACGCGTTGAGCATCACCACGTCCTCGCGATTCTGGTGAGCATCTCCCCTACTCCTCTCGCTTCCTGTAACCGCCGTAGCGCCACCGCCTGGCCGTGCGCTGCCGCTAGCCACCGTCGGCGCCGCTCGCATTTGGTCAAGCAAACCAGCACCGTAGGATCTTGATCCGACGCCCACGATAGATTCATTTAGTGAAAGGGTACGGGCTAGTCTGAGTCATGCGATCTGATTAGATCCAACGGCTGCAACTGCGCAATCCACACGAACCGGTACCGTCCAATAAGAAAGCGACGCGTGGCCAGTTCTTATTTAAAACAGAAGTTTGAATCTGTTTAGAATATGATTTTGAAAACCCTATAACTTTTGATCCACATGTCCAAAATTTGCAAACTTTATATCATTGGAATCAGTGGAACAAACCCTAGCCAACCATGGAATTTGTTTAGCAAATAGTATCTGTTAGATTGTTTGTTTTTACAGAAACTTTTGTATGGTTATTTAGATTATAAAAATGATTCAAAAATGTTTTTGAGTTTGAAACCTTGGCAAATTAGTTTATGATGAACTTACTGACCTTAGGAACCAACCCATGGATTTAAAATGATTTTTGTGGAAGTTTAGGAATAAAAACTTGATTTAGCCATTTCTAGCCAAATAAAAATAATGGTTTTGTTATGAAAATTGTTTTGGAGTAAAAACTTTGGGAAAATGATTTGGACCAAACCTACTGACCCTAAACACCAAGTTTTGAGAAACAACAACTTATTTTGTGAACAACTTAAAGTTGTTGCTTTGATAAAAATATTTTCCACCATATAAAATAATGAATGGATTTAAAAATAGTTTATGGATAAAACCCCTTTTGCAAATGACTTTGCCACTTTGGAAAAATGACCATTTTGAACCTTACAAAGTTTAGAAACCTAGTGGAGACCATCTTTGCAAATAAACCTATCTCTTGCATGCTTACATGCATGACTTAGATCTCATTGTTTTATGTGAATGAAATGTTTGATTGATTATTGGTTTGGAATGCTAGTTGATATTGTGTTTGCTTGGTTGATTGTAGTGAAGTTAGAAAAGTGTGAGACTAGCAAGATCAAGGAGTGAACCAACATTCCCTACCAAAAGAAAGGCAAGTGACACTATCATCTAAAGTCCTACTATTTTCATTATACTTAGTTGATTTTGAAACATGCATGAAAAGAATTTTTTTATACTTATGCTATGCTAAATCCTAATAGGATTCCCTATACAGTCCTTATGGAAAACAATGTAGTTGTTACATGCTTATCCATGCTATATTTTGAAAAGAGATACATGTTGAGATTTTATGAAGTTGAGAAAAGGACTTGTGATTTTATATAATAAAACAAGGACTCAATGAACCACCTGGGTGGCCAAGGATACTTTGAGTTTTGGAGAAGGTGGCAACAAAAGGAACCATGTCTATGGCAATCTCTTTGTGTTGTGCTCCAAAGGAAACCACCCAGGAAACTTAGAGATTGAACATGTTTCTCCAATTGTGGCTTTCGTGTGCAACCACATGCTATTACGGCTCTGCTTAGTCAACAACATTGGGAAGACCCATGCATTGTCTTCATGCTACTAGACATGAGGACCTGGAATCCTACATGGGTACTTGAAGACAAGCTAGCAATGGTGTATGGGAGGACCCTTTGGAAAGACTTCGTCACATTCTCAATCTGCCGGTACTCCATCTTGGTGAGCACTAATCCAGTGGCCACTGGTGGAAAAAAGATGGGATTGTGACATGCGGGTAAAGTGTACTACTTCTGCAGAAGATAATAAAATCTAAGTACTTAGTCGTGTTCCCGGTTATGGACAATACTGAGCAACTAAAGTTTGAAGCTATGGGAGATCTCGACATTCTAATTTCTAAAAGAAAACTTTTAAAGACTTGATGCACTTGGGGGTACAAAGGAGCTCAAGAGAGACTTTGATAAAACTTGATGCACTTAGGGGTACCAAGGAGCTCAAGAGAGACTTTGATAAAACTTGATGTACTTGGGGGTACCAAGGAACTCAAGAGATTTTGATGAAAACATGAACACTTGGGGTTACCAAGGAACTCATGAGATTTTGATAAAACTTGTTGCACTTGGGGTTACCAAGTAGCTCAAGGTATTTTGACAAAGACTTGAATACTTGGGGATACCAAGGAGTTCAAGGGATTTTGAAAAGGAGATTTGACAAAGGACCAAAACCATTTTGAAAAGATAGGATAAATTTTGCTTTATGCAAATGAGCCTTAAACCCTACTTAGCCAAAAATGCATGTAATGATAGGATCCACTTATATTCCACATAGTAGTGAAACTTGCCAATACAATTCAAATGTATTGACCCTTGTGGCTGTAACTTGTAATGTTGCAGGTTTGATTGATTTTAGTGAAGATTAATTGATTAGCATTACAAAGTCTACAACCAACATTTTCCTGTGGCACTTTGAAGATGAAGGACCCCATGCTTATAGTTATTCTGCTGCAATGTGATGTAATAGCTAAATGAGCTATGTAAGATGTAATAAAATTATGTTATTCCTGGTTATAAAGTTATATTATGACCTTTGTTTCTTGATATTACATCTTAACTGTGGATGCTAGCTATTGATCCAGGGACTAGCATTGTAAACACAGGGGACTCCACCTTATATTGTTTAAAGGTTGGGACACTCCCTCTACAGATGGTATCAGAGCATTGTGTCGCCTGTAGGATTTGTAAACCCTAGGATTGAACAAAAACCCTTAGAAAAATAGGAGTTGTATTTGTTCCAAAACCTATTTACAAACAATCTTGTAAACTCTTTCCTCAACCATTTTGGTTTCAACTCTACATCTCTTCTACTTAAACTTGATGGAAAAAAAGCTACCCCATGGCCCAAGACTTCACCATGTGCAAAGGATTCCATCAACTCTAATGACTTCAACTTCTTCAACTCTAATGACTTCAACTTCTTCAACTCTAATGACTTAAACTTCTTCAACTCTAATGACTTCAACATCTTCAGCATATTCACCAAGGACTTCCACCTTGGATACCACTAAGGACTACAAGAGAGACAAGGAAATCTTGCTAAATATTTAGAGACTGAGGGAATGCAAAAGTTAAGAGGAGCCTACATCACTTGAAGCTATTGTGACCAAGGAGTTTTCCCAAAGAAACCATGACTTCATGCAAGAAGAATCAACCAAAGAAGGATGGAAAGATCACAAGTGAACCATATAGATGGACCACCATATATAGTTAAGTCAAAACACACCAACTTATGTGGTGTAACAAAAATATTTTGTTGCCTAAGTATGTGCTTGAACTTTGTGTTTGAGTGAAATGTTTGGTTTGTGATTGCATGCACATTGCTTGTGTGAATTGTGATGTGTGTGATTAGAATTGATTCCTTAGAAAATATCTTGTCTATTCTAATATCCCTTCAACCCAAACAGATGACTACTCCAAGAGACTCCAACATCAAGGTTGATGACACCAACACCAACCAAGAGAACAGCATGAAAGAGCTCATAGCAACCCAGAACCAGTTGAACCAAGTGACAGCTCAGTTCATAGCCAACACCAGTGGAGAAGATCCAACACTACAAGGATTTTTGGAAACTCAAGGCCAACTGATGCTTAAGGTGACTGATCAAATGATCAAAATGGAAGAGAGCTATTCCAAGAGGGTTAGTGACAACAAGGATGACAGAAATATTATTCTAGATGGAGCCCCAGCTTGCATTATTTGTGGAGACAAGGATCATACCTCCAAGGAGCATAGAGATCAATGCCCCAACTGTGAAGATAAACATCCTATTGGACAATGTCCCACTTCTCAAGCTACTTGCTATCTATGTGAAGGAAACAATCATGTACCTATCCAATGCCCCATCTATTCCATTGTGGAACAAAGCAAACAAGGTGGAGTAACAAATGATTGCAAACCATCAAGAAGGATCCAAGTCTACCAAGAAGGTTGATGACAAAGGAAAAGGATCACTTATACCTCCAAACAAAACAACCCAATTCAAAGGACCAAAGAAACCCAAGAAGCAAAAGAAGGACAAGAGCCATGTGCAATGTCATAAATTTAAGGAAATGGGACACTATTCCGGTGAATGCCCAGAGAACCAGAAGAACAAAGAGATTGGTCAAGTGGTGTGCAACAAATGCAAAGAGCTAGGCCATTATGTAGCAACTTGTCCACAAGAGCTACGTAAAGAACTCAAGGATATCAACTGTTTCAATTGCAAGAATCCAGGACATTATGCAAGCAACTGTCCAGAAAAGATGAAGAACAAGTTAAACAAGCCTATGGAGAAACTCAACCTTGGCCCATGAGTCAAGTATGGAAACAAAGGACACAATGCAAATGTTTGCTTAGAAAAGTTTTCCCAGGATCCCAAGAAGGCCAATATGTAATTTTTGTTTGAAAATTTTTAAGGGTGGTAGTACCCTAGTTGTTTGAGCCTACTTGTAACCCCTAGCCTTCCCAAATCTCGGGACGAGATTTATTTTAAGGGTGGTAGCCTGTCACATCCCAAGATTTTCCAAATCTTGTAATGTGAGAAATAAATGAATAAAATAAAACTTTGTTTGATTTTCAGAGTGAGAAGAAACTTTTTGAATCCAATTGGAAATCTTCAAACCAATGTGGATCAAATAAAATCCTAAAGGGATTTAAAAAGTTAAACATTTAATAAAGGAAAATAAAACACTTTGGATTTACTATTTTGGATCTTTAAATAAAAGGATTTGGTTTTCAAAAGAAATAGAGGTTTTATAAATAAGGATTATTTTATAAGCCAAATTAAACCTTGGCCAAGCTTTTGAAATAAAACATTTTGTTTTGATAAAAATGGTAAAGGTTTATTAAATAAAATAATAAGGATTTAATATCCAAGTTTTATTAATAAAGGTTTTACTATTTCCAAAACATCAAAACTTATTTATTTATTTAAAATAAGTTTTCCAAGTATTATATATCCCCAAATAAAACCTACTGTTTTGGTTTTGAAAATAATTAGATTTCAAAAGGAGTATTTCAATAAAACAAATCCTATTTGATTTAATAACCATGGTCTACTTATTTAATTAATAATGGACCCTAAAATAAAATTATTATTTTGGTTTTGGAATTTTGGTTTATGTTACTGAACAGAACCAAATTCAAAGTTGTTTAGTGTGGTGATTGTTTGAATTAATTTGAATGTTGTTTGTTTGTTTGAATTTCAAAACAGAAATTAGAAACAGAAAAAGGAAAAGGCATTTGAAAGAAAAAATAGGATCTGGACCAGCCCAGCCGGCCAAGCCCAACAAGGCCCAGAACCAGCCCAGCTCCCTTTCCCCGAAGAAAATGTTTCACACTCAGATTCTAACCCGAACAGACGCTGACTGGTGGCCCTCTCATTCCTCGCTGACAGCAGGGACCCACGCAGCCAGCTCACTCCTCTTCTTCCTCGCGCTGACGACGCCTGCCGTTGCTGCCATTTACGCCGGCGATTGATTACGCGTTGATTCCGCGACCGTTACTCGCCATGACTGCACCCTTTTAACCGCCTGCGTCTTCTCTCCATTTTCCCCCTGACTCCTCTCCCAAGCACGCCTCCAGGCTGCCGAATTTGGCTCGACACTCTCACTGCTCCGACGACCCTCCTTGTCGATTCCGGCCAAGCCTCTCCGCCCCGTGCCTCCCCGAGGACACGAGCACACTCCCCACTCCCAGGCGCATCTTCCTGTACCCTCAGTTCAACCGCGGGCGCCCCTGAGCATCACCTTTGACAAGCTCTGAGCGCCGCCGCGTCTGTCTTCCACTCCGGCGACGTCTCCTGGTAAATCCAGACCGCCCCAAACCTTCTCCTTCACGCTCGTGTCATCTCCGTGATCTCCTGCATCTGACCATGCCCTCTGTTTTCCTCCTCGTGATCGACAGCGTCGCCTCCGACCACGACCAGAACCGCCTAACGCCAGACCCAACTCCGGCGAGGAATTACTGCCGTTCCCGTGCGCCCCCTGCCACGTCGACCACGCGTTGAGCATCACCACGTCCTCACGATTCTGGTGAGCATCTCCCCTACTCCTCTCGCTTCCTGTAACCGCCGTAGCGCCACCGCCTGGCCGTGCGCTGCCGCTAGCCACCGTCGGCGCCGCTCGCATTTGTTCAAGCAAACCAGCACCGTAGGATCTTGATCCGACGCCCACGATAGATTCATTTAGTGAAAGGGTACGGGCTAGTCTGAGCCATGCGATCTGATTAGATCCAACGGCTGCAACTGCGCAATCCACACGAACCGGTACTGTCCAATAAGAAAGCGACGCGTGGCCAGTTCTTATTTAAAACAGAAGTTTGAATCTGTTTAGAATATGATTTTGAAAACCCTATAACTTTTGATCCACACGTCCAAAATTTGCAAACTTTATATCATTGGAATCAGTGGAAGAAACCCTATCCAACCATCGAATTTGTTTAGCAAATAGTATCTGTTAGATTGTTTGTTTTTATAGAAACTTTTGTATGCTTGTTTAGATTAGAAAAATGATTCAAAAATGTTTTTGAGTTTGAAACCTTGGAAAATTAGTTTATGATGAACTTGCTGACCCTAGGAACCAACCCATGGATTTAAAATGATTTTTGTGGAAGTTTAGGAACAAAAACTTGATTTAGCCATTTCTAGCCAAATAAGAATAATGGTTTTGTTATGAAAATTGTTTTGGAGTAAAAACTTTGGGAAAATGATTTGGACCAAACCTACTGACCCTAAACACCAATTTGAGAAACAACAACTTATTCTGTGAACAACTTAAAGTTGTTGCTTTGATAAAAATATTTTCCACCATATAAAATAATGAATGGATTTAAAAATAGTTTATGGATAAAACCCCTTTTGCAAATGACTTTGCCACTTTGGAAAAATGACCATTTTGAACCTTACAAAGTTTAGAAACGTAGTGGAGACCATCTTTGCAAATAAATCTATCTCTTGCATGCTTACATGCATGACTTAGATCCCATTGTTTTATGTGAATGAAATGTTTGATTGATTATTGGTTTGGAATGCTAGTTGATATTGTGTTTGCTTGGTTGATTGTAGTGAAGTTAGAAAAGTGTGAGACTAGCAAGATCAAGGAGTGAACCAACATTCCCTACCAAAAGAAAGGCAAGTGACACTATCATCTAAAGTCCTACTATTTTCATTATACTTAGTGGATTTTGAAACATGCATGAAAAGAATTTTTTTATACTTATGCTATGCTAAATCCTAATAGGATTCCCTATACATTCCTTAGAGAAAACAATGTAGTTGTTAGATGCTTAGCCATGCTATATTTTGAAAAGAGATACATGTTGAGATTTTATGAAGTTGAGAAAATGACTTGTGATTTTATATAATAAAACAAGGACTCAATGAACCACCTGGGTTGCCAAGGATACTTTGAGTTTTGGAGAGGGTGGCAACGAAAGGAACCATGTCTATGGCAATCTCTTTGTGTTGTGATCCAAAGGAAACCACCCAGGAAACTTAGAGATTGAACATGTTTCTGCAATTGTGGCTTTCGTGTGCAACCACATGCTATTATGGCTCTGCTTAGTCAACAACATTGGGAAGACCCATGCATTGTCTTCATTCTACTAGACATGAGGACCTGGAATCCTACATGGGTACTTGAAGACAAGCTAGCAATGGTGTATGGGAGGCCCCTTTGGAAAGACTTCGTCACATTCTCAATCTGCCGGTACTCCATCTTGGTGAGCACTAATCCAGTGGCCACTGGTGGAAAAAAGATGGGATTGTGACATGCGGGTAAAGTGTACTACTTCTGCAGAAGATAATAAAATCTAAGTACTTAGCCGTGTCCCCGGTTATGGACAATACTGAGCAACTAAAGTTTGAAGCTATGGGAGATCTCGACATTCTAATTTCTAAAAGAAAACTTTTAAAGACTTGATGCACTTGGGGGTACCAAGGATCTCAAGAGAGACTTTGATAAAACTTGATGCACTTGGGGGTACCAAGGAGCTCAAGAGAGACTTTGATAAAACTTGATGTACTTGGGGGTACCAAGGAACTCAAGAGATTTTGATGAAAACATGAACACTTGGGGTTACCAAGGAACTCATGAGATTTTGATAAAACTTGTTGCACTTGGGGTTACCAAGTAGCTCAAGGGATTTTGACAAAGACTTGAATACTTGGGGATACCAAGGAGTTCAAGTGATTTTGAAAAGGAGATTTGACAAAGGACCAAAACCATTTTGAAAAGATAGGATAAATTTTGCTTTATGCAAATGAGCCTTAAACCCTACTTAGCCAAAAATGCATGTAATGATAGGATCCACTTATATTCCACATAGTAGTGAAACTTGCCAATACAATTCAAATGTATTGACCCTTGTGGCTATAACTTGTAATGTTGCAGGTTTGATTGATTTTAGTGAAGATTGATTGATTAGGATTAGAAAGTCTACAACCAACATTTGCCTATGGCACTTTGAAGATGAAGGACCCCATGCTTATAGTTATTCTGCTGCAATGTAATGTAATAGCCAAATGAGCTATGTAAGATGTAATAAAATTATGTTATTCCTGGTTATAAAGTTATATTATGACCTTTGTTTCTTGATATTACATCTTAACTGTGGATGCTAGCTATTGATCCAGGGACTACCATTGTAAACACAGGGGACTCCACCTTATATTGTTTAAAGGTTGGGACACTCCCTCTACATATATCTTCACCCAGAAGGAAATTAATATGAGACAAAGAAGATGGATAGAACTTATCAAAGACTATGACTTAAGTTTGCAATACCACCCCGGTAGAGCAAATGTTGTAGCAGATGCTCTAAGTCGTAAGGTATTTGTGAATGGCCTTACCAAAGGATAATTGCCGGATGATCTGTGTACCCAATTTAGGAAACTCAGATTGGAGATTGTGCCTGAAGGACATCTCATGTCTTTGGATGTTCAACCCACTTTGTTGGACAAGATCAAAGAAGCCCAGAAGATTGATAAAGAAATTGAAGAGATCAAAGGAAAGATTAGCTTGGGAAAAGCCAAAGGATTCCATGAAGACGAACAGGGTACTTTATGGCATGGGAAACGTATCTGTGTTCCACAAGATCCGGAACTGCGGAAACTGATTTTGCAGGAAGCACATAACTCTCCGTATTCTATTCATCCGGGTAACACCAAAATGTACATGGACATGAAAGAAAGATTTTGGTGGAATAATCTCAAGAAGGACATCGCCGAACATATTGCTTTGTGTGATGTGTCTAGTAGAGTGAAAGCGGAGCATCAGAAACCAGCAGGTTTGCTTCAACCACTACCTATTCCTGATTGGAAGTGGGAAATTGGTATGGATTTCATTACCGGATTACCAAGGACCAGGTCAGGATATGATTCCATATGGGTAGTAGTGGATCGCCTAACTAAAGTGGCTCATTTCATACCCGTGAAGACAACCTATACAAGTGCTAAGTTAGCCAAAATCTACATGAGCAGAATTGTATGTCTACATGGTGTGCCCAAGAGTATTGTGTCTGATAGGGGAACTCAATTCACTTCCCATTTTTGGAGACAGCTACATGAGTCATTGGGAACAAGGTTGGAATTCAGTAATGCTTTTCATCCCCAGACCGATGGACAAACAGAAAGGACTAATCAGGTTCTCGAAGACATGTTAAGGGCATGTGCCTTAGACTATGGAGCAAGTTGGGATGAAAGTCTGCCTTACGCAGAATTTTCTTATAACAAAAGCTATCAAGCCAGCATTGAGATGGCACCGTTTGAGTTTCTCTACGGAAGAAAGTGTACCACCCCATTGTTATGGAATGGTGTGGGAGAAAGAAGTTTATTTGGACCAGATCTTATCAAAGAAGCCAAAGAGAAGGTCAAATTGGTTAAGGACAGGTTGAAGATAGCACAGCCCGACAGAAAAGCTACGCAGATCCTAAGCGTAGAGAAGTCACCTACGAAGTCGGTGATAGAGCCTATCTTAGAGTATCACCACTTCGTGGAGTGAAAAGATTCGGAGTCAAAGGAAAATTGGCACCAAGATATGTTGGGCCATTCAAGATTTTAAGTCGCAAAGGAGAGGTTGCCTATGAAATAGAACTGCCAGAATCTCTATCAGCTGTCCATAATGTGTTTCATGTGAGTCAGCTTAAGAAATGTCACCCAGAAATGGAAGAAACTTCTTTGAAGGATACTATACCTTTGGAGGAGGTTCAATTGGAAAGTGATCTCACCTATGAAGAGAAACCTATCAAGATTCTTGAGACTGCAGAAAGAGTCACAAGGACTAAGACTATCAAGGTTTGCAAAGTGCAGTCGAATCATCATTCCGAAGAGGAAGCAACATGGGAAAGAGAAGATGATCTTCGGAAAGACCACCCTCACCTATTTGCTAGCCAATCCGAATCTCGAGGGCGAGATTCACCTTAAGGGGGTTAGATTTATAACATCCCTAAAATCATGATTTCAAAGATTGCATATCATTCATGCATGCATATAGAATTGAGATCAATTTCAAACTCATTTTAGAAAACAGAAGCACATAGTGCTATCATTTTATGTGAGCAAACTTAAATCAAATGGCCATCCCCATTTGAGAGCTTGAATGTTTTAAACCAAGATTGTTTGTCTCCCTTGTTGATTGGTTTGAGTGTGGAGTTAGAACAAAATTTTACAAAATAAAAATAGGTTCAAAACCATTTTCAAATCTTTTGCAAACCAAGTGCTAAGTCACTGTTATTTTGTCTTTCCAAAAATGACCAGGCCAATTCAAAGTGACCACATGGTTTTATGCCAAGTTTTGTGACTATTGCACACTGCAAAAATTCCAAAAAGATTTGAATTCAAAAGGAGTTTGAAATCAATTGAAAACCATTCCTGAAATTCATTATGGAAAAAGAAAAGGATTAAAGAAAAGAAAAAGGCCAGGCGCTCCTATTCTAGCCCAACAGCAAAACCGGCCCAGCTAGCCCACCCGGCCTCCCTCTCTCTCTCTCTCGCACGCGCAGACGCACCCATGCGGTCACTGACGCTCGGACCCCACTCCCTCTCTGCTTATTTCGCTGAAAATCGGGCCCCGTCCACGTCGTCATCGTCTTCCCCAAAATTCCGCGCATGAACTCCGCCGCTGCCCGTTGCTGCTTTGATTCCGCGAGGTAATTGGCATTGAATCACTGAGTGTTTCTTGTCAAGCCTCTGCCCATTTAATACCCTCTCTCTCGTGGCCATTTCCCCTCAACCAATTCCTTCTCCACGCCACCAGGCTGCTCGAAACTCGCCAGACGCCGCCGCTGTCCCGATGATCTCCGGCAGCAATTCCGGTGAGTCCCGACCGCCCCTGTGCCCCTGATTCAAACGATTATGCTCAGCATGAGCTCGTGCATCTCCTGACACCCGTCGCTTGCCTGCTCGTGACCCAGGAGGTCGTCCCTGTTCGTGCCCGCAACCGACCGAGCCGCCGCTCAACTCCGGCGACCAATCGCGGTAAGTCCCGAGCACCCCTTGCCCCCTCTTGCATACGAGGATGTTCGCCACTGTCTTGCGGGTCTCTTAATCCCTCTGGTTCGTGCTAGGGTGACGCGAAACCTCAGCAACAACTCCGACCACAACCACCCGACGCCGTGCGCGACTCCGACGAGCTCCAGCAGCCCCTGCCGTGCGCCCCTTGCCAAGCCACCGCCACGTTGAGCTTCAGCACACCACCGCGGTTCTGGTAAGCCTCTTCCCCCACTCCCGCGCGACCTAGAACGCCAGCGCCGCCGCTGACAGATGCGCCGCCGCTAGTCGCCACCGCTAGCGCCGCTCAGTTTTGGTCAGATGATTCGTAGCCGTCAGATCCAGATCCAGCGCGTAGGATTAGTTCACTTATCGAACCGTTAAGTTTAGATCTGAGCCGTGCGTGTTAGTTAGATCCAACGGTAGCCGAGCGTGATCCGGTGCGAAGCGGTACGCACCAATAGGAAACAGACGCGTGGCTAGGGTTTGTTTAAAAACAGAATTTGAAAACAGATTTGAATCCAAATTTGATTTAGCTATAACTTTTTATCCACACGTTAGAATTTGTCAAATTTTATACCGTTGGAATCAGGAGGACAAGCCCTTTCTGTTATGCAATGTGTTTAGTGTTTAGTTTCTGTTAAAATGACTTTATTTGCAGAAACTTGTTTAGTACTATTTTGAGTATAGGAATTCTTTAAGAAATTGTTTTAGTGTAAAAGAAACTTGGTTTATCATGTTTTTAACTTGGTTATGATTCAGTACTGTGCACTTTCTTGGTTGAGTTTTTAAAAATCATCACTTAGCATTTTGCATGCATGCATATATTTATGTTTGTATATGAATTGTGTGTAATTTTGTGCTACCATTCTTTGTGTAGACTTTGGTGCTAGTGATTGTGATTGTGAAGAGTGCTACTCTCCCAACTACCAAGGCAAGTGGTACTTCATGAATATTTCCATCCCTATATATTTTATACAAGCATTAGAAATATTTTTCTAAGTCTTGCATGTTACTTTTTGCCAAATGCCATGTTGGGGAAATCCTAAGTAGTTGTAGAATTGCTAGGAAATTTTCTAAGTTAAGTACTATCTATGCCATGCTTAGCCTAGCTAGTAGCAAACAAGGGTTGGTGAAATATACATGCTATGATGAAAATATTTCTAAGTCTTTATACTTATGTTTTCTTAATAAAACAACTAAGTCAATGAATCACCTGGTTGGAAAGGGACTTGATTGGTGGTTTTTGGTTGAGTGGTTACACAAGGCCCATGGATATGGTTTACCTTGTGTATCTCACTTGTGGTATGCCACCCAGGAACAAAGGGATTTTAGAGGCCAAGTGTTGAGAAGCTTATAGTGCAGCCACTTGGCAATATGGGCTCTGCCTGGATCACATAGGTTGCTAGAACTTGGTCATTTGGACAGTTAGTGGTAGTGGGATGATAGGTTGGAACGCGTCCATTTGGCTAAGGGAAGGCTTCTGAAAGGTCCTGTCTTGGGAAACCAAGTCTGGTGGGGAAAGTGCACAACCTCTGCAGATGGAAAAATCTAAGTACTTAGCCAAGTCCAGGGTAATGGACAACTTGAGCATCAAGACATGGAAGCTATCAAGAATCTCATCACTCCAACTTCTAAGTAAAACTTGTGGGTGAACAAGGGTAAAGGACCTCAATGTCTATTGATGGTTTCTTGGGAAAAGTTTTGACAAAGAAAAACTTAGTGATTTCAACTAATAGGAAAAATCTATTTTGAGCAAAGCAAGCTAAGCTACACTTAGCCAAAATGCATATAGTAATATAGTCCACTTAAAATTTACTAAGGTATCACTTGCCAATACTATTCCAAAGTATTGACCCACTGTGGCTGTAACTTGTGATGTTGCAGGTTACTCTGATGAGGTTTAGGTGTCATGATTCTACACTCAACATGTTTGCCTGTGGCACATGAAGATGAAGACTTATATTTATTTACTTATTCAAACTCTTGTATTAGGCCTGTGGCCTTGAGTTGTAAAGACTATGTTATCTCTGGAATGGATGTAATAAATGACCTTTGTATCTGTGTACTTCATCTTAAACTGTGGATGCTAGCAATGATCCAGGGACTAGCATTGCAATCACAGGGATCCTTTTCCTTTACAAAGGAGGGATCTTACAATGGAGCTCTAGCTGAGAAAGTGATGATGGTAAAGGAGATAGCAGATTTTGCTAGCAATGGTATGGTGGTCCAGGGACAAGAGATAGAGACCTTGCATGAAGCTATGGATGTTCTGAATAATGCACTGATAGGCAGGGACGCAACCATAGCACAGCTTAATGGGACCGTGCAGGAAAACAATCAGGCCATACAACAGCCGCAAGGGACCATCCAGGAAAGGGACCAGACTACTGAAGATATGGCAGCCCAGATTGCCGCTCTCCAAGCACAGTTGAATCCACCCTCTGATGATTGGAGATGATGGCAATAATGATGATGATGACAGTGGGAACGATGATGATGAGGAAGAGGAGGATGATGATGATGGAGACGATGATGGTGGAGGAGATGAAGCTGTTGCAGCTGCAGCAGAGAATGAAGAAGATGAGGAGGATCCAGAAGAGGTGGAATTTAATAATTCAAGTGATGACTCAGGAGAGGTGTATAATCCGCCGCCATGGTTGGTTCGTGGCCAGAAGCGCCAAAGCATGAGTGCGAGGACCTACTGCAACCTCTTCATGAAGTAGATAGATGCCACCAACTAGTCTACGTTAGGTAAATCGTTAGGTTTAGTATCGATCGATGTAACACTTGAATTCTGTTAGTTTAAGAGTTTTTAGTTGCTCCTAGGTGTGCTCCCATGTCCTAGGATTATTTGTGCGAAATTTATGGAAGAGTTATGACAAATTTTGGTTGATATCTGAGTTTTTCCTGTTGCAGTTTTCTGCTGATACAGCTGTACTGCATGATTTTTCATATTTTATTGGTAACTAAGAAAAATCTGAAACAAATAGAGATGTTTCGAAACTCTCTATAATGTATACACAAAAATCAGCAAAAATTCAAGACGAGCTTAAGTCAGGTAGAAAAATTCGTGAACGCTGCTGGACTGTTCTGGCAGATTCCTGTTTTGATGCTTTGTTGGACTTTTGTGTTGATAACTGTTGCCAACTCTTCTAAAAACTATTTTAGTAGATATATACTGCTAGGATAACACCTGGGATGTTTCTGGATCATTTGTTTGATGATGTGTTGCTTGCTTGAGATTGTCTGTGATTGCTTTGTTGCTGTTTGATCATAATGCATGGGTAGAATCCTGTTTTCGTAATCGATTCTTTCTAAGCTTACCTGTGCTGAACCGCAGATGCCTCCCCGCCGTCAACCTACTGAGTTGGAGCAGCTCATGGAAGCTCAGGCACAACAACAACAACAACAATGGGAACAACCAGCCTCAGGGAGATGCACTTACTAGATTTCTGAGGCTGAGGCCAGCGAAGTTCTCTACTGCAACGCAGCCGATGGTTGATCTCGACTGGTTGCATTCAGTGAATAAGGATCTGGTAACTGTTGGGTGCACGAATGCTGAGAAGGTGAGGTTTGCCGCTCACCTACTGGAGGGACCAGCCGCTTCGTGGTGGGACACTTTTCAGATCACCCACCAGATGGACACTGTGACTTGGGAAATGTTTGAGGAAGGTTTCAGGACCAACCACGTATCTTTAGGAGTTCCGAGCCTGAAAAGGAAGGAATTTCTCAACTTGCGCCAAACCAACCGGACCGTGGCTGAGTATATTGAGGAATTCAAAAACCTGTCTCGTTATGCACCTGGATGTTGATACTGATGCCAAAAGGAGGGAGAGGTTCCTGGATGGCCTTAGTGATGAGCTTTCAGTGCAGCTACTGGTGGTTTATTGTCCCACTTTCCAGGAGCTTATGGACAAGGCCAGGATCTTAAAAGGAAAGCACAAGCAGGTGGAAAACCGCAAGAGAAAGAGCAACAATCACCACTCTGGTTCTCACCACAAGTCTCGCACTTCTTACAATGGATACTCCAAGCATGGAGGGAGTGACCATGGGCACCATGGAAGCCATGGCCACCACAACCATGGAGGCTATGGACATCACCATGATAGCCACAAGAGCAATCGCCACAGCCACAAGGGAGGACACACTCACCATTCTGGAGGACACAGTGGACATGACCGCAACCGTGACCGCAACTTTGTGATGAAGGACCTGAGTGAGGTGACATGCTTCAAGTGTGGCCAGAAGGGACATTATGCAGACAACTGTCCGGGGAAGAAGGGACTGAAGCCAAGCAACAACCAGAAGGCCACAGTGAACAACATGAATGTGGAGGAGATCCCAGATGAGCCTAACCTTGTGGTTGGTAAGTTTCTAATCAACACTCACCCCGCACTTATACTTTTCGATACTGGTGCATCGCATTCAATCATATCAAGGGCATTTGTGGATAAGTATAAGTTACCCATGGAGTCTTTGAAAGGGTCTATTAGAGTAAGCTCACCTGGAGGGGATATGATAGCTAGTGTGGGATGCCGCGACTTAACTGTGAGGATTGGAAAACACAATTTTATTGCACATCTGGTAGTATTGGAATCACAAGGTTTAGATGTAATTTTGGGTATGGATTGGATGTCTATGCATGGGGGACACATAGAATGTGCACAGCGAGCGGTATCGCTCAAAACCCCGGATGGTAAGAGGATTAGGTTCAAGTCGGCTGTGCGACCGGGAAGGTGTAAGCTGAATTCTCTTAAGGGGTTAGCATGGATACTGTGCCAGTGATTAAGGAGTACCCCAACGTGTTTCCGGAAGAGCTGCCAGGGATGCCACCTGACAGGGATGTGGAGTTTCTCATCGATCTGATGCCGGGAACAGGACCTATAGCAAAGAGACCATATAAGATGGATGTGGATGAGCTGAAGGAATTAAATAAACAACTAAAGGAGCAGTTGGACAAGGGATTTATTCAGCCTAGTTCGTCGTCATGGGGAGCACCTGTTCTATTTGTGGAGAAGAAAGACAACAGCAAGAGGTTAGTGGTGGACTATCGCTCGCTGAATGAAGTGACCATCAAGAACAAATACCCCCTGCCAAACATAAATGATTTGTTTGATCAACTGGAAGGAGGAAAGGTGTTTAGCAAAATTGATATGCGATCGGGCTGGGCTACTTCCAACTGAAGATCCGGGAGGAGGACATACCAAAAACTGCTTTCACTACTAGGTATGGTATATATGAGTATACAGTTATGTCTTTTGGACTAACGAATGCTCCAGCATATTTCATGATCATGATGAACAAGGTATTCATGGAGTACTTGGAAAAGTTCGTGGTTGTGTTCATTGATGACATACTGATATATTCCAAGAATGATGCTAAGCATGAGAAACATCTACGACTGATTATGGAGAAGCTGAGGGAACACAAGCTGTATGCCAAATTTAGCAAGTGTGAATTCTGGCTTAAAACTGTTGGGTTTCTTGGACACGCGGTGTCAGGAGAAGGAGTCGCTGTTGATCCAAGCAAGGTGACTGCAGTAACTGAGTGGGAAGCACCCAAGAATGTGGGTGATATTCGGAGCTTTTTGGGACTTGCTGGATATTACATGAGGTTCATTGAAAATTTCTCCAAGATTGCTAAGCCGATGGCAGAACTTCTGAAGAAGGAGAGGAAGTTTGAGTGGACATATGCGTGTGAAGCCAGCTTTCAGGAACTGAAGCGTCGACTAGTGACCGCACCTGTTTGTGTTTACTAGATCTTCAGAAGGATTTCCAAGTGTATTGTGATGCTTCTCAACAGGGACTTGGAAGTGTGCTGATGCAAGATGAGAGAGTGGTGTCATATGCCTCGTGGCAACTTAAACACCATGAGAGGAATTATCCCACGCATGAATTGGAATTAGCATCGGTTGTGCATGCGCTCAAAGTATGGAGGCACTTCCTAATGGGAAAACACTGCGATGTGTACACCGACCACAAGAGCCTGAGGTACATATTTACATAGAAGGAACTGAACATGAGGCAAAGGAGATGGTTGGAGATTATCAAGGATTATGATATGAATCTGCAATACCACCCAGGAAAAGCCAATGTAGTAGCAGATGCTCTGAGCCGGAAGGTCTATGCCAATGGATTGACAGTTGGGGAATTACCCGAGGATTTGTGCAAGCAATTTAAGGACCTTAGACTGGAGGTGGTGTCAGAAGGATACTTGGCAGCAATGGAGGTCCAACCAACGCTATAGGACATGATCAGGAAGGCTCAGGTCGAAGACAAGGAGATATAGGAGATAAAGGAAAAGATGAAGGATAATCGAGAAAAGGATATTCACGAGGATGAGCAAGGTACCCTGTGGTATGGAGACCGTTTGTGTGTGCCCAGTGATCCAGAAATACGAAAGTTGATTCTGCAGGAAGCTCATGACTCTCCATACTCCATACATCCGGGCAATACAAAGATGTATATGGATCTGAAGGACAAATTTTGGTGGAACAACATGAAGGGAGACATCGCCAAGCATATTTCCCTATGTGATGTATGTAGCCGAGTGAAGGCGGAACACCAGAAGCCAGCAGTACTACTACAGCCATTGCCCATGCCGGATTGGAAGTGGGATAGAGTGGGAATGGATTTTATCATAGGATTGCCCAGGACTAGGTCGGGATATGACTCTATTTGGGTAGTGGTCGACCATTTGACCAAGGTAGCCCACTTTATACCGGTGAAGACAACCTACACGAGTGCAAAGTTGGCCAAGATTTATATGGACAGAATTGTGTGCCTACATGGAGTTCCCAAGAGCATTGTATCAGATAGAGGCACCCAATTTACCTCACACTTTTGGCGCCAGCTGCACGAGTCATTGGGGACTAGGTTGTAGTTTAGCACACCATTCCACCCACAGACTGATGGACAGACCGAGAGGGTAAATCAGATTTTGGAGGATATGCTAAGAGCTTGCGCCTTGGCTCATGGTTCTAGTTGGGATGAGAATTTGCCGTATGCCGAGTTTTCCTACAACAACATATACCAAACCAGCATCAAGACGTCACCGTTCGATGTGATATATGGGAAAAGATGTCGGACACCGTTTCTATGGGATGGGGTAGGAGAACGTCAGCTATTTGGACCTGATTTGATCAAGGACGCCGAGGAGAAGGTCGCCTTGATTAGGGACAGGCTGAAGGTAGAACAATCAAGGCAGAAGAGCTACGCTGACGCCAAGCGCAAGGAAGTGGTGTATGAGATAGGTGATAGAGCATACCTCAGAGTGTCTCCACTGCGTGGAATTAAGAGATTTGGAATCAAGGGTAAGCTGGCACCTCGGTTTATTGGACCATATCGGGTCTCAGCACGCAAAGGAGAGGTTGCTTATCAGTTGGAGTTTCCAGAGGCTCTTTCCGCCGTCCACAATGTGTTCCACGTGTCCCAGCTGAAGAAGTGCCATCCGGAGATGGTGGATACACCATTGAGAGACACGGTGCCACTAGAGGAGGTTCAGCTTGAGAATGACTTGACCTATGAGGAGAAGACGGTCAAGATACTAGAGATAGCGAAGAGGATTACCCGTACCAAGACGATCAGGTTTTGCAAGGTGCAATGGAGCCACCACACCGAAGAGGAAGCCACTTGGGAGCGTGAGGAGGACATCCGAGAGGACCACCCGCACCTATTTGCTAGCCACGCCGAATCTCGGGGACGAGATTCATCTTAAGGGGGTTAGTCTTGTCACATCCCAAATTTTATATTTGGTACTACATAACATACATGCCATTGCATCATAATCATCCTTGCAAAAAATCGGTTTGAAAAGGTTTTGGCAAAATGAACCACTTGCATTTGCATTTTGACACCTACACATGAACACTTGGTTTTACCATGCTTCTGTTAAAAATACTATATTTTGGGTGTAAGGAAGGCACTGGTGCATAGAGGTTTCCCCCACGAACCCATAGCACTTTGAATCGCCCAAATCGGAGCTTCGTAGCGAAAGTTATTGCAATCTGAAATTTTGACAAAATCTAGACAGTTCAGATATATTCAGATAAGGAATCGTCAGGAAAAAAGGAAAAAGAAAAAGATTAAAAAAGAAGAAGGCCAGCCAGCTGGGCCGCCGGCCCATCCGGCCCAGACGCGCCAACAGCCCGCGCCAACAGCCCAGCGCGCCGCCTGCGCGGCGGATAGCCGCTGCCGCCCAAGCCAGCCCAGCGCCCTGCACCGCTACCACCTGGGGCCCGCGCGCCAGCGTGGCGTCACCGCGGCACGGACGCTGAGGCGGACACGGAGCGGGATCGTGCGCCTCTCCGCGCACCGTGAGCACCTCCTTAAAGCCCTCACTCCCCTCTTCCAAAACCCCCCGAAAACCCTCGCCAACCCTCCTCCATCTACTCGCAATTCCTCGCGGGAGTTCGGAGCCGCCGTCGCCGCCATCGCTCGGTAGAGCACGGTTCTGAGCTCCCCTCACCAAGATTTCGCCATAGGAAGCTTCCATGTCGTTGACTGACCCGCCCTAGCCCTTTTTCCCGTGCAGGCAACGGCCCGACGCCGCCTGCCAACCTCGCCGGAGCCATGCGCCGTCGCCCGCGCTCCAGCCGCTCGCCCCCGCGCTCGCTGATCGACGCCGCCGCCACGAGGAGCTCCGCCGCCACGCCACCGACGCTGTTCCTCCGTTGACCGCCGCCGAGGACCGCCACCGCCGCCGCCATGACCTCGCTGCCGCCGCCCGCCGTCAGCTCCGGTGAGCTCTCCCCCTCGCACAACCCCTGCCATGTGATCCTAATCCAACGGTCCAGATGGACCGTGGGAAAGTCAGCTCTAGACGCTGACTAGTTAGCGTGCCTTGTCAGCGCGCCACATCGGCGCAGTCAACAGTCAGAGTTGACTGTTTAATTTTAAATCGATTTAATTGGCACATTTAGTTTCAATCTTGTAAATTCAATATAAAATAATCTACTGGGCAAAAATTTACAAATAAAATATGTGTGGAATTATTGCCTCACATAGAATATTGCTGTATAGTTGTTTTAGGTTTTTACAACAATTTTTTGTCCTGGTTAATTAAATGAGTTAATTCTCTTTTTAGAGTATTAAATTCATAGAAAAGGTTCTGTAACTCCAAAAATTGCAAATAAGATGTCCCTGGATTCAGTAGAACAAGAGGAATCTTACAGTGAATTAAAAAGTTAGACTTACAGTATTGTAATTTGCAGAATCTATATAAAGGCTTACTGTATTATTTTAATTACTCATGTAATTATATAAATCTTTTTTTGAGTAATTCCAATTGGTACTGGCTCTATTTTAGGATGCCTACACAGTGGATATTTTTCCAACATTTTACAAACAGTTTATTAGCAGTGGCTAATTATTTAGTTTCTTGCTCTATTGTTGGGCATTTATAATTGCATGTTTTGTTTTCTATGCATCTAAAATATTTTCCATGCATACATACAGTAGGGATACTGAATAAGAATATCTGATGCTACTGTAGCAATGTTCAACTTGTCATGCATGCATCTTGCATTGGCATTGTTTGTATATGAATGTGTATGGTTTGTTTATGTGATTGCAATTGTATCGTGTAGATTGTGATGAGTGCAACGCTTGCTCATGTGTGGATTGTTCGTTCGACCGCTACAACCAAGGCAAGTAGATGCTACCTTGTTCATGATGTTGTCCTACTATTTTCAATGCATTTTCGTGTATTTTGTAGATGCATGTGTAGGATATTACTATCGCTATGCTATGTCTTATTATGTGGTAGGGTTTTCCTGTAGATGAGCCACCGTTGGTAGATGTGGTTAGCCATGCTATGATGAACGAGGGCAGGGTTACATCACTGAAGTTGTTTCTAAATGTGTTGGTTTGCGAAAACTAAAAACAACTTAATCCACGAATCTCCTGGGTGTGATGGGATTGATAAATTTTGGTGGTATCATTGCAGAAAGGCACCCAGGTATCAAGAGAAAATTATTGGCTTCTTTATTTTGTAGCTTACGTGTACAACCATGTGCCAATAATGTAATGGGCGGTTGGTTGGACTCAGTAGGTTGTGGTAACTCGAACCCATGTATCAAGAGATTTAGAATTTTGGTAGGTTCGACCGGTGCGTGTCGGGTTTGGGGAGCAACTTCCTGAACGGTCCCATCTTGGACTTCTCCCTATCATCACCCAAAATGAGAGTGGTGGTACGAGCTGGGCTGGCCAAGTCACATGGGTAAAGTGTACCAACCCCTACAGGGTGTAAAAACTAATCGATTAGTCGTGTCCCCGGTTATGGACGTCTGAGTTGCTTAATATTGATTTCATGACATGTTTCTCACTCATTCCAATTTCATAATTTCTTTAATGTTGATGGGTTAACTTAATTGGGATCTTTTCAAAGAAAATCAAAAACTGTTTATGAAGGTAGGACAAAGGTATTTGCAAATGCAAGCTAGCCACAGCTCCACTTGCCAAATATGCATGTAGTTGGTAGCTGTATTGTCTCCTTTAATAGCTCTACTTGCCATACATTCCATGTATTGACCCTTCGGGGCTTCTACGTTTCATGTTGCAGGATATTCCGATTCTGAGTGATCGATTTAGGCCATGGTACTCCACTCGGCACTTGTTCACTTGTGGGCAATTTGAAGAATGGAGGATTTACTATATTTATGTTGCTACTTGAATAATTTGAGCTAGCCTTAAGCTAAGCTTTTATTGTAATAATGATACTCTGGATCTTCGTTATTTATGATACACGGATATTTTGCTATGTTATTCATCTTATTATATTGTGGGCCAATGAACCGATCCAGCTATTGGCATGTCACATAGAAGCTATGGTCTTTTCAAAACCGTAGTGTTACACTTGATACTACTATGCAAATAGCACAGTTGAAAATGCAATCCATAAGTCATGCTAGTCAATTGATTTCAATGATAAGCTCTATAAAAAACAGAGTCTATTGCTCTTCGACACGTTTTATATCGACTTCAGTCATGCTTTATTGGAGTTATCTGACGCCAACGAGGAAGGAATATAGATTAGGATCCTAGCCGTTCCTAAGAGAGGTTACAAAAGAAAGGGACCAAGGATTTGGAGTCTTATTAGAGCATCAATCTACAGAAAGATAGGTCAAACTGTGGATTGAGGTTCAGTCAGGAATTAGCGTATAGAAAAGAAAGAAAACGTATGCGCTTTAAAAGCGCTCATCCCTTGTTCTTTCGCTTGGAAGCTCGTGCTTTCAGCAAGTTCGTACCAGTCATAAGGAGCTCTGTGCCTAGCCGCAACCTAAACGCTGGTTCTATCCGGGAAAGAAAGATCAGGCGAAGAAGCGGGGCAGAGGAATTGGTCAACTCATCAGGCTCATGACCTGAAGACTTCAGGTTCGAATCCTGTCCGTGCCTAAGAACGTGTACGAGTCAATGAAATAGCTATTTGGAGTCTACTGATTGAACAATATTGTTTTCTGATCCTTGACTAGTGATATAGACCCTAGAAACTTGCATGTGCTATTGCAGCATTATAAGATTAGGTGGCTCACATTACCAGTCTCCCCTACACCTACCATCAGAGATGGAAGTAGACAAAACAAAAGTGCATACGTCGTTTCCTCGCTCTAACGCACAAGGCGTTTTCGATCTCATCCTTCTCCGGACCAACTGAGCTATCCTGACATTTTTTAGCAAACTCATTGGAACGAGGGATTGGGTATGACATATCGGCTCGCCTTTACTATAGCAGAAAGATTACCGGGACGGCGTCCTTCCACACAGTGGGAGGGTACATAGCGTCTCTATAAAAGCATTTTCTTTTAGGTATAAGGGTAGTCACACCATTTCCTCTGCTCAATCTCGAATTTCGTGTAAGTGATGTGATTAGGCTAAAGTCATTGTTTGGAGAGCGAGTCGACTTCTTTCGCAAATGTTTAATCTCTATTCTCAGGTGGTCGAGGAAGCTTTCTCATGTGCGTAACCAGGACCAGCGGGAATATGTGATCGGTCGACCTTCTCTTCCAATCGTGACGTGGACTCAAACCACAAATCTCCCATCGATCGCGACTTTGGTTACGTAGTTCAAGAGGAAACCTCTCTACATCTGCGGGTCGGTAGGCCAGCCAACTAACTCTTCAAATGAAGAACTGATTACTCCACATCTATGAACCTATCATTCCCCGCCCCGGGATTCCTCTCGAGGTTGATCTGGTTGGTCAGGGGGAGGAGGTTCTCCAAAGGACACCCAAAGTTGATGTGGTGAATATAGTCCACAGAATCCAAGGGCAGATCTTTAGCCTGTAATATCTTAGAAAATTCTGGAGGTATGCTATCCAGCCTAGAATTCGTCAATTTATTATAAACCACTTTTGCTTCATCGGATAGATTAGGACTCCGAAGCTGAGTATATTTTTTTCTGCGTAGATAGACGAAATTTACTCCCGTCGTATCGTCGTATGGCATTGCATGCATCATCCTTATTCCAAAGGATTGCCCATTAACACACCCAGCTAAAACCTTCAGCTGAGTTATAATAGCGCATTTTTATACAAGTCATCCGCTTTTATCATAAGCTGGTCTGGGGCTTGTGCTGTTCAAGGTTGAAATTCTACATACTCAAATCTATTGTTTTGCGCTTTGCTCCACCGATTCACGGTGGAAGAGAAATCCATTGGTGGAGTTGAAGTACTTGGATATGCACCTCCATAATTGTATAATATCGGTGGAGTCGAAGTACTTGGACCTGCACCCCCATAATTGTATAATATCGGGTTATGCAGACCACTAATTGGATTTATATAGTTCTATGGATATATATAGTTCGGATTATTCTGAAGATTTGCTCGGTAATTTGTTTACCCAGCATTCCATGTTTGTTTATCTAAGGAGAACACCTCTAGTGAACTATGGACCCCGATCCAATCTTTACCATTGATACATCTTCCACTTTTACCGTTTACTTGCTGCAAACCACTATTACCTTCCACACCATATAGTTTATCCTTTGTTTTCAGCAAACCAGTGAGATTGACAACCTCACTGTTCGTTGGGGCAATGTCTTGAGTTTCTGTTGTGCAGGTCTCCAAGTTGCTAGCAACACCTTTGAGTCGTTTCCTTCCTCGTACTGTTTCGATAACCTCTGTTTCTTACTAAGGGAGAAATTGCTGCTGTGCTCATCACACCTTGCTCTTGGGGTCTCCCAACGAGGCGTCAATAACACGCCAAGAAGCTTTTTCTGGCGCTATTGCCAGGGAGGCTAAGGACGTCTTCACAAGGGGAGTCCTTCACAACCTTTCTCTATACTTTGTTTTGGTTTTTCTTAGATTCTTTTTCTTGGTTTTGTTTGCCTCTTTTTATCAAAAACTCCAAAAATATTAGTTTATTTTGGTTTGCTTTCTCTTATTAAAAAACAAAAAAATTAGTTCTTGCTCCACTTTTGCCAAAATGAACTCTGCTGAGAACACCAAGTTGTGTGACTTCACTAGCACAAACAACAATGATTTCCTAAGTACTCCTATTGCTCCACCTGCTCCTGATGCTACTTTTTATGAAATTAAGCCTGCTTTGATGAATCTTGTGATGAGAGAGCAATTTTCTGGTGTTAGTTTTGATTATGCTGCTTCCCACCTCAATAACTTTGTTGAACTTTGTGAGATGCAAAAATATAAGGATGTAGATGGAGATATTATTAAGCTCAAGTTGTTTCCTTTCTCCTTGAGGGGAAAATCTAAAGAATGGTTGCTATCCTTGCCTAGAAATAGTATTGATTCTTGGATTAAGTGCAAAGATGATTTTATTGGAAAGTACTACCCTCCTTCTAAGATTATATCTATGAGAGGTGATATTATGAAATTTAAAAACTTGATAATGAACATGTTGCTCAATCTTGGGAAAGAATGAAATCTTTGGTTAAGAATTCTCCCACTCATGGACTTACTGCTTGGATGATTATCCATACTTTTTATGCAGGTTTGAACTTCTCTTCAAGAAACCTGTTGGATTCAGCTGCTGGAGGTACATTTATGACCACCACCTTGGGTGCTCCGACAAAACTCCTTGATAATATGATGGTTAATTATTCTGAATGGCACACTAAGAGAGCTCCACATGGTAAGAAGGTAAATTCTGTTGAAGAAACCTCCTATTTGAGTGATAAGATTGATGTTATCATGGCTATGCTTGTTAATGGGAAAGCTCCTTTAGATCCTAATAATGTTCCCTTAGCCTCTTTGGTTGCTCAAGAAGAGCAAGTTGATGTGAACTTTATTAGAAACAACAATTTCAACAATAATGCCTATATGAATAATTCTTGTAGTAACAACGATTATACGACTTATCCTCCTAATAATGGCAATACCTATGGAAACTCCTACAAAAATACTAGAAGTTCCCCCTCTGAACTTGAAGTCATGCTCAAAGACTTTATTATTAAACAAATCACTTTCAACAAGACTGTGGAGGAAAAGCTTTTGAATGTTGAGAAAAATATGTCCTCTTTGTCTGAAAAACATTCCTCTTTGATTAACAAAATGGCTTCTAAACCTGAAACCTTGGAAAGTACCTTTGCTGCTACTCATGCCATACAAGTTACTATTGATGAAAATGTTAGACTATTAGCCCAACTTCATGCTAGGTGGGAAAGAGAAGATAAAATTGCTAGAAACAATAGTGTGTGCACTATCACCAATACCAATAGGAATACCGCTAAACCACGAGAAGTCGCTATTCCTCCTACCATAATGCCTAAACCCAATGTGCCTGCTACTAGTGATGCTAAGTTTGATTTTTATCTTGATGGTAGTAATATTTTTGAAGTGATTATGTTCCTACAAAATCTTGCTGGAAGTCCTGATGCTAGTGATATATATGTGGCTTTCACCAAACACATTATAAATGCTCTTATTAAAATTAAGGAAGAGAAGTTGAAACACAAAGACCCTATTCCTAGGAAAGTAGAAGATAGTTGGGAACCCATTATTAATATGCTAGTGAATGACTTTGATCTCAAAGCTACATGTGACCTTGTGTCACATCCCAAATTTTAAATTTGGTTCTGCATATCATTCATACCATTGCATCATACCTTTCCATGCAAAACCATCGATTGAAAAGATCCGGCAAAACGCTATTTTCAAAAGCCTATTTTATTTTACTACGACGCTCCTGCGGGAGGCATTAGTAGGACTTGTGTTGTCCACCCCTGTAGCCTAGTGGTTTCACTCAACCCTTGACCCTAGGTTGTTCCCCTCGTTTTTACAAAAACTTAGGAGCAAGAATCGCCCGATTCGGAGCTCGTACGGAAAAGTTACGGAGGTTTTAGTATTTGCGAAAAAGGGAAAGGAACGGACCAAAAAAATCTGCCCGGCCCCGTGTCCGCGTAGGACCCCGCGAGGGGGCCCCACATAAGAGGCCGCACCCGCCGCCGCCTCTCCCACCCGCCACCTGCCGACCCCGCCTCGGAACCCGCGCCCCCACCTCGATTCCCGTGCCGCCGCCGCCGCCTCGGGATCCACCCGCCGCCGCCGCCTCCAGGTACCCCGCCGCCTCACCGCCGCCGCAGCCCGCCGCCTGCGCCGCGCCACTCGCCAGCGCCTCCACGCGCGCCAGCCGCAGCCGTCCCGCCAGCCCGCCCGCGCCGCCTCGCCTGCGCGCCTCGCCGCCCGCTCGCCTCGCCCGCGCCGCGCCGCTGCTGCTCCGCGCGCGCACGCACGTGCGCTCTAGCGCACGCACGCCGCTGCTCCACCGCAGCCGCCTCCCGCGCCTGCGCCCGCTCGCACGCGCCGCTCGCCGCTGCCGCTCGCCCCGCTGCTCGCCCGCCGCGCGCGCAGCGCCCGTGCCGTGCCGTCGCCGCCGTCTCTTTGACCGCCGCTGTTTCGCGCTGACTGTCTCCCTTCCGAGCAGGAAAAACGCCGTCGCCGGAACCGATCGCCGCCACCGTCCGGAGTTCGCCGTCGTTCGTCTCCGGTGAGTCCGCAGCCGCCATCTCTTGGGACTATTGGATCTCAGATCAGCGGTCCAGATCAGCCGTTGACCGGTCAGCCCCAGGCGTTGACTAGTCAGAGGCCCAATCAGCGCCCGGTCAGCAGCCGCGTTGACCAGTCAACAGACACAGTTGACTAGGTATTTTCGTTAATCGTTTTAGTTGACAGATTTCGGTAGAAACTTGTAAATTGCATAGAAATTAAACCGCTGGGCCAAAAATTTCAAATAAAATATGTGTAGATTCAGTAAGTCGTGTAGAATCTTTCTGTACCTTAGTTTCACACTTTTTCAACAAGATTTAGTACAGTTTAATCAAATGAGTTAATAGCCTTTTGGGACTATTTAATTCGTAGAAAAGATCTGTAACTCCAAAAATTGCGTATGATATGTCCCTGGAGTCAGTGGAACGAGGGGAATCTCATCGTGAATTAAAAAGATAGGCTTATAGTAAAAACTTCTGCAGAAACTGTCTAGTGGCTTTCTGCAGTGTTTTAATTACTCGGGGAGTTTTATAATTCCTTTTTGAGTAATTCCAGTTGATACTGTTCCTAAATAGCAAAGCCTATGCGGTGGAATTTTCCCAAGATTTTACAAACAGTATACTACCGGTAGTGACTTATTTGAGTTCTAGCTCTAGTTTTGAGCATTATATTTTGCATAATAGTTTTCCTTGCGCTAAAACTATTTTCCATGCATGCAATCAGTAGTATTATTGAATAGGATTCTGTGGTGCATCTGTAGCACCAATTCACTTGCCTTGCATACCTTCATGCATCATCTTTGTTGCATATGCTTGTGGATTGTTTGTTTATGATTGCAATTGTATCGTGTAGATTGTGACGAGTGCAACGCTTGCTCGTGTGTGGATTGTTCTTCCGACTGCTACAACCAAGGCAAGTAGATGCTATTTTGTTCATGATATTGTCCTACTATTTTCAATGCATTGTCGTGTATTTTGTAGATGCATGTGTAGGATGATACTATCGCTATGCTATGTCCTATTATGTGGTACGACTTTCCTTGTAGATGAAACACTGTTGGTAGATGTGCTTAGCCATGCTATGTTGTACGAGGGCTGGGTTACATCATTGAGACTTGTTTCTAAAAGTATTGGTTTGTGAAAACTAAAACAACTTAATCAATGAATCTCCTGGGTGTGATGGTATTGATAATTTTTGGTGGTTTCATTGCGGAAAGGCACCCAGGTATCGAGAGAAATTGATTGGCTTCTTTATTTGGTAGCTTACGTGTACAACCATGTGCCAATAATGAAATGGGCAGTTGGTTGGACTTAGTAGGTTGTGGTGACCCGAACCCGCGTATCCAGAGATGTAGAATTTTGGTAGGTTGGACCGGTGCGCGTCGGGATTGGAGAGCTACTTCCCGAACGGTCTCTTCTTGGTCTTCTCCCTATCATCACCCAAAATGAGAGTGATGGTACGAGCTGGGCTGGCCAAGTCACATGGGTAAAGTGTACTAACCCCTGCAGGGTGTATAATCTAATCGATTAGCCGTGTCCCCGGTTATGGACACAACTGAGTTGCTTGATATTGATTCCATGACATGTTTCTCGCTCATTCCAATTTCATAATTGTTTTAATATTGTTGGGTTAACTTAATTGGGATCGTTTCAAAGAAAATCTAAAACTGTTTACGAAAGTAGGACAAAGGTATTTGCAAATGCAAGCCAGACACAGCTCCACTTGCCAAATATGCATGTAGATGTTAGTATTATTGTCTCCTTTACTAGCTCTACTTGCTATACATTCCATGTATTGACCATTTCGGGGCTGCTACGTTTCATGTTGCAGGTTATTCCGATTCTGAGTAATCGATATAGGCCACGGTACTCCACTCGGCACTTGTTCACTTGTGGGCAAGTTGAATAATGGAGGATTTACTTTATTTATGTTGCTACCTGAATAATTTGAGCTAGCCTTGAGCTAAGCTTTTATTGTAATAATGGTACTCTGGATCATCGTTATTTAGAAGCCTCGGTCTTTTCAGAACCGCGCTGTTACAAGATGGTATCAGAGCCCGTGTGTCGACGGTAGGATCGTGACCTAGGATTGGATTAGGAAGCCTTAGAATTATTAAAGCCTATATTAACTTTGTCTTTCATCTTATGCCTTTCACTCTCGTAAATTCTTACCATATGCTATTCTCACACTTTCCTCTTTTAATTGATAGATGGGAGAAGTCAGGACTGAGTATGCAACCATGGAGTCACCAAGGCCCTTTGCAAGACAGTTAGCACAGCTCTCGCAGTCATTGGGATTGCCACTGCCCATGTTCAAGGGAAGAAGGCTGTACACCTATGGATATGGTGAGGATGCATGGGAGATCACCACCTTCATATTCAGAGATGCCGCCTTGCCAAACCCTGTGCATCCGATCTACACCAAGACATACTGCAACTGGGGACTTGGAATCAACTTGGCCATACATGAAGCCCTGTCTCGCCAGTGCCATCATGTCCGACACCTACTGCCAGCAGATTCACCCTACCGTGACTATGGGAGGCGTGATGAAGATGGGCACATTGTGGTTACCCCGGGCGACATGAACAACATGCCACCCCGTCGGAGGCACATAGAAGACATGGAAAGGGAGAATGGAGCTTTAGCTGAGAAAGTGATGATGATAAAGGAGATTGCAGACTTTGCTAGCAATGGTATGGTGGTCCAAGGACAGGAGATTGACACCCTGCATGAAGCTGTGGGAGTTCTGGAGAATGCCCTGATAGCCAGAGATGCAACCATAGCTCATCTTCATGGTACCGTGCAGGAGAACACCCAGAACATACAACAACTGCAAGGGACCGTCCAGGAAAGGGACCAAACTATTGAAGCTATGACAGCCCAGATTGCCGCTCTCCAGGCACAGCTAAATCCACCCTCTTATGATGACAATGGAGATGATGGCAACAATGGGGATGATGATGACAGTGGGAACGATGATGATGATGAGGACGAGGATGATGATGATGGAGACGATGATGGTGGAGGAGATGAAGCTGTTGCAGTTGTAGCTGAGAGTGAAGAAGAAGAGGAGGATCCAGAAGAGGTGGAGTTTGAGATCTCAATTGATGATTCAGGAGAAGTGTACACTCCGCCGCCATGGTTGAACCGTGGACCGAAGCGCCAACGCATGAGTGCAAGGACCTACCGCAACCTCTTCAAGAAGTAGATAGAAGTCCACCAATTAGTCCACGTTAGGCAAATTCGTTAGGATTAGTCTCGATCGATGTGAAACTTAGTTGTTGTTAGTTTAAGAGTCTTTAGTTGCTTATTTGTGTACTCCAATATCCCAGGAATTATTTGTGCGAATTTTATGAAAGAGTTATGGCAAGTTTGGTTAACATCTGTGTTATTTTTCGCTGCAGTTTTCTGCTGATACAGCAGTACTGTACGATTTTTCATATTTTTCTAATAACTGGGAAAAATCTGAAAACAATAGGGCTGGTGCGAAACTCTCTGTACTGTATGTGCAAAAATCAGCTAAATTTTCTGACGAGTCTAAGTCAGGTAGAAAAATTCGTGAACACTGCTGGACTGTTCTGGCAGATTGCTGTTTTGCTGTTTGGATGATCAACTGTTTAGTTAACCATTGCCAACTCTTGTAAAACTATTTCAGTAGGTATATACTGCTAGGATAACCCCTGGGATGTTGCTGGATCACTTGTTTGTTGACGTGTTGCTTTCTTGAGATTGTCTGCTATTGTTTGTTGCTGTTTGATCATAATGCATGGGTAGAATCCTATTATCGTAGTTGCTTCTTTCTAAGCTTACCTGTGCTGAACCGCAGATGCCTCCCCGCCGTCAACCCACTGAGTTGGAGCAACTCATGGCAGCTCAGGCACATCTGACCCAAGTAATGACTCAGTTCATGGCAGCCCAGAACAACAACAACAATGGAAACAATCAGCCTCAGGGAGATGCTCTCACCAGATTTCTGAGGCTAAGGCCAGCTAAGTTCTCTACTGCAACGGAACCAATGGTTGCTCTCGACTGGTTGCGTTCAGTCAACAAGGATCTGATAACTGTTGGATGCACTGATGCCGAGAAGGTGAGGTTTGCCGCTCACCTACTGGAGGGACCAGCCGCTTCTTGGTGGGACACTTTTCAGATCACCCACCCGCTGGATACCGTGACTTGGGCAATGTTTGAGGAAGGTTTCCGGACCAACCACGTGTCTTCATAAGTTCTGAGCCTGAAGAGGAAGGAGTTCCGCAACTTGTGCCAAACCAATCGCACTGTGGCTGAGTACATTGAGGAATTCAACAACCTGTCCCGTTATGCACCTGAGGATGTTGACACTGATGCGAAAAGAAGGGAGAGATTCCTGGATGGCCTTAGTGATGAGCTTTCCGTGCAGCTACTGGTGGTTTATTGCCCCATTTTCCAGGAGCTTATGGACAAGGCCAGGATCTTGGAAGGGAAGCACAAGCATGTGGAAAGCCGCAAGAGGAAGAGTAACAATCACCACTCTGGTTCACATCACAAGTCTCGCACTTCATATGATGGATACTCCAAGCATGGAGGGAGTAACCATGGGAGCCATGACCGCCACCACCATGGAGGCGATGGGCATCGTCATGACAACCATAGGAGCAGCCACCACAGCCACAAGGGAGGACACTCTCACCACTCTGGAGGACACGGTGGACATGACCGAAGGGACACTATGCTGACAACTGTCTGGAGAGGAAGGGACTGAAGCCAACCAACAACGAGAAGGCCACAGTGAACCACATGAATGTGGAGGAGATCCCAGATGAGCCCGACCTGGTGTTTGGTAAGTTTCCAATCAACACTCACCCTGTGCCTATAATTTTCGATACTGGTGCATCGCATTCATTCATATCAAGGGCATTTGTGGATAAGTATAAGCTACCTACTAAGTCTATGAAAGGTTCTATTAGAGTGAGTTCACCTGGAGGAGATACGATAGCTAGCGCGGGATGCCGCGACTTAACTGTGAGGATTGGAACACACAACTTCAGTGCACATTTGGTAGTGTTGGAATCACAGGGGTTAGACGTTATTCTGGGTATGGATTGGATGTCTATGCATGAGGGACACATAGATTATGCACAGTGAGCCGTTTCACTCAAAACCCCAGATGGTAAGAGGATTAGATTCAAGTCGGCTGTACGACCAGGAAAGTGTAAGTTGAATTCTCTTAAGGGGGTTAGCATGGATACTGTGCCAGTGATTAGGGATTACCCTGACGTGTTTCCGGAAGAGCTGCCAGGGATGCCACCTGACAGGGAAGTAGAGTTTCTTATCGACCGTATGCCGGGAACAGGACCAATAGCAAAGAAACCATATAAGATGGATGTGGATGAGCTGAAGGAATTGAAGAAGCAGTTGAAAGAGCAGCTGGAAAAGGGATTCATTCAGCCTAGTTCGTCGTCATGGGGTGCACCTGTTCTGTTTGTGGAGAGGAAAGACAGCAGCAAGAGATTAGTAGTGGACTATCGCTCGCTGCATGAAGTAACCATGAAGAACAAGTACCCTCTGCCGAACATAAATGATTTGTTGGATCAACTGGAAGGAGCAAAGGTGTTCGGCAAGATTGATCTGCGATCAGGCTACTTTCAATTGAAAATCCGGGAGGAGGACATGCTGAGATCTTGCGCCTTCGCTCATGGCTCTAGTTGGGATTGGAATTTTCCGTATGCGGAGTTTTCCTACAACAACAGCTATCAAACCAGCATCAAGACGTCACCGTTCGATGGAAACGGTGCCGGACACCATTGCTATGGGATGGAGTAGGAGAACGTCAGTTGTTTGGGCCTGATTTGATCAAGGACGCTGAGGAGAAGGTCGCCTTGATTAGGGACAGACTGAAGGTAGCACAATCAAGGCAGAAGAGCTACGCTGACGCCAAGCGCAAGGAAGTGGTGTATGAGATAGGTGATAGAGCATACCTCAGAGTGTCGCCACTTCGTGGAATCAAGAGATTTGGAATTAAGGGTAAGCTGGCACCTCGGTTTATTGGACCGTATCGGGTCTTAGCACGCAAAGGAGAAGTTGCCTATCAGTTGGAGTTGCCAGAGGCTCTGTCCACTGTTCACAATGTGTTCCACGTATCCCAGCTGAAGAAGTGCCATCCGGAGATGGTGGATACACCATTGAGAGACACTGTACCGCTAGAGGAGGTTCGGCTTGAGAACGACTTGACCTATGAGGAGAAACCGGTCAAGATTCTGGAGACAGCGGAGAGGATTACCCGTACCAAGACGATCAGGTTTTGCAAGGTGCAGTGGAGCCACCACACTGAAGAGGAAGCCACTTGGGAGAGTGAGGATGACATCCGAGAGGACTACCCACACCTATTTGCTAGCTGCGCCGAATCTCGGGGACGAGATTCATCTTAAGGGGTTAGGCTTGTCACATCCCAAATTTTAGATTTGGTTCTGCATATCATTCATACCATTGCATCATACCTTTCCATGCAAAACCATCGATTGAAAAGATCCGGCAAAACGCTATTTTCAAAACCCTGTTTTATTTTACTACGAGGCTCCTGCGGGAGGCATTAGTAGGACTTGTGTTGTCCAGCCCTGTAGCCTAGTGGTTTCACTCAACCCTTGACCCTAGGTTGTTCCCCTCGTTTTTACAAAAACTTAGGAGCAAGAATCGCCCGATTCGGAGCTCGTACGGAAAAGTTACGGAGGTTTTAGTATTTGCGAAAAAGGGAAAGGAACGAACCAAAAAAAATCTGCCCGGCCCCGTGTCCGCGTAGGACCCCGCGAGGGGGCCCACATAAGAGGCTGCACCCGCCGCCGCCTCTCCCACCCGCCACCTGCCGACCCCGCCTCGGAACCCGCGCCCCCACCTCGATTCCCGTGCCGCCGCCACCTCGGGATCCACCCGTCGCCGCCGCCACCAGGTACCCCGCCGCCTCACTGCCACCGCACACCGCCGCCTGCGCCGCGCCACTCGCCAGCGCCGCCTCTCGCGCCAGCCGCAGCCGCCCCGCCAGCCCGCCCGCGCCGCCTCGCCTGCGCGCCTCGCCCGCCGCTGCTCCGCGCGCGCACGCACGCCGCCAGCCGCGCCGCTGCTCCGCCGCAGCCGCTTCCCGCGCCTGCGCCCGCTCGCACGCGCCGCGCGCGCAGCGCCCGTGCCGTGCCGCCGCCGCATGCGCCGCCGCCGTCGCTTTGACCGCCGCTGTTCCGCGCTGACAGTCTCCCTTCCGCGCAGGAAAAACGCCGTCGCCGGAACCGATTGCCGCCACCGTCCCGAGTTCGCCGTCGTTCGTCTCCGGTGAGTCCGCAGCCGCCATCTCTTGGGACCATTGGATTTCAGATCAGCGGTCCAGATCAGCCGTTGACCGGTCAGCCCCAGGCGTTGACTAGTCAGACGCCCAGTCAGCGCCCAGTCAGCAGCCGCGTTGACCAGTCAACAGACACAGTTGACTGCGTATTTTCGTTAATCGTTTTAGTTGACAGATTTCGGTAGAAACTTGTAAATTGCATAGAAATTAAACCGCTGGGCCAAAAATTGCAAATAAAATATGTGTAGATTCAGTAAGTCGTGTAGAATCTTGCTGTACCTTAGTTTCCCACTTTTGCAACAAGATTTAGTACAGTTTAATCAAATGAGTTAATGGCGTTTTGGGACTATTTAATTCGTAGAAAAAGATCTGTAACTCCAAATATTGCGTATGATATGTCCCTGGATTCAGTGGAACGAGGGGAATCTCATCGTGAATTAAAAAGATAGGCTTACAGTAAAAACCTATGCAGAAACTGTCTAGTGGCTTTCTGCAGTGTTTTAATTACTCGGGGAGTTTTGTAATTCCTTTTTGAGTAATTCCAGTTGGTACTGTTCCTAAATAGCAAAGCCTATGCGGTGGAATATTCCCAAGATTTTACAAACAGAATACTACCGGTAGTGAATTATTTGAGTTCTAGCTCTAGTTTTGAGCATTATATTTTGCATAATAGTTTTCCTTGCGCTAAAACTATTTTCCATGCATGCAATCAGTAGTATTATTGAATAGGATTATGTGGTGCAGCTGTAGCACCAATTCACTTGCCTTGCATAACTTCATGAATCATCTTTGTTGCATATGCTTGTGGATTGTTTGTTTATGATTGCAATTGTATCGTGTAGATTGTGACGAGTGCAACGCTTGCTCGTGTGTGGATTGTTCTTCCGACCACTACAACCAAGGCAAGTAGATGCTATTTGTTCATGATATTGTCCTACTATTTTCAAAGCATTGTCGTGTATTTTGTAGATGCATGTGTAGGATGATACTATCGCTATGCTATGTCCTATTATGTGGTAGGACTTTCCTTGTAGCTGAAACACCGTTGGTAGATGTGCTTAGCCATGATATGTTGTATGAGGGCTGGGTTACATCATTGAGACTTGTTTCTAAAAGTATTGGTTTGTGAAAACTAAAACAACTTAATCAATGAATCTCCTGGGTGTGATGGTATTGATAATTTTTGGTGGTTTCATTGCGGAAAGGCACCCAGGTATCGAGAGAAATTGATTGGCTTCTTTATTTGGTAGCTTACGTGTACAACCATGTGCCAATAATGAAATGGGCGGTTGGTTGGACTTAGTAGGTTGTGGTGACCCGAACCCGCGTATCCAGAGATGTAGAATTTTGGTAGGTTGGACCGGTGCGCGTTGGGATTGGGGAGCTACTTCCCGAACGGTCTCTTCTTGGTCTTCTCCCTATCATCACCCAAAATGAGAGTGATGGTACGAGCTGGGCTGGGCAAGTCACATGGGTAAAGTGTACTAACCCCGGTTATGGACAACTGAGTTGCTTGATATTGATTCCATGACATGTTTCTCGCTCATTCCAATTTCATAATTGTTTTAATATTGTTGGGTTAACTTAATTGGGATCTTTTGAAAGAAAATCTAAAACTGTTTACGAAAGTAGGACAAAGGTATTTGCAAATGCAAGCCAGACACAGCTCCACTTGCCAAATATGCATGTAGATGTTAGTACTATTGTCTCCTTTACTAGCTCTACTTGCCATACATTCCATGTATTGACCCTTCGGGGCTGCTACGTTTCATGTTGCAGGTTATTCCGATTCTGAGTAATCGATATAGGCCACGGTACTCCACTCGGCACTTGTTCACTTGTGGGCAATTTGAAGAATGGAGGATTTACTTTATTTATGTTGCTACCTGAATAATTTGAGCTATCCTTGAGCTAAGCTTTTATTGTAATAATGGTACTCTGGATCATCGTTATTTATGATACACGGATATTTTGCTATGTTATTCATCTCATTCTATTGTGGGCCAATGAACCGATCCAGGGATTGGCATGTCACATAGAAGCCTCGGTATTTTCAGAACCGCGGTGTTACACCTTGGTTCTAGTGTCTCTATTATGCCTAGAAAGATTTATGAAATGCTTGATTTGCCACCTTTGGAAGATTGTTATTTGTATGTCCTACTTAATGATAATGCTAAGAAGAAACTCATGGGGAGTATTAATGATGTTCTTATTATGGTTAAAAATTCTTATGTCCCTGTTGATTTCTATTTTTTGGATGTTGAATACAATGCTTCTTGTCCTATTACTTTGGGAAGACCTTTTCTTAGAATTGTTGGTGCCATCATTGATATGAAAGAAGGCACCATTAAATATCAGTTTTAATTAAAGAAAGGTATTGAACACTTCCCTATGATGAGAGAGAAGTGGATTTTTTCTCCACCTTTGAAAGCAAGGTTTGATGTTAATGCTTCTTCATTTGAAAATACTTGATTCTTGCTTCTTGTGCCTAACTTAAAGGTGTTAAAGAAAAGTACTTGTTGGGAGATAACCCAAGAGTTTTCTTGAGTATTGGAAGTTATTACTTCAGTAATGACCTCTCCTTATCCTTTTTGTTTGATTTTTGTGCCAAGAATAACCTCTAATGAGAGGGAAGTAAAATTTGGGGAGTTGCTGTCCCGAAACAGATTTTTGTTCTCCACCGTAAACATTCGTGAGGAATCTATGTAAGTAGGATTGAGATGATATTTTTTTCATAAATCCCAAAGTATGTTATATAACTTTAGTTAGCTCAACACTTTTTTATTTGAGCAACAGAAGGTCTTCGAAAAAATCGGTTTCTACTTGTTGGTCTGTTTTGACAGATTTCTACCATTATTTGCATTTGCTTATTATTGATTCCTTTTTGTGTTCTTTTTGGGAAATTGAGCTTTTTGAGGGAATTGAAATAGTAGCTTGTTTTTTTAGTGAAAGTTTTGCTGTTCCAAAGCTAATCCTAAAGGTCTATTATCTTTTGAATACACTAATGTTGCTAATGAAGAATGTGTGAAGTTTTGTATGAAGGAAAATTTGCAAGTGTAGAGAGAGAATGATGTAATGAGAAAAATAATGGAAAAAAGCTCAAGCTTGGTGATGCCACCCCGTGTCACCCCAAGAAATATTAAAGAGGTACAAGCGTCGAAGCTTGGAGATGCCCAAGGCATCCCCTTCTTCATCAATAAAAAGATCAGGTCTTTCTAGACACTTCGTTTTTATTATTTCATGCACTGTTGTGATGTTCTTGTGTGGCATCCCGCAAAACCACTACTAGAAAATCGCGTTGTTTTTGTGCATTGCATCATCATGACCGCATGCTCATGTCATCATGCCACATTGCATTTGAGCATCGTCATCATCTTGCATTTGCTTGCATAAAACTATTTTCGGGAAAACCTAATTTGTTTTCTAAACGCCCGTCTTTGTTCAACACGCAAACCCGGGTCTCCGGATTATTTTGTTTTGTCTGCTATCGGTTTGCAAAAGCCTTGTTTTAAACAAACAAAATATTTAATTATTTTTAGTGGGGCAGTCGAACGGGCCGATTCGACCCGAACGACCACCCCCAAAATAAAACGGTCCACCCCAAAATCCCTAGTCTACCCAGACCTATTCTACCCACCCCTCCTCCACATCACCCCCACCAATCCCTGGCTGCCACCTCACCCTCTCCCTCCCCTCTAACCAATCCTCAACCGCCACATCACCCCAACCCGCTGCCACCTTTTTCCCCCAACTCCCTCTCTCACCCACCTTTTCCCTACCCTCTCCCTCTGACCACCGGGGCCCGCACCAGCCCCACTCCCTCCCTTCCTCCTCCCCTGGTCAAACCTCCCTCCACCCGCGTGACCCCCTGGCCCACCTGGCCCCACCACCTGTCGGCCACCTCCTCCCACGCCCTCTCTCCTCCCCCGCACGCTCCCTCCCTGCCTCCACCAAGCTCGCCCGCCTCTGCTCTTTCCCCCCCTGCCGCCCCGACGCCTCCGGCGAGCCACGACGCTCCCCGCCGGCGCCGCCGCCCTCCTCCGCTCGCCTCCGCCCGAGCCCGCGAGCCCCCTTCCCCCTCTGCGCCGGCCGCGCCTCTCGCGCTCCCGCCTCCCCGCTCTGCAACCGCCGGCGCCCGCGCGTCCGCACCCCACCTCGCCCTCGCCTCCCCTCGGCGCACCCTCCTCCTCCTCGGCCCGGACCCACCGGCCCTCCTCCCCTCCGCGCCTCCTCGACGCCGCCCTCCGGCCGGCCTCGCGCGCAAGCCGCCACCCGCCCCTGCTCGCCGGCCCCGGCCCTCCTCCGCCACCGTCTCGCGCTTCCCCCTCCGCTCGTCAACCCCGCGCTCGCCCCGGCCCGAGCCCTCCCCGTCTGCCTCGCCCCTCGCCGGCGCGGCCCCGTTTTCTGCCGGCCCCGCCGCCCGCCGTCACCGCGTCCGGCGCCTCCCCTAATCTCCGTCGCCTCCGCTGCCAGCGCATGCTGCCGCGCCGCCGCCGGAGATCCCCGTCCTCCTCGGCCCTGAGCTGCGCCACCGCGGCCGAGCCTCGCTCCGCCCGAGCCGAGCTCGCCCGACCCCCTCCGCCTGCCGCCGGCCTCCCCGACGCCGGGCCGCCCTCCTCGCCGGCTCCTCCTCCCGCGCGCCGTCGGTCTCCGTCCTCTGGGCCTGCGCCGCCGCGTCGTTCTCCGCCTCCGTCGCCGTCGGCCCGACCTCGTCCTCGCCGGCCCGCGGCCCCGGCAACAACCGCAGCAACCGCCGGCCGCTGCCGCCGTGGTACCCCCTCCCCTCCCGTCGCCGAGCCTGGCCCCGGCGTTTTCCGTCGAGTTCCTCCCAGCGCGCCCCGCCGTCACCGCGTCCCCTCGCCGGTGGCCCCCTCTGCACCGTCCTCCCAAGCCTCCACCGACAAGAGATGAACCTTAAGGACTTCGACATGGAACTCGACGGCGATGGCGTTGAGATACAAGAGGTCCTTCGAGGAACCCGAAGGCCGAACCCGCAGGGACTTCATCATAGAAGGCGAAGACCGTACCGAACCGGTGACCCCGACGAACCCCGGCAAGATCTTCGACACGGAACCGAATACCGCCGAACCCCGAGGTCGTCGACTTGGAACTGACAAGGTCTACTACATGGATGCAAAGACCGAACCCGATCCGCCAAGTTCTTCCTCCCGGACCGATGACCGCCAAGATCGCCACCGGTTCAACAAGCACTCCGTCCCGGACACCAAGTGCTGCATTCCGAACGTCAAGACCGATGCAATGGCGCGGACCCGACAAGATCCTCGCAACGACAAGATCGGCACCGACCCGGAAGAATCCGATGCTCCCCGACACCGACCCAAGTCCTGCTTCCCGGATGCGACAAGATCGACCTCAGTTATCCGAGAACGATCCCATCGAACCCCGAACCCCAGATCCGGACCCCGATACCCGACCCCGAACCCCGGAACCCAAGATCGCCGAACCCTAATGTGATTCCCTTCCCGAGCCCTATTTTATAAAATGAAATATAAACTGTCGCATATTAATTAATCATGCATGCATACTTGTCTGTGGTTTGGGGGCCTTATGCCGATTCACCTCATAATTAAATATGGGGCCCATATGCGGGCAAATCTAGTCTCATATCGGCCTCATTTAAATTGATGTAGCGAACCGGCGCTATATTTGGCCATGTTAATACAACATTTAAACTGCGGGGTAGCTAAACAACTTGAACCACCTAATTAATTGTCGGGACCCCGTTTCCGCTTAATCTTGCCTAATTGCATCGCACCTTTGCCATGTCATACATCATACATGCATCATGCCCGATCTTCTGCCGTAATCTTAAATATTGCATCCGGTGTTTATTCTAGTGTTTTGCTTCTTCGCGGATAAGGTCGTTGAGTTGATGTGAGCTTCGCCCCGATCTTCGGATGAAACTTCGACAATGTTTTCAGGCGAGCATCTCCCCCTTTCTACCTATCTTACTTTTATAGTATTTATTTCCTCCTGTTGATCTATTGCTATCTGTGTTGCGATGCTCTAGTTTTCGTACCCGAGATATCCCTTGCCGCCTTATATTGCCTTGGACACCTCCTATTACCTGTTGTTTGGTAGATAGTTGGACTTGCGCGTCGTAGTCGCTTGCTCAAGTGCTGTTGCGTGTCGTCAAGTGCCACAGTTGTTGGTGTATGGCCGCATGTTGATGTTGGAGATGATCATGGTTTTACTTATCGTTCACTTTAATTCCTGTTTAACAACTAAAATTGAAGTAAGTAAGCAGAGGCATCAGTGGGTGATAGATAATATTTGGTTTCCGACCGCCCACTTGTTTCCCGTAGGGCCCCGAGTACTTGATACCTGTTCCTTGAATATTCGCGCTATCCACATACGGGGAATTATGGGCCCCCCTTAGCCAGAGCTTGATTCAGTCTTATTTCTTGGGGCCACAAACTAGTTTGAGGTTTTATTTACGATCCTGTACTTATGCCATGCTTTACTGCTTTATTTACGATTGTGCGAGGAGCACACTGTACTGTTTTGGTAAGCGGAGTGTTTTCGCGGTATCGACAAGCCCCGTTTTGGGGTTCCCAGTCGTTTACAGCCATTGACGCAAACCTTGAGTCCGTCTCGGAGCTAGCTTACTTCGTTGCGGGTCTACTCAACGGGGTGGCCCCCTGAAATATTTCTAAATCCTGTGATTGCTTTGTCGTGAAAGCCTCGTTGGGTTTTGATTTGGTTTTTCCGAGGTTGATCATGTGTGTGTTGCTATTTGTGCACCCCGGCCGGGTTAAAACTTTCTGAAAGCCGTGTCCGCGGTTATGGACGACTTGGAGCACAGTATCTCGATCATAGACAACTATAACTAAAGTAGTGCTATAAATTTGACTTTATAATGACTAGTAATCAGCTTCACTATAATGGAATGGCTAAGCAAAACTGCCAACAATTGCTTGCTTGGGTCGTCGCCAGCGACCATTGTATCTGACTAGTAAGTATTGCAACTACAACGGAATGGCTAAATAAAAGTACCAACAACTGTTGGGTTTTGGGTTATCTCATGCTAATTGAATTTGACTAGTAAGTGTTGCCACTACAACGGAATGGTTAACTAAAAGTGCCCACTGCTTATTTTATCAGGATGATTATCTATACCTGACTAGTAATTGGTGCAACGATAACTGAATAAATAAAACTACCAACTGTGTGAGTTCCTCGGTGGACTTCCTCGACTGGTCACGAGGGGGAAATACCAGGATGGGGTTGTTTGGCGTAAGATTCAGGTCGGATCCGAATAGGTCTTTCTTACCCCTCTCTGATAGCCGCCAGTTGTATCAAGTCTCTATAGGTTGTTTAGTGCGTGTCGCCGCTGCCGCTTCAGTCCACCATACCTATGTAGGCGAGGACCGCCGAATTCTAGTCTCGCCGTGTACTGGCCTCAGTACTGACGCTCCTCTTTTTCCTTTTCCCTTTTGTCGGCACCCCTTTGTTTAAGCAGGTTTTGAGATCGACGTCGTTAGCAGGGTTACCCTTCCGGCTTGGCCTGGGCAGGGTTATGGACGCCATTGGTTATTCTTCAGGGCTCTTAGCCCCATTTGCATCTTGTCCGTAGCGGGACGCTCTATCGTTTATCAAGGTGATTTGGGTCTTTGCATTGTATATCTGTATTCTTGACTCATTGAGTCGCTGTTATATGTATCTGTTCTGTGGGTCCCATCGAGGACTGTTGTGTAATGTTATTACTTCGTTTTCCACCCGCACGAAAGTGCCTGGTGGGCACCTTTGAATCGTTTGTATGCGGGTTTGGCGGGAATCGCTGAAACTTGCATAGGGTCGATTCTGAGGGTGTTACATCTTGGAGCGTCTTAGTTTTCATTTATTTTTCTTAGTTTTCTTGAATAAAGTAGTTTGGACACCCATTCTCGCTGTGTCATTTCAGATAAGTTGATTCGTGATGGAGAGGAGTAGAAATTTCTTGCTTGAGTAGTACAAGAGGAGCTTGCTTTGACTGTGACTTAGACTTTAGCCTGTCATGCTAGGTGTTGTTTTTACCTTATGCTTAGTGATTATTGTTGTATCATGACTTATTCCAAACAATTTGGATTTCTTACTGTGCCTTGAAGGAATCATGCGCTATTTTAGCATACAAAATCATAGTATTGTGGTATTCTCCTTTGATGCTTTGTTTGGGTTGACTTGGCACATGCTCACACCATGTTATGACTATGAACAAGTCACCATAGCATCTATGATCATTTAGTACCTGACTTGTAGTACCACTTTATGCTTTGATTAGTAATGTTTTGTCGCTCTGCATGATTATGGCCATTATTGTTCTCTTAGTTGGTCGCTCCCAGTCTTTTGCTAGCCTCCACTTGTATGAGTAAGCTCTACTCATGCATCCTACTCCCAAGACACCAAGTTATTACAAAGTGTCCACTATAAATTTCTATGCATTGTGTGTTACACCATTCCAAGTATATTCTTGTTTTTATGTATCTTCCAAATAAAAAGTATTTTGTTATGAGAAAACTTAGTGATTAAAGTTCTCAGAAACTTGATGGCACACTTTATTTTTCTTGCCCCTAATAAACTTGAACCATTGTGTCATCTATGTTGTATATGCTTGCACTTATATGTTGGAATTAGAAGAACCGTGCTCTCACGGGGAACGCTTTCAACATTGCACTTGTACTTTGTACACAGTTGATATCATGCTCTTTTGTCTATGGATGTCGTCGGTGTGAAATAAAAGGGGATCTTGTAAGTCCATGGAGTTATGTATGTATATTAGAGAAATGCCTGGGCCGCTAGCCTAAGCCATGCCTAATCATGGTGGAAACTTGCAGCATCACCATAATGACATCTATGAAGCTTTCTTCTTATAAAAAAAGGAGACATATTGATAAGAGGAAAGAGGGAAAAAGAACCATATTCCCATGGTAAATAATAAGATTGATGAGATGCTCATTGTCTGCTTGCCTTGTCATTTTGATTATGGAATAGCTCTATATCATGTGCAAGGGGTACCCCGTTGGCGGTTCTCTATGATACACATGTACTTACTATGACAAGAACTTACAGGTTACTAAAGTTGAGTAGCATGAGGTGCGGCCCTCGTATTCAAGGGACATGAGATTGCCAACTTATACTTTGTCAAGGATATACTCCATAGTTTGTTCACTTTAACCTTAATCACTTCAAGATGCTTATGATAGGGGCAATCATAGCTAAAAGCTAACAAGTACCATAATTTTTGGAAGCTCTTTTTGAAACTTGAAATTCCTGCTTCCCTTTTTGAAGGGCCTTTCCACTTTTATATTGAGTCTCCACCTTCTATCCTTAGGCACTAGTTAATAGAACATAGTTGCCATTCTTAGTTCTATGTGCATTGTCCCAAAACTTATGGATTGATGAATATTGTTGATATTACTTGTTCTTGTGCTATTTGTATCTAGTCACTCCTATGAACTTTGAAGGTGTCCTATGCATCTATTCTCCATCAGGGACAAGCTGAATGCCACTATGCCATGTTTTCTGTATGTGAAACAAATAAACGTTTTTCAATGCATGTTATTCATGATATTTGTTTGTAGCCTTTGATGTTGCATGCATAGTTACTTTGTCTTACTTTTAGAGCTCCATATTTCATGCTCATGTTTAGAGTTCTTTGATCCCAGCTTTCAATGATTGCAAATGGTTTGATCTTGATTTTGATGGTGCATGTCACCTCAAAAATTATTATTTTTATCACTTACCTACTAGAGGACGAGTAGGAGTTAAACTTGGGGATGCTTGATACGTCGGAAACATATCTACAATTTTTGATGTTCCATGCTTCTTTAGTATCTACTTTGCTTTTCTTTGTCTACACTTTGAGGAGTTTTTATGTGTTTTCTGGTACTAACCTATTAACAAGATGCCACAACGCTAGTTGCACGTTTTATTCTGTTTTTGGTTCCAGAAAGGCAGAAAATCAATATTTTTGGAATTGGACGAGACAAAATCCAAAGTCAATATTTTACCGTGGGGAACACGAAGCCTGAATACGAGACGGAGGAGAGCTACCAAGGGACCACACCCCTGGCCGCGCGGCCAAGGTGGTCCCACGCCTGGGGGTGCGCCCGACCTGGTGATCCCCCTGCCTCGCCTCTTCGCCTATAAAGACCCCGCGATGCCTAAACCCTAAGTACCCGATCAATATTCCACGAAACGTCTGTATTAGCCGCCACCATCATCCCTAGATCGGGGGGATCTCAAGCTCTTCCCGGCACCCTACCGGAGATGAGATCATCGTAGAGGCCTTCTTCTTCATCATGCCAGCCTCCGGTATGAAGCATGAGTAGTTCCACCTTGAACTACGGATCCATGTAGTATCTAGATGGTTATATCCCCTCCTTTGTGCTATCATGTTTAGATCTTGTGAGCTTCGTTCATGATCAAGATCATATATTTGTAATCACGCATGTTGTGTTTGCGGGGATCCGATGGATATTGAGATTACTATGTCAGATTGATTAATGGTTTTGACTTATTGATTCTATCATGTCTGTGTTGTTTGTGATCTTGCATGCTCTCCGTTTCTAGTAGCTATCTTGGCCAAGTAGATGCTAGTGACTCCAAGAGGGGGTATTTATGCTAGATAGTGGGTACATGGCTCTATTTAATCTAAGGTAAGTGATAGAAATCTCTAAGGTTGTAGATGTGTTGTGTCCACTAGGGAGAACACAACGGTCTCTTGTTCATGGAACAAGTGGATTGTTTACCTTACACACTTTGCTTTAAGAATTATCTGTTTTGCAACTTAATACTGGAGGGGGTTCGGATGATAACCTGAAGGAAGATTTCTAGTCATAAATGCAGTTGGATGGCGATCTATGTATCGTGTTGTATTGCCCAATTGAATCTCATAGGATCATGAATGTATAGTATTGCATTGTTATGCCTTGCTCAGTCCTGTCAATTGCCCTACTGTAATTTGTTTACCCAGCATGCCATGTTTGTTTATCTAAGGAGAACACCTCTTGTGAACTATGGACCCCGGTCCATCTTTAGCATTGATACATCTTCCACTGTTACCGTTTACTTGCTGCAAACCACTATTACCTTCCACACCATATAGTTAATCCTTTGTTTTCAGCAAACCAGTGAGATTGACAACCTCACTGTTCATTGGGCCAAAGTCTTGAGTTTGTGTTGTGCAGGTCTCCAAGTTGGTAGCAACACCATTGAGCCGTTTCCTTCCTCCTACTGGTTCGATAACCTCGGTTTCTTACTAAGGGAAAACTTGTTGTTGTGCTCATCACACCTTGCTCTTGGGATCTCCCAACGAGGCATAAATAACACGGCAACAATGGTTTAGGTCTAAATTTTAAAACAAAATTCTAAATAATTGCTTAAAGACCAAAATAACCCTAAAACTAAATAAATATCTAAAAATGAAATGAAATCCTAAAAATACAAATATTATATCCATGAGTTCATAAAAATATAAGCTACCCAAATAAATTAAGAATTCTATTTTTAATAGAATAAATGTAGGTTAAATACTTTTATAATATATATTCCTTGAGGAATTTTCTAAAAATAAATAAAATAACTAAAAATAAACAAAATTTACTATTATCATTCTAAATTAGTATAGTATTTTATAAAAATACTAAATTGCTATTTAGATTAGTAAAAATAAAACGTTATAAAATTAAAATAATTATTCTTAAAAATAATATTAAGAAAATAATAATAAGAGTTAAAATTAATTAAAAATAAGTTTAAAGCTCTTGTATTATTATATTATACCACAAAAATATTAAATATAATATTTAGAAAATTTTAGAGATTACCCATTAACAAATTCTTTTTATTAAATAAAGAAATGTAAGAATTTAATAAGGTGGGTAAAACACACAAAGAAGATAACTAATGATGCATTGCATTACTATGCATATTCTTTATTTCTTCTTTAAATATTGTCCTTACCGGGCAATAATGGTTTTTGTAGAAATAGAATCTCAAGGTCAAGTGCAACCATCTGAATTCACTACCTTGCAGTCACAGGGCAAGTTCATCACTTGCTCATGTCCTTTGATGAGTCTTTATCAAAATAATTGCAAATTGTGTGTTATATTCTATGTTCTTAAGAAAAGAAAGAAAATACTATTTTCCCAAATAAAAGAAATGCTATTATCATCCTAAGTGATGGTAAATATATGATTGGCAATGGAACTTAGGTTTCCAATTGCATAAGAGTCACCATAGGAATTAACAACCCATGACATAAGTGATTCTAACACCGTATAATACGCGTTAGCCATGAGATTTGGAATGGGACGGAGAACTCAGTTGTATCTTCTTACTTTCGCATGTAGCCGGATGCGTGGGTCGTGGCTGTTACCCTTGTAGCATGCATTAATTGCTAATTCGTAGAGTATATGCGGCATATGTTTGGGAACCCTCAATGCCCCGTGATAGTTCTTGCATCTGAAAGGTCTATAATCACCATTGCCATAATTCAATATGTGGGCATGGCATACACCAACAAGACATACGGGGTCGCGAAGGGGGCAGTGATTGGCTAGGATCATCTACTAGGCGCCACATCACGGAATTGTGGACGGGAAAGTACGCCCGGTTGTGCAACAAGGATTTGATCTCTCATGGGTAAAGGAACAACGATCTGTAGAGTGTAATAATTGTAACTTGTTACTCCCTGTTCCTGGAAGGAACTGCGAACGCGGCAGCAAAGGAACTCCAAGAAGTTCTAGTTAACCATTGAAGGCTGATGGGAATAGTTTTTGATAATAAAATCAATCTTTGAAGAATTATTTATGAAAACTACATAGTTCCATGACTGATAGTCCGAGGTGGTAGATAGAGCATATAAATTACCACCTTGCATATAATTAACTTTCCGGGTAACTAACCTTGGCTTACACGGTCCGTCCTAGCGGAGGCCCACACGGAGACTTGTTGATAATGCAAAGACCAAGGAGACTCCATATGGATCAAGCCTAGAGAAATTTCGACTCCTTGGAGAACACGGCCAAACTTTAGATAGAATCTTGAAGGGTCAAACTCTAATTTGTAACCGAATTGACCTACCTGAGACCTAGCCTCCCCATATAAATGCTAGGAGGGCATTGCGAGGAGAATCTCTCCCAACTTTCATACGCACACCTCACGCCAGATTGCATCTGTGTACCCTAGTAACCTTCGGTTCTACCATCAATCAGGAACAGACAAGTAGGAGTAGGGTTTTCCTTATGGGGGCCTGAACCTGGGTAAACACCTTGTCCCCTTGTTGTGTGTCTGTTAACCGTCTTATGCTCTTCAACCTCCCCATCTTCTCTAAACCTAAGTCCATAACAATGGGCATTGACGAGTCGAACCCTCGTCAATTGGCGCCGTCTGTGGGAACTATGGGCGCTGATCGTGCGATCGTGACGGTCCCATCGACCATCGTCTTGGATTCATCCGCAACGGAGAATCACCTCTTCTTTGGCGCCATCAACTTCACCGTGCACTCGCTGGCAACTTGCCAAAACTTTGACTCCATAGGCGACAAAGTCGAACTGATTTTCGGGAGGTTCTGCTTCTAGGTGGGACAGATTGGGACACTTCGCCTCCCTGAGCAAATACTGCCTCCGGAAGTCGCAGCAGCCCCATGGGTGCCGCCAATCGGTTCCTGCGCACGCCATCGCTGACAAGCGATTCAGATGACAACAGCAGATGCAAATTCGACCTCTGCAACCCTCCTACGGAGGAAGGAACCTACGGTTTTGGATCTAAGAGTTGCGGGAGTAATGATCTCCCCCATCACTACATGTTCATGGCCATCCATGATGGCAATGTTGACCACGGTGCCGATCCACAGAATCCCCCTCCCAACCCGCAGCATCCTCCTCGACATCCATGAAGGCATCTACGGCCATCACGGAGGAATCCGCGCCCTCGTCGGCAAGGTGTGGCACCCCCGGGATCAGGGCTAAACAAATCTCAGACCTCCGTCTGACATAAGCTTAACCTTGAGCTCGAGAATATCCAGTGAAGAATCGGTAACACAATAGTGACCCTACGACACAAAAATTTATTACAGCAAGCTCATCACCGAGCAAAGAACCAAATTGTTACAGCAGAGGTCACTGACCACAAACATCAAACAATGGAAGCCAAATTATGCTATTAAGTATAGCAAACTTAACAAATGGCCTAAGAGGCCTGGAGCATAATGATGACGTCCTAGCCCATAGATTCAGGCTGCCAGCCCGAAACCCCAAGCTACTCGTCGATATCGATGTAGTACGGAACTCGTCTTCAAGAGAGCACTTACTCTGCCAAAAGTATCAAAAAAGCAAGGGTGAATACAGGGTGTACTCCGCAAGACTTCTGGCTGGTGAAGTTGTTTTGCATAAAGCCATCCTTTGTTTATAAAACAAGAGGGAGAAGAAGCTCGTCTAGTCAGAGTATTTTGAAAGGGGATAAGAGAGCGACATCTCCGAAATATTAATCATCATCTTTTGATATCCACCAAGTCATCATCAACTCTCAACTAGGATCACCCCCTCGTACCCATGAGGAGGCATCCTTAAGCACACGTTGATCTGCCAAGTTTTACGATTAGGTTATAGTTCTCTATGATCTTAGAATCTGGTCACCAAGCGTTCATAACCATGAACACGGCTTTTCGAAAAGATTTATTACCCTGCAGGGGTTTACAACTTTACCCACACGCGTCAACCGATTCTTAATGCCACTATAGATTAGCCCTCTTCCATGGAAGGCCGACAGAGAGTGGTTGACCACGACCTTTACCTTGCTTTCGCCGAGACCATGAGTCACGCAATAAGTATAGTTCCGCCGTAATGGGTCAAATCCCGAAACCGGTACTTAAAGATGTGAGGAGAGGTTTGTTCACAGGGGCTCCATCGACCCCAAGCAACCCCGGCCACGCTTACATACCTGTTATGAATGCACCTTCACCCGACAAATCTTTCAAAATATTTTCTATGCATATGTCGAATGGAACGCCCAAACTATGTGACTCATGGAATCTACTAGGCAAGTTAGTTGGTCATGAGGTTGTCCAGGCCCCATGTGGTTGTACGCTCATCTCAGTTCCAAAAGCAAGAACTCGGGTCCTAGTGGTGGCGAGCATGGGACTAGAAAAACCACATCCCACCGTGGTCTCCCATACAATCCTTAGCACATATAATCTCATATCACTTATCTCATCTCATCATGTTCTCCTGTCATTCTAGATTCTCTCCATATGATACATCATCTGGATGGACCAGACTCAATAGCTATGCATGGCTAAGAAGGATAGAGATATAAGCTCTAGTAGTGCACACAAGCCAAATCTAGTTATGCTTGGAGCAGTGGATCAGGTAATATAAGCTCAAGGGAGTAATGCAACAGATAGGATACTCTATCTATCGATAAAAGACCACAATAGAATTGTATGCAACATGGCAAGAATTGAAATGCTTTCGAAATCATAGGATTATATCATGGTGGGGCTATGCTTGCCTTTGCCTATTGATAGCAAATAAATATATATTTGGAAGCCTTGTACTTGAATTGGTTACAGTTGGTCAAGTATTGTTCGTCGACCTTCGATCTTCAACGGTCTTGATCTCTGACTTTGATCTTCAACTCAATATTGTATTCTACTAGGAAGAACCAAACACCTGAATGAGAGGGAAACAATCGACACATGGCATCGATGCAGTGCTCAAGCAAGGATGATGACATGACAAGTTAAGTTGCATTGGAATGTAATCCTAAAACATGCTCGACAGTTTAATTGGGGTTCCGAGGGGTACAAACCCTAACTCGGGGAAACTCCGGATGTATATGAGAGGGGTTACTAAGTTCTTCTAATTAAAATTGTCTTGAAAGTGGTTGAAGAATGCATGATTATAGGTTAGAGAGATAGAGTTCATTTTTCTGAACATTTTCATATATTATTTGTAATTTTCTGACTTATAAATAATTTGATATTGAATTTACAACTTTATATCAATTTCTGGAATTAATAAAACTAATTGAAACATTTATTGCGTCATTATGACATCATCACTGGGTGGGAGATGTTTTACACCTAGGAAGAGCCTAGCCACTGTGACTGACTGTGGGCCAGGGGCCACGTCACTGCCACCTAGGTGGTCAATGGTCAGCGGGCCGCGGGCCACGTCATCCTGACGCGAGTGTGACGTCATCACGACGTCCACCCTTAGGCGGTGGTCGCTGGCGACGGCAGAGGCCACCCCAGCAAGTGTGCATGGTCTTGATCGAACGAGGGAGACTAGGCGAACCTAATAGGGGAGGTGCTGCTAGCAAATGGTCGTCGGAGTTAGAGCTACGGCGAACGGCGGCGACGATGCTCACAGGACAACGGCGCGAGGCTAAACTAGAAAGCAAGCGGCCAATAGGAGGCCACCCTGAGCCTCAGGAGCTCACCAGGAGTGCGGAGGTACGGTCAGCGAGGCATGGCGTGGCCGGAATCGACGTCGATGGTGGCGCAACTCGTTAGGGACGGAGGGGTCGATTGCGTTGCTTCGGTCCTCTCCGACTTGCGTGACTAAAGGAAAACGAACGAGGAGGATAAGAAGATCACAACGGCCCGCTTAGCTTGTCAAAAGGTAGGTGGGAACGATGGTGCCCTGAAGCTCCGGGGAGCTAGGGTTCCGGTGTGAAGAGGATAAGGATGGAGGAGGAGAACTGGGGCTCATCCTCTGTAGTTACAGGGTCCTTATAGGCAGCAAGAGGAGTGGCCGCACGCATCTTGGCGAGGAGGCGTCGCGGCGATGGCGGACGGCGGACGGCTCCGGCAGCGATACGCAACTTCTCTGCCTCGCCATCCTTCTGGCTGGAGGAAGAAGAAAGGAAAAGAAAGCCTGAAGGGGTACGGCTGGCTTCGGCCGAGTTTGGGCCGGCTGCGGCTTCTGTGAGCGGCAGGAAGAGAAGAGGGGTGGTGGGCCGGTCTGGATAGGTTAGCTGTTGCCTTTTTTGTAACAAAAGCTTTTCACTTTTTCTGTTTTTGATTTCTCCTTTGTAATTTCAAATTCAAATATGTTTTGGATGTTTCAAAAATACTAGAGGGTTTACAAATTATATAGAAATAAAGTGGGGCCCTTTTATTCAGATTGGGCTCCACACACTTTGGTAGTTTTCAAATTCATAACATTTTGAATGCTTTTCAAATAGAGAGGAAGAGTAGGGTTTTCATTATTTTCTTTTCTTCGCATGAATTTTTTTAAGAGATGATGCTAATGAATGCACAATCAAAACCCTAATTATTATTTAACTAAAACTGGGGTGTTATAGCTCTATCCCCCTTACGAGAATCTCGACCCGAGATTCCAATGGTAGGAAAAGAGACAGAGAGAGAAAGAAACAGGGTCACTCTAAAGATAAGAGGGAAACACACTAAACAACACACCGGTTATCTCATGTTCAACTCCTGGATGGAGTGTTCAGAACATCTCTGAGATGATGGACATGAAACACGTCAAGGTAACGGAGATAACAAGAGGAGAAGGTTTCAAGTTGTTAGATAGATGGTCTTCATAGGAATTGAAACCATGGAACTTACATAAGAGTTTTGAAGCTTCTAAGAAAGAAGGCTTCCAATAGAAAGAACATGACCACAGACTTCGATAGGAAACCTCTACTAGACGACTTAAGTAGAGATTTCAGGTTGCAGAAATATGTATCAACATAACCAAGCTAGTGAAGTACTTTTGACACAGAAGAGTCCGTTTTTCATTCAATAGAAGGCCAAGAAAGAAAGGTGTTTTGTGGAGAGGACTCGTAAAAGTCACAAGGAGCATGTATCAAGAGAAACTTCTGATTACCAAAATCATAGCCACTCTTAAAACATGATTAAGAAGACGAAGGAAACTCTTTATTCATCTAGGTCTATCAAAATCTTTGCCAAAGATCGTAATATCACTTTACACCACTAAGATGAATAATAAAGAAGATTTCTGATGACACGAGAGAAAGAAACTTCATTCTCAGACTTCATTTACTTGGCACAACAACAATTGCCAACATAAAATAGTCTGGAGGATCGACCGAGAGACATTTAGCAACACTACTTTAAATGTTCTCCTTGATGTTCGAGATATGAAGCATCAAAGTAAAGGTCGAACTTCGGATATAAAGGAAATCATAAGCACAAGTCCTACAATAATTCATAAAAGAAGACTTATGACGAGTGGTTGTTACTGCTGAATCAAGGAATATGACGGTAGGACTCTCCGGCTAAGTGTGTCAACCATTACATCAATCTTGCCGGACTTGCAAAGAGAACTATGTCAAAACCTTGAGAACCACCAACCATTGTTGCTGCTTGAGATTTAGCTTTGGTTAGGCGGTATGATACTTCAGACTCAGCATGTCCAAAATAGAAAGTTCGCAACATTTACCATGAAGGTAAAGGTACTAGATTCTCAAGATATGGACTACAATGTTAAGCTCCAGAAGATGAGCTAGATTGCTATACCCATGTATTTAGCAACTTTTCGATAGACAACTACACACACATAAGGTATTGACAATCAAACACACATGTGTCCTTAAGGAATGGAAATAACTCTACTTGAATCCATGGCGACATCTTTCAACATTTGCACGTGAATCGGAGAAGGTTACTCGTAACCTCCAGAACTAATACTTCGAAATGAACCAAAGATGGTTCTCGAAAGTTTCCAATATTGATGCCATATATTCCATATGAATTCAGTATAACATGTAGAAGATAAGGATATTGTTGATGGGCTCAACAACAAACTTATGGAGACACTCCAGGAAGATGGACGCATATTTCGTACGAACAAGGCAAGAGTATTGTTCAGACCAAAGACATGAAGATGTACTCAAGTGAAACATCACAAGTAGAAACATCATCAAGATAGCCCCTGGAACTGAGTTTGATTTGACAATAACGCAAATCAAATCAAAGATGGGGGAAGATAACATATCCATGAAGGAGATAATATCTTTCTTCAACACGAACAAAAGTAAACATACCTTCAATAAGGAACAAAGTCGGATAGAACTTTTGTCTTACAACTCCCCAAGTTGTTTTTTAAGCTCAACAAACTAGTTCAGGGGTATCCAGTACGGATCCTTGGAGAAAAGAGCAGTTCAGAGAACTTGCTTGCCCAAGAACTTGACAACATGGTCATGTGGCAACATGACGATACTTCTAGTAGACATCTAGAATATCACGAATCACCAATATGTCACTTAGTTCGAGAGGAAACTTGCTTGGTAAGGCAAGAAAACATAGTCTCGGAGCTTTGGCACAAGCCTAACTATTTGACCGAAGAGGGTGCACCGGAATAACGGACTTGGTAGCACAATCATCCTTCGCTTAGTGACAGGGTTAACCATCACGCTAAAAATGACTCAAATGTCCTTTGAGTTCTAAACAATAATAATTGCTAATTGTCTTGAATGGCCACATTATTACACACACGCATCACTCACGGGTAAATATGTATAAAAGAATCACTTCATTAAGAAGTCATGGAACTCTACAAGACCTCTTTAGTATAAAAGAGTGTGATACTTTAAGGTAGAGCAGATAGAAGCTAATCAATGCTTCTTGATCTGCAGATTAGAATACTTTGACCTGGTCCTAGAAATGACGAGGTACTGGAGTTTGTTTCTCCTGAAATCCCAAAATGGTTTGTCTTGATGGACCACAAGAGTATCTTGCATCGGAAGACACCAATGCAGATAACTACTTGGCTACCAACTGGTAGACAAAGGTCGGAAAACAACAAGGGGAGAAGAACATGATCAGGATGGAATCCTGAGATATGGATGCATAGATTAACAATCTTCCGATAACCAATGAAGAGAAAGGGGTAAGGTGTGGCAGAGTCACGAGTATAGATGCCAGACTCTCGAGGAGTACTCTTGTCGTGATCTATTTGATTCTATTAAAGAAAATTTGCCATAGCTAGTGGTAGGGGAAGTCCTTCATTGTAACGATTTGATCGCGACAATAAACACAAGCTCGAAGGCTAGAATTATAGTACCAGCCATCCTGATGTAACGTGTGAACATTAGCAACATGGGTCAAAGGAAAGATCTTGGGTTAAAGATCAGCGTCATATACGAGATTCACAACACCAGAATCCAGCACAATCGGGGATCTTCGGTTCAAGTCCAAGGGTTAAAACCCGATAAAAGAAGTAACTACTACTTGAGTGACACAATGTACACCGCATGGTAGTAATCACGAGGTATCTTCCAAGAGAAGAAACGACTTCTGAAGTACCCAACAAATAAAAAGGAGGCACGCGAGGCGAAAGGAAACCTTGAAGCCTAGAGCAGAACACTGTGGATCCAACAATATAATATTGTCGGCCATAAGATAGAGAGATCATGATAGAAAGGAATCTCTCAGATGAAAAAGAGCAAGAGGAACAAGGGATACACAACACACACAACTCTACAGAACTCAACACTAGGTCAAATGTCTTAGAACGGCATGCCCAGAAGGCACCTAAGTTTTGAAAGACAAGAAGAGGTATCAAAACTTTTCAAAATTTAACACCAGATAAGATAACCCAGAGTTAGAGAGAAACTAGATAAGGAGTAAAAGAAGCATACTAGAGTTTTCGCATATACTTTTCAATTGTAAATTAGTTTTCGCAAACACTAGACTCAACATCGAACAATAGCAAGGTTTTCCTACGGTTGGTACTTCTCTGATACCAAAACCTGTGGCACCCCCGGGATCAGGGCTAAACAAATCTCAGACCTCCGTCTGACATAAGCTTAACTTTGAGCTCGAGAATATCCAGTGAAGAATCGGTAACACAACAGTGACCCTACGACAAAAAAATTTATTACAACAAGCTCATCACTTAGCAAAGAACCAAATTGTTACAAGCAGAGGTCACTGACCACAAACATCAAACAACGGAAGGCAAATTATGCTATTAAGTATAGAAAACTTAACAAATGGCCTAAGAGGCCTGAAGCATAACGATGACGTCCCAGCCCATAGATTCAAGGCTGCCGGCCGGGAACCCCAAGCTACTCGTCAATGTTGATGTAGTATGGAACTCGTCTTCAAGGGAGCACTTACTCTGCCAAAAGTATCAACAAAGCAAGGGTGAGTACAGGGTGTACTCCACAAGACATCTAGCTGGTGGAGTTGTTTTGCATAAAACCATCCCTTGTTTATAAAACAAGAGGGAGAAGAAGCTCGTCTAGTCGGAGTATTTTAAAAGGGGATAAGAGAGCGACATCTCCAAAATATTAATCATCATCTTTTGATATCCACCAAGTCATCATCAACTCTCAACTAGGATCACCCCCTCGTACCCACAAGGAAGCATCCTTAAGCACACATTGATCTGCCAAGTTTTACGATTAGGTTATAGTTCTCTATGATCTTAGAATCTGGTCACCAAGCGTTCATAACTGTGAACACGGCTTTTCAAAAAGATTTATTACCCTGCAGGGGTGTACATCTTGACCCACACGCTCCAACCGGTTCTTAATGCCACTATAGATTGGCCCTCTCCCTTGGAAGGCCGGCAGAGAGTGGTTTACCACGACCTTTACCTTGCTTTCGCCGAGGCCATGAGTAACGCAGTAAGTATGGTTCCGCCGTAACGGGTCAAATCCCGAAGACGGTACTTAAATATGTGAGGCGAGGTTTGTTCACCAGGGGCTCCATCGACCCCAAGCAACCCCGGCCATGCTTACCTACCTGTTATGAATGCACCTTCACCCGGCAAATCTTTTAAAAGATTTTTAATGCACAATCGAATGGAACGCTCGAAGTATGTGACTCATGGAATCTACTAGGAAAGTTAGTTGGTCATGAGGTTGTCCAGGCCCCGTGTGGTTGTATGCTCGTCTCGGTTTCAAAAGCAAGAACTCGGGTCCTAGTGGTGGCGAGCATGGGACTAGAAAACCCACATCCCACCGTGGCCTCACATACAAGCCTTAGCACATATAATCTCATATCACTGATCTCATCTCATCACGTTCTCCTGTCATACTAGATTCTCTGCATCCGATACATCATCTGGATGGACCAGACTCAATAGCTATGCATGGCTAAGAAGGACACATATATAAGCTCTAGCAGTGCACACAAGCCAAATCTAGTTATGCTAGGAGCAGTGGATCAGGTAATATAATCTCAAGGGAGTAATGCAACAGATAGGATACTGTATCTATCGTTAAAGGACCACAATAGAATCGTATGCAACATGGCAAGAATTGAAATGCTTTCGAAATCATAGGATTATATCATTGTTGGGCTATGCTTGCCTTTTCCTGTTGATAGCACATAAATAGATCTTTGGAAGCCTTGTACTTGACTTGGTTACAGTTGGTCAAGTATTGTTCGTCGACCTTCGATCTTCGACGGTCTTGATCTCTGACTTTGATCTCGAACTCAATATCGTATTCTACTGGGAAGAACCAAACACCGGAAAGAGAGGGAAACAATCGACACATGGCATCGATGCAATGCTCAAGCAAGGATGATGACATGACAAGTTAAGTTGCATTGGAATGTAATCCTAAAACATGCTCGACAGTTTAATCGGGGTTCCGAGGGGTACAAACCCTAACTCGGGGAAACTCCGGATGTATATGATAGGGGTTACTAAGTTATTCTGTAAGGTTCCCAACCTTTAATAAGGTAGAGATCCCCGTGTTTACAATGCTAGTCCCTGGATCAATAGCTATCATCCACAGATAAGATGTAATATCAAGAAACAAAGGTCATAATACAACTTTATAACCAGGAATAAAATAATTTATTACATCTTACATAGCTCATTTGGCTATCTCATTACAATGCAGCAGAATATAACAATAGCATGGGGTCCTTCATCTTCATAGTGCCACAGGCAGACATGTTGGTTGTAGACTTGTAATCCTAATCATTAAACTTCACTAATATCAAACAAACCTGCAACATAACAAGTTACAGCCACAAGGGTCAATACATTTGAATTGTATTGGCAAGTGATACTATCGTAGTATAGTGGAGTCTATCATCTATATGCATTTGGCTAAGTGGAGCTTAGGCTTGCTTTGCTCAAAATAGATTTTACTTATCATTTGAAAACACTAAGTTTTCGCTTGACAAAAATCACCCAAGGCATCTCCCAATAGAAATTGGTGATCCTTGAACCCCTATTCAACCACAAGATTTTAACTTAGAAATTTGGATGAGGAGATTCTTGATAGCTTCGATGTCTTGATGCTCAAATTGTCCTTTACCAGGGACATGGCTAAGTACTTAGATTTTTCACTCTGCAGAGGTGGTGCACTTTCCCCACAAGACTTGGTTTCACCAAGACGAGATCTTTCAGAAGCCTTGCCTTAGACCAGAATGGACGCGTTCCAACGTATCATTCCCCTACCACCAATTGTCCATTTGGCTAAGTTATTGCAACCTATGTGATCCAGCAAGAGCCCATAATGCCAAGTGGCTGCACTTGAAGCTTCTCAACATTTGACATCTCAAATCTCTTTGTTCCTGGGTGGCCATCCACAAGCGAGATACACAAGGTAAACCATAGAAATGGGCCTTGTGAACCACTCAACATAAACCATTCCTTCCATTCCACCCGGGTGATTCATTCACTTAGTTGTTTTATTAAACAAAACACAAGTCCACAGACTTAGAAATATTCCATATCATGAATATATATTACACCCTTGTTTTCTACTAGCTAAGCTAAGCATGATAGTAGTAGGAATCTTAACTTAGGAAATTCTACTAAGGTTTCATCTACTAGGATTTCCCATAGCATAGTTTATACTTAGCAAAAATTCCATGCAAGTCCTATTTAGAAATATCACTAATGCATAGTGAAAATAATGGGACAAAAGTATGAAGCATCACTTGCCTTTTTGGTAGAGAATATAGGTTCACTCCTTGATATTTGCAATGTTCACACAGTTAAAATCACTACAATTCAATCAAGCAAGCAATATTTCAATCTACCATTCAAGCAATTCAGCACATAAAATGATAGAAACAAAACAATGCATGCAAACATGCAAAAGATTGTTTTATTTGTAAAAGTGGTTCCTAATGGGTCATAAACATTTGAAAACTCCTAATGGTCATTTTATAAAGTGGCAAAACCATTTGCAAAAGATTTTACTTCATAAACCATTTTTAAACCAAGTCATTATTTTATGTGGTTGAAAATGTCTTTAGCAAAGTAGTAATTTCTATAGGGTTCACCAAATACATTTTCAAATCATAAAATTTCGTGTTTAGGGTCAGAGAGTTTAAATCAAAACATTTCCCAAAGGTTTTCCTCCAAAATCATTTTTAACAATTAAACCATATTTTTATTTGGCTAGAAATGTTTTAATTCAAGGTTTTATTCTTTTGCTTAACCAAATATGTTTTTGAAACCACAAATTGATTTCTATGGTCAGTAGGTTCAAAACAAACCATTTGCCAAAGGTTTTATCTCAAAAATCATTTTAGAACAATTTTTATAATCTAAACTTGTATACACAAGTTTCTGAAAAAACAATCAATTTAACAGAAGAATTTTACTAAACAAAGTGCATGGTCAGAAAGTACTTGTCTTTCTGAATCCATTGATATAAAATTTGCAAAATTTGGACGTGTGGTTTGAAAGTTATGAATTTTTCAAATTGGAACAACACATAGATCATTTCTGGTTTTATTCAAACAAACAAGGCCACGTGGCGCTTTCTTACTGGTGCATACCGTTTCGCGCGGATCAGCATATACGGCCGTTAGATCTAAACAGATCGTGCGGCGCAGAAACAAGCATACCCCTTCGGTTACTGTTCTATCGTGTGCGTTGGATCTGCATCCTACGACTACAGCGTGCTTGCCAGGATCTGGCGGCACTGACGGTGGCAGGTGGCGGCGGAGCGGTCAGACGATGGCTGTGCCGGCGATTCAGGATGCGAGGGAGGAAGGGAAGTGTCTCACCAGGTTCGCGTGGTCGTGGTGATGCTCAAGGTACTCGCGAGGAGGCAAGGGGCGCACGAGGATGATCTGAATCGCTCACCGGAGTTCTTGCTGCCGTCGGGTGCGCACGGTCGTGGTAGAAGACGAGCGCCTCGGATGCAAGCAAGCGAGGAAAGGTATCAGGAGGATGCGCACGGTCTCGGGGGTTGTAGAGGTACTCACCAGAACACGAGGGGCGCACGGGTTTGGCGTCAGTAGCTCGCCTGAGTGGATGCGGTCGTCGGTGGCGAGACGGTGTTGTCCTTGCCGACGATTTGGAGCGCGCGCGAGCTAGCTAAGGATGCTGGTGGATGCGTACGGGGATGGGGAGATGGCTAGTGAAGTCTAGGAGTGGCGATGAAGTCTGGCGTCACCGGAATTTGTCGGGGAGGCTCGTCGGAGCAGTGAGGGCGCGTGGAGAAATTCATCCAGCCTGGGGGCTCCTGGGAGGTGTCGACTGAGGGGAAAGAGGGATAAGAGGGAGGCGTTTAAGGGAGCATGGTCGCGGCGAGGTTTAAGCGAGCCGTTTAAGCGAATTAAACTGCGGCATCAATGGCAGGAAACGGCCGGCGCGGTCGTCGCGAGGTGAGGAAGACGGTGACGTGGCGATGGGGTCCGTTGTCAGCGTGAGCGAGAGAGGGGGAGTGGGTCCAGGCGGTTAGTGACACTGCGGGTTCGGTCTGCGGTGAGAAACATTTCGCGAGAGAGTGGGGGTGGGCTTACTGGGCTAGTCTGGCCTGGGGTTAGTTGGGCTGGATCTTTCTCTTTTTTTTGATCTTTTTCCTTTTTCTTTTTCTTGATTTCTTTTTCTGTTTTGATTTTGTTTGAATGTTTTCAAACCTTGTTTGAATTCAAAACTTGTTCAAAAGTTCAGTATAATTCCATAATGTTTAATCCTGTAATTAAATATTACTTCAGGAATAATTCTTTTATTTTTCATATGTTTTATTCTTTATTAAAATAAGCATATGCCATAGTTTACATATAATTTTCAAACCTTACTTAAATTCCAATCTTTTCACAAAACCTTTCAGTAGGTTTATTTATTTAAAAGGGTGTTGAATATTTCACCTTGACTTATATGGAAAGTATTTAATATGATTCATAAATCATTTGAATTGGGTATTTGTTTTAATTCCAATGGAATTAAATATAGTTTTAATTCCCTAAATTTTATTTGGAAGATTTATTATATTTAAGTTAATTAAACAACTTCTATTCCACTTGGGTAAATTCCAAAATACTATTTTCTCATGAATTATATAATTATTCTTATTAGAGATTTGTCTTTATTAAAATAGGGATAGAATGGTTAATGCCATTTTATTTTATTTTGGAAATTCTTCATCCTTTTATTTTATTTGGATTTGTATTTTATTCATTCCATTTGATTATGGACTAGGTCAAGATTGGATTTAGCCTTTAAATAATCCTCATTTAATATTCCTTTCTTCATCTTATAAAATCCATATCTTTTTATTTAGAGATCCAAACTTGGTGATTCCCATTTGTAAAATCTTATTTGATATTTATTTATCCTTTTAAATATCTTTAGGATTATTTGCCCAACATTTGGTATGGATTTATAGATAGGTTCTTTATTAGCTTTGGAAATTTAATTTCCTTATCTTATTATATTCATAAGATTTTATCTAAGGCTCCAAATTAAGTGAAATCAATTTCTATGGTTTTATAATATTTCCATTTGTCATTCTTGATCATTTTGAAATGTTTGTTTGACCAATTTTTATATGGATCAAATCCATAGGCTTGGACATAACTTGGAAATGATTTTATTCCATTAGGGTTTAGGGTTTGGATTTATTTTCCAAGTGTTTAAATTCCCAGATGCATTTTATGAGGAATGCATTTCTCTTGATTTGGATTTTGTTGAATTCAAACTTTAATTAAAGTTTGTTCAAGATGGGATTTTAAGTTTCCATTTAAAAACAAAAGTTTCTTTTCATCCTAATTTTCAACAATTATTTATTTTGCTTATTTTTTTTCACATTACAAGATTTGGAAAATCTTGGGATGTGACTTATTCTAATTAAACTTGTCTTGAAAGTGGTTGAATAATGCATGATTATATGTTAGAGAGATAGAGTTCATTTTTCTAAACATTTTGATATATTATTTGTAATTTTCTGACTTATAAATAATTAGATATTGAATTTACAACTTTATATCAATTTCTGGAATTAATAAAACTAATTGAAACATTCATTGCGTAATTATGACATCATCACTGGGTGGGGGTTGTTTTACACCTGGGAAGAGCCTGGCCACTGTGACTGACTGTGGTCCAGGGGCACGTCATTCCACCTAGGCGGTCAATGGTCAGTGGGCCGCGGGCCACGTCATTCTGACGCGAGCGTGACGTCAGCACGACGTCCACCCTCATGCGATGGTCGCCGGCGACGACAGAGGCCACCCCAGCAAGTGCGCATGGTCTTGATTGAACGAGGGAGACTAGGAGAACCTAATAGGGGAGGTGCTGCTAGCAAATGGTCGTCGGAGCTAGAGCTACGGTGAACGGTGGCGACGATGCTCACAGGACAACAGCGCGAGGCTAAACTAGAAAGCAAGCGGCCAATAAGAGGCCACCCTAAGCCTCAAGAGCTCACCAGGAGTGCGGCAGTACGGTCGGAGAGGCGTGGCGTGGCCGGAATCAACGTCGATGGTAGCGCAGATCGTCGGGGACGGAGGGGTCGATTGCGTTGCTTCGGTCCTCTCCGACTTGCGTGACTAGGGGCAAACAAACAAGGAGGATCAACAGATCACAACGGCCCGCTTAGCTGGTCAAAAGGTAGGTGGGAACGACGGTGCCCTGAAGCTCCGGGGAGCTAGGGTTCCGGTGAGAAGAGGATAAGGATGGAGGAGGATAACTGGGGGCCGCACGCATCTTGGAGAGGAGGCGTCACGGCGACGGCGGACGGCTCCAGCAGCGACACGCAGCTGCTCTGCCTCGCCGTCCTTCTTGCTGGAGGAAGAATAAAGGAAAAGAAAGCCTAAAGGGGTACGGCTGGCTTGGGCCGAATTTGGGCCGGTTGCGGCTGCTGTGAGCGGCAGGAAGAGAAGAGGGGAGGTGGGCCGGTCTGGGTAGGTTAGGTGCTGCCTTTTTTTTAACAAAAGCTTTTCTCTTTTTATGTTTTTAATTTCTCCTTTGTAATTTCAAATTCAAATCTGTTTTGGATGTTTCAAAAATACTAGAGGGTTTACAAATTATATAGAAATAAAGTGGGGCCCTTTTATTCACATTGGGATCCACACACTGTGGTAGTTTTCAAATTCAAAACATTTTGAATGCTTTTCAAATAGAGAGGAAGATTAGGGTTTTCATTATTTTATTTTCTTTGCATGAATTTTTTTAAGAGATGATGCTAATGAATGCACAATCAAAACCCTAATTACTATTTAACTAAAACTGGGGTGTTACACAAGGCTCTGCGAGATGGCTTCTACTGGCCAACCACGATGCGCGATGCCAAGGACATCATCCAGAAATGTGACGCCTGTCAAAGGTACATAGACAAGCTACACGCGCGAGGCTTAGAGCCGCGGCCATACCATTGGCCTGGCCCTTCGCCTAGTGGGGACTTGATATGGTCGGCAAGCTATAGAAGTGCTCACCCGGAAGGCATGTCTTCCTCCTGGTGGCAGTCGACAAATTCATGAAGTGGATCGAGGCCATGCCCGTCACTATAAGTTCTTTCAATCCATCATCTACAGGTTTGGAGTTGCTCATAGTATCATAACTGACAACGGCACGAACTTCACCTCGAAGGAGTTCCGAGACATCTGCGAAGAGCTCGGCATCAACCTCACATATGCCTCTGTGGCGCATACGCAGACCAATGGGCAGGTAAAAAGGCCAACGGCCTCATCTGCAACAACGTCAAGAAGCGGCTGCAACGCCCACTCGAAAGGTTGGAGGGAGCCTGGGCGGAGGAGCTACCCTCCATCCTATAGAGACTACGCACAATGCCAAATAGCGCTGCCGGCTACACGCCGTTCTTCATGGTGCACGGAGCCGAAGAAATGCTACCCGCCGAGGTAAGCTATAAGGCCCCACGGGTCATCGCCTACAGAGAAGCTGAATCATCGGCCGCACTAGAAGATGTCATCGACACACTGGACGAAGCTCGCGACATCACCACAACTTGTTCGATGGTGTACCAACAAAGTCTTCACAACTACCATAGCTGACGGCTGCGCCCAAGGTCCTTCATCAAAGGATACCTCGTCCTCTGACTCAAGCAGAAAGGGCACTTGAAGCTAGAATCACCCTGGGAATGACCCTAAGTGGTCACCAAAGTAATATTAGGTGGCGCCTAACGCCTTAAGGATGTCGAGTATGGAGTAGAATACTCCAACCCCTGGAACGTCGTGCAACTGTGACGCTTCTACCCCTAGTTGTCTTATATTTCAATAAGGCTACTCAGCCGAACACTGTACCTCCTATATTACGATGAATAAAAGCTAAGTTCCTTGGCCCCAATATCTTCCATCCTGTATACATTTACATCCTTAAACATGCTCGGCGGATGTGCCACACCTTACGACTTCCTCGACTATCACGACAAAGCATCAACCTGAGTAGCTGACCACGTCAGGCTAACAAAAAGGACATGCGCAACTCATAATCAACAATACATACTAACAACTTTACAATGGCACAAAATACCACTCGACAATATACAGACTTTACATTGCTATATTTACAACTCGTAGGACTCAGCTACATTGGAGCAGGACGTTATCCCGCTCGTTGAAGACATCGACGATGTCCTCAACATGACGAGCCACCGCGGCATAGTGTGGATGAATATCCCATGACATACCATCCGGAGGAGCAGGTGGCCCCTCTGCTATTTCGGCCAATTCAACATCGTGAAGATGCAGCCGAACGAGTGCTAGCACCGCCTTCGCACCTGCCACAAGCTGATGACGCACAAGTTCCTTCACGGTGTCCATGCTACGAAATTTGTCCAGCAACCCCAAGAGGCTGGAAGGAGATGCATCTAGAGGAAACATCGTAGCCCAGATATCCCCGAGTGAATACCTTGCATGGTTTAGCACCCGGGGCACTTGGTGGTCACGGTCCTGAACCGTCGCGACAGTAGTCGCTCAATCGTGGTCCATCCAAAAGAAGCCTCCGTCCTCCAACTCCTGCTGGGTAAGGCAATTCAGCTAAATTGCAAGTCGCTTAGTCTCTTCCTTCAGAAGAAGATTAAAAACTGCAAGCAAAAGCAACAGCTTAGATGTGATAAAGGTCGAGCCTAGTCAGAAAGTAAAACAAGCTCACGGTGACTTACACTGGATATGCTCGCCTATTTTATGAAATTCCGGAAGAATAAATTCCTCTCTCGCAACGGCCCGTTCGGTCTTGGACCTCCAAACGTCTGCATGGCCATGGATCATGAGAACATCGTTATCCAGGCTTCGGATGCGGTCGCGTAGCAAAGGAAACTGTGATGACTCACTCGATGATGGATGGGCACCAGTCAAGGCAGGAGACGTAGTCACTGGCTCAACATTTGAAGGAACCTAAGAGGCGCACAAGTGACAAAACATAAAAACCAAAGCAATTGACAACAGTCAAAGTAAGCACATATATTTACATCAAACAACCACTATGTGGTAAAGTCAGAGTCTCTCAGCACGAGGCATTACATGCATGCTATCAAGGCATAATAAAAATACTATCAAATAAACTACAACATAAGAGACCCAAGCAGCAACCGCATCCGGAGCATCTTCGGACTTCGAGGCCTTCGCCTTGTCTGCCTACTATTGCTCCAGCGCATATGTGGCCAGAAGGCAATGAGCTTCAGGCCAAAATGCTTGCAGAGGGATGCGAAAGAAGCAAAAGCTACCTCGGTGCCATCCGTTGCCACCGACATCCTAGAAGTGACCTGCGGAAGATTCAACTGCGCACCAGCCGCCATCGCCAGATCTAGGGTCACACCCACACACTTCTAGGCCTTCTTGTAGTCCACAGGGGCATCGCTCGCCAAGGTCTTAATGAGAGAGTCGATGTCTTCAAGGGCGACGCCTTTGGGGTGATCTCTCGATAGAAGCGGGCGAGAAACTCCTTGGGCTTGCTCAATATCTCGACAGTATAACTTCAGTGGTCTTCGACCGCCAAAACAACATCCACCAAGGGGTCCCCATGCTCCAAGGAACCGTGATCAAACACGACCCCGATAGAATCTGCATAGGACGGCAAAAGAAACTTCGGATGAGGCAAAGGAAGCATACCAGAACAAAAAAACAAGTTCAGGCAGAAAAGCATATAGTGATTTACGGGACAGTGCTTTGGCAGTAGCCATAAGCTGCTCTGCCGTTGCCTTCTCCTGAGACGCTGCGGCAGACACAAGCTGCTGCTCGCGATCCTGGCCCCCTAGTTGTAACGCCGAAGGATCTCCACGGCATCCTTCGCCTTGGTCTCCACCTATTTGTGACTCTTTTCGAGTGTGTTCATCTCGTAGAGAGCCTCATTGTTCTCATCTACGACAATCAACAATAAAAGGATCAGTAAAAATGGTAATCATCAGTACTCACAGACAAATAGAAGAAGTACACACACCTCGGAGCTAATGAAGGTCGTCCTCCAAGGCGAGGTATTGCTGTCCGAGGCGATTGATGTTGCGGATAAAGGGCTACAAAGAAGAAATAGACAAAACTCAGGCAAACAAAAGGGCTCGGGGGCTCGCCTGTGTCAACTATAAAAGCATTTACGTTGCCACCTGAAGAAACCTCGAAGGAGTATCTTGCGTCTTCTGAGTGAATACCATTCGAGTCCTCATCTTCAAGGAGCTCGATGCGGCATCACCGGAGTTGGCCTGTATCTTCGGGAGGCAGCTACAGGATCCACCTACAACATCTTCGACTCTACCATGGCTCCTTCAGTCTCATCCTTTACGGATTCGGCAGAGGAAGACTGATACATCAAAAACGTATCTATAATTTTTGATGCTCCATGCTTGTTTAGTATCTACTTTGCTTTGCTTTTTCAACACTTTGAGGTGTTTTATATCTTTTCTTGAACTAACCTATTAACAAGTTTCCGCAGTGCCAGTTGCATGTTTTCTTCTGTTTTTGGTTCCAGAAAGGCACAAAATCAATATTCAAGGAATTGGACGGGACAAAAGCCAAACTCAATATTTTACCATGGGGGACACAAATAGAAAATACAAGACGGAGACGTGAACCAGGGCGGCCAAACGCCCCCTAGGCGCGGGTGGACCCTGCCCCGTGTCTGGGTACGGTGTGGGGCCCCTAGCCGCCTCCCATCCTCGCCTCTTCGCCTATAAGAAGCCCCCGATGCAGAAACCCTAAGTACCCGATCAATATTCTACGAAACCTTATGTAGCCATCGCCACCGTCATCCCTAGATCGGGGGATCTAAAGTTCTTACCGGCACCCTGCCGGAGGGGAGATCATCCCGGAGGCATTCTCTCTGGTATGATGCATGAGTAGTTCCACCTTGGACTATGGGTCCATGTAGTAGCTAGATGGTTGTATCTCCTCCTTTGATCTTTCATGTATAGATCTTTTGAGCTCCGTTCATGATCAAGGTCTAATCTATTTGTAATCATGAATGTTGTGTTTGCGGGGATCCGATGGATATTGAGATTATTATATCAGATTAATTAATGGTTTTGTCCTTATGATTCTATCATGTGTGTGTTGTTTGCGATATTGCATGCTCTCCGTTGTTAGTAGTTTATCTTGGCCAAGTAGTTGCTAGTGACTCCAAGAGGTGGTATTTATGCTCGATAGTGGGTTCATGCCTCTAGTTTCCAAGGGAAGTGACAGAAATCTCTTCGGTTGAAGATGTGTTGTTGCTACTAGGGAGAAAACAACGATCTCTTATTCATGGAACAAGTGGATTGTTTACCTTGCACACTTTTCTTAAAGCAGTTGTCTATTATTTGCAACTTAATAATGGAGGGGGTTCGGATGATAACCTACAGGTGGACTTCTAGTCATAAATGCAGTTGGATGGCGGTCTATGTATATTGTTGTATTTCCCAATCGGATCTCATAGGATCTTTTTGACTAGTATTGCATTGTTATGCCTTGCTCAGTTCCAGTCAATTGCCCTGCTGTAATTTGTTTACACTTCATGCCATGTTGTTTATATAAGGATAGCACCTCTAGTGAACTATGGACCCCGGTCCAATCTTTACCATTGATACATCTTACACTGTTACTTTTTTACTTGCTGCAAACCATTACCTTCCACACAATACGTTTAATCCTTTGTTACAACAACCGGTGAGATTGACAACCTCACTGTTAGTTGGGGCAAAGTCTTGAGTTTGTGTTGTGCAGGTCTCCGCGTTGCTTTCAACACCTGTTTGACATTTCCTTCCTCCTACTGGTTCGATAACCTCGGTTTCTTACCGAGGGAAGACTTGCTGCTGTGCTGCTTCACACCTTGCTCTTGGGGTTCCCAACAGGCTCCACATCAACTGAGCCATCAACAAGTTTTCTAGCACCATTGCCGGGGAGGCTAAGGAAATCTTCACTAGGGGAGTCCTTCACTTCCTTTCTCTTTACTTTGTTTTTAGTTTGCTTTGTTTCTATTGCTTGGTTTTGTTTGGCTCTTTCCAAAAAAAACAAAAAATTAGTCTAGTTTGTTTTTCTTTCTTTATTCAAAAACACAAAAAATTAGTTTCTAATCTAGTTGGTGGTCTGTTGTTGCCTTGCTTGGTCATGATTTCTATAAATGGATGGTTTCTTTGAAACTAGTTCTTATTGGCAAGGTGGGTTTATGGAGGAACAAAAGTATTATTATAAGGAACATCATTTGTCACAAAACGGGAAACACTTATGGAAACAAATTGATAAGTTGAATACTATTGCTAGAGATGTGTGCTCTACTTATACTGTTACTTATTTCTTTGATAAAGATTGTTGCTTCAGGAGGTATAAACACCTACCCTTTCAATGTGACTATAATGATAATGTTACCATATCTTATTATGAAAAAGGAAATTATGATTTTGATGATGTGGAACAAATTGATGAATTTATTGCTTTCAAGGGTGCATTTGAACTTGCCAGTTTGCTTGAGAACACTGATAATGCACCTTATAAACATGAGGTTTTTGAGATGCTTAAATTTTTCTTTGACAATTACAAGTAATAAAATAGCTATATTCTTGAATATTTTAATAGGCATTTTCCACAAATGGAAGAGAATAATGCCTTGTAGGAGACTATGGAAGAAGAAATTGTTGAAACTAGAAACTCATTAGATGAAAAAGAGGGGGAGAGTGATGAACGAAAGGAGGAAGAATGGATTATCTACCCATTCCTACCTTCTAATGAGAGTAACTCTCTATCCCTTACATTATTTGATTGTCCCCCATGCTTACCAAAGGAGGATGAATGTTTTTTTCATGTGGATCCTTTTGAAATATCTACTTTGGATAAAACCTGTGGAGGTTTTAATCCCACTGTTTTTTATCTTGATAGAAATTATGAGTTTGTAGATCATGAAAAGCATGCTTTATGTAATAGATATATTGTTGAGTTTATTCATGAGGCTACTGAAAATTATTATGAGAGAGGAAAGTATGGTTGTAGAAATTTCATGGTACTCAAACACCTCTCTATGTGCTGAAAGTTTTGAAGTTACTTTTGTTTTATCTTCCTATGCTTATCACTTTGTCCCTTGTGAATTTATTTGTGTACAAGATTCCTATGGATAGGAAGCGGGTTAGAATTAAATATGTTTTGAATTTGCTTCTTGATGCTCTCTTTGACGTCAATTCATATTTCTTATCTGAGCATCTTCTCAAACTATCAAGCCTAACTTAAAGGCGTTAAATAAAAGTATTTGTTGGGAGATAACCCAAGAGTTTCCTTGAGTCTTGGAAGTTATTACTTCAGTAATGACCTCTCCTTATCCTTTTTGTTTGCTTTTTTGTGCCAAGAATGACCTCTAATGAGAGGGAAGTAAGATTTGAGGAGTTGCTGTCCCGAAACAGATTTCTGTCCTCCACCAAAAAAAGTTGTGAGGATTATATGTAACTCGGATTGAGCTGAAAATTTACTAATAAATCCCCCAGTATGTTACATAACTTTCGCTAGTTCAACAATTTTTGATTTGAGCAACAGAATATTTTCGAAAAAATCGGTTTCTACCTGCTGGTCTATTTTGACAGATTTCTGTCATTATTTGCATTTGCTTCTTATTGATTCCTTTTTGAGTTCTCTTTAGGTGAATTGAGATTTTTGAAGGAGTTACTTCAGTATCTTCTGTTTTTATTGAAAAGTTTTGCTATTCCAAAGCTTTGCCAGAGGTTTAATATCTTTTGAATAAACTAATGTTGCTAATTAAGATTGTGTGAAGTTTTGTATGAAGGAAAAATTCCAGTTGTAGAGATAGAATGATGTAATGAGATGAAGAATGTACAAAATATCAAGCTTGGGGATGGCACCCTGGTGTCACGCCAAGAAATATCCAAGAGGTACAAGCGTCAAAGCTTGCGGATGCCAAGGCATCCCCTTCTTCATCAATAAAAAGCGCTGGTCTGTCTAGACACTTCGTTTTTATTGTTTCATGCAAAGTTGTGTTGTTCTTGGAGCGTCTTTGTTTTCCTTTGGTTTGATTAGGTTGTTTAGTTTGCTTGCATAAAGTAGTTTGGACCCCCGTTCTCACTGTGTTGTTTGAAAGAAGTAGGAAGTTCTTGCTTGATAAGTGCAAGAGGAGCTTGCATTGACTGTGACTTAGACTTTAGCATGACATGCTAGGTGTTGTTTTGACCTTATTCTTAGTGATTATTGCTATAGCATGTCTTGTTCCAAACAATTGGATTGCTTAGTGTGCCTTGATGAAATTATGCATTGTTTTAGCATGCAAAAGCATAGTATTGTGGTATTCACCTTTGATGCTTTGTTTCGGTTGACTTGGCACATGCTCACACCATGTTATGACTATGAACAAGTCACCATAGCCTCTATGATCATTTAGTCCTTGACTTGTAGTACCACTCTATGCTTTGATTAGTAATGCATTGTTGTTCTGCATGATTATGGCCATTATTGCTCTCTTAGTTGGTTGCTCCCAGTCTTTTGCTAGCCTCTACTTGTATGAGTAAGCTCTACTCATGCTTCCAACTCCCAAGAAAACAAGTTATTCCAAAGTGTCCACTATAAATACCTATGCATGGTGTGTTACACCATTCTAAGTATATTCTTGTTTTCAACTATCTTCCAATTAAAAACTATTTTGTTATGTGAAAACTTAGTGATGAAAGACCTCACAAACTTTATGGCACACTTTATATTATTTGCCCCTAATAAAATTGAACCATTGTGGCATCTATGTTGTATATGATTGCACTTATACGTTGGAATTAGCAGAACCATGCGGTCACGGGGAACGTTTTCAATATTGCACTTGTACTTTGTACTCAGTTGATATCATGCTATTTTTTCTATGGATGTCGCCAGTGTGAAATAAATAGGGAACTTGTAAGTCCATGGAGTTTGTATTTTGTGTTAGAGAAACGCCTGGGCCGCTAGCCTAAGCCATGCCTAATCATGGTGGAAACTTGCAGCATCACCATAGTGAGCTATCTATGAAGCATCCTCAATAGAAAGCTATGCATATAGTAAATAAAAAGATCGCTGAGATGCTCATTGTCTACTTGCCTTGTCATTTTGGTTATGGGATATCTCATGTACCATGTGCAAGGGGTACCCCGTTGGCGGTTCTCTATGATATGCAAATACTTACAGTGACAAGAACTTAGAGGTGATTGAAGTTGAGTAGAATGAGGTGTGGCCCTCGTATTCAAGGGACTTGAGATTGCCAACGTATACTTCGTCAAGCATATACTCCATCTTTGTTCACTTTAACCTTAACCAATTCAACATGCTTATGATAGGGGCAATGAGGGCTAAAAGCTAACAAGTACCATAATTTTTGGAAGCTCTTTTTGAAACTTGAAATACCTCTTTCCCTTTGTGAAGGGCCTTTCTTCCACCATTATTTAGTCTCCACCTTCTACCTTTAGGTACCTTTTATAGATCATAGTTGTCATTCTGTGTGCATTGTTCCAAAGCTTATTGATTGATGCTTATTGTGATATTACTTGTTATTGTTCTATTTGTTTCTAGTCACCCTTGTGAACTTTGAAGGTGTCCTATGCATCTATATGCTACTCTATGAGGGACGAGCTGAATGCCACTATGCTATGTTTTCTGTATGTAAAACAAACAAACGTTTTTCAATGCATGTTATTCATGATCTTTGTTTGTAGCCTTTCATCTCGCATGCATAGTTACTATGTCCTATTGTTAGAACAACATATTTCATGCACATGTTTAGAGTTCTTTGATTCCAGCTTTCAATGCTTGCAAATGGTTTGATCTTGGTTTTGATGGTGCATGTCACCTCAAAAATTATTCTTTTTATCACTTACCTACTCGAGGATGAGAAGGAGTTAATCTTGGGGATGCTTGATACATCGGAAACGTATCTATAATTTTTGACGCTCCATGCTTGTTTAGTATCTACTTTTCTTTTCTTTGTCTACACTTTGAGGTGTTTTTATATATTTTCTAGAACTAACCTATTAACAAGTTGCCACAGTGTCAGTTGCGTGTTTTCTTCTGTTTTTGGTTCCAGAAAGGGAGAAAATCAATATTCTCGGAATTGGACGGGACAAAACCCAAAGTCAATATTTTACCGCGGGGGACACTATTCCAGAAGACGAGACGGAGACGCGAACCAGGGCGTCCAGACCCCCCCTAGGCGCGGGTGGGCCCTGCCCCGCGCCTGGGTAGGGTTTGGATCCCCTGGCCGCGTCCCAGCCTCACCTCTTCGCCTATAAGAAGCCCCCATTGCAGAAACCTTAAGTACCCGATCAATATTCCACAAAACCTTCTGTAGCCACCGCCACCGTCATCCCTAGATCAGGGGGATCTAAAGTTCTTCCCGGCACCCTGCTAGAGGGGAGATCATCCCGGAGGCCTTCTCTCCGGTGTGATGCGTGAGTAGTACCACCTTGGACTATTGGTCCATGTAGTAGCTAGATGGTTGTATCTCCTCCTTCATGCTTTAATGTATAGAGTTATGAAGCTTCTCAAAAGTTCTTTAGCTGCATGATGGAAGAGAACAACTCCGTTAGCGAGCACGTACTCAAAATGTCCGGGTACACCAATAAACTCGTAGCTCTGGGAATTGTGATTCCAAATGATATAGGAATTTATCAGGTTCTCTAATCTGTCCCACCAAGTTACAAGAACTTCGTGATGAACTATAATATGAAAAGCATGAATAAATTGCTACTTGAGCTTCTTTCTATGCTAAAAACTACTGAAATGGAGATCAAAAAGGAGCATCAAGTGTTGATGGTGAATAAAACAGCTAGTTTCAAGAAAGGCAAAAAGGGTAAGAAAGAAAAGAATGGTAATTTAAAGAGGGGTGGCAAGTCTATTGCCTTGCCTGAGAAGAAGACCAAGAGTGTCCCTAAGCCTAAAATAGAGTTCTTTTATTGCAAGAACACGAGGCACTGGAAGCACAATTGCCCCACGTATCTGGCTGACAAGAAGGGCAACAACACAAAAAATGGTATATGTGATATACATGTTATTAATGTGTACCTTACTAGTACTCACCATAGCTGATGGAAATATGCCCTATACGCAATAATACGTTGTATTATTCTATATTTCCTATTCGATTAAGTTTATTATTCCATGCTATAATTGTATTAGTTCTAGATAATGAGTCTTTGGAGGAAAACCCTAATACATGTGTGGAATCATAATCACCATTTAGATATCCCTATTCTCTCCTCAAAGACTAGTTCATGTATCATTGGTAGTCCTGGTTTCCTGACTATGGGCAAAACGACAATGTGTTTTGGAGTTGCCAGTGATATATGAGATCAGAGTTGTTGGGAGAATAACGACGATGGATAGACGACTCAACATGATATACCGTGAAAGAAATTGTCAATATTGTTATAGGTAGTTTCTCATAAACAATGTATCTCCTTCACTAAAGATCATTTGACCGCGAGACACATGTGAACTTGTGTACAATATGGACGTTGCAAGATTCTTCAAATGTTTCTCTTAGTGGACTAATCACAAAGTTGATACTTGCTCTTACCGTATGGTATGCCAATTATTCACATGGGGTTCTTGCGGTATTTTCTACTCTTGACGATGGAGAGATACACTTTGGGCGCACTCATGTACTATGATGTTCGTCATCGTCTATCCAGACACGTGATCAAGTTGTTAAATGTGCGGTATGAGTAAATAGTACATGCCAGGTAATGACAATAACCTAGTGTTTCACCTCGGGCAATGTAAAGTATTGACGAAGAAATATGATATGTCTCGAACATAAGACAATGGTTCACACGAGAAAGATCTTCATGTTATTTGCGGGGGTTACTACGTGTACCAAGATTCCAATAGTAATCATTGTCGTGGAATGAGTTCCGGACATGTCCACAAATATCCGAACCCATAGGGTCACATACTTAATAGTTCAATGCCATTTAGAATATGAGTGTGAATGAAGATTTAGTATATAAGTAATTCCGAAGGTGTCCGAAATATTGCTGAGAGTGTTGGAAATAAGTTTTGAGAATTAATAAGATGTGAGAAGGGTTTCGAGAGTGTCTTGGATGGTCTCGGAATGGTTTCAAGAGTTCTTGGATAATCTCGGAAGTGTCCGGAATGGTCCCAGGAGTGTCCGAAATAGTTCCGACTATATATGAAAGGTTTTGGAAGGAGCAGAAGGTTCCAGAATGTTATGAAAGGTTACTGAAGGTACCAAGGTGAACCCGGTCATCTTAGGATGTCCAAAAGGTTTCATAATAGGTACAACCACGTTGCCATAGGGGACAAGGAGATGTCCCCTACCCCGATTCCGATTGGTCAAAGGAGGCTGTTTTGGAGTAGGTTTGGATTGACCTACACCTACCGGAACTCGTCCAAACTTTGGGGCTGGGTTAAGGAAGACCCAAGGGGAAATTCCACCTATAAATGGGCACCAAGGGGCACCCCAAGGAGCACTCAGTTCATGGCCTATTCCTCCACCAAGCCGTAGCACCCCCCCACCACTGCCGCCCGACGTGCACCACCGTGCCGCCTACCGCTGCACGCCGTACGCCGCCCACGCGCTACCTCCTCCCCACGCTGATGCCACCACCCTATCTCTCGTCCTCCCTCCTCCATGGAATGGACTCAAACCCTAGGTCAGGCATTCCCTAGGTCCTTCTTCTACTACGATGCCGGATTGCTGCCCGAGTTCTACCTCTGTTTGGATCTAATTTAGACGGGACTGCGGAAGCGCAACCAAATCTTCATCGACATGTTCGCGCTTCGACCATGTGTTTTTTATCACATCCTGATGCAGTGTCACTAACCTTGTACGTGTGGATACCGGTGGAGGTGTGACACTTGGAGAACATGATCGTGTGGATACTCACAAGGAAAAATCTTCTCGCGACAAATCGACGAGCTACGGGAATCAATGTACTGACTACTTCAACAACGACATCTTCATCGTTGCATCTTAATGGGAGCCGTCTATGGAATAATACATCTCCTTGTGACTCACTAAGGCCAATTGTGGGATAGACGCACGACCAACCTCATCATCGATAAACTTCTACTAGATCGATCTTCGAGGGTATGATCCGTTGCCTCTCCCCTTGCATATGATCCTAGTTATGCGGTATAATTTTTTTGCATAGCGCATTCCCCAATTGTGGTATCATAGCCAGGTTTATGCATTGGCAGAGGTACGTATAGAGGAATAGTTGAATTCCGGCATTGTTAATCTCGTTCTTTCTACCCAATTGTTGCCATTTGGATCTTGGCAGTATTGTGTGATTAGCGGCCCGAGACGACTTTACAATCTTCAGATCGAGACAAGTTTGTGAAGTGTACTTCAGGTGCACAAAACAACTTTGTCGGGTGTCGTCGATGTGGAAATGGCAGTGCCTGAGCAGGCTAGATAGAGGTGCGGGAGCGAGCAGGGAAGCGAGAGACGGCGTCCGGAGGCTGGATTGGGCACAAGCATGCGTCTGGGACACAAGAAGTACCCACGTTCGTGGCCCTCGTGGTGAGGTAACACCCCTACTCCTTCCTATCTGACTATCTCGATGAACACCAAGAACTACAAAGGCTCCTTGAGATGTATCGAGGTTCCTAGCTAGAAGATGAGAGTCCAACCCTGATAGGTTGCCCTGTCGCCCCTTATATAGGACGAGGCGGCATGGGCAACGACCTGGCTGACTGGCGGGTCCACAGGCGGGCCGCAACTGGCTAGGTCATATATAGTAACCGGTGTGGCGGGCGTGTACCCACTGTGGTAGCCATGCCGCATACGCGAGCTACAATGGTTGTCGTGCGAGTAGTTGAGCATAGTACCACCTATTAAACACTATTGCGGCCGTAACTAGCAAAGTCCACGGTATGGGTCGGGTGTCCAGGTCTTCTCCCTATCTTGTCCGTGGTCCTGGGCATACTGCATATTGTTCCCTGCATCATCATGTACTCCGTCTGCGTTGGCTATCCGGCTAGGTCCTCCTAGCCGGCTATCTTCCTAGTCCATCTGGCTTTATTATCCAGCCAGGTTTCCCTAGCCGGCTAACCATCTTGTTTGTCTTGCTCTATATGGATGGTATGATCCAGCCGGCTAGACACATGTAGAGATGTTTCTTATCTGGCTGGTTGGTTTGCCGGTTTGCTCTGCATCTGGACTTCTCTTTAACCTGCTCCCGAGTTTTTACATCCGGTTGGGATCAGCTGTCTGGAAGTTATATTGCTCCTGAATCTTGTCTGGTTAGCCTCCCCGGGGGTGATACCCCCAACAGTAGCCCCCGAGCGCGCATAGATTCCACCCTTAGGCAAAATGTGCGTGGGCTCCAAAGCTAGTTTGAATTTCTATTCGTCTGAGTTCTGGCGGTTGGGTTACTCGGCTACGTCATCACGGATGTCAGCCACGTGGGTGAGGTCATCATGCATTTACTATCGTGCACAGCGACGCATCATGTAAAACTTTGCCTCCGGAACCGTCCCCGGTGCCTCGCATGCCGCACCGCGGATCTCACTACTAGGAAACATGTTGTTCATGGCGCACCAAAAATGCCCCTCCGTGGCACACTAGGCGTGCGCCACCATCCCTGCGCTACGGCTGAAACATAGCCGTAACACATTGCCTGGTGCGCTATGGTTACCTGGACACATCTGTATCGCACTTGCCAGTGCGCCACAGCTAGAAAGGATAGTGCACTTCCACTATCTTCTCTGTGGCACACAGGGCAGTGTGCCATTGATGTTCTTCACGTGAGCCACTAAAGCCATGCCATGTGCGCCATGGGCAATTTTTCGTTTTTTTTTATTTTGAGCCAGATGATATTCTATACAGATTATATATTTAAGGCAGATATACACACATAGATATAAGATATATAGTTATATATATATGAATACATAATTTGCAAAACAAGATTGAAACAAATACATATAAATAAGTCTCATACATGAATACATAGTATAAGTTACATTGTTTCCATCAAGTTACAAAGTAGTTTGTGACATGCGAATATATGTGTCTCGAACAAGTTAGACATCGGAAGCTCGCCTAGACATCTAAATTAGAAACAAGCGCGGGATAAATAACCAAAGACGATAAGCATCACCATAACGAAGGTGTAGGTCTTCATCCGGTTCCTCGTCCTAACTCCCGCTAGATAGTGCGTGTATCTATCTTCCGCCTCGACCATAGTATTTTACCCTTTGTAGTTATTGTCGCTGAAATTGTGCACATGTCTCCGGCAGTCTTCCCAATCATCGTAGACTCCGGGAAGCCGTCCCTTGTACATGACGTACCACGTCATCTACAAGTTGGCAATAATAATTAACCGGTGATTGAAAAAAACATGTATAATTAAAGTCACATATGAAGATACACTTATAGAAAGTACTCCCAACTCAAAAAGACCAAAGTAACTCAAAAATCATGCCTCATATATAACTAGGTTGTTGGACACATGAATATGCTACGATGGAACTATCAGCCAAGTAGGATGCACAACACCTGGACTTGTGCATAGCACAAGGCGTGCAATCCCATCGCAGCACATTCACATATATAGTGTTCGATGACATTTCAATCATCGGCATTCTCGAAAAATACCAAAGTAATTCAAAAATAATACCTCATGTATACATAGGTCGTTGGACACAAGAATATGCTACGACGGAATAGTTAGCCAAGTAGGATGCACAACACCTGGACTTGTGCATATCACAAGGCTCACTATCCCATCGTAGCACATTCACATATATAGTGTGCCACGACATTTCAATCATCATCATTCACGAAAAAAGACCAAAGTAACTCAAAAAGAATGCCTCATATATAACTAGGTCGTTGGAAACATGAATACGCTATGATGGAACCATCAAACTAGTAGGATGCACAAGATTTGGACTGTGCATGGCACAAGGCTGAAGATCCCATCACAACACATTCACATATATAGTATGTACCACGACATTTTAATCATCGTAATTCTCGAAAAAATACTAAAGTAAGGAAAAAAGTAGGACCAAAGTAAGCAAAGGAACAAAGAGTAAGCAAAAAAACCAAGCATTGATTCATATATAATAATAAGCAAAAGAAGTAAGCGATGATTCATAAACCTAATAACCTAAGTAGTAGAATGTACTTGTCCACACACACAAATGTCATCTATAGTTTGGAACTACAACTAGGCCAACATCAAGACTTCTGGCTCAGCTCAGGGAACGAGAGGACGCCTTGTTTTGTCATGAACATCCTATAGTCACCCTGTATCTCTAGGCGATCTTCTATGTCACGGTTACTCGGGAGATTTCCTCCGTAGAAGAACCCCCCCCCCCCCCCCCGCACGAATTCATGACATCACGAAAGATGATTGCCCCAAAATGCTGCTAGATGCGATACATATCTTGTCTAATATCTGAATCAGTGATCTTGGCCTTGGCTTCGGCCCACTGATTGAGATGATCTGGCAGTGTAGAATTCTGCTGGTATAGTAGGAACGCCCGCATGTGATGTAGTTCATAGTAGGCTTCCTTCTTACTGCCTTCTGGCTGCTTCACGCAGGGGAAATCTGTTACGTGGTTGAAGACGTGCCTGCCGAACTTGACCTTTTTACGCACGAAGGTGGTGCCTTCCGTCTAGGCATAGCGAGTGAGAGCATCATCCAGAACTTCCTTGATCTTGTTGTAGTTTTTCTTCTTTTCTAGACTCCCCGAGTTGAAATACGTGGCGTGCGAATGCTTCGGCGATAAGGAGATGAGTGTGTAGTGTTCATCTCTTCCCAAAAAAATTCAAATGGAATGTGTTGGAAAAATAATGATGATAATCTAATAAAGCCAATCGACGGTGGCAAGTGAATAATGACTTACTCGGGAAAGTAAGGCACGAGAATGTATTCCTTTGTCTTGTTCGCCACGAAGATTCCTTTTAGGTACGAGGCCATGAATCATCGTTCAACGGTGCTTCCCAAGCAGTTGTCACGCATGTAGTAGGGGTTGACTACCGCGATGCCCGGGGTATTCTCTCTAATGATCTGCATGGCCAGGTGAGAGAAAACAGGCGGACCATGGTATAGTGCAGCAGGTACAAGTGGAACATACTGGAGATGTCGTCAAACCGCAGGAAGAACAAATCCACAGGGGCATTGTCGACGAAGCCCAAGCCTGGTGGCAACTTAACCACGAATACCTGGTGCGAGGGATCTTTCTTCGTGAGAAGGCGTCTCTCTACCGTCAGCACACCATCATGCACACTCTTCAATTCCAAACTGGCGAGCCTCCGCAAATTCTTAGGTAGCATGGGCTCACCCGCCACATGAATCCTCCACATAATACCCTCGGATTTGCGGTTGATGCCACCGGCTGGCTCGAGCTGCTAGATTTTCTTTTCCTGGCCTTTTTTTCCTTTTGGAGAGCGGGAAGGCAACGCAATCTGAGCACCGGCCGCCCTATGTAGTGTGTCAGGGCTTAGAATAAAGGGCTGGTTGGTTGTATCAGCTGGCTTAGTGAAGGCGCAAGCTGGTGGTGTCTGCTAAGAACCAAACAAACGCTTGGTGATAGTGGGTTTCTCTGTGGGGCCACTAGCTAGGTCTTCGTTGCAAAACTAAGTGTTGAAGAACTGATCATCGAAGTCTTCGTCGTCCTCGGCTGGATCATGCGCCATGTGCATGTCATCGACATGATCATCCGACCCATCGCGTGGAGGTGACGGCGAGGGCGGTAATGGGTCCTTGCCAATACTTGTCGCTGGCACGACAGGCGGTGCTATTGTCTATGGCGTGATGGCCCTGCCATCACCAAACGAATCATGCTCTTTGGCCATTGCAGGAATAAGCCGTAGCAACTTCTGAGGACAGCCGGCTCTTCTTCATCCGCTCCTGGGGGTTGAATGGGAGGTTCCAGGTCATCGCAGCTAGGGTTGAACAATGGAACCCTGTGCATGCTATCTGGCATGCTAATTTTAACCCTGTGCATGCTATCTGGCATCGGCCTTGAGTGGAACGTGCGATGCTAGGGTTGAACAATGGAACCCTCACTACTAGGAAAAACGCTACCAGTGGCGCACCAAATTGGAATTCTGTGGTGCATATGGGAGTCGCCACTAAATCCTCGCCTCTAAAATTCAACATTCTGTGGCGCATATGCCATATGCGCCTCAGAATTCTCAACATTCTGTGGCGCATATGGCATATGTGCCACGGAATTCTCAACATTCTTTGGCGCATATGCCATATGCGCCACAGAATTTTATCTCAGGATTTCAAAAAAAATACCAGAATACAGTAGAAATACATAGAATACACAGGAAATATACCAGAATACAGCAATATATCACAGAAATGCACAAAACTCACAGGAATACCCAGAAACTCACTGAAATTCATACAAAGTGACAAAATACATCAATATAGAGAGTCCAAGTGTTACACACACGTCATGGGAGAGTACAAGTTCGAAATCACACAATCGCACGAATTCATGATTGACGCAGATTCGACTGCTCCAAACAAGCCCCCGCGGCCTCTATCTCTTGAATGAATTGCAGACGGAACGAGTCGAGCTCCACTCTACTCAACCTCGGGGACACTCGCTGGGCATGGGTGGAAGCTAGTAGGTGGACCGCGCTCTGTTGCTCCACGGCCATCAGGCATTGCTCCGAGGTGCTGGTGTCCCTGACCATCAACACCACCGAGTGTTCCGCCGACGGCAAGTCGGCTGACACAGCCTGACGCATCTCCGCCACGACATCCGATCTCACCACTAGGGCCTGCAGTAGTCGCCCACCAGAGTCCCTCTGAGTCAGAAGCGGCCAGCCCCGCACCTTGCATCTCTCCAAGATCTCCTCCAAGGCAACTGCTCGCTGATGCAGAGGCCGCTGCATCGCGTGGACCACCTCGGAGGTCATATTTCAGAAAAATCGCCCTGCAGAACCTCTGTCCTCGCCCGGTATCACCTCTGTGAGCACCAGCAGGGTCTTCGCTCCTTCCCTCTCCGGTGCAGCCGGCTGCTGCATCGAATCCCTTTGCCACTTATTAATTCACCATAAAAATAATGGATCCTAAGGACAAGTGTTAACTGAACAAAAAATTTACCAAGTGGTGGTAACCAACTTGATTGAAAAGTGAAACAACTTAATAACTTTAATAAAGCAACTTGGATGTATAAATGTGCAGATCTACACATTTATATTTAAGCTATTTCATTATATCCTTATCTGAACAAACTACATCATGACAGTGCCAGCAAGTAAGCCCCAAACTCAACTATAAGAAACTGATTAGTTCCTGTACTATGAAGAGAGATGCTCGGGAGAGTTTATTTGGAACCTAAAACTATTTAAATTCATTTTTTTGTTAAATACTCAAAACCTTCTTTATAAAGGAAAGTTTGTTTTTATCCAAATAACCTTGCCAACTAACGGCACATTTGATGCCTATATATCATATCCTATCTTTCCATCTCAAAAATAAATATTTTTGAGATTCTCTATTATTTCTTTTTGCCATTTCTCTTAAAATGGCAGAAACAAGAAATAATTCTTTATAAATACTTTCCCATCCCAATAAATTACAATAAAATTCTCCAACATGTGATATGGTGCTTAGTACCTTCTCACCTAAAAAACTCACCTTTCCCAATGTAAAAATATCAACTTAGATTCTTTAAACCATTTCTGCACTTTTTGAATAGTTGATATAAAGTGGACCAAAAATCATCCAATAAATCCCAAATAATTCCTATGGAAGTATCTTGACGTCTCCTTCACACCAGTACCATCTCCCCATCTTGTCCAATGCAAATTCTTGGACTTCCTTCATAACACTTGTTTGGAGAAAAATATGCCAACCCCTTAAACCATGAGTCAAACCAACTCCAAACCCAAACCAATCTTGCCAAATAATTCACCACAGCACCCACCATCTCTCCTGATCGAACTACATTGTATCTTGACACTATTCACCCTTGTCCTATAGCTCTTTAAGAGAGGAGAAAGAGATGTGTGGCCAAACAGTTGCCTAGCAAAATATCTCCACTCACATCACTCCACTCACCCCTCTGCCCCTCCAAGAGCCACTCACACCTATCTCCATTTCCCATGACACCCAATGGGAAGCCCATGGACCTTCCATCTTTCCTCCATGAGCCATGATCATCATAGACCACATAACCTTGGTTTATAATGAAAACTGGCACACCATCTCTGCCCGTTCGCCTCATTTTCTCCCTTCCACTCCACTCACCTCCTACATCTACCTCTCCCTCCCCCTGGTCTGTAATGCCCGAAGGAAGGAGGAGAAAAAGATTGAGCCTCCCCCTTTATTTTTAGCAAGGCCCCCTCTCCCAAGCCTCCCTCTCTATGCATGTCACCGTGTCATGCTCTACACTATATTCTATGAGTGCATTACAATCTGAACATCTCCCAAATTCAACTATAAGAAACTAATTAGTTCCTGTACTAATCTACTAATATAGCAACTGGTATTTGACATTCTAATCCACAGTATTACAGCTCATGATGCAGCAACTCTGTTAGCAATCACTGCAAATAACAAGGAAGCACCGCCAGTTCATACCTGCAGGGGTGATGAAGAGCAGCTCGTCGGGAGGATGCAGGAGGTCTTCAACAGAAATCGGGCAGGAGCTAGCGTCCGTCGGTGGAGGAAAGAGGTCTGGCGGGGTAGCGGTTCCTAGACGAGGCAGTTGGCAAGGTCAGCATGGACAGAGAGGAAGGGGGCACACGGAATAAGGAGGGGAGGGGGTCACCTGCACGGGGTGTCGTGGCGGTGGTGGTGGAAGAGATCGACTCCGACGAGGAGGCGATGGTGTAGTGGCTAACCGCAGCGCGCGACGCCCCGGCTACCCTAGACGGCCCTCTCGCGCCGCTTCCCCTGGAAGCCAGCCTGGTGCAGTGCCAACACAAGAATGCGGCATTGGCGAGTACCAACAAGGATGCATCGGAGCAGCTGTCCATGGCGCGGGGGACCGCGTGGAGTAAGTCTTTCGCCTTGCCTTTCTCTTTTTTCTATGTGTCCGACCGATTCCTCATTATTCTTTTCTTTCTCTTTGTCTTGTGTTGCATCTATCCTTGTCTGTGCACAGCGCGAGATTGACGGACCGACGCACTCCAACGCGCGTCTTAGCCGGGACAACTCAGCGCTCTTCTTGTAGAATAAGGAATTCGACGTGAAGGTCGACCGGCTGGAGGCCGCGGCGAAGGAGCGCGAGGAGGTCCTCGCCAGCCGGTCCACCGCCTTCGATCTTCTGGACAAGGAGGTCACCCGGTTGACGGATCATACGGCCTTCCTCGAGGCCGAGCTCATGAACATCGGGCATGTCGCCCAAGGTGAGTAAGGTCCCTCCTTGCACTATTGTTTGTCCGACTGGTGCTGCCAGATTTGCATTTTGACTTCCGTTTCTTATAAAAAAAGGCTTCTATCCGCAAGTAGATGCCTTGGCCTATGACCGGGTGCAGCAGGTTGCGCTAGGCGAGAAGGCCAGTTGTCACATCCCAAGATTTTGCAAATCTTGTAATGTGAAAAATAAATAAACAAAAATAAATTATTGTTGAATTTTAGGGTAAAAAGAAACTTTTGTTTCTAAATGGAAAGTTAAAATCCCATCTTGGACAAACTTTAATTAAAGTTTGAATTCAACAAAATTCAAATCAAGTAAAATGCATTCATCATAAAATGCATCTGGAAATTAAACACTTGGAAAATAAATTCAAACCCTAAAACCCTAATGGAATAAAATCATTTCCAAGTTATCCCCAAGCCTATGGATTTGATCCATATAAAAATTGACCATCAAACATTTATAAATGATCAATAATGATAAATAGAAATATAATAAAAACCATATAATTGGTTTCACTTAGTTTGGAACCATGGATAAAATCTTATGAATCTAATAAGACAAGGAAATTGAATTTCCAAAAACTATTAAAGCACTTATCTAAAATCCATACCAAATGGTGATCAAATAATCCTAAATATTTTAAAAGGATAAATAAATATCAAATAAGATTTTACAAATTGGAATCACCAAGTTTGGATCTCTAAATAAAAAGATAAGGATTTTATAAGATGAAGAAAGAAATATTAAATAAGGAATATTCAAAGACCAAACTAAATATTGGACTAATCCATAAGAAAATGGAATGAATATAATCCCAATCCAAATAAAATAAAGGGACAAAGAATACTCCAAATAAAATAAAAATGACTTTGACCAAATCCTATTTCATTGGAATAAAGATAAAAATCCCTATTAGAAATAATTGACTAAAACATGGGAAAATAGTATTTTGGAATTTACCCAAGTGAAATAAAAGTTGTTTAATTCAACTTAATTAAGATTAAAGAAATCTTCCAAATAAAATTTATGGATTTAAAACTATATTAAATTCCATTGGAATTAAAACAAATACCCAATTCAAATGATTTTTGAATCATATTAGATACTTTCCAAATAATTCAAGATGAATTATGTGACACCCTATTAAGTGAATGAAAACCTACTGAAAAGATTTGGAAGGATTTAGAATTTAAATGATGTTTGAAATGATTATTAAATCTTATCCAATTAAAACTAGAGCCTATTTTTGAATAATTAAAAGACTTAAAAAGAATGAATAAATTGTTCTAAAAATGATATCAGAATGTTTTATTAATCAATATGTAAACCTACACAAATATTGGCAAAGATTTAAATTCAAATGAGTGTTTGAATTAATTAAACAAAACCAAAACAAAATAAAAAGAAATGGAAAAAGAAAAATGTCCAGTACAAAACAAAAATGGAACCAGCCAGCGAGCCCACTAGGCCCAGTCCAGCCTACCTCTCCCTCTCAACGAGCGAACCGTTATTCACTCAGACACTCACCCGTTCAGTCGACGACGCATGGACCCCACCCCCACACTCTCCCTCTCACTGCCAAGCGACCCCACCCTTCCCAGTCATCGTCTTCACCCACCCCGCTGACCACGCCCCCTCTCGCCGGCCGTTTCTGCAGGTTTTAAATTTGATTCAATACGCGTTGATTCCGCGATCATTACTCGCCGCGACTGTGCCCTATTAACCGCCCTCGCCTCCTCTCTGTTTCCCCTCAGTCCCCGTTTCCCCGGAGCCACCAGGCCGCTGAAATTGTTACCTCGAAGCTCCCCTGTCCGACGACACTCCGGCGACAATTCCGGCCGAACCCTTCCGCCCCTTGCCCCCTCGACCACACTCACTTACTCCCCAGACTCTGGCGCATCTCCCTGTAGCGTCCGCTCGTCCCCGCGCACCCCAGAACCTCGGCAAAGACAACGACCACCGCCGCCACCGTCTGTTTCCTCTCCGGCGAAGCTCGGGTAAGAACCAGACCGCCCCTCTCCTTCTCTTTCACGCACGCAAGATCGCCAACCTCGTGCGCAGCTAATGCCGTTCTTACTTTGTATTTTTGTGCTCCGTAGCGTCGCCCTCGACGACGACTGACCGAACCCGATGCCTCCGTGAACTCCGGCGAGCAATTGCTGTGAACCCAGTGCGCCCCCTGCCCTACGACAACCACGTTGAGTACCAGTACATCGCTGCGAACCTGGTGAGCTTCTCCTTACTCTTCCTTGCTTCCTCTAGCGCCAGCTCCGCCGCTAGCCGAGCACCGCCGCCGCGCGCCACCGTCGTCGCGCCGCCAGTTAGTGGCAAGTCGATGATAGCCGTCCGATCCAGATCGTAGTGACGCGATAGATTCATTTAACTGAAAGGGTATGGATGGATCTGTGCCGCATAGATCCAACGCCTCACGTTTTTGATCCACGTGAAACGGTATCAGTGAGTAAGAACACGACACGTGGCTCAGACTTTGTTTTAAAAACAGAAACTTCATATTAGATGTTCAATTTTGAAAAATCCATAACTTTCAAAACACACGTCCAAATTTTGCAAATTTTATATAAATGCATTCAGCAAGACAAGCCCTAGCCAACCATGCACTTTGTTTAGTAAAAATCTTCTGTTAAATTGTTTTTTTTACAGAAACTTGTGTATGCATGTTTAGGATATAAATTTTGTTCCAAAATGATTTTGAGGATAAAATCTTTGGCAAATGGTGTGTTTTGAACCTACTGACCATAGGAAACAAATTTTGGTTTCAAAAATGTATTTGGTGAAATAAAAGAATGAATCTTTGATTTAAAACATTTCTAGTAAAATAAAAATATGGTTTAATTATTAAAAATGGTTTTGGAAGAAAATCTTTAAGAAATGTTTTGTAAATAAACTCTATGACCCTAAACACAAGGTTATATGGTTTGAAAACATATTTTGTGAAACCTATAGAATTGTTTCCTTATTAAAAGCATTTCTTCACCACATAAAATAATGATTTGGTTTAAAAATGGTTTATGAAGTAAAACCTTTAGAAAATGGCTTTGCCACTTTATAAAATGACCATTAGGTGTTTTCAAATGTTTATGACCCATTAGAAACCACTTTTACAAATAAAACAATCTTTAGCATGCTTGCGTGCATTGCTTTGTTTTTATCATTTTATGTGATGAATTGCTTGAATGGTAGATTGAAATATTGTTTGCTTGATTGAATTATAGTGACTTGAAGTGTGTGAACATTGCAAAGATCAAGGAGTGAACTTATACCCTCTACCAAAAAGGCAAGTGATGCTTCATACTTTTGTCCCATTATTTTCACTATGCATTAGTGATATTTCTAAGTAGGACTTGCATGAAATTTTGCTAAGTATAAACTATGCCATGGGAAATCCTAGTAGATGAAACCTTAGTAGAATTTCCTAAGTTAATATTCCTACTACTATCATGCTTAGCTTAGCTAGTATAAAACAAGAGTGGAATATATATTCATGCTATGGAAAAATTTCTAAGTCTGAAGACTTGTGTTTTGTTTAATAAAACAACTAAGTGAATGAATCACCTGGGTGGAATGGAAGGAATGGTTTGTGTTGAGTGGTTCACAAGGCCCATTTGTATGGCTTACCTTGTGTATCTCACTTGTGGATGGCCACCCAGGAACAAAGGGATTTGAGATGTCAAATGTTGAGAAGTTTCAAGTGCAGCCATTTGGCATTATGGGCTCTTCCTGGATCATATAGGTTGCAATAACTTAGCCAAATGGACAGTTGGTGGTAGGGGTTTGATAGGTTGGAGCGCGTCCATTCTGGACTAAGGGAAGGCTTCTGAAAGATCTTGTCTTGGTCAAACCAAGTCTTGTGGGGAAAGTGCACCACCTCTACAGAGTGAAAAATCTAAGTACTTAGCCATGTACCTGGCAAAGGACAATTTGAGCATCAAGACATGGAAGCTATCAAGAATCTCATCATCCAAATTTCTAAGTTAAAAACTTGTGCTTGAACAAGGGTTCAAAGGATCACCAATTTCTATTGGGGGATGCCTTGGGAAAGATTTTGTCAAGCAAAAACTTAGTGTTTTCAAATGATAAGGAAAATCTATTTTGAGCAAAGCAAGCCTAAGATCCACTTAGCCAAATGCATATAGATGATAGACTCCACTATACTACCATAGTATCACTTGCCAATACAATTCAAATGTATTGACCCTTGTGGCTATAACTTGTTATGTTGCAGGTTTGTTTGATATTAGTGAGGTAAGATTACAAGTCTACAACCAACATATCTGCTTGTGGCACTTTGAAGATGAAGGACCCCATGCTATTGTTATATTCTGCTGCATTGTAATGATATAGCCAAATGATCTATGTAAGATGTAATAAATTATTTTGTTCCTGGTTATAAAGTTGTATTATGACCTTTGTTTCTTGATATTACATCTTAACTTTGGATGCTAGCTATTGATCCAGGGACTAGCATTGTAAACACAGGGATCTCTACCTTATTAAAGGTTGGGAACCTTACAGATGGTATCAGAGCATTGTGTTGCCTGTAGGATTGTAAACCTAGGATTGGACAAAACCCCTTAGAAATATAGGAGTTGTATTTGTTCCAAAACTTATTTACAAACAATCTTGTAAACTCTTTCCTCAACCATTTTGGATTTGACTCTACATCTCTTCTATTTGAAACTTGATGGACAAAGCCTTCCCCATGGCCAAAGACTTCACCATGAGCTAAGGACATCTTCAACTCTAATGACTTCAACATCTTCAAATCTAATGACTTCAACATCTTTAACATTTTCACCAAGGACTTCAACCTTGGATATCACTAAGGACTACAATTGGGACAAGAAATGTTACCCAAGACTTGAAGAGTAAGGAAACACAACTTAGAGGGAATCATCATCACCTTTGAGGTTGAGACCATGATGCAAGAAATTCTCCAAAGATACAAACATCTTGTTCAAGAAGAATCAACCAAGAAGGATGGAAAGATCTCAAGTGAACCATATAGATGGACCACCATATTTTGTTTAAGTCAAAGCAACCAACTTATGTGGTGTAACAAAAATATTTTTGGTTGCCTAAAAATATGCTTGAAACTTGTTGTTTGAGTGGAATGTTTGTGATTGCTTGCACATTGCTTGTGTGAATTGTGATGTGTGTGATTAGAATTATTCCCTTAGAAATACTTTGCCTATTCTAATCCCAATCCAACCCAAACAGATGACTTCTCCAACAGACTCCAACATCAAGAATGACAACAAAAATAACCAAGAGACCAACATGAGGGAACTCATAGTAACCCAAACCCAGTTGAACCAAGTGATAGCTCAATTTATAGCCAACACCAGTGAGGTAGATCCAACCATGCAACGGTTTTTGGAAACCCAAACCCAATTGTTCCATAAGGTGACAGATCAAATGATCAACATGGGAGACAACTCTTCCCAAGGAGTTTATGACAACAAGGATGACAAAGATGTTATTCTAGAAGGAACACAAGCTTGCAATATCTGTGGAGACAAGGATCACACTTCCAAAGAGCATGAAGACCAATGCCCCAATTGTGAAGAGAAACATCCAGCTAATCAATGCCCCACATCTCAAGCTACTTGTTACCTATGTGAAGGAAATAATCATGTCCCTATCCAATGCCCCATCTATTCCATAGTTGAACAAAGGAAACAAGGTGGAGTGCAACAACTGATTGCAGACTACCATGAGAGAGCCAAGTCTACCAAGAAGGATGAAGACAAAGGAAAATCTCAGCTTGTACCTCCCAGCAATATGACCCAATTTAAAGGACCAAAGAGGAGACATATGTATTATCCAAGAAATAATAGAAGGTCAAGGAGACCAGGAACTGTTCCTACCTTTGAGATAACATATGAAGAACATGAACTAGAAGCACTCCTAGCTTTGGAGAAACCCAAGAAAAAAAAGGACAAAAGCCATGTGCAATGTGGTCATTGCAAAGAAATGGGACACTATGCCAGTGAATGTCCAGAGAAGAAGAAGTATAAGGATATTAGCCAAGTGTGGTGCAACAAATGCAAAGAGCTAGGCCATTATGTAGCAACTTCTCCACAGAAGATACGTGAAGAACTCAATCTTATCACATGTTACAATTGTGGTAACCAAGGACATTATGCAAGCAATTGTCCAGAAAAGATGAAGCACAAGATAAAGCCTATGAAGGATCTCAGCCTTGTCACATGTTTCAAGTGTGGAAACAAAGGACACTATGCAGATGTTTGCCTAGAAAGATTTCAACAAGATCCCAAGAAAGCCAATATGTAATCTAGTTGGAAAATTTTTAAGGGTGGTAGTACCTTAGATGTTTTGAGCCAACTTGTACCCCTAGCCTCTCCAAATCTCGGGACGAGATTTATTTTAAGGGTGGTAGCCTGTCACATCCCAAGATTTTGCAAATCTTGTAATGTGAAAAATAAATAAACAAAAATAAATTATTGTTGAATTTTAGGGTAAAAAGAAACTTTTGTTTCTAAATGGAAACTTAAAATCACATCTTGGACAAACTTTAATTAAAGTTTGAATTCAACAAAATTCAAATCAAGTAAAATGCATTCATCATAAAATGCATCTGGAAATTAAACACTTGGAAAATAAATTCAAACCCTAAAACCCTAATGGAATAAAATCATTTCCAAGTTATCCCCAAGCCTATGGATTTGATCCATATAAAAATTGACCATCAAACATTTATAAATGATCAAGAATGATAAATAGAAATATAATAAAAACCATATAATTGGTTTCACTTAGTTTGGAACCATGGATAAAATCTTATGAATTTAATAAGATAAGGATATTGAATTTCCAAATACTATTAAAGCACTTATCTAAAATCCATACCAAATGGTGAGCAAATAATCCTAAAGATATTGAAAAGGCTAAATAAATATCAAATAAGATTTTACAAATTGGAATCACCAAGTTTGGATCTCTAAATAAAAAGATAAGGATTTTATAAGATGAAGAAAGAAATATTAAATAAGGAATATTCAAAGACCAAACTAAATCTTGGACTAATTCATAAGAAAATGGAATGAATATAATCCCAATCCAAATAAAATAAAGGGACAAAGAATAATCCAAATAAAATAAAAATGACTTTGACCAAATCCTATTTCATTGGAATAAAGATAAAAATCCCTATTAGAAATAATTGACTAAATCATGGGAAAATAGTATTTTGGAATTTACCCAAGTGAAATAAAAGTTGTTTAATTCAACTTAATTAAGATTAAAGAAATCTTCCAAATAAAATTTATGGATTTAAAACTATATTAAATTCCATTGGAATTAAAACAAATACCCAATTCAAATGATTTTTGAATCATATTAGATACTTTCCAAATAATTCAAGATGAATTATGTGACACCTATTAAGTGAATGAAAACCTACTGAAAAGATTTGGAAGGATTTAGAATTTAAATGATGTTTGAAATTATTATTAAATCTTATCCAATTAAAACTAGAGCCTATTTTTGAATAATTAAAAGACTTAAAAAGAATAAATAAATTTTTCTATAAATGATATCAGAATGTTTTATTAATCAATATGTAAACCTAGACAAATTTTGGCAAGGATTTGAATTCAAATGAGTGTTTGAATTAATTAAACAAAACCAAAACAGAATAAAAAGAAATGGAAAAAGAAAAATGTTCAGTACAAAAAAAATGGAACCAGCCAGCGAGCCCACTAGGCCCAGTCCAGCCCACCTCTCCCTCTCACCGAGCGAACCGTTATTCACTCAGACACTCACCCGTTCAGTCGCCGACGCATGGACCCCACCCCCACACTCTCCCTCTCACTGCCAAGCGACCCCACCCTTCCCAGTCATCGTCTTCACCCACCCCGCTGACCACGCCCCCTCTCGCCGGCCGTTTCTGCAGGTTTTAAATTTGATTCAATACGCGTTGATTCCGTGAACATTACTCGCCGCGACTGTGCCCTATTAACCGCCCTCGCCTCCTCTCTGTTTCCCCTCAGTCCCCGTTTCCCTGGAGCCACCAGGCCGCTGAAATTGTTACCTCGAAGCTCCCCTGTCCGACGACACTCCGGCGATAATTCCGGCCGAACCCTGTCGCCCCTTGCCCCCTCGACCACACTCACTTACTCCCCAGACTCTGGTGCATCTCCCCGTAGCACCCGCTCATTCCCGCGCGCCACAGAACCTCGGCAACGACAACGACCACCGCCGCTACCGTTTGTTTCCTCTCCGGCGAAGCCTCGGGTAAGAACCAGACCGCCCCTCTCCTTCTCTTTCACGCATGCAAGATCGCCAACCTCGTGCACAGCTAATGCCGTTCTTACTTTGTCTTTGTGTGCTCCGTAGCGTCGCCCTCGACGACGACTGACCGAACCCGACGCCTCCGTGACCTCCGGCGAGCAATTGCTGTGTACCCCGTGTGCCCCCTGCCCTACGACAACCACGTTGAGTACCAGTACGTCGCTACGAACCTGGTGAGCGTCTCCTTACTCTTCCTTTCTTCCTCTAGCGCCAGCTCCGCCGCTAGCCGAGCACCGCTGCCGCGCGCCACCGTCGTCGCGCCGCCAGTTAGTGGCAAGTCGATGATAGCCGTCCGATCCAAATCGTAGTGACGCGATAGATTCATTTAACTGAAAGGGTATGGATGGATCTGTGTCGTACAATCGTCATTAGATCCAACGCCTCACATTGCTGATCCACGCGAAACGGTATCAGCGAGTAAGAACACGACACGTGGCTCAGACTTCGTTTTAAAAACAGAAACTTCCTATTAGATGTTCAATTTTGAAAAATCCATAACTTTCAAACCACACGTCCAAATTTTGCAAATTTTATATCAATGGATTCAGCAAGACAAGCCCTAGCCAACCATGCACTTTGTTTAGTAAAAAGCTTCTGTTAATTTGTTCGTTTTTACAGAAACTTGTGTATGCATGTTTAGGATATAAATTTTGTTCCAAAATGATTTTGAGGATAAAATCTTTGGAAAATGGTGTGTTTTGAACCTAGTGACCATAGGAAACAAATTGTGGTTTCAAAAATGTATTTGGTGAAATAAAAGAATGAATCTTTGATTTAAAACATTTCTAGTCAAATAAAAATATGGTTTAATTATTCAAAATGGTTTTGATAGAAAACCATTGAGAAATGTTTTGGAAATAAACTCTCTGGCCCTAAACACAAGGTTATATGGTTTGAAAACATATTTTGTGAAACCTATAGAATTGTTGCCTTATTAAAAGCATTTCTTCACCACATAAAATAATGATTTGGTTTAAAAATGGTTTATGAAGTAAAACCTTTAGCAAATGGCTTTGCCACTTTATAAAATGACCATTAGGTGTTTTCAAATGTTTATGACCCATTAGAAGCCACTTTTACAAATAAAACAATCTTTGGCATGCTTGCATGCATTGCTTTGTTTTTATCATTTTATGTGATGAATTGCTTGAATGGTAGATTGAAATATTGTTTGCTTGATTGAATTGTAGTGACTTGAAGTGTGTGAACATTGCAAAGATCAAGGAGTGAACTTATACCGTCTACCAAAAAGGCAAGTGATGGTTCATACTTTTGTCCCATTATTTTCACTATGCATTAGTGATATTTCTAAGTAGGACTTGCATGAAATTTTGCTAAGTATAAACTATGCCATGGGAAATCCTAGTAGATGAAACCTTAGTAGAATTTCCTAAGTTAAGATTCCTACTACTATCATGATTAGCTTAGCTAGTAGAAAACAAGGGTGGAATATATATTCATGCTATGGAAAAATTTCTAAGTCTGAGGACTTGTGTTTTGTTTAATAAAACAACTAAGTGAATGAATCACATGGGTGGAATGGAAGGAATGGTTTGTGTTGAGTGGTTCACAAGTCCAATTTCTATGGCTTACCTTGTGTATGTCACTTGTGGATGGCCACCCAGGAACAAAGAGATTTGAGATGTCAAATGTTGAGAAGCTTCAAGTGCAGCCACTTGGCATTATGGGCTCTGCCTGGATCATATAGGTTGCAATAACTTAGCCAAATGGACAGCTGGTGGTAGGGGTTTGATAGGTTGGAGCGCGTCCATTCTGGTCTAAGGGAAGGCTTCTGAAAGATCTTGTCTTGGTGAAACCAAGTCTTGTGGGGAAAGTGCACCACCTCTGCAGAGTGAAAAATCTAAGTACTTAGCCATGTCCCTGGCAAAGGACAATTTGAGCATCAAGACATGGAAGCTATCAAGAATCTCATCATCCAAATTTCTAAGTTAAAAACTTGTGCTTGAACAAGGGTTCAAAGGATCACCAATTTCTATTGGGGGATGCCTTGGGAAAGATTTTGTCAAGCAAAAACTTAGTGTTTTCAAATGATAAGGAAAATCTATTTTGAGCAAAGCAAGCCTAAGCCCCACTTAGCCAAATGCATATAGATGATAGACTCCACTATACTACCATAGTATCACTTGCTAATAAAATTCAAATGTATTGACCCTTGTGGCTGTAACTTGTTATGTTGCAGGTTTGTTTGATATTAGTGAGGTAGGATTACAAGTCTACAACCAACATGTCTGCCTGTGGCACTTTGAAGATGAAGGACCCCATGCTATTGTTATATTCTGCTGCATTGTAATGAGATAGCCAAATGAGCTATGTAAGATGTAATAAATTATTTTATTCCTGGTTATAAAGTTGTATTATGACCTTTGTTTCTTGATATTACATCTTAACTGTGGATGCTAGCTATTGATCCAGGGACTAGCGTTGTAAACACAGGGATCTCTACCTTATTAAAGGTTGGGAACCTTACACCAGTGCCCGGCATCTGGTGGTGCAGATCGGGGAAGACTCCGCCAACCTTCACAAGGCTGGTGCTGCCATCCACCACCTCTTCTGGTCGGATGACCTCTTGCCAGAGACGATGGGCGCCCTGGCCATCAAGCTTGGCGACACGCCAAATGCCATTGACCGGCTCCGCGACCTCTCTGCCTGCGCCAGGTCCGAGATGGCCCAGGCACTAATGCTTAGCTGGTACAAGGCCGCTCGCGTCGAGAAGCTGACGGAGGGCTTTAGATCTGGTGCGGACCAGGCCGCCATGCGCCAAGCCCACCCGGGCCTCCTAGCTACCGCCATCAAGATTGCTGGCTACACCAACACCGACGAGGTGCTGATAGAGACATAGGCGAACGTTGGGCCGGAAGGTGGTCTGGAGGCGTCCTCCCAGTTGGGTGGGGCCAGCTAAGATGCTCCTCGTGGCAAGGTGACATTGGCTTAAAGAAGAAATCCCCGGGATGCCGGGTGTATTTGTAAAAATTGTCTTGCTTACTTTGTGCTTCTAAACCTTTGGATCTGTGGGGGCTTCGTCTCCCACCATTTAATGATTATCTGGTTATCTTTTTCCTTGGTCTGTATGCGCTTCGTTGTATCTGTCCGACTATTTTCTCTAGACTGGTCCTTTCTAGTCGGTTTTACCCTTGCTTCTCTTGGGTGCCAAATGCTTTTGACTTAGCTTGGTGGGAGGAACTGTATCCAAATCCTTACTCATTTGTGAGCCCTTTTTCCCTCTCTCTTCTTTCGTTTTGTGACCTTTCTCTGACCGGCTAGAACATCTTCTAGCCAGGAACTACATGCTTCTAGTGGGGGCGCTCCAGCGCAACCACTAGGTGTAGCCCCCGAGATTCGAAGTAGCTAGAGTAGCCAGGTTCTTTGAAACTTCAAAAATTCTTTCTTACTACATTATCTCTTAGAATCCGACTTATGCAGCCAGACGGGAGAAACTTCATCCTGACCCGGTTGGTCTACCTGACTGTGCTTTGAGCCTTTTTGTCTATTACATTCCTTACCACCTCCATCTTTATCTCTTTCTTTCTTTCCTTGTGATCTTCCTTCTGAACCTCTCTTGCTTTTCCCTGAACGGATAGAACATATTTTAGCTTGGAACTTCATTCTTCCAGTGGGGGCGTGCCCTGACCGTAGGTAGGCTCTTTGAATCTTCAAAAAAATCTTGTGTTTTTTGCTGTCTTGTATATCCAACTGATGGACTTAGCCGGAAGGGAGAAACTGCATCCCGGCCCGGGTCGTCTTGTTATCTTGCCTTCCCAACTGGCTCTGTCTTTCTCCGACTGGCTAGAATATCTTCTAGCCGGGAGATACATACTTCCAGTGCGGGCGTGCAACTGCTCCCACTGGGTGTAGCCCCCGAGATTCGGAGTAGCTACCGTAGGTAGGTGCTTTGAATCTTATCTGCCTTTGATATCTGACTCGGTGTGGTTGTGCAAAATAAAACACACAAAAAATGGTTTTTATCAGTGTACTTGTTGTGTGATACATGTGTTGCTGTCTGACTAGGATTTTCATTTTTTTGAAAACTAGCTCGTGCTTTTCTAAACACTTAGTCACTTTCCCGTGCGCTTTGCTGTTTATGCTGCGTCCTTGCCGGGCAACTGGATTGCGGTCTAGAGCCAGAACCGAAGGGAGCGAAAAATACATTGCGCACGGTACTAGAGGCTTAGTAGCCAGAAAATACAAACTAGGCACATGGCCAGAATGTCCGATCTGTCGCATCTTTCACCGTTTTTCATGTGGGATGCCTCGGGCTTTTGCTCTTTCTAGCCGGACAGCCGGTTTGCGGTCTGTAGCTGAGACGAAGTGTGGGCCTCCGACATCATCGCACACTACTCAGTTTGTTTATAGAACTAGCAGGTCGGGCCAACCGGCGAGCCCCCGCGGTTATGGGTCAACGGAAGACATAAAAACATTATAGGATTAATCGGAAAGGAACAACAACGAAATATCTGGCAAGGAGCCCCCGAGAATCAGCCGGGGTTCCACATCCTTCATTCATTCACGGTTCCGTATACATACACTGATTTTCGATTAAGTGTAAAATGGGCGGAGCATGTCTGCACTCCACGACCTCTTTGTCTCCTCGTCCGACTTGTCCATCTTGTTCTTGCGCGGCTATTGCGCGTCGATGAGGCAGTAGGAGTTGTTGTGAAGCGCATTGCTGATGATGAAGGGGCCCTCCCACAGAGGAGACAACTTGTGCATTCCCGTCGTGTCTTGCACCATCCGGAGCACCAGGTCGCTTTCGCGGAATACGACAAGCCGGATCTGGCTTGAGTGGTACCGGTGCAACCCTTACTGGTATATGGCTGGCCTGGACAAGGCTAGCTCAAGGGCCTCCTCGAGGAGGTCCATGATGTCCTCCATCGCCTCCTGGTTCTCCATTTCTATGTAGAGGAGCTTGCGGGGTGAGTCAAACTCAATGTGCGCCGCGAGGACCGCTTCGGAACCAATGATGAGGAAGAAGAGGCGAAAGCCGGTTGAGAAAGTCGGGGTGGAGTGCAGGCTCCACAGCACAGCCGGGACTTCTTCGATCTAGCAGCCGGGTCAACACTCAAGCGGCTCAATCAGCCGGGGCTTGATTCCGGATAGAACCAAGCCGTTTTCCCTCTCAACCTGCCTGTTGGACTGCGGGTGCACAACGAAAGCGATGTCTAGTCGTATCCCCCTGTTGTGGTAGAATCGGGCGAAGGCTCCCTTGGAAAAGTTGGTGCCGCTGTCGGTGATGATGTTGTGGGGGTACCCGAACCGGATGAAGGTGTCCAGGAAGAAGGTGATGACCATGGCACTGTCCAGCTTCCGGATCGGCTTCAACTTTATCCACTTGGCGAACTTGTCCACCGCCACCAGCAGGTGGGTCACGCCGGATTGGGATCGCTTGAAGGGGCTTACCATGTCCAGCTCCCAGATAGCAAAGGGCTACGTGATCGGTATGGTCTTGAGCACTGAATTCGGCTTGTGCCTTAGCCGGCTGAACTGTTGGCACCTGTTGCATGCGTGAACCAACTAGTCTGCATCCTCCGAGGTGGTGGGATAGTAGAAACCGTGGCACATTGCCTTCGCCACCAGGGCATGAGAAGAGGCGTGATGGCCACATTCCCCCTAGTGGATCTCCTTCCGCAGCCGGTAGCCAGTATCCGTGTCGATGCATCGCTGAAAGACGCCTACAACGCTATTCTTGTATAGATCTTTGTTGATGATGGTGTACGTTTCCGCGTGGATCCGGATTTTCCTTGCCTCCACCTCATCATCCAGAAGCTCTTCGTTGAGGAGGTAGTTCATGAAGGTCTGGGCCTAGGATGGAACTTCCCGGATGGTGAAGACACTGGCCGACATGATTTGGAGCTCATCCAGGGGTCGGCTGGGTGGGATGCCTGAGTCGACAGCCCCCGAGCCATTTGGCTTGCTCGGTGATGCCCTGCTTCACGACGCGGCAGCCCCCGAGTCTTTTGAGCCGGGAGGCACAATAGCAGGGCCCAACTATTTTGAGCCGGCAGCTGTCGGGCCTGCTACATAGATAATGGACTCGGATTCTGGAGAGGTGTGACATGGATATACCCTATGGGTGCACAACATTGGTATACCTGGTCCAGCCCAAGGAAGTCCCAAGCAAGGACACGCAGCCCATGAAGATTTCGGGTGTCCCAAGCCCATGGTAGTTTCGACTCCTTGGAGGACAAGTCTATATTAGATAGAATTTCAAAGGGTATTAACCCTAATCTGTAACCAACTCGACCTACCCCGAGACCTAGCCTGTCTATATAAAGGCCAGGAGGGCACGCTGAGAAGGACAATCACCACCCATACACACACCTCATGCCAAATTACATATGTGCACCCCTATAACATTTGGTTCCGCCGTAATCAAGAGCAGACAAGCAGGAGTAGGGTTTTCCCTCCGGGGGCCCGAACCTGGGTAAATCTCGTGTCCCTGTGTTGCTTGTTTGTTAACCGTTCCGCAACTTCCAGCATCCCCATGTTCTCCAAAACCCAAGTCCATAACAATGGACATTAACAAGATCGAACCTCGTTAGGGGGTGATGCTGGGCTTGTGGAGGTGCTCCAAGGACACTCCAGGAGGGATGGAAGATCTGGTCGATTCGACTCGCGCGAGCGCGTCGGCCGCCTCATTGTTCGCACGGGGGACGTGGTAGAACTCGCATCCCTAGAAGCCGGCACTGAGTAGCTGGATGTGGAATTAGTACAGGGCCATGTTGGCGTCCCGGGCATCCCACTCGCCGGATACTTGCTACACCACCAGATCTGAATCCCCAAAGCAGAGGATCCAGTGAATGCCAATGTCTTTCGCGAGCCAGAGCCCGTGTGCCAGTGCTCCGTACTCGGTAACGTTCTTCGAGGAGGTGAAGTGGATCTGGAACACGTACTCCAGCCGGTCTCCCTTGGGCGAGGTGAGCACGATGCCAGCTCCCAAGCCCTCGTGAACCTTTGAGTCATCAAAGTGCAGCTTCTAGTAGTCAGAATCAGGAACAGGTGGCAGGTACTGGTTCTCCACCCAGTCGATGAATAAATTCACCACCGCTTGAGACTTGATGGTGATTCTTGCCTCGTACCGGATATAGTTGGCGGCTAGCTCGATGCCCCACTTGGCCACCCAGCCATTGGCATCCCTTTTTCTGAAGATTACCCCCAATGGCACGGTGGACACCACCGTGAGCAGATGCTCCTTGAAGTAGTGCGCGAGCTTCTTGCAGGCCAAGTAGATGTCATAGCAGATCTTATAGTAGTGGGGGTAGTTCTGATTGGAGAGGGAGAGGACCTCGCTGAGGTAGTAGATGGGTTGTTGAACCGTCTGGGTTTTGCCCTCCTCGTGACACTCCACCGATAGGACGATGCTGAAGACTCGGTTGGTGGCCGCTATATAGAGCAACATCGGCTCCTTCTCAGCCGGCGTGGTGAGAACAGCGCTGTGGATAGCCTGCGCTTGAGGTCGTGGAATGCGGCATCAGCCTAGGCTGTCCATGTGAACTTGTACGTCTTCTTCATCAGCTGGTACAGCGGAAGTGCTTTTTCCCCATGCCTACTGATGAATAGGGTAAGGGATGCCAGGCATGTGGTGAACCTCTGGACACCGAGCATGCTATTGGGTGGCTGCATCTTCTCGATGGTCGCGATCTTCTCTGGATTGGCCTCGATTCCTCGGTGTGACACGAGGAAACCGAGGAGCTGTCCGGCTGGCACACCGAACACTCACTTCTCTGGATTCAGCTTCATCTAGTACCGGCGGAGGTTCATGAACATCTTGCCTAGATCTTCCAGCAGGGTCTGCTTCTCCTTCTTATTGATGACGACATCGTCCACGTAAGCGTGCACATTCTAGCTGGTCTCCGAGTGCAAGCATTTCTGCGTGCAACGCTGATAAGTAGCACCTGCATTCTTTAGTCCGAATGACATGGTTACATAGCAGTAAGCCCCATACAGGGTGAAGAACGGTGTTTTCATCTGATCAGCCGGATTTAGCTAGAACTGATTGTAACCGGAATAACAGTCGAGGAAGGAGAGAAAATCACATCCATCCATAAGAGTCAATGACTAGATCAATATGGGGCAAAGCGAAAGGGTCTTTGGGGCAGGCCTTGTTCAGGCTGGTGTAGTCAATACACATGCGCCAGGTCTTGTTCTTCTTGAACATGAGGAATGGGTTGGCCAGCCAGTCCGGGTGGTACACCTCCATGATGAAGCCGTCAACAAGTAGCCATGCGATCTCGTCACCTATGACCATCCTCTTGTCCTCCATGAAGTGACGGATGGGTTAATTGACCGGCTTGGAATCCGGCCGCACATGAAGCGAGTGCTCGGCGAACTCCCTCGGCACACCCGGCATGTCCTTGGGGGACCATGCGAAGATGTCCCGATTCTCACGGAGGAAGTCAACGAGCGCGCTATCCTATTTTTTGTCCAAGCCGGCACCGATGGTGACCCACTTGGAGGGGTCAGCTGAGTCGAGTGGGATCTGCCTGGTCTCCTTGGCGGCTGGAACGCCATGTCCCCAGCCGCCTTCAAGCCAGCCGACACCTCCTATTGCAGAATTGCAACGTTGCGCATCATCTCACTCTTCTCCTCGGTGATGAGCAGGGACTCGGATATCTTCGCGCCTTCCTCCATGCATGCCATAGACCGCCTGTAGTTGCCTGGCAACTTCATTTTGAGGTATGCATAATGGGGGACCGCCATGAACTTTGCGAGGGTAGGTCACCCAAGAAGAGAATGGTAGGTGCTGGCGAGGTTCACCACCTTGAACCAGATCGGCTCGCGGCGGAAGTTGTCCTTCAAACCGAATATGACATCTAGCCGGATTACGCCCAGCGGGACACACGATGGTCTAGGCGCACCACCATGGAACATAGTGCTTGAGGGCTACAGGTCGTGCTCCCAGATGCATAGATTATACATGGAGGACCGGTAGAGCAGGTTGAGACTACTCCCACCGTCCACCAGCACACGCGAGAATCGGCAGGTGCGCATGTCGGATATGAGGAGAGGGTCTAGCACCATCGCGTAGCCCCTGGGATTCGGGAGTAGATTCGGCTGGTCCTCCTGGATCCATGTGATGGGAGTCTCGGACCAGTTGAGGCGCTGGGGGACTGGAAGAACGACAACGTTCACCTCCGCAGTGCGCTGCTTCTGGATGCGACTGTCGATCGGCTCGGCCTCGAATATGTGGTAGTTCTCGTGCTGCTGCGGGAAGGCCCCGTTGTTGTTGTTGTTCCCGGCTTCCCGAGAAGGCGGTGGGGGTCCACCAGGAGGGCTGGGGGAGAGGGGCAAGCCAGCATGCTCCTTGATCTTCCGGTTCCAGCTGCACTGCCGAGTGGTGTGTGTAGCTAGCTTGGAGGCGCCACTATGGTACTTGCACGACCCATCAAACATCTGCTCGAAGGTGAAGGTGTTCCTTTGCCTCTTGTCCTTTCCAGCCGGTCCACGTTGCACCGTGTTGACTTGCCTCTGGTGGTATCGAGGGTTCTGCTTCTTGATCGGGCGCTTTCCCTGGTAGCGGTTGTCGCCACCGGGCCGCCTGGACGATCTGGCGTCTCTGCCTTGTCCGCCTTGCTTTGCTCGAGCCGGCTCGGTGAAGACAGGTCGGCCTTCATGTTCAACCAGAGGGGCTTCTTCATTTCCACATCTGAGGTAGCGTACTGGTCGGAGACGATCATCAGCTCGGACATGGTCTTGGGCTCATCGCACAGAAGCCAGTGGCATAGCATCGTGCCCTCTCGACATCCTTCGATGAAGAAACCAATTGCTTGGTTCTCCACCACCCCTTCGCAGAAGTTGAGCATCTCGGTCCAGCGGGTGAGGTAATCGCGATCCGACTCGTAGTCTCCTTGGACACAAAGAGAGAGATTGCGAGGTCTACCCGGACACTTGTAGGTGCCGTTGAATTTCCGGATGAAGCAGAGTGAGATTGCCAGGTTCTCACTGAATTGGTAAACATGAGAGGCACAAAGCGTACCGCGCTTGTTGTCGTGGGCGGCTCCGACTATCATAGCATAGTCGGTCAGCCAGTCTTCTGGCTTCATGCTGCTATCATACTTGGGGTGTCTCGTGGCAAGGAGAACTTGTCGGGGAATGGTTCCTTCCGGATACGTGGCCTGAAGCAGACTTGTCCGGTTGCGTCTTCCTCCTCTGTGATGCAGGATCGCGCCAGGATGTCGATTCTGTCGCGCACGTCCGGCTCAACCGGATTGGGCGCTCCCTGAAGACCCATAAGTATAGGGGGTGTATCATAGTACTTTTGATAAATAGGAGTGTCAATCCCAACGAGGAGCAGAAGGTGCTGAACAGTGGTATGGAGCACGAAATCCATGTGAATACTAAGCAAACGGATTTATAGTGGTTTTCTGTCAAGGCAACAAAACAAAGAGCAAGTAACAATAATAATGAACAAACAAAGAAAGTGGTCCAATACTTTCTTAGTAAAGGACAAGATGGTGGAAATACTTATAAGGACCAAACGTTCTCGAGGACACATAGGAATTCTGTCAAGTGCTTTTGCTTCAAATAGCTGAGTACTCTTCTTTGGTGTTTGTAAGTGTTGTGTGGGTGAACCTGTGCTAACATACTGCCCTTCCTAGGACTAATACATACTTTTGATTAAACCCCCTGCAAACATCCGAACTACAGGAAAGTAATTAGGATTTAAATTTAACCACAGCCTTAAACTCTGAGATCCTACACTCCCTTGTGCAAAGGTGTCCTAACGGGGGTTCAGGTTTCTGTCACTCCGGCAACCCCGAGATTAGTAGACAAATACACAATGCATTCCCCTAGGCCCATAAATGGTGAACTGTCATGTAGTCGACGTTCACATGACACCACTAGAAGAATAGCACCACAACTTAAATATTAAACCATTGAATAATAACTCAACACAGATCCACTAATAACAACATGACTTCTCCCATGTCCTCAAGAACTAAACGAACTACTCAAAAGACATCATATAGATCAAGATCAAATAAGATATGAGAATGGATAACAATCTGGACTTAAACAATAATCCAATGGTTCCACTCACAAGCATTAACTACAAAAGTTTCCCCTAATGAACTAAGCAATATCCAACACAATTGTTACAGCAGGACGGAGTGGTGATGATGGTGCTGGTGGAGATGGTGGTGTGGATGATGATGATCCTGATGAAGCCTAGCTTGATGACAGTGTTGATGGCGATGGTCTCCCCTCTCCGAGAAGGAATTCCCCCGGCAGAAATCTTTCTACCGGAGAGATCTTTCTCTCTTGGTGTTTTCCGCCCCCCAGAGGCGGCGGAAATCTATATGTGGTTGCTCCCTGAGCCTAAGGGTTTCCAAGGGAAGATATAGGCGAAGGGGCAGAGTCGGAGGCCGGGCAAACATACAAGTATTAAATCCAATCATGCAATCTTCCTTGAAGACACAAAAGAATCTTAAATAAAGAATACTAAGCTTATGAGCCAACAAGAAAGAATACAAATGATACCAAATACCTGTAAGATTTTTATGTATTTCTTTTTCTTTCAAACTAAATCCACTGACCAGAACTTGGTTTGCCAAAACCAATTTAGATCCACTCAATGATCCCAAAGTGGTGCTAATACTGATCAACAAGATCCATCATATAATAGAGATTGCAAACTAAAAATAAGAAGTGCAAAAAGTAAAATATGAGACTTCTCATTAATATTCCAATAAAGGAACTGACACCAAGGGATACATAGATAATCAACTAAAGGAGAGATACTTCCACATGCAAAACAAACTATAAGATAACCTTAATACCACAGATATGAATCCACTAAAAAGGTAAAATATGAAAGATAATGGTGGTGATACCGCGACACTCCCCCAAGCTTGGAACAAGCCAAGGGGATGCCAAACCTGATGACGAAATACTCTTTTGGTGGTGGTGGTGTTTCCTTTTCATCATCAAACTTCCAAGGCAATGGTTCCCCATCCAAAAAGGATGTCCTTGTCTCTGCAATCCTGAAACTAGCAGCAGAGCTAATGCGATTAAATCTAGCCTCATAGTCACAGTTTTGTTTCTGTATGTCATAGAGTTGTGCTTGCAATTGATTGGTGGTCTGGCAGAGTGAGAAGATCTCTTCTTGGAGCTCAACAACTTCTCCCTCGTTCTTTGTGATGAGTTCTGAACTTATCTTGTGAATAACATCCACTTCGTGTTCTGCCATCTTCTTGTACCTGAAAACCTCTTGTTCCAGCGCTTCCATCCTATCTTCCAGACTGCCTTCTCCTTTAGGGCTTTGAACTTCTTTCATCTGTACCTTCTGTAGAGGGAGTGTCCCAACCTTTAAACAATATAAGGTGGAGTCCCCTGTGTTTACAATGCTAGTCCCTGGATCAATAGCTAGCATCCACAGTTAAGATGTAATATCAAGAAACAAAGGTCATAACATAACTTTATAACCAGGAATAACATAATTTTTATTACATCTTACATAGATCATTTGGCTATTACATTACATTGCAGCGGAATAACTATAGTCATGGGTCCTTCATCTTCAAATTGCCACAGGCAAATGTTGGTTGTAGCCTTTTTAATCCTAATCAATCAATCTTCACTAAAACAATCAAACCTGCAACATTACAAGTTACAGCCACAAGGGTCAATACATTTGAATTGTATTGGCAAGTGATACTATGGTAGTATAGTGGAGTCTATCATCTATATGCATTTGGCTAAGTGGAGTTGAGGCTTGCATTGCTCAAAATATATTTTTCCTTAACATTTGAAAATACTAAGTTTTTGCTTTGACAAAATCATTTTTCTCAATCAAAGATTTGAAGATCCTTTAACCCTTGTTCAACCATAAGTTTTTAACTTAGAAATTTGAATGATGAGATTCTTGATTGCTTCCATGTCTTGATGCTCAAATTGTCCTTTACCAGGGACATGGCTAAGTACTTAGATTTTACACTCTACAGAGGTGGTGCACTTTCCCCACAAGACTTGGTTTCCCAAGACAAGATCTTTCAGAAGCCTTCCCTTAGACCAAAATGGACGCGTTCCAACCTATCAAAAACTACCACCAACTGTCCATATGGCTAAGTTCTTGCAACCTATATGATCCAGGCAGAGCCCATAATGCCAAGTGGCTGCACTTGAAGCTTCTCAACATTTGACATCTCAAATCTCTTTGTTCCTGGGTGGCCATCCACAAGTGAGAAACACAAGGTTCACCAGTCCCCTGGCCTTGTGTAACCACTCAACCAAAAACCACCAAGCAATTACCATTCCACCCAGGTGATTCATTAACTTATTTGTTTTATTAAACAAAAACACAAGTCCTCAGACTTAGAAATTTTCCATAGTGTGATTTTATTTCCACCCTTGTTTTCTATTAGCTAAGCTAAGAATGATAGTAGTAGGAGTCTTAACTTAGGAAAATTTCTACTAAGGTTTCATCTACTAGGTTTTCCTATAGCAAGGTTTATACTTAGCAAAATTCCATGCAAGTTTTACTTAGAAAAATCACTAATGCATAGTGAAAGTAATGGGACAAAAGTATGAAGCATCACTTGCCTTTTTGGTAGAGTATGGGTTCACTCCTTGTCCTTGCAACAATCACACTCTTCAAGTCACTACAAATCAATCAAGCAAGGCACAAACTCAATCTACCAATCAAGCAAAACATCACATAAAATCATAGAACTAAGATAATGCATGCAAGCATGCCAAACTTTGTTTTATTTGGAAAAGTGGTTCCTAATGGGTCATAAACATTTGAAAACACCTATTGGTCATTTTGTAAAGTGGCAAAGTCATTTGCAAAAGGTTTCACTTTATAAACCATTTTCAAAACAAAGTATCATTTTATGTGGTGAAGAAATATTTTTGCTAAGGCATTAATCTATTGGGTTCACAAAATATGTTTTCAAACCATAAAACTTGGTGTTTAGGGTCAGAGAGTTTAAAACAAAACATTTCCCAAAGGTTTTCTTCCAAAACCATTTTTAATAAATAAACCACATTTCTATTTGACTAGAAATGGTTTTTAAATCAAAGAATCATTCTTTTCCTTTACCAAATACATTTTTGAAACCACAAAGTGTTTCCTATGGTCAGTAGGTTCAAATCACAACATTTGCCAAAGATTTTATCCCCAAATTCATTTTTAAACAATTTTCACATCCTTAACAAGAATACAAATGTTTCTGTAAAATCAAGCATTTTCCAGAAGCTTTTTACTAAACAAATGGCATGGTTGGCTAGGGCTTGTCTTGCTGATTCCGTTGGTATAAAATTTGTAATTTTTGGACGTGTGGATCAAAAGTTACAAGGGTTTCAAAATGGCATCTAAATCTGATTTCAAATTATATTTTAAGTCGTCTCGTGCCACGTGTCCTATTCTCATTCGTCGGTACCGCTTCACTCGGATCGGCTAATCTGGCGCGTTGTATCAAGTTGAATCATGCGGCTCAGAAGCGTGCGTACCCATTCGCTTACTTTCTATCCTATCCACCAGATCGAGATCGGACGGCTGCTGTGAGCTCGACCCTAAATGAGCGGCGCTGCGGCGGTGGCTGGCGGCGGAGCGGCCAGACGATGGTGGCGCCGGCGATACAGGAAGCAAGGGTGGCTGGGGAGATGCTCACCGGAATCGTTGACGCTTGCTGATGCTCAACGTGGTACTGGTTGGTGAAGGGGCGCACGTGGTTGTCCTTGATTGCTCGCCGGAGATGAGCTGGGCCTCGGGCGGCTCTAGAGGTCGTCGAGGGCGAGGATAGGGGGCACCCTAGGACCAAAGGGAGACACTGTTAGGTTCGCAAGAGCATGGCGATCATCATCGTGTCCACGGGGAAGAGAGGGGAGGTCTTGTTTACCGGGGAGTTGTCGCCGCAGTTGGAGCAGACGACGGCGCTGGCTCGGGGAAGACGTTGCCGACGCTCAGGGACGCGAGCGAGCGAGCTGCGGCTGCAGAAAGGTCCGCTGGGGCATGCTGATCACAACTGCGTGCTCGAGGAGGCAAGAGGTGGCGTGTGCTGGCCGGAATCCTCGCCGGAGCGTCGTCGGATAGTGGCGGTGTGTGAGCAGAATTTGGCAGCCCGGGGGCATGTCGAGGTGGGGCGACAGGGGGGAAGTGGAGAGGAGGGGCAGGCGCTTTAACTTGCTTGGTCAAGGGGCTGATTAACGGCATGGTTAACGCGTATTACGTTGGGCTTAATTCGCCTGCAACGGCCGGCGAGGGGTGGGCGTAGTCTGCGGGTGGGGAAGAGGGGGGACGTGGCAGCGGGGTCGGCTGGTCAGTGAGAAAGGGAGAGGGAACGGGGTCCACTTGTCATCGTCTGCGTGGGTCAGTAAGTTGGTGCCAACCGTTTTCTTCGGTAGGGAGAGAAACTGGGCTGCGAGTGGGCTTATTGGGCTGGCTCAGTTGGATCAGGTCCAAATCACATTTTTTCTGTCTGATTGATTTATCCTTTTCTATTTCTATTTAATGATTTGAAATTCAATTCACAATTCAAACAACAAATCAAACAATTCAAACACTTTTAAACTTGTATTGAGTTTTTGGTTCTGTTTATCAACATAAACCAAATCCCAAAATAAAATAATATTTTTATTCTTTTTTAGGATCCATTCATTAATTAAATAAAATGGACCTTTAGTTATTTCATCAAATAGGGTTTGATTTATTTAATAAAATCTCCATTTGAAATCCAAATATTTTCAAAACCAAATCAGTAGGTTTTATTTGAAAATAGAAGATATTTGGAAAACTTGTTTAAAATAAAATAACATTTTATTTTAGGGTCCATTAATCATTAAATAAAATGGACCTTAGTTATTAAATCAAATAGGGTTTGTTTTATTTAAAATCTTTATTTGAAATCTAAAATAAAACCAAAACACTTCAGTAGGTTTTATTTGAGAATATAAAATACTTGGAAAACTTATTTAAAATAAATAAATAAGTTTTAGTGTTTATTTAAAATGAGGAAAAGCCTTTACTTAAATAAAATTGGATATTAAATCCTTATTATTTTATTTAAATAATCCTTTACTATTTTTTTAATCAAAACAAAACATTTTATTTCAAAATATTGGCCAAGGTTTAATTTGGCTTTATAAAATAATCTTTATTTATAAATCTACCTTTTCATTGGAAAACAAAATCTTTTTATTAAAAGATCCAAAATAGTAATTTTAAATATTTTTATTTTCCTTTATTAAATGTTTATCCTTTTAAATCCCTTTAGGATTTATCCTGATCAAAATAGGTTTTGAAAGTTTCCAATTGGATTCAAAAAGTTTCTTCTCACTCTGAAAATCAACAAAGTTTTATTTTATTCAATTATTTTTCACATTACAAGATTTGAAAAATCTTGGGATGTGACAGGCTACCACCCTTAAAATAAATCTCGTCCCGAGATTTGGGGACGCTAGGGGTTACAAGTTGGCTCAAAACAACTAGGGTACTACCACCCTTAAAAATTTCCAACTAGATTACATCTTGTCTTACTTGGGATCTTGGTGTAACTTTCCTGGACAGAGGTTTGCATAGTGGCCTAGCTCCTTGCATTTGAAACATGTGATAAGTTTGAGGTCTTGAGGTGGCTTCTCTGGACAATATGATGCATAATGTCCTAACTCTTTGCAGTGTTTGCACATCACTTGGCTAATATCCTTCCTCATCTTGGGTTTCACTAGCTTTTGTTTGTCTTCTTGGCTCTTCTCCTTTTCTGGGCATTCACTGGCATAGTGTCCCATCTCTTTGCAATTGTAACATTGCAACTGGCTTTTGTCTTTCTTCTTCTTTTTGGGTCTCTCCAAAGCTAAGAGTTCTTCTAGTTCATGCTCTTCTTACATCACCTCAAAGGTGGGAAATCTTTCTCTCTTCTTGGGGCAGTTACTAGAGATATGACCTTCTTCTTCACAAGAGTAGCAACACTTTGTGGTCACTTTGGATTTGGCCTTATTTGGCATGCTTCTGACTTTGCCTTCATCCATCTTGGTAGAAGTTGTTCCCTTATGGAGGTTTCCAAACATTTGATGCATTCCATCTTGCTTCATTTGTTGAACTATAGGATAGATGGGGCATTGAATAGGGGCATGATCATTTCCTTCACATAGGAAACAAGTCACTTGAGATGTGGGGCATTGATTAGTTGGATGTTTCTTTTCACAATTGGGGCATTGATCTCCATGATCCTTGGAAGTGTGATCCCTGTCCCCACAAATATTGCAAGCTTTGGTTCCTTCTAGAATAACATCTTTGTCATCCTTGTTGTCATTAGCTCTTTGGGAAAAGTTTTCTCCCATGTTGATCATTTGAGTAATCAATCCTTGCAACAATTGGGATTGAAGTTTCAAAATCCTTTGTATGGCTGGGTCTAGTCCATTGTTGTTGGCTAAAAGCTGAGTTGTCTCTTGGCCCAACTGGTTTTGGGTTTCTATAAGTTCTCTCATGTTGTCCTCTTGGTTATTGTTGGTGTCATCATCCTTGATGTTGGAGTTTCTTGGAGAAGTCATCTGCTTGGGTTGAATTGAGATTAGAGTAGGCACAATATTTCTAAGGAAATAGTTCTAATCACACACATCACAATTCACACAAGTAATGTGCAAGCAATCACAAACAACTTTTCACTCAATTAACATGGTTCAAGCACATTTTTAGGCAACCAAAAATATTTTTGTTACACCACATAAGTTGGTGTGTTTGTCTTAAATAAAATATGGTGGTCCATCTATATGGTTCACTTGTGGTCTTTCCATCATTCTTGGTTGCTTCTTCTTACTTGAGATCATGGTTCCTTGGGAAAAACTCTTTGGTCACAAGTTTCAAGTGATGTAGGCTCCTTCTAACTTTTGCATTCCCTCAGTCTCTAAATCTTGATCAAGTCTTTCTTGTCTCACTTGTAGTCCTTAGTGATATCCAAGTTGGAAGTCCTTGGTGAATATGCTGAAGATGTTGAAGTCATTCTTTGCACATGGTGTAGTCTTTGGCCATGGGGTAGGTTTTTCCATCAAGTTGAAGTAGAAGAGATGTAGAGTTGAAACCAAAATGGTTGAGGAAAGAGTTTACAAGATTGTTTGTAAATAAGTTTTGGAACAAATACAACTCCTATTTTTCTAAGGGTTTTTGTCCAATCCTAGGGTTTACAAATCCTACAGGCAACACAATGCTCTGATACCATCTGTAGAGGGAGTGTCCCAACCTTTAAACAGTATAAGGTGGAGTCCCCTGTGTTTACAATGCTAGTCCCTGGATCAATAGCTAGCATCCACAGTTAAGATGTAATATCAAGAAACAAAGGTCATAACATAACTTTATAACCAGGAATAACATAATTTTTATTACATCTTACATAGCTCATTTGGCTATTACATTACATTGCAGCGGAATAACTATAGTCATGGGTCCTTCATCTTCAAATTGCCATAGGCAAATGTTGGTTGTAGACTTTGTAATCCTAATCAATCAATCTTCACTAAAACAATCAAACCTGCAACATTACAAGTTACAGCCACAAGGGTCAATACATTTGAATTGTATTGGCAAGTGATACTATGGTAGTATAGTGGAGTCTATCATCTATATGCATTTGTCTAAGTGGAGTTGAGGCTTGCATTGCTCAAAATAAATTTTTCCTTAACATTTGAAAATACTAAGTTTTTGCTTTGACAAAATCATTTTTCTCAATCAAAGATTTGAAGATCCTTTAACCCTTGTTCAACCACAAGTTTTTAACTTAGAAATTTGAATGATGAGATTCTTGATTGCTTCCATGTATTGATGCTCAAATTGTCCTTTACCAGGGATATGGCTAAGTACTTAGATTTTACACTCTGCAGAGGTGGTGCACTTTCCCCACAAGACTTGGTTTCCCAAGACAAGATATTTTAGAAGCCTTCCCTTAGACCAAAATGGACGCGTTCCAACCTATCAAAAACTACCACCAACTGTCCATATGGCTAAGTTCTTGCAACCTATATGATCCAGGCAGAGCCCATAATGCCAAGTGGTTGCACTTGAAGCTTCTCAACATTTGACATCTCAAATCTCTTTGTTCCTGGGTGGCCATCCACAAGTGAGATACACAAGGTTCACAAGTCCCCTGGCCTTGTGTAACCACTCAACCAAAAACCACCATGCAATTACCATTCCACCCAGGTGATTCATTAACTTAGTTGTTTTATTAAACAAAAACACAAGTCCTCAGACTTCGAAATTTTCCATAGTGTGAATATATTTCCACCCTTGTTTTCTATTAGCTAAGATAAGCATGATAGTAGTAGGAGTCTTAACTTAGGAAAATTTCTACTAAGGTTTCATCTACTAGGTTTTCCTATAGCAAGGTTTATACTTAGCAAAATTCCATGCAAGTTTTACTTAGAAAAATCACTAATGCATAGTGAAAGTAATGGGACAAAAGTATGAAGCATCACTTGCCTTTTTGGTAGAGTATGGGTTCACTCCTTGTCCTTGCAACAATCACACTCTTCAAGTCACTACAAATCAATCAATCAAGGCACAAACTCAATCTACCAATCAAGCAAAACATCACATAAAATCATAGAACTAAGATAATGCATGCAAGCATGCCAAACTTTGTTTTATTTGGAAAAGTGGTTCCTAATGGGTCATAAACATTTGAAAACACCTATTGGTCATTTTGTAAAGTGGCAAAGTCATTTGCAAAAGGTTTCACTTTATAAACCATTTTCAAAACAAAGTATCATTTTATGTGGTGAAGAAATATTTTTGCTAAGGCATTAATCTATTGGGTTCACAAAATATGTTTTCAAACCATAAAACTTGGTGTTTAGGGTCAGAGAGTTTAAAACAAAACATTTCCCAAAGGTTTTCTTCCAAAACCATTTTTAATAAATAAACCACATTTCTATTTGACTAGAAATGGTTTTTAAATCAAAGAATCATTCTTTTCCTTTACCAAATACATTTTTGAAACCACAAAGTGTTTCCTATGGTCAGTAGGTTCAAATCACAACATTTTCCAAAGATTTTATCCCCAAATTCATTTTTAAACAATTTTCACATCCTTAACAAGCATACAAATGTTTCTGTAAAATCAACCATTTTTCCAGAAGCTTTTTACTAAACAAATGGCATGGTTGGCTAGGGCTTCTCTTGCTGATTCCATTGGTATAAAATTTGTAATTTTTGGACGTGTGGATCAAAAATTACAAGGGTTTCAAAATGGCATCTAAATCTGATTTCAAATTCTATTTTAAATCGTCTGGTGCCACGCGTCCTATTCTCATTCGTCGGTACCGCTTCACTCGGATCGGCTATTCTGGCACGTTGGATCTAGTTGAATCATGCGGCTCAGAAGCGTGCGTACCCATTCGCTTACTTTCTATCCTATCCACCAGATCGAGATCGGACGGCTGCTGTGAGCTCGACCCTAAATGAGCGGCGCACGGCGGTGGCTGGCGGCGGAGCGGCCAGACGGTGGCGGCGCCTGCGATAAAAGAAGCAAGGGTGGCTGGGGAGATGCTCACCGGAATCGTTGACGCTTGCTGATGCTCAACGTGGTACTGGTTGGTGAAGGGGCGCACGTGGCTGTCCTTGATTGCTCGCCGGAGATGAGCTGGGCCTCGGGCGGCTCTGGAGGTCGTCGAGGGCGAGGATAGGGGGCACCCTAGGACGAAAGGGAGACACTGTTAGGTTCGCAAGAGCATGGTGATCATCATCGTGTCCACGGGAAAGAGAGGGGAGTTCTGGTTTACCGGGGAGACGTCGCCGAAGTTGGAGCAGACGGCGGCGCTGGCTCGGGGAAGACGTTGCCGACGCTCAGGGACACGCGCGAGCGAGCTGCGGCTGTAGAAAGGTCCGCTGGGGCATGCTGATCACAACTGCGTGCTCGAGGAGGCAAGAGGTGGCGTGTGCTGGCCGGAATCCTCGCCGGAGCGTCGTCGGATAGTGGCGGTGTTTGAGCAGAATTTGGCAGCCCGGGGGCGTGTCGAGGTGGGGCGACAGGGGGAAGTGGAGAGGAAGGGCAGGCTCTTTAACTTGCTTGGTCAAGGGGATGATTAACGGCGTGGTTAACGCGTATTACGTTGGGCTTAATTCGCCTGCAACGGCCGACAAGGGGTGGGCGTAGTCTGCGGGTGGGGAAGAAGGGGGACGTGGCAGTGGGGTCGGTTGGTCAGTGAGAAAGGGAGAGGGAACGGGGTCCACTTGTCATCGTCTGCGTGGGTCAGTAAGTTGGTGCCAACCGTTTTCTTTGGGAGGGAGAGAAACTGGGCTGCGAGTGGGCTTATTGGGCTGGCTCAGTTGGATCAGGTCCAAATCACATTTTTTTCTGTCTGATTGATTTATCCTTTTCTATTTCTATTTACTGATTTGAAATTCAATTCACAATTCAAACAAAAAATCAAACAATTCAAACACTTCCAAACTTGTATTGAGTTTTTGGTTCTGTTTATCAACATAAACCAAATCCCAAAATAAAATAATATTTTTATTCTTTTTTAGGATCCATTCATTAATTAAATAAAATGGACCTTTAGTTATTTAATCAAATAGGGTTTGATTTATTTAATAAAATCTCCATTTGAAATCCAAATATTTTCAAAACCAAATCAGTAGGTTTTATTTGAAAATAGAAGATATTTGGAAAACTTGTTTAAATTAAAATAACATTTTATTTTAGGGTCCATTAATCATTAAATAAAATGGACCTTAGTTATTAAATCAAATAGGGTTTGTTTTATTTAAAATCTTTATTTGAAATCTAAAATAAAACCAAAACACTTTAGTAGGTTTTATTTGAGAATATAAAATACTTGGAAAACTTATTTAAAATAAATAAATAAGTTTTAGTGTTTATTTAAAATGAGGAAAAGCCTTTACTTAAATAAAATTGGATATTAAATCCTTATTATTTTATTTAAATAATCCTTTACTATTTTTTTAATCAAAACAAAAAAATTTATTTCAAAATATTGGCCAAGGTTTAATTTGGCTTTATAAAATAATCTTTATTTATAAATCTACCTTTTCATTGGAAAACAAAATCTTTTTATTAAAAGATCCAAAATAGTAATTTTAAATATTTTTATTTTCCTTTATTAAATGTTTATCCTTTTAAATCCCTTTAGGATTTATCCTGATCAAAATAGGTTTTGAAAGTTTCCAATTGGATTCAAAAAGTTTCTTCTCACTCTGAAAATCAACAAAGTTTTATTTTATTCAATTATTTTTCACATTACAAGATTTGGAAAATCTTGGGATGTGACACCTTCCCCCCTTAAGGATCAACTCTTTGGGATGAGTCCTCAACTCATACATGTATGGGTTGAGGACTTCCGCAGAGGGATCCTCCGTCGGTGTTCTAGAGGAAGAAATTGAGGCTCCAAACCTGGGGATTTTCCTGACAGAAACAGATTGAAACAAAAACACGTCAAAAACACGATGCAAGAACCTTGGGGAACCCGGGGGGTTATATATTATGAAGATTCAATGCATAAGGAAAGTTTTGACACGGAAATGAAGCGGAGACAGAGTTCAGGGGAGTCAAACCCCCTCCAGGCGCGACCAGGCTAGGCCCGCGCCTGGGGTGGGTTTGTCCAACCCGGGCTCCGTTTCCTCTTCAGTTTCATCTCGTAACTTCCCTTGTGTATTAAAAACATCAAAAATATAAAAAGATATCTGGGCCTCCATGAATAAAATGAGAGCCTCCATCAGTCATGAGATATCTGGGCATACCGAACCTAGGAAAAATAACATCTTTGAGAATTTTCAAAGAGGTCTTACCATCAGCACTGCTTGTTGGTATGGCTTCTACCCAATTTGTAACATAATCAATAGCAACAAGAATATGAGTATAGCGTTTTGAAGTAGGGAAAGGCCCCATAAAATCAAATCCCCAATAATCAAAAGGTTCAATAACAAGGGAATAATTCATAGGCATTTCATTGCGTCTAGAGATGTTACCTACTCGTTAGCATTCGTCACATGATAAGATAAACTTCCTTGCATATTTAAAAAGGGTAGGCCAATAAAATCCAGATTGTAATACTTTTTGTGCGATACTATCCCCGGCATGATGTCCTCCATAAGTGCTGCCATGACATTTTCTTAATATCTCTTGTTGTTCAAATTCTGGGACACATCTTCGCATAATACCATCTACTCCTTCTTTATATAAGTGTGGGTCATCCCAAAAGTAATGCCTCAGATCATAAAACATTTTCATGTGGACTTACCCTTATTGCAGCTAACTGCTCATTTGGAACACTATCATTAACAGGCAAAGGGTCAAAAGAAATCTTTTCCAAACGAGATAAATTATCAGCAACAGAATTATCAGCACCTTTCCTGTCCACAGTATGCAGATCAAACTCTTGTAAAAGCAACACCCACCTTATAAGCCTAGGCTTAGGGTCCTTCTTTGTCATAAGGTACTTAATAGCCGCATGATCAATATGAATAGTAACCTTAGAATCAACAATATAAGGTCTAAACTTATCATAAGAAAAAAATTTAGCTAAGAACTCTTTTTCAGTAGTAGCATAATTTTTTTGAGCAGCATCCAGAGTCTCGCTAGCATAATGAATAACATTCAACTTCTTGTCAACATGTTGTCCAAGGACAACACCCACAGCAAAATCACTAGCATCACACATGATTTAAAAAGGTAAACTCCAATCAGGTGGTTGGACAATAGGAGCAGTTATCAAAGCTTTCTTCGAAGTTTCAAAATCTTCCTTACAATCATCATCAAAAACAAAAGGAACATACTTTTGAAGAAGATTAGTAAGGGGCTTTGAAATTTTGGAGAAATCCTTAATAAACCTTTTATAGAAACCAGCATGACCAAGGATACTACGAATACCTTTGATACCTCTAGGGCAAGGCATCTTCTCGATTGCTTCAATTTTGGCTCCGTCAACTTCAATGCCTCTTTTAGAGATCTTGTGTCCAAGAACAATTCCTTCATTAACCATGAAATGGCATTTCTCCCAGTTAAGAACAAGTTTGGTTTCCTCACATATCTGCAAAACTTTATCAAGGTTGTGCAAACAATTATCAAAAGAAGTTCCATAGATGGAAAAATCGTCCATGAAAGCCTCCACAATTTCTTCACAAAAACCATGAAAAATAGCATACATACATCTCTGAAAGGTAGCAGGAGCATTACATAAACCAAAAGGCATACGCCTGTAAGCATAAGTACCATAGGGAAAAGTGAAAGTAGTTTTCTCTTGGTCCTGCGCTTTCACAGGAATTTGAGAAAACCCAGAATAACCATCAAGAAAACAAAAGTGAGTCTTTTTGGACAACCTCTCAAGCATTTGATCAATAAAGGGCAAAGGATAATGATCTTTCTTAGTAACTTTATTAATCTTTCTGAAATCAATGCACATTCTATACCCAACTACTACTCTTTGGGGTATAAGCTCATTATCCTCATTAGGCACAATAGTTATCCCCCCTTTCTTGGGAACACAATGAACATGGCTAACCCATTGACTATCAGCAATATGATAAATAATACCACCGTCAAGGAGTTTTAATACCTCATTTCTTACCACATCTTTCATCTTAGGATTTAGACGGTGTTGGTTCTCAACAACTGGTTTTCCATCAGTCTCAATGTTAATAGCATGCTGACATATAGTGGGAGAAATTCCTTTTAAATCATCAAGAGTATAACCCATAGCTCCTCGGTGCTTCTTTAATACCTCCAATAACCTTTCTTCTTCCTTCCCTGAAAGTTTATAACTAATAATAACAGGACATATCTTCTTATCATCAAGATAAACATATTTAAGATCATTAGGTAAAGGTTTTAATTCGAAAACAGGTTCCCCTTTGGGTGGAAGTGTGGTACCCAAATCTTCCACAGGTAAATTATGCTTAAGTAACTCAGGCTGACGAAGGAAAACCTCATCAATATCATTTCTTTCCTTCATAAAGGCATCACTTTCATGATCTTATATGAACTGTTGCAAAGCATTGTTAGGAGCAAGAGAAATAGCAGACAGTTGTTCAACCCTGAAATCCTCATTAGGTAATTCATTTTCATAAGGAGTTTTGGCTAATTTGGAAAAATTAAACTCATAAGATTCTCCAGCAAACTTAGTCAAAACTTTTTCCTTCCTACAATCTATGATAGCCCCACAAGTATTAAGGACGGGTCTACCAAAGATGATAGGATAGGTTTTACTAGCTTCTTTACCAAGTACTAGAAAATCAGCAGGATATTTAATCTTACCACAAAGGACCTCCACATCTCTTACAATACCAATGGGGAAAACTTTCTCTCTATTAGCAAGGTGAATAACCACATCAATGTCCTCAAGCTCACAAGGACCAATCTCATGCATAATTTCCCTGTAAAACTCATAAGGAATAGCACTCGAACTAGCACCAATATCACATAAACCATAGTAGTTATGACTACCAATTTTAATAGAAAGCACATGAACACTAGCTTTTCTAACCTTCTTAGGATGAGAAATAACATTAGTAGCATCCTCACAGAAAACAATATTCTCATCCTCTATATTTCTAGTGACAAAACCTTTCACAATAGCGACCACAGGCTCAATATCAATAAGCTCATCGGAACTTACAATTTTCTTTGTGCTTTTTCTAACCAAATTAGCCAAAATAGAGTGTTCCCTTACCTTGGAGGGAAAATGGATCTTCTCAACATAAGGTTCAGGCAAAATAGGATCAACAATACAAACCTCTATATTGGCAGGAACGTGGGTACCAATATCTTTATAAGGAGCATGGTACTTGTCCCACTCTTTCTTGGGAATCTCAATATAAGAGGCAAAAGCAATAAACATTCCGCAAGAACTTGAGGATCAAGGCCAAACATATTGCTAATATCACGGAAGTTATTCGTTCCCATAAAAGATTTAATGCAGTCATAAATAGAGTTTATACCTGACTTTCTTCCTTCGTCATTCTCCCAAGCCTCAATATTATCTTGAATACGGTCTAGGAGATCCCATTTATCTTCTTCCTTCACACTTGTGAATGATCCAGCACAAGAAGCATCTAGTAAATCTTTATCATGGAGAGAAAGCCTAGCATAAAAGTTATTGAGAATAATATCGTTCTATAGTTGATGAATAGGACATTTAAGCATTAGTAACTTCAATCTCCCCAAGCTTGAGCTGTACTCTCTCCATCAAGAGGCCAAAAGTTATATATAGGACTTCTATCCTGATGGATTTCACTGGGAGGATAAAATTTAGAGTAAAAGAGAGATGCCATCTCTTCCCATTCCATGGTTTGTCCATTCTTCAGCAGCTTATACCATGCCTCAGCTCTCCCTTTCAAGGATATGGAGAGTAACTTCTTCTTCACCTGTTCAGTTGTGATACCTGCACACTTAAACAACCCGCATAATTCATGGATATAAAGCAAGTGATCACCGGGATGGACAGTTCCATCCCTAAAATAATAATTATCCATGACACAATTAACAATACTCGTATGAATCTTAAAAGGATCTATTTCAATAGGAGGTGGTTCATCTACTACCATAGAAGTGGTAGTAGTTTTGCCAAACAGAAAACTAAGTGGGTTATCCATATTGGAAACAAAGTAACAAGCAATACTCACAGTGAAAGTTTCCCTTACCAGTTCCACTCTTCAATAGCGCTTCACTCCCCGGCAACAGCACCAGAAAATAGTATTGATGACCCACAAGTATAGGGGATGTATCATAGTACTTTCAATAAATAGGAGTGTCGATCCCAACAAGGAGCAGAAGGTGCTGAACTATGGTATGGAGCAGGAAATCCCTGTACATACTTAGCAAATGGATTTTTAGTGGTTTTCTGACAAGGCAACACAAAAAAGAGCAAGTAACAATAATAACAAACAAACGGAGCAAGTTGCCCAATCCTTTCTTAGCAAAGGACAAGCCGGTGGAAATACTTATAAGGACCAAACGTTCTCGAGGACACATGGGAATTCTGTCAAGTGCTTTCGCTTCAAATAGTTGAGTACTCTTCTTTGGTATTTGTAAGTTTTGTGTGGGTGAACCTGTGCTAACATACCGCCCTTCCTAGGACTAATACATACTTGTGATTAAACCCCCTGCAAACATCCATAACTACATGAAAGTAATTAAGATATAAATCTAACCACAACCTTAAACTCTGAGATTCTACACTCACTTGTGCAAAGGTGTCCTAACGGGAGTTCAGGTTTCTGTCACTCCGTCAACCCCGCGATTAGTATCCAAATACACAATGCATTCCGCTAGGCCAATAAATGGTGAAGTGTCATGTAGTCGACGTTCACATGACACCACTAGAAGAATAGCACCACAACTTAAATACTAAACCATTGAATAATAACTCAACGCAGATCCACTAATAACAACATGACTTCTCCCATGTCCTCAAGAACTAAATGAACTACTCACAGGACATCATATAGATCAAGATCAAAGATGATATGATAATAGATAACAATCTGAACATAAACAATAATCCAATGGTTCCACTCACAAGCATCAACTACAAAAGTAATCAACACCGGGAAAGTTTCCCCTAATGAACTAAGCAATATCCAACACAATTGTTACAGCGGGACGGAGTGGTGATGATGGTGCTGGTGGAGATGGTGGTGTGGATGATGATGATGATCCCGATGAAGCCTAGCTTGATGATGGTGTTGATGGCGATGGTCTCCCCTCTCCGGGAAGGAATTCCCCCGGCAGAAATCTGTCTGCCGGATAGATCTTTCTCTCTTGGTGTTTTCCGCCGCACTGAGGCGGCAAAAATATATATGTGCTCGCTCCCCGAGCCTTAGGGTTTCGAAGGGAAGATATAGGCGAAGGGGCGGAGTCGGAGGCCGGGAAGGTGGGCCACACCTGCCCTAGGCGCGAGGTCAGTTGGGCCCGCGCCTAGGGGGGTGTGGGCCCCCTGAGGCCCCTCTTCGTCCCTCCTTCTAGCTTCCTTCATCTTCTGGTAAAATAATATGTTTCCATATTTTTCTGGTATTTTTTGGATCTTCACGAAATTGCACTGAAACGACTTTTTTCCGTGAGAATCCAGACTCCGGGAGTCCATCCTCCAAGAATCATCCAACATGCATAAACGGATGAATATCCATAAGTAATACCTCATAATAAGACAAATATCAATCAATAGAGGTAAATTATGATATAGAAAGGTGATGCAAATTGGGCGTATCACTCCCACCTGTCTACTGAGGCGGGATGGGGGAGGGGTGGAGAGTGGCCCTGATCAGTCGGATGCGGTGGTGGTGCCGCAGTCAGTGGGTGACTCATGGCGCCTTGGTGGCTGCTGGGTTGGCTGCTGCCAGATTGGCGACGCTTGGAATGCGTGCATGTATGAGGTTGGCCCGGAGACACGGAGTACTCGGTCGGGCGATGGCCGCCCCGGCTGCCTCCATCTGGATGGTTCCCTCTGGAGACGGCTCCCGCCTCGTACGCGACTCGAGCGGCCTCAGCCTGCTCGTCATCCACTCGCAGAAGGTGTTTCTCCCACTGAAACTGTTGGATCCTTTCCTCCCCCTCTAGGTGGGGTAGCTCCTCCATGAAGGCTCGCACCACCCGGACATTCTTGACTACGGTGTCGTACACTAGCAGGGGGAAGGACATGTGAGGCCCCAGCTCGACATCTTGCTCGATGCGGGCTCCTAGTTCTCCCCCGCGGTGCTACACGGACCCCAACTGGCTAGGATCTTGGTTAGCCGGGGTTAAGCCATGGGCACGGTGGTACTCACGCATTTTGCTTTCCATCTTGTACTTGGTGGAGGCCAGGCCCTGAGCCTATAGAAGCAAGCACTTTTGTGCCACCTCGATCTTTGCCACCGCCTCCTCCGGATCCTTTCCTAGGTCAACCGGAGCTAGGAGATCCTCGATAACTTCCTCCACCATGCCCTTTCATTGCAAGGGAGTGGACGTGCCGAATACATCGATGGTGCGTTCGTTGGCGGGTCGATGGTTGTGGCCTGAGCCAGCTACCATCACCTCCACGCTGCGAGGCGCGACGAGCACGCTGCCGGCTAAGGACAACGACTCGGCGAAGGAGACGATCTCCCGACAGAAATCCTCCGGCATGGTGGCGACGTAGACTGGCAGGTCGCCGAACAGCAGAACGGAGCCGCCTGTCGGAGAAGTGGAAGTGGCGAAGCAGCGGGCGTTGTTGATGACGCAATCAAACTTGACTAGGGTGAGCACGAGGCCGGAGGCCACGTGCTCGCCTAATGAAGTGCGGGATCCCATGCGGAACGTGACTCCGGTCGCCGCCATCTCAGCCCCATGGTGGGTGCCAACTGTCGTCGGTGTGGAAATGGTAGTGCCTCAGCAGGCTAGATAGAGGTGTGGGAGCGAGCAGGGAAGCGAGCAACCGCGTCCACGGGTGGGATTCGGAACAAGAATGCATCAAGGACACAAGAACTACCCAGGTTCTGGGCCCTCGTGGTGAGGTAACACTCCTACTTCTGCTTATCTGAATATCTCGATGAACACCAAGAACTACAAAGGCTCCTTGAGCTGTATCGATGTGCCTAGCTAGAAGATGAGAGTCCAACCCTTGCTATGTTACCCCTCTCACCCCATATACAGGCCGAGGTGGCATGGTCAACGACCTGGCCGACTAGCGGGTCCCACATGTGGGCCCCGGCCGGCTAGGTCATCTACAGTATCCGGCGTGGCGGGCGTGTACCCACAGTGGTAGCCATGCCGCATAAGTGAGCTACAGTGGCTGCCGTGCGAGTAGTTGAGCATAGTACCACCTACTGAACACTGTTGCAGCCGTCACTGGTAAAGTCCACGGTATGGAGCGGGTGTCCGGGTCTTCTCCATGTCTTGTCCGCGGTCTTGGGCATACTTTGTACTGTGACCTACGTCATCCTGTACTTCATCTGCCTTAGATATCCGGCTAGGTCCTCCTAGCCTGCTGTCTTCCTTGTCCATTTGGCTTGATTATACGGCCAGGTTGCCCTGGCCAGCTAACTGTCTTGTGTGTCTTGCTCTATCCGGCTAGTATGATCCAGCCGGCTAGACGTATGTAGAGATGCTTCTAGTTAGTTCGCTCTGCGTCTGGCCTTCTCTTTAACCTGCTCTTGATTTTTTACATCCGGAAGGTATCAGCCGGCTGGCAGTTATATTGCTCCTGAATCTTGTCTGGTTATCCTACCAGGGTGTGATCCCCCCGACATCGGGTGCCTATTTTTCTGGAATAGTTGAGAGAAATTTTTCACTTTGGGATTTTGTGAATTTGGTGAAGTTCACACGGGGGCGGGGGGGGGGGGGGGGCACGCGTATTGACAAATTCTAGTGAAGCGTGTTAGAGGAACCCCGAACAAGTTAAAAAGCAAGTCGATTGATGATGATTCTTTCTTACCACGTAGGTAATGAATGGTTCTCTATGTCACCATAGAGCCCTGTAGGTTAGCAAAGCGTGTTAGAGGCATCTAACTTGTTTTTACATGAAGTGATGTGGTATAGAAATGAGATATTTGCAATGTGATGTATGAGAGGTGTTATGTGGTAATCTTGTTATAATATTATTTTAATAGACTTAGTTGTTTTCACTATATTAGCTATAGTAGCAATAGTTGTAAAAGAAAGAATTGGTGATAGTCAAGCAACAATGGACCTCGATGCTATGCCCAAGGAACGTGGAGAAGTACATGGTGCGGGAAGACATTGATGATGGAGATCGCTGACCCAAAGTGCTATACCATATCACTATTTGAATTGCATGTGATGTTAATCCTTTTATGCACTTTATTTGTTGCGTGGTAGTCATAATATATAGCGTGATCTCTCACTAAAAATATGAAGGCATCATGTGTTCTCCCTAAGTTAGGAACCACATAACATGGGCTTCGAACTAGTGTGGGTCATGTAACATTGTGCACCTAGCGACGTTCATAATGTGGGTGGAAATTTGTCGCACTGCTGGTATACTAAGTTTCACTTGACATACTACCTAGAACGTCTATAGTATGTAACACAAGAATCAAAAGATTAACAAGAGTCATATGGTCATATGATTGGTATGAGTACCTACCGGTCTTGTTCCCCGGTGCGCGATGAAACATTGGTGCCGGGAAAACAAGTTCATGGATCTTGAATCACTAAGTATCAATCATGGGAGATATTGATTTTAGTGGGAGCTACAAAATAATTAAGTTGTTACTTTTGAGTAGCTCATTAACCACGAACTATTGATATAAGTGAATTTGTATAGTTCGTTGTAGTCATTGGCATCCGTTATCCACCTTACACTTAGTTTGTTAATTGAGATAAAAGAACTACAGATATCTAGTAATTTTACTTTACGGACTTGCACCGTAGTGTTAGAGTGACAATTAAAGATTGAGTCCTATTGCAACCTTTTGGTAAACCCTCCCGTGCTTGATGCAATTTGAGCAAAGAGCAATGGTTCCAATTAGTATCTACATTATTCTTGTATCCAAGAAACTTGATCTTCAAAAGATGTTTTGAGAATCTAATTGTTCTAGGAACTAAAAATATTGTTTCAGAAATAAGAAAGGAGTGAAATTTATTTAATATATAAAACCTTGTTTTGTTGCAAGATGATTGAGAATTATTCAGGTGCAACATGTTCTCATATTGTATGAGCATATGCAAAGATTGAAGACGCTAGCTGCCTAAGTCAAAAGTTGAAGCACTGATCTTGTTCTCATATACCTCCTATCAATTTATAGTAGCTTAATCATGAAGTAGTCATGATGGGACGGATAAAAGGTATGGGTAAATTGTTTAATATACTTAAACATTGCTAAAAGTTGAATCAGGAAGAATGCTAGTCATATGATGATAGTGAATAAAACATCAACTTCAAAGTGTCAATACAAGGGTGATAGTACTTGACTGACACACCTGGTATCGTTGTGCCAATGTAGATGGCACCACTATTGATGTTTATGCTTCTTCTACAATAATAGGAAAAATCAAAAGAAAAAATGCAAACATTATATGGAAGAAAAGATAGGATGGAAATGTCTAACTCAGGAGTATATAGATGATATACAAGTTATGGATGTATTCTTTGCTGGTTATCAATGTAATTCTTGGATATTGGATACTAGATTGGTTGGTATGAAATGTCATACAAAGCAAACAATTGCCAAAGTAACTAGCAAAAGGATGTAGTGATGTACGCGGGGAACTAAATAAAGTGTTACTGTGTTCGCCGCCAGAATCTCATCTATCCCTTAAGATTTATTATAAAAGCTTAGTAATTGTTGCATAGCTTCTACTTTATGAGAACAATGGTTATTCAACTTGAAGTTGTGATCCATAGTGGATGGATTAGTTATTATAAATCTTGATGGTGATAGACACATCATAACACCGACGCTTAACGTTGTAAGACAATGATTGAATTTCATTTAATTATGACACCGCCGTTTAGGTCATATTAGAAATAAACACATGAACAAAATCCATGATGATGGATTTTTGGAGTCATTTGACTTTTGTGAGGCTTATCTAAAAGACCAAAAAACTCCATTCACATGCCAATATTCAATGGATGAATAACTTGTTGGAGATCATGCATGTTGATGTGTGTAGTCCATTATGTGTAGTCGCGCGTGGTGGTTTTTTCTACTTCATAAACCTTTACCGATGATTTGAATGGATATATATGGGTATATCTATTTGATGAGAAACAAGTGTGAGACATTTGAAAAGTGTTCATAGTGTCTTGGCATGAAGTGGAAAATCATCATAACAAGAAAATCAATAGTCTATGATTGTATCATAGAGGTATTTCATAACAAGAAAATCAATTTTAAGTGGGAGTGCTAAGACATATTTCATCGTTGATTGGAAATGATGTATATTTTCTTGACACAAGTAAGATTTCACTAAAATTAGATTTGTGTGAAAGTCTTAGGAAAAACGGGAATATTGGGTATCAATATCTATATAGATAGATTGAGGTGCCTAATATAGTTATGCCAAAGTACATAGATAAAATATTGAATTGGTTAAATATGGAGATGACAAGAAGGAGTTCTTTCTGCAAGGAAGAGGTTGAAGAAAGAATTAAGTGTTTTGACACTTGATGAGTAAAACTGTATGAATGATTATATCAATCATGTACATCATGATATATACACAACCCGATATGTCGTATGCTATAAAATTTTATGAGGATATACCAGTGTGATACATATGATGATCACATGACAATAGTAAGTATATTCTTATGTACTTTAGAAGGACAAATAATATATTTTGTATGCATAAGTGACAATGGTTCGTTATAAGGTATTACATCGATACTCGGATTGTTAAATATACAAATAATTTTATATCAATTAGGCTATATGAATTATCAGGCTGGCACAGTGGAATGTAAGTAAATTCCATGTTGTATTTGCATGAGTTCCAAAGTTAAATACTGTGGCGGATACTACTACCAAAGCCAGGGTATATCATTCTCATGACAACAAAAAAGGAGGGTGTTATGAGTCAAAAGGTTCATTTTTGAACTTAGTGTAGTTCTATGTGTGCTACTACTATGAAGATCTATTGTGAGATAATAGAGGACACATAGTTCCGACTAATGAACTAAGGTCCCACTAGTTGACCAATCATATACAAATGCCATCTCATTAAAAATTAGTGACGTGTGAAGACGCAAAGATATGTAAATAAACATGGACCTGAACTTGTTAGTGTGGGACCCCGGATTTATGGTCCGAGAGTCCCCGTTATGCCTACAATTCACGTTCCCATGATCAGTGAGCCGTGAGCATAACCGACAAGTATCATTACAACATCCATAGAGTAACGAGTATAAAACTTACATCATTGCCATTATGTTGATTACAATCATCATTAGAGGAAGTATTCATTCACAAAGCCCATGTCAAGCCTTAACCTATAGGGCAGCTGACTGGGAGATCGTCCTAGCTCGCATAGTCATCAACGAAACCTTCTTCTTGATATATCTGAAAGTGAGGCCAGGTAAATAGCCATGGACAATGTCGGTGAGTACTTTGAATGTACTCGCAAACCACCTTAAGAGAATAATAACAATAGGATATGCAATATGGATAGGGTAGTAGGAGGGATCCAAGAGAGGTTATTATCTCAAATAGTTTCTCTTGTAGATATAACGTCTACATATATTTGTTGAAAACTTTTGTAAACATTTTGGAAACCTTTTTGAAAAGTTTTGGAAAACACTAGGATTGGGTCACCCATTTGTTTCTTCCTTCTGGACATCCCATGACCAAACTCCTTTCCTTCCTTTACGACCATCCCATGGTTAAAACATTTCCAAATCCATTGCTTTCCGAAATCCTTTTTGGAATCAAAACTAGCAACGCTCTACAACAACCTTCCCAACCGTCCATGACCGTGAACATGTCTATTTGAATACATTTACACTCTGCATAGGTTGTACACTTTACTCACACAATCCGGGTACCCTTCCCTAATGTACACTAATTGTGGGTCGAGTAACCGGTCAAGACTCTCCGGATGCCACTTTAGTATAGGCCCTTCCCTATGAGTTGTTCTCCTCAACACCAGGACGTCTTGATCCACTAACCAACCGGAGTGCCCTCCGACTCCTTAAGACAGGGCACTTTCAGTGAGGGGCTCATAGTATCGCATGGCTGCTCCCGAGGGTAGTTCGTAATTCCTCCAGGTAACTGTCCAGCGGTTGACCTTTTTTGTAAAGGAACCAAGGAATTCGAGGGAGCTGATCCCTTATAAGTAGTCGTGAGAATTCCCATAAAAGAGTAGCAAACTTCAAATCCATTCATGTCCCATTCTAGAGTAATCTGGTTGCATAGGTTAATTTTTCTAGCAAAACTGCAAAGATCCGGGTGCTCGACCAGATGAGTGGAGGGCAGGGGTGGCAGCTGCAAGTTTTTATATACAAGATATTTTGGGCAAGCTATGACTATCTCTCTCCCTATTACTTTCTCAAGGGCTATAGGACAAGGGAGAGGGCTTCTGCTACAGTTGTACACCACCCAAGGGGTGTGAGAGGGCTTGACCATTTTGGTGGTAGCTTGTTTGGCTTGAGAATTTGAAAATACAATAATCTAAATATTGGTGATTTAGGTTATGGTGAAACAAGTGTAAGAAGTTGGTCTTGTCAAGGTGGGAAAAATGGCACTGATGTGTAGATAGGGTCAAAACATAGCCCTAGGAATTTTTTGAGATCTTTCAGAGGATTTAGAGTCCTCTTAAAATCATTTATTCAAAAAGTGCTGAATTGATTTCTAGAAGATCATTTGATAATTTTACATTGGACAAGGTTTATTTATGTGAGATGGTCCTAAACACCATATCACACATTGGCAATTTTTCTTGAAATTTATTTGGAAGGAAAAGTATTTTCAATTTCTTATTTCTTGTTTCTGCCATTTAGGAAAAAGGGCAAAAAGAAATAACCAAAAATCTCAAAAATATTTTTTTTATATGGGAGGGTGGAGTATTATGTATAGGACTCAAAAGTTCCTTGAGTTGAAAAAGTAGTTTGGAGAAAAACAAACTTTCCTTTATAGGAAGTGTTTTAAAGATTTTGCAAAGAATGAAATTTAAATAGTTCTAGGTTCCTAATAATTATGGAAATTATTTGGGAAATGTTCGTATCCAATGTGGATGATGTAAACTTGAAGTATCTATCATAATCAACCTTGGGTTTTGATAATCCACCTTGATAAGGGAAGGAAGCTAGTTTTGGAGGATCTAGGGTTTTGATATTTTTATGCCACCTAAACCTAGTTACATTAGGGACATCAAAGCTCACCTTGGTACCAGGGATAGATGTATTGATAGACCAAGATATATGGATGATCATGGAAATAGGAGTTGGGCATGATTATATTTGAGGTGGTCTAGAAGTGATGGCAAACTTTGTTGAAAAGAAGGCTGCCATAGCAGATTTAAGATGAAGCCTCATAAACGATGTGGGTTTAGGAAGCACAAAGCTCCAATGGAAACAAGTGAAAGATTGATTGATAGAACATGGTTAGAATATCATTACCATGTAAGGATTTGGTCCAAGGGAGATAGCATAGGGATGTGAGCTTCAACCAAAGTAGGCATGATGATATGATTTAAAGAAAAGATTATTTTCTTTCCTACAAAATCAACATGGATGAGTGGGTCCAAGAAGATTTTATCCAAGGTAAAGAGTGGGATTTGGTAGTACTAATGAGGTACTACAAGATGGTTCAAGTATATTTTCAGAAATGCACACTGATTAGAGTAGGTGGAGTTCCAAAGATTGAATCCAGTTAAGGATTTTAGACTTAGCCAAGTTTGGCAGATTTGTTGATTTGGACTAGTATGGGAGAGGCAAACATTTGGGGAGGATGCAAGGACCAAATATTATCATCAAGTGGATGGTATGGATGTATAGCTTTTGTAGAGATATTCATGCTTGTATTTGGCCTTTTATGAGTTGGATGCTAATATAGAGGATTAGCTCATGATTGATCTGGTTAAGGGGAGTAGAGGGTTACTTGGGTGACTTAAGATAGATCTATCTTAGGATGCATGGTTTTAAATTTGTGATCTCACCCATTGGATTGATCCTAAAAGATGAGCTCCTATATTGGACCATGCTACTTCCTAAGCAGATCAAAGCAATTCACGAAACAGCAGATCAAGGCAAATCATCTTCTCAAAACTATCCAACTACTAGGGTTACCATCAAGCCTAGCTTGAGGCAAGCATCGGTGTTTTGAAGAGGTTGTGATTTGAATGAAGATAATGGTCTCTTGGTATTTCTACCAAGATTGGTTGAAAAGGTTTCATGGAAGGTTTTGGAAAACCTAGAGGTGAGAGTAGTTGAATCTTCTATATTAAAAACATAAGGAGATTAAATGTAGTTCTCCATAGTTTTGTTAATAGAAACTATTAAATATTTTGTTGTGTCAAAGTCAACTTGGCTCAAGTTTGAAATGCTGGAACATTTGAGAATATGGAAGATGGGCCAAGACATCTCTTTTGTAAAAATATTTTTTGTCAACTAGGTTTGAGGTAAGGAGTGTGTCATATAGTACACAATCAGTTGCATGAGCATAAGCAAACAAGTAAGTAAGCATTGCAACACTTAACAAGAATTTTTTTTGTTCCCCGTGATTTTTGCCTTTTGGACAACAAATCATGGTTGCTGAAATTGGGATGTTACAGACCTTTCCCCCTTAGAATAATCTTGTCCCGAGATTCGGGAGAGGTAGGGTTAGGTAAGAACATCATCTTAACAATTCTCAACAGTGGAAGTATTATATGAAGAGGATGTTACAAAAGATAGGCTTGGTCAGCTATGGGTCGGGGTTGAGTTGCTTTCGATTGGGCATTTGTATTAAGCTGGTGGAAAAGACATAGTTTTTCCCCTTAGGACGATTATAGGTAGGTTTAGCATAGATTCCGGTCTTTCTTCTGAGGAGAGACGACAAGTTGGGCCTTCTTTGATCCTTTATTGCTAAAGTCAGCTTTTCTGCTTTCTTGGTCTTGATACGCCTGGAGTAGTGGATCGACGGTTTATCTTGTAGTGGGGGACTTTCCCAAAGTATCTTCTGATTCTGGAGAGTGCCGATTGTTGTCCTTCTTGTAGGGTCTATGAATCTGCTTTAGAGGATTATTGTCATTACCTAACAATGACTAGGGGTAGACTCTCTAGTGTTATTCTGGTGGAGGTTTATTCTAGTTTTGCGGGAAAGGCGCAGTCTTTCCCCCTTAGAGAGAGATTAAGGGTGCTTCGTGATGTCGTGCTCCTACTTTCTTGGAGTCGCCGATTGATCCTAGAGAAGCGCTACACCTTTAGTTAGGGAATGGGTATCTTCTGTTGATCTGGGACCCGTCGCTTCTGGAGAGGCATCTGAGCTGTTTTAGAGTTTCAGCAAGTTGGGAGGATGTCGGTTTCGGTTGGCGGTTTAGGGATGCGGTTGTATAGGAGGGGTCTTTACGGGTTCATTCTGATGCAACTTCTTGGTTAAACACGAGATAGAGGGAACCTCATACCAGCATATTATCAAACTGAATTCATGCATGAATTAACAAGTCCGCGCCGACTAGCGGCGAGGGTACTTGTAGAGGTCCCAACCTAATAAGGTAGAGATCCCTGTGTTTATAGTGCTAGTCCCTGGATCGAATAGCTAGCACCCATAGTTTAAGATGTAATACCCAGAAACAAAGGTCATATTACAACTCATAACCAGGAATAAAATAGTTCATTACAACTAACATAGCTCATATGGCTATCATAATACAAAGGAGCAAATATAACTATAAGGCATGGAGTCCTTCATCTTCATATTCCACTGGAAATCATGTTGGTTGTAGACTTGTAATCCCTACTCAACACATGTAACATCCCAAAAATACTAAACTTGAATCATCAAAATTAGAGTTAACAAAAACTTTTCTAAATAAAATTTGGAAAGCATGCATATGTGTATGCATTGAATTTGGAATTCTTTTGAACCACCTTGTTTGTGTGTTTCTTTGCTTGTAGAATGTTTCTTAGGTGAAATAAAAATCATCTAAAACATATCCCACACTTTTCCCAAAGACAAATAAATCAAAACAAATAAAATAAAGGAATGGCCACTTTGACCAATTTAACTCCCATGCCTACTTTGGCTGTCTCAAACTTTCAGAACCTAACAGAAAATTTTCTGGATCTTTGCACCCCTTGAATGTACTCATAACAAAGTATCAAGGCCCACTTTGTGATCATCCAGAAACTTTCAAATGCATAGTTTAAATGACAATTCAAAATTGAATCTTTATCATATGGGAAGATCCCTCTTTTACAAAAACCACTCAAACAAGCTCAACTTTTAAAACCCAAGCATCTGCAGACTCACCAACACCAACCTAGCACACTCACCAAAAATCTTTTCAAAATTCAAAACATGAATTCTTACGGCCATTTCATCAAACACATTGCAGACACAAATCATACAAAATCTAAACACTATAGTGAGCAGTGATTGAAGCCTAGCTTGTTCCCTCTCTAGCTCACAACCATCTCAGTAGATCATCTAGCAAGTTAAACCAAGCACTATCCCAACTATAAGCTTGGCATTGCCATCAATGGTGAACAGCCGAGCACACCTATGCCACCCCAGTGGAGACAGCAAGCTAGGAGAAGATTAAGCCGTGTAAACCTTGTCTGGGAGGCAGCCCACCGTCCATCGCCACTCCCTTTTCAGCGCTCGAACCCTGCCAGCCACTGGACCACACGCACGGACCGCACCCAGACCACCAGCGACCATGCCGAGCATGCGCCAGAGCGCCACCCTCGACCGAAGCCCACAGACCGCGCGCCGCCCTCGCCGCGTGCATATACGATCACCACCGACCCAGGAGACCGCCAGACATCCCCGTTTGCCGCCCCGTGACGCACAGCCACCGCTCGCCGTCGAAGACGCCGCCTCTGCCGCGCAGAGCGTCGCATGTTCCAGACCAACCCGCATCGCCCCACGTCTCGCCACCGTAGCATTGCGCATCACTAGGGAACACCGCACCGTCCCCTACCTTCGCCCATGCCAATAGCCATTTGTACCATCGCCCCCGACGAGCTCACCGTGCGCCCCGTCGGTCCCCTCGCTCGACTATAAATAGAGGACTCCCCCACTCGAATTATTCACACCATTCTACTCCCCTCTCATCACTGATCGTGCCGCACCGTTCCCGGAGCAAGGCGAGCAGCGCATAGCCGGAATTTCACCGGAGCCCGCCGCCTCTGGAGAAGAAGGGAGCCAACGATTGGAGCCGCCCCAGGAGGAGCCACTGGTACCAGGAGATTCGCCGTCGTCGACTTCGTCATTCGCCCGCCTCGCCGACCCTCTCCCGCACCCTGGTGAGCCCCTAGCAACCCCCACTGGCCGCGCTAGGTTTCTTTCTCGCCGGCGTTGCCCAACGTCGACGGTGACTCCTAGCCGTTGGATTAGAACCAGATCGAGCGTCCCACGTTGCCCCGTACCGCTTCGCACCCCCCTGTGTCACTGACGCGTGGGGACACCCACTTATGCAGCCCGCAGAAGCGCTACGCTTAGCAGGCCGGCCCGTTAACTTTTCCCGCGCAGCCTAGTTATTTGAATTAAACCTTTTCCATTTTATTTCAAACACACTTCCGTACCTAGTTTCAAAAATCAACCCAGGTCTATTTAGTGCACCAAATTGAATGAAACTAATTTTGTTAGAAAGGCCTTGAAATGCTGAATCCAAGCCCGTTGGATTCACGTCAATTGGATCTATAGATCACACATGGTAAAAATAACAAGGCAGAAGCTTTTCTGCATTCAAACATTTTTCAAATTTAAACCATAATATCTTTTGAGTTTATTCCAACTCTCAAAAATCACATTTAACCATACCTTTCAGAATATATAAAAATATATAGGTTTACTTGCAGAAATAATGTTCAAGTAATAAAAGAATGCCCCATAGGCATTTCTAGTCACTTTAATTAATTAAAATAAAAGGGTAAAACCTTATTAAATTGTGACACCACTTTAAATCACATTCCCATGAACTAAAATATGTGGTGATGACATGTGTCAACATGATCCCATGTTTGGTTTGGAGAATATTAAATCTTAAGTAGTTTTTCAATGAGTAGAAATTAATTTTCTAAAAATAAAAGGAATTAAACCAAGCCTAAATATTGTAATGTTAGTGATGATGTTAGATCATCTATAGGACACTTTTGTGTGATGATTGCAAGTAATTAAGTATTGTTTGGTGATTGTGTACCTCGTATTTATTCATAGACGCTAGTACCGACCAAGGATACGAGGAGGAAGGAGGATACTACGAAGAAGAAGCCGAGGAGAACTTCAACCACTGCTCTGCACAAGGCAAGCTTTACTAATCAAGTTGACAATACAAGCCTAATACTACTAGTTGAATGTGCAAGCTAACACTTGCAATTTAGCAAGCTTATACTGATATTGATGCAAGCCAATACTTGCTTGTTACCATGCCAACTATATGCCTTAAGCATATATGATCATAACCACTTGATAAACCATTCCTAGTTTTACCTACAAGCTTTATACCTTATTTCTTTATCAAAGATCTTACCTAGATTTTACCTAAGTGAATGGTAGACACTAGAAAGATATGTGAAAGTTGCATAAAGAGCATAAAATTTGGCCTAAGCTAGATAGTCTTGATGTCATCTTAAGGCATGAGAATGAACTTAGTCAAAACCCCACTAGTGTACCACCCCTCATTAGTACTCACCCCCACTTGTAGATGCTAGTGCTAAGCATAAATCTTGATCAACTTTAGATGAAAATACTTGGTGGAAAAATGGTTATGAAAACCTTGGAATGATGGATCATTCTATTGAAATGATTTGGACATGTGTTTCCGAACACCTGATGATTTTGGTGATGAAAATGTTGAGGCATGAGCCTTAGCCCTTTATAAAACTGATGGTTGTGTGGATGCGATACCATTCCAATTTTATCGTACAACCACAATACCCGAAGATTGGGTAGGGCTTGAATGGAAACTTATATACCTTAGTATTAGTTCCCTCACAGCCAAGGTCTGAGCTGAGGCTACCTTGTGAAAATTGTCCACCTGTGTAGTACCCAAGATGACAGTTGGTCATGTTGGGAGGCCAAACTCACAGGAGAGGTCCTTATACTAGGGCATGTAATTGAAAGGTTAGGATTGATTATCCGCATACTACGTATGGTGAATTCAGGATTTGTTCCTGACGGATGTATCGAATGTTTTGGTGAAAGTGTACAATCTCTGCAGAGTGTCAAACTATTCGAATAGCCGTGTCCGCGGTTATGGACAGTTGGAGTGGCCATACTGTTCCCCCGTCATACTTTTCAAAATGACTTGCGAAATGAATTGAGACTTTGACTTGACAACAACAGAGTTGTGATATGACATACAAGTCCCCACTTAGGTGTTATAAAACTTCAACCAGCATTCATTGCTCCTTAACTTAGTAGAGATAAATCTGGATTTTGCAAAATAACCCTAGAGCCTAGTTTCCTATTATCAAAACCCCCTTTCACTTGTTAGTATTAGTTTGCGAGTACTTAAAGAGTACTCGTGGCTTTGTCCCTGACTATTCCTGTGGCCAGACTATGAAGAGGAGTACCTGGAGGATGGACCCCAGGAAGGTTACGACAACTAGGATCATCTCCCATCGTCAGCATTGCCTGTGACCCCGAAGATGGAGCTTCGCCTACGCTACCGTTATTATTACGTATTCCGCTGCTTGATGTTGTATTAAGAACTGGATCATGAGATCCCTATTTGTGTAAGAACTTATGTACGGTTGTAATGGATGATGTTCTATGGTATCCAATTCCGTTATGTCTCGCAAAAATGGTAATCCTGGGATTGCGATGTATGGCATAACAGGCATCTGGGATTAAAAATCCGGGTGTTGACAAGTTGGTATCAGAGCCATCCAGACCATAGGAGACCCTAGTTAGACTGGACGTTTGAATCAAAAACTTAGTTTCCGAAACTAAAGAAAACAAATATTTACAAAAACTTATTCTCATTCTTATCCCTTTGATTCTTTCATAAAATTCATGTTCCTCAAAAACTCTTGCAAAATACATAAAATTTTGACACACTTGATCACTCTACTAACTTACTCATCCTCTATTCTTATAGATGGACGTGAAGTACAACAAGTTTTACCAATTGGGGAATGGAGGAGACCTTATCTTTGAGAGGGATTTGGACCAGCTTTCGGAACTTCTGGAGCGTCCACACCCCGAGTTCTTCGGAGCTCAGCTCAATGATCAAGGAGGAGAAGGTCTACAGTGGCTAATTGTTGCAAGTCTCTGAGGAAAGATTGAACCTCCCACTGCTGAAGGAATTCAGTTTACCTTAAGAGAAAACAACTGGCTCGATGGACTTGCCAGGGCCATGCAGGAAGCTCTTTCCCGTTTGTGTGGGCAGAGCATCAATCAGATCAAGGGTACTCTCTTTGAGTTTTTCCCAAGGCGTGATGCTAATGGACAACCACTGGAAGCCCCATACCACCTCGAACTAAAGACTCAATTGGACCACCTTAGCTTCATGATGTACGATCGTCAGCAGTTGGACAACTGTCGTTACTACTGCAACCACAAGTCTGCCATCATCAAGACGAAGGACCAAACCATCGCCATGCTAGCAAAAGATCGCAAGTCTCGCCACCGTCAGCTCGACAAGAAGGAGCGCATCATTGCTCGTCTTCGCCATCGCATCTCATCTTTGGAGGAGATCATCCACGAGAGAGACATGCAGTTGGAGGAAAGGGAGAATGCCGGAGAGGATCTTCGTGGAGACCCCTACTCCTATCTCAGCGATGACAATGATTTTCTGGAGGATCAGGCTATGGATTTCTTCACCGATGAGGACGATTTTGCCTTCACCGATGATGATGAGGATGATGAGGCCACAGATTCCGAGGAGTAGTAGCACTTGAGCACTAGCGTAGTGAGTAGTATTCGGTCCCACTGTATCGTAGTTTCCAGAATGGTTCTTAAAACCATCTATTTTTCTTTGTTGTGGTGTGTGTTGTATCCGGTGCTCTGACTGAATGAATGAATGAAAAAGCAAGTTGCTATAAAATCTGAGTCAAACTTTAAAAAAATTTCAAAGACCCAAAACTTTAGAAAATTTCCCTCTTTTCTCATGATCTATCTCAATCTTCAGATGCCACGTGGAGGAAGTGGTTCATCCCCGGACCCGATGTTGCAGATTCTGCAAATGTTGACTTCTAACCGCGAAGCTGAAAGAGCCGAACGTCAAGCCAACCTAGCCACACTTTAGAAGATAGCCCAGCTTTCCCACAACAACCAAGGCCACGGAAATCAGGACAACCATGGATCTAAGCTCAAGAACTTCCAGAATACCAACCCACCTGTTTTCACTAAGTCAGAAGAACCCCTAGACGCCGATGATTGGCTGCAAACCATGGAAAATAACCTAGAATTCGCCGGAGTGGAAGCCAACGAGAAAGTTCTGTTCGCCACCCACTATCTAGCCGGAGATGCCAGGGCATGGTGTAACAGTGTTCGCGCAATGAACGGAGGCCAGATGATGACCTGGGAGGAATTTAAGGTCAAGTTTAGCAGAACCCATGTGCCACCAAGTTTGATCAAGAGAATGAGAGACGAGTTCAGAGAACTGAAGCAAGGAAGGATGACTGTAGTGGAATACCGTGACCAATTTTTGTCATTAGCTAGGTATGCCCCGGATGAGATCGACACCGAAGCCAAGAAGAAAGAAAGATTCTTGAATGGTCTACATGATGAGATGCAGACTGTGTTAGTCAATATCCCCTTTGCTAATATTGAAGCCCTTGTCGACTCTGCTATCCAGATGGAAGGAAAGATCAACCAAGCCAATGAGAACCGCAAGCGTCGCATGATGCATCAACCAGGAACCCATCCGACCCCAAAGTATCACCCCAACCCATCTCCAGGATTTGCCCCAAGAACCAACAGACCCCCGATGAACCGTCCGACCTATCCCAACCGTGGAAACCCTAGGCCCGGAGGAAATCACAACAAACCCCGCAACGCTAGCAATTTCAACCGTGCCCCACCCAAGTTCAACAACAACAATGCTACCACCAACACCAACACTGCCCCTAGGACTGGAAGCAATGCCGTGCCTGTCGCAGTCAAGGACAAGTCGCAAGTGACTTGTTATGACTGTGGAAATAAAGGCCACTATTCCAACGAGTGCCCCAAAAAGAAGAATGCTACAGCCCCCAATGCCAATGCCCCAGCTCAGCAGCAGCGTCGTGTTCAGCCAGGAAGAAGGTTTGCCCCAGGGAAATCACTCAACCGCAATGGCCGTCTTTTTCTCATGCATGCTGAAGAAGCTCAGGAAGCGCCAGACGTCGTGCTGGGTATGTTTTCTGTTAATTCAGTACTTGCACGAGTGGTGTTTGATTCTGGTGCATCGCATTCATTTGTCACTGAAGAATTTGCATGCACTAGTAAAATTCAACCAACCAAACTAAAGCATATTATGATTGTTCAAATTCCCGGATCAACCACCAAGGCTAGGAAAATTTGGAAATTGTCCCTATCCGAATCCATGGCATAGATTTTTATGCTAATCTGATAGTACTTGGAACCAAAGGTTTGGAAGTAGTACTAGGAATGGATTGGATGTCCAAACATAAAGGATTGATTGACTGTGCCAAGAAAGCCATAACCATGACCAATACCGCCGGAATATTAGTCGAGCATATATCTGAAACCTTACCTCGCCATCTGAAACCTTAATGCAACAAGAGTATAGCCCATCCTACCATTGACCAAGTCCGGATAGTCTATGAATACCCCGATGTATTTCCAGATGTTTTGCCCGGTATGCCCCCAGATCGGGATATCAAGTTTATCATCGAACTAATTCCTAGAACTGGACCCATAGCTCAGAGACCCTACAGTATGAACCCGTCAGAGATTGCAGAATTGAAGAAGCAGCTGGATTCCATGCTGGAAATTGGATTGATTCAACCAAGTGCGTCCCCATGGAGATCACATGTCTTGTTTGTGGACAAGAAGGATGGAGGTAACCGTTTGTGTACGGATTATCGGAAATTGAATGATGTCACCATCAAGAACAAGTACCCCTTGCCCAAGATAGAAGATTTGTTTGACCAGTTGACCGGTGCCAAAGTGTTTTCTAAGATTGATCTTAGAACTGGCTATCATCAACTCAAAATTCGTGCAGTGGATACTCCAAAGACTGCCTTTACCACCAGATATGGATTGTATGAGTATACAGTCATGTCTTTCGGACTAACCAATGCCCCCGCTTATTTCATGAACCTCATGAATAAGATTTTTATGGACTTCCTGGATAAGTTTGTCGTTGTTTTCATCGATGACATTCTGATTTATTCCAAATCAGAAGAAGAACATGAGCTACACCTAAGGACCATTCTTGGAACCCTTAGAGAGCATCAGCTATATGTAAAGTTTAGCAAATGTGAATTCTGGTTACAGGAGGTAGGATTCCTCGGTCACATTGTATCAGCAGGAGGAATTGCCGTTGACCCTGCCAAAGTGAAAGATGTAGAAGATTGGCAAGCCCCAACCACCCAAACCCAAGTTCGTGCATTTCTCGGATTGGCGGGATATTACCGCAAATTCATAGAAGGATTCTCTAGTATCGCCAGACCCATGACCCAATTGCTGAAGAAGGACAAGAAGTTTGAATGGACCGACAAATGTGAAGCAAGTTTTCAAGAACTCAAGAGGAGATTGATTTCATCCCCAATCATGATCATGCCGGATATTACGAAGCCCTTCGATGTGTATTGTGACGCATCCAAGATCGGTCTCGGATGTGTGCTAATGCAAGAAGGCAAGGTTATATCTTATCTATCTCGACAACTGAAGCAACATGAGCAAAATTACCCAACCCATGACCTCGAACTCGCAGCCGTAGTTCTAGCCCTGAAAACATGGAGACATTACCTGATGGGAAACCGTTGTGAGCTCTATTCGGATCACAAGAGCCTAAAGTATATATTCACTCAGAAGGAGCTGAATATGAGGCAGAGAAGATGGATTGAGATAATCAAGGATTATGACCTGGACATTGACTATCTCCCTGGTAAAGCCAACGTGGTAGTCGATGCCCTTAGCAGATTACCGTGCCGCTTGAACTCCATGATTTTGAAGGAGCAACCAAGTTTGCACAAAGAGATGGAAGCTTTTCGAATGGAATTAGTAAGTGAAGGATTTTTGGCTAGTATAGAACTTCAGCCCACTTTGATTAGAAGGAAAATGCTAGTATTGAAGGAAACAAGCGTCGTATCGGTACAGGCAAAGTACCTGGATTCACCGAGGACGAAGAAGGAGTTTTGTGGTACAAAGGACGCCTTTGTGTACCATCAGATTCTGAGTTGAAAGAAGTGATTCTGAAGGAGGCTCATGATACTCTTTATTCTATCCATCCCGGAGGAACTAAGATGTATCAAGATTTGAAAGAGCAATTTTGGTAGCATAAGATGAAGAGAGAAATCGAAAGCTATATCGCCAAGTGTGATATTTGTCAGTGAGTCAATGCACGACATCAAAGACCCGCTGGATTGTTACAACCATTGCAGATTACGGAATGGAAATGGGATTCTGTTGGAATCGACTTTATCACTGGACTGCATACTTCTAGTAGGGGAAATGACTCTGTCTGGGTCATAGTGGACAGATTGTCCAAAGTCGCCCATTTCTTGCCCGTCAAGACAACATATCAGAGTTCGAAGCTAGCAGAGTTGTTCATCGCTAGAATCGTTAGTTTGCATGGAGTCCCCAAGAACATCGTATCGGATCGAGGAACTCAGTTTAACTTGAGATTCTGGAAGAAAGTACAAGAAGGTTTAGGAACCCGTCTAGTTTTCAGCACCGCGTATCACCCTTAGACCGATGGACAAACGGAGCGAGTAAATCAAATACTCGAGGATATGCTGAGAGCATGCGTGTTAGAATATGGATCCAAGTGGGAAGACTGTCTGCCGTTTGCAGAATTTTCGTACAACAACAGTTATCAAGCTAGTTTTCAAATGGCCCCATTTGAATTTATGTACGGAAGGAAGTGTCGCACCCCTTTGAACTGGTCGGAAGTAGGAGAGAGTCAGATTTTTGGACCGGACATCCTACGAGAAGCAGAAGAGAAGGTTCACAAGATTCGTGAACACCTCAAGACCGCCCAATCCCGATAGAAGAGTTACGCCGACAAGAGACGTAGAGACCTCGCCTTCAACATGGGAGATTTTGTTTATCTGAAAGTGTCGCCATTGAAGGGAATGCAGCGTTTCCAACTCAAAGGAAAGTTAGCCCCCAGATATATCGGACCTTTCAAGATTCTAAACCGTCGAGGAGAAGTATCGTATCAATTGGAACTACCTGAAGAGATGTCAGCCGTGCACAATGTGTTCCATATCTCATTACTTCGCAAGTGTCTCGAAGTCCCCGAGAAGACCGAAGTGTTCAAAAATATTGACCACTGAACCATAGAGATCAACGATGACCTGACCTATCCCGAAGTACCCATCCGTATTTTGGAAGAAGATTTTCGAACTACCCGAACCCGAAGCATCAAGTTTCTCAAGATTCAGTGGAGCAACCACACAGAAGAGGAAGCTACCTGGGAGCGCGAAGATCACATCAGGACGGAGTTTCCCGATCTCTTCAAATCCTAGGTAATCTTTTCTTCCTTTTTCAAATATCGGGACGAGATTTTGTTTAAGGGGGGAAGGGTTTGTAACATCCCAAAAATACTAAACTTAAATCATCAAAATTAGAGTTAACAAAAACTTCTCTAAATAAAATTTGGAAAGCATGCATATGTGTATGCATTGAATTTGGAATTCTTCTGAACCACCTTGTTTGTGTGTTTCTTTGCTTGTAAAATGTTTCTTAGGTGAAATAAACATCATCTAAAACATATCCCACACTTTTCCCAAAGACAAATAAATCAAAAAAAATAAAATAAAGGAGTGGTCACTTTGACCAATTTAACTCCCATGCCTATTTTGGCTGTCTCAAACTTTCAGAACCTAACAGAAACTTTTCTGGATCTTTGCACCCCTTGAATGTACTCATAACAAAGTATCAAGGCCCACTTTGTGATCATCCAGAAACTTTCAAATGCATAGTTTAAATGACAATTCAAAATTGAATCTTTATCATATGGGAAGATCCCACTTTTTCAAAAACCACTCAAACAAGCTCAACTTTCAAAAGCCAAGCATCTGCAGACTCACCAGCACCAACCTAGCACACCCACCAAAAATCTTTTCAAAATTCAAAACTTGAATTCTTGCGGCCATTTCATCAAACACATTGCAGACACAAATCATACAAAATCTAAACACTATAGTGAGCAGTCATTGAAGCCTAACTTGTTCCCTCTCTAGCTCACAACCATCTCAGTAGATCATCTAGCAAGTTAAACCAAGCACTAGCCCGACTATAAGCTTGGCATTGCCATCAATGGTGAACAGCCGAGCACACCCATGCCACCCCAGTGGAGACAGCAAGCTAGGAGAAGATTAAGCCGTGCCAACCTTGTCTGGGAGGCAGCCCACTGTCCATCGCCACTCACTGTCCAGCGCTCGAACCCTGCCACCCTCTGGACCACACGCACGGACTGCGCCCAGACCGCTAGCGACCATGCCGAGCATGCGCCAGAGCGCCACCCTTGACCGAAGCCCACAGACCGCGCTCTGCCCTCGCCGCGTGCATATACGATCACCACCGACCCAGGAGACCGCCAGACATCCCCGTTCGCTGCCCCGTGCCGCACAGCCACCGCTCGCCGTCGAAGACGCCGCCTCTACCACGCAGAGCGTCGCATGTTCCAGACCAGCCCGCACCACCCCACGTCTCGCCACCGTAGCGTTGAGCATCGCCAGGGAACACCGCACCGTCCCCTACCTTCGCCCATGCCAATAGCCGTCTGTCCCATCGCCGCCGACGAGCTCACCGTGCGCCCCGTCGGTCCCCTCGCTCGACTATACATAGAGGACTCCCCCACTCGAATTCTTCACACCATTCTACTCCCCTGTCATCACTGATCGTGCCACACCGTTCCAGGTGCAAGGCGAGCAGCGCATCGCCGGAATTTCACCGGAGCCAGCCGCCTCTGGAGAAGAAGGGAGCCAGCGATTGGAGCCGCCCCAGGAGGAGCCACCGGTACTAGGTGATTCGCCGTCGTCGACTTCGTCGTTCTCACGCCTCGCCGACCCTCACCCGCACCACGGTGAGCCCCCAGCAACCCCCACTGGCCGCGCGAGGTTTCTTTCTCGCCGGCTTTGCCCAACGTCGATGATGACTCCCAGCCGTTGGATTAGAACCAGATCGAACGTCCCACGTTGCCCCGTACCGCTTCGCACCCCCCTGTGTCACTGACGCATGGGGACACCCACTTAAGAAGCCCGCGGAAGCGCTACGCTTAGCAGGCCGGCCCGTTAACTTTTCCCGCGCAGCCCAGTTATTTGAATTAAACCTTTTCCTTTTTATTTCAAACACACTTCTATACCCAGTTTAAAAAATCAACCCATGTCGATTCATTCCACCAAATTGAATGAAACTAATTTTCTTAGAAAGGTCTTGAAATTCAGAATCCAAGCCCGTTGGATTCACGTCAATTGGATCTATAGATCACCCATGGTAAAAATAACAAGGCAAAAGCTTTTCTGCATTCAAACATTTTTCAAATTTAAACCATAGTAGCTTTTGAGTTGATTGCAACTCTCAAAAATCACATTTAACCATACCTTTCAGAATATATAAAAATATATAGGTTTACTTGCAGAAATAATGTTCAAGTAATAAAAGAATGCCCCATAGGCATTTCTAGTCACTTTAATTAATTAAAATAAAAGGGTAAAACCTTATTAAATTGTGACACCACTTTAAATCACATTCCATGAACTAAAATATGTGGTGATGACATGTATCAACATGATCCCATGTTTGGTTTGGAGAATATTAAATCTTAAGTAGTTTTTCAATGAGTAGAAATTACTTTTCTAAAAATAAAAGGAATTAAACCAAGCCTAAATCTTGTAATGTTAGTGATGATGTTAGATCATCTATAGGACACTTGTGTGTGATGATTGCAAGTAATTAAGTATTGGTTGGTGATTGTGTACCTCGTATTTATTCATAGACGCTAGTACCGACCAAGGATACGAGGAGGAAGGAGGATACTACGAAGAAGAAGCCGAGGAGAACTTCAACCACTGCTCTGCACAAGGAAAGCTTTACTAATCAAGTTGACCCATGCAAGCCTAATACTACTAGTTGAATGTGCAATCTAACACTTGCAATTTAGCAAGCTTATACTGATATTGATGTAAGCCAATACTTGCTTGTTACCATGCCAACTACATGCCTTAAGCATATATGATCATAACCACTTGATAAACCATTCCTAGTTTTACCTACAAGCTTTATACCTTATTTCTTTATCAAAGCTCTTACCTAGATTTTACCTAAGTGAATGGTAGACACTAGAAATATATGTGAAGGAATAAAGAGCATAAAATTTGTCCTAAGCTAGATAGTCTTGATGTCATCTTAAGGCATGAGATTGAACTTAGTCAAAACCCCACTAGTGTACCACCCCTCATTAGTACTCACCCCCACTTGTAGATGCTAGTGCTTAGCATAAAACTTGATCAACTTTAGATGGGAATACTTGGTGGAAAAATGGTTATGAAAACCTTGGAATGATGGATCATTCTATTGAAATGTTTTGGACATGTGTTTCCGAACACCTGATGATTTTGGTGATGAAAATGTTGAGGCATGATCCTTAGCCCTTTATAAAACTGATGGTCGTCTAGATGCGATACCATTCCAATTTTATCGTACAACCACAATACCCGAAGATTGGGTAGGGCTTGACTGGAAACTTATATACCTTAGTATTAGTTCCCTCACGGCCAAGGTCTGAGCTGAGGCTACCTTGTGAAGATTGTCCACCTGTGCAGTACCCAAGATGACAGTTGGTCATGGTTGGGAGGCCAAACTCACAGGAGAGGTGCTTATACTAGGGCGTGTAATTGAAAGGTTAGGATTGATTATCCGCATACTGCGTATGGTGAATTCAGGATTTGTTCCTAACGGATGTATCGAATGTTGTGGTGAAAGTGTACAATCTCTGCGGAGTGTCAAACTATTCGAATAGCCGCGTCCGCGGTTATGGACAGTTGGAGTGGCCATACTGTTCCCCCGTCAGACTTTTCAAAATGACTTGTGAAATGAATTGAGACTTTGACTTGACCACAACATAGTTGTGATATGACATACAAGTCCCCACTTAGGTGTTATAAAACTTCAACCAGCATTCGTTGCTCCTTAACTTAGTAGAGATAAATCTGGCTTTTGCAAAATAATCCTAGAGCCAAGTGTCCTATTATCAAAACCCCCTTTCACTTGTTAGTATTAGTTTGCGAGTACTTAAAGAGTACTCATGGCTTTGTCCCTGGCTATTCCTGTGGCCAGACTATGAAGAGGAGTACCTGGAGGATGGACCCCAGCAAGGTTACGACAACTAGGATCATCTCCCATCGTCAGCATTGCATGTGACCCCGAAGATGGAGCTTCGCCTACGCTACCGTTATTATTACGTATTCCGCTTCTTGATGTTGTATTAAGAACTGGATCATGAGATCCCTATTTGTGTAAGAACTTATGTACGGTTGTAATGGATGATGTACTATTGTATCCAATTCTGTTATGTCTCGCAAAAATGGTAATCCTGGGATTGCGATGTATGGCATAACAGGCATCTGGGATTAAAAATCCGGGTGTTGACAACACACTTCACTAACAACAAACAAACCTGCAACATGATAAGTTACAGCCACAAGGGTCAATACATTTGAATTGTATTGGCAAGTGATATCATATTGATATGGAGAATCTAACATCTACATGAATATATGGGTAAGTGTAGTATTGGCTGGCCTTTGCATAAAATAAGTTTGTCCTATCCTTTGTAAATTAGTTTTTCTCTTTTTGAAAACACTTTATCAAACAATGGCACACTGGATACACACCAGGTGCTTCTCTTGTTCACCCAACAAGTTTTAACTTAGAGAAATTGGGATGAGGAGATCCTTGATCATTTCAATGTCTTTGATGCTCAAAATGTCCATTACCAGGGACACGGCTAAGCACTTAGGTTTTACCTCTCGAGAGGTGGTGCACTTTTCCCACAAGACTCGACATGCATCGAGACGAGACTTTTCCGAAGCAATCCCTCAGATTAGCACAGACGCATTCCATCCTATCATCACTACCACCAACTGTCTGTCTGTCTGAGTTCTTGCAACCTAGTTGGTCAAGGCAGAGCCCATATGCCATGTGGTTGCACTGGAAGCTTCTCAACACAAAACATCTGAAATATCATTGTTCCTAGGTGGCCATCCTAAAGTGAGATACACCAGAGTGAACCATAGAAATGGGCCCTGGGTAACCACTCAACACAAACCATTCTTCCCATTCCACCTAGGTGATTCATTCACATAGTTGTTTTATTAATCAAAAACATAGTAATAGACTTTGCATAATATCATAGTATGAATATTCCACCCTTGTATTCTAATAGCTAGGATAAGCATACTAGCATAACTTGTCTCTTGACTTAGGAAGATTCCAACCAAGATATATTCTATAGGATCTACTATAGTATAGTAATATATAAAAATAGTCCTATCATGCATACTACAAAAATATCACTAATGCAATATTGAAATGATAGGACTTTTGATGACCAAAGTATCACTTGACTTTTTAGTAGAGAATCTAGGTACTCTCCTTGATCTTGCAATTGTCACATTCCACAAAGTTCACTACAATACTGTCACATCCCAAATTTGAGATTTGGTTCTGCATATCATTCATATCATTGCATCATGCTTTTTCCATCGATCGAAGTGAATCGGCGAAACGCTATTTTCGAAACCCTATTCTATCCTTCTACGAGGCTCCTGCGGGAGGCATTAGAAGGGCTAGTGTTGCCACCCTTGTAGCCTAGTGGTTTCACCCAACCCTTGACCCTAGATTGTTCCCCTCTATTTTACAAAACCGTAGGAGCAAGAATCGCTCGATTCGGAGCTCGTACGGAAAAGTTATCGCACTTTTATGAAACGTCGGAAAAATGGTCCGAATTTCGGGCCGATTTCCGAGTCCTTTTCCAATTCCGCGCACCGAATTCGCGTAGGACCCCACGAGGGGGCCCCACATAAGAGGCCACCCCGGCCTCGGGAACCGCACCCCGCCGCGTCGCCTCTCCTCGCCGCCGCGCCGCCTCCATCTCGCCGCCGCGCCGCCTCGGCCGCTGCCCCGCCACCGGCGCCTAACCACGCCGCCATCGCCGCCTCGCCACCGCGCGCCCCCGCCAGCATGCAGCCGCCGCCGCCTTGCATCGCGTGCCGCCCCGCCGCCAGCGCTGCACCGCCGCCCGCTGCTGCACCGCCGCTGCTGCTGCAGCACGCGCGCAGCCGCGCGCGCAACCGCTCGCAGCGTCGCCGCCTCGCGCGCCTTGCGCCGCGCCCGCTCGTCCGTGCCTCACCGCCACACGCGCCGTCACCGTCGTGTTGACCGTGTTGACCCATCGCGCTGATCGTCTCCCTCCGCGCAGGAAAAACGCCGACGTCGGAACCGATCGCCACCGCCGTCCGGAACTCGCCGTCATTCGTTTCGCCGTTCGTTCCCGGTAAGCCTGCAGCCACCGTTAGATTTCAGATCAGAGGTTCAGATCAGCCGTTGACCGGTCAGACTCAGGCGTTGACTAGTCAGACGCCCAGTCAGCAGGCGAGTTGACCAGTCAACAGACACAGTTGACTGGTTAATTTCGTTAATCGTTTTAGTTGACAGATTTCGGTAGAAACTTGTAAATTGCGTAGAAATTAAACCGCTTGGCAAAAAATTGCAAATAAAATATGTGTAGATTCAGTGAGCCGTGTACAATCTCGCCGTACCTTTGCTTCAGGATTTTTCAGCAACGTTTAGTACAGTTTAATCAAACTAGTTAGTGGCCTTTTCGGAGTAATAAATTCGTAGAAAAAGATCCGTAGCTCCAAAAATCGCGTGTGATATGTTCCTGGATTCAGTGGAACGAGGGGAATCTCGTCGCGAATTAAAAAGATAGGCTTATAGTGAAAACTTCTGCAGAAACTGTCTAGTGGCTTTCTGAAGTGTTTTAATTATTCGGGGAGTTTTATAATTCTTTTTTGAGTAATTCCAGTTGGTGCTGTTTCTATTCAGCGATGCCCATGCGGTAGAATTTTCCCAAGATTTTACAAACTGTATACTACCGGTAGTGAATTATTTAATTTCTAGCTCTAGTTTTGAGCATTACTTTTCGCTTAATAGTTTTCCTTGCGCTAAAACTATTTTCCATGCATGCAATCAGCAGTATTATTGATTAGGTTTATGTGGTGCAGCTGTAGCACCAATTCACTTGCCTTGCATACCTGCATGCATCATATTTGTTGCATATGCTTGTGGATTGTTTGTTTATGAATGCAATTGTATCGTGTAGATTGTGACGAGTGCAACGCTTGCTCTTGTGTGGATTGTTCTTCCGACCGCTACAACCAAGGCAAGTAGATGCTACTTTGTTCATGATATCGTCCTACTATTTTCAATGCATTGTCGTGTATTTTGTAGATGCATGTGTAGGATGATACTATCGCTATGCTATGTCCTATTATGTGGTAGGGCCTTCCTTGTAGATGAACCACCGTTGGTAGATGTGCTTAGCCATGCTATGTTGAACGAGGGCTGGGTTACATCATTGAGACTTGTTTCTAAAAGTATTGGTTTGTGAAAACTAAAACAACTTAATAAATGAATCTCCTGGGTGTGATGGTATTGATAATTTTTTGGTGGTTTCATTGCGGAAAGGCACCCAGGTATCAAGAGAGAATGATTGGCTTCTTTATTGTGTAGCTTACGTGTACAACCATGTGACAATAATGGAATGGGCGGTTGGTTGGACTTAGTAGGTTGTGGTAACTCGAACACGCGTATCCAGAGATGTAGAATTTTGGTAGGTTGGATCGGTGCGCGTCGGGATTGAGGAGCTACTTCCCGAACAGTCTCTTCTTGGACTTCTCCCTATCATCACCCAAAAATGAGAGTGATGGTACGAGCTGGGCTGGCCAAGTCACATGGGTAAAGTGTACTAACCTCTGCAGGGTGTATAATCTAATTGATTAGCCGTGTCCCCGGTTATGGACATCTGAGTTGCTTGATATTGATCCCATGACATGTTTCTCGCTCATTCTAATTTCATAATTGTTTTAATATTGTTGGGTTAACTTAATTGGGATCTTTTCAAAGAAAATCAAAAACTGTTTATGAAAGTAGGACAAATGTATTTGCAAATGCAAGCCAGACACAGCTCCACTTGCCAAATATGCATGTAGATGATAGTACTATTGTCTCCTTTACTAGCTCTACTTTCCATACATTCCATGTATTGACCCTTCGGGGCTGCTACGTTTCATGTTGCAGGTTATTCCGATTCTGATTAATCGATATAGGACACGGTACTCCACTCGGCACTTGTTCACTTGTGGGCAATTTGAAGAATGGAGGATTTACTTTATTTATGTTGCTACCTGAATAATTTGAGCTAGCTTTGGGCTAAGCTTTTATTGTAATAATGGTACTCTGGATCTTCGTTATTTATGATACACGGATATTTTGCTATGTTATTCATCTTATTCTATTGTGGGCCAATGAACCGATCCAGGGATTGGCATGTCACATAGAAGCCACGGTCTTTTCAGAACCGCGGTGTTACAGAATGGTATCAGAGCCCGTGTGTCGACTGTAGGATCGTGACCTAGGATTGGATAAGGGAGCCATAGAATTATTAAAGCCTATATTAACTCTGTCTTTCATCTTATGCCTTTCACCCTCGTAAATTCTTACCATATGCTATTCTCACACTTTCCTCTTTTACTTGATAGATGGGAAAAGTCAGGACTGAGTATGCCACCATGGAGTCACCAAGGCCCTTTGCAAGGCAGTTAGCTCAGCTCTCGCAGTCATTGGGATTGCCACTGCCCATGTTCAAGGGAAGAAGGTTGTACACCTATGGATATGGAGAGGATGCATGGGAGATCACTACCTTCATATTCAGAGATGCCGCCCTGCCAAACCCTGTGCACCTGATTTACACCAAGACATACTGCAACTGGGGTCTTGGTATCAACTTGGCCATGCATGAAGCCCTGTCTCGCCAGTGCCATAATGTCCGACACCTACTGCCAGCCGATTCACCCTACCGTGACTATGGGAGGCGTGATGAAGATGGGCACATTGTGGTTACCCCGGGCGACAGGAACAACATGCCGCCCCGTCGGAGGCACATAGAGGACATGGAAAAGGAGAATGGAGATCTAGCTGAGAAGGTGATGATGATAAAGGAGATTGCAGACTTTGCTAGCAATGGTATGGTGGTCCAAGGACAGGAGATTGACACCCTGCATGAAGCTGTGGGAGTTCTGGAGAATGCCCTGATAGCCAGAGATGCAACCATAGCTCATCTTCATGGTACTATGCAGGAGAACACCTAGAACATACAACAGTTGCAAGGGACCGTCCAGGAAAGGGATCAAACTATTGAAGCTATGACAGCCCAGATTGCGGCTCTCCAAGCACAGCTAAACCCACCCTCTGATGATGACAATGGAGATGATGGCAACAATGGGGATGAAGATGACAGGGGAGACGATGATGATGATGAGGACGAGGATGATGATGATGGAGACGATGATGGTGGAGGAGATGAAGCTGTTGCAGTTGCAGCTGAGAGTGAAGAAGAAGAGGAGGATCCAGAAGAGGTGGAGTTTGAGATTTCAAGTGATGACTCAGGAGAGGTGTACACTCCGCCGCCATGGTTGTACCGCGAGCCGAAGCGCCAACGCATGACAGCAAGGACCTACTGCAACCTCTTCAAGAAGTAGATAGAAGTCCACCAATTAGTCCACGTTAGGCAAATTCATTAGGATTAGTCTCGATCGATGTGAAACTTAGTTCGTGTTAGTTTAAGAGTGTTTAGTTGCTTATTTGTGTACTCCAATATCCTAGGATTTATTTTTGTGAATTTTATGAAAGAGTTATGGCAATTTTGGTTACTATCTGTGTTATTTTCGCTGCAGTTTTCTGCTGATACAGCAGTACTGTGCGATTTTTCATATTTTTCTGGTAACTCGGAAAAATCTGAAAAACATTGGGCTGATGCGAAACTCTCTATAATATATGTGCAAAAATCAGCTAAATTTTCTGACGAGTCTAAGTCAGGTGGAAAAATTCGTGAATGCTGCTGGACTGTTCAGGCAGATTGCTGTTTTTGTTGTTTAGTTGATCGACTGTTTAGTTAACCATTGCCAACTCTTGTAAAACTATTTTAGTAGGTATATACTGCTAGGATAACTCCTGGGATGTTGCTGGATCACTTGTTTGTTGATGTGTTGCTTGCTTGTGATTGTCTGCTATTGATTGTTGTTCTTTGGTCATATGCATGGGTAGAATCCTATTATCGTAGTTGATTCTTTCTAAACTTACCTGTGCTAAACCGCAGATGCCTCCCCGCCGTCACCCCACTGAGTTGGAGCAGCTCATGGCAGATCAGGCACAGCTGACCCAAGTGATGACTCAGTTCATGGCAAATCAGAACAACAACAATGGAAACAATCAGCCTCAGGGAGATGCTCTCACCAGATTTCTGAGGTTAAGGCCAGCTAAGTTCTCTACTGCAGCAGAACCAATGGTTGCTCTCGACTGGTTGTGTTCAGTCAACAAGGATCTAGTGACTGTCGGATGCACTGATGCTGAGAAGGTGAGGTTTGCCGCTCACTTACTGGAGGGACCAGCCGCTTCTTGGTGGGACACTTTTCAGATCACCCACCCGCTGGATACTGTGACTTGGGCAATGTTTGAGGAAGGTTTCAGGACCAACCACGTGTCTTCAGGAGTTCTGAGCCTGAAGAGGAAGGATTTCCGCAACTTGCGCCAAACCAATCGCACCATGGCCGAGTACATTGAGGAGTTCAACAACCTGTCCCGTTATGCACCTGAGGATGTTGACACTGATGCAAAAAGGAGGAAGAGATTCCTGGATGGCCTCAGTGATGAGCTTTCAGTACAGCTACTGGTGGTTTACTGCCCCACTTTCCAGGAGCTTATGGACAAGGCCAGGATCTTGGAAGGGAAACACAAGCAGGTGGAAAGCCGCAAGAGAAAGAACAATAATCACCACTCTGGTTCTCACCACAAGTCTCGCACTTCATATGATGGATACTCCAAGCATGGAGGGAGTGACCATGGGAGCCATGACCGCCACCACCATGGGGGCAATGGGCATCGTCATGACAACCATAGGAGCAACCACCACAGCCACAAGGGAGGACACTCTCACCACTCTGGAGGACACGGTGGACATGACCGCAACCGTGATCGCAGCTTTGTGAAGAAGGATCTGAGTGAGGTGACATGCTTCAAGTGTAAACAGAAGGGACACTATCCTAACAACTGTCCGGAGAGGAAAGGACTGAAGCCAAACAACAACGAGAAGGCCACAGTGAACCACATGAATGTGGAGGAGATTCCAGATGAGCCTGACCTTGTGATTGGTAAGTTTCCAATCAACACTTACCCTGCACTTATACTTTTCGATACTGGTGCATCGCATTCGTTCATATCAAGGGCATTTGTGGATAAGTATAGGTTAACTACTGAGTCTATGAAAAGGTCTATTAGAGTGAGTTCACCTGGAGGAGATATGATAGCTAGCGCGGGATGCCGCGATTTAACTGTGAGGATTGGAACACACAACTTCAGTGCACATTTGGTAGTGTTGGAATCACAGGGATTAGATGTTATTCTGTGTATGGATTGGATGTGTATGCATGGGGGACACATAGATTGTGCACAGCGAGCTGTTTCACTCAAAACCCCGGATGGTAAGAGGATTAGATTCAAGTCGGCTGTACGACCAGGAAGGTGTAAGTTGAATTCTCTTAAGGGGGTTAGCATGGATACTGTGCGAGTGATTAGGGATTATCCCGACGTGTTTCCGGAAGAGCTGCCAGGGATGCCACCTGACAGGGAAGTGGAGTTTCTTATCGACCTGATGCCGGGAACAGGACCAATAGCAAAGAAACCATATAAGATGGATGTGGATGAGCTGAAGGAATTGAAGAAGAAGTTGAAGGAGCAGCTGGAAAAGGGATTCATTCAGCCTAGTTCGTCGTCATGGGGTGCACCTGTTCTGTTTGTGGAGAAGAAAGAAAGCAGCAAGAGATTAGTGGTGGACTATCGCTTGCTGAATGAAGTAACCATCAAGAACAAGTACCCTCTGCCAAACATAAATGATTTGTTTGATCAACTGGAAGGAGCGAAGGTGTTCAGCAAGATTGATCTGCGATCAGGCTACTTTCAATTGAAGATCCGAGAGGAGGACGTACCAAAAACCGCCTTCACCACTAGGTATGGTTTATATGAGTATACAATTATGTCTTTCGGACTAACGAATGCCCCGGCATACTTCATGACCATGATGAACAAGGTATTTATGGAGTACTTGGACAAGTTCGTGGTGGTGTTTATTGATGACATACTGATATATTCCAAGGATGATGCTGAGCATGAGAAGCATCTGAGACTGATTATGGAGAAGATGAGGGAGCACAAGCTGTATGCCAAATTCAGCAAGTGTGAGTTCTGGCTTAACACCGTTGGGTTTCTTGGACAGGTAGTGTCAGGAGAAGGAGTCGCTGTTGATCCAAGCAAAGTGACTGCAGTGACTGAGTGGGAAGCACCCAAGAATGCGGGAGAGATTCGAAGCTTTTTGGGACTTGCTGGATATTACCGGAGGTTCATTGAAAACTTTTCCAAGATTGCTAAGCCGATGACTGAACTTCTGAAGAAGGAGAGAAAGTTTGAATGGTCAGACACATGTGAAGCCAGCTTTCAAGAACTGAAGCGTCGACTAGTGACCGCGCCTGTTCTGTGTTTACCAGATCTTCAGAAGGATTTCCAAGTGTACTGCGATGCTTCTCGACAGGGACTTGGGAGTGTGCTGATGCAAGATGGGAGAGTAGTGTCATATGCCTCGCGACAACTCAAGCACCATGAGCGGAATTACCCCACACACGACTTGGAGTTAGCGTCACTGGTTCATGCGCTCAAGGTATGGAGGCATTACTTAATGGGAAAACACTATGATGTGTACAGCGACCACAAGAGCCTGAAGTACATATTTACACAGAAGGAACTGAATATGAGACAAAGGAGATGGTTGGAACTTATCAAGGACTATGATATGAATCTGCAATACCACCCAGGAAAGGCCAATGTAGTAGCAGATGCTCTGAGCCGGAAGGTTTATGTCAATGGATTGACAATTGGTGAATTGCCTGAGGATTTGTGCAAGCAATTCAAGGACCTTAGACTGGAGGTAGTATCTGAATGGTACTTGGCTACAATGGAAGTCCAACCGATGTTACAGGACATAATCGTAAAGGCTCAGGTAGGAGACAAGGAAATAGAGGAGATAAAGGAAAAGATGAAGGAGAATCGGGAAAAGGATATTCGCGAGGATGAGCATGGTACCTTGTGGTATGGAGATCGTTTGTGTGTGCCCAGCGACCTGGAGATAAGGGAGTTGATTCTGCAGGAGGCCCATAACTCGCCATACTCCATACATCCGGGCAACACGAAGATGTATATGGATTTGAATAGCAGATTTTGGTGGAACAACATGAAGGGAGATATCGCCAAGCATATTGCCCTATGTGATGTGTGCAGCCGAGTGAAGGCAGAACACCAGAAGCCAGCAGGACTGCTACAGGCATTGCCCGTGCCGTATTGGAAGTGGGATAGAGTGAGAATGGACTTTATCACAGGATTGCCCAGGACCAGGTCAGGATATGACTCTATTTGGGTAGTGGTCGACCATTTAACCAAGGTAGCCCACTTTATACTGGTAAAGACAACCTATAAGAGTGCGAAGTTGGCCAAGATTTACATGGACAGAATTGTGTGCCTACATGGAGTTCCCAAGAGTATCGTATCTGATAGAGGGACCCAATTTACCTCACACTTCTGGCGACAGCTGCACGAGTCACTTGGGACTAGATTGGAGTTTAGCACAGCGTTTCACCCACAGACTGATGGACAGACCGAGAGGGTGAATCAGATTTTGGAGGACATGCTGAGAGCTTGCGCCTTGGCTCATGGCTCTAGTTGGGATGAGAATTTGCCGTATGCGGAGTTTTCCTACAACAACAGCTATCAAACCAGCATCAAGACGTCACCGTTCGATGTGCTATATGGGAAACGGTGCCGAACACCATTGCTATTGATGGAGTAGGAGAACGTCAGTTGTTTGGGCCTGATTTTATCAAGGATGCTGAGGAGAAGGTCGCCTTGATTAGGGACAGACTGAAGGTAGCACAATCAAGGCAGAAGAGCTACGCTGACACCAAGCGCAAGGAAGTGGTGTATGAGATAGGTGATAGAGCATACCTCAGAGTGTCACCACTTCGAGGAATCAAGAGATTTGGAATTAAGGGTAAGCTGGCACCTCGGTTTATTGGACCGTATCGGGTCTTAGCACGCAAAGGAGAAGTTGCTTATCAGTTGGAGTTGCCAGAGCCTCTGTCCGCTGTTCACAACGTGTTCCACGTATCCCAGCTAAAGAAGTGCCATCCGGAAATGGTGGATACACCATTGAGAGACACTATGTCACTAGAGGAGGTTCAGCTTGAGAACGACTTGACCTATGAGGAGAAACCGGTCAAGATTCTGGAGACAGCGGAGAGGATTACCCGTACCAAGACGATCAGGTTTTGCAAGGTGTAGTGGAGCCACCACACTGAAGAAGAAGAAGCCACTTGGGAGCGTGAGGATGACATCCGAGAGGACTACCCACACCTATTTGCTAGCCGCGCCGAATCTCGAGGACGAGATTCATCTTAAGGGGGTTAGTCTTGTCACATCCCAAATTTGAGATTTGGTTCTGCATATCATTCATATCATTGCATCATGCTTTTCCATACAAAACCGTCGATCGAAATGAATCGGCGAAACGCTATTTTCGAAACCCTATTCTATCCTTCTACGAGGCTCCTACGGGAGGCATTAGAAGGGCTAGTGTTGCCACCCTTGTAGCCTAGTGGTTTCGCCCAACCCTTGACCCTAGATTGTTCCCCTCGATTTTACAAAACCGTAGGAGCAAGAATCGCTCGATTCGGAGCTCGTACGGAAAAGTTATCGCCGTTTTATGAAACGTCGGAAAAACGGTCGGAATTTCGGGCCGATTTCTGAGTCCTTTTCCAATTCCGCGCGCCGAATTCGCGTAGGACCCCACGAGGGGGCCCCACATAAGAGGCCACCCCGGACTCGGGAACCGCACTCCACCCCACCGCCTCCCTGCCCACCCCGCGATCGCGCCGCCTCCACCTCGGGACGCGTGCCCGCGCCGCCGCCTGGGCCCCGCCTCGCCGCCGGCTTCGCCGACCCTCGCCGCCGCCTCCTCCTCCACGCGCCGCCGCCGCCACCACCAGGTAAGGCCGCCGCCCTGCCGCGCCGCCTCTCCTCGCCGCCGCGTCGCCTCCATCTCGCCGCCGTGCCGCCTCGGCCGCTGCCCACCGCCGGCGCCTAACCACGCCGCCATCGCCGCCTTGCCACCGCGCGCCCCCGCCAGCATGCAGCCGCCGCCGCCTTGCATCGCGCGCCGCCCCGCCGCCAGTGCTGCACCGCCGCCCGCCGCTGCTGCTGCAGCACGCGCGCAGCCGCGCCGCCGCCTCCCGCGCCTTGCGCCGCGCCCGCTCGTCCGTGCCTCGCCGCCGCGCGCGCCGTCGCCGTCGTGTTGACCGTGTTGACCCATCGCACTGACCGTCTCCCTCCGCGCAGGAAAAACGCCGACGTCGGAACCGATCGCCACCGCCGTCCGGAACTCGCCGTCGTTCGTTTCGCCGTTCGTTCCCGGTAAGCCTGCAGCCACCGTTAGATTTCAGATCAGAGGTTCAGATCAGCCGTTGACCGGTCAGACTCAGGCGTTGACTAGTCAGACGCCCAGTCAGCAGGCGAGTTGACCAGTCAACAGACATAGTTGACTGGTTAATTTCGTTAATCGTTTTAGTTGACAGATTTCGGTAGAAACTTGTAAATTGCGTAGAAATTAAACCGCTTGGCCAAAAATTGCAAAAAAAATATGTGTAGATTCAGTGAGCCGTGTAGAATCTCGCTGTACCTTTGGTTCAGGCTTTTGCAGCAAGGTTTAGTACAGTTTACTCAAACTAGTTAGTGGCCTTTTCGGAGTAATAAATTCGTAGAAAAAGATCCGTAGCTCCAAAAATCGCGTGTGATATGTCCCTGGATTCAGTGGAACGAGGGGAATCTCGTCGGGAATTAAAAAGATAGGCTTATAGTGAAAACTTCTGCAGAAACTGTCTAGTGGCTTTCTGCAGTGTTTTAATTACTCGGGGAGTTTTATAATTCCTTTTTGAGTATTCCAGTTGGTACTGTTTCTATTCGGCGATGCCCATGCGGTAGAATTTTTCCCAAGATTTTACAAACAATATACTACCAAGCGAATTATTTAAGTTCTAGCTCTAGTTTTGAGCATTACTTTTCGCTTAATAGTTTTCCTTGCGCTAAAACTATTTTCCATGCATGCAATCAGCAGTATTATTGATTAGGTTTATGTGGTGCAGCTGTAGCACCAATTCACTTGCCTTGCATACCTGCATGCATCATATTTGTTGCATATGCTTGTGGATTGTTTGTTTATGAATGCAATTGTATCGTGTAGATTGTGACGAGTGCAACGCTTGCTCGTGTGTGGATTGTTCTTCCGACCGCTAAAACCAAGGCAAGTAGATGCTACTTTGTTCATGATATCGTCCTACTATTTTCAATGCATTGTCGTGTATTTTGTAGATGCATGTGTAGGATGATACTATCGCTATGCTATGTCCTATTATGTGGTAGGGCCTTCCTTGTAGATGAACCACCGTTGGTAGATGTGCTTAGCCATGCTATGTTGAACGATGGCTGGGTTACATCATTGAGACTTGTTTATAAAAGTATTGGTTTGTGAAAACTAAAACAACTTAATCAATGAATCTCCTGGGTGTGATGGTATTGATAATTTTTTGGTGGTTTCATTGCGGAAAGGCACCCAGGTATCAAGAGATAATGATTGGCCTCTTTATTGTGTAGCTTACGTGTACAACCATGTGCCAATAATGGAATGGGCGGTTGGTTGGACTTAGTAGGTTGTGGTAACTCAAACCCGCGTATCCAAAGATGTAGAATTTTGGTAGGTTGGACCGGTGCGCGTCGGGATTGAGGAGCTACTTCCCGAACAGTCTCTTCTTGGACTTCTCCCTAGCATCACCCAAAAATGAGAGTGATGGTACGAGCTGGGCTGGCCAAGTCACATGGGTAAAGTGTACTAACCTCTGCAGGGTGTATAATCTAATCGATTAGCCGTGTCCCTGGTTATGGACATCTGAGTTGCTTGATATTGATCCCATGACATGTTTCTCGCTCATTCTAATTTCATATTTTGTTTTAATATTGTTGGGTTAACTTAATTGGGATCTTTTCAAAGAAAATCAAAAACTGTTTATGAAAGTAGGACAAATGTATTTGCAAATGCAAGCCAGACACAGCTCCACTTGCCAAATATGCATGTAGATGATAGTACTATTGTCTCCTTTACTAGCTCTACTTGCCATACATTCCATGTATTGACTCTTCGGGGCTGCTACGTTTCATATTGCAGGTTATTCCGATTCTGATTAATCGATATAGGCCACGGTACTCCACTCGGCACTTGTTCACTTGTGGGCAATTTGAAGAACAGAGGATTTACTTTATTTATGTTGCTACCTGAATAATTTGAGCTAGCTTTGGGCTAAGCTTTTATTGTAATAATGGTACTCTGGATCTTCGTTATTTATGATACACGGATATTTTGCTATGTTATTCATCTTATTCTATTGTGGGCCAATGAACCGATCCAGGGATTGGCATGTCACATAGAAGTCACGGTCTTTTTAGAACCGCGGTGTTACAAATACATTCAAGCAAAGCACAGATTCAAACTAGCACTCAAACAATTCACAACACAAACAATAAAAACAAAGAAATGCATGCAAGCATGCAAAAGGTTGTTTTATTTAAAAAGTGGTTTCTAAAAAGTCTCTAAACATTTCAAAACACCTACTGATCTTTTATAGAAGTGGGAATTCATTTAAAATCAAGTTAGTGAAAATAGGCCTTTTAAATCATTTTTATTTTACTAGAAATGCTTTTATTCGAAGTAATAATTTCTAGTGTTAACATAATATATTTTTAAATTCAAATGTTAGTGTTTATAGTCACAGGGTTCAAAACAAAACCATTTGCAAAAGGATTTACTCAAAAATAATTTCTAGAACAATTTTTATACTCAAAATAGTCCTATTAATATTTCTGCATAAAAACCTAATTTTTAAGAATAAAATGACCAAACCTGTGCCATAAGTACAAAGTACATATTTTTCTGAATCCATAGAAACCAAATTTGCAATTTTTGGACATACAGATCAAAAGTTATTGATTCTACAAATTCAAACAACTAATAGAACAAAATCTGAATTTAAACAGAAAAGCCTGGCCACATGGCGAGTTCCTACTGGCTATTAACGGTTCACGCGGATCAGCACTTTGAGCCACTAGATCTAAGTTAGATCGTACGGGTCAGATTGGTTGATACCCCTTTGATTAGTGATCTAATCTAAAGTGTTAGATCTAGGTCTAACGGACCTAGAAGAAGCGACCAATGACGGGCGGCGCTGGTGGCGAGCTGCGACGGCGGTGCGTCTGTCGACGGCGTTCCAGCGACGCCAGGGGGAAAGGGACGGGGAAGAATGTCTTACCAGGATCGATGTGACGTGACGATGCTCAACATGGACGTGGGCGAGGCCGGGGCGCACAGGCATGACGACGATTCCTTGCCGGAGTTGCTGCCACCGTCGGGTGCGTGCAGTAGTTGTCGTGGGAGAGCCTGCAGAGCATGAGATGGCACGCTGGGAGTGTCAGTGCGTGCGCGAGAGGATGGCGATAAGGGTTGTACGAATGAGAGGGAAAAGGGCACACGGTGCTCACCGTATTTTTTCACCGGAGTTGCGGGGTCGTCGGTGTCGTGCAGGCGATGATGGAGCTGAGCCTCCTGGGCACGCGCGAGCACACGGGAAGTGTCAGTAGGTGTGTATGTGGTTGGAGAGAAAGATTGTGTGAGATAGGAAAAAAAAGGGGGTCTATACTCGCCGAAATTCACGTCGGAGATCATCGGTGGCCGTGGCGGTGTGAGCTAAATTTCGAGTAGCCTGATGGCTCGCTGGCGACGGGGTTTGAGGGGAAATAGAGAGGAGGGGGAGGAATCTCGTCCCGAGATTCTGGATGTGACAGACTACCACCCTTATAAGGAATCTCGTCCCGAGATTCTGGAAGGCTAGAAACAACAAGTTGGCTTCAAGACACCTAGGGTACTACCACCCTTAAAAGAATTTTAACTAGATTGCATCTTGGCTTACTTGGTGTCCCGATGTAATCTCTCTAGACAGTTGTTTGCGTAGTGTACCTTATTTTCACATTTGAAACATGTGAAAAGGTTGAGATCCTTTCCAACTTTGCTTATCTTGTTCTTCTCCTTTTCTGGACAATTTGATGCATAATGGCCTAGCTCTTTGCATTTGTGGCACATCACTTGGCTATTATCCCTCTTTATCTTTGGTATCACTATCTCTTGTTTGTTTCCTTGGCCCTTCTTCTTTTTGGGTCTCTCCAAATCTAGGAGGTCTCTTAGTTCATGTTCTTCATACTTCACCACAAATGTAGGAAAACTTCCTTGGTTATTAGAACTGTTCCTAGGATAACATCCACGTTTCCTCTTTTCCTCACCAAAGTTGGTCACAATGTATGGAGGTGCAAACTAAGATTTGACTTTGTCTTCATCAACCATGGTGGAAGTTGTTCCTTCATGGATGTTTCCAAACACTTGATGTATTCCATCTTTATCTTGATGTTTCATTTGTTGAACTATAGGATAGATGTGGCATTGGATAGGGACATGATCATTTCCTTCACACAGGAAACAGGTAACTTGAGATGTGGGGCATTGTCTAGTTGGATGGCTCTCTTCAGAATTAGGGCATTGGTCAATGTGCTCTTTATAAGTGTGTCCTATGTCTCCACAGATGTTGCAGACTTGAGTTCCTTCTATAATATCATCCTTGATATCATTGTTGTCGCAATCTCTTAGGGAAGGGTTGCTTCTCATGTTGATCATCTGATTGGTCCTCCTTTGCAACAATTGAGATTGGGATTCCAAGAACTTTAGCATGGCTGGGTCTAACTCAATGTTGTTGGCTAAAAACTGGGTTGTCACTTGATTCAACTGGGCTTGGTTTGCCAGCAGTTGTTCTATCACGTGCATCTCTATGCTGTTGTTACCATCCTTGATGTTGGAGTTGTGGTCTCTTGGAGAAGTCATCTTCTTGGGTTGGGTTGGAATTAGATTAGGCAAAATATTTCCAGAGGAAGAATTATACTCACACACATCAAATCACACAAAACAATTTGCAAGCAATCACAATCATGCATTCCACTCAAACAACAAGATTGAAGCATATTTTAGGCAACCAAAGATTTTTGCTACACCACATAAGTTGGTGTGATCAATAAATCGATTTAAACTAAACACTAGTGTGGTGGTCCAACTATGGGTATCACTTGAGATCATTCCATTCTTCTTAGTTGATACATACGGAACAAGATCATGGTATCCTTGGAAGAAATTCTTGCATCTTGGTCACAAAGTTCAAAGGTGATGATGGTTCCTCCTAAGTTGTGTTTCCTTAGTCTCCATGTCTTGGGTATTATTCTTATCTCACTTGAAGTCCTTAGTGATGTCCAATTTGAAGTACTTGGTGAAACTGAAGTTAAATTCATTGGTTATGTTTAAGCTGAAGTCATTGGTGATGTTGAAGTCCTTGCTCATGTTGAAGTTTTTGTCCATAAAGTTGAAAAGGGAGGGATGTAGAATCAAAACAAAATGTTGAGGAAAGAGTTTACAAGATTGTTTCTAAATAAGTTAGAACAAATACAACTCCTATTTTTCTAAGGTGTTTTGTCCAATCCTAGGGTTACAATCCTACAGGCAACACAGTGCTGTATGTTTGATACCAATTATGAGTTTATGAATTTGTCCACTTTGGAATATTCCAAATATTTTCTTATGAATTAATATTTAGTAAGTGAGGCATTTTGTCTTCATTTAAATAAAATTGAATATAGTTCATAAACCCATATAATTTTATTTAAATAATAATTTATTATTTTATTTTTATTTAAATTAATTTTCTTCCATTTATCTATGGATTTTAACCATGATTTAAATTGTCTTTGAAATAATTCTTATTTATTTGTTTCTTTCTTTGTCTTATAAAATCCATATCTTTTTATTTATAGTTCCAAAATTGGTGATTCCAATTTGTATAATTTTATGTAATAATTATTTATCTTTTTTAAATCCTTTTAGGATTACTTTGTTCACAATTTGGTGTTGATTTTAGTTAGGAGCTTTGTTAGCCTTGGGAATACTTTCTTTTATCTTATTAAAATCATAAATTTTTATCCATGCCTCCAAATTGAGTGAAATCAATCCCCATGATCTTCTAATATTTTTGTTTACCATTTTTGATCATTTAGAAATGTTTGTTGCTAAATTTTTATATGGAACAAGGCCATAGTCTTAGAGTGATCTTGAAGATGATTTATTTCATTAGGGTTTAGAGTTTTGGTTCAACATTTCCAAGTGTTCAATTCAAGATACATTCTAAGCATGAATGCATTTGATTTGTTTGAAAATATGTTTGCTGCCTTCTTCATTCAAAGTTTTGTTCAAGTAAGGTTTTGATGTTTCCATTTAGAAGAAAAAGTTTCTTTTCCCTCTAAATTTCAACATTTGTTTCTTTTGTTTGTTTATTTTTTACATTTCAAAATTTGGAAAATTTTGGGATGTTACAGTACTTAAGGCATTACAAACCAGATATGTGTTTCCTGCATCGGGGCACTTAGGGTTTTACAAAATCAGTTCTAGGGTGAAACATAACTCTACCCTATGCTAGAGAGTGAGTGCAGGAAACGATGACTATGCCATGATTGCTTCTTGCATCTTGTCGCCGTCCTTGCGTTGGGTACCAACTTTGGTTACTGCAGTTCCTTGGGGGTGTGAGGGAATTCAGCTCTTCCATGGTAAAAGTGAGGGTTGTGCCTTCTCCGGTGGCTTGTTCGAAGGGTGGGTCTTTCGGAGGTGGATAATGAAATATGGGATGATACTTGTACAAGGATAGTTCTTCATTTTCATTCTCAGGGTTAGCAGCTTCAGAAGTTGTGGGTTCTAAAGTGGCTACTTTCCTTTCCAGGCGGGCATTTGCAGCTCGCAGACTCATCTCCCGGGTACGGAGTATGGTGAGATCCATACGCATGAGGATGTTTTGACTATGGGTCTTATCAAGGTCTTCTTGATGGTGCTGCAGCAGATATTCCATACTATCTAGATGATTACCAATGCAACAAGTGAGAGAGGACTCCGTGGGAAGTCCATCCTTGTCGTGCTTCCCAAACAGGTGGTAAGGGGTGTTTTTTAGCTCTCCTTCATGGATCTTGCAGATGCGTGACATGGTATGTTGTATAGTTCGTACGACTCCATCTACCCAGTTGTGGTCAATGAAGGTGATGATGATGGGCTCAGGGTCGATTTTGCAAGTTGGAATGGTGGCCTTGATGACCCATTGGGTTACACTTGAGTCACTACGACGAAGCTTTGTCCCTTCGACCTTGGGTGGGGGATGACAAACAATATTCAGTAGGTCATGCAGTTTCTCTTCAAAGGGCTAGAATCTTTCTCTAACATTGATGCGCTTTGAGCGGGGAGGAGCCATCTACAGGGTTTTTATGTTAGTGGTGAGGTTAGGAATAGGGATGCAGATTCATCAAGGTATATGTTAAGCATTAGGCGCATGTATGGTTTGTTTTAGATTTCTTATGTGTCCATCCTGTTGAGGAGAGGTCTCAGTTTATGGGATTGTGGGTGTTTGTGTCGAGATACACAAACAAGGTGGTCACACAAAATAATCTAAAGATCCAAGGTAGACAAGCAACACATTCCAAACTTTAGATATGCCTATGATAAACAAACAAAGCGTACCCTAGGTACCAAGGGGTGACTACGCGCCATAAGGGCAATCCTATATTGATGGTATTTATCCTAAGTACGAATGTTATGGAAGGTCTTGACATCGGTCTTGCCATCTGGGTTGTTGATTCTGCACTTGATCCATTTGGGGATAGTGGAAGGATTCGGTTGGTAGGTGATGAGTACATATTTGCATCATGTTTTATATTATTATTTTGCATTGTAGTGGTAGGATCTTGGTATTTTATGGAGTTCGCACACATATTTTATGTATATTTTCACAAGGATAGGGATAGCTGATGGATACGATGGACACAATTCATGGACCAGTTGTATTGGAGCGAAAAGGAGTCAAAGACAACGTAAATCGCTAATTTGGGAAATATAAATAACACCAGAAGAAAAGTCAAGGCAATCAAAGCATACAGAAGGTTTAATGACCAACTTTACGATGGTAATATTTTCTCCAACCGTATAGTTCCCTATGTATAGTTGGCGCCTCTACCGCCTCCTCAAATAGTTTCACCCTGTGCAACTAGATCAGAGAGACGACATACATAACACCTACAAATTGCCGAAAACCTCATCTCCAGAAGGGATCTGGAGGGGGAACTTGCCCAAGGGATCCATCTTCGCCCTACGCAGATCTGGCAGGCCAAGGAATCGATCTTCATCTTCGTCAACCGCTATATCACCAACATCTCCATCCATCCCATCCATCCCATCTAGATCTTGTTGTAATTCTCGTACTAGTTGTGGATTTATACAAGAACTATTCATCTATAATTGTTTCCATTAGCATTGTCATGATGTTGTTTGCCTCCATGTCTGAGTAGATCATTAGTTCTTGGGGAGATGGATAAACCCTAGCATATGATTGACATGAGATAGAGATTACTATGGTATACATCATTAGGTGTATATGTTAATTGTCTTCATCTTGATGTTGAGAGTTGTGCACCTCTTAATATTTGCCTCTTATGGGAACTTGATAAAGGGGATTACTTGTTGGTAGATGGAGGGATGATAGCACTTACTATTACTATAAAGTTGTTGCCATTACTTACATACTAACTTGGGGAATCAAGGAGAACTCATTAAGCCATGTCCATGCCACAGGAGAAATCCCTTAATAGTGAGATAATACAATTGATGTCGTTTATCTAGCAGCTGTGGTTATGACGGATAATATGAGCAGCGGTTGCTGCCTATTCGTCCATATATGGAGCTCCTCCGACATACATACATATCATGAGAATATTTTTATGATAATCTTGATTACTTTGTCTAAATTGCTAGCGGTGTATCCACCACTCCCTGAGAACGCCCTTTTTCCCTATTGTAGTTCCAAGATTTTTTTACATACACGATTCTTACTTTCTGCATTAAGTTTTACTTTACTTTATTTAATTTCTTTGCTCAATCAAAAAACCCAAAAACAATTTTACTTTTCTTGCATCTAAAAATTATTCCTTAAGTACTTCGTTTAGTTTTAGTTAACAACATTTTAGTCTTTTGCCTACTCCTCCCTATGGGATCGATATCTTTATTTCGAAACTAGCTACAAACAATCTCTGCACTTGCAGTCATCAGTAGGGTGATCTTGTAGTGTCTTTCATTGTTGGTAGTTTCTTTGCTTTGCTTATCTCTGTTGCGCTTTATTTAGGTACCTCCGTCTTCGTGGTTTCCAAGTCGGACTTGTTTTTGAAAATGGTACATTTGAAGGTAGATGAGGTATAGAGTAAGACATTTTAAAAAAGTTTAAGTCATAGAAGATAAGGTAAGGGATCTTTTAAAACACTTTTAAGAAAATAGTTTTGAAAAGACGGGGTTTTCAAAAATAGTGGTTGTCCTGTCTAACATCCATGCTAACTAAGGTCCCCTATAGTCAGGATGGCTCTGATACCAAGTCTGTGGGACCCTAGATTTACGGTCTGAGAGTCCCCGTTATGCCTGCAATTCACATTCCCATGATTAGTGCGCCGTGAGCATAATCGATGAGTATCATTAAAACATCCATAAAGTAACGAGTACAAAACTTAAATCATTGCCATTATGGCGATTACAATCATCAATATAAGAAGTCTTCATTAACAGAGCCCATGTCAAGCCTTAACCTACATGCAGCTCACTGGGAGAACGTCGTAGCTCGCATAGTCGTCAACGCCACCTTCTTCTTGTTATCTCTGAAAGTCTGGCCAAGTAAATATCCAGGGACAATGCCGGCGAGTACTTTGAATGTACTCTCAAACCACCTTAAGAGAATAATAACCCTACGATTTGCAATATGGCTATGGTAGTAGGAGGGTTCCAAGAGAGCTTATTTTCTCAAATAGTTTATCTTGTTGATATAGCGTCTCCATATCTTTGTTGAAAAATATTGTAAACATTTTGGAAACCTTTTTGAAAGTTTTTGGAAAACACTAGGATTGGGTCAGCCATTCGTTTCTTCCTTCTGGTCATCCCATGACCAAACTCCTTTCCTTACTTTCCGACCATCCCATGGCCAAAACATTTCCAAACCCATTGCTTTCCGAAATCCTTTCTGTAATCAAAACCAGCACCGCTCCATAGCAACCTTCCCAATCGTCCATGATGGTGGACACGGCTATTCGAATAGATTTACACTATGCAAAGGTTGTACACTTTACCCACACCATCTGGGTACCCTGCCCTAATCTACACCGATTGTGGGTCAAGTAACTAGTCAAGACTCTCTGTATGCCACTCTAGTATATGCCCTCCCCTATGAGTTGTTCCCCTCAATACCGGGGCACATTCAATGACAGGATCCTCGAGATGGGGCACATTGATGGGCTTGTAGTATCACCTGGCTGCTCCCGAGGGCAGTTCGCAATTCCTCCAGGTGACTATCCCATCATTGACCCTTTATGTAAAGGAACCCAAGAATTCGATGGAGCTGATACCTTATAAGTAGTCGTGAGAATTCCCATACCAGAGTAGCAAACTTTAATCCATCCATGTCCTGTTCCAGAGTAATGTGGTTGCACGGGTTAATTGTTCTACCAAAACTGCAAACAACCGGGTGCGTTTTCGTAAACCTTTTTTCTCCATCTTTCTTCCAGCCTCTTCGTAAAACAAAACCCTTTTTCTTTCTCAAACTTCTCTTGGTAGGTCAGGCCTCACCAAGGTTTCATCATCAAACATTTTGTAAAACTTTTTCGGGGTCTTCCGATCCCATGGTTTGGCTTCGACTAAAAGGCGTCTCCGAAGGGGTATGGTGTTCTACCATCTACCATACTAGGGGAAAGTAGGTGTCATCAAGGGGTTTGCACTTAGTAGTACAAAAGTGTAATGGTTTAGAGGAGCCAAGGCACTACCAAATATATGCCATATTATAATAAAACAATGGAGTTTCGATAAACAGTAGGTAAAACATGCATAAGTAAGACAGTAGGACAAGGCTTATGAGTATGAAGGTGGATTTCCTGTGACCAGCAAGATTTCCCTTGACTTCTTTAGAAAACCAGAATACCAATAATAATAATAATCTGATGCTTCCTTCGTTTTGGCGTTACACAATCGCAACAATCACCGTTATCGAGCAATCATGCAAACAAGCAATACATCAATCAAAACAAGGCATAATAGCATTAATACATACAACAAGCAATGGACTACACAAGTTTACAATTCAGTGGGTTTTGACTAATTGTATTTAAAGCATGTGGAAATGCTTGAAAAGCAATTGTGGGTTTTTCTTAATGAATTTGGAGGCCAAAACTACTTATTAAAGGGGATTTAAACCAACATCAGGTTCTGTATGATATCAATATGCAAAATTTATATCATCAGATACGTATTGATAAAATGTAACCAAGAAAAGTGGTTTCAGTCTCTTATCAATTTCCTTTGATTTACTATGCATTTTCTAGTGTTAAGAACTCTAGTTTTAGGAAATATTTCACCATAATGGTTTTGTAGCTCCAAAAAATATTTCCTTAGATGGTTAAGTAAGGTTTGATGGACTGGTTCACTGAGAGTTCTGTAGGGGTTCATAGCATGGAAAACAAAAAATTCTACCGCATGAACACACACAAGCCAAGATCTATCTACTAGATTGTAGCAACGAGTTGATAGAGTACTCACCATCGAAAATTCAAAAGAGGTTAACGAGAGAAGATTATCATGTTTTATGTAGTCTTTCACTTGCCGATATCAAGATCGTGTAGACGATCCTTTCGGCGCCGTGTTCTGGTAGCGCTCCCGCAGTTGGTCACATGTTCGGTACTCGATGAGGAGCTTCCTCTCCCTTGTTCGAGCATGCAGTGGAGGTTGTAGCTCTCTCCTCGCGATTCCGGCAGCATGACAGCATGGTGTCAGAGTTTAGAGGGGAGATCCCGCAGGGCTTCGCCTAAGCCGGAGCGAGTATGGTGGAGTAGAAGAGGGCCTCGGCGATCTAGGGTTTAGAGGGGGCCGAGGGGGTGGTGTGGCCGGCGGCTCCCACATATTTCTCGCGATATAGAGGAATCTAGAAATTCATATGGCTCCCACATATTTCTGCGATTACTTTTGTGATCGAATGAACCATTTACATATGATACCAATTTCACTTTGTCTCATGATATTTTACTTATCCGAGGTCTGATCATCGGTATCTTTGCAAACCTAGTTCAACCTTGTTACTTATAAGTACTCTTTACTCGTTCCAGTGATATGTGATCCCTTGTGAGCCAGTCACATGCTTGCAAGCTAATTGGATGACATTCCACCGAGAGGGCCCAGAGTATATCTATCTGTCATATGGACGGACAAATCCAACTCTTGATCCATGTGCCTCAACACATACTTTCTGAACACTCAATGCCACCTTTATAACCACCCAGTTATGAAGCGGTGTTTGATGACATCAAATCATCCATCCGGTGATGGTGATTAGCATGATCTCATGGTCGAAGGAATTAGGTTACTATGTATCTGAAAGCTTATATCAACTGAACTATTGAAATGACTTGATCTTTATGCTATGCTTATCTATAGGAGTATGTCCATCACACCATTCTCCTAATGATATGATCTTGTTGTTAATAACGTTTCAATGTTCATGATTAGGAAACCATTATCATTTATCAACCAACAAGGTAGTATTATAAAGAGGCTTTACTAGGGACGCTAACAAGTTTACAAATCACACAAGTATTACTGTTTCCGGTTAATACAATTATAGCATGAATTTAAATATTTATCATAAACACAAAGATAAATACTTCTATTATTGCCTCTAGGGCATATCTCCAACAAGTTTGAATCATTTCAAAATATTTACCAGAATTCCCTCAGGAAATCCCCAATGGCAGTTCTGGAAGGTTTTTGTATTTTCACTAGATTTATTCTACAAGAGATTTTGATGTGATCCCAAAGATAAATGGTAGGTATTTAGAATACCATTATGTAGAAATTGGAATCAGCCTTATCTACAGAACTACTGTAGGGATTTTATTAGTGAATTAACTATGCATAGAATAGTTTAATTCCCAATAAAACAACAAGATCTTTATAAGTTCTGAGCAGCAACTATTAGGATTTTTAAGTTCCCAGAGTCGGATTTTGGTTAATATCACTTTTTTGGCCTAGAGAAAATATTAGAGGAAGAAAAGGCTTATTTTTTTTATTTTTGTTATGGTCAAACCAGGAAGCAACTCAGCAAGGGGCCAAGGTGACATGAAAGATATAACTACTACCTTTCAGCACCAATTGGATTTGTCCAATTTGGAAATGTGCGTAAGGCAGAGGGATTTATTTACTGCCGAGGATAATTTCCATTAGCGTACTTGTCAGAAAATAAATAACATTAGTTTTAGTACGGGTTTGGCCCTGCATGCTGGATAAAATCATGGGGAACAACCTAAAAATTAGATCTAGGAATTTGGAAGTATTTTCCTATTTGAAACGGATTTGAAACAAGTAGCAGTTTATGAATCTAGAAGTAATTATTAGAAACTGGGCCAGAATCAAAAGGGATTTGGGCCGCGTAGAGGGGGATCTGGCCCACTTAGCGCTTCCGTGCGCGGGATTTGAAATTCGAACGGGTCGTGGTGGGGCCCGGCTATCATCCCTGCTAGGAGCGAAGAGGTATGGGAGAAGCACGGTCGTTCGATCTAGGTGCGATCGATGGCTGGTGCTTGTCTTCTAGCCCACGACGGTGATGGCTGGCGGAAACCCTAGGGAGCACCGGAGGGCGGCGAGGTTTACCCAGGGAGCTCGGGAGGCGAAGGGATTAGAGAAGGCGAGGCGATGGTCGACGGAAAGCCGAACAAGGGCGACAGCGGCAGTTTCAGCGATAGGAAGAAGCTCGCACGAGCGGTTGTTGCATGTCAAAAATAGGAGGAGGGTCAGACTCAGGGGAGAAAGGGGGGTTCAGTGGAGCGACATGCAGAGGGGAAGAGGCAGCAAGGAGGGAGCTACACTCGGATTTGGAGAAATGGCCAAAGCTCCTTTTGCTTCTTCAGAAGGGAAGGAAGGGAAGGGGAGTGAGAAGGGGTTAGTGAGGAGGTTAAGTGGGGAGTAGAGGGAGGAATGAGAGGCAGAGAGGCGCAGGGGGGCCTTTGGCCTATTTATTTATGGAGGAGAGGGTCCATGGTGGTCTTGGTCCATTTTGGACATGAGAAAGGGAGGGAGCAGGGGATTGGCCAGGAGGGGTGGTGCTGGGGGTGTGTGGGCCAGGTGCTTGACCAAATGAGTGGATGGGAGGGGTGGCATGTGCTGGTTCTTGATATACAAGATATTTGGGCAAGTTGTGACTATATCTCTCCCTATTACTTGCTCAAGGGAGAGAGCTGCTGCTATAGTTGTACACGACCCAGGGGGTGTGAGTTGTGATGGGGAAGCTTTCTTGTGGTAGCTTGTTTGGTTTGAGAGTTTGAAAATGGAATAATCTAAATATTGGTCATTTAGGTTATGGTGAAAGAAGTCTAAGAAGTTGGTCTTGGAAAGGTGGGAAAAATGGCACTGATGTGTACATAGGGTCAAAACGTAGACCTAGTAATTGTTTGATATCTTTTAGAGGATTTAGAGTCCTCTTAAAATCATTTATTCAAAAAGTGATGAATTGGTTTCTAGTAGCTCATTCGGGAAAAAGGGCAAAAATAAATAACCAAGAATCTCAAAACTATTTATTTTTGATATGGGAGGATGGATTATGATGTATAGGACTCAAATGTGTCTTGAGTTGGCAAATTAGTTTGGAGAAAAACAAACTTGCCTTTATAGGAATGGTTTTGAAGATTTTGCAAAGAATGAAATTTAATAATTTTAGGTTCCAAATAATTATGGAAATTATTTGGTAAATGTTCTTATCCAAGGTGTATTATGTCAACTTGAAGTATCTATCATAATCAACCTTGGGTTTTGACAATAAACCTTGAAAATGGAAGGAAGCTAGTTTCGGGGGATCTAGGGTTTTCATATTTTTATGCCACCTAAACTTGGTTACATTAGGGAGATCAAAGATCACCTTGGTACCAGGGATAGACTAATGGATATACCAAGTTATATGGATGATCATGGCAACATGAGTTGGACTTGATTATATTTGAGGTGGTCTAGAAGTGATGGGAAATTTTGTTGAAGATAAGGCTGCCATAGTAGATTTAACATGAAGCCTCTTAAACCATGTGGGTTTAAGAATCACAAAGCTCCAATGGAAAGAAGTGAAAGATGGATTACTAAACTATGGTTAGAAGATCATTACCATCCAGGGAGTTTGGTCCAAGGGAGATAGAATAGGGATGTGACCTCTAGCCAAAGTAGGCATGATGATATGATTTACAGGGAAGATTATTCAAGCCAAGGGAAAGAGTTGGCTTTGGTAATACTAATGAGGTACTACAAGATGGTTCAAGTACATTTTCATAAATGCACACTGATTAGAGTAGGTGGAGATCCAAAGATTGAATCCATTTAAGGATTTCAGACAGCCAAATTTGGCAGATTTGTGGATTTGGACTAGTATGGGAGAACAAAACATTTAGGGAGGATGCAAGGGCCAAATCTTATCATCAAGTGGATGGTATGGAAGTATAGCTTGTGTAGAGATATTCATTCTTGTATTTAGCCTTTGATGACTTGGATGCTAATACAGAGGATTAGCTCATGATTGATCTGGTTAAGAGGAGTAGAGGTTTACTTGGGTGACTAAAGATAGATCTAGCTGAGGATGCTTGGTTTGATATTGGTGATCTAACCCCTTGTCTTGATCCTAAAAGATGAGCTCCTATATTGGCCCATGATACTTCCTAAGAAGATCAAATAAATTCATCAAACAGTAGATCAAGGCAATTCATCAAACAGCAGATCAAGACAATTCATCTTCTCAAAAATATCCAACTACTACTAGGGTTACCATCAAGCCTAGCTTGAGGTAAGAATAGGTGTTTTGAATAGGTTGTGATTTGAATGAAGATAAAGGCCTCTTGGTCTTTCTACCAAGATTGGTTGAAAAGGTTTCATCGTAGGTTTTGGAAAACCTAGAGGTGAGAGTAGTTGAAAGTTTTGTCTTGAATACATAAGGATATTATATGTAGGTATCCATAGTTTTGTTAATAAAAACTAGTAAAATATTTTGTTGTGTCAAAGTCATCTTGGCTCAAGTTTGAAATGTCAAAAAATTTGAGAATATGGAAGATGTGCCAAGACATCTCTTTTAGAAAAATAGTTTTGTTCAACTAGGGTTGAGGTAACGAGTGTGTCATCTAGTACACAAGCACAAGCAAATAAGTAATCAAGCATTGCAACACTTAACAAGAAAAAGTTTTTGTTCCCCCTAATTCTTGCATTTTGGACAACAAATCAGGGTTGCTGAAATTGGGATGTTACTGTCAGATCCATTGAGGAAGTTTACCACATGCAAATCATGAAAGACACTAGTATTCCATAGGTGTTAAGTGCTAAAATATTGACTAGATTATTGACCCTAGTGCATGTGGGATATTGATGGAAATATGCCCTAGAGGCAATAATAAATTGTATTATTCTATATTTACTTTCCATAATTAAGTTTATTATTCCGTGATATAATTGTATTAGTTCCAGATAATGAGTATGTAGTAAAACGCAAATACATGTTTGGAATCATAAACAGATATCCCTAGTCTCGCCTCTAATACTAGTTTGTGTATCATTGATAGTCTCAGTTTCCTGACTATGGGAAAAACGATAATGTGTTGTGGAGTTGCCAGTGATATATTAAATTGGATTTGTTTGGAGAACAACGATGATGGATAGAGCCAACATGATATACAATGATACACATCATCAATATTGTTATCGGTGGTTTCTCATAAGCAATGTATTGCCTTTACTAAAGATCGTTTGACTGCGATACACATGTGAACTTGGGTACAATATGGATGTGGAAAGATTCTTCAAACATTGCTCTTAATAGAGTAAACATAAACTTGATACTTTCTCTTATCGGATGGTATGACAATTATTCACATGGGGTGCTTGCGGGAATTGCTACTATTGATGATGGAGAGATACACCCGAGGCCCATTCATGTACTATGATGTTCGTCATAGTCTGGCCGGACACGTGATCAAGTTGTTGAACACATGAATATCGATAGTGCGGTATGAGGAAAGAGTACATGTCGGGTAACAAGAATAACCTAGTGTTTCATCTCGGGAAATGTAAAGTATCGATGAAGCATACGATATGTATCGTACATAATACAATGGTTCATATGATAATGATATGTGTGTTATTTGTAGGGGTTACTACGTGAATCAAGACACCAATAGTAATCATTATCACAGAATGAGTTTAGACATGTCCACTAATATCCGAACCCATAGGGTCATGAACATAAGATTTCAATGGAAAATATGAGTGTGAATGAAGATTTAGTAGAGAAGTAATTTCGAAGGTGTTCGAAGTGTCTCGGAATATATCGAAGACGTCCAGAATGTTGCCGGTAGTGTTTGAAATAAGTTTTTAGAATTTATGAGATGTGAGAAGGGTTTCGAGATTGTATCGAATGGTCTCGAAATGGTTCTGAGAGGTCCCGAATGATCACGGAAGTGTCCGGAATGGTTCCAGACATATATGGAAGGTTTTGGAATGAGCGGAAGGTTCCAGAATGTTATGGAAGGTATCGGGGAGACCCGGGTTATCTTAGGATGTCCAAAAGGTTCTATAATAGGTGCAACCATGTTTCCATAAGGGACAAGGAGATGTACCCTACCCCGATTCGGATTGGTCAAAGCAGGAGACAGTCTTGGAGTAGGTTTGGATTGACCTACACCTACTGGAACTCGTCTAAACTTTAGGGCCGGGTCAAGGAAGACCCAAGGGGCCTTGCCTCCTATAAAAGGGCACCAAGGAACACCCCAAGGAGCACCCAAGTCATGGCATATGCCTTCTCCAAGACACAACACTCCCTGTAGCACCCCGGGTAAAACCACTACAAGAAAATCGCTTGGTATTTCTGGTTTATGCATCATCATGATCGCATGCTCATGTCATCATGCCACCTTGTATTTGTGCATCATTGTGTCATCATGCATCTTTAACCAAAACAAATTTCTAAAAGCCTAATTTTGTTTTCTAAAATAACCCCTCTCTATTTTAAATACAAACTCCAGCCTCTTCCGGATATGTTGTTTTGTCTAAAAATTATTTATAAAAGTCTAGTTTATAAATAATTTTGATGGAAGCAGCCTACCATCCCAAACCCTAGTTTCCCCAAACCCTAACCTAGAACCAACCCCTTCAACCTATCCTACACCCGCCTCCATAGCCAACCCGTCGCCACCCATGGCAACACGCACAGACGCACTCACACACTTGACCCCACCCCCGCACGCGTTAGAGCATCTCCACTCATTGGGCATTCCTAGGCCAAAATCCTGACCCAAAATAGAGCCGGATGAAGCTAGTTTTTAGCCTGGGAACGCCCACTTTCCCACACGCTTTCCTAGGCCGAGTTCCCAGGTCGGCTTTTTTCACCCAAACTCGGCTCAACTTTGACCTGTTTTCGGCATAGTTCAGCATAATATGAATACAACGCAAAGTTCGGCCTAGTTCGGCATGAATTCAACATAGTTAGGTATAAAATTAAACATAGTCCAGCATACAATGATATTACAACATATTTCGGCCTAGTTCGGCCAGTTCATACTTGGCATCTACGTGTTTCCCCTGCGTATCCATAGGCGAGTGTGGCATCCCGCAAAACCACTACTAGAAAATCACGTTGTTTTTGTGCATTGCATCATCATGACCGCATGCTCATGTCATCATGCCACATTGCATTTGAGCATCGTCATCGTCTTGCATTTGCTTGCGTCAAACTAATTTTCGGAAAACCCAAATTGTTTTCTAACACGCCCCATCTTCATTCAAACACGCAAACCCGGGTCGCCGGAATATTTTGTTTTGACTAAATATGTTTTGCAAACGGTCCGTTTAAATAAATAAAATATTACATTATTTTTAGCGGGGCAGTCGAACGGGCCGAATGACCCGAACGACCACCCCAGAAAAATACAAACGGCCCACCCCATTAATCCTACAGCTACCAACCTATCTACCCACACACCCCCTCCACCTCACCCCACCCAATAGACCGCTGCCACCTCACCCTCTCCTCTCCCCCCACCAACCAGAAACTGCCACCTCAGCAGCCTCTCTCTCCTAAACCCACCCCACCCTGCCAACACACTCACGCACGCACACACCCAGCCGACAGCCCCTGCCGCACCGATCCCCACGCCGCCCCTGGGACCCACCCGCACCGCGCGGCCCACCCCCCACCACGCGCTCCCTCCCCTGTTCCTCTTCTTCCCCCGCTCGGGCCTCCCCCGACCCGACGCGCTCCTTCCTCCCTCCCCGGGCTTCCTCTTCCCCCGCCCCGCCGCCGCTCGGACCCCCGCCTCATCGCCGGCCCGAGCCCGACCCTCTCCTCCGGCCGCCCTGGTTTCCCTCGCCTCCGCCGTGCGGCCTCGCGTCCCCGACCAACCTCCTCGCCTCTCTGCTTCCCGCCGGCGAGCCGCCTCCGCCGCGCTTGCCTCCGCCCCGCCAGGCTCGCCGACCGCCACCTCTTCCGTGCCTCCACGTCCTCTGCCTCCGGTCGCCGCGCGGCCGCCCTCTGTTCCTCCTCCTCCTGCGCCTCCGTCCGTGGCCTCTCCACCTCGCCTCCGTCCGCTCTCCCCTCTGCGTCCGGCCGCCAGCGGCGCCGCCGCCCGCCTCTGCACCGCCCTTCCCTCGCCGGCCCGAGCTCGCCTCCCTCCTCCTCTCGGGCTCCTCCCAAGCGCCGCCCCGAGCTTCCTCCGGCCCTGCCGCCGGAGCCCGACGACCCCGACGCTGGCCGCCGCCCGTCTGCGCCAGCCCGAGCACCTCCCGTCGCCGCCGCTGGCACCCCAGGATGCCACCGCCGCCAGCGAGGACGTCAAGCCGCCGCAGCGCCTCTGCCTCCGCATGTCCGTGCCCTGCCCCCTGCCCGGCTGCAAGACCACCTCGTCGGGGATCTCCTGGGCCGCTGCCTCGCTCGCAGGTCCACGGAGGCCAGATCCCTTCGACGCCATCAGATCCCCGTACCCCGAAGGTGCTCGAAGGACCACGGACTAGAAACTCCCTCTCGGACCATCAAGCACTCCTACACGGACATGAGAACCGATCTTCGAATCTAAAGGCGCCGAGTGTTCCGGCATGGACCCGTCAAGATCTCCGTCACCAAACCCTCGAGGCCTCCCACACGGAACACCGAGAACTCCCCCCTGAACGCCAAGGTCGTCGACACGGATACGACATGAACTTCCCTCGGACGCCAAGGTCTAACCCTCGGACCCGAAGACTGATCCCGATGTACCGGAGACCGGACCCTCGACACGCCAAGATCTACCCTCGGACGCCAAGACCCGAAGCGGGAGGATGCGAAGATCGCCACGAGAACGACAAGCACTTCACCCCGAAGCCAAGACCGACCCGACTTGAGGACCCGACAAGATCTGCGCAACAACAAGATCGGCACCGACCAGGGCGAATCCGATGCGCCCCCGACACCGAGCCAAGTACTCCTTTCGGACGCCGAGTCCGCCGAGAACCCGGATGCGACAAGATCTGCCCCATTGTTCGAGAATGTTCCCGTCGAGACCGATCCCGTCGAACCCCGAACCCCAGATCCGAACCCTGAGACCGACCCCGGACCCCGGAACCCCAAGTTCTGCCGAACCCTAATGTGTGACCCCTTTTCTCGAGCCTTATTTTATAAATGAAATAAAACCTGTTGCAAATTAATCATTCATCTCGCATACATATTTGTGTGGTTTGGGGGCCTTCTGCCGATTCACCTAATTAAATATGGGGCCCATATGCGGGCAAATCTAGCCTTATATTGGCCTCATTTAAACTTGTGTAGCGAACCGGTGCTATCTTTTATCTTGATAATGCAACATTCAAATTGCGGGGTAGCTAAACAACTTGAACCACCTAAATATTGTCGGGACCCCGGTTCCGCATAATATGACCTAATTGCATCGCACCTTTGCCATGTCATACATCATACATGCATCATGCCGACCTTTTGCCGTAGTATTAAATATTGCATCCGGTGTTTCTTCTAGTGTTTTGGTTCTTCGCGGATAAGGCCGTTGAGTTGATGCGAGTACCGACCCGATCTTCGGTTGAACCTTCGGCAATGTTTTCAGGCGAGCATCTCCCCCTTTTCTACCTATCTTACTTTTATAGCATTTATTCCCTCCTGTTGATCTATTGCTATCTGTGTTGCGATGCTCTAGTTTCCGTACCCTTGATATTACTTGCAGCCTTATATTGCCTTGGACACATCCTATTACCTGTTGTTTGGTAGATAGTTGGACTTGCGCGTCGTAGTCGCTTGCTCAGGTGCTGATGCGTGTCGTCAAGTGCCACAGTTGTTGATGTATTGCCGCATGTTGATGTTGGATATGATCATAGTTTTACTTATCGTTCACTTTAATTCCTGTTTAACAACTAAAATTGAAATAAGCAGAGGCATCGGTGGGTGATAGATAACATTTGGTTTCCGAACGCCCACTTGTGTCCCGTAGGACCCCGAGTACTTGATACCTGTTCCTTGATTTATCGCGCTATCCACATCCGGGAGGTATATGGGACCCCCCCTGAGCCAGAGCTTGATTCAGTCTTATTTCTTGGGGCCACAAACTAGTTTGAGGTTTTATTTACTATCCTGTACTTATGCCATGCCACTTCTTTATTTACGATTGTGCGAGGAGCACACTGTACTGTTTAGGTAAGCGGAGTGTTTTCGCGGTATCGACAAGCCCAGCCACACTTTCGGGTTCCCAGTCGTTTACAGCCATTGTCGCAAACCTTGAGTCCGTCTCGGAGCTTGCTTACTTCGTTGCGGGACTACTCAATGGGGTGGCCCCCTGAAATATTTCTGAATCCTGTGATTGCTTTGTCGTGAAAGCCTTGTTGGGTTTTGATTTGGTTTTTCCGAGGTTGATCGAGTGTGTGTTGCTATTGGTGCACCCCGGCCGGGTAAAACTTTCTGAAAGCCGTGTCCGCGGTTATGGACGACTTGGAGCACAGTATCTCGACCATAGACAAGCATAACTAAAGTTTATTGCTATAAATTTGAATTTATAATGACTAGTAATCAGCTTCACTATAATGGAATGGCTAATTAATACTGCCCACAATTGCTTGTTTGGAGTGTCGCTTGCGACCATTGTACCTGACTAGTAATTATGGCAACTACAACGGAATGGCTGAATAAAAGTACCAACAACTGCTGGGTTTTTGGGTTATCTCATGCTAATTGTATCTGATTAGTAATTGTTGCAACTACAACGGAATGATTAACTAAAAGTGCCCACTGCTTATTCTATCAGGATGATTATCCAAATCTGACTAGTAATTGCTGCAACGATAACTGAATAAATAAACTGCCAACTGTGTGAGTTCCTCGGTTGACTTCCTCGTTTGGTATCGAGGGGGGAAACACCAGGATGGGTTTGTTTGGTGTTAGCTTCAGGTTGGATCCAGATAGGTCTTTCTTACCCCTCTCTGATTGCCGCTAGTCGTATCGAGTCTCTATAGGTTGTTTAGTGCATGCTGCCGCTGCCGCTCAGTCCACCATACCTATGTAGGCGAGGACCGCCGAACTCTAGTCTCGCCGTGTACTGGCCTCAGTACTGACGCTCCTCTTTTTCCTTTGCCCTTTGTCGGCACCCCTTTTGTTTAAGCAGGTTTTGAGATCGACGTCGTTAGCAGGGTTACCCTTCCGGCTTGGCCTGGGCAGGGTTATGGACGCCATTGGTTATTCTTCAGGGCTCTTAGCCCCATTTCTATCTTGTCCGTAGTCGGACGCTGTATCGTTTTACAGGTGATTTGGATCTTTGTATCGTATATTTGTATTCTTGACTCTTTGAGTCGCTGCTGTATATATATCTGTTCTGTGGGTCCCATCGAGGACTGTTGTGTAATGTTATTACTTCGTTTTCCACCCGCACGAAAGTGCCTGGTGGGCACCTTTGAATCGTTTCTATGCGGGTTTGGCGGGTTTCGCTAAAACTTGCATAGGTCCGATTCTGAGGGTGTTACAGAGTGGTATCAGAGCTCAGCAGTTGCGATACCCTACAAGTCCAGCTTGTAGGATAACCTAGCTAACGGCCGAAGCAGAGTGTCAAAACTATTTTTTCAAAATCGGTTGGATAGTTCTGATTAGGTCTGATTTTACTCCTTACCCCTCTGCTGTTCTCCTCTTACCTCTACATGTTTTGAATCCGCTCTCGTCTCTTTCTTCGAGTTCAGGAATTCTCGTGGTTGGGTTTCCGTCGTACCTTCAGGGTTTCGCTTCCTTCTTTGATAACGGTGTTCTACCATCCGGTGTTCAAGCTGCCTGATGAATCCGTCTACGGTGTTACCATTCTGTGTTCCTTCTCATGCCTTCCGGTGGTTTCCGACGCGACGACATCATCTACGCCAGATCCGATGCAGAGTCTGCATCACTCCGTTGTTCTGAACCTCGCTTGACGAGATCTTCAGTCTAATTCCGAGAGTTGGTTGCATAATCCGCTTATTCTTGTGCGGAGTAATGGTTTGGGTGCGCGATGGACTGATCACCATCCGACTACTCTTATCATTCGCTCTTGTACGTCGAATCAGTGGATCCAGCAGTTTTACTCCGTCCACGGAAGTTAGGGGTGGCTTTATTTGTCGATACCTCTACCTTCGACCTTTTGTTCCCGGGGTGTTCTCTCGACGATCACGGACAACGACCTCTTGTTAGTGGTGTCGCAAGGATCTACACGAAGCGAGAAGACGCAGATCGCCGACCTTCCTTCCCGGTACCATGAGGCGGATCTCGAGGGCGAGATCCATTGTTAGTGGTGTCGAATTGTGGCATCCCGCAAAACCACTACTAGAAAATCGCGTTGTTTTTGTGCATTGCATCATCATGACCGCATGCTCATGTCATCATGCCACATTGCATTTGAGCATCGTCATCGTCTTGCATTTGCTTGCGTCAAACTAATTTTCGGAAAACCCAAATTGTTTTCTAACACGCCCCATCTTCATTCAAACACGCAAACCCGGGTCGCCGGAATATTTTGTTTTGACTAAATATGTTTTGCAAACGGTCCGTTTAAATAAATAAAATATTACATTATTTTTAGCGGGGCAGTCGAACGGGCCGAATGACCCGAACGACCACCCCAGAAAAATACAAACGGCCCACCCCATTAATCCTACAGCTACCAACCTATCTACCCACACACCCCCTCCACCTCACCCCACCCAATAGACCGCTGCCACCTCACCCTCTCCTCTCCCCCCACCAACCAGAAACTGCCACCTCAGCAGCCTCTCTCTCCTAAACCCACCCCCACCCTGCCAACACACTCACGCACGCACACGCCCAGCCGACAGCCCCTGCCGCACCGATCCCCACGCCGCCCCTGGGACCCACCCGCACCGCGCGGCCCACCCCCCACCACGCGCTCCCTCCCCTGTTCCTCTTCTTCCCCTGCTCGGGCCTCCCCCGACCCGACGCGCTCCTTCCTCCCTCCCCGGGCTTCCTCTTCCCCCGCCCCGCCGCCGCTCGGACCCCCGCCTCGTCGCCGGCCCGAGCCCGACCCTCTCCTCCGGCCGTCCTGGTTTCCCTCGCCTCCGCCGTGCGGCCTCGCGTCCCCGACCAACCTCCTCGCCTCTCTGCTTCCCGCCGGCGAGCCGCCTCCGCCGCGCTTGCCTCCGCCCCGCCAGGCTCGCCGACCGCCTCCTCTTCCGCGCCTCCACGTCCTCTGCCTCCGGTCGCCGCGCGGCCGCCCTCTGCTCCTCCTCCTCCTGCGCCTCCGTCCGTGGCCTCTCCACCTCGCCTCCGTCCGCTCTCCCCTCTGCGTCTGGCCGCCAGCGGCGCCACCGCCCGCCTCTGCACCGCCCTTCCCTCGCTGGCCCGAGCTCGCCTCCCTCCTCCTCTCGGGCTCCTCCCAAGCGCCGCCCCGAGCTTCCTCCGGCCCTGCCGCCGGAGCCCGACGACCCCGACGCCGGCCGCCGCCCGTCTGCGCCAGCCCGAGCACCTCCCGTCGCCGCCGCTGGCACCCCAGGATGCCACCGCCGCCAGCGAGGACGTCAAGCCGCCGCAGCGCCTCTGCCTCCGCATGTCCGTGCCCTGCCCCCTGCCCGGCTGCAAGACCACCTCGTCGGGGATCTCCTGGGCCGCTGCCTCTCTCGCAGGTCCACGGAGGCCAGATCCCTTCGACGCCATCAGATCCCCGTACCCTGAAGGTGCTTGAAGGACCACGGACCAGAAACTCCCTCTCGGACCATCAAGCACTCCTACACGGACATGAGAACCGATCTTCGAATCTAAAGGCGCCGAGTGTTCCGGCATGGACCCGTCAAGATCTCCGTCACCAAACCCTCGAGGCCTCCCACACGGAACACCGAGAACTCCCCCCTGAATGCCAAGGTCGTCGACACGGATACGACATGAACTTCCCTCGGACGCCAAGGTCTAACCCTCGGACCCGAAGACCGATCCCGATGTACCGGAGACCAGACCCTCGACACGCCAAGATCTACCCTCGGACGCCAAGACCCGAACCGGGAGGACGCGAAGATCGCCACGAGAACGACAAGCACTTCACCCCGAAGCCAAGACCGACCCGACTTGAGGACCCGACAAGATCTGCGCAACGACAAGATCGGCACCGACCAGGGCGAATCTGATGCGCCCCCGACACCGAGCCAAGTACTCCTTTCGGACGCCGAGTCCGCCGAGAACCCGGATGCGACAAGATCTGCCCCATTGTTCGAGAATGTTCCCGTCGAGACCGATCCCGTCGAACCCCGAACCCCAGATCCGAACCCTGAGACCGACCCCGGACCCCGGAACCCCAAGTTCTGCCGAACCCTAATGTGTGACCCCTTTTCTCGAGCCTTATTTTATAAATGAAATAAAACCTGTTGCAAATTAATCATTCATCTCGCATACATATTTGTGTGGTTTGGGGGCCTTCTGCCGATTCACCTAATTAAATATAGGGCCCATATGCGGGCAAATCTAGCCTTATATTGGCCTCATTTAAACTTGTGTAGCGAACCGGTGCTATCTTTTATCTTGATAATGCAACATTCAAATTGCGGGGTAGCTAAACAACTTGAACCACCTAAATATTGTCGGGACCCCGGTTCCACTTAATATGACCTAATTGCATCGCACCTTTGCCATGTCATACATCATACATGCATCATGCCGACCTTTTGCCGTAGTATTAAATATTGCATCCGGTGTTTCTTCTAGTGTTTTGGTTCTTCGAGGATAAGGCCGTTGAGTTGATGCGAGTACCGACCCGATCTTCGGTTGAACCTTCGGCAATGTTTTCAGGCGAGCATCTCCCCCTTTTCTACCTATCTTACTTTTATAGCATTTATTCCCTCCTGTTGATCTATTGCTATCTGTGTTGCGATGCTCTAGTTTCCGTACCCTTGATATTACTTGCAGCCTTATATTGCCTTGGACACATCCTATTACCTGTTGTTTGGTAGATAGTTGGACTTGCGCGTCGTAGTCGCTTGCTCAGGTGCTGATGCGTGTCGTCAAGTGCCACAGTTGTTGATGTATTACCGCATGTTGATGTTGGATATGATCATAGTTTTACTTATCGTTCACTTTAATTCCTGTTTAACAACTAAAATTGAAATAAGCAGAGGCATCGGTGGGTGATAGATAACATTTGGTTTCCGAACGCCCACTTGTGTCCCGTAGGACCCCGAGTACTTGATACCTGTTCCTTGATTTATCGCGCTATCCACATCCGGGAGGTATATGGGACCCCCCTGAGCCAGAGCTTGATTCAGTCTTATTTCTTGGGGCCACAAACTAGTTTGAGGTTTTATTTACTATCCTGTACTTATGCCATGCTACTGCTTTATTTACGATTGTGCGAGGAGCACACTGTACTGTTTAGGTAAGCGGAGTGTTTTCGCGGTATCGACAAGCCCAGCCACACTTTCGGGTTCCCAGTCGTTTACAGCCATTGTCGCAAACCTTGAGTCCGTCTCGGAGCTTGCTTACTTCGTTGCGGGTCTACTCAATGGGGTGGCCCCCTGAAATATTTCTGAATCCTGTGATTGCTTTGTCGTGAAAGCCTCGTTGGGTTTTGATTTGGTTTTTCCGAGGTTGATCGAGTGTGTGTTGCTATTGGTGCACCCCGGCCGGGTAAAACTTTTTGAAAGTCGTGTCCGCGGTTATGGACGACTTGGAGCACAGTATCTCGACCATAGACAAGCATAACTAAAGTTTATTGCTATAAATTTGACTTTATAATGACTAGTAATCAGCTTCACTATAATGGAATGGCTAATTAATACTGCCCACAATTGCTTGTTTGGAGTGTCGCTTGCGACCATTGTACCTGACTAGTAATTATGGCAACTACAACGGAATGGCTGAATAAAAGTACCAACAACTGCTGGGTTTTTGGGTTATCTCATGCTAATTGTATCTGATTAGTAATTGTTGCAACTACAACGGAATGATTAACTAAAAGTGCCCATTGCTTATTCTATCAGGATGATTATCCAAATCTGACTAGTAATTGCTGCAACGATAACTGAATAAATAAACTGCCAACTGTGTGAGTTCCTCGGTTGACTTCCTCGTTTGGTATCGAGGGGGGAAACACCAGGATGGGTTTGTTTGGTGTTAGCTTCAGGTTGGATCCGGATAGGTCTTTCTTACCCCTCTCTGATTGCCGCTAGTCGTATCGAGTCTCTATAGGTTGTGTAGTGCATGCTGCCGCTGCCGCTCAGTCCACCATACCTATGTAGGCGAGGACCGCCGAACTCTAGTCTCGCCGTGTACTGGCCTCAGTACTGACGCTCCTCTTTTTCCTTTGCCCTTTGTCGGCACCCCTTTTGTTTAAGCAGGTTTTGAGATCGACGTTGTTAGCAGGGTTACCCTTCCGGCTTGTCCTGGGCAGGGTTATGGACGCCATTGGTTATTCTTCAGGGCTCTTAGCCCCATTTGTATCTTGTCCGTAGTCGGACGCTGTATCGTTTTACAGGTGATTTGGATCTTTGTATCGTATATTTGTATTCTTGACTCTTTGAGTCGCTGCTGTATATATATCTGTTCTGTGGGTCCCATCGAGGACTGTTGTGTAATGTTATTACTTCGTTTTCCACCCGCACGAAAGTGCCTGGTGGGCACCTTTGAATCGTTTCTATGCGGGTTTGGCGGGTTTCGCTAAAACTTGCATAGGTCCGATTCTGAGGGTGTTACAGCGAGGATCTGAACATTTATGGATATGAGGGGCAACACGTATATGTTGACCATGAACTAGCCGAACTAGACCAAAATATGTTGTCTTTTCATTGTACGCCAAACTATATTTAATTTTACGCCGAACTATGATCAATTTTATCCCAAACTATGCCGGACAATGTTGTGTATTTATATTATGCCGAACTATGCCGAAACCTGAACGAATTTAAGCCAAATTTGGACGGAAAAGGACGTCCCAGGAACCTGGTTTGAGAACACAAAAAAACATGTTTCGTCCGACCATATTTAGGTCTGGATTTCGGCCTGAAAACGGCCAACATGTAGGGATGCTATTACCCCCCCCCCCCCCCGCACACACACACTGAACCACCCCATTCGGTCACACTCCCTAGCTAACACGCACTCATCTGGCCCACGCCCCAGCGCCCAGACCCACCGCGCGGCCCCGATTACCGCGTACACGGGACACACACGTATGCTGGCGCACTTGCGACGCGTGGCCACCCGACCAAGTCCCTGCGACCGGCCGCACCACCGACCCTGCTCGATAATCCCCGCCTCCCTCCTTGGTCTGCAACCCTTCCACCGCTAAACTCTCTCTCTCTATCCCCAACAAGCGTCGCTGCCACCTCCATCTACCACCTCGCCTCGCCTCGCTCGCACCTGCAGGCCCCCAGAAACCGCTGCTGCTCCTCCCGCCCCTCTCCTCTGCTCGGGCCGCCAAGCTCCATCGCCGCACTCTGGCACTGTAAATCCTAGAGATCAATAGTAACGATTTTCATGGAATTTGGGAAAGAATCGTAAGGTGGGAATCGAGATTAGAGTTCATCAATCGAAAGTTGTTTAGGAATGTTGATTAATGACAGCTAGGGAACTCTAATTTTAGTTCTTCATTCTTACTTTCCTCCATGGCATAGCTGGCACATATATAGTACGTTTATTACATTACAACAAGTGTAATTAAGTAAAAGATAATAAATGACGCCAGCTTTTAACTGAGCGCAATAATACACCAGTGAGCATTGTGGATCGCCGATCCTTGTCCTTTGTGTCCGCTCTCATCATGGCCATTGGTTTGCCAAGTGTTGGACTATTCTCTTCAGTGGTCTGACAATCCCATCCCCTTGAGATATTCCTTGTCCTCAAGGCTGAAAATCTGGAAAGTGAGCGTGGATGAAACTAAAATCTTCCTAGGTCGCATCTTCCAGACCCAGACTCTCCCGGTGAATCAACATTTGCTTAAATGGTGACTTTTGGCGCAAGACGATCCTCTCATCCAATACCGCGAATGGTGTGGTCTTAATTTTCTCATCTGCTGTCACCAATGGAACATAAGGAAGAGGTACAACATTTGCTCCCACATGTTTCTTCAGGTGGATGGTGTGAAAAACAAGATGAATGTTTGTTGTATTGGGGAGATAGATCTTGTAGGATACTTCCCCCACTCGAGCGATGATCTTGAAGGGTCCATAATATTTTGTTGTATCTACCTGTATGCTTGAATCCGGAGATACACCATATCATTCACTTCATATTGGCGACCAGTCATGTGTTGATCAACATATACTTTCATCCTATTCTGGGCTTACTGGAGGTTCTTCTCGAGTCACTGGATCATGTGTTCCCTCTCAGTGATTGTTAGACGAGCTGGTGGAAATGTTTAAGCAGTCAGATCGAATTCTCCAATCTGTGTTGGTGGATAGTGATAGAGCGCCTCAAAAGGTTTCATTTTCAGAGATGAGTGGTAAGAGGTTTTGTACCACCATTCTGCTGTTGCTAGCCATTTAGTACATTGTTTAGGTTTCAAGAAAACCATACTGCATGGATAAGTTCGAGACACTAGTTGACTCGATCTGTCTGCCCATCGGTTTTTGGATGATACACATTAATGAATTTGAGTGTCACCTTGAAAGCCTGGAAAATCTACTGATACAGGTTGCTAGTGAATATTCGATCACAGTCAGAGATTATTTCCATGGGCGGTCCTTGCAATTTGACTATGTTATCCATAATCAATGCAACCACTTTCTCAACAGAATATGGGTGTGTTATTGCCATAAAATGATCATACTTGGTAAGTCTGTCCACTACCACTAGAATGACCTCCTTCTAATTGGATTTGGTCAAAGCTTCAATAAAATCTAGACTGATGGATGACTAAGGAATACCAGGTATTGGGAAGGGTTGAAGAAGACCTACTGGATGGGTGTGTTCCACTTTGGCTAGCTGACAAGTTGGACATTCAGATACAAATTTGGTTACCATTTGTTTGAGGTGAGGCTAGCATAATACACTTTTGATTCTTTGATAGGTAGTTTTGACTCTAGAGTGGCCACCCATAGCAGATTGATGGAAATTCTCCAGTAGGGTGAGCCTCATGTTGGTGGAAGCTCCTACATAGATTTTGCCTCCATGTCTAATGATCCCATCCTTGATAGTATACTCTAGAGGGTCTGACACATCTTTAGCTAGTTTTTGGAGGACTTTGTTACTATCAGCATCCTAAATGCAACTGGCTTGTACATCCTCTATCCATTCTGGAACACAAATAGTGATGGCATGACAAGTATTGTCTCTTCTAGACAGTGCATCAGCTGCTAGATTTTCCTTCCCTTTTTTGTATTCGATATTATAATCAAAATCTAGGAGTTTTAGTAGAAATTTATGTTGTATTCCTTCAATAATTTTTTGTGTTGTCATGAACCTGAGACTCTGCTGGTCAGTTTTGATAATCAGGGGACTACCTAGCAGGTAATGTATCCATTTCTTCAAAGCTTCCAGGATAGCCAATGCTTCCTTAGCATAAACAGATTTTGTTGTTTCTTTAGGACCTAAGCTCTTACTCATTTATGCCAATGGTCTACCATTCTGCATGAGAATAGGTCCTAAACTAGTTCCACATGCATCAGTTTCCAGCACAAATGGTTTGGAAAAATCAGACAGAGCTAAGACAGGACAGGTCGTCATGAGATTCTTCATCTTATTGAATGCAAGGGTGTGTTCCTCCTTCCATTAAAATGCATTGTTTTTCAGCAAGTCATGAAGTGGCCTGCAAATTTGTCCATAGCCTTTCACAAATCTTCTATAATATCCTGTGAGTCCCAGAAATCCTCTCAACTGAGAAACAGTGGTAGGTTTTGGCCACTGGCTGATGGCTGTGATGTTTTTACGTGTTGTTGCTACTCCCTTTGCAAAAATGATATGACCTAAGTATTCCAGTAAGGAGGTTGCAAATTCACAATTAGGTAATTTGAAAAACAAGGAGTCTTGCTGGAGAATATGGAATGTTATTCTCAGATATTGTATATGTTCTTCCATATTATAGTTGTATACCAAGATGTCATCAAAGAATACCAGAATAAACTTTCTGAGATGAGGTTTAAAGATGGTATTCATCAGGTTTTGAAATGTTGCAGGGGCATTTGTCAGTCCAAAGGGCACCACTTTGTACTCATAGTGTCCCATGTGGGTTTTAAATGTTGTTTTGGGAATATCTGCATTATTCATCCTGATTTGATGATATCCTGACCTGAGATCCAGTTTGGACAAAATGGATGCTCCCTGTAGCTAATCAAGTAAATCCTCAATCATAGGCATAGGAAATTTGTTCTTAATGGTGATAGAGTTCAGTAGTCTGTAATCAACACATAACCTCCAACTGCCATCTCTTTTTCTAACCATGATTGCAGGAGAGGAGTAGGGACTCAAACTTGCTATTATTTGTGCATTCTTGAGCATTTTATTTATGATTTCTTCCATAGCATCTTTTTTCATATGGGGCACTTTGTAAGGTCTCAGGTTAGGTGGTTGGGCACCTTCTAGTAGAGGAATAGCATGATCACAGTCTCTGATAGGGGGTAGGCCAGTTGGTTCCTTAGTGACTGACTAAAATTCATGTAAGGGAGTTTCAAATTCACTGGTACTAGGTGGGAGGATGAATCTTCTTCTGATTCTGAAGTGTGGATCTGAATGATGTAACCCATAACAGATTTTTCCATTAGCTTAATGATCTCTGCTCAATCCAGGACACATTTCTCTAGGGGAATAGTGTGATCAGTAAGGTTAATTGCATTTCCCTTATGATGGACTGTCAACAGCCTCAGTGGCAAATCCAGTGTAACTGGGCTAAGGCTATACATCTAGTCAATTCCAAGAATAATATCATATGTCTGAATTGGCAGCACATGAAATGTTGAAGAAAACATGTTGCGTTGGATATTGTAGGAAGAATTCTTGACCACATATTTGGATGTGAGGTGTCCACCTCCTGCCACATCTATGCTTCTATCTTTAATAGGAGAGAGAGACAACAATTACTCTTAATAGAAAATTTATAATCCATAAAAGTGTGTGAAATCCCACTGTCCACCAGAGCAACTGCTTTATGCCCCCCAATATTGATCAACAAGGAAAAGGTAGCAATGCTTGTAGTCCCTTCAGCTGCAGGTGCTGATAGATGCATGAATTCTGCTTTGCTTGGGCTATTGTCAGGAGTATTAGGAGTTGTATGAAAATATTGTTCAGTAGTAGGGGAATGTTCACTTTCAGGAGGTTCTTCCAATCCATCCTCCACCTCTTGAATAATATGTAATATCCTTCCTTGTATGCATCAATGTTCTCTGCTCCAAGGCTCTTTGCAATACCAGCACTGTCTAGCTGGCCTATCTTGTTGTTGTGGTGCAATGTGAGTTTTCTCTGGGAGGTGATTCACAGCCTGCTTGAGAGGAAATTTGAAGGAAGTTTGTGGATATGGAGTTTTCTATTTGGGTAGAGAGCTTTGGTCGTATGCTTTTCTAGCAGCTGCTCCATTCTCATAAACTTTAGCATACCCGTAGGCTTGTAGGATGCCACTAGGTCTCTGACCACTGACATCATGTTTAATGTCAGCCCTTAACCCTCCAATGAAACAGCTCATAATGAATGCCTCCTGCAGATATGGGTGGTCTCTTTTAACCAGCTGAACACATTCTTCAAAGCTGTCAATATAGAGTTGAACGGTGATAACCTGCTGAATATTTTTCAATCTTTCCACAACTTCACGAGCATTGGCTTGTGTGAATCGGTCTGCAATCATTTGGCAAAATTGTTGCCAGTGTACCATCTACCAAGGAATGCAGATATTTTTGAGCCATACATTTGCTCTGCCATAAAAGTGTATAGTGGCAATATTCACCCATTGTTCATATGGAGTTCCAGACATGTCAAAGAGTTTTTCACATTGCTGCAACCAGCCAATAGGATCCTCTACTGCAAACAGAGGAAACTCCAGCCTTGGTCCTTTGAGTACTGCATCTGCATAATAAGATATGCCTCCCACTTGATTGATTTTGTCATTCCTGTCAGTTTCCACTTGTGTCATCCTCACACCACAGCTGTTGTGATCATTATCCTGGACAATTGCTAAGAACTGGCCAGTGACAGGGTTAAAGTTTGCTGGTAACGATACCTGATATGGGTTGCTTAATGAGCTAGACCAGATACCAGGGTTTGGTGGCATGGAATATGGCAAGTTCGAGTGTTGTGATGGTTGTGCAATTGGTGGAACCTAAACAAGGTGTGGGATATGTATACCCATTAGGATGAATGTATGTAGTATTTTGCAAGACCATACTCTGTGTCAGTGTAGAAGAATGCACACTATCTGTAGTAACCATCTAAGTGCCTAGTGGGACAATTCCTGGAGGTTGTATTCCCGTGACTGAACCCGAAACATGTCCAACTACTAACTTTACTGATGATACATATGGTGCATGATGGTTCCAAGCTGTCAAATGCAGATTGAGCATCAAAAATGCCTGAAGCAGCCGTCTGTGCTCGTGTTGGGTCCATCTCCGCTTTGTCTACCGCCGCCTCGCGATCCCGCCACCTGAAACTCACAAATCGAAGCCGTCACCGGAATTTTACCATCGGCATAAATATTCTCCGGCAACCGTGACGAGACCCTCGATCTGAGCCCGAATGCTGCCACCGCCTCCAAGCCACCACCGTCGACGCGTCAAGATGAATGCCACCGCTTCCAATGCCACTATCGACCGAGACCCCCGCTACCGCCAAAAGGGTGAGGAGGGTGGGATTTTATGAGAGAGCCCAACCACCCTATCTTCCCTAATCGATTCGCCGCCACAGATCGAGGTCACACTAAATCTCGGAGCGCCTCCCTCCGAAAATTTTTCTGCCGAGGATGCTAAGAGGCTCCGATACCACTGTAAAGCCTAGAGATTGATAGTAACAATTTGCGTGGAATTTGGTAAAAGAATCGTAAGGTGGAAATCGAGATCAGAGTTCATTAATTGAAAGTAGTTGAGGAAAGTAGACTAAAGATAGCTAGGGAACTCTAATTCTTACTTTCCTCCATGACATAGCTAGCACATATATAGTACATTTATTACAGCAAGGGTAATTAAGTAAAATATAATAAATGACACCAGCTTTTAACTTAGCGCGATAATACACCAGTAAGCGTTGTGGATCGCCAATCCTTGTCATCTGTGTCCGCTCTCATCCTGGCTGTTGGTTTGCTGAGTGTTGGACTGTTCTCTTCAGGGGTCTGACAGGAACGTCGTCGCCCCATCGTCAGCTGCAATCCCCGTCGCCGCTTTTGAGCCACCACTCGCCAGCTTCCATCCCCGTCGACGACCTCGCCTCGCCAAGATCTTCCCGCGGCTGCGCCCTGCGCACCTGGCCTTCCGCATGTCCTCGCGGCCAGCAGAGACTACACCGGCCGTTCGCCTCGTTTTTGTTAAAGTGTATAAGTGGATTGCACTAGCCCTTCCCATCAGTTCGAACTTTTGGCAGCGTTGGCTAGTGCATGAAGCTTAACATGGTATCAGAGCCTAAGGTCTCGAGTTCAAGTCCTGGCTTCCGCAATTTATTCTAAAATTGATGTAAACCCCTCTGTGTCCACGTATAGGCCTCTTGAGTTATACGTGAGTTTCGCGCGCCGTCGCTTTCTTCCGGTTGCACGTGCTGACTTCTCCCCGTCACACGTGAGAGGGGGTGTTAAAGTGTATAAGTGGATTGCACTAGCCCTTTCCATCAGTTCGGACTTTTCGTTGCATTGGCTAGTGCATGAAGCTTAACAGTTTTGGCTTCCTCCTTTCCCGGGCAACCCTGCAAGCTCCTCATCGTCGAAACACTTCCGTCTAGCCGCTTCCCTTTCCCCCACGGCGGTGCCTCACCAAGTCGCCATTGCAACAGTTCTCCGCCGCCTAGGACCGTCTACTCGTCTGGTGCCCCGTGCCTTCCTGTCCAGCATGCGCTCGCCTTCCACGAACCGTGGTTCCCCTTGCCTCTTGCCACTCTAGCGCGCGCTGTTCTGCAAGCGTTTTCTGCACCAGTGTGTCACCGACAATTCCTTGAATTGTTGTTGCTATTGCAATATCTCACAGGATATTTTGTCTAGCTAATATGAGGCTAATATTGTATCTGTTTGTTTGTCGCCAGTGTGCTTCTGCTCAGGTTCTCCATGACCAAAACCGGAACCGGGTATAGACAATTGATGGTAGAACCAAAGGCCGCACTAGATGGTTGGCTGATACCGTATCCCGACATGGAGCGAGTCCAACTATACTGAAACAACGATGATGCATTAAAGTGAGGAGTCTGATGAAGTACATGGAACTCAACGCGAGATCTCCTTCCTGGATTTGAAATCCTCCATGGATCTGATGTATCCGAAGAAGTGGGACCACCAAGATCCAAAGTCCTCGAGATCTCCTTTCTGGAACCTCAAGGAGATGTCGTGGTACTGCCGACGAGTACGCCATGGAGGGGTCCTCAAAGAGCGTGTTTAGAGACGTGGGGTAAGGCGGAAGGTTGGCGGGTACGAGGTAACACAGCTTACCCATGTTTAAATCCCATGACGGTGTCCGTATCCTACTGCTTCTATAAATCACTGTAATGGCAATACGCCGAGTTACAGGAATCGGTTCGCTATGCGCGATATGAGTTGTGTTGTTTTCTAAAGGCTCCCATAGGTCCGTCTTATATAGTCGCCAGATCTAGGGTTACAGGAAAAGTCCTAGCTGGACAGGTTATAGAGTCCTACACGGTACATAACTAGTCTAACGTATCTGGCACTCCAAGGCTCCGGTTACGCTGGTGACTCCTCCGTAGCCTTCCTTTTCCGGCATGGGCCTCCCTTTTGAGTCCATCTAACTGGGCCGCCCAACAGGCCATGGGCCTTGCTCCCAACTATGGGCCACCCGGGTTATCCGGATTAGAGACATGCTATGGTGATACCCATTTAGCATATCCCCAACAGTAGCCCCCAGAGAACTCCAAGATCTTGCATCGTCTTGCCTCTTTAGTTTGAATTTTCCGTTTAGATGAATGTCGGCAAATCATCAAGCAATATCTTGTATGAAGGGATATGGGTAGGCTACACTAGCGCAAATCAAAATTTTCTACCGCATAAACCAAGATTAATGTTTTCATAGATAACGGGATTACCACTAGATGCGCAGTTGCAGAACTTGATGAAGCGCGTCGAGGCAGTGCAGAAATTCTACGTCTACTCCTTGTCCTCGTCCCATGAGAAGCTCCCCTTGCGCGGATCTTCCAAGTGCCACAGATGCAGCACCTCCGAGGTATCCACACGTGCGGGGTGGAAGCGTCAGATGCCGGACTGCTAGGTCCACGCGAGGAGTGGCGGTTGGGTGGAATGGTCTAGCCCTGGTCAGCTCGCACCACCCTCTCTTATATAGGTGTCCCTAGTGGGCTTCTACATTAACAGCCCATTAGTAGCCTAAGCCTCGTCTAATTTGGATCTAATCCTCATTAGGCTTCCAGCCCCATTAAGTGTGTGACCCTATAGGTTCATATAAGTGTAGACATGACACAAATACACTTATTCTGTCAATAGTTGGTAGCGGCCTCTAGAAAGACGTGCCAACTCCTAAATTCATAAAAAGTTCATATCGGACGAACTATCACAAGGTTTAGTACATGTCTTTTCCTTTGCCTCACGATATTTGGTCTAGCTCCAAGCTGACCTCTCTTTCTCAATACCGTGATTCGGAATCCCTTTACTAGGTTAACTCTTAACCTTATGTAGCCCAGCCATGCATTTCTGGATCCGATCACTCGAGGGGCCCAGAGATGTCTCTCTCAAGTAGAGAGGGGCAAATCACATCTTGATTGACCATGCCTTGCAGCATGTTTCAGGACAAACCCGAAAGCTACCTTTATCACTACCCAGTTACGGAGTAGCGTCTGATAGCCCCAAAGTAGGTCGATCCACATCTCGAGTACATGCCACAATCTCAGGTCTAAGGACAAAACGTACACGATTTATAGAGAGAGCTGCAAGTATAATTGCCAGTCTCATGTTGGGTCAGTCCAACCCCATGTTCATAACATGTGTCGACATCATTGGTTTGACATCTTCATGTCTATGACTTGCGAAACATAGTCATCAACCAATCGATGTGCTAGTCTAATATTCACGTGTGTCCTCACATGAACTCCCACTAGGGACAACTATTAAATAACCATACAAGTAAACAGTTTCACAAATAATTCACATAATTGCCAATCAATACAAGTTGCCTGATATGGATATTCAAGGAACATTACAATAACTCATGGATATATATGAAATATAATCATCTCTATGATTGCCTCTAGGGCATATTTCCTTCAGTCTCCCACTTGCACTAGAGTCAATCTACAATGTATCTAATTTTAATTGCTCTTGTGTGCGCTTCATGCGCGGGCTGCGGGAGAGGCTTAGTCAAGGGATCAACAACATTTGAGTCTGTATGTATTTTGCATATCATGACACTACCATCCTCAACGAACTCACGAATCTGATGGTAATGCATGCAAATATGTTTGTTCTTCTTGTGCTTTCTAGGTTCCTTGGCTTGTACAATAGCACCATTGTTGTCACAATAAACGTCCAAGGGATTGGACGCGCCTTGAACCACACCGAGATCGATCAGGAAATTCCTAATCCAAGCAGCTTCCTTTACAGCCTCCGAGGCAGCAATATATTTATCTTCTGTTGAAGAGGAGGTCACCATATCTTGCTTGGAACTTTTCCAGCTCACAGCACCACCATTCAGGACAAACACATAACCTGATTGCGATTTCGAATCATCTGAGTCGTTAAGGTAACTCGCATCTGTGTAACCCTTTACACTGAGTTCATCGTCACCTCCATAAAGTAGGAACACATCCTTAGTCCTTTTCAAGTACTTAAGGATGTTCTTTACCGCTGTCCACTGACCTTCACCTGGATCAGCCTGGTATCTGCTCGTAACACTTAGAGCATAGGAAACATTTGGGCGAGTACATATCATTGCAGACATGATGGATCCTATAGCCGAAGCATATGGAACCCTACTCATGCGCTCACGCTCATCAGTAGTCGAAGGACACTGAGTCTTGCTGAGTTTAATGCTGTGAGACATGGGTAAGAACCCCTTCTTAGCCTCTTCCATGCTAAACCGTTTCAACACTTTGTCAATATATGTACTCTGGCTTAATCTAATTAGCCTCCTTGATCTATATCTATAGATCTTGATGCCCATAATATATGCCGCTTCTCCCAAGTACTTCATCGAAAAACTATTTTTCAATGAGGTCTTAACAGACTTGAGCATAGGAATGTCATTTCCAATCAGCAATATGTCATCCACATATAAGATTATAAATACCAGCTTCTCCCACTTTCCTTCTTGTAAACACAAGGTTCTTGTTTGTTTTTGATGAAGCCAAACTCCTTTACAACTTCATCAAATCGAATGTTTCAACTCTGTGATGCTTGCTTTAGCCCATAAATGGACTTTAGAAGTTTGCATACCTTTCGAGCATTGCTTGGATCGACAAAACCTTCGGGCTGCATCAGATACACGTCCTTAGTTAGGATTCCATTTAGGAAAGCCGTCTTGACATCCATCTGCCATATTTCATAGTCCAAATGTTCATAAATGGCTAGAATAATCCGTATAGATTTAAGCATCACTACGGGCGAGAAAGTATCGTTGTAGTCAACTCCTTGAACTTGTCGAAAACCTTTTGGAACAAGTCGAGCTTTATGGATGTGAACATTTCCATCCATATAAATCTTCTTCTTATAGATCCATTTGCACTCGATGGCTTTAAAACCATCAGGCAGGTCAACCAAGTTCCAAACTTGATTGTCTCCCATGGACTATCTCGGATCTCATGGCAATCAGCCATTTCTTAGAGTCTGGGTCCACCATCGCTTCTGCATAGGTCGCGGGCTCATCATTGTCTAACAATAATAATTCCCGCGCTTCGCGGAGCCTCGCCGACCTTCATGGTTGTGGTGGTTCTATTGCCACGGGTTCCTCAACTTGTTCTGCTACAATAGCATCAGTCGTAGAAGCATCCCCGACTGGCTCATCTTGAACTTCTTCAAGTCGCACCAACCTTCCACTCGTTCCCTTTGTGAGGAACTCTTTCTCTAGGAAAACACCGCTACGAGCGACAAACACTTTGCCCTTTTCTCGGTTGTAGAAGTAATACCCCAAGGTTTCCCTTAGATATCTCACGAAAATGCACTTATCCGATTTGGGTGTTAGCTTGTCCGACTGAAGTCGCTTGACAAATGCATCACAACCCCAAATCTTTAGAAAATACAAACCGGGATTCTTTCCAGTCCACATCTCATATGATGTCTTAACTACGGATTTAGATGGTACCCTATTAAGTGTGAAAGCTTCTGTTTCTAGAGCGTAACCCCAAAATGACAATGGCAAATCCGAATGGATCATCATCGATCGAACCATGTCCAACAAAGTTCGTTTGCGCCGTTCAGGGACCCCGTTTCTTTGAGGCGTTCCGGGCGGCGTGAGTTGTGGAACAATTCCGCAACTCTTAAGATGATCGCTAAATTCGTGACTCAAATATTCACCTCCACAATCAGATCGCAAGGCCTTTATTTTCTTGCCACATTGATTCTCTACCTCATTCTGAAACTCCTTGAACTTTTCAAAAGTTTCAGACTTATTCCTCATCAAGTAGACATAACCATATCTAGTGAAATCATCAATAAAAGTAATGAAGTAGTGATATCCTCCTTTGGCTGTCGTGCTCATTGGTCCACATACATCAGTATGTATGAGTTCCAACAAGTCTGTCGCTCTCTCGGGTAAACCCGAAAAAGGCGTCTTGGTCATCTTTCCAAGTAAACAAGCCTGACATGTCTCGTATGATTAAAATCAAACGAAGTTAGAAGACCATCACCATGGAGCTTCTTCATGGGCTTTTCACTTATATGCCCCAAACGACAATTCCATAAATAGGTAGGACTCAAATCATTAGGCCGAAGCCTTTTAGCACTAACATTGTAAACATATGCATCATCAAGATTTAAAATAAATAACCCATTCACAATAGGAGCATTAGCCATAAACATATCATTCCTAGATATTAGACAACCATTGTTCATACTCGGAAATGAATATCCATCCCTCCTCAAACATGAAGGTGATAAAATGTTTCGACCCATACTAGGAATGTAACAACAATTATTCAAATCCATAATAAATCTTGACAGAAGGTGAAGTTGCATGATGCCGATGAACAATGCAGCAACCCTTGCTTTATTTCCGACGCGAAAATCCACTTCTCCCTTCTGCACTTCTCTAGTCCTTATTAGCCCCTGCATCGAATTGCAAATATGAGCAACCGATCCGGTATCAAATACCCAAGAGTTAACATAGGAATCAGCAAGAAGAATTTCCACAACATTTACAAGAACCGTACCTAAGTGGGAAGTACTCTTACTTCCACTCTTCTTCAAAGAAGCCTGGTACTTGCTGCAGTTTCTCTTCCAGTGGCCATGTTCATGACAAAAGAAGCACTCAGTGTCTTCTACAGATCCATCCTTTTGCTTGGGTGCAGGCTTGGGGATCGTATCCTTAGCCTTGCCCTTCTTCTTCCAAGAAGTACCATTTATTTTGAGGCTAGTCTTGTTCTGCACAGCCATCACATGGGTATGCCCTGCACACTTATTCATGTCACTTTGTTTTGTTTTTAGCATCCTGCATAACTCATTAAGGCCCTTCTCCGCCCCATGCATATGGTAGTTCGAAATTAAATGTCCATAGCCAGATGGAAGAGACGCCAAAATGAAATTAGTAGCCAACTCTTGGCCTAGTGTAAAACCAAGATTTTCCAAAGTCTGACTGTAACCAACCATTTTGATCACATGGGGGCCTACACCTGGTCCCTCTTCCAGCTTGAATTCCACAAAGGACTTGGCGACATTGTACCTCTCAGTCCTGGCCTGAGTCTGGAACATGTCCCTAAGCGCAATGATCATATCGTACGCTTCCTGATCCTCAAACTTCTTTTGGAGTTCAGGTTCCATGCATGCAAGCATAAGACAGCTAACCTCAAGAGAATCATCACATGCTCTCTTGTAGGCATTCTTGAGGGCAGCAAATGCATTATCAGCAGGTTCATCGGGGATTGGGGTATCCAGAACCGTTTCCTTTTTATTAGACCTGAGAACAATTCTCAGGTTTTGGACCAAGTCCGAATATTTTGTTCCATTAAGTTTATCTTTGTCAAGAATCGAACGCAAAGAAAAAGGTGATGTAGTGTTCGGTGCCATTGATTTACAATAGAAAACATGCAAAATACTAAGCCATGTAACCATGAAAGAGTAAAACATATTAAACAATTTAATAGCATATACTCCCACTTAAATCAATATACCTCTATTGATACTAAGTGATTCAAGATCCACAGTTAACAAGTCGACTAGTGAGCTTTAGCATCACTGCTAGAAGGCAAGGTAAATCGGTAAGCAACACTTGCTAATCATATCACATATGACTCTTGTTCTTGGGTGACATCTCTATGTCAAAACTAGGCGCCCAACCTTTATGCCCCAAGGTTCTTAACTGTTAAGATGACCTTGTCAAGTTCACCAACCCTTATGCGTGTAGGTATCCGATACAAACCCATCCAGCCATGGAAAACCGTGGCACCCTAATTTCATAGGCCCACCAACGATTGTACAGGGCATAGGATGGTGCAAGGTTTGGTTGGGACGGCACGATTTAACTTAAACTTTGTGAGGGATCATTCTACTTCTATCATCTAAGCATGCATAGTAGTAAAACGCATAATAATATCATTCACATAGATGTGACACAGTATGGCCCATTTTCTCATGGTGATCTCCATCACCATAGAACCTGCCCACCAAGATGATGTCCATCTTCATGTTCCATGCGAGCCATCCTCCAAGTGATGAGTTATCCAAGAACTAATACAAGATATTACTCCTAACAGCTAGTAATCAAAATTGCATAGTATTGGGATCATCACAAGTTGGCACACATGACATTACAATAATTGTCAACACATATGGCTCCAGCCGTGTTGCCCTACTCATGACACGCAGGTCATGAAAAATGTCATACATGCATCGCATACATATATGGGTCATACTGATCACACACATCCTGTAAAAACAAGTTATGCATAGAATCGCATTCTACCAGATCATGTGAACTCGCAACACCTAGTTACCTTACCGAGATACAAAAGGGGCTACAATAAAGGGGGGGTCTAGGGGGTCTCCCCCTGCGGGGTTCGAAGGGGCAGCACCACTAGCGGTATCTGATCAAACTCCTTTTGCGAAACTGTGAAAAATGAGAGATCGAATCTACACAATTTTCTTTAAGGATTTTGATCGGCAAATCAAATTTACCATAAACCGTCTATTGTTCCGGTCTGATCAAACTCCTTTGATCACGGTACATCGATTTAAGATCTAGGTTCCGATTCGATCAATTATATTGATCTTCGCGTGATTCAACGGGATTTATGTGTCACTGTCTACCCCGATGGCGGAAACCGATCGGTAGGGGTAAGTCGTTCGACAACCTTAGAATCACGATCACGGAAAGCAAGATCATAGATCAATCCTGAACCACCGCAATATAAACGATCACATCATTCATATCGATCTGCATATCACCATCTGCAAACATCCCGAACCTATAACTGAACAACATCGGCTATGATACCATTGAAGGGATACGGGTAGGCTACACTAGCGCAAATCAAAAATTTCTACTTCATAAACCGGGATTACTGTTGTCATAGATCACGGTATTACCACTAGATGCGCAGTTGCGGAACTTGATGAAGCTTGTCGAGGCAGTGCAGACGTTCTACGTCTCCTCCTTGTCCTCGTCCTATGAGCAACTCCCCTTGCGCGGCTCGTCCAAGTGCCATAGATGCAGCACCTCCGAAGTATCCACACGTGCGGGGTGGAAGCGTTAGACGCCAGACTGCTAGGTCCGCAGGTGCAACACAGGCGTGAGGAGTGGCGGCTGGGTGGAATGGTCTAGCCCTGGTTAGCTCGCCCCACCCTCTCTTATATAGGCGTCCCTAGTGGGCTTCTACATTAGCAGCCCATTAGTATCCTAAGCCTGGTATAATTTGGATCTAATCCTCATTAGGCTTCCAGCCCCATTAAGTGTGTGACCCTATAGGTTCATATACGTGTAGACATGACATGAATACACTTATTCTGTCAATAGTTGGTAGCGGCCTCTAGCAAGACGTGCCAACTCCTAAATGCATACAAAGATCATATCGGACGAACCATCACAAGGTTTAGTACATGTCTTTCCATTTGACTCACGATATTTGGTCTAGCTCCAAGCTGACCTCTCTTTCTCGATATCGTGATTCGGAATCCCTTTTACTAGGTTAACTCTTAACCTTATGTAGCACGAGCATGCATTTCTGGATCCAATCACTCGAGGGGCCCAGAGATATATCTCTCAAGTAGAGAGGGGGAAATCCCATCTTCATTGACCATGCCTTGCAGCATGTTTTAGGAAAAACCCGAAAGGTACCTTTATAACTACCCAGTTACGGATTAGCGTCTGATAGCCCCAAAGTAGGTCGATCCACATCTCAAGTACATGCGACAATCTCAGGTCTAAGGAAAAAACGTACACGATGTGTAGAGAGAGTTGCAAGTCTAATTGCCAGTCTCATGTTGGGTCAGTCCAACCCCATGTTCATAACATGTGTCCACATCATTGGTTTGATATCTCCATGTCTATCACTTGCGAAACATAGTCATCAACAATCGATGTGCTAGCCTAATATTCACGTGTGTCCTCACATGAACTCCGACTAGGGACAACTATTAAATAACCATACAAGTAAAGAGTTTCACAAACAATTCACATAATTGCCAATCAATACAAGTTGCCTGATATGGATATTCAAGGAACATTACGATAACTCATGGATACATATGAAATATTATCATCTCTATGATTGCCTCTAGGGCAAATTTCCTTCATTGTAGTCCTCCCAAGAACACTGCAATGCCGTCCTACTTCAATATGTAAGTCGGAGAACTGCTAAATCTTCCATCGTACTCTTCTCGTAGACGGACTAGATTCGTCCATGCCGGAATCTTCAGATGGGATGGTTCACCTTCCCATGTCAGCTAAAGCAACATAGAACATAGGTCAGCGATGCCTCATAACTCACACATGCAGAGAACACAATCATAACCGTTTTTCCCGCGCGAAGGATGTGAAACGTTGGTGGCGGTGGGAACATGCAGAAATTTCCGAGCACGCGCATGCACGCGCTGTCCATGCAGCAATCGTTCGATCAACTTGCACGAATCTTGACGTAGAGTACTATAAATTATAACCGTTATAGATGTTATCTTTTCACCGCATTCTTCCTCGTGTCATGTTCTTCCTCCAGCGAACATATCCTCGAGCTCTCCACGCCCACCGAGAAAAATCATAGCTTTCCCCAGTTCCACAATGTCCTTCCTCCCCGCACCAATGGCGAGCAGCAACACAACCCCATCTATGGCGGCAACGAGCGACGCCGTGGCGAAGCCGGTAGGCTCCATTCAGGTGCCCCCAGAGGGCCTGGTGCTGCCACGCACCACGGTGGTGGAATCCACTGGCGGTGACCATATTCCGGCGGGGCTGGGACCACAGGAGGAGGAGTTCAACTCTCACAAGGGAGAGTGGCGCGGCTCCGATATCGCTAATAGAAATCTCAAGGAGATGCTCGTCGAGGGGTACCTCCCCACGACGGAGGGGATGGCCTGGAGGGGCGGAGCCGGCCGGCGAGGTCATCCCTTCTCCCCAAGCCGGAGAGAAGGTGTACCACAAAGCATAACATGTACGCGGTTTCTCCCTCCCAATCTCCGACTTATTCTTAGAGTTCCTTAGCCACTACTAGGTTCAACCTCACAACCTATCTATGAATAGCATCCTCGCGCTTAGAAACTATGCGGCTCTTTGTGAGGGCTACCTAGGAATTAGGCCTAGGTTAGATCTGTTTATCTATTTCTTCACCGTCCAGAGGGAAGCTGGAGTGAGAAAGGATGAACTCAGAAATTGTGGGACCATTAGCTTCAAGATTTGGCCTCGTCGGCGGTTCCCCGACATTGTAGGCCACGAGTCCTGCAAAAATTGGTAGTGGACGTACTTCTACGACCCAGATATCCCTCTGGATGGCCGAGAAGCATCGTACCCGGACTTTGTCGACGGGGCCGCCGCTGAAGCCCCAACATGGAGATCCCAAGCCCTCCTTCCCTCCGACGATGAAGCCTCCCATGCTGTAAGGCAGATCGAGTGGTTCATAGAGACGGGTCTAACCGGGTTGGACCTAGCTATGTGCTGGTTCATCGGGTGGATTCAGCCTTTGCAGCACCACGCGAAGATGATGCACCAGTATACCAAGGATAGGAAGGATAGCCTCCGCATCTCCGAGGTCAACTTCTCGAGTGACTCCATCAAGCTCCGCCTCAAGGACATCGTCAAGGTGAAGGATAGGAAGCGTGGCTTCACCATCACCTATGACATGTTCGAGGATGCCAAGATCCCATAGGTATCTATTTATTTTTCGTGTATGACATAAACTCCAGTTCTTCCATCTAGCCATTACCATTACATCTAACACTTCGGGATTCACTTAACAGCTAAAGACTCTAGATGAGGATAGCATGGTTGTCCAAGTCTATGACCCCATGATGAAGGAAGTCACCGTCGTGTCCGACAATGGTGTTCCGTTGGTGCGAAAGCAAAAGAGCTCCACCTCCGATGCTGCCGACGGAGCCAAGAAGAAGAAGACGGAGGGTGGAGCCTCCAAGAAGTCCACCGCCGCCCTGTAGGCGGAGAAAATAGGAATCACCGACATCCCGTTTACCAAGGCACCAACTGTTGTGTAAGCTTCTTATCATCCGACATTGTCTCTTTTGCGTGTTTCAGGAAGAAGGCTAGTTTGAGTTTGAAGAAGACCTCCAAAACATCAGGGGCTTCTAAAAACATTAAAGATATGTTGCACCAAGCATCTCCCACCATCGCCCCTACAACTCCCAGCGTCCAGCCTGCTGCCGCACCAACAAGCTCTTCGGCTAAGGTAGCATCTGTCCCTTCCGCCAAGGAAGTGGACCCAGGTGTTACCGCGGATCTTGTTGTTGTCAGCGAGAAAGCAACAAAAGAAAGCACCGCATCAAAAATGGCTGAAGCTCCGGCTAAGGATGCCACTGGTAGCGGTAAGGTGATGGTGGAAGGCGGCGCCACTGCATCCAAGACGCCAACATAGCTCCTGAAGATTTTCTACCTGGCGCTTATGCCGAATGGCTCAGCTCTGGCTCCTGTTGCAGCGCCAACTTGTCCGACATGTGGTCTTGAGGAGCTGCTCAGGCAGGCGGATATCCTACATGGAAATAGTCTTTCCTTCAGCAAGATATTTGCGGAGAGTGCTACCAACCTTAAGATCATTGCACTTGTAAGTTTTATTTGACTTTTGCATTTCATATGTAGTATCCCACTGTAGCCCCCGAGGATTTAGACGGAAAACCATAGGTCTTTGCATCTGAATGCTCTAAGAGTGACTAAGCTAGAAAACTTCGCACTGTAGCCCCCAAGTATGTAGTCTGAATGAATTATTCCGACTAGATACTTTTAAAGTAGCATACGCAGTGTTTGTAAATTTCAATACTATAGCCCCCAAGCCTCTAGTTGAAATATAATTAGTTCCGACTAGATGCTTAAAGAAAGACTAAGCATATTGCCGAGTTAAAAACTCTTACTGTAGCCGCCAAGCCTCTAGGTGGATATTTATCCGGCTAGATGCTCTAAGTAGACTAAGCAACTTTGATCTTGTTTCCACAGAATGAGAATGCTCGGAGAGGCGTCGCGAACAAGAAGTTCCACAAGATGCATGCTGAACTGGAAGCTGGAACGGGTAAAACTACCTTCTTCAAGGATCAAATCACCAAGAGCAAGAGTCTGTTTTTCCTTTCAATTTTGCACTCAAACTTGGTCTTGTGCCATCACTCTCCGACTACTAATTGTGTGCTGTCATTTTTCTGACTTGCAAAAACTATTGCCAAGGCGAAGGACATTGTCGAGCAATCCAAGCACATAGAACTACTGGATAGCGAGAACAAGATCCTCAAGCAGGAGAGGGCTGACACTCTGAAAATGCATGAAGAGTCCGTGAAGGCCATGCAGGAGTCTGCAACCACGGAGATCAACCGACTAAAGGAGGAAATTACAATCCTCAAGGAGCGGAAGAAAGCTGCCAATGAGTAGAATCAGCGCAACCTTGAGGCTTACAAGGTTCTCCGACAAGAACGTGACTCCATGGAGGAGACACTTCAACAAGCAGAGGCGAGCATCTTTGGTCAGAGATCTCCTTCTTGTACTTCTGTAAGCCAGATATTCTGAAATTTTTGTGTTTTTTGAACTCATGTACTCCTTTGCTAGCCAGAAAAGTAGCTTCTATTGGTTTAACCAATACGCGTCCTCCGCCAAAAGAATGCATGGTCCGTGCCGGCAACTTCATTAGTACCGCCATCAAGCAAGCCAAAGATATTTCCAAGCCCCTGAACATCAACATCAAGGTGGTGGATTCCATCATGAAGTACTCGGAAATTCTGCGCCAAGCCGCCGAGCATATCGTAAGCTGGAAAGCTTCATGTACCCGGGCTGGTGCTAGAATGTCGCTGGAAATGGTTAAGGCCCACTACAAGAATGTGGAAATCGACACGGTGACCTCGGGTCTGCCTGACGTAGACGATGACAGCCAAAAGATTGATCACAAAGCTATTTGGGCATCGCTCGCCAGCTACAACACCAGGGTCTCCGATTTGGTCGATCCAAACTCCTTTTTGTCTCTTGAGATCATTGATGGTGACAAGCCCAGCTCATCCGAGTCCCTCAAAAGCACTGACTTTGAAGATGATCAGGATGGCTCTCCTGCTGCCGACGATGCGACCTCAAAGTCTCTTGCGCTAGAGGAATGAAAAACACTTTTTAATATTTGTCTCCTCTGGATGTATGTATGCGAAAAACTACTGTGTTAATCTTAAGGCGGAAAACAATAGTTGTATCTTTCCTGCTACTTAAGTACTACTTTCAGCATGTAAATATTTCTCTAAGCAGGTGCTGGCTTATCCATTACTTTGGTTTTTATGCTTGAGTTTTCTTGAGTCGGAAGACTCGTAATCGGAACCATGTCCTCAAGTGATGATGCCCAATGGCACCGTCAAAACCTAAACACAAAATCGCCGACTTCAAGTGCCAAAAGTTACTACTCCAGAATCCACATAAAAACAACAAAGAACGTGAAGACCAGAAAACTTAAGCTAACGCCCGTAGGCGGAATTTTCACAAGTGCAAATGCAAAACTTGCGCATAAAGGTTTTATACAATTCAAAAATGAACACTAAATGAGGTAAAAGGCTCAAGAATATGAGGGAACCAAAGAGCTTTATTTCATTGATCATATAAGAGGTACACAGTAGATAAAAATATGCTAAGTGTAGAAAGGACGTAGCTGTGCTATGTTCCATGGCCGATCAAGTTCCAGGTAGTCATCATCCGGGTCACGTCGCTTACTCTTATGATCATCGCTGGGTCTATCCTCAAGTTCACGATTGACAACGAGGTAGTAAGACCCATTGAGTAGCGCCTTTCTTATGATGAATGATCCTTCCCATGCCAGGGATAATTTGTGTGACTTCTTCTTCTTAAGTCAGAGCACCAGATACCCCTCTTTAAACGAGCGATGCCGAACGCGGCGACTATGGTAGTTGTGTATCTTCTGCTGGTAGATGGCGGATCTTTGGCATGCCAATACGCGCTCTTCCTCGAGAAGGTCCACATCTAGGCGCCTGGATTCTTTAGCGTGATCTTCGTCATTGGTGGCAACTCTTGGTGAATCATGAAGGATGTCAGAAGGCAGGATGGCTTCTGCTCCATATACCATGAAATAAGGAGTGTAGCCGATAGATCTGTTGGGTGTAGTTCGTAAACTCCACATAACATATGGTAACTCCTCCGCCCAGGCTCCAGCTGCTCTATGCAGCGGTGCCTCGAGACGTGTGTTGATTCCCTGCATAATTAATCCATTGGCTCGCTCAACTTGGCCATTGGACTGTGGATGTGCCACAGATGCTAGGTAAAGTGGGATGCCCTTCCCCCAACAATAAGCTTCCACTTCGCTGAGTGATAAGTCGCTTCCATTGTTAGTGATAATGCTATGTGGCAGACCAAATCTCACCACTATATCCCGGACAAACCTAAGGGCAGTTGCCCCATCAAGCTTTCTAATGGGTTTATCTTCGATCCATTTGGTGAATTTATCAACTGTTACTAGCAAATGCGAAAATGCACATGGTGTCGTCTGTAATGGACCAACCATGTCTAGCCCCCAGATTGCAGACGGCCAAGTTATTGGTATTGTTCGTAATTCTTCAGCTGAAACATGTGGTTGTCGGGCATAATACTGGCATCCCATGCATGTCTCAACCAACTTGTCAGCATCCGCCTTTGCGGTCAGCCAGTAGAATCCTTGACGGAAGGCTTTGGAGAGCAACGGTCAAGAAGCAGCGTGATGCCCGCAATCTCCGAGATGGATCTCACGAAAGATTTCAATACCTTCTTGTTGGGAAACACACTTGAGGTATACACCAGTGGTGCTTCTTTTGTAGAGTTATCCATTTATTATTGTAGAGCCCTTTGCTCGACATACTATTTGCCGACTTTCGACCTCGTCGATGGGCAAGGTTCCGTGTATGAGATACTCCATGAACGGTTTTGTACAAGCCGGAGGGACCTTTGTCACTGTGTGCATGAAAGAGTCAACTCTATCCTGGTTCTCAGGGTCTGCTCCCTTCACAAATGGTGTCCGTAGATGCTCCAGAAAAATGCCAGGAGGAATTTGTTTGCGCCCTGACCCAAGCTTTGACAGTAGATCAGCCGCCTCATTTTCCTCCCTCGGGACATACTTGACTTTGTAGCCTAAGAAGATCTTGGCTATCTCATCCACTTCGTCTCGATATGCCACCATCATAGGGTTCCGCGAGTTCCAGGTGCCACCCACCTACTTGGAAACCAAGTCGGAATCTCCACAACAAACTATGCGCTTGATGCCAATATCCTTGGCTACGCGAAGTCCGTACATGATTGATTCATATTCTGCCATGTTGTTTGTAGCCTCGAAGTGGATCTGCAAAATGTAGTGCAGATTTTCCCCTGTTGGTGACTGTCGTAGTACACCATCCCCTGAGCAGTTGAGTAGCTTTGATCCATCAAAGTGCATCACCTAGTATTCTGGCTCTGGTATAGGGGTAGCATCTGGCATCTCCGTCCAATCGGCAATAAAATCCGCCAAGACCTGTGATTTGATACTGTTGCGTCTCTTATAGGTGATCTCGAAGGCGGCAAGCTCAATGCCCCACTTCGCAACCCTTATTGTAGCATCGTTGTAGTTGATGATGTCGGACAGTGGAGCTTTGCTCATAGCTGTGATGGGATGCTCCTGGAAATAGTGCCTTAGCTTCCGAGAAGCAAGGAACACTCCATAAGCTAGCTTCTGGTAGTGCGGCTAACGCTGCTTGGACTCCGTCAATACTCTCTTACATAGTAAACTAGTCATTGAACTCCGTACTCATGCCCTGATTCTTTCCGCTCTACCATGACGACGATGCTTATTATCCGGTTGGTGGCCGCTATGTAGATCAACATAGGCTCCATAGGCTCGGGTGCTGCAAGTATAGGTGTCGAGGAGAGTATCTCCTTTAGCTTCTTTAGTGCTACATATGCCTCGTCCGTCCATGTGAATTTCTCTGCCTTCTTCAGCAACTTGTATAGCGGCAGAGCCTTCTCTCCAAGTTGGCTGACGAATCGGCTTACTGCTGCAACATAGCCTGTAAGCCGTTGTAGGTCCTTCAGGCATGTCAGACAGTTTATGTATAGGATGGCCTTGATCTTCTCTGGATTGACTTCAATTTCACGCTGTGAAATGATGCAGCCCAACAATTTGCCGGTTGGAACCCCAAAGACACACTTCTTTGGGTTAAGCATCATGTTGTATTTCCGAAGATTATCAAAGATTTCTTTTAAGTTGGAGATTAAGTCGTTTGACTTTTTAGACATCACCGCTATATCGTCCACATAGGCATGAATGTTCCGACCAATTTTATCGTGTAGGCAACGCTGCATAGTCCGCTGGTGCGTTTTTCAGTCCATAGGGCATCGTGACATAGAAAAACATGCCATATGGTGTGGTGAACAAAGTGGCCAATTGGTCCGACTTCCTCATCTTTATCTGGTGGTATCCAGAGTATGCATCAAGAAAACACAAAAGTTCTGAGCCAGCCGTCGAGTCAATGACTTGGTCAATGCGAGGAAAAGAAAACAGATCTTTAGGACACGCATTGTTCAAGCTAGTGTAATCAATGCACATTCTAAATTCTTTGGTTCCCTTTTTGGGGACAAGTACAGGATTGGCGACCCATCGGGTGTGAAGGACTTCTCGGATAAAACTAGCCTTAAGTAACCTAGCTATCTCTTTGCCTATGGTGCGTCTCTTATCGTCTCCGAAGCGTCGCAGAGGTTGTTTCACCGGTTTGCATTTTGGATCAATATTCAAGCTGTGCTCGGCAAGTTCCCTAGGTACACCTTTCATGTCAGTAGGTTTCCAGGCAAAGATCTCCCTATTCTCACGGAGGAACTCGACGAGCGCACTTTCCTATTTAGGGTCTAGGTTCGTCCCAAAGGCGGTGGTCTTGGAGGCATCAACTACCACAAGTACCATCGTCTTGGTCTCGATGGCGGCCTTGAAGGCGGGATCGGAGTTAGAAATCTTCTTCTTCGATGTCGGCATCTCCGTGTCATCGACCTTGATCTAGATCTCCTTGAATTCTTCGCTGTAGAGGACAACTTCTGCAAAGGCCGCCTCTCTAATCTCGCAGTCCCTTGCCTTGGTAAAGCTTCCGGAAATGGTGATGATGTCGTTTGGTCCGGGTATCTTGAGCTTGTTGTAGACGAAGCATGGTTTGTCCATGAAGACGTGGAAGATGTCGCGTCCGAAGATGACGTGGTACACGCTCTTGAAGGGTACCACCTCGAAGGTCATGCATTCTGGGCGGTGATTATTAACATTGCCAAAAGCGACCCGAAGCGTGATGCACCCAAGGGACCGAGGCTCCCTGCCAGGAACTACGCCATGGAACATGGTGCTGGTCCACCTTAGGTTGGCCTCCTTCAAGTTCATCTAGTGCAGCGTATCCAGGTACATGATGTTGATGCTACTTCCACTGTCCACCATGCATTTGGTGAACTTGTTGCCGTCAATCAGTGGGTTGAATACCATGGCATACTGTTTCTTTGTAGGGATGATGTCTGGGTGATCCTTCCTGTCCCAAGTGATTGGAATCTCCGACCAGTGCAGGTACTAGAGAACTAGGGGTAGGGTGGCCAATAGTATCCTCATGGAGGTTTTCTGTTGCTGGACAGTAGGGGTACCAAGGAAAGTGTGGTAGACGGCAACCTTCTTCTCAAAGGGGTTCTTGCCCTTCCCATCGCTCTTTTTGGCGTGCTTGGGGTCAACGTCTTCATCCATGTCACTTGAATCCTTGGACTCCTCTTCCTTCTTCTTCCCTTTGCCATTGCCTCGCGGTCAGTTCTTCTGACCTCACTTGCAACCGGACTCCGGGTCCTCCTTGAGGTTGTTGACAAACTTGCAACGGCGTTTGGTGTGAGTGGCTTTGCCATTGGCGTCGAGGTGTACAAGGCATGGCATATCATGGTACTCCTCGTACATTTGGGGAACACGGAGCGCTGCCGAGGTAGTTTCACTACCTCGCTGCTGCCCACGACCAGCCCCCGTCCTCAGCCACGCTGTCCGCCATCACCTCGTCTTGCAAATGTCATGGCGACCATGTCGGAGGTTTGCTTTTCTTTTGGCGGGTTCTTCCACTTGGTGTTGTTGTTCCTCTTAGCTTGAGTTGGAATGGCTGTTGCCGGCAAGGATCCGCGAGCTTCGTCGCCGACAGCCGCGAACTTACTGTCCAACTGGATCATCTAGTTGAGGTCGAGCATGTGATTGTCCTTTAGGCGCTTCAACTTATGTCTGAGCAACGTACCTTTCTCCAACCCATCGACGAAGGCGGCAATGGCGGTTTGAGCATGCACTCCTGCGCAGGAATTGTTCGTATCCAGCCAGCGGGAGAGGTAGGTGCGAGATGACTCGTCTTTCTCTTGCACGCACCACTATAGATCACCAACAGTGCAGGGACGCTTGTACGTACCCTCGAAGTTCTTGGTGAATGCTTCTTGCATGTCCAACCAGTTGCAGATGGACTTCTCTGGCAAGTCATCAATCCATTGGTGGGCCGTGCCCGTCAGCATCAGCGGGAGGTACTTGACGGCAATGTTGGGGTTACCCCCGGCGATCTCCACAGCATTGCCGTAATCCTGCAACCGCGTAACTGGTTTGGCGGTGCCTTCATAGGGCTTGATGGTATTGTCAATCCGGAAACCCCTGGGGTAAGTTGCGGTCCATATCTCAGGTGCAAAGCAACGTGGTCCCAGGTATGGTCCTTCCCGGGCCTCGTTAATTTTGTCCAGCTGTGAATGTGCGTCGTATGGCTTCGGGCTTGTTCTTTTCTTATTGACGCCAGGGGATGGGAAGCGTGAACGATGCGAGCCTCCTTCGCCATGGTGGCTTCTAGGGGGCGACGGAGGCGAAGGTGGCGGTGGGTTAGCCTTCTTGTTGTTACCCTACTGCCATGCCTCAAGCTTGTCGCGGTTGCTTGTCGAACGCAGAGGGTCATGGCTTGACCTGCTCTTATGTCCTTCATTGCGCTCTCCATCATGACGGGGCTGCTCTGCGTTGTCGCGAATGATGATGCTGCTTTGCCTTGGTGGAGGCATGTCTGTACGATGATGAGCTTTGGGGTCTTTGTGATGTCGGGGAGATCGGGGCGGTGGAGATGGACGACGAGGATGAGCCTTGCCTCCGTAGTCAGAGGATATGGGGATAGCGTCCTTCCTGTTGCGTGCATCCCTCCGTCTTCGTTCTGATGAACCCATCTGATACCCGACATCCTGAGGAGATCGGTCCCTTGGTGGCTTAGGATTTCTAGACTGGCAATATGCTGGGTCAGACTCAAGCCTCTGGGAGGTGGCCTTTTCGTGCTGTTTCACCCCCTTTAATACAAGGTCATAGACCTGTTCCATAGCCGCGGGTGATCTATCGTTCTCTAGAAGAGTCTTGGCGATGACTAGGTTGATAATAGGAGTGGGAATGACCTTCCTGCCTTTGCTGTCAATGTATGGCTTGGCTTGTGGCGGCTTCGGGGGATCCCATCCTAGGTTTCTCCATACACCAGGATCGTTGATGACGCGAGCCGGAGATTTCTTAGCCTTCTGCTGCTTGAGCAGAGTCTTGTACTTGGCCTCCATGGCTCTAGCTTTCTCTATTGACTTATGCGCCTTGGCCAGATCATGATCTAGCTTTGCGCCTTACTCCGCGATGCCATGCGCTTCCTCCAGCAGCTACTGGCGCTTCTTGTCAAGATGGACTATGTTCCTTATGTGAGCCATAGTCATGGGATCGACGAGCAAATTTCCGTACATCACTCTATCAGCTAGAGTGATTTGGGCAGCCACAAACGTAGATGCTGGAGGCGGCGGGTTTGTGGTGTTGTTTTTACTCGGACCGATGTTGAGTTCCTGCGGCTGCTGCACTGGGTTAGGCGGAGGGGGCATGACCTTTGTGTGATCATTGTCGGAAGCAACAGGTGGTCCCTTCCCATTGTCCAGCGCTTTAGGCGGAGCTTGTCCTGGTTGATCTTCCTCCATCACGTTCCCACTGGCGACGAACACCTCTCCGAATGTGACGGCCTTGTCAGCCTGCTCGTCGCGCCTGATATCCTCCTCCATCTCCTGTATAGCAGAGTCAAGTTCCTCCGGGCTGAAGTCTATTTCCTCCGAGTCAGCGCTAATGTCGGCATAGAGCGCGTCCAGGACGGAGTCGAAGGGTGCCGACGCCTCCTCGATGATGGGTGGTGGTGGTGTGACAGCAGCGACGATGACTGGAGGCGGTGGTGCGGCTTCAGCGACGATGACTGGAGGTGGTGGTGGCGGTGGCTGAGGCGGAAGGGCGCCGGGTAGGACCGTGAGCGCCGCCTGAGCTTCTGCGTCAGCGGACACGAAGTTGTTGATGGTCTTCACCATGCCTTCGAAAGTGAGGCGTCCCGAAGCTTGCATCCGCCTTAAAGTATGTCGGAGAAGTGTACCGCGGTCCAGTCCTTCCACAAAGTGATACTCATCATTGGGGTAATGCTCCAGGTCGGCCCGTATACGGAGCCACCTGGCTAGGTAATCGCGGGCGTTTTCACCCTCTCTTTAGAGCAACGCGCCAGATCAAAGATAGTTACCATGCCGACGAACTTGGATCTCTGCTGTCCAGACGCACGGGCAAAGCCGGCGGACTTGCAACGATCTTCCACCATTATATCCTGCATAGGGGCGGCTTGGGTGGGCCTTGAATTTTTCCGATCTATGCCGGCAAACTCCAAAGAGAGATCCGACTTCGATCCTTCCGCGAACATATCCTGCCCGTAGGCGATCCGTGCGGGCCTTGACGTTCCTCCGACTTCCAGGGAACTAGTGCCTGAGTTGGTTTCGCTGATGAAGAGGTGGATGTCCCCGATTGGGACAATCGAGCAGCGGGTGGTGTTCGTCTTTGCCGGGATCCAGAACTCGTCGGGAGGGACGATCAGAACGTTCCCGGAGAAGAGAACACGGCCGATGGCTACGGTTTCACCGATTCCTGTGAAGAGCTTGGACCTCGCCCGTAGTAGAGCCTGAAGCGCCTCTTGCCCCACGGTGGGCACCAACTGTCGTGGTATTGCCGACGAGTACGCCATGGAGGGGTCCTACAGAGTGTGTTTAGAGACGTGGGGTAAGTCCGAAGGTTGGCGTGCATGAGGTAACACAGCTTACCCAGGTTCAAATCCCATGACGGTGCCAGGATCCTACTCCTGCTATAAATCACTATAATGGCAATACGCCGAGTTACAGGGATCGGTTCACTGTGCGCGATATGAGTTGTGTTGTTTCCTAAAGGCTCCCATAGGTCTGGCTTATATAGTCGCTAGATCTAGGGTTACAAGAAAAGTCCTAGCCAGACAGGTTATAGAGTCCTACACGGTACAGAACTAGTCTAACGTGTCTTGCACTCCAAGGCTCCGGGTACGCTGGTGACTCCTCCATAGCCTTCCTTTGTCCGGCATGGGCCTCCCTTCTGGATCCATCTAACTGGGCCGCCCAGCAGGACATGGACCTTGCTACCAACTGTGGGCCACCCGGGTTATCCGGATTATAGACATGCTATGGTGATACCCATTTAGCATATCCCCAACAGGAGATGTCGTCAAGTTCTCCATTCTGGATGCAAAGACCTGAACCCCGTCGAACCCCGAACCAAGATCGCTGAGCCCCTATCACTACTAGAGAAAACCTTATGCCAGGCGCACCTAAAAGCATATGCGAGGCGCATATCGTATGCGCACTTTGAGCCTCGCCTATTTTTTATGCGAGGCGCATATGATATGCGCATCCTATACTTCACATATGTGAGGCGCATATCGATATGCGCCTCCTATATTCTGCATATGCGAGGCGCATATTGATATGCGCCTCCTATACTTTGCATATGGGCCTCCTATATTGTTCATATGCGAGGAACATATTGATTTGAATGCGCCTCGTATATTATTTTTGAATTTCAAAAAAAAGGCGGCCAGATCTAGATCTAGATCTGGCTAGAATTTCGTCGGAGCTCGTTGGAGACCATGCTCGTGGCCACAACCTACCACCACAAGCATGTGCAGGAGGCCATGTCCATGGGGATCACCGGAGATGTTGGAGGAGGATGAGGCCACCGGAGGTGGAGGAGGAGATGGTCGGTGTGGTTGTGGAGGCCATGGCCGGAGTGGTTGCCGGAGGAGGAGAAGGTCGCCGGAGGAAGAGGAGGAGGAGGAGAGTGGAGGAGGAGGAGAGTGGAGAAGGAGGAGGAGAAGAGGAGAAGAAGGAGAGATGGAGGAGAAGGAGCGATGGAGGAGGAGAAGGAGGAGAGGTGGAGGAGGAGGAGAGGTGGAGGAGAAGGACAAGTAGAAGAGGGAGAGGTGGTAGGTGTTATATAGGTGTGGTAGGTGGCTGTTTCGAATTTGAATCTGGCCATGTTATAGGAGGCGCATATTGCTACATATGTGCCTCGTATACTTCAAACTATAGGAGGCACATATTGCTCCATATGTGCCTCCTATACTTCGAACTATAGGAGGCGCATATGACCATATGCGCCTCGCCTATGCGGCCACCTACCTCCACCCGGGCTTGCATGACTTACTTGAGGCACACTCTAGAGGAGCAAGAGACTTCACTTACATATGAGTGTCAACCAATGGAGGTTGAGCGAGTTTCTATGGTGAATCAATGGGGGAAATGAGGTGGGGAGGAGGAGGGGGGCGACCAGATTTGTCTTGGTGGAGGAGGAAGAAGTGAGACAAGTGAGTGTGGTGGTAGTTGGCTCCATGCGCAAAAAGCTGGAAAAAGGTGGTGCCAGGTTATAGGAGGCGCATATTGCACAATATGTGCCTCCTATAATTCAAACTATAGGAGGCGCATATAGCAATATGCGCCTCGCCTATGCGGCCACCTACCTCCACCCGGGCCCGCATGTGCCTCGCATATTATCAAATATAGGAGGCGCATATGACCATATGTGCCTCGCATATTCGAGCACCTACCAACACGCGGGCCCACATAGATTATGCGAGGCGCATTCTGCCCCATATGCGCCTCGCCTATCTGATATATAGGAGGCGCATATGCTAGAATGCGCCTCGCATAATCTGGGGCTGCTTGATTTCGCCCGTACAGGGATTATAGGAGGCGCATTTTTATCATATGTGCCTCGCCTATTTTTATACTAGAGGCGCATGGAGAAGGAGTGTGCCTCGCCTATTTTAAATATGCCTCCTATAAACATGTCTCCTATAGCCTTTTCTCTAGTAGTGTATGTGTAACCCCTTTTTCCGAGACCTCTATTCCGATGAACATGATATATACCTTGTTGCATATTTAATCTTGCATGCTTGCATACATATTGTGGATGTTCGGGGTATTTCGATGATTCACCTCAATTAAATATAGAGACCATATACGGGATTTTCTAGTCATATATTGGCTCCATTTAAATTCTGTAGTGAACCGATTTGATGTTTTTCCTTATTAATCTAACATTTGAAATGCGGGGTTTCTAAACAACATAAACTACCTAATTAATTGTTGGGATCCCGGTTTTGCTTAATATTGCCTAATCGTATTGTACTTTTTCCATGTCATATATCATTCATGCATCATGACTGGTCTTTTTCCGTAGAATTAAATAGTGCATCCGGTGTTTCTTCTAGTGCTTGGCTTCTTCCAGGATTAGGCCAATAAGTTGATGCGAGTGTCTGCCCGATCTTCGGATGAACCTTCAGCAGTTTTTCCAGGCGAGCATTCTTCCCCTATCTACCTATTTCACATTTATAGTCTTTAATTCCTCATGTTGATCTATTGCTACCTGTGTTGTGATGCTTTAGTCTTTTCATATCCATTATACCCCTTGTAGCCTATATTGCCTTGGACACCTCCTATTACATGTTGTTTGATAGACAGTTGGCCTTGCGAGTTGTAGTCATTTGCTTAGTTGCTGCTTCGCGTCGTCGAGTGCCACTTATGTTGGGGGTTGGCATATTCTTAATGGTGGAGATGATCATGTTTCTAATTATAATCTATTAATTAAATGTTGGGAGTAGATATAATTAATGCAAAGGCATAGAGGGGTAATAGTTGAGATATGCTTATTATCCCACCCACATGTGTCCACCTAGGACCCGAGTTCTTGACATATGTTCCGAGACTGATCACGCTAACCACATGTGGGGTGTATGGGCACCCATATCAGCTTAGTATCTAATTTCAAAGTAATTTACTGGGGGTCACAAACTATTTTGGGGTTTTAATGCCATGTATGCCATGTTTATTATCGATTGTTCAATGAATGCTTACTATTGTACTATTTAGGATGTGGGTCGATATGTTGAGCATTATACCTATGACCTCTGATATCTTAGCCGATCTCGCAAACTCTAGGTCCGTCTTTGGAACCGGCCATCTTCGTTAAGGGTATCTTAGTGGGGTGGCCCCCATGTACCTGCTTTGGGTCTGGGAAAGCATCGTGTCTGAGGCCCCGACGACATATCGATGGGTGTATGTTTAATTGATCTGGCAAAAAGGGTTGAAGTGAGTGTGGAAACTTTGGTGCACCCCTACAGGTTTAAATATTTTTCAAAATCCATGTTCGCGGTTATGCACGACTTGGAGCACACTATATCGATCATATACAACTGTAACTAAAGTTTATTGCTATAAATTTGACTTGTATCTGATATGACTAGTAAGTTGGATAACCACCATGGAAAGAATGAATAAAATTTCCAACCGTGTGAGTTTTCTTGGCAGGACTTCCTCGTTTGGTATCGAGGGGTAAATACCAGGATGGGTATGTTTGGTGGTAGCATCAGGTTGGTTTTGAATAGGTATTTCTTATCCCTCTCTGATAGCCGTCGGTTGTATTGATTCTCTATAGGTTGTTTAGAGAATGATTCGCTGCCGCTTTAGTTCACCATACCTATCTAGGCGAGAGCCGCCAAATTCTATGTCTCGCCGTGTACTGGCCTCAGTACTGACTGCTCTCTTTTTCCTTTGCCCTTTGTTGGCGCCCCTTTTTTTAGCAGGTTTGAGATCGACGTTGTTAGTAGGGTTACCCTTCTGGCTTGGCCTAGGCAGGGTTATGAACGCCATTAGTTATTATTCAGGGCTCTTATCCCCATTTAATCTTGTCCATAGTCGGATGTTGTATCGTTTTCAAGGTGATTTGGATCTTTGTACTGTATATCTATATTCTTGAACCTTGGAGTCATTCTTATATATATATATATATGTTCTGTGGGTTCCATCATGGACTACTATGTAATGATATTACTTTGTTTTCCACTCGCACGCAAGTGCTTGGTGGGCACCTTTGAATCATTTCTATGCGGGTTTGGCGGGAATCGCTAAAACTTGCATAGGGACGATCTGAGGGTGTTACACCCGCTCCCCACGGTTGTCGCCGCCCACACATCATCCCCTCCTCGCGCCGATGCTGCCACCCTCTCTCTCACCCTCCCCCTCCATGGTATGGAATCAAACACTAGGACATGCATTCCCTAGGTCCTTCTACTACAATGCCAGATTGCTGCTCGAGTTCTACCTCCATTTGGATCTAATCTAGATAGGACTGCAGAAGCGGTACCAGATTTTCATCGACATGTTCCAGCTTCGACCGTGTATTTTTTACCACACCTCGATGCGGTGTCACTGATCTTGTACGTGTGGATACCGGTGGATGTGCGACACTTGGAGAACTTAATTGGGCGGATCTTCACAAGGAGAAATCTTCTCATTGAAAATAGACTAGCTACGGGAATTGATGTACCAACTACTTCGACAAAGACTTCTTCATTAGTGCATGTTCATGGGATCCGTTCGTGGGATAATACATCTCCTCATGACTCGCTAAGGCTTGTTTCGGGGATAGATGCACGACCAACCTCATCGTCGACAAACTTCTGCTAGATCGATCTTTGAGGGTATGATCCGTTGCCTCTCCCCTTGCATATGATCCTAGTTATGTGCTAGAATATTTTAGTTTTACGTAACGCATTCCCCAACAGTAGAACCTAGGTATTTGATACTAGATATGTTTATAATATATGTAACTCGAGACAAGAGTTGCGGATAAAGCAACAACAAGCAAAGGATGAAGTGATGATGCAGGTCGGCAATGGATCAAAGGTTGATGTGATCGTCATCGGGGCGTTTCCACTTCATTGACCATCAGGATTAGTTATAAATCTTAGTAATTGTTATTTGGTGCCTGCATTGAGCATGAACATTATATCTGGATCATGTTTAATGGTAGATGGTTATTTGTTTAAATCCGAGAAAAAATGGTTGTTCCATTTATATGGATAGTGTCTTTTATGTTCACGCGCCTCTTAAGAAAGGTTTATTTCTTTTGGATCTTAATAGTTGTAATACACATATTCATAATATAGATGCCATAAATGGAATGATGATAATGTTGCATATATATGGAATTGCCTCTTATGTAATATTAGTGTAAAACACATGAAGCAACTCCATTCTGATGGATTGCTAGAATCACTTGATTATGAATCATTTGAGACATGTGGACCATACCTTATGGGAAAGATGACTAGGACCTATTTTCTTCTAGGCCATGCAAATACAAACAAAAACTATGTGGGACTCCCAAGATCTAGCTCTGGTTATAGAACATGAGATTATCGCTAGATGCACAGATGTGGAACTTGATGTAGCGCGGCGAAGAAGTGCTGATCGATGTCACGAACATCTCCTCCGGATCCCACGAACTCCTTTGGTGGATCCCCATGAACTCCTCTGTCTCTAGCATCGCATGTGTAAGGCCTCCACCTGTATCCACACGTACAAGAAGGAGCACAGGCATGGGATTGCCAGATCCTTTCTAGTCCAATTTGGGAGCGGAGAAAGTGACAACTAGGTTAGGAATCCCTTGTCACTCCACTTATATACATCCCTAGTTGGGCTCAACTCTTGAGGAAAATCTAGATTGTACACCAATTACCATATGGATCTAATCTGCATGGGCTCCTTACCCTCAACTGTGTGACCCTGTAGGTTCACAAACATCTGGACACGGCATGATCTACACCTCCAAGTATCCCTTCATGGCTTTGAGTCCAACTCACTCCCATGAACACTTGGTCTCAAGTCGATAGATGGTAGTGGCTTCTAGCAAGATGTTCTAACTCCCAAGTGCCGTAAAGTTTAGAAGACAACCTTCAATGCGACTTTCGTCCACGTCCCTTTGCCACATGCTATACCTTGTTTCCATCATTTTAATAGCTAAACTCTGTTCTCATTCTGTGATATATAATTCATTAGAATAACACTTAGTCTGACTCCTTAGTTAACACTTAACTGAGTAGCGCACGGACATGCTTCCAAATCATATCACATGAGAGATCCCAGAGAATATCACTCCATTATGGAGGGGAAAATTCCATCTTGGTTATCCACGTCATGCAACTTGATTCACAACCGACTCGAACTCTACCTTTATAACTTCCATTTTACAGAACAACGTTTGATAGAACCTAATAAGTCAGCAATTCCACAACTCGGATTGTGTGATCACCTCAGGACCTGGAGTGATGCATCCAGGGACCACGCGAGTCAACCCGCCACTTGGTCCAATGGTGGCAGGACCTGTGGATCAACGCCGCTGGAATCCACCCGGACACGATGATCCATTGCTTCAAGAACTCATGTCGATACGAGTCACTAGTCTCCAAGATCAAGAGGTTGTACAAGACACTCGACAACATACCCGACCTTCTCGAGATCGCCAAGTGCTACGCGAAGGAAGACCCGAACCAGGAAACTGCCGATGATTCGGGGGAAATCGCCACCCAAGCGGCCACGACAAAGGACGACATCGCGAACTATATTACAGCAACACTCACCTCACCGGCAAGCACCGTAGTGATGGGCGAGTCAACTTCATTGCCAATGCTGGATAGTGTGATGTGAGCCGAAAAATTTCCGCCGTGACAGAGGAAAATACCGCGACGGAGGAAACTACCGTGTGAGGCCGAAATTCAACAACACAGCTCTCCTCAACCAACCCTGTGTCTACCACAGCAGGGAGGGGAAGCCCGGCACCCACAACACTGTTGACTGCCACTCCTTGAAGGAGATCGAGAAGGAAAGGCGAGCAAGGGAAGACCAGAACAACAACCCGCCAAATGCCGGGGCTTTTGGCAAGGACGTCGGATCGTTTCACGCCTTCACCGGGCTTGTCACCAAGCGTGAGAAGAAAGTTCGCGCCTGCACAGTCGCCGTCAATGCGGTGTCCTAGGTCGACGTCCCTCGCTTCCTCAACTGGTCCGAGCAGTGCATCACGCGGAGCCACGAGGACCACTCGCCACGGATCGAGTACCCCGGGCGAGTCGCTCTGGTAGTCAAGCCCAAAGTAGGAAATTATTGTCTCCTGAAGACATTAATGGACGACGGGAGCTCCATCAACATCATCTAACTAGACACATTCAGGCGACATCAGCTCCCACAATCGATGATCGTGACGACTCTCACCACCTTCAACGGCATCGTCCCCGGTCGCAAGGCATACCTGATCGGCAAGGTGACGCTGCCAGTCACCTTCGGCACACCAGCCAACTTTCACACGGAGCGGATAGTCTTCGAGCTGGTAAACTTCCGTAGCCCGTACCACTGCTTCCTGGGGCGATAAGTGTTCGCCAAATTCATGGCAGCACCGCATTATGCGTACAATATGATGAAGCTCCCAGGATCATGCGGCATCATCACCGTCCACGGCGACCCTGACATGGTCGTGGAGTGCGAGGAAAAGGGCGTCGAACTCGCTGACGCTGTCATCGCCGTGGAGACCAACCACGCCGTGGAGTTTGCTAGATACACGAGCGGAGTCGACAACGACGACCCTACAATCCTGAAGAAACCCAATGCATACGAGGCCACAACTTACACCCGCACCATCGAGGTGGTCCTAGGCCACTCTAGCCAGACGATAACCATCGGGGCGGGCATGAGCCTCGCATAGGAAAGATCTCTCATCGATTTCCTCCATGGGAATAGTGACATATTTGCATGGAAGCCATCTGACATGACAGGTGTCCCGAGGGAACTCGCCGAGCACAAGCTGAATGCTGACCCCAAAGCGTGAAATGTGAAGCAATCTCTGCGGCCCTTCAATGAAGAGCTCTGCCGAGCAATCGCCGAGGAAGTGAAACGTCTACTCGCTGCAGGCTTTATCCGGCCAATAAAGTACTCCAAGTGGCTGGCAAATCCAGTCCTGATCATGAAGAAGAACAAGACCTAGATAACGTGTATCATCTACACGAACCTCAACAACGCCTGCCCAAAGGAGCAGTTCGTCCTCCCGCGAATCGACCAGATCATTGATTCGACTGCGGGCTCGGAGTCGCTGTGGTTCCCTAACACGTACTCTGGTTATAACCAGATCAATATGGTGGTCGAGGACAAGGAGAAGACGGCGTTCATCATGTCATTCGGCGCCTATTGCTACATCTCCATGACTTTCGGCCTCAAGAACGCCAATGTGACCTACCACCAGTGCATGCGGGAGTTCTTTGCGAGCCAAATCGGCCGCAACATCCACGTCTACATCGACGACGTGGTGGTCAAGTCCAATCGACAGAGCGACCTACTCGCCGACCTCGCCGAGACCTTCACGAATCTATGGAGGTACAAGATCAAGCTCAACCCAGGGAAGTGCACCTTAAACGTACCCAATGGACAGCTCCTGGGGTACGTAGTCTCCAAGCGAGGCATCAAGCCGAACCCCATGAAGATCACATGGCTTGGGAAACCTGAGTGCCTCCGCGATGTCCAGAAACTGGCCGGTCGAGTCGCAGCTCTCAGTCGCTTCATCCCCTGGCTAGGCGAGAAGGCAATGCCTCTATACCGCCTGATGCGCAAGAACCCCATGTTCCAATGGTACAAAGAGGCGGACGACGCGCTAAGAGCACTCAAAGAAGTGCTACTCGCTGCACCCCTACTCGCCGCCCCCATCGACAAGGAGCCGATGCTCGTCTATGTCGCGCCAACCGCACGAGTCGTCAGCGCCTTCATGGTCGTCGAGCGACCAGAAGAGGGCAAGGAGTGCCCCATACAGCACCCGGTCTACTACATCAGCGAGGTCCTCACGACAAGGCGACCCGCTGTACCGGAAACTGGTATACGCGGTCTTCAGAGCCCAGCGGCGGCTCCCGCACTACTTCTAGGAGCTTCCAGTCATGGTCGTCTCCTCCACGCCACTGCAGGACATCAGCCGCAACCGTGAGGCGACCGGGAGGGTCGCCAAATGGGCCATCAAAATCGGCGTCCACGACATCAAGTACGATCCATGCAAGGCGATCTAGTCGCATGCTCTAGCAGACTTCCTCGCCGACTGGGAGGAGGCACAACAGCCAGACAAGGAGCCCTACCTCCACTATAGATTTCTCCACTTCGATGGGTCCAAGAATGCGGATAGGGCAGGGGCAGTGATCATACTTACCTCCCCCGAAGGCGACAAGCTCCGCTACATGTTGTACCTCGACTTCACGCCCTGCACCAACAACATGGCCGAATACAAGGCCCTCCTCCATAGCATGTCGGCCGCCAATTAGATGAACGTCAATCTCCTATGGTGCTATGGCAACCGCGACCTCATCGCCGCAGAAGTCTCCGGTACCTGCAACGCCGTCTCCCTACCATGGCAGCATACCGCAAAGCAGTGGACCAGCTGGGGGGCCACTTCGCTGGCTACTCTGTTGAGTGGATCGACAGGCGCAAGAACAAGGAGGCCGACAATCTCTCCCAAATCTGGTCGGCTCGGCAAACCCCACCCGCGAGCATCTCGACACCATCCACAAGCCCTCTATTCCCCCCAAAGGAAATCGACCTCGGGATCCCGCTGCAACCCAAGCCCGCCCTGGTCGCCATGGTCGCAGAACCAAGTGACTAGACTACACCATACCTCTACTACCTCAACAGCAGGACCCTGCCAGCGGACAAAACAAAATCCAGCATGATCGTGCGGCGCTGCAAATCCTTCGTCATTATCAACGGCGAGCTCCACAAGTGCAGCGTAACTGGCGTGTTTCAATGCTGCGTGCAACCTGGGGAAGGGCGCAAGATCCTTCATGACATACATGCCGGCGACTGCGGCCACCACGCTGGCGCCTGTTCTCTCGTCCAACGATGCGTCGGGTGCCAGAAGTACGCCAACCAGATGCACATCCCCAGCTCGGTGCTCCAAATGATACCAATCACCTGGCCATTCGCCGTATGGGGCATGGAAATGGTGGGACCCTTCAAATAGGGCCCCTCCGGCTAGACCCACCTCCTAGTCGCAGTCGACAAAGTCACCAAGTGGGTCGAAGCCAAGCTAGTCTGGAAGTGCGACGGGAAGACCTCTGCCAAATTCCTCCGCGAGCTCATCTACCACTACGGATTCCCGCACAACATTATCACGGACAATGACACCAACTTCTCAAAGGGCACCATGGCCGAATTCTGCGAGGAGCACAACATACGGCTCAACCTCGCCTCAGTCACCCACCCGAAATCAAACGGCTAGGTGGAATGCACAAATCAAAGCATCCTCCATGGCCTCAAGCCGCGACTGCAAGTTCCCCTCGAGAAAACTCTGGGATGCTGGGTTGAAGAGATCCCCTCTGTCATATGGGGCATCCGCACCTCCGTCAACCAATCAACAGGGTTCACACCCTTCTTCATGGTGTATGATGCCGAGGCCATCATGCCGACTGACCTGGAACACGACTCGCCTTAGGTCGTCAACGATGTCGAGGCCGACAATGAGCTCGACGCCAATATGGGGTCGACCGGCTTGACGAAGCACATGACTTAGCTCACTCCTGCACTACCATCTACCAGCAGGGACTCCGCCGCTATCACAACCGCCGAGTCCAAACTCGCACCTTCCAGGAAGGCGACCTGGTCCTGCGGCTGATCCAGGACAAAAAGGGCATGCACAAGCTCTCCCCCATGGGAGGGACCATTCGCCATAGAGAGAGTCCTAGGCAACGACTCCTACTACCTCATTGACGGTGAAGGTGATGGTCAACTCGATGTCAAGCATCCATGGAATGTAAATGTCCTAAGGAAGTTTTATACGTAGAAGTCTGATCTGTACTACCCCCGCAGTGCAATATAATACATTCGTCTCGCACAAATTATTGCTTACTCTCAAAGTCTTGTGCCAATCGCACTCGTAATCACAGCAATACGCTTCCCACGGGAGTTAACCCATGGCTGAGCGACCCGCATGGCTAATTAGTGCGGCACAAGGGCACCAAAAGTATTTGGGCCTTGATCGTCCACGAAAACGCTAACCCAGCGCCCCCATCGGAGTCACCTTGCCCTACTGTCCCATAGGGAAAAGACAACTGTAAAACGCTTCTCACAACGACCTGTCCTCCACATCCTCAGCACGGTGACTCGAAAGGTTAAGTACCATGCTCGGGGACTAGCATAAGTCCAACCCACGCGACTGGCTCTACGAGCCAGGTGGAGCGACGCGCTACAAACAATGCGCCACATCCTCACCTACCTCGAGCATGCAACTAGAACGACTAAATACCACACTTGGGGATTCACATAACCGACCCTCTCACGTCCGGGCAAACAATCAAGTATAGAGAACCCCTTAGGGTCGCCAAGCGACTAGCTTTCTGAGCCACGGAGAGTCGACTCTAACTTACCAACAGTTTAAGGCCCAGTTCTTTTGGCGGCTTCTCCGAGAAGCCGCCCTACCCCCAGCTTTCTGGGGAAGCCGGTTTAAAAAATTTACAAGGCTTTTAAAGTGGTTAAGTCTAAACTAACTTGGAAGCCTCACAAAATTTTGGAACCGGCTTCCCCAGGAAGCTGGGGGTAGGGCGGCTTCTCGGAGAAGCCGCCAAAAGAACTGGGCCTAAAACAAATGAACATACAAAAACGCGAGGTAAACCCCATCAAAGGGCGGACGCACTCGTGGACTCGCTAAACAAACAAAATCACAAATCATATCAAACTGATTCAACATGTTATCATTCCTTTAGCAACAAAATACATCGTTCGCGGACAAGGATTCATACAAAAGTATACTATTTACTATTAACACGAAAGTACCAAAGTCAATTTCTTATTCTGGAGGCTTCGAGGTCGACGCGCCACCACCATGGACATGGATGAAAGTCTCCCACGGATTTGCTAGGTAGGTCATCATACTCTTTGCCATGGGCTTCGAGTTCGGCTCGGGGTCGTTCGGTGCTACCACCGTCTCCTGGCACGATATCCAGTCGCCCATTGCCAGCACCCGCTCGGAGTACATGGCCTTCCTTGCGGTCAGCTTCAACACCTCTGAGATCTCCAATGAGCCGGTCGCCGACGGATATCCGGTGGTGACATCGTCAAGGTCGAAGTTGTTGGGGAAGTGCGCGAACCCGAGACTCAGCGTAGTCGCATCCCCAAGGCGAAACGCAAACCGCGCCATCCATTTGACCAATGCTGGAGCCTCCTCAAGATATCACCACAACTCCGTCAGCTCGCTGGGGATCACTTCGGTGGGCGAGATCCCCTGGAGAACGGCATGAATTCACGTCATCGAGAGGGTGGAGGAGTCCACCATCATGGACACGCATCCTTTGGCGTCATACGACTGCACCTCAGGATCCCCACCACATATCTTCCCTGCAAACAAAAATCAAATCAAAATCGGAAGGGCATGGACTTTCATCTTCACCAGCTCGAGGAATCGCTGGCACGGCGACTCGCCCACTCGGGGACTCACCCGTGATTACGTAGAAGATTCAACGAGCTGCTTACCAAGAAGTGGACGAAGAGCCCCGTGGTGAAGTCCTGGAGGTTTGACAATTGATCCTATAAACCGGTAACAAGCGCGTCAGAGACCTTCCGCTCGTCCGCCGCCTCGGTGACAACGGCCTTGGCCTTTTCCTCTGACAAGGTCGCCTCCGCTTTCGCGAACACCAGCTCCTTTTCTACCATGTTCCACCTTTCTGCCGCGGTCAACGAAGATTCAGCATTCTCCATCTCGGAGGCTAGGACGAAACCCTCGTGGGTCTTGGCAATCGCGGCAGATTGGTCCTCTACAATGAAAAATCAAAGTGACATTCCACACGACAAAAGATGGGAAATCACCCAAACACTCGAATACCTACCCGCATTCGCCTGAAGCTGCTGATTAACCTCCTACACAGATCGTATGTCGCTCTCCAAGCATTCCTTCGTGTCCTGCCGCTCCGACCACTCACGCTGAAGGCCCTGCGAAGCTAAAATACACGTAAGTAAAAAACAAAAGTTCCTAAGTGCCAAGCCGCAAAAATTTGGCGACTAGCCACTCGGGGACTGGACAGCAAAAGTTCCAAAGTGCCTAGCCGCTGAAATTCAATGACTAGCCGCTCGCGGAGTGGACATCAAAATAAATAAGAATCCAGCCGCTAAAATTCAGCGACTAGATCCTCAGGGACTGGACATACCTAGATAGCTGCGCCTAACATGTTGTGCAGCTCGACAGCATCCACTGACGGTAACACGAACGACATCGACCCATGTTGCGTCCCGACGTCTACATCCAAGTCTTCAGGCACCTGAGGCAACTGTATCCCTGCTACCACAGCGGAGGCCTTTTCAATGAAGCAGGGAAGGGTCGCTGATATCTCCCCTGGGGCGCTAGTCCTAGGCTCTGACGCCCCAACCAACCTGGTCGGATCGCCTGACTGTAACCTCGCGACCACGTCGGCCTCTGCGACCGCGGCGACTCCAACCGGCGCTTCGGTTAGCACGTCGGCCAGCTCTTCCATAGCTACGATGTAGTCTTCACCCTTCTTCTTCGCGCCCCCGGCAGGCGCCTCGCCTTCATCGCCCTTCCTCTTCTTGGAAGGATCGGCTTCTCCAGCGGCGACTGAAGTCACCTTGGCCACTGAAGTGTGACCAATCTTATTGACGATGTTCCTGCAAAAGGCACGATTAGCACTTCTACTAACAACCACAAAATTTACTCCAAATCAACTCGGCAAGAGCTTACTTGGCGACCGGAATGACGCGTAGACCGGTGTGGATGTGCACCAGCTTCTCCAACGATGGGCCTAGTTTGCGGCTGAGGCCCATCTCGAATACGGTCAAGGCCCATGAAACTGAAGGCCTCTTCGACGATGAGGCCGCGGCCGCGGGAACCTCTGGCCCAGTCAGCACCTGTGCTTCCTTTAACGGGGAATTTTCCGTGGCCAGAATATCCCCCAGCCCTGGGACCACCGAGAATTGCGGAGGGATCGCCGCCAGGGGGACCTCGCCTTCCACCACATCCCCAGCTCATGGATCCGTCAGATTTGGAACCTTCGTCGAAGCTTCAGCCTCCACGCTATCGTCCCTGCTATCTGACTCGAAGTTGGCCGCCGACCTGGGCAGCGATAGCGCCTTGGGCACCTTCTTCTTTGCGAACGACTTCACCTTCCGAGTGCTCTTCGTCGGTGTGGCCACACGCCTTGAGCTATGATCTTGCGCGTCGCCTTCATCTCCTTCATGTTCCCCGAGGCTTCAACTACCCTCGAGTTTGTGCTGCTTCTGCCCGCAGGTCTTCCGAGGCAGGGCATGGGTGCGACAACCTCCACCGCCTCGTCTTCATCGTCGGAGGACTCTTCTGAGTCTTCTCCAACCTCCTCGGAGGTCCCTTCATCGGCGGGAGGAAGCCAACCCTCTAAGACATGAAACAACTTAGAGAGACATATAACGTCAGAAAACTCCGACTGCACTTCTGCGACTGTGAAATCAAGAAAGGATAAAAACTCACCGTTGGCCCCTGGAGCTTCCCGGTGGTGGTATACGTGGCGAGCATGGCCTTCAGGTTGACATACTCCGCGTCAGTTATCTTCTTCAGCGCGACGGCGTAGTCGTCGGCGCTCCACGCGGCTGTGCAGGCCTTTGTTCCATCATCCCTGACGGTGTACTCATACATTCAGTGGGATCGGCTGGCCAACGGTACCAATAGCCGTCCGAGCTAGTAGTTATACAGATTTATGGTCTCCAGCCCCTCCTTCTTGAGCGACCAGATCTATGTAAGCATCTCGTCCACGGCCATCCTCTGGTCGTGGGGAAGCTTGGTCATCTACAGCCGATGCTGCTCGCGACTATCGGCGGTGAATGTTGGAAGAGACACCTTGCCGTCCGGTGTTGACTCGTAGACATAGAACCAGTACTTCTTCCATTCGTTGGCAGCCATCTTCGACAACATGAGGTCGAGGAAGGGTGTCTTGGCCTTCAACTAGAAGGTGAGGCCGCCCACCGCCAGCATCGAGCCGCCGGAAGAAGATTGACGTGGGAAAACCAAGCCCCCTCTCTAGGTGGCTGGTGAAGTAGATGAATTACCTAGAGCGAGTGTCCGGCTCTGTCTCCTGGCCGAGGGGATCCGGCATTTCCCCTTACAGAGGATCCTGGAGTATTGAAACAATTTTAGCGACACAATGGTGCATTAGGATTTGCCCCACTGATCTTTAGGAGGCGCCATCACGGAGAGGATCTGGATTCGCTCGCTCGCTCTGGGAACCCTGGATCGAAAGAGGATGGAAGAATGATGAATGCTTAGGGTCGAATGAAATGCTAGGAAGATTCACAACTTTCCCGTATCACTCTCCTTATATAGCGGTTGCTTCCTGCCAATCTCGGAGGAGCCGTTACCCCGCGGTGATTATGCGAATATTACTGTTGGATTACACAACGGCTAGTTTGACTAAAATGATAGTCCAACTTCGTCTACTTGACTCACCCACCCATACAACAGAACTATGATTCGACTAATCGCCAATATGGCCACTAGACTGGTCGCCAATATTGCGACTAGAGAAATATAATGAGGATTCCTTCCATCATTGAGGGAGTCCACCGCCGATTCGACTGGGCATCCAAATTGGACGCGTATACTCTGACTGCCAAAGAACACCTACGACCAATCAACAACGGCCTCAGGGACTACTGATGGGGATATGTCGAATGGGGTATGCCAGTGGGATGTTCCCTACTAGATAAGACTCTCAGCAAGTGGGCCTGCAGGACGGCGACTAGATCACGACCCGAGAAGGAGCCTGGTGATTGGAAGCTGGAGGCCCAATAGCGTAGCTAGGCCCAGTCAGATTAGGTCAAGATTCCGAGTCCTTAACTAACTCGGTTGTATATCTGTAAACCCTAGTGAGGTACCCCTATATAAACCTCCCTAGGGTACTCTCTGGATTTATGCTCCATCATACACCCCATCGATTCGCTGTCTAGCCGCCGAGCTCGCCACCCTTGTAATATCTTGATAATACAATCTAGCAGGAGTAGGTCTTTACCCTCCGGGGGCCCGAACCTGGGTAAAACCTTGTGTCTCCACCCTCATCTCACACCGCAGATGGCTGGCCGCCCTTTTCCTTCCTACTACTACTCGCTGCCAGTCACAGCATCTGCCGTGGCCATTCCCATGACATTGAGACTTCAAATGACAACATGCTTGTTGCATCTCAACTCTAGGTCAGTCCGACTCGCTAAACACTTTAGCCGAATCAGTGTAAGTAGTAATAGCATCACCATGGCCATGACAAGTGGAACCATGCCATCAGCCGACTTGCACATTGGTCTAAGTTGTGTGATTCGCGCAACCTCAGTGACCAAGGACAATCTATTAGGAGCAACATGTATATATATTTCCACAACTGAATCATGTATTCAATGATACTTTATGAATACATTGGGCAATATCATAATACATGATTGCCTCAAGGGCATATTCCCAATATTTTCTGGTTCTATGGAATGGGCAACAGACTTACTAGAAATCATACATTAGATGTATGTGGAACAATGAGTGTGTCAGCACGCGGAGGTTATCATTATTTCGTTACTTTCGCAGATTATTTGAGTAGATATGGGTATATCTATTTGATTAAACACAAGTATGAAACCTTTGAAAAGTTCAACGAATTTTAGAGCGAAGTGGAAAATCATCGTAATATAAAGATTAAATTTCTACGATCCGGTCGTGGGGGTGAATATCTGAGTTACGAGTTTGTCTTACATATGAGACAATGTGGAATAGTTTCACAACTAACACCTACAGAACACCACAGCAAAATGGTGTTTCAGAATGTCGTAATTGTACATTATTTGATATGGTTCGATCTATGGTGTCTCTGTCACATCCCAAAATTTTCTAAATTTTGAAATGTGAAAAATGAACAAATAAAAGAAATAAATGATTAAATTTAGGGGTAAAAGAAACTTTTTGCTTCTAAATGGAAACATCAAAACCTTATTTAAAAAAAAAATTGAATGAGAAAGTAACAAACAAATTTTCAAAAGATCAAATGCATTCATGCATGGAATGTATCTTGATATTGAGCACTTGCATTTTAAATGTCTAGGAAAAGATAAACCTAAACCCTAATAAGAGAAATCATCATCAAGTTTAATCCAAGACTATGGCTCTGTTCCATAAAAAAATTTGGCAACATAACACCTAAATAATTTATAATGATAAACACTAATACTACAAGACTATGGGAATTGTTTTCACTCTATTTGGAGCCATGGATAAAAACTTATGATTTATATAAGATAAAAGAAAGTATTCCGAGGCTAATAAAGATCATAGATAAAATCAATACTTAATTGCGAACAAAGTAATTCTAAAGGATATATAAAGATAAATAATTATTGAATAGAACTATACAAATTAGAATCACCCTTTTTGGAACAACAAATCAAAACATATGATTTACCTAAGACAGAAAAACAAATAAGACATACTGGAAAGACAATTTAAGCCATGGCTAAAATCCATAAGTGAATGGAATAAAAGTATATTTAAATAATACAAAAGGATAAATGTTTATTAAATAAAACTATGGAAATTGTTTGAGTCTGCTTGGAGCTCTTGATAAATGTTATGAAAATTTTAAGATAAGGAGAAAAATAAATAAGAAAAATGATAATAAAACTATGTGGGCTTAGGTGCCATATGCAAATTTGGTTAAAATAGTGCCAATGTGCCACACTCAATTTTTAAATGAATAATAATTTATAAAAATATTTTAAATACTCTAATTGGAATAAAATAACCAACTTATATTTTATATAAATTTGTTTTAAAATGTTTGATACAAATTTGAAACAATTTGGAGGTTGAATCAATTGATATGAATAAAACAGAATATAGAAAAGAAAAGGAATAAAAAAAGAGAGCAACAACCACTCAAATCGGCCCAGTACCCCGGACCAACAACCAAATCGAAAAGACCACCTAGCACTCCCTTCTTCCCCACTGGTTTTCTTTTCTCACTGACCTTCTCTACACCCACTCACTAACAAGCCAACCCCACCGTGCCCCGTCAGCATCTTCGACCAGCGATGGAAGAACCCTCCCCACTCCCGACCGTTTCCTCTCAAAGTTATTTTGATTCAGTTCGATTGACTGCATGACTAATTCTCCACTCCGACCACGGCCTCTTAATCTCCTCTAGCCCCTCTTCATTTCCCCTCAACCATCACTACTCACGAGCCACTAGGTTGCTCGAATTCGAGCTCTTCGTCTTGCAGTCTCCGACGGACTCCGGCATCGATTCCGGTGAAGGACACCCCGCACCTCCATTTCTCTGTTAACCGCCCTAGTTTTCTATCACGCATCTCTCTGACTCCTTGTTTTGATTTCTTGAGCCCCAGATACTCAACATCGTATTTATCTGAAAGCGCCACCCGCAAGCGCAACTCCGGCGAGGAATCTAGGATGACCAGGAGCACCCCTTCCTCAACCGTGACCACCACCGAGACCCCCTCGACCATCGCAACCCCCGGTAACAGCCCACGCTCCCCTTACACCTTGAGAATCGCAAGAGCACCACCCTCCCGACGCGCCTCCGCCATGCGCAGTAGACATCGCCGCCAGTTCATGGCCAAGTGTTGTGATCTGTGACACCCCCGGGATCAGGGATAAACAAATCCCAGACCTCCAACTGAGATAATCTTAACCTTGAGCTCGAGGATATCTAGTGGAGAATCGGTAACACAACAGTGACCCTACGACACAAAAATTATTACACCAAGCTCATCACTGAGCGAAGAGCCAAATTATTACAAGCAGAGGTCACTGACCACAAACATCAAACAACGAAAGGCAAATTATGCTACTAAGTATAGAAAACTTAACAAATGGCCTCAGAGGCATGAAGCATAACGATGACGTCCCAGCCCATAGATTCTAGGTTGCCGGCCGGGAACCCTAAGCTACTCGTGGATGTCGATGTAGTACGGAACTCGTATTCAAGGGAACACTTACTCTGCCAAAAGTATCAAAAAAGTAAGGGTGAGTAAAGGGTGTACTCTGCAAGACTTATAGCTGGTGGAGTTGTTTTGCATAAATCCATCTTTGTTTATAAAACAAGAGAGAGAGAGAGAAGAAGCTCGTCTAGTCAGAGTATTTTAAAAGGGGATAAGAGAGCGACGTCTCTGAAATATTGATCATCATCTTTATATCCACCAAGTCATCATCATCTACCAACTAGGATCACCCACTCGTACCCATGAGGAAGCATCCTTAAGCACACGTTGATCTGCCAAGTTTTACGATTAGGTTATAGTTATCTATGATCTTAGAATCTAGTCACCAAGCGTTCATAACCGTGAACACAGCTTTTCAAAAAGATTTAACCCTGCAGGGGTGTACAACTTTACCGACGCGTACTAACCGACTCTTAATGCAAAGCTATTAGCCCTCTTCCTTGGAAGGCTGGAAGAGGGTGGTTGGCCACGACCTTTACCTTGCTTTCGCCGAGACCATGAGTCACACAATAAGTATGGTTCCGCCGTATTGGGTCAAATCTCGAAGCCGGTACTTAAAGATGTGAGGCGAGGTTGGTTTACCAGGGGCTCCATCCACCCCAAGCAACCCCGCCCACTCTTACCTACCTGTTATGATGCACCTTTCACCCGCCAAATATTTCAAAAGGTTTTCAATGTGTATGTCGAATGGAACGCCCGAACTATGTGGCTCATCGAATCTACTATGCAAGTTAATCAGGCGAGGGGTTCCCAAGCCCCGCGTGGCTGTACGCTCATCTCGGTTCCAAAGGCAAGAACTCGGGTCCTAGTGGTGGCGAGCATGGGACTATAAAAACCACATCCCACCATGACCTCCCATACAAGCCTTAGCATGTTTAATCTCATATCACCGTTGATCTCATCTCATCACAATCTCCTATCATACTAGATTATCTACATCTGATACATCATCTGGATGGACCAGACTCAACAGCTATGCATGGCCAAGCAAGAAATAGATATAATCTCTAGCACTACACACAAGCCAAACCTAGTTATGCTAGGAGCAGTGGATCAGGTAATATATAAGCTCAAAGGGAGTATGCAACAGATAGGATACTCTTTCTATCGATAAAAGACCATAGTAGAATCGTATGCAACATGGCAGAATTGAAATGCTTTCGAAATCATAGGATTATATCATGGTAGGGCTATGCTTGCCCTTGCCTATTGATAACCGATAAGCAGATCTTCGGGAGCCTTGTAATTGACTTGTTTATAGTTGGTCAAGTATTGTTCGTCGATCTTCAAACTTCGACGGTGTTGATCTCGGTCTTCAATCTTGATCTCGATCTCGTATTCTACCGAGAAGAACCAAACACCAAAAAGAGAGGGAAACAATCAACACATGGCATCGATGCAATGCTCAAAAAAGGATGATGATATGACAAGTTGAATTGTATTTAATAGTAACCCTAAGGCATGCTCGAATTTAATCGGGGTTCCGAGGGGTAAAAACCCTAACTCGGGAAATCTCCGGAATCACCTGTGAGGGGTTTCTAGGTGTTCTAGTTAAACTTGTCATGTAAGTTGCTTAGCAGTGCATGATTATAGCTTAAATAGCTAGATCTCATTTTTCTGAACATTTTGATATATTATTTGTATTTTTCTGATTTAAAATGAATTACTTATTGAATTTAAAGTTTATATCAATTTCTAAAAATATTAAAAAGGTTTATTCCATCTTTATGACGTCATCCAGGGCTGGGAACATTTCTCACTGGGTCTAAGGCTACCCCCAGTCACTAACGAATAGGCCCCACGGGTGTATTTTATATTTCCAGAAAAGAATTGCAGAAACATTTAAGAAAATGAAAAGGGGATTACTGCATCATGCTAATGTCATCATGACATTAGCAATGGAGAAGATCTCGGATTGGGTCTCGAACTGTGGATTCGCTGCGCGCGCGGGCTTGTGCTTAGTCTTGTTAGAAAGAGGAGATCGAGGTGGACCCAGTGGTGGCAGCGCCGCCCACTTGTGGTCATCGAAATAGGGCACGCAACAGCGGCGAGCGGCGGAGCTTGCAAACGGTCCTGGCGGGGAGTAACCAGAGCGAGAGGAAGGAAAAAGAGGGGCTCTGTAGCACGGAAATCTCACCCTGATGCTCGTGGAAGGGTCATAGGAGGCAGAGGAGGACGGAATCGTCCATGGCGACGGCGGCCGGAGTCGGGGAAGGAGATATCGATTCCGTCGATTGAGGACGCTTCGGCTTGCTCTGCTTGGCAGGAAGAACAAGTCCACCATGGGGAACTCAACGGTGGCCAAGGCTCGGACTGGGGCAGTCGGGAACGGCAGGGATCATCGTGGCCCAAGTTCTAGGGTTCGTACCGGAGAAGAAATTGGGGAAGAGGGAGAGGATAAGGCTTGTCTCTGCACAGGAGGGAGTCTTGTAGACGCTGTGGATGACGATAGCGTGCATCCTGGCGCGGACGGACGGCGGCAGCAGCGACAGTGAGCAGCTTCGCCGAGTCGGACGCGAGGAAGAAGAAAACGAATAGACGCCAAAGGGGTATGGGCTACAACGGGTCGTGCTGGGCTTCAGCTAGGCTGTCGCTTGCGCTGCAGGGGCGACAGAGAAGAGAGGGGAGGAAGATGGGCTGGCATAGCTGGTTGCTGCCTGTTTTTTTTAACCTTTTTCTTTTTTAGATTTGTGTTTTCTATTTAATAATTCAAATACAAAGATGTTTTGGGTATTCCAAAAATATCAGGGAGTTTTGGTAAACATTTAAAATATTGTGGGGCCCTCCATTCTATTTGGGCTCCACATATTTTGTATTTTTCAAAATATCAAAACCATTTTGATTGTTTCAAAGAGAGGGAAGGATTAGGGTTTTGCATGATTTATTTAATGCACAATTTCTATTATGATGCTCATGAATTCACAAACAACCCTAATTACTATTTAACTAAAACTAGGGTGTTACAGCTCTATCCCCCTTACGATAATTTCGACCAGAGATTCCAAAGCTAGGAAGAGAGACAAAGAGAGAAAGAAACATGGCCACTCTAAGGATTAGAGGGAAACACGCTAAACAACACACAGAGTATCTCATGATCAACTCATGGATGGAGTGTTTAGAAACAACTCTGAGATGACAACATTGAAACACATCAATGTAACAGAGGAAACAGGAGGAGAAAGTTTCAATTTGTTAGATAGTTGGTCTTCACAAGGATTGAGACCATAGAGCTACATAAGAGTTTGAGCTTCTGAGAAGGAAGGTTCCAACGAAAGAACATGACCACAGACTTTGATGGGAAGCTCTACTAAACGGCTTAAGTAGAGATTTCAGGTTGCAGAGATATGGATCAACAAAACCAAGCTGTTGAACTACTTTTGAAACAGAAGGGTCACTCTTTTATTCAACAGAAGGACAAGATAGAAAGGTGTTTTTCTGGAGAGGACTCATAAGAGTCACATGGGACATGTAGCAAGAGGAACTCATGATTGCCAAAATCATAGTCACTCTTAAAACACAGTTGAGAAAACAAAGGAAACTCTTTATTCATCCAGGATTATCAAAATCTTTGCCAAGGATCGTGATATGACTTTACACCACTGAGATGAACTGGTAAGAAGATTCTTGATGACACGAGAAGAAAGAAACTTCGTTCTCAGACTTCATTTACTTGGCACAATAAAGCGATTGCCAACATAAAGGGGTCTGGAGGGTCGACCGAGAGACATTTAGCAACACTACTTTAAACGTTCTCCTTGATGTTCAAGATATGAAGCATCAAGTAAAGGTCACACTTCGGATGCAAAGGAAACCATAAGCACAACTTCTAGAATAAATCATGTAAAAAGACTCATGAGGAGTGGTTCTTATTGCTGACTCAAGAGATTATGACAAAAGATCTTTCCAGCTGGATGTGTCAACCATTACATCAATATTGCCAGATTACAAACAGACCTATGTCAAAACCTGGAGGAACACCAACCATCATATCTGCTTGAGATTCAGATTTGGTTAGGTGGTATGATATTTCAGACTCAGCATGTCCGAATATAAAGTTTGCAACATTCACCACAAAGGTAAAGTTACTAGAGTCCCAAGATATGGGCTATAGTGTAGCTCCACAAGACTGAGCTAGATTGTTAGAACCATGCAATAGAAACTTGTCGAAGGACAACTACATACACATAAGTACTGACAATAAAACACACATGTATCCTTAAGGAACGGAGATAACTCTTCTCAAATCCACGGTGACATCTTTCAATATTTGCAGGTGAACCGGAGAAGGTTACTTCTAACATCCAGAACACATACTTCGAGATGACTCAAGGATGGTTCTAAAAAAATTACAACATTAATGCCAATTATTCCATATGAATCTTGTCTAGCATGGAGAAGATAAGAATTTCATTGATGGGCTCAACAACAAACTTATCGGGACACTCCAACAAGATGAACTCGTATGTTGTATGAACAAGGCAGAACTGTTGGTCAGACCAAAGACATGAAGATGTACTCAAGTGAAACATCACAAGAAGAAACACCATCAAGATAGTCCTTGGAACCGAGTTTGATTTGACAATAACCCAAATCAAATAAAAGATGGGGAAAGATGACATATCCTCGAAGGAAATACTCTCTTGCTTCAACACGAACGAAACTAGACATCCCTTTTAGAAAGAACTGAGTCGGATAGAACATTTGTCTTACAACTCTCCAAGTTGTTGTTTAAGCTCAACCAACTAGTTCAAGGGTATCCAGTACGGATCCTTGGAGGAAACAGCAGTTCGGAGAACTTGCTTTCTCAAGAACTTGACAACACGGTCATGTGGCAAAATGGGGAAACTTCTAGTAGACATATATAATATCACGAACCACCGATATGTCACTTAGTTTGAGAGGAAACTTGCTTGGTAAGGCAAGAAAGACATAGTCTTAGATCTTCGGCACAAGCCTAACTCTTTGACCAGAGAGAGTGCACCAGAATAACAAACTTGTTAGCATGATGATCCTTTGCTTAGTGATAGGGTTAACCAGTCACCCTAAGAATGACTCAAATGTCCTTAGAGTTCAAAATAATAATAATTGCTAAGAATCTCAGATGACCACATTATTACGCATACGCATCATTCTCGAGCGCGAAATCTCGAGGGAGGGTGGGTAAATATGTGTAAGAGCATCACTTCATTAAGAGAGTTATGAATCTCAGCACAAGCTCTTAGTATAAAAGAGTGTGATATGTTAAGGTAGAGAAGATGGAAGACAATCAATGCCTTTTGATATGCGGATTACAAAACTTTGACATGGTCCTAGATATGACGAGGTACTGGAGTTTGTTTCTCCTAGACATCCCGAAATGGTTTGTCTTGACAGACCACAAGAGTATCTTGCATCGGAAGACACCAATGCACATGTACTACTTGGCTACCAAGTGGTAGAAAAACGTCTCAGGATAGGATCCCGAGATGTGGATGCATAGATTAACAATCTTACGAAACCCAATTTAGATAAGGGGTTAGGTGTGGCAGAGTCACGAGTATAGATGCGAGACTCTCGAGGAGTACTCTTGTCGTGATCTATTTAGTTCCATTAAAGAACATTTGCCATAGCTAGTGGTAGGCGAAGTCCTTAATTGTCACAATTCAATCGCGACAAAGACCACAAGCTTGAAGTCTAGAATTGTATTATCAGCCATCCTGAGGTAATGTATGAACATGAACAACAGGGGTCAAAGGAAGGATCTTGGTTTAAAGATCAGCTTCATGTACAAGATTCACAACACTAGAATCTAGCACAATCAGTGACCTTAGGTTCAAGTCCAAGGGTTAAAACCCAAAGAAAGGAGTAACTACTACTTGAGTTACTTAGTGTACACTGTAAGGTAATAATCACAAGGTAGCTTCCAAAAGAACAAACGACTTCTGAAGTACCCATCAAACATGAAGGGGGCACACGAGATGAAAGGAAATCTTGAAGCCTAGAACAGAACACTTTGGTTCCTACAATATAATATTGTGTATCCAGAAGATATAGAGATCATGATAGAAAGGAACCTCTCATGTGAAAAGGATTAAGGGGAACAAGGAATTCACCACACACACAACTCTAGAGAACTCAACACTAGGTCAACTGGCTGAGAAACGACATGCCAAGATGGCACCTAAGCTTTGGAAGACTAGAAGAGATATCAAACTTTTCCAAAATCAACACAAGATAAGATAAACCCAGAGTTAGAGTGAAACTGGATAAGGAGTAAAAGAAGCATACTAGAGTTTACTCAAATACTTTTCATCTTTTAAAATAGTTTTCACAAACACTAGACTCAACATCGACGAATGGCAAGGTTTTCCTATAGTCGGTATTGCATTGATACCAAAACATGTGACACCCCCGGGATCAGGGCTAAACAAATCCTAGACCTCCGTCTGACATAAGCTTAACCTTGAGCTCGATGATATCCAGCGGAGAATCGGTAACACAACAGTGACCCTACGACACAAAATTTATTATAGCAAGCTCATAACTGAGCGAAGAGCCAAATTATTACAAGTAGAGGTCACTGACCACAAACATCAAACAACAGAGGGCAAATTAAGCTACTAAGTATAGCAAACTTAACAAATGTCCTAATAGGCCTGAAGCATAACGATGATGTCCCGGCCCATAGATTCCAGGCTGCCGGCCGGGAACCCCAAGCTACTCGTCGATGTCGATGTAGTACGGAACTCGTCTTCAAGGGAACACTTACTCTGCCAAAAGTATCAACAAAACAAGGGTGAGTACAGGGTGTACTCCGCAATACTTATGGCTGGTGGAGTTGTTTTGCATAAATCCATCTTTCTTTATAAAATAAGAGAGAGAAAATAAGCTTGTCTAGTCAGAGTATTTTAAAAGGGGATAAGAGAGTGAAGTCTCCGAAATATTGATCATCGTCTTTATATCCACCAAGTCATCATAATCTACCAACTAGGATAATCCCCTCGTACCCATGAGGAAGCATCCTTAAGCACTCGTTGATCTTCCAAGTTTTATGATTGGGTTATAGTTCTTTATGATCTTAGAATCCGGTCACCGAGCGTTCATAACCGTGAATACGACTTTTCAAAAAGATTTAACCCTGCAGGGGTGTACAACTATACCCACACGTACCAACCGACTCTTAATGCCAAGCTATTAGCCCTCTTCCTTGGAAGGCTGGCAGAGGGTGGTTGGCCACGACCTGTACCTTGCTTTCGCCGAGACCATGAGTCACGCAATAAGTATGGTTCCGCCGTAACGGGTCAAATCCAGAAGCCGGTACTTAAAGATGTGAGGCGAGGTTGGTTTACCATGGGCTCCTCCACCCCAAGCAACCCGTCCACGCTTACCTACATGTTATGATGCACCTTTCACCCGCCAAATCTTTCAAAAGGTTTTCAATGCATATGTCGAATGGAACGCCCGAACTATGTGACTCATGGAATCTACTAGGCAAGTTAATCAGGCGAGGGGTTCCAAGCCCCGTGTGGCTGTATGCTCATCTCGGTTCCAAAGGCAAGAACTCAGGTCCTAGTGGTGGCGAGCATGGGACTAGAAAAACAACATCCCACTGTGGCCTCTCATGCAAGCATTAGCATGTTTAATCTCATATCACCGTTGATCTCATCTCATCACAATCTCCTATCATACTAGATTATCTGCATCGGATACATCATCCAGACGGACCAGACTCAACAGCTATGCATGGCTAAGCAAGACATAGATATAAGCTCTAGCAGTGCACACAAGCCAAACCTAGTTATGCTAGGAGAAGTGGATCAGGTAATATAAGCTCAAAGGGAGGATGCAACAGCTAGGATACTCTATCTATCGATAAAAGACCACAGTAGAATCGTATGCAACATGGAAGAATTGAAATGATTTCGAAATCATAGGATTATATCATGGTGGGGCTATGCTTGCCTTTGCCTGTTGATAACCGATAAGCAGATCTTCGGGAGCCTTGTACTTAACTGGTTACAGTTGGTCAAGTATTGTTCGTCGATCTTCGAACTTCGACGGTGTTGATCTCGATCTTCATTCTTGATCTTGATCTCGTATTCTACCGAGAAGAACCAAACACCGGAAAGAGAGGGAAACAATCAACACATGGCATCAATGCAATGCTCAAACAAGGATGATGATATGACAACTTGAATTGTATTGAAAAGTAACCCTAAGACATGCTCGACAATTTAATCGGGGTTCCGAGGGGTGAAAACCCTAACTCGTGAAAACTCCAAAATCACCTATGAGTGGTTACTAGGTTGTTCTAATTAAACTAGGTCTGAGGCTACCCTCAGTCACTGACGAATAGGCCCCATGGGTGTATTTTATATTTCTAGAATAGAATTACAGAAACATTTAAGAAAATGAAAAGGCGATTACTGCATCATGCTGATATCATCATGACATCAGCAATGGAGAAGCTCTCAGATTGGGGCTCGAATCCATGGATTCGCTGCGTGCGCGGGCTTGTGCTTAGTCTTGTTAGAAAGAGGAGATCAAGGCGGACCCAGTGGTGGGAGCGCCGCCCACTTGTGGTCATCAGAATAGGGCACTAAACGACGGTGAGCGGCAGATCTTGCAGACGGTAGCGGTGGGGAGTAACCAAAGCGAGAGGAAGGGAAAAGAGGGGCTCTGTAGCATGGAAAGCTCACACTGATGCTCATGGAAGGGTAATAGGAGGAAGAGGAGGACGGAATCGTCCATGGCGACAGCGGACGGAGTCGGGGAAGGAGATATCAATTCTGTCGATTGAGGACGCTTCGGCTTGCTCTGCTTGGCAGGAAGAACGAGTCCACCATGGAAAACTCAATGGTGGATAAGGCTCAGACTAGGGCGGTCGGGAACATCGGGGATCATCGTGGCCCGAGGGCTAGGGTTCGGATCGGAGAGGAAATTGGGGAAGAGGGAGAGGATAAGGCTCGTCTCTGCATAGAAGGGGGTCTTGTAGATGCTGCGGATGACAGTAGTGTGCATCCTGGCGCGGGCGGGCATTGTGGCACGGACAGACGGCGGTAGCAACGATAGCAAGCAGGTTCGCCGCGTCAGACACGAGGAAGAAGAAAAGGAATAGACGCCGAAGGGGTATGGGCTGCAACGGGACGCGCTGGGCTTCAGCTGGGCTGTGGCTTGCGCTGCGCGGGCGACAGAGAAGAGAGGGGAGGAAGATGGGCCGGCTTAGCTGGCTGCTGCCTATTTTTTGTTTTTTTAAACAAACCTTTTTCTTTTTTCGGTTTGGTGTTTTCTCTTTAATAATTCACATACAAAGATGTTTTGGGTATTCCAAAAGTACCAGGGAGTTTTGGTAAACATTTAAAATAATGTGGGGCCCTCCATTCTATTTGGGCTCCACATATTTTGTATTTTTCAAAATATCAAAACCATTTTGAATGTTTCAAAGAGAGGGAAGGATTAGGGTTTTACGGTTTTGCATGATTTATTTAATGCACAATTTCAATTATGATGCTCATGAATGCACAAACAACCCTAATTACTATTTAACTAAAACTGGGGTGTTACATGATCCATCGGATCTGCATCCTAGGGACAGAATTATATCACTTACCAAAGCTGTATAAGCCAATCTGGCTCGTTTGTTTCTCTTAAGATCCAACAACCCACATTGCCGATCTGGCCGTACTGGTACCATCGAATAGGAATAAGCCACGTAGTTGCCACGTGGATTAACATTTCTGTTTGTCTGGAAATAGGCAGAATTAGTTGTTAGTTTATAAATTCAATAACTTTTGAACCATAAATCATAAAAATACAAACTTGGTGTCCATGGATTCAGAAAAATGAGAACTTCACTGCAGTGACCTCATTTGTTCAATTACTTTTGCAAAAACTGATTTTCAGGCAGAACCATTTGTGGAGTATTTTGAGTATAAAAATTGTTGTGTAAATTATTTTTGAGTGAGTCCAGTTGAAAATGGTTTTATATTGAACCCTCCGACTTGGAACATCAACAAAATAAAATTGAACATATATTTTGATTATAGTAGTAATAATCCTTTTTAATAAAGCTTTTCTAGTAAAAGAAAAATAATTTAAATAACCTAATTGCACTAAATTGGTTCTAATTAGAATTCCACCTATATAAAAGGACCAGTAGGTTTTTGTAGTGTTCAGAAACTTGCTATAAAAATTTCTCTAATAAAATGATCTGGTTGCATGCTTGCATGCATTCCATTATACTGTTTTGTTGATTTGTGTTGTAGATTTGAGTGTGTGCTTTTTGCTTGATTGTAATGATTTGTGTTGTAGTATTTACTAAAATAGGAGACATTGTCAGATTAGAATGCTTAGTCTTGCTATATAGATTCATGGGTGGAAATCATTATATGATATCTTATGGAAATATAAGTATTTTTGGACTATTGAAAACAACTGATGTTAATGAAACACCTGGGTGGAAATGGACTTGTATGTATTATGTTGAGTGGTTACCCAGGGCCCATGTCTATGGTTTACCCTGAGGTATCACTCTTGTGGACGGCCACCCAAGAACAAAGAGATTGGAGACGTTCTTGTCGCGAAGCTTCCAGTGCAGCCACATGGCATATGGGCTCTGCCTTGACCGAATAAGTCTCGTCTCGATGCATGTAGACTCTTGTGGGGAAAGTGCACCACCTCTTGAGAGGGTATGAACTAAGTACTTAGCCGTGTCCCCGATTATGTTTTTGAGCATCAAGACAATGAAGTAGAATCAATAATCTCATCATTCTAATTTCTCTAAGTTAAAACTTATTGTGTGAACAAGGGAAGCACCTGGAGGGTATCCAGAGTGCCAAGTTTGATGAAGTGTTGAGGACAAAGACAAAAAAACTATTTTAGAAAGGATAGGGAAAAATTACTTTATGCAAAGTCTAGCCAATACTCCACTTAGCCATATATTCATGTAGATGTTAGGTTCTCTACATCAATATGGTATCACTTGCCAATACAATTCAAATGTATTGACCCTTGTGGCTGTAACTTATCATGTTGCTGGATTACTTGATTATAGTGAAGATTGGTGAGTAGGGATTACGAGTCTGCAACCAACATGTTTTCCTATGGCACATGAAGATGAATGAGTCCGTGCTTTCTAGTTATATATGCTGCTTTGTAATAAGATAGTCATATGAGATATGTAAGTTGTAATGAACTATTATTATTCCTGGATATGTGATGTGATATGACCCTTGTTTCTTGATATTACATCTTAACTGTGGGTGCTAGCAATCCGATCCAGGGACTAGCACTATAAACACAGGGATTCGAACCTTATCGGGTTCGGTCTGCTATAGATGGTATCAGATCATTGTGTTGCCCTTAGGTTCGAAACCCTAGGATTGGATAACCCCTCAGAATAATAGGAGTTTCATTTGTGAAAGTTATTTACGAACAATCTTGTAAATTATTTCCTTATTATTCTGTTTTGTTTCTACATCTCTCCCTTTTTCAACTTGATGGCTAAGGACTTCAACTTCAACATCATAAAGGACTTGAACTTCGGCATCAATAAGGACTTCAAAAAAACCTACTAGGAATTGGACTTCTCAACGTCATTAATTTGATGGATCAACCTATCTCCATCATCAAAAGAATTCAAGGGAAGAAGTCTCAGAAGGAAAATATGAGAGAGAAATTAGGGAAGACCATAGGATGAGAAACTTATCCATTATGGTTTTACTAGGTTATATTATCTTTTTGATTATCATGTAACTACCTTGATTCATTTGGCTATCATCAACCAATCTATCAAGGAAGATGACCACATGACGAAGGGACATTGGATATTCACCAACTCAGAACTTCGTACGTTGTCGTGGGAATGGCCACGACAGATCCTGCGATTGGCAGCGAGTAGAACGAAGGGCAAGGGAGGCCATCCATCTGCGGTGCGAGATGAGGGTGGAGACACAAGGTTTTACCTAGGTTTGCCCCCGGAGGGTAAATACCTACTCTTGCTAGATTGTATATCGAGAGATTATAAGTCGCGATCTCGGCGACTAGGCGGCGAGTCGATGGGGTATCTGATGGAACATAAGTGCTATTCGTACCCTAGGGAGGTTTATATAGGGGTACCTCGCTAGGGTTTACAGATCTACAACCAAGTTGGATAAGGACTTAGAGGGTTTTGACCTAATCCGACTAGGCTAGCTATGCTTCTGGGCCTTCAGCTTCCAGTCGCCTGGCTCCTTCTTGGGTCGTGATCCAGTCGTTGTTCTGCAGGCCCACTCGTTGGGAGTATGATCCAGTAGGTAACGTCCTACTGGGTATACCCCACTCGGCATATCCCCATCAGTAGTCCCTGAGGCTGACGTTGATTTTCGGAGGTGTTCTTTGGCAGTCGGAATATACGAGTCCAATTTGGACGCCTAGTCGAATCGGAGTGTACACCCTCAATGAAGGAAAGAATCCTCAACAAATATCTTTAGTCGCGATATCAGCGACCAGTCGAATCGCCAATTTGTCAAGTAGTCGGATCGTAGCTTTGGCGAATGGGTCGGCGAGTCGAGTAGACGAAGTTGGACCGTCATTTTTGGTCAAACTAGTCATTGGGTAATCCAACGGTAATATCGGTGTAATCACCACGCGGTAACGGCTCCTCGGAAACTGGCGGGAAGCAACCGCTATATAAGGAGAGTGACGGGGGAGTTGCGAGACTTCCTCACTGACGTGGCTCAGCAGTAGAGCTTCGTTTTGGGACCCCAAGGGGAAGGTATGATGAGCACAAAAGCAAGTTTTCCGTCGTTTATGAAACCAAGGTTATCGAACCACTAGGAGGAAGGAAACAACTCCAAGGTGTTGCTAGCAACTTGGAATCCTACACAACACAAACTCAAGACTTTACCCCAACTTATAGTGAGGTTGTTAATCTTATTGGTTTGCTAAAAATAAAGGATTAAACGTAAAATGTGGAAGGTAATGGTTGCTTGCAGAAAGTAAAAGGTAATAGTATATGATGTAACAATGGTAAAGATTGGACCAGGGTCCACGCTTCACTAGAGGTGTTCTCCTTAAGATAAATAACATAACATGCTGGGTAAACAAATTACAGCGGGGCAATTGACAGGATTGAGAAAGAATAACAATGCAAATACTAGACATCATGATTCCTATGAGATTTGATTGGGCATTACAACAATATACATAGACTGCCATCCAACTGCATCTATGACTAGTAATCCACCTTCAAGTTATCATCCGAACCGCCTCTAGTATTAAGTTGCAAGCAACGGATAACTACATTAAGCAATGTGTGTAAAGTAAACAATACAATTGTTCCATGAACAAAAGATTGTTGTTTTCTCCCTAGTAGCAACAGCACATCTATAACCTTAGAGATTTCTGTCACTTACCTAGATTCAATAGAGTCGTGAACCCTCTTGGAGTCACTAGCATCTACTTGGCCAAGATAGCTACTAGAAACGGAGAGCATGCAAGATCAAAAACAACACGAACATGATAGAATCAATAATCAATAAGACATGATAGAATCAATAATCAATCTGACATGGTATCTCAATATCCTTCGGATCCTCGCAAACACAACAAGAATGATTACAAATAGATGATCTTGATCATGAACGGAGCTCACAAGATCTAACCATTATAGCACAAAGGAGGAGAAACAACCATCTAGCTACTGTATGGACCCATAGTCCAAGGGTGAACTACTCACGCATCATACTGGAGGCTGACATGGTGATGAAGAAGGCCTCCGAGATGATCTCTCCCCTCCAACACGGTGCCGAGAAGATCTTCAGATCCCCCCCCCGATCTAGGGACAATGTAGGCGGCGGCTACAGACTATTTCGTGGAGATCTGATCGGGTGCTTAGGGTTTTGGCATCGGGGGGCTTTTATAGGTGAAGAGGCGAGGCAAGAAGGCACCCGGGCACCCAAACCATAGGGCGGCGCGACCTAGGGGGCCCGAGTGGCCCTAGGGTGTGGCGGCCCCGTGGCACTCCTTCGGGTGCCCTTTACTCTCTATGTTCTCCCCTGTAAAATATTGACTTTAGCTTTTGTCCAGTCCAATTCCGAGAATATTTCCTTACTAGATTTTCTGAAACCAAAAACAGCAGAAAACATGCAACTGGCACTACGGCATCATGTTAATATGTTAGTCCCAGAAAATGTATAAAAATACCTCAAAGTGTAGACAAAGCAGAGCAAAGTTGATACTGCAAAAGCATGGAACATAAAAAATTATAGATACGTATACGACGTATCACTCACATCTCCTCCAATTCCTCGCACCCTTCAGTTTCCCATTTCATCCCGATCCGGAATTTCCAGAGCGAGTTAGCAAACCCAGATATTCAATTCAATGGTTCCACCAAAGGAACCATGGGACAAGTCCAAGTTCACCAAGGCGTCTTTGAAATCTTTTCAAGACGCGGGGATCCTCTACGAGGGGAGATGGCGAATTCCCTCGGCCACAGTGTTGGAGCTGGATCCCCGCGTTGGTGAATTCATCTACTTCACTAGCCACGTGGAGAGCGGGATGGGGTTCCCCACTTCGATCTTCTTCCGGCGGTTCTGTGCCTACTACGCCATCAAGCCCTCCGGTCTAGGCCTCACAACATTTGGCAGCTCGCTATTTTCGTGGAGTTCTGTGAATGCTACTTTGGGTGTCGCCCCTACTTCCCGCTGTGGCAGGAACTATTCCACGGGCGCGTCGGTCGTGAAGGAGCCGGCGTCCTGATGCTGGCAGCGGGCGGCCTCACCTTCCAACTAAAGAACAAGGCCCGCTTCCTCAACCTCATGCCACCGAAGAAGGCGTCCAGAGAGTGGAAGAAGTATTGGTTTTACGTCATCGAGTCGACCCCGAACGACGAGGTGCCGCTCCCAGCATTCACCGCCGACAAGAGCGAGCTGTGCCGGCTACAGGTGGCCAAGTTCACCACGACCAGAGGATGGTCGTGGATGAGATGGTGATCACTATTCGTGAGCTCAAGAAGGATGGTCTTGAAACCATCAACCTGTATAATTGTTGGCTCGGACGACGATTGGTTCCGCTGGCCAGTCACGCCCACGGGATGTACGAGTACACTGGCAGGGATGATGGGACGAAGGTCAGCACCATCGACTAGATGGCCAATGACTACGCCACCACACTGAGGAAGATCACCGATGCGGAGTATGTCGATCCAAAGGCCGGGATCCCCCCGTATACCGCGAAGCGCTAGGCACCAACAGTGAGTTTCTTTATCCTTTATTCCTTCGCAGTCGCAGAAATGCAGTCGCGGTTCTACTTACATGTTCTTGTATTTTTCAGCTGTTTCAAATCCTGGAGGATTGGCTCCCTCCCGCTGATGACGAGAGCTCCATGGAGGTCAAGGAGGATTCAAGCGAGTCCTCCGCCGATGATGATGAGGTAGTGGAAGTCGCCGCGCCCGCGGTCGTGGCTCCGAAGACCCGCGGGCAGCAGCAGCGCGAGCTCGAGGCTAGCCGGAACCTCGAGGGGAATGACGGGGGCACGGGCGATGTTCAGGAACACAGTTCGCGGCACGTGGCCATGCCATCGAAGAAGAAATCGGCCGTGAAGAATAAGGCGCCTAAAGTGGCGTCTCTGCCCCAGTCCGCGACCAGCTCCGAATCAAGCAATGAAGCTGATGAGGCAGAGGCCAAGGCTTCGATGAAAGCTCCGGAGGCGACAGACCCGAGATCCGAGAACGTGGTGGAGAATGTGGTGCCCCTTGCGGAGATTCCCCCACCGTTCTCAACAGTCTCGGGGCTTGGAGCTGGTTCGACCGAGACAGTCTCCCAATCGAAGGAGGCACCAGTGTTGACCAGACAAGAACTTCATATGGCCACGGACTCGTCGTCAAGAAAGGCTGCGGTGTTGTGGGCCCTGGCCGTATTCGAGACGGGCATCAGTCGCAAACTGGGCCCTGAGTTGGAGAAGTCGGCACACATCCGCACCGGTCTGCGTTTTAGCCCAATCGCCAGGTACGTCTTTCCCAAGTCGATTCAGAACAACGTTTTGTAGTTGTCTTGAGTTGCTAATCATGCCTTTTTTGAAGGACTGGTGTGAAGAAGATTGGTCACCCTTCGGTGGCCAAGGTACCACCAGTCGTCATGAGAGGGGAGGTTGATCCCTCGAAGAATAGGAAGGGTGAAGAGGCTGAGGCGCCCGCGGAGGGCACGAAGAAGAAGAAGAAGAAGAACAAGGGCGATGACTCCATCATAATCTTGGACAAGCCAGCCGACGCGCCGAGCGAAGCTACGACTAGAGTTGACATGGACGTGGAGGCCGAAGTGGATGTGGGGTCGTAGCCGAGTGAGCCGACCGCGTTGGTTGGGGCGTCGAAGCCCGCGACTAGTGCTTCAGCAGTGGCGGCGACGCTTCCCCACTTCGTGGCGAAGGCCTCTGCCGTGGTAGCTATGACACAGTCACCTCAGGTGCCTGAAGTTTTAGACGTGGACATTGGGCAGTGTCGCAGGAACATCCTTCGTGATTCCTTCAGTGGACGTCGTCGAGCTGCATAACATGCTTGGCGCAGCCATCCAGGTATGTCCAGTCCCCGAGGATCCGCTCACTGAATTTCAGCGGGTAGATTTTGATTCTTTTGCATTCCAATCCCCATGTGGCTAGTCGATGAATTTCAGAGGCTAGGCACTTACAAAAAATTTGGCGTTCGAGTCCCCGAGTGGCTAGGCGATGAATTTCATCAGCTGGGCACTTAGGAAATTTGGTGTCCTCTTAAGTTTGTTTTCTTTCTGCAGGGCCTTCAGCATGAATCAGCGGATCGGCTAGCCACGAAGGAGAGCTTGGAGCATGACCTCCGATCCATGCAGGAGGTGAACCAGCAGCTTCAGGAGACTGCATGTAGGTGTTTCGAGTACCTTGTCAATTATGTTGCATTTGTTGGTTGGAATCTCACTTTGATTTTCATTGCAGAGGAGCAGTCCGCCATGGTTGCCAAGGCCCACGAGGGTCTTTTCCCAGTTGTCGAGTTGGAGGCTTCCAAATCTTTGTTGACCGTCTCAGAGAGGCGGGTTGCCGAGCTGAAGAGGGATCTTAAAGCTGTGAAGGCTGAAGCGAGCTCGTCGGAGGAGACGGCCAAGGCCGATGTCGCTGCAACAGCGGACGAGCGGAAGGTCTCCAACGCTCTTGTCGCGGGGTTGCAGGATGATCTGTTAGGTGTTTAGGATTTCACATGGGGCTTTGTTGTCCACTCCTTGGTGAGTTTTGAATCGGGTTGCTATGTCAGCTAGTCCCCAAGCGGGCGAGTCCCCAAGCAGGCGAGTGGCCAAGCGGGCGGGTCGCTATGCCGTCGAGTCCCCGAGCGGCTGAGGCTGAAGTTATGTGTCCTTCTGATTCTGACTTGGCGTTTTTTGCATGGTGGATATGTGTGGAGGACCCTGAAGTACAGTCGTATGATGCTAAGCAGTGTGTGACAACACTGGTGGACTCAGCCACCCTTTCGGCGAAGTGCATTCGGGCCATCCTCCAAGAGATCTCGCCCATAGAGGTGATCCCCAGCGAGTTGACGGAGGTATGGCGATACCTGGAGAAGGCGCCGATGGTGGTTGAGTATATGTCACGGTCGGCGTTCCATCGCAGAGCCGCGACTGCGCTAAGCCTTGGGCTCACGCATTTCCCAAGCGACTTCGACCTCCACGATGTCACCAATGGGTACCCGTCCGTGACCGGCTCGATGGAAATCTCCGAGGTTCTGAAGCTGACCGTGAAGGCGGCAACATACTCTGAGCGGGTGCTAGCCATGGGCGATCTGTTGCCGTACCAGGAGACGGAGGTGGCACCGAACGACCCTGATCCAGCGCATCGTGACCTCACGACGGAGCAGCCATTCCGGTCGGCGATGGTGAATATCCTGACAACGTATCCGCAGAATCCGTGGATACCCTTCATTCGGGTACGTGGTAAAGACGGCGCTTCGACCTCGAAGCCTGCGGAGTAGAGACATGCCGAGTGGATTTTGTATTAGTACAAGTCAATCTGTAACAATCGTTGTCTGCGAACAATATATTTGCTGCATAAGGGAACGGAAATTTGTTAAGTCAGTTTGATTTTGACTTTGATGTGTTTGTTGAGCGAGTCCCTGAGCGCATCCGCCCTTTATTGGGGTTTACCTCGCGTTTATGTATGTTTATTTTTTTGACACTATTAGTTAGTTAGTTAGGGTCGACTCGCCTTGTCTTGGAAAGCTAGTCGCTTGGCGACCCCAAGGGGTGTTCTATACTTATCGTTTTCCTGGGCGAGAACTGGGTCAGTTGGGCGAGTCCCTGAGCGTGGTACTTAGTTGTTCTAGTCGCATGCCCAATGTAGGTGAGGACAAAGCGCATTGTATGTGGCGCGTCACTCCACCTGGCTCGGGGAGCCAGTCACGTGGCGATTACAGGGCACGCTCTCATACTTGGTGTGTTCCTGAGCCGCATGGGTTTTTAAATTGAAGCGAGTCCCCGAGCGTGGTACTTAACCGTTCGAGTCGCTGCGCCGAGGATGTGGAGGACCAGTTTCTGTATGAAGCATTTATGGTTGTCTTGGCCCAGCGGGCCAGTCAAGCAGGGAGACTCCGATGGGGGCTCCGGGTTGGCGTTTTTGTGGACGACGCAAGGACCGAATTCCTTCGCTGTCCTTACACCGCACTACTTAGCCGTGTCGGTCGCGCAGCCAAGGGTTGACTTCCATGAGTAGAATTATGTTGTAGTTACGAGTCCGATTGGTACAAGACTTGGAGAGTAGACACAATTTGTGCGAGTCGAATGTATTTTATTGCATGGCGGAGGGAATATCGGTCGGAGTTCTAGGTGTATAATTTCATTAGGAGAATGACATTCCACGGCATCTTGACATTGAGCTGTCCATTTCCTCGAACATCGGTGAGGTAGTAGGCGTCGTTGCCAAGGACTCGCCTTATGGAAAATGGCCCCTCCCATGGGGGGAGCTTGTGCATGCCCTTCTTGTCCTGGATCAGTCATAGGACCAGGTCGCCTTCCTGGAAAGTGCGAGTCCGGACTCGGCGGCCGTGGCAGTGGCGGAGCCACTACTGGTAGATGGTTGTGCAGGAGCAAGCTAGGTCGCGTGCTTCATCGAGCTGGTCGACCCCGTCTTGGCGTGCGAGCTTATTGTCGGCCTTCACCTAGTTGACGACCCTAGGCGAGTCATGCTCCAGGTTAGTCGGCATGACGGCTTCGGCACCGTAGACCATGAACAAGGGAGTGAATCCTGCTAACCGGTTGATGGAGGTGCGGATGCCCCCATATGACAGAGGGAAGCTCTTTGACCCAGCATCCCGGAGTTTGCTCAAGGGGAGCTTGCAGTCACGGCTTGAGGCCAGGGAGGATGCTCTGATTGGCGTGTTCCGCCTGGCTGTTGGACTCCGGGTGAGCGACTGAGGAGAGGTCGAGCCGTATGTTGTGCTCCTCGCAGAATTATGCTATGGCACCCTTGCCAAAGTTGGTGTTGTTTTCCGTGATGATGTTGTGTAGGAATCCGTAGCGGTAGATGAGCTCGCGGAGGAATTTGGTTGCGGTCTTCTCGTCGCACTTTCGGACTGGCTTGGACTCCACCCACTTGGTGAATTTGTCAACTGCGACTGGGAGGTGGGTGTAGCCGGAGGGGGCCTTTTTGAAGGGGCCCACCATGTCCATGCACCACACGGAGAATGGCCAGGTGATGGGGATCGTCTTCAGCGCCGAGCTAGGTTCGTGCATTTGGTTGGCGTACTTCTGGCATCTGACGTAGTGTTGGACGATGTCGACTGAGTCGGCGTGCGTGGTGAGCTAGTAGAAGTCGTGCCGCATGACCTTGGCGAGGGACCTGGCGCTGGCATGGTGGCCGCAGTCGCCGGAGTGGATGTCTTTTAGAATCTTGCGTCCTTCTCCGGGTTGCACGCAGCGTTGGAACACGCCTGTTACGTTGCGCTTGTGGAGTTCGCCGTTGATGATGATGAAGGACTTGCAGCAATGCACGATCATGCGTGCTTCTTTCTCATCTTATGGCAGGGTCCCGCACTCGAGTTAGGCAAGGTATGGCGTGGCCCAGTAGCTTGGTTCTGCGAACATGGTGACTAGGGCGGGCTCTGGTTGCAGCGGGATCCCGAGGTCGATCTCCTTTGGATTGAAGACAAAAGGCTTGTGGATGGTGTCGAGGAAGACTCCTGTGGGTGGTGTTTTCCGAGCCGACCCGATGCGTGATAGGGTGTCGTCGTCCTTGTTCTTGCGCCTGTCATTCCACTCGACGGAATAGCCAGTGAAGTGGCCTCCCAGTTGGTCCACCGCTTGGCGGTATGCCGCCATGGTGGGGGAGATGGCATCACAGGTACCGGCGACTTGCGCGGCAACAAGGTCCGAGTCGTCGTAGCACCGTAGGCAATTTACGTTCATCTCCTTGGAGGCTCGCATGCCATGAATGAGGGCCTCGTACTCGGCCATGTTGTTGGTGCAGGGGGTGAAGTCGAGGTACAACATGTAGCGGAGCTTGTCGCCCTTGGGCGAGGTGAGTATGATTCCTGCCCCTGCGTCATCCGCGTTCTTGGATCCATCGAAGTGGAGCGACCAGTAGTGGAGGTATGGCAGCTTCTCTGGCTGTTGTGCCTCTTTCCAGTCAGCGAGGAAGTCCGCTAGAGCCTGTGACTTGATTGCCTTGCACGACTCGTACTTGATGTTGTGGACGCTGATTTCGATGGCCCACTTGGAGACCCTCCCAGTCACCTCACGGTTGCGGATAATGTCCTACAGTGGCGCGGAGGAGATGACCGTGATTGGGTTCTCCTGGAATTAGTGAGGTACACTACTAGGAAATAGGTCGTTTGTGGCGCACCTGTAAACAGCATCTGTGGCGCACTAGGTGTGCGCCACGAGCCTCGCGCTACGGCTATCTCCTAGCTATGGCGCACTGCCTGGTGTGCCACGGTTGTGTCGAGATAGGCATAGCGCACATGCTAGTGCGCCACGGCTATGTGGGCAGGAGCGCTACGCTTTGGATCTTCTGTGGCGCATGTTGCAGTGCTCCACTAAGCTGCGCAGGTGCGCTTTAGATGTAGTGCGCCACAAAACCTAGGTCATGTGCGCCACCGGTGTTTTTTTAATTTCAGATCCAGATGATATACAATACAGATTATATAAAATATTACAGGCAGATATACACACAGATATAAGCTATATAGTTATATATATAAATACACAATTCGCAAAACAAGATTGAAACAAATACATATAGATAAGTCTCATACATGAAAACATAGTATAAGTTACATTGTTTCGATCAAGTTACAAAGTAGTTGGTGACATGCGAATACATGTGTCTCGAACAAGTTAGAGCTCAGAAGCTCGCCTAGACATCTAAACTAGCTAGACACAAACGCCGGATAAACAACCAAAGACGATAAGCATGATCACCGCGATGAAGGTGTAGGTCTTCATCCGGTTCCTCGTCCTAACTCCCGCTAGATAGCACGTTGTCTCTAGCTTCCGCCTCCGCCATAGTGTTGTACCCTTTGTAGCTATTGCCGCTGAAATGGTGCACCTGTCTCCGGCAGTCTTCCCAATCCTGTCTCGTAGACTCCGGGAACCCGTCCCTTGTACATAACGTACCACGTCATATACAAGTTGACAATAATAATTAACCGGTGATTGAAAAAAACATGTATAATTAAAGTCGCATATGAAGATACACTTATAGAAAGTAATCCTAAATCGAAAAGACCAAACTCAAAAGGCATGCCTCATATATAACTAGGTTGTTCAACACAGGAATATGCTACGATGGAACCGTCCGCCAAGTAGGATGCACAACACCTGGACCTGTGCATAGCACAAGGCGGACAATCCCATCGCATCATATTCACATATATAGTGTGCCACGACATTTCAATCATCGGCATTCTCGAAAAAGACCAAAGTAACTCAAAAATCATGCCTCATATATAACTAGGTTGTTGGACACAGGAATATGCTATGATGGAACTGTACGCCAAGTAGGATGCACAACACCTGGACTTGTGCATAGCACAAGGCGTACAATCCCATCGCAGCACATTCACATATATAGTGTGCCATGACATTTCAATCATCGACATTATTCTTGAAAAAGACCAAAGTAACTCGAAAAGAATGCCTCATATATAACTAGTGAGGTCGTTGGACACAGGAATATGCTATTATGGAATCGTAAGCCAAGTAGGATGCACAACATCTGGACTTGTGCATAACACAAGGCTTACAATCCCATCACAACACATTCACATATATAGTGTGCCACGACATTTCAATCATCGGCATTATTCTCGAAAAAGACCAAAGTAACTCGAAAAGAATGCCTCATATATAACTAGCTAGGTCGTTGGACATAGGAATATGCTATGACGGAACAGTTAGCCAAGTAGGATGCACAACACCTGGAGCTGTGCATATCACAAGGCTAACTATCCTGTCATAGCACATTCACATATATAGTGTGCCACGACATTTCAATCATTGGCATTATTGTCGAAAAAGACCAAAGTAAATCAAAAAGAATGCCTCATATATATATATACATAGATCGTTGGACACAGGAATATGCTACGATGGAACTATGAGCCAAGTAGGATGCATAACACTTGGACTTGTGCATATCACAAGGCTCACAATCCCGTCGTAGCACATTCACATATATAGAGTGCCACGACATTTCAATCATCGGCATTATTCTTGAAAAAAGACTAATAAAGTAAGGAAAAAAAAAGAAGGACCAAAGTGAGCAAAGGACCAAAGAGTAAGCAAAAAAACCAAGCATTGATTGATATATAATAATAATAAGCAAAATAAGTAAGCGATTATTCATAAACCTAATAAGGTAAGTAGTAGCATGTACACTTGTCCACCACACACAAAGGTCATCTATAGTTTGTAACTACAACTAGGCCAACATCAAGCCTTCTGGCTCAGCTTAGGGAACGGGAGGATGCCTTGTCTCGTCATGAAATTCGTATAGTCACCCTGCATATCTAGGCTATCTTCTATTGAAGGGATACGGGTAGGCTACACTAGCGCAAAACAAAAAAAAATCTACCGCGTAAACCAGGATTACTGTTGTCATAGATCACGGGATTACCACTAGACGCGCAGTTGTGGAATTGATGAAGCTCGTTGAGGCAGTGCAGACGTTCCACGTATCCTCCTTGTCCTCGTCCCACGAGAAGCTCCCCTTGCGTGGCTCGTCCAAGTGCCACGGATGCAGTACCTCCGAGGTATCCACATGTGCGGGGTGGAAGCGTCACACGCCGGACTGCTAGGTCCGCACGTGAAACACAGGCGTGAGGAGTGGCGGCTAGGTGGAATGATCTAACCCTGGTCAGCTCTCCCCACCCTCCCTTATATAGGCGTCCCTAGTGGGCTTCTACATTAGGAGCCCATTAGTAGCCTAAGTCTGGCCTAATTCGGATCCAATCCTCATTAGGCTTCCATCCCCTTGAGTGTGTGACCCTATAGGTTCATATACGTATACACATGACACGAATACACTTATTCTGTCAATAGTTGGTAGCGGCCTCTAGCAAGACCTGCCAACTCCTAAACGCATACAAAGATCATATCAAACGAACAATCACAAGGTTTAGTACATGTCTTTCCCTTTGCTTCACGATATTTGGTCTATCTCCAAGCTGACCTCTCTTTCTCGATACCGTAACTCGGAATCCCTTTACTAGGTTAACTCTTAACCTTATGTAGCACGGCCATAATTTTCTGGATCCGATCAATCGAGGGGACCAGAGATATCTCTCTCAAGTAGAGAGGGGCAAATCCCATCTTGATTGACCATGCATCGCAGCATGCTTTAGGACAAACCCGAAAGCTACCTTTATAACTACCCAGTTACGGAGTAGCGTCTGATAGCCCCAAAGTAGGTCGATCCACATCTCAAGTACATGAGACAATCTCAGGTCTAAGGACAAAACATACACGATGTGTAGAGAGAGAGCTGAAACTAATTGCCAGTCTCAAGTTGGGTCAGTCCAACCCCATGTTCATAACATGTGTCCACATCATTTGTTTGACATCTCCATGTCTATGACTTGCGAAACATAATCATCAACCAATCGATGTGCTACTCTAATATTCACGTGTGTCCTCACATGAACTCCGACCAGGGACAACTCTTAAATAACCATACAAGTAAAGTGTTTCACAAACAATTCACATAATTGCCAATCAATACAAGTTGCCTGATATGGATATTCAAGGAACATTACAATAATTCATGGATACATAAGAAATATAATCATCTCTATGATTGCCTCTAGGGCATATTTCCGTCAGTCTCCCACTTGCACTAGCGTCAATATATATTGTATCTAATATCGATTGCTCTTGCGCGCGCCTCATGCGCAGGCTGCGGGAGTGGCTTTGTAAAAGGATCAGCAAGATTTGAGTACGTATTTATTTTGCATATCATGACACTACCATCCTCAATGAACTCTCGAATATGATGGTAACGCATGCGAATATGTTTGTTCTTCTAGTGTCGTCTAGGTTCCTTGGCTTGTGCAATAGCACCATTGTTGTCACAATAAACGTCCATGGGATTAGACGCGCCCTGAACCACACCGAGAGCGATCAGGAAATTCCTAATCCAAACAGCTTCCTTTGCAGCCTTCGAGGCGGCAATATATTCAGCTTCTGTTGAAGAGGAGGCCACCGTATCTTGCTTGAAACTTTTCCAACTCACAGCACCACCATTCATGACAAACACATAACCATATTGCGATCTGGAACCGTCTGAGTCGTTAAGGTAACTCGCATTTGTGTAACCCCTTACACTGAGTTCATCCTCACCTCCATAAACTAGGAACACATCCTTAGTCCTTCTCAAGTACTTAAGGATATTCTTTACCGCTGTCCAGTGACCTTCACCTGGATCAGCCTGATATCTGCTCGTAACACTTAGAGCATAGGAAACATCTGGGTGAGTACATATCATTGCATACATGATGGATCCAATAGCCGAAGCATATGGAACCCTGCTCATGCGCTCACGCTCATCAGTAGTCGAAGGACACTGAGTCTTGCGTCTTCCATGAGACATGGGCACGAAGCCCTTCTTAGCGTCTTCCATGCTGAACCGTTTCAACACTTTGTCAATGTATGTACTCTGGCTTAATCCAATTAGCCTCCTTGATCTATCTCTATAGATCTTGATTCCCAGAATATATGCTGCTTCTCCTAAGTCCTTCATCGAAAAACTATTTTTCAATGAGGTCTTAACAGACTCGAGCATAGGAATGTCATTTCCAATCAGCAATATGTCGTCTACATATAAGATTAGAAATACCCGCGCTCTCCCACTTTCCTTCTTGTAAACACAAGGTTCTTGTTCGTTTTTGATGAAGCGAAACTCCTTTACAACTTCATCAAATCGAATGTTCCAACTCCGAGATGCTTGCTTCAGCCCATAAATGGACTTTAGAAGTTTGCATACCTTTCTAGCATTGTTTGGATCGACAAAACCTTCGGGCTGCATCATATACACGTCCTCAGTAAGGATTCCATTTAGGAAAGCCGTCTTGACATCCATCTGTCATATTTCATAGTCGAAATGGGCAGCAATGGCTAGAATAATACGTATAGATTTAAGAATCGCTACGGGCGAGAAAGTCTTGTCGTAGTCCATCCATATCAATCTTCTTCTTATAGATCCATCTGCACTCGATGGCTTTAAAACCATCAGGCAGGTTAACCAAGTTCAAAACTTAATTGTCTCCCATGGACTCTATCCCGGATGGCTATCAGCCATTTCTCAGAGTCTGGGTCCACCATCGCTTCTGCATAGGTCGCAGGCTCATCATTGTCTAACAATAATAATTCCCGCGCTTCGCGAAGCCTCGCCGACCTTCGTGGTTGTGGTGCTTCTATTGCCACGGGTTCCTCAACTTGTTCTTCTATAATAGCATCACTCGTAGAAGCATCCCCAACTGGATCATCTTGAACTTCTTCAAGTCGCACCGACCTTCCACTTGTTCCCTTTGTGAGAAACTCTTTCTCTAGGAAAACACTGCTACGAGCGACAAACATTGCCCTCCTCTCGGTTGTAGAAGTAATACCCTAAGGTTTCCCTCGGATATCCCACGAAAATGCACTTATCTGATTTGGGTGTTAGCTTGTCCGACTGAAGTCGCTTGACAAATGCATCACAACCCCAAATCTTTAGAAACGACAAACTGGGATTCTTTCCAGTCCACATCTCATATGGTGTCTTAACTACGGATTTAGAAGGTACCCTGTTAAGTGTGAAAGTTGTCGTTTCTAGAGCGTAACCCCAAAATGACAATGGTAAATCCGACTGGCTCATCATCGATCGAACCATGTCCAACAAAGTTCGATTGCGCCGTTCAGAGACCCTGTTCCTTTGAGGCGTTCCGGGCGGCGTAAGTTGTGGAACAATTCCGCAACTCTTAAGATGATCGCTAAACTCGTGATTCAAATATTCACCTCCACGATCAGATCGCAAGGCCTTTATTTTCTTGCGAATTTGATTCTCTACTTCACTCTGAAACTCCTTGAACTTTTCAAAAGTTTCAGACTTATGCCTCATCAAGTAGACATAACCATATCTACTGAAATCATCAGTAAAAGTAATGAAGTAGTGATATCCTCCTCTGGCTATCGTGCTCATTGTTCCACATACATCAGTATGTATGAGTTCCAACAAGTCTGTCGCTCTCTCGGGTAAACCCGAAAAAGGCGACTTGGTCATATTTCCAACTAAACAAGCTAGACATGTCTCGTATGATTCAAAATCAAACGAAGTTAGAAGACCATCACCATGGAGCTTATTCATGCACTTTTCACTTATATGCCACAAACGACAATGACATAAATAGGTAGGACTCAAATCATTAGGCCGAAGCTTTTTTGGACTAACATTGTAAACATATGCATCGTCAAGATTTAAAATAAATAACCCATTCACAATGGGAGCATTAGCCATAAACATATCATTCTTAGAGATTACACAACCATTGTTTGCACTCGCAAATGAATAACCATCCCTCATCAAACACGACGGTGATAAAATGTTTCAACCCATACTAGCAATGCAATAACAATTATTCAACTCCATAATAAATCCTGACAGAAGGTGAAGCTTCATGACACCGACGAACAATGCAGCAACCCTTGCTTTATTTCCGACGCGAAAATCCACTTCGCCTTTCTGCACTTCTCTAGTCCTTATTATCCCCTGCATCGAATTGCAAATATGAGCAACCGATCCGGTATCAAATACCCAAGAGTTAACATAGGAATCAGCGAGAAGAATGTCCACAACATTTACAACAAGCGTACCTGAGTGGGAAGTACTCTTACTTCCACTCTTCTTCAAAGAAGCATGGTACTTGCTCAGTTTCTCTTCCAGTGTCCATGTTCATGACAAAATAAGAACTCAGTGTCTTCTACAGGTCCAGCCTTTTGCTTGGGTGCAGGCTTAGGGATCGTATCCTTAGCCTTTCCCTTCTTCTTCCAAGAAGTACCCTTTTTCTTGAAGCTAGGCTTGTTCTGCACATCCATAACATGGATGCCCTGCACACTTCTTCATGTCACTTTCTAATGTTTTTAGCATCCCGCATAACTCATTAAGGCCCTTCTCCAGCCCATGCATATGGTAGTTCGAAATGAACTGCCCATAGCTAGATGGAAGAGACGCCAAAATGAAGTCAGTTGCCAACTCTTGGCCTAGTGGAAAACCAAGCTTTTCCAAAGTCTGACTGTAACCAACCATTTTGATCACATGGGGGCCTACAGCTGCTCCCTCTGCTAGCTTGCATTCGACAAAGGACTTGGCAACATTGTACCTCTCAGTCCTTGCCTGATCTTGGAACATGTCCTTAAGCGCAACGATCATATCATACGCATCCTGATCCTCAAACTTCTTTTGGAGTTCAGGTTCCATGCATGCAAGAATAAAGCAGCTAACCTCAAGAGAATCATCACATGCTCTCTTGTAGGCATTCTTTAGGGCAGCAGATGCATTATCAGCAGGTTCATCGGGGATTGGGGTATCCAGAACCGTTTCCTTTTTATCAGACCTAAGAACAATTCTCAGGTTACAGACCCAGTCTGTATAGTTTGTTCCATTAAGTTTATCTTTGTCAAGAATCGAACGCAAATAAAAAGGTGATGTAGTGTTCGGTGCCATTGATCTACAACAGAAAACATGAAAAATACTAAGCCATGTAACCATGAAAGAGTAAAACATATTAAACAATTTAATAGCATATATTCCCACTTAAATCAATATCCCTCTATTGATACTAGGTGATTCAAGATCCACACTTAACAAGTCGACTAGGGAGCTTTAGCATCACTGCTAGAAGACAAGGTAAATCGGTAAGCAACACTTGCTAATCATATCACATATGAATCTTGTTGTTGGGTGACATCTCTATGTAAAATCTAGGCGCCCAACCTTTATGTCCCAAGGTCCTTAACTGTTAAGATGACCTTGTCAAGCTCAGCAACCCTTATGCGTGTAGGTATCTGATACAAACCCATCCAGCCAAGGAAAACCGCGGCACCCTAATTTCATAGGCCCACCAACGATTGTACAGGGCATAGGATGGTGCAAGGTTTGCTTGGGAGGGCATGGTTAAACTTAAACTTTCTAAGGGATCGTTCTACTTCTATCATATAAGCATGCATAGTAGTAAAACACATAAGAATAGCATTCACATAGATGTGACACAGTATGGCCCATTTTCTCATGGTGATCTCCATCACCATAGAACCTGTCCACCATGATGATCTCCATGTTCATGTTCCATGTGATCCATCTTCTAGGTGATGAGTCCTCCAAGAACTAATACAAGCTATTACTCCAAAATCTAGTAATCAAAATTACATAGTATTGGGATCATCACAAGTTGGCTGGCAGGCCATTACAATAAATGACAACACATATGGCTCCAGCCGTGTTGCCCTACTCACAACACGCAGGTCATGCAAAATTTCATAAATGCATCACATACATATATGGGACATACTGATCACATACATCCTACAAAAACAAGTTATGCATAGAATCGCATTCTACCGGATCATGTGACATCGTAGCACCTAGTTACCTTAACGAGATACAAAAGGGGTTACGATAAGGGGGGTCTAGGGGGTCTCCCCTGCGGGGTTCAAAGGGGCAGCGCCCCTTGCGGTATCTTCACAATTTTCTTCACAATTTTAGATCGCAAAACCGTGAAAAATGAGAGATCGAATCTTCACAATTTTCTTTAAGGATTTTGATCGGCAAATCAAATTTACCATAAACCGACTCCTGTCCCGATTCAATCGAACTCCTTTGATCATGGTACATCGATTTTAGATCTAGGTTCCGATTCGATCAATTATATTGATCTTCGCGTGATTCAATAGGATTTATGTGTCACTGTCTACCCCAATGGCGGAAACTGACCGGTAGGGGTAAGTCGTTTGACAACCTCAGAATCACGATCACGGAAAGAAAGATCATAGATCAATCCTAAACCACCGCAATATAAACAATCACATCATTCATATCACCATATGCAGCCATCCGAACCTATAACTGAACAACATCGGCTCTGATACCACTGAAGGGATACGGGTAAGCTACACTAGCGCAAATCCAAAAAAAATCTACCGCGTAAACCAGGATTACTGTTGTCATAGATCACGGGATTACAACTAGACGCGCAGTTGCGGAATTGATGAAGTGCGTCGAGGCAGTGCAGACGTTCCACGTCTCCTCCTTGTCCTCGTCCCACGAGAAGCTCCCCTTGGGTGGCTCGTCCAAGTGCCACAGATGCAGCACCTCCGAGGTATCCACACGTGTGGGGTGGAAGCGTCAAACGCCGGACTGCTAGGTCCATGCGTGCATCACAGGCGTGAGGAGTGGCGGCTGGGTGGAATGGTCTAACCCTGGTCAGCTCGCCCCACCCTCCCTTTTATAGGCGTCCCTAGTGGGCTTCTACATTAGGAGCCCATTAGTAGCCTAAGCCTGGTCTAATTCGGATCCAATCCTCATTAGGCTTCCAGCCCCTTAAGTGTGTGACCCTGTAGGTTCATATACGTATAGACATGACACAAATACACTTATTCTGTCAATAGTTGGTAGCGGCCCCTAGCAAGACGTGCCAACTCCTAAACGCATACAAACATCATATCGGACAAACCATCACAAGGTTTATTACATGTATTTCTGTTTGCCTCACGATATTTGGTCTAGATCCAAGCTGACCTCTCTTTCTCGATACCGTAACTCGGAATCCCTTTACTAGGTTAACTCTTAACCTTATGTAGCACGGCCATGCATTTCTGGATCCGATCACTCGAGGGCCCCATAGATATCTCTCTCAAGTAGAGAGGGGCAAATCCCATCTTGATTGACCATGCCTTGCAGCATGCTTCAGGACAAACCCGAAAGCTACCTTTATAACTACTCAGTTACGGAGTAGCGTCTGATAGCCCCAAAGTAGGTCGATCCACATCTCAAGTACATGCGACAATCTCAGGTCTAAGGACAAAACATACACGATGTGTAGAGAGAGAGATGCAACTAATTGCCTGTCTCAAGTTGGGTCAGTCCAACCCCATGTTCATAACATGTGTCCACATCATTGGTTTGACATCTCCATGTCTATGACTTGCGAAACATAGTCATCAACCAATCGATGTGCTAGTCTAATATTCACGTGTGTCCTCACATGAACTCCGACCAGGGACAACCCTTAAATAACCATACAAGTAAAGAGTTTCACAAACAATTCACATAATTGCCAATCAATACAAGTTGCCTGATATGGATATTCAAGGAACATTACAATAATTCATGGATACATAAGAAATATAATCATCTCTATGATTGCCTCTAGGGCATATTTCCTTCATCTATGTCACAGTTATTCGGGATATTTCCTCCGTAGAAGATCCCCCCAAAGTCATTACATCACGAAAGATGATTGCCCCAAACTGCTGCTGGAGGCGATACATCTCTTGTCTAACATCTGAATCAGTGGTCTTGGCCTTTGCTTTGGCCCACTGTTTGAGATGATCTGGCAGCATAGAATTCTGCTGGTCTAGTAGGAACGCCCTCATGTGATGGAGTGCGTAGTAGGCTTCCCTCTTACTATTTTCCGGCTGCTTCACGCAGGGGAACTCCGTTACATGGTTGAAGACGTGCCTGCCAAACTTGACCTTCGTACGCACGAAGGTGATGCCTTCCGTCGAGGCATATCCAGTGAGTGCATCATACAGAACTTCCTTGATCTTGTCATAGTTTTTCTTCTTTTCTAGACTCCCCGAGTCGAAATACGTGGCATGGGAATGCTTCGGCGATAAGGAGATGAGCGTGCAGTGTTCATCTCTGTGCAAAAAATTCAAATGGAATGTGTTGGAAAAAGAATGATGATAATTTAATAAAGCCAATCGACGGTGGCGAGTGAATAACGACTTACTCGGGAAAGTAAGGCACGAGAATGTATTCCTTTGTCTTCTTTGAAACGAGGATTCTTTTTAGGTACGAGGCCATGATACGTCGTTCAGCAGGGGAACCCAAGCAACCATCACGCATGTAGTAGGGGTCCACTATAGCGATGCCCGGTGTGTTCTCTCTAATGATCTGCATGGCCAGGCTGAGAGAAAACAGGCGGACCATGGTATAGTGCAGTGGGTATAGGTGGAACATATTGAAGATGTCGTCAAACCGCAGGAAGAACAGATCTGCAGGGGCATTATCGACGAAGCCCAAGACTGGTGGCACCTTAACCATGAATACCGGGTGCGAGGGATCTTTCTCCGCCAGAAGGCGTCTCTCTATCGTCAGCACGCCGTCATGCACACTCTGCAGTTCCGAACTGGCGAGCCTCCGTAAATTCTTAGGTATCATGGGCTCACCCGCCACATGAATCCTCCACATAATACCCTCGGGTCTTGGTGGCCCGTCCCGAAACCTGATCGGTTTCGCAGTTGACGCCACCGGCTGGCTCGAGCTGCTATATTTTCTTTTCCTGCCCTTTTTTCCTTTTGGAGAGCGGGCAGGCACCACAATCTGAGCACTTGGCTATGTAGTGTGTCAAGGCTTATAATAAAGGGCCGTTTGGTTGTATCAGCTGGCTCTGTAAAGGCGCAAGCTGGACGCATCTCCTGAGAACCAAGCAGACGCTTGGTGATAGTGGCTTTCTCTGTGGGGCCACCAGCCAGGTCTTCGTTGCTAAACTGAGTGTTCAAGAAGTGATCATTCCAGTCTTCGTCGTCCTTGGCCGGATCATGCGCCATGTGCATATCATCAACATGATCATCCGACCCACCGCGTGGAGGTGACGGCGAGGGCGGTAAGGGGGCCTTGCCACCGCTTGCCGCTGGCACGACAGGCGGTGCTGTTGTCTGTGGCGTGATGGCCCCCGCCGTCTCCAAACGGATCATGATCTTTGGCCATTGCAAGAATAAGCCGAAGCAACTTATGAGGACAGCCGGCTCTTCTTCATCCGCTCCTGGGGGTTGAATGGGAGGTTCCAGGTCGTCGCAGCCCCTTAGCACCCGACTAATTTTAACCCTGTGTACGCTATCTAGCATCATCCTTTAGTGGAACATGCGCTGCAAGGGTTGAACGATGGTACCCTTGGCAACATCCCTCAGCTCGTTGTTCACGTAGCATAAGAGAGTGCAAGGAACATCCGTCTGCGGAAAACATGTACGGCGTCGTCAGAGATGCCATAAGAGTAATAGATGGCGTGAAAGGCGGTAAAGCAATTTGTTTACCGTGATGGCATCGAGATCGGCTAATGTCGAGGCACCGCATATGGCGACGGGCGTGCAAGAGACGGAGGGGCTGCTTGATGGCGCGGTGGAGGCCGCCGGTGTATTCTCCCTACCGGGTGCTTGGAGCTCCGGTGCCGCCGCGACGATGGCAGGAGGGCCACCAACATGTCCCGCACCGCGGTGATGGCAAGGGGAGTCACCAACACTTGCGGTACCGCGGTGCTAGCGGGCGGAGTCACGAACACGTAGTTTGCCTGATTCGTCGGTGCCGCGTTGTTCGAGTGGCTGCTGACCATGCTTGGAATCGAGCACGACCCTACTCAACCACCCGCACTCCAGTTCGCTATTGACTCCACCAAGGTAGGCAGGATGGACGTGAGGGTGATTTCCAGGTTGTCTTGGACGATCTGCGGGATCCACGCCACTTGTTCCTTAAGTTCTTGAACCTCGCGGTTTTCCTCCTCGCTCCTTCCCGACGGCGCCACACGCGTCCTCGGCGGTGGACCAAAATGATCCACCCAATTCTTACCCCCAAGGTCGGCCAGACGGCCAGCCAACAACGGCTTCTTTGTAACCGACTCTATTTTCTTGGCCCGGTTCATCGCCTGTTAAAAGGGTTATCCCACCGGGTGGCCGCCGTCGACCCCTGGGATGAGGAACCCTGGGATCTATGACTAGCAACAATTTCCTCCTCCTGCAGAAGAAGTAACAGTGAATCGTTTAGAAACTAGACTTCATAGATTAGAATGCAATCAAGTTGATCCGCGGTAATTAGATTACTTACCACAATTTCCTCGAATTCCTTCACCGCAGGATCCGCTGTGAGTTGTTTGGTTTTTGGGTCCACATGGTAACGGGCCCTGATGATGTTTCGAATCTGTTCGGGTTCGAATTTCGCAAAGGGGTTTTCTATCCCCTTAGATCTATACTCTTCGTCCTCCTTATTCCATTTGGCCTCTGCGGTTTTGTATCCACCAGATCCGAGATGGTGATGACCTATATTCATCGCCTACAGCACCTTTCCACGATTACTATTGGCCAGGGCTCTTTCGGATTCACACCTCTCCTTGAACTCCCGGAACTGATCTTCAGTGATCTGCGGGTCAATCTTCTGGATCTCCTCGAGACTTTTGCCTTCTTTATATATCTTCTTCTTTATCCGGGTTCTCTAGCTGGCTAGGGCGATGCTCATCTTTGTGAGGGCGGATTTGTTTACTTCGTTCCCATGATAATTTGTGTTCTGATACTCAGCGGGGAACTTGTATCTTGCGTGCAGCTTATCGAAGAGGAGTGTGCGCAGGTGGCCATTATCTTTATGCTAGAGATACTCGGTGTTGATCGAGATGGTTTTCCACTGTACCCTCTAACGACAAGGTCGGGCTCCAAAGGAACCCCTGTTGGGATCACTTCGGTAATTTCCTCCCTGATGGTGCCGACCGTGTTCGGGCGCCGTTCCTTCGGCTTCTTCTTCTGAGGAGGAGGATTGCTACCACTCCATGCGCCCTCGCCGCCATCAGTGGTTTCATCACCCACCGTTCCTTCGGCTTCTTCCTCCGCGTCTTCCATCTCATCATCCTCGCTCTCTGAAGGATGGTATTCTTCATCGTCTTCTAGCCACTCGGCCGCCTCCCAGAATGTCAATTGTTTATTCGGAGGTCTGAGTTCTCCTCCAGCGCTGATGCGCTTAGAACATCCAGCCTCGTCATTGTCACACATCTTTGCACTAATAAAAAACAAAAAATTGGTTAAATGCATGGAAAAATCCGGCATGACCTTTGCTAATTTTCTTAAACTAGGAGTGCCCGATTTCTGCCGAAACGGAAGTTAATCAATATTCCGGAAAAAATCAGGACTCATTTTATACAAGAACCTGCATACACGACATAATAAAGTGTTTCGTACAAGCACAAGCACAATTTCAAGTGCTACAATAATATCAAAAATGAGAATACACCATAACCAAGTGCTTCTGATCATAACCAAGTGCTAGCTTCCAAACTACTATCTCAGAACTTAACTAATGCTTGATGATATCAAATGACAACATGCAAATGATGACAACACTTCATCATTTGCATGTAGATTTATCACCAAAACCACTTTGTAAGTACTGTTTTTATTACTCCCTGCATATGGAGTGTCCGTGTGACAGAAATGTCATTCAACATGCAGCATTGAGCTAGTTCTGGTCATATCAGGTGTGACTGTGATCACATATTAGTAGTATGTGACAATGGCTTAGGGTGTTAGAACCCAGATTTTCATGCATCACCATCACTAGTACTTAGGGTGTTAGAACCCAGATTTTCACTTCTCTGAACCCTAATATGAACCCTAATCTGAACCCTAATCGTTACATAAATAATCATCAACATATGCGCAAACTATAATGTAGACCAATTGTTGCAAACTTGCAATATGGGATTTGTTGACACTTGGTAATTTACGTATCAGAGAATCAGACATATATGAGTAAAGAGATATGCCATATAAAATTCCTGCCTTGTTGGCTTGCTGCAAAGTTGTTGGCCATATAAAATCTGGAACATAATAAATAGGACCTAAGCGTTCTGAACTTCTGATATATGCAAAACAACAAGTTTGTATTGTGGTATAATACCCTGGTCATAATGTGAAAAAAAAACACTGCACAATCATGGAGCTTACTTTCTTTCGGCTTTGATGCACAAACTATAGTTTTGAGGCAACATGTATATAGGAGTACTATCATTCACCGTTCATAATTTAGATCAAGTATTAAGGGGTGAGAAGGTCTGTTCGAAGTTGGGAGCAGGATTTTAGTAGTAGTAATACCAGTAGTATAGTCATTCAGTACTAAGTTAGTGGTGATGTCTCTACCTTTAACCAAATGACTCATACTACTATGTCATAACAATATACTAGTAGCAAATCATGGGCAGAAATGCTACGATAATCATTCACTTCTATGAACCCTAACCTCTAATCTGAACCCCAACCATGGCCTTCTCTGAACCCTAACCTCTAATCTGAACCCTAACCTCTAATCTGAGCAGAGAGAGGGGAGAGAGGGAGAGAGAGGGAGAGAGGGGAGGGGTGACGCTCACCTCTGGGATGAGGACGACGATGGCGGGCGGACGACGATGGAGGAAGACGTTAGCGGGCGCGCGGCCTCCTCCTCGAGCGGCGGAGGGCCTCCTCCTGCTCCTGCTCCACGGCCTCCTCCTCGACCGGCGGTGGCTAGCGAGGCGGCGGATCAAGAGCGCGGCGACGGATCGAGAGCGCGGCGGCACAGGGCACAGGGCTCAGGCTCGTGCTTGATTGAGATGGTGTCTGAGATGGAGGCGGACGTGGCGCCGTTGACCAGCCGTGCCCAGATAGGCGTAGCGCACTTGGGCATAGTGCGCTACGGATATCTGTAGCGCACATGGGCATAGTGCGCTACGCCTATCGGCATTTATCGACTGTATAAGATGGTTGTAGCTCCACTGTCTAATAACTACACTAGCATATCCCACTGGTTTCGCCCTTAGCTCTATTCTCAATCTATGAGAACCCAGGTTCGAATTATGGTGCCCACCTTTTTTAATTTTATTTCAAAAATACTTTTAAATGTTCCAAAAAATGCCCAAAAGTGGTGATATATGCCATAGAAGTTTTGTTTTTTTAAATACTTTTAAATATTCCAAAAAATCCCAAAAGTGATAATATATGTCATAAAAGTGGTACAAATATGATTCAAAGTATAACTAAATTTCATAATAATTTGTCCATGAATATTACAATCTTTTTCGACCGCGCGTTTTACAATATTTTTTGAGCTAGCGTTTTACAATCTTTTTTCCATTCTTTGTCGCGGTTGAATAATTTAGCCCCGGCACTGTAATGTTTCTTCTTTCGAACGGGCTACCTTTTTTGGGTAGGGTTGTCCTTTTTCTTCTTGTGATGTATGTTGTTGTATCGTAGTCGTCGTCATCTTCAATCTTTGGATCGCCGTACTGGTCGAAGTCTTGCTCATTGGCGACTCCAACCATTTCGATGATGTTTCTTTTTCCTCTCCTCACGAAAACACGACTAGGCTTTGTCGGGTCGGTAATGATGGAGCTCCTGTCGTCCATCAACTTCTTGGGGAGCCAGTAGTTGCCCACTTTGGGCTTGACTACCAGGGCGACTCGCTCAGGGTACTCGATCCATGGCGAGTGGTCTTCGCGGCTCCATGTGATGCGCTGCTTAGACCAGTTGAGGAATTGAGGGATGTCGACCTAGGACACTGCGTTGACGGCAACGGCGCGGGCGAGAACCTTCTTCTCGTGCTTGGTGCCGAGCCCGGTGAAGGTGTGCAGCTGACATGGTTGTACCCTACGGGTGCGTGACCTCAGCATACGTAGTCAAGCCCAAGGAAGGCCCATGGCGGATGTACACCGGCCCATGAAGACTTTCGGGTGGCCCAGGCCCATGAAGCCTTCGGATCCTTGGAGAGCAAGACTAGAGTAGATAAGAAATTGAAAGGGGTAAAACCCTAGAACCTGTAACCGACTAGGACTATGCCCGGGACCTGCCTAAGTCTATATAAAGACCAGAAGGGCACGACCTAGATCTCTCGACTCATACTTTCGCATACGCACCTCCACGCCAGATCGAATCTGCGTACCCCTGTAACCTTCGGTTCCGCCGTAATCAAGAGCAGACAAGCAGGAGTAGGGTTTTCCCTCTGGGGGCCTGAACCTGGGTAAATCTCGTGTCCCCTGGTTGCTTGTCTGTTAACCGTTCCACGATCTCCAGCATCCCCATCTTCTCCAAAACCCAAGTCCATAACAATGGGCATTGACGAGTCGAAACCTCGTCAATTGGCGCCGTCTGTGGGAATCGGGGCTGCTGATTGTGCGGTCGTGACGGTCCCGACCCGATCGATCTACAACTCTGCGGCGACGGAGAGTCACCTCCTCTTCGGCGCTTTCGACTTCACCGCCCACTCGCCGGCCACCATGAAGGACTTCGAGCCTGTAGGCGACGGACTCGAAATCCTGTTCGGGAGCTTCTGCTTCTAGGTGGGGCAAATTGGCACCCTCCGCCTCCCTGAGCGGGTGCCCCTACCATAAATCAGGCCCGCTTCATGGGCCCCACACCCCGTGCTACACACAACATCATCAGCAGATGATTCCTATGACAGGAGCAGCTGCAACTCCGATCTGTGCGATCCGCCATCAGATGTAGGGACCTGCGATTCCGGATCTGAAAGCTGCGGCAGCAGCAGACCGATCTACAAGCGCTACCAATGCGCCGCAATCATCCAGGAGCAGCAAACGCCTAACCCGTCGCCCAACCCGAACCCCAACCCGCAGGACAGAAACGGCGGAAACGGCAGGAACAGAAGAAGCCAGTCCCCCCCACCCGACAAGGAAAACAACGGCCACGTCATCCAACTTATCAAGTCAAGATGCAGGAAATACTTGACAAACGCAAGCAAGCGGCCTCTGAGTCCAGCGCGCGACGAGCTGCGCTCTCCGCCATGGCCCCCGGCTCTAGCACAAACGGAAACCAGGGAAACAAGCACCGCTCTCGGGTGGAGAACATGGATCCCAAGGAGCGTCGTGATGTGACCCGAACTCTCCACACATCGTTCATGGAGATGGATGCCGACGGCAACATCATCCCAAAGACACCGGAAGCTGCGATCATGGCAGCCACTGCGTATCTCGCGGCCCACCCACCTCCGGAGGGGGACCCGAAAAGAGCCATGCATAAGTCCGCACTCACCGGACTCGGACTTGTCGGAGCTGCGCTCCACGAAGACGCTCCTGCGGAGCCGAAGACGAAAGCTCCAGCCAGGCGCGACCGGAGCCCCACCCCTTCATCCGAAGAGGAAGAGGAACACGACCTTCCTCGAAGGAACAAAAGCTCGCGTCGCCATAAACGCGACTACGATGCCAGAGACGCGCTTACACAGCGCAAAATCGACAAAGCGCGAGCCAAACGTGCATGCTCGTCTGAATCCGAGATGGACGAAGACGAAGGAGAACTCTGTGGAGCTCGATGCTTCAGTAGATCTATTCGGCGAACACAGATGCCACGCAATTTCAAGATCCCTTCGGATACTCCGAAGTTCAACGGCACTCAAGATCCAAAAGCCTGGCTCAGTGACCATCTGTCATCCGTCAACCTGCACGGCGGTAACAAAGAAACCGCCATGCAATGCCTTCAGCTGCAGCTGACAGGCGTGGCGCGGGTCTGGCTCAGCAGCCTATCATCAGGGTCCATCCGAAGCTGGGAGGAGCTAGCTTACAGCTTCATCCGAAAATTCAAGGGCACCAGCAAGAGGCCCGCCTCAATCGAAGAGTTGCGAGCCTGCACTCAGAAAACCGGCGAATCTATCCGCTCATACATATTACGCTGGTCTACCACCAAGAACTCCACAGCACACATCTCCGAAGAGAGGGCCATCGACGCCTTCAGAGACGGCGTCAAACGCCCAGATTTCAAGGAGGAACTTGGGCGCGTCAAGCCCAAAACACTCGACCACCTCATGGACATCGCCAACAGGTGGGCCGACAGCGAAGATTGCATTCACCGAGCACAATCGGATGAAGAGGACGACTACGGCCAAAGACGGGAACGCCGCAGCAAGAGGAGATCGCGCGTCTACGACGACCGCGACGGACCCGACATGGTCGCGGCCGGCTACACCGATCGCTGCAACGACACCAACCGCAACAGCGGAGGATACCGCGGAGGAAACTTCCGCGATGGAGGACGCCCAGCGCAGTCGTGGCAACGCCGCGACCGCGATAACGGACCCTCGGCATACGAAAAGCTTTCGGGACCATGCACCATCCACTTCTACATCGACAAGAAGGATGGCAAAAAGAAGGCGAGCCACATGCCCAAGGACTGCCGCGAGTTCCAAAAGCTCAGCGAAAGCATGGTGCAGATGAGGCAACAAGCCCCAATCCCTGGATTCGGAAACGCACCTGCTCAAGGTGAAATAGCACATGGAACTCCTCCACCGCCGCCTATCGGAGGCCCAAACCAACCAGTCGCACCCGCACAGAACAACGCTGGGAACGGGTACCCCCCACCGAAAGGAGCACTCATGATGATCCAGAAGGTACGCCCCACGAATAGGGTGCAGAAGAAAATCACCCGACAAATCAACCTGGTCGTGGCAACCCCACCTGCCATCCCTGAGTACCTCAGCGGATCGGAGTCCTGCATCACATTCACTCGTGCGGATCACCCTTGCCAGATCCCCCGCCCAGGTCATGCTGCGCTGGTGCTGGAGGCGCAGATCGGAGGTTTCGAGATGAGTCGCGTCTTCATGGACAGCGGCAGCGGCATCAACCTAATATTCGCAAGCACTCTAGCGGCAATGCGGATCCCGCAATGCAGCCTGGAATAGTCAGACACAACGTTCCACGGCATCGTTCCAGGGAAGGGCATATTCCCCCTGGGCAAAATAGGGCTCGACGTCATCTTCGGGAAGCCGGACAACTTCCGGCAGGAGCGACTCGAATTTGAAGTGGTGGACTGGCCGTCACAATACCACACCATACTTGGGCGTGTAGCATTCGCAAGGTTCCTGGCTGTCCCACACTACGCATACCTGCAACTCAAGATGCCAGGGCCGAAGGGCGTCATCACAGTCCACGGGAGTTTCACTCGATCTGACCAATGTGACAGAGATTTCAACAAAATCTCCCAGTCTTTCGGCATGCAAGACGAGCTCGTAAGGCTCCGTGAGGTGACGGACAATGGGGCACCCCCAGTCACAAAGCAAAAACGCACCCGACATGTCTTTCGACTCCACGGTCAACACAAAGAAGGTGCAGGTCCATCCGACGGATGCCTCCAAGACGGCTCTGATCGCCAACGACCTCAGCCCCGCATAGGAAGGCGCGCTCGTCGAATTCCTCCGTGAGCGCTGGGAAATCTTCGCCTGGTGTCCTGCGGACATGACAGGAGTTCCCAGGGAATTCGCCGAGCACGCACTCAACGTCTTTCCAGACACCAAGCCAGTCAAGCAGTCCATCCGGAGACTGTCCGAACCACGAGCCGAAGCTATCGGCAAGGAAATCAACAGATTACTCGCTGCAGACTTCATCAGGGAAATCAAGGAAAGCGAGTGGCTTGCAAACACAGTCATGGTCCCAAAGAAGGACACGGACATCCTACGGATGTGCGTGGATTTCACGTCACTAAACAAGCATTGCCCAAAGGACCACTTCCCCCTTCCTCGGATCGATCAGATCATCGATTCGACTGCGGGTTGTGAGAAACTCTCCTTCCTCGACGCCTACTCAGGCTATAACCAGATTCGACTCAAGGTCGAAGATCAGGAGAAAACAGCATTTATCACACCGTTCGGAGTATTCTGCTACAACACAATGCCCTTCGGGCTAAAGAACACAGGTGCTACGTACCAGCGATGCATGCAGGCCTGCCTCAAGGACCAGATCGGTCGCAATGTCCAAGTCTATGTTGACGACATAGTAATAAAAACCAAGGAGGCAAGAACACTTATCGATGATCTCCGCGAGACGTTCGACAACCTCGATCGCTACAGGATCAAGCTCAACCCCGAAAAATGCGCCTTCGGCGTCCCATCGGGTCAGCTGCTAGGGTACTTCATCTCTCAGCGAGGGATCGAGGCGAACCCGAAGAAAATCAGAGCCATCATGGCGATGGAGAAGCCGAAAAACCTCAAAGGCATCCAGCAGCTCGCAGGACGAATAGCGGCGCTAAGAAGGTTCATCAGCCGCATGGGCGAGAAGGCCCTACCATTCTACCAGCTGCTAAGCAAAGCAGATAAATTCGAGTGGACGCCGGAAGCCAACGACGCATTCGAAAGCCTCAAGCGGCTCCTCTCCACCTCGCCTGTCTTGGTCACGCCACAGGAGCGCGAGCCTCTGCTGCTGTACATAGCAGCCACACACCAAGTGGTCAGCACCGTGCTAGTGGTCGAACGACCCGAAGAAGGCAAGACCCACGGGGTCCAGCGCCCAATCTACTACCTCAGCGAGGTACTGACACCAACAAAGCAGAGGTACCCTCACTACCAGAAGCTCGCCTACGGCGTGTTCATGATGGCTCGACGGCTGAGCCATTACTTCCAGGAGCACCAGGTGATGGTCGTCAACGAGGCACCCCTGAATAGCATCCTGAACAACCCAGAGGCCACAGGACGTGTGGCCCTGTGGGGCATCGAACTGTCACCCTTGGACATCGTCTACGAGAAACGACTCACAATCAAATCTCAAGTCCTTCCAGACTTCCTGGTACATTGGATGGAGCTGCAGCTGCCAGACACCCCAGATATGTCGCAGTCATGGACGATGCACCTCGACGGCTCCAAGCGAGAAGCTGGAGCAGGAGCAGGGGTCATACTGACCTCCCCGTAAGGCGACAAGATGAAGTACGTCCTTCGGATGAAATTCTGAGCTTCTAATAATGAGGCCGAATACGAAGCCCTCATCCACGGCATGAGGATGGCAAAGATATGCGGCGCAACGCGCCTGGTCATCTACGGTGACTCCAACCTCGTCGTCCAGCAGACGATGAATGAGTGCGACGCACACGCCGAAAACATGATCGCGTACCGCGCGCTCTACAACGCACTCGAAGGAGAATTTGACGGCTGCGAGCTTCGGCACGTTGGAAGAGAAAGCAACGAGGAAGCCGACAGACTCGCCAACATCGGCTCCACCTACGCAAAGGTGCCACCGGGTGTATTCCTCGAACAGATCTGTGTACCATCCATCAAACGGAAATTCCCCAAGGGATCACCCGAAGAAGCAGAACACTCGGGGGCTACGCTGCCCGAAGGACATGAAGGACCCGAGAAACTGGACATAGAGGTCGCCATGATCAACCTAATGCAGGTCATGGTGGTCGAAGAAACTTGGACGCGACCATACCTCCAGTTCTTGTTAAACGGAGAACTGCATGACAGCCCGACAGATGACCGGCGCATATCTCGTCGGTCAAAATCCTTCACCACCATCAATGGCGATCTGTAGAAGCGCAATATTACGGGTGTACTACAAAGGTGCGTCACCCTCGGTGACGGGAAAGCCATCCTCCAAGACATCCACGAAGGCATCTGCGGCCATCACGCAGGCAGCCGCTCCCTTGTCGCCAAAGCTCTACGAGCCGGATTCTACTGGCCAACGGCCATGAACGACGCAAAGGACATCGTCCGAAGATGCAACGGATGCCAACGGTTTGCCGACAAACCGCACGCACCCAGATCAGAGCTCAGACCCATACCTATAGCTTGGCCTTTTGCTCAATGGGGCCTCGACATGATCGGCAAACTGCCAAAGTCCTCGAAAGGGGGACACGCTTACCTCCTGGTCGCAGTCGACAAATTCACCAAGTGGATCGAGGCCATGCCCGTCACTAACCAAAAGGGCAAAACTGCCGTCAAGTTCTTCGAGTCCATTGTCTACAGGTTCGGCATACCGCATAGCATCATCACCGACAATGGATCGAACTTTATCTCCAAGGAATTCCAGGACTTTTGTGAAGGCCTTGGGATCAACATCACGTACGCCTCATTGGCGCATCCGCAAACGAACGGGCAAGTGGAAAAGGCCAACGGCCTAATCAGCGCTGGCATCAAGAAGCGCCTCATGAGTCCACTCGAACGGAAAGCTGGAGCATGGACAAAAGAGCTACCATCCGTCCTATGGAGCTTACGGACCACACCAAACAGCTCCACAGGCTACACACCGTTCTTCATGGTGCACGGAGCTGATGCCGTGCTACCAGCCGAAGTACGCCACCAGGCCCCCCGGGTCGTCGCTTACAGCGAAGCCGAATCCACGGCTGCACTCGAAGACGCTGTCGACACGCTCGACGAAGCAAGAGACATAGCAGCAGCTCGATCAGCGGTGTACCATCAGAGTCTCCACAACTATCACAGCCGCCGTCTTCGCCCTAGGTCCTTCGTCGAAGGAGACCTCGTCTTGTGACTCAAGCAAGAGCGACCGACGAAATTTGAGTCACCATGGGAAGGACCCTACGTTATCACCGAAATCATCCCAGGTGGCGCCTATCGACTCAAGCACATGGAGTCTGGAGTCGCATACTCCAACCCATGGAACATCGCGCACTTGCGATGATTCTACCCCTAGCTACCTACCCCTTTACTTTCAATAAGGCTTTTTCAGCCAAGGCTATTCAGCCACACAATGTACTTCCTCCATTACGATATAAATAAAGCTAAGTGTCTCACCCCAAACTTCCATTCAATATTTGCAACTTTACTTTATGCTACAAACGCACTCGGGGGCTCCCCCCACCTCACGACTTCGTCGACTGAGGATCACGCGTGTACACCTGAGTAGCTGACAACGTCAGGCAAACGAAAAGGACACGTATTCAAACAAAGCACTGCGTGCTTATAGCAAACAAACCTTTACAACAAAGGGCACAACACGCCCAGACGAAATATACAAATTTTACATCTATCTCTTTTTCAGGTACTACCTATTCTTAAGAATAACCTGAGCACGCTGCTCAAACAAATCTACGACCTGTTCGGCATACTGCCTTACAGCTGCGTAATGTGGACGCATGTCCCACTCATCACTATCCGGCCGAGGAGGCGGTCCAGCCGCCACTACAGACAAATCAACATCAGGCCTATGCAGCATCACAAGAGACAAAGCAGCCTTCACTCCTGCGACGAGCTGTTGCCGCACCAACTCCTTGACATTGCTCACGCTCTGAAACTTCGACAGAAGACCCGCAAGGCTCGTCGGCGCAGCATCTAAAGGAAACATGAAGTGCAACACCGAGGCAAGCGACGTCTGCACTTGGCGAAGCACTCGCGAAACCTGGTGCACACGATCCTGCACCGTCGCCAGAGCCATGGCACAGTCGCGGTCCATCCAGAAGAAGCCGCCGGCCTCCATGTCCTGTTGAGTCAAGCAATTGACCCGAACAGCGACACGCTCCTTCTCTTCCCTCGGAGCAAGGTTAGCACCTGCGACAATGGCACAAAATAAGAGGCAAGGCCAGCAGGCTCATCCGAAGAACTGAGCTACAGCTCGAAACAAAGAACAACTTACATTGAAGCTGCTCAGACAGCCGAAGCAGTTCCGCCATCAGGTACTCCTCTCTGGCTGCGCCGCGATCCGGTTTGGACTTCCAAACATCGGCACGACCTCGCAATCCGAGCAACTCCCTCTCAAGACTACGCACACGATCCCGAAGAAAAGTGAGTTGCGAGGAATCATCCAAAGATGGCCGCAGCGGCACTGCGGGCGAGGTGTCAACAGGGTCATCACCCGAAGGAACCTAGAGCAGCAGAAAAAGAAAGGGACACACACATTCAGAAAATGGTAGAGCACAACTCGGAAGAATTCATTAAAGCATATAAGGCCACTACGTGGCACAAGGACTGTGTTCCTCCAAAAATTTACAGCAAAAGCACACTACAAACTATCCTACATCTACAACGCCTAAGACGCGGCACCCTGAGTCGCCTCGGAGCAGGACTGCTTAGCTTTGGCCCCGCCCTGCTGCCGCAGTGCATACTCAGACAGCAAATCAATGAGCTTCGGCCCATATCGCTTGCAGCGAGCAGAGTAGGCAACAAAGGCTACCTCGGATCCATCTGCGGTTGTCGGCATCCGGGAGGTGATCTGGGGCAGGTCCAGCACCGCTCTAGCCGCCAAGTCCATCGCCAGCCCGACGGACGTGCCGATGCCCTTCTGCTTTTGCTTGTACGCAGCAGGCGCTTCGGCTGACAAAGCCTCCGCCAGAGCATCCACATCATCGAGGGCCGCACCCTTAGGGACAAGCTCCCTGTAGAAGCGGCCAAGGACCTCCTTCGCCTTGGCAAGGGAACTGACGACGGTGCTGCAGTGATCTTCGACCGCTGCAGTAGCATCATCTAGAGCACTACCGTGCTCTAGAGCGCTGCGGTCAAACTCGATTCCTGCGGCATCTGAGACAAAAAAAAGAGAAGACATGAAGAAAAGCAGCATAGAAGAAGACAGGAAACACGAAGAAATAAGCACAAATACAATACTTACCCGAAACAGCCTTGGCAGCAGCCATGAGCTTGCCCGCCACCGCTCTCTCACGAGCAGCCGCAACAGTGGCCAGCTGCTCCTCACGATCCGCGGCCTCCTGCTGCAGACGCTCCTTCGCTTCGGCTGCCTTAGTCAGCTCTAGCTCGAGGCGTTCCTTCGCACCAACGGCGGCCTCGGCCTTCTTCGCCGACTAACCAAGGCTCTTCTTGAGAGCGTCGACCTCACGGAGAGAAGTATTATGCTCCGCTGCATTCAAAACAAGCAAACGTCAGAGAGCAGGACCAGAATAAATGAAAGAAGCACCAAAAGCAAACAGGTACCTTGAAGCTGCCGAAGGTTAGCCTCCAGCACCAGGCGCTCCTGCACCAGCCGCTTGGCCTCCTGCACAAAAGGCTGCAGAAAAAGAAACAGCAGTAAGAAAAGGACTTGGGGGCTACGCCCAACACAAAGGAATAAAGGCAAAATTCGCACACGAAGACACTCGGGGGCTCCCCCCGTGGCACGAAGCAGAGGTACTCACATGCTCGGATGGCGACTCTGAAGACCCGCTGGCGAAATTCTGAGGCGCAATCACCTGCACCTCCTGCACAGGAGGATCCGGAGCGGCGCCTCTCGAAGTCGCCACCGTCTGAGGAGGAGGAGACGCAATTTTCGACTCCCCCATCATCTCCCGCGCACCATCGCTGGAGGAGTCGCTGGAGGAATGCCTGCATACGAAGCAATCAGCACAAGTGCAAAATCAAGAAGGAAAAAGGACAGTAGTATAACAAGAAACTTACGAGCCCAGTGAGCTCAGGTCGAAGACAGGAGGAGTCCTTCGGGCTCTCTTCTCCTCTTTCTTCTCCTCCTTTTTCTCTTCCTTCTTTTCTTCCTTCTTCCGCTTCGCTGGCGGGTGCGGCGCTACAGCTCGCACGGGAATGGCAGGAATGGGAGAGGAAGAACCTCCATGCCCGTCATTATGACGATCAAGGCACAGAGGGTTTCTCGGAGTCGGAGGAGTCGAGGCATCCGAAGACTCGCTGGAGCTCAGTGATCGTTTGCGCATATGGTCCTCACTTGACTCGTCGGCATCTTTGGTCGGAGATCGCGCCGACGGCAGTTTGGACACGGACTCCACCACTTCATTATCCGGGGCATTCGGATACTTTTCAGGCAATGGCGGTACCATGCCCGGCACCTTGAAGCTCTACAAAACCAGAAGGGACTCTGTTAGCAAACAAAGGAAATAAATACGCAGTCGACAAAAAAGCACTACGCGCACAAATCTACACCTGTGGAACAGCCAATGCCGAAGAAAACGGCGGAGTCAGCGACTTCCCAGGGATTTCCTCTCCGGCCTTGAACTTCAGCAGCGAGCGAAGGGCCCTGTCAAGATCCCCCTCGGAGATTTTCTCAGCCGAAACCCTCGTCGGATCACGGCGCCCAGAATAAAGAAACATCGGGTGCGCCCTCGCTTGGAGAGGCTGCACCCGACGCTCGAGAAACGTCCGGATGATGTCCACGCCGTTCACTTTCTTCTCTGGAATCAGCTGGAGATCCTCCACCCGACGGTAAAGGGCCTCTATTTCCGCCACCTCGCCATCCAAGAGTTTGTTTTTCCAAGACCTTTTCGGCTCAATCATTTGGGAGGGGTCAAAAGGAACAAGACCAAAATCTTTCCTAGGAACTACGGAGTCGCGGATATAAAACCATCACCTCCGCCAGTACTGGACAGATTTGGACATGGAAAAAGAAAAGAAACGAAGATTGGGACTAAGGGATATGATGCAACCCCCAATGGGATAAACACCATCCGAACCAGTCTGCCTCTTCACGGAATAAAGTTTCCGGAAGAGGCCAAAGTGCGGCTCAATGCCAAGCCAGCACTCGCAAAAAGTGATGAAGCAAGCAATGTGGAGAAGAGAGTTGGGCGACAGATGATGAAGCTGAATGCCATAGAAAAAGAGCAGTCCATGGAGGAAGTTGTGGACTGGAAAAGAAAACCCACGCATAACGAAGGCGAGAAACATAACCCGATACCCAGCTGGGGAACGGGGGATTACCTCGTTGCCGGGGAGTCTGACGGCCTCCCTATCTTGCGGGATCAGACCCCGCTCACGAAGCTTGCGGAGATCACTCTCACGCGTCTCTGATCGCCGCCAGCCACCGTCGGTGACACGGGTAGCGGTGGCGACATTCTTTCCTCCGGCGGCGCTGGTACCAACGGCAGATGACGATTTCTTCAGTTTCCCCATTGCGCTACGGCGGCACCGATGGTGAAAGCGCAGAAGGGAAGATGGAAATGTAGAAGGAAATCCCAGCGCGCAGCAAGAATCGCTAGAGCACAAGGAGGCAGTGAAAACAAGAACTGATGCGGTGAAAACAAACCGCGGCTTTCCCCAATGATTATAACGACGAAGACGACGCACGGCAGCCGTCCATCCAGAAGACCTAACGCCAACGGTAGATCTGACCATACACGTGTCAGCATCACAACGAACCGTCGTTACCACGCCGTCCACTACGCGCGGAAATCGAGGAGACGTCGTAATTATCTCCACGCCGCGCGTGACCGGTCAATTCAAGATCAGCAAGTGGGACCCACGTTCGTCCAGTCAAGTCATCTCTGGCGTAGCAGACGCTTGAGGTCATTGATCGTCAGCACTGATGTCATCAAAAGCTATACTAGCACCAACTACAATTCTTCGGCTCCACAGCTAAGAGTACTCACTCGAATCTTCGATTCGACTAAATACTCGGGGGGTACTCCTATCAGGAGCGCTGGCCGCGCATCCGAAAGACGAATAAAGACAAAATATTTCTTCGAGTCCTACGTCGAGTCTACGACTCCACAACGGACTCAGGGGATACTCCCATAGGGAGAACGGATTTAAGCATCCTAAATTTTTTGTGTCCTACGGACTTAACAACTGAACAATGTTTTGAGCTAAAGTCTCCGCTCGAGTCTACGACTCGAACAGACACTCGGGGGCTACTCCCATAGAGAGCGCTGGTCGCGCACCCTATGAAATCTTCGACTGCGATCTTTCGGATCAGCATGCAAAAACTTTTCGGCAACTCTGCCCCAACAAAACTCTAGGTGCGCAACGATCTCCTTGGCCACCCGAAATACCTCCGCGGTGACAAACATTCGGATGCTGTGTCTGCGACACAAAGATAAGACCTACAGGTATCATCTGATGGCCTGGCAACGCACACGACTGCGCTCTGCTAGTAAAAACCCGTGCTAACAGGTGCGATGAAAAATCCTGACGGACGCGTTGGGTACATCAATTAAAGTCACTGGAATTCCACTCCTGTAAGTCCTCTGCGGCTTGAGTCGAATTACGCCAGCATATGTTCCAATTTCGAGTTGAGGGACTCGAACCTGAGGAAGATCGTTTTGTTTTCGTCCTAAGACAGTTAACTGGCCCTGATCCGTCGGGTGAGTCAGGCACACGCGTCGGATGAACCTGCATACACGACATAATAAAGTGTTTCGTACAAGCACAAGCACAATTTCAAGTGCTACAACAATATCAAAAATGAGAATACACCATAACCAAGTGCTAGCTTCCAAACTACTATCTCAGAACTTAACTAATGCTTGATGATATCAAATGACAACATGCAAATGATGACAACACTTCATCATTTGCATGTAGATTTATCACCAAAACCACTTTGTAAGTACTGTTTTTATTACTCCCTGCATATGGAGTGTCCGTGTGACAGAAATGTCATTCAACATGCAGCATTGAGCTAGTTCTGGTCATATCAGGTGTGACTGTGATCACACATTAGTAGTATGTGACAATGGCTTAGGGTGTTAGAACCCAGATTTTCATGCATCACCATCACTAGTACTTAGGGTGTTAGAACCCAGATTTTTACTTCTCTGAACCCTAATATGAACCCTAATCTGAACCCTAATCGTTACATAAATAATCATCGACATATGCGCAAACTATAATGTAGACCAATTGTTGCAAACTTGCAATATGGGATTTGTTGACACTTGGTAATTTACGTATCAGAGAATCAGGCATATATGAGTACAGAGATATGCCATATAAAATTCCTGCCTTGTTGGCTTGCTGCAAAGTTGTTGGCCATATAAAATCTGGAACATAATAAATAGGACCTAAGCGTTCTGAACTTCTGATATATGCAAAACAGCAAGTTTGTATTGTGGTATAATACCCTGGTCATAATGTGAAAAAAAACACTGCACAATCATGGATCTTACTTTCTTTCGGCTTTGATGCACAAACTATAGTTTTGAGGCAACATGTAAATTGGAGTACTATCATTCACCATTCATAATTTAGAGCAAGTATTAAGGGGTGAGAAGGTCTGTTCGAAGTTGGGAGCAGGATTTTAGTAGTAGTAATAGCAGTAGTATAGTCATTCAGTACTAAGTTAGTGGTGATGTCTCTACCTTTAACCAAATGACTCATACTACTATGTCGTAACAATATACTAGTAGCAAATCATGGGCAGAAATGCTACGATAATCGTTCACTTCTATGAACCCTAACCTCTAATCTGAACCCCAACCATGGCCTTCTCTGAACCCTAACCTCTAATCTGAACCCTAACCTCTAATCTGAGCAGAGAGAGGGGAGAGAGGGAGAGAGGGAGAGAGAGGGACAGAGGGGAGGGGTGACGCTCACCTCTGGGATGAGGACGACGATGGCGGGCAGAGGACGATGGCGAGCGCGCGGGCCTCCTCCTCGAGCGGCGGCGGGCCTCCTCCTGCTCCTGCTCCACGGCCTCCTCCTGTTCCACGGCCTCCTCCTCGACCGGCGGTGGCTGGCGAGGCGGCGGATCGAGAGCGCGGCAACGGATCGAGAGCGCGGCGGCACAGGGCACAGGGCTCAGGCTCGGGCTTGATTGAGATGGTGTCTGAGATGGAGGCGGATGTGGCGCCGTTGACCAGCCGTGCCTAGATAGGCATAGAGCACTTGGGCATAGTGCGCTACGGATATCTGTAGCGCACATGGGCATAGTGCGCTATGCCTATCGGCATTTATCGACTCTATAAGATGGTTATAGCTCCACTGTCTAACAACTACGCTAGCCTATCCCACTGGTTCCGCCCTTAGCTCTATTCTCAATCTATGAGCACCCAGGTTCGAATTCTGGTGCCCACCTTTTTAATTTTATTTCAAAAATACTTTTAAATGTTCCAAAAAAAATGCCCAAAAGTGGTGATATATGCCATAGAAGTTTTGTTTTTTTTAAATACTTTTAAATATTCCAAAATATCCCAAAAGTGATAATATATGTCATAAAAGTGGTACAAATATGATTCAAAGTATAACTAAATTTCATAATAATTTGTCCATGAATATTATAATCTTTTTCGACCGCGCGTTTTACAATATTTTTTGAGCTAGCGTTTTACAATCCTTTTTCCATTCTTTGTCGCGGTTGAATAATTTAGCCCCGGCACTGTAATGTTTCTTCTTTCAAATGGGCTACCTTTTTTGGGTAGGGTTGTCCTTTTTCTTCTTGTGATGTATGTTGCTGTATCGTAGTCGTCGTCTTCCTCAATCTTTGGATCGCCGTACTGGTCGAAGTCTTGCTCCTTGGCGACTCCAGCCATTCCGATGATGTTTCTTTTTCCTCTCCTCACGACAACACGACTAGGCTTTGTCGGGTCGGTAATGATGGAGCTCCTGTCGTCCATCAACTTCTTGGGGAGCCAGTAGTTGCCCACTTTGGGCTTGACTACCAGGGCGACTCACCCAGGGTACTCGATCCGTGGCGAGTGGTCTTCGCGGCTCCATGTGATGCGCTGCTCAGACCAGTTGAGGAATTGAGGGATGTCGGCCTAGGACACTGTGTTGACGGCAATGGCGCGGGCGAGAACCTTCTTCTCGTGCTTGGTGCCGAGCCCGGTGAAGGTGTGCAGCGAGCCAAGGTCATTGCCAAATGCCCCGCCATTTGGCGGGTTGTTATTGGGATCCTCTTGTAACACCCTCAGAATCGACCCTATGCAAGTTTTAGCGAAACCCGCCAAACCCGCATAGAAACGATTCAAAGGTGCCCACCAGGCACTTTCGTGCGGGTGGAAAACGAAGTAATAACATTACACAACAGTCCTCGATGGGACCCACATAATAGATATATACAACAGCGACTCAATGAGTCAAGAATACAGATATAATATACAAAGATCCAAATCACCTTGAAAATGATAGAGCGTCCGACTACGGACAAGATGCAAATGGGTCTAAGAGCCCTGAAGAATAACCAATGGCGTCCATAACCCTGCCCAGGCCAAGCCGGAAGGGTAACCCTGCTAACGACGTCGATCTCAAAACCTGCTTAAACAAAAGGGGTGCCGACAAAGGGCAAAGGAAAAAGAGGAGCGTCAGTACTGAGGCCAGTACACGGCGAGACTAGAATTCGGCGGTCCTCGCCTACATAGGTATGGTGGACTGAGCGGCAGCGGCAGCATGCACTAAACAACCTATAGAGACTCGATACAACTGGCGGCTATTAGAGAGGGGTAAGAAAGACCTATTCGGAACCAACCTGATGCTATCATCAAACAAACCCATCCTGGTATTTCCCCCTCGGGATCAATCGAGGAAGTCCACCGAGGAACTCACACAGTTGGCAGTTTTACTTATTCGGTTATCGTTGCAGCAATTACTAGTCAGGTATAGATAGTCGTCCTGATAAGATAAGCAGTGGGCACTTTTATTTAACCATTCCATTGTAGTTGCGACACTTACTAGTCAGATACAATTAGCATGAGATATCCCAAAACCCAGCAGTTGTTGGTACTTTTATTTAGCCATTACGTTGCAGTGAAGCTGATTACTAATCACATCAGATACAAGTCAATTTATAACAGTAAACTTTAGTTATAGTTGTCTATGATCAAGCACTGTGCTCCATGTCGTCCATAACCGCGGACACGGCTTCTCGAAAAGATTTAACCCTGTAGGGGTGCACCAAAGTATCCACACGCACTTCGACCCTTTTTGCCAAATCAGTTAACATACACCCATCGGTATGTCGGCGGGGCCTAAGTCATGACGTTTCCCAGACCCAAAGCAAGAACGGGGGGCCACCCCACTAAGTATACCCGCAACAAAGTCGGCCGGTCTCCGAGATGGACTCAGGGTTTGCGACAGTGGCTGTAAACGACAGCAAATCCCAAAACTGGGACTGTCGATACCGCGAAAACACTCCGCTTCCAAAACAGTACAGCGTGCTCCTCACACAATCGTAAATAAAGCAGTAAAGCATGGCATAGGTACAGGATAGTAAATAAAACCCCAAACTACTTGTGGCCCCTAGTACAGTACTTTGAAATTAGGTACTAAATCGATGGGGGGGCCATATCTCCCTGCATGTGGTTAGCGCGCTCAATCTCGAAACAGGTGTCAAGAACTCGGGGTCCTACGGGACACAAGTGGGCGGTCGGAAACCAGATATTATCTATCACCCACCGGTGCCTCTGCTTACCTACTTCAATTTTAGTTGTTAAACAGTAATTAAAGTGAACAATAAGTAAAACCATGATCATCTCCAACATTGAACATGCGGCAAGACTCCAACAACTGTGGTACTTGAAGACACGCAACAGCACTTGAGTGAGCGACTACGACACGCAAGTCCAACTATCTACCAATCAACAGGTAATAGGATGTGTCCAAGGCAATATATGGCTGCAAGGGATATCACGGGTACGGAAACTAGAGCATCGCAACACAGATAGCAATAGATCAACAGGAGGGAAATAAATACTATAAAAGTAAGATAGGTAGAAAGGGGGAGATGCTCGCCTGAAAACATTGTTGAAGGTTCAACCGAAGATCGGGGCGAAGCTCACATCAACTCAACGGCATTATCCGCGAAGAAGCAAAACGCTAGAAGGAACACCGGTTGGACTATTTAATACTGCGGCAAAAGATCGGGCATGATGCAGGTATGATGTATGACATGGCAAAGGTGCAATGCAATTAGGCAAGATTAAGCGGAACCGGGGTCCCGACAATTAATTATACGGTTCATGTTGTTTAGAACCCCCGCAAATTAAATGTTGTCTTATCATGGCAGAAGGTAGCACCGGGTTCGCTACACAAATTTAAATGAGGCCATTATGAGACTAGATTTGCCCGCATATGGGCCCCATATTTAATTATGAAGTGAATCGGCATAAGGCCCCCAAACCACAGACAAGTATGCATGCATGAACAATTTATATGCAACAATTATATAGGTGACATTTATGAAATAGGGTTCTCGGATAAGGGGTTCACACTTTAGGGGGTCTCGACGAACTTGGGGTTCCGGGGTTCGGGTTCGGTCTCGGGGTTCAGGGTGCGACGGGGTCGGCCTCGACAGAAACATTCTCGACCAACGGGTAGATCTTGTCGCATCCGCGGTGGTCGGCCGGTCTTGTCGTTCGGAAGTAGAACTTGTCGTCCTTGTGGCGATCTTGGCGTTCCGTGTAGGCGTCCTCGGTGTCGGGGAAGATCTTGGGGTTCTAACTTGTTCATCATTGACGGACTTGGTGCGTCGTCGGGTCTCGTCGGGATCAGTCTTCGGGGTCCGGTCATCTTATCCATGTTGGAGTTCTTGTCGGCCCAAATATCCCGATGGAGGTCGACTACTTGGAGTGCTCGCGTTCGGTGTACTCGGCGACGTGCTAGTACCAGCGGCAGGCCCAGGGATTGATTATCCAGGACACCGCTACCACTGATAGCAAAACAGCTACTGCCCAATGTTATCGAAGGAACCACCCCACAGGCAACAACAGAGGAGGCCGGCGCGGTGCAAACAGCGGATGGCCACGGAGGCTCGCAGCGGCGGCATGGCGGTCGAGGGCGGAGAGGTGCTTGCGGCCGCCGGCGACCGAGGACAAGCAGCAATGGCGCGGCCTGCGTGAGGCGGAGGGGCGGAGGCGCAGAGGCGGGCCGGAGGCAGAAGGCGGGGCGGAGGCCGACGGGGATGCGGCGAGGCGGAGGCCGCGGTACCGCGCGCCGGCGGCGGGCGGAGCCCCGGCGACGGGGAGGTGGCGGCCGGCGAGGGCCGACGATGGCGGGGGCGAGAGTCGCCGGGCGGCGCGTCGCAGGCGAGCTAGAGGAGGCGGTCGGAGAAGCTCGGGAGGTGACGGGGGTCGCGAGGTGGAGGCGGCCTGGCGGCGGACGGCGGCGCCCGCGGGGCCGGCCGGAGGCAGAGGGCGGCGCTCCGGGGGTTGCTGCAGCGGAAGAGGGACGAGCGGGGGGTGGGGAACCTCGCGGGTAGGAGGCCGATGGGGGCGCCGGCGGCGGAGCTTGCAAGCGGAGAGGCGACGTCGGGTGGGCGGCCAGGCGCGGTCGAGGCGGAGGGCCGATGTCGGCGGCCGGCGCTGTCGGAGTAGGCGGGCGCGGGGCGAGGCCGAGGTTGACCGGGAGGAAGAGCCAGGTGAGCGGGCGGCGCCGGGGAGGTTGGGCGGCGGGGCAGACGGTTGCGAGCGGGGAGGGAGGAGAGAGGCGGGAGGAGGAAGAAGAACAGGGGAGGGACGGCTCGCGCGTGGGGAGAGAGAGAGAGAGGTGGGAGCGGGGCGCGAGGTGGGAAGGTGGGAGCGGGGCGCGAGGTGGGAAGGTGGGACCGGGGGTCACGCGGGGGAGGGGGTGGACCAGGTCCAGGTGGGGTCACGCGGGCAGGTGGCCAGGGGGTGGGGCCAGGGACAGGGAGAGGTGGCTGGGTGGGTGCGGTGTGAGTGAGCTGTGGGGTGAGAGAGAGAGGGAGTGGGGATGGCTGATGTGGCAGCCTGAGAGTGGAGGGAGGCTAGGGAATGGTGAGGTGGCGGGCTCCGATTGGTGGGGGTGATGTGGCTGGTTGGGTGGGTAGAATAGGATTGGTAGAAAAGGTTTTAGGCGGACCGTTTTTGTACTGGGGGTGGTCGACTGGGTCGGTCGGCCCGTTCGACTGCCCCCTAAAAATAATTAAATATTTTATTTATTTAAAACCAGGGTTTTTGCAAACCGGTAGCAGACAAAACAAAATAATCCGGAGACCCGGGTTTAAGTTGAATTAAAAACGGGGCGTTTAGAAAACAAAAATAGATTTTTCCGAAAATAGTTTTATACAAGCAAATGCAAGATGATGACGATGCTCAAATGCAATGTGGCATGATGACATGAGCATGCGGTCGTGATGATGCAATGCACAAAAACAACGCGATTTTCTAGTAGTGGTTTTGCGGGATGCCACAATTCGACACCACTAACAATGGATCTCGCCCTCGAGATCCGCCTCATGGTACCGGAAGGAAGGTCGGCGATCGGCGTCTTCTCGCTTCGTGTAGATCCTTGCGACACCACTAACAAGAGGTCGTTGTCCGCGTCTGTCAAGGGAACACTCCGGATAAACAACGTACGAAGTTAAAGGTAAGGCCACCTCTAACTTTCATGGAAGGAGTAAGAGTTGCATCGATCCACCATTCGATATACCAGGCAAATGATAAGAGTAGTGGTATGGTCGCGACTCCATCCCGCACTCAAAGCATTACTATGTACACGAATAGACAGATGATGCAACCAACCCTCAAGATTTAGACTGAAGATCTCGACAAACGAGGTTCCGAAACAAAGGCGTGATGCAGACTCTGCATCGGATCTAGCGTAGATGATGTCGTCGTGTCGGAAAACACCGGAAGGCACAAACAAGGGACAAAGAATGGTACCACCGTAGACGGATTCCTCAGGCAGCTTGAACACCGGATGGTAGAACACCGTTATCAGAGGAGGAAGCGAAACCCTGAAGGTACGACAGAACCCAACCGCGAGAAATCCTGGACTCGAAGAGAGAGAAGAGAGCGGATTCAAACGCGTAGAGGTAAGAGGAGAATAGCAGAGGGGTAAGGAGTAAAATCAGACCTAATCAGAACTATCCAACCAATTTTCAAAAATACTTTAGACACTCTACTTCGGCCGTTAGCTAGGTTATCCTACCGGCTGGACTTGTGGGGTATCGCAACTACTGAGCTCTGATACCACTCTGTAACACCCTCAGAATCGACCCTATGCAAGTTTTAGCGAAACCCGCCAAACCCGCATAGAAACGATTCAAAGGTGCCCACCAGGCACTTTCGTGCGGGTGGAAAACGAAGTAATAACATTACACAACAGTCCTCGATGGGACCCACAGAACAGATATATACAACAGCGACTCAATGAGTCAAGAATACAGATATAATATACAAAGATCCAAATCACCTTGAAAATGATAGAGCGTCCGACTACGGACAAGATGCAAATGGGGCTAAGAGCCCTGAAGAATAACCAATGGCGTCCATAACCCTGCCCAGGCCAAGCCGGAAGGGTAACCCTGCTAACGACGTCGATCTCAAAACCTGCTTAAACAAAAGGGGTGCCGACAAAGGGCAAAGGAAAAAGAGGAGCGTCAGTACTAAGGCCAGTACACGGCGAGACTAGAATTCGGCGGTCCTCGCCTACATAGGTATGGTGGACTGAGCGGCAGCGGCAGCATGCACTAAACAACCTATAGAGACTCGATACAACTGGCGGCTATTAGAGAGGGGTAAGAAAGACCTATTCGGAACCAACCTGATGCTATCATCAAACAAACCCATCCTGGTATTTCTCCCTCGGGACCAATCGAGGAAGTCCACCGAGGAACTCACACAGTTGGCAGTTTTACTTATTCGGTTATCGTTGCAGCAATTACTAGTCAGGTATAGATAGTCGTCCTGATAAGATAAGCAGTGGGCACTTTTATTTAACCATTCCATTGTAGTTGCGACACTTACTAGTCAGATACAATTAGCATGAGATATCCCAAAACCCAGCAGTTGTTGGTACTTTTATTTAGCCATTACGTTGCAGTGAAGCTGATTACTAATCACATCAGATACAAGTCAATTTATAACAGTAAACTTTAGTTATAGTTGTCTATGATCAAGCACTGTGCTCCAAGTCGTCCATAACCGCGGACACGGCTTCTCGAAAAGATTTAACCCTGCAGGGGTGCACCAAAGTATCCACACGCACTTCGACCCTTTTTGCCAGATCAGTTAACATACACCCATCGGTATGTCGGCGGGGCCTAAGTCATGACGTTTCCCAGACCCAAAGCAAGAACGGGGGGCCACCCCACTAAGTATACCCGCAACGAAGTCGGTCGGTCTCCGAGACGGACTCAGGGGTTGCGACAGTGGCTGTAAACGATAGCAAATCCCAAAACTGGGACTGTCGATACCGCGAAAACACTCCGCTTCCAAAACAGTACAGCGTGCTCCTCACACAATCGTAAATAAAGCAGTAAAGCATGGCATAGGTACAGGATAGTAAATAAAACCCCAAACTACTTGTGGCCCCCAGTACAGTACTTTGAAATCAGGTACTAAATCGATGGGGGGCCCATATCTCCCCGCATGTGGTTAGCGCGCTCAATCTCGGAACAGGTGTCAAGAACTCGGGGTCCTACGGGACACAAGTGGGCGGTCGGAAACCAGATATTATCTATCACCCACCGGTGCCTCTGCTTACCTACTTCAATTTTAGTTGTTAAACAGTAATTAAAGTGAACAATAAGTAAAACCATGATCATCTCCAACATTGAACATGCGGCAAGACTCCAACAACTGTGGTACTTGACGACACGCAACAGCACTTGAGCAAGCGACTACGACACGCAAGTCCAACTATCTACCAATCAACAGGTAATAGGATGTGTCCAAGGTAATATATGGCTGCAAGGGATATCACAGGTACGGAAACTAGAGCATCGCAACACAGATAGCAATAGATCAACGGGAGGGAAATAAATACTATAAAAGTAAGATAGGTAGAAAGGGGGAGATGCTCGCCTGAAAACATTGTTGAAGGTTCAACCGAAGATCTGGGCGAAGCTCACATCAACTCAACGGCATTATCCGCGAAGAAGCAAAACGCTAGAAGGAACACCGGTTGGACTATTTAATACTGCGGCAAAAGATCGGGCATGATGCAGGTATGATGTATGACATGGCAAAGGTGCAATGCAATTAGGCAAGATTAAGCGGAACCGGGGTCCCGACAATTAATTATACGGTTCATGTTGTTTAGAACCCCCGCAAATTAAATGTTATCTTATCATGGCAGAAGGTAGCACCGGGTTCGTTACACAAATTTAAATGAGGCCATTATGAGACTAGATTTGCCCGCATATGGGCCCCATATTTAATTATGAAGTGAATCGGCATAAGGCCCCCAAAGCACAGACAAGTATGCATGCATGAACAATTTATATGCAACAATTATATAGGTGACATTTATGAAATAGGGTTCTCGGATAAGGGGTTCACACTTTAGGGGGTCTCGACGAACTTGGGGTTCCGGGGTTCGGGTTCGGTCTCGGGGTTCAGGGTGCGACGGGGTCGGCCTCGACAGAAACATTCTCGACCAACGGGTAGATCTTGTCGCATCCGCGGTGGTCGGCCGGTCTTGTCGTTCGGAAGTAGAACTTGTCGTCCTTGTGGCGATCTTGGCGTTCCGTGTAGGCGTCCTCGGTGTCGGGGAAGATCTTGGGGTTCTAACTTGTTCATCGTTGTCGGGGAAGATCCGGCGAGGAATCTAGGACGAACGGGAGTGCCCCTTCCTCAACCGCGACCACCACCGAGACCCCCTCGATCGTCGCAACCCTCGATAATGTCCCATGCTCCCCTTACCACTTTAGAATCACCGGAGCACCACCCTCCCGACGTGCCGCCGCCGCGCGCAGTAGATACCGCCGCGAGTTTGTGGCCAAGCGTTGTGATCCATCGGATCTGCATCCTACGGCCAGAATTATATCACTTACCGAAGCGGTATTAGCCTATCTGGCACGTTCGTTTCCCTTAAGATCCAACGGCCCACGTTGCCGATCCGGCCAAACTGGTACCGTCGAATAGGAATAAGCCACGTGGTTGCCATGTGGATTAACATTTTTGTTTGTCTGAAAATAGACAGAATTAGTAGTTAACTTAGAAATTCAATAACTTTTGAACCATAAATCAGAAAAATACAAAATTGTTGTGCATGGATTCAAAAAAAAAATGAGAACTTCACTGCAGTGACCTCATTTTGTTCAATTACTTTTGTAAAAACTGATTTTTAGACGAAACCTTTTGTGAAGTATTTTGAGTATAAAAATTATGGTGTAAATTATTTTTGAGTGAATACTTTTGCAAATGGTTTTATATTGAACCCTATGACCAGGAACATCAACAAAATAAAATTGAACATATATTTTGATGGCAGTATTAATCATCCTTTTTAATAAATATTTTCTAGTAAAAGAAAAATAATTTAAATAACCTAATTGCACTAAATTAGTTCCAATTGGAATTCCACCTATATAAAAGGACCACTAGGTGTTTGTAATATTCAGAACCTTGCTATAAAAATTTCTCAAATACAATGATCTCGTTGCATGCATTCCATTATACTGTTTTGTTGATTTGTGTTGTAGTTTTGGTGTGTGCTTTTTACTTGATTGTATTGTTGTAGACTTGAGGAGTGTGCTATTTGCAGGATCAAGGAGAGTACCTAAATATTCTACTATAAAGGAAAGTGATACTTTGGTCATTAAAAGTCTTTATCTTTCTATATTGCACTAGTTAAATGCACGTGCGTTGCCACAGGTCTCTCAAGTTTTTCTTGCCACACTTGTAATGCAATACACAAAAATTTTCACATGTACAAAAAGGTAAAATCGCACAATACTCCAGAACTAACAAGATTCATATATGCTTAAAAATGTATTTTGATAAGAATATATAATTTGGCATTATATGCAAAGAAAATGATAACCTGATAATTATCTCTTATTCTCCTTGAGTTTACTTAACTTGTGCTCCGGAGATTGCTTCTATTATGCCTAGGATATTATGCCTAGGAGTCAGCACATTACATGACTACATCATTATTGTTGCTCGGTAGTCGTCATCTATTTGTTAGAGTAATTAAATATGTGTGTCTTGTTACAGTCTCTGACAAATATGCTTGACGACAATGTGGCTTTGATTCTTGATTCTTTAAAAAATGCAGAAACTTTAAAATTTAATTTTTGCCAAGAACAACTAAGATAGGGTCGACTTGTCAATTGATAATTTTTATTTTCCTACACGAACACCATCTGTCACATATAATTGATTCACATGTCTGAAGATGATTTACATACAACTTTGGTACTTCATCCTTAAATCTTAAAGAACTTAGTGAATACATCTTCACCTTGGAGATTATTTTGTAAGGCATGGCTCCTGGTCAGAAGGAAGCACGACTCGCACTTCACGGAAGGAGTCTTTGAGCCTGTTGAAAATATATTCTCTATTTTTCAAACTATGCAAAACTTTCAGTCATATGATAATCCTTAAGAAGGATAAGTACTTTAAAATATAGTTGCATGCCAAGACACAAATAACCATGACAAAAAAGGATGCAAAACCTTACTACACGAGAGTTGGTATACCTATGGATATAGATGGTAAATACTAGACAACTATTTTTTGAGAAAAAGCGCTACACATTAAGGAGTACGAAATGAAAATTGTAATTTATATGAAGAAGTGTAGAAAGGTTTCATACATTTTACCCATAACATCCCTGCAAAGAATAGGATAGATTTAATCTGAGAAATATATAAGTGGATATTGGCAACTTTGACCCGCACAACTCCTAGAATTTCATTAAAATTTAAAAACCATTTATGCTCTGAGGTTCACAAACAATAATATTGAATGTAGATGTATAAATTTTGACGTGTAGCCTATATTCACATGGTCTTGATACTCTTGGAAGCTTATGCTCGATTTAGCCAATCAATCTAGAGGATTATCTGATGGCCATACATAGCCATAATGTCATGTCCAACGGCATGGTTCTACAAAGTATAGTGCAATCATCTAGAGGATCTGATGGCCATACTGTTATTTCCAACCGCATGGTGCTAATAAGTATAGTGCAATCATCTAGAGGACTTGATGGCCATATATGAGTGTAACTACAGTATGTCACATTTAGTAATACTCCCTCAGTCCCGAAATAACTGAGGCGGGGGAGGAATGTTTCATCACAACTTCATTTTACAAAGACACCCTCACTAATTTAAAATCTAACCAGCAACTACATTCCCCTACGCCCCTGTCTGGTCGGCCATCCCGAGCTGTGGGTCCACGGACGGCAGCAATTCTCTCCCAATCTGGCTGGCCAGCATGAGCTGCGCGTCCACGGCTGGCAGCAATCCTCTCCCGATCTGGCCGGCTAGCACAAGTTCCCCCTACTGCAACCACCACCTCCATAATGTGCCTGATTGATCGATGTGTGTGTGGTTGATCCATGCGACAGCCAGCTCCACAAGGTGCACGTCAGATCCCGATGGATGCACGTGTGTGACGATCAATCGTCCCATTGCAGCTACGCCTGATAGCAGTGATGCCTCCATCGTCTGGCTCCAGCTTCTGTTCTGGGTCACACCGCCACCAGCGCACACATCTATCTTGGACGGCAGCGCAGGAGGTGATAAACTATGTAATAGTAGTATGTACTAATTGTAGTCCTACACGGGTTGTTAAACCAAAACCGTGTCATGTACTTACCATACCCTGTACTCTAACTCTGATATACATATACGCGAGCTGCCGGCCCTACGGGGTACGTGCAATACTCTCCAATATTCTGTTATGGTATCAGAGCCTGCAGATCGATTCTGATCGCTACCTATTCCCGATCGATTCCGTCAAGTGTTTCCGTTGATCGACTCCCAGATCGACGCCTCCAATGACGAGCTCCTCCTTTACAAGCGCTACTTCCGGGGTCTTGACTAATTCCTCGTCAGCCTCGCTCAACTCCGGTGCTTCCGCCTCCGCGTTCATGTCGATGGCGTCGGTGATCCCTACCTCGCCGATCAGCCTCGACAACAAGATCACTCTTCGGCTCACGTCCTCGAATTACCTCTACTGGCGTTCCCAGTTCTTCCCAATACTCCGGAGCAATCGCTTGATGGGATTTGTTGATGGATCCCTCCCCTGCCCACCAGACACCATACCTGATCCGGAGGCTCCTGAGGCGACACGAGCTTCCACGAAGATCCTTAATCCACTCATGGCGGCATGGCATCAACAGGATCAAGCCATCTTGTCCGCCATCATCTGCTCACTTTCCGAGGATGTGATTGGCATGGTGATGTTTTCAGCTACTTCTCGTGAGGATTGGGAAACTCTAGCAAATCCGCGGTGCCCTCCAAAAAGTCAAGAAACTAGACTCTACTGTCACCGTTTACTTCAACAAGATCAAGCAGCTTTCGGATACCCTCACGTCGATCGGTCAACCACTTCGCCCGGATGAGTTCAATACCTACCTCATGGCTGGACTTGACAGCGATTATGACGCCCTGGTTGAGATTGTTTCCAACCGTAACATCACTGATCCCATGGCTGTTCGGGATGTTTATGCTTCAATGCTAAATACAGAGCAGCGAGCCGAGGCTAGGAAGGCCGATCTTGGTCTTGACATACACTCAGCAAATTTTATTGCTAAGGGCGGAAACAGGCAGGGTACGTTCCAACCCCAGTACCGACCAGATCAGCGTGCATCAGCCGAGGCTCAGCAGGGAAAGCCCACATACAATACTTTCACCTCCAAGCCGGCCGGCGCTGGTGGCAATTTTAATTCTGCTGGCGGACGTGGTACTTCTGCTGGTTCTAATCCTGGTGGCGGTACAAGACCAATCTGTCAGATATGCGAGAAGGTGGGACACGTGGCCTCCTGTTGCTTTAAGCGTTTCCAGCGCAACTTCCTTGGCGCTGGTAATGATGGGCGATATATGGACCGTCAAGTTGCGGCGTTCTCAGCTACACATGGACCTACATATCAGGGATCTACTTCCTCCTATCCATCGACCCAAGCTGGTATGCTGATACAGGGGCGACGGATCACTTTACCAACGAGCTCGACAAGCTTCACATGAAAGAGAAATATCATGGGAAGGATCATGTCCACACGGCCAACGGTTCAGGTATGCACATTACTCATGTTGGTCAGGCTCTTCTTCCCACATCATCACAACCTCTCCGTCTAAAAGATGTTCTCCATGTTCCTTCCGTTACACGCAATCTCCTTTCCGTTAAAAAATTATCTCGTGATAATAACGTGTTTTTGAATTTCACCCGTGGTATTTCCTTGTTAAGGATCGGGACACGAGGGAGGTTCTTCTTAGAGGGGGCTGCCGTGGAGGTCTCTATAATCTTGATATGTCGCCAACCAAGCAAGTATTCAGCAGTACCAAGGTGTCGCGTGAGAGGTGGCACTCACACTTAGGTCATCCAGCTACCCAAATAGTCCAGCATGTCTTACATCATTATGAACTACCGTCTGAGTCAGTCAATAAAGTTGTAATTTGTGATGCTTGTCAACAAGGCAAAAGTCATCAATTGCCGTTTTCTCTTTCTACTCGTGTTACCACTTCTCCCCTTGAGATTATTTATTCGGATGTATGGGGTCCTGCCCAAACCTCCGTTAGTGGACATTAGTTTTATGTTAGTTTCATTGATGCCTACAGCCGTTTTACTTGGCTTTATCTCCTTAAACATAAATCGGATGTGTTCAAAATTTTCCTTCAATTTCAACAACATGTTGAGCGTCTCTTGAATAGGAAGATCTTACATGTTCAAACAGATTGGGGTGGAGAATATCATAGATTGAATAAGTTTTTTTTACAGATATTGGTGTTTCTCATAGAGTCTCTTATCCTCATACACATCAACAAAATGGTACTGCTGAAAGAAAACATCGTCATATTGTTGAAACTGGTTTGACTCTCTTAGCACATGCCTCGGTTCCTTATCGTTTTCATATACATGCAAACACCTCTTGAGCGTCTTTTAGGAGAAGTTCCAGATTATACCTTTTTCAAAGTTTTTGGTTGCGCGTGTTGGCCACACCTTCGTCCATACAACAAGCGCAAACTAGAATTCCGATCTAAAAAGTGTGTTTTCCTCGGCTATAGCTCGCTACATAAAGGTTACAAATGTCTACACGTCCCTACTAATCGCATCTATATTTCTCGAGATGTTATCTTTGACGAAAATATTTTTCCTTTCTCTCAAATGCCTACCACTGATACACATCCATTTATCTCCACAAATTCTTTACGGTCTGACCAATTTGATGATGTCGCATATACACCGTTGCTTTTGGCTAACCATGGTGCAGCTTTACAACGCGGAGCTAGACTGGAATTACTTGATGATGACTCTCCGTTGAATACTGCTCGTGCTACAACACACGATGATCACAACAAAGCTGATCCTACGAAATTGCATTGCGATTCTGCCAGCCATGCAAATGAGGCCGATTCTTCTAGCATGGGCTCTCCAGCACGTTCCGCTGCTCTGCTTCCGTCCACGACTGATGGGTCGTCACCGTCACGCAGTCCCGGATCAGCTTCCTCCACTACAGAACCGATCTCACCTGAGCCGGCCTATCCTAACTCTACGTCGACAATGCCAGATCCTGCGTCGCCCGTACAAATGCCACGCCCTGTAACGCGTTTACAACACGGTCTTCGTCAGCCGAAACAACGTACGGATGGTACGGTTGCTTGGACTGCAGATCTTGTTCGTACTGAACCACGTGATTATCGTCAAGCCATGGCGTGTCCACACTGGCGAGAAGCTATGGAAACCGAGTTTTCTGCTCTACAAGCTAACAAAACGTGGCGCTTAGTACCTCATGTACATGGGGTCAACATTATTGATTCTAAATGGGTCTTCAAAATAAAGCAAAAATCGGATGGCTCTATTGAGAGATACAAAGCTCGTCTTGTGACAAAAGGATTCAAGCAAAGATATGGTCTTGACTACAAGGATACTTTCAGTCCTGTCGTTAAGCCTACTACAATTCGTCTATTGCTATCCATGGCTCTTACTCGTGGTTGGCATCTTCGACAACTTGATATTCAGAATGCCTTCTTGCATGGGAATCTTGAGGAAGAGGTGTTCATGCGTCAACCTCCTGGTTTTGAGGATCCTAGTCAGCCTACTCATTTGTGTCGTCTTGATAAAGCTCTATATGGACTAAAACAGGCACCTCGTGGGTGGCATTCTCGGCTCAGTACTGTTCTTATTGGCCTTGGTTTTACCGCATCTACAGCAGATACTTCTCTGTTTATTCTGCGGCGTCCTGATATTACTCTTTATTTACTGGTCTATGTTGACGATATTATAGTGGTGAGTTCCTCGGCTGCTTCTACTGATCGCCTTATTCATCAGCTACGTACCTCCTTTGCTCTTAAAGATTTGGGAGAATTGCATTATTTCCTTGGCATAGAAGTTCAACATTCAGCCGGAGGTCTTCTTTTGAGTCAACGCAAGTATGCTTCCGAGTTACTACATCGCGCAGGTCTTCTTAAATGCAGTCCTACCGCTACACCTATGGCATCATCTGATAAGCTCTCATCTATTGATGGTACACCTTTGTCTACCGAGGATTCAACTCGTTATCGTAGTATTGTTGGGGGGTCTACAGTACCTCACCATGACGCGACCAGATTTATCTTTTGCAGTAAACAAGGTGTGTCAATATCTTCATGCTCCTCACACTTCTCATTGGTCGGCCGTTAAACGTATCTTACGGTATGTCAAGGCTACTCTGTCACATGGCTTAGCTTTGAGACGTCCTACTACGTCTCCTGATCTTTTGTCCGCTTTTTCTGATGCAGATTGGGCTGGAAATTCAGATGATCGACGATCAACCGGGGGATATGCTATATTCTATGGTGGTAATCTTATTGCTTGGAGTGCTCGAAAACAGGCTACGGTATCTCGTTCTAGTACAGAGTCTGAATATAAGGCACTTGCTAATGCTACTGTAGAACTTATCTGGGTACAAGCTCTTCTTGATGAACTTGGTGTTTCGCAGAGTCGTCCACCTATACTTTGGTGTGACAATATTGGAGCAACATATTTGTCATCTAATCCCGTGTTTCATGCTCGTACAAAACACATAGAGGTGGATTTTCACTTTGTTCGAGAAAGAGTTGCTCAGAAATTGCTACAAATCAAGTTCATCTCCTCAAAGGATCAACTGGCTGATATCTTTACTAAACCGTTACCACTACCGCTGTTCCGGGCTTGCAGGCACAATTTCAACCTTTGTGGATCGGTTGAGATTGAGGGAGGATGATAAACTATGTAATAGTAGTATGTACTAATTGTAGTCCTACACGGGTTGTTAAACCAAAACCGTGTCATGTACTTACCATACCCTGTACTCTAACTCTGATATACATATACGCGAGCTGCCGGCCCTACGGGGTACGTGCAATACTCTCCAATATTCTGTTAGGAGGCAACACCAGCAGCTCGCCACCGGCCTCCTGGCTGCGCACGGAGTAATGCTGGCAGATCCGGCATCTCGTCGTTGACCTTGTGACTGTGCAGGAGCCAGCGCCAGCAGCTCTGGCAGCTCGTCCCCAACATCTCGGCTGCGCAGGTCGACGACAAGAACTCCGGTAGCTCTTCACCAACCTCCTGGCTGCACAGCTTCCCTCTAGTAGCTCCGTCTCATCGCGCTGGCCGCCAGCCTGCTCCGCGTGCTCGTCGGTGCTGTTCTTGCCTTGCTCGTCGGTGCCGTCCATGCCAGCTTGTCAGCTTTGATCTACTCCCGAAACAAGAAAAGGTATTGTACCTTGTCAGCTTTGATCTAAACAAGAACAAGAAGTGCCCACCTGAACAAGAACAAGGAGTATGATGCTTACAGTTGTAGACTTGACTCCACCTAAACAAGAATAAGAGGAAGTGGACCATCAACTCGAAGAAGAAGTGATCCATTAACCTAAAGAAGGTACTGTAGTTGGATCAAGCTTGTTCATACTGAAACTACATGTGAATTGCTATATTTGTGATACTTGTTGAAATTATGTGGAGATATAGGTGCAGATTACTGATTCTGAAAACAATTTTTTCATGGCAATAGTTCCATTTCATCTATTCTTCTACTTTGATTCAGCACGGCAAGACAAAACTATTAACCTTTCTGCATGTGTTTTAGCATGAAAAAGGTCAGATCTAATAAGGGAAGCTGGCAAATGGAATTGAAGCCTACACTTGCGTAAGAATAAACTGAATCTTTAGTTTTGGTTGTATATTATCACCAAAGAGAGAATCTTCTTGAGTAATCTTTAACAAGACTACTTACAATTTCCCCCAAGCCGGAGATCATCTTTTCATAAAAGTTTTTAAAAAATCATCTTTTCATAAATCTACACAATAAAATGCAAAGATGACTTGTGAACAGCAATAAAAGAAGATGACAAGATGTATCTCCTTACTTCCTTAGTACGAGACCTGTTCACCAGCTGCAGCTTCCTGTTGATGTTCTTCGTGCTATTCTTCTGTAACCGAATCAAAATTCTTCAGGTGACCACCACCGAAGTAAATCAGGCAGAGCAAGAAAAATACATCTAGCATGTTCGCTTCCTCCGAAATAAGATAAATAACTTCCTACAGTAAGAAAATCACTAACATCATGATATTAACACACAAGAATGAAACACTACTCATAGCATCCTCTAATTAACAGAGAGGAGAATAAAGGTTCTGCAAATCTCACCCAACTGAAGCAACCAGAATGTGGGAGATATTAAAACATAAATCAGGCTATGCAACACATGACTAAGCCAAGCACACACACTATATTTATCATGGTGGAGTAGTACTTTGTTGTAGAACTACACAGTTCATCCATGAAGCTAGTAATAGTCAGCTGAAACCCATTGGACTTGGTACTGCAACAATATTCAGTTAAGCAGAGTGAGATGTTGGATCACAACCTGTAGCTACAAATACAAATACAATACATGGTTTTCTAGTTCGCATACCTCACTATAAACCCGCGACACTCAGAATCACTGGTTACTGCTCCAAGAACTAAGCTGAACTTGCATAGCCTGAAGGTTTCGGCGTATGTTGATGAAAACAGAGTATGTGCTACAATACACTTATTCAGAGATGTAACTCGCGACAGGCTACTGTGCGAAAACAACATGAATATGATCTCATGGTCCAGTTTAGCTCTCAGGATTATACCATTGTTCAAATGTATTTCTAATTTAGATAAATAAGCCTGATAGCAAAACACTTATAACAAAGCATTATCCTAGCAGATTCAGTTTTCGAACAAGTCAATTTGTATTCTTTTTTCAGAGATCTAACATATGGTTCTAAACCTGTTAATTCCTCACTCAAATGCATATGTACTGGAGGTCATATACAAGGCTCTCTGTCTAATTCATTGACATGATAAGCTTGTGCATCAATATCCATAGAACAAGTACATGTGTGTATGCTTTCATACGCCCAAACAAAATCTGGGAAAAGCACTAAAATTGGTCCCCGATTACCGAACGAAAATAAAAGCTGGACAGCACCCTTCTCCTAATCCACTTAATAGAATACATGAAATTTTAGATCATCTCCTTATCTGCATGAGCACAAGCAGGAACATAAGTAATTTGAAAGCTTGCAATTTTAGGTCTAAACGCGTATAGGAGAAGAGATCAGGAGCTCACCATGGTGTCTGAGCTCAACGTGGATAGATCCAAGCCATGCAAGATGGCCTCCATCTCCAGCGGCGTTCATCTTCAGCCTCGGCCGCTGCTGCCGCCTTGCCGTCGCCGTAGGAATCTCTAGAGCACGTCAATGAGGGCCCTTGGACCACCATAGATGCCAAAGATCGAAGATTTTCGGGTCCAGATGACGCATACTCCGCCGTGGATGCCCAAGAGTCTCAGCTCCACGCCTCCATGGATACCCTAGGATCTAATGCAAATAAGTATTTTGAAAATACACGTATTTTAAAAATAAGTGTCATGCAAAGAGTGATTTTGAGTTGTTTCGGTCAACTGTATAATTGTACACTACAGCGAGCTCTGGACGTGTGCATCAACTATAAACATTACTTCAAGTGGATTCCAAATTCTAATGGTAGATAAAATAATTATTTAAGAGGATACAAATTAGTTATAGAAGAGCCATGTATATACATGTCTATGATAGCAACTAAATAACAGTACCTTATGTTTCTATAGAACAAAATCCAGGTCAATAATAATTATTGGAGGTAGGTATGTGGTCATTGTCTTGATTGCTGACTTGACATGATCAATTTCCGGGAGAAGGTGCCAAATAGAGAAAAATCATTGACGAGGGACATTGTATGGTTAAAAGACGGCATCATCGAAAACAATAGACGGAAGCCAATCAAATTGCTTAGGAATCATAAGTTAATATCCGGTGGCATACAAACCAACGCCGGTATGTAATTGCGTCATCCTCGTGTACACGATCGACTTGCCTGCCATCAGACATCATAAGTTGCCATTAGGCATACCATACATCGACTTGTCAATGGCAGTCCACTCCATCGAGCACATGAAATATGACTCAGTTTAGCATTTTAAGTACTAAACTCACACTTCTTCCCTAGAACAAACATAATTGTTGATCAGTTTTAAAAAAATTGAATCATAACACATACAGTAGCAATGGATAAGCATGGCCAAATTATAATTTTTTGCAAACAATATACGACATCTAGTATGGGAAACTAGAGCGCCCAAATAATACTAAATTCCTCAAAGAGAACTGGATTTATTGAGCAAGAGAAAGAAAAAGCTCCTGCTTAAACATATGGAGCTAATCAGAACTGTTCACTATGAAGAAATTAGAGCGGATGTACATCCTTCATTTAAGAGATCATGCCAATACAAGATAAAACTGAAAAATGTTCATCGGTCACAACTAACCAATGTTCCCCACACCTGTTGTGGTGTGCCACTGCGGCTAGCAGGTCTGTTCTTTTCAACAAACCTTGAATCATATCATCATCAATACATAACTAAGAAACATAAAATGGAACTCCCAAATCTAAAAGAGTCACATCAGGCACAAGCATCCATATTTGTTGCCATCTTCCTATCACATGCTTTAGTACAATGGATCACTTTTAGGCATTAAAACGAACTCCTACAATACGTGGACGCAATGGGTTGAAGAAGTCAGCTTTTAATTTCCAAGACAGTTAAAAGAAAATAAGGATGAGGAGATTGAACAAGCCAAAAGAATTGGGAAAATTGCAAACAATTAGTTAAAAGGACATGACAATTACCTTGCAGGGGAGGAATTAGTAGGATATCAATCCAAGAAGCAGATGTGCAGCCCTAGGAGGGAGATTAGTTGACGACGCAGGGGGGTGACGTGACAGGCGCTGCTCTTTCTTGCGGTCTGGTGAGGGCGCCGGCCTCCAGACTTTGAGATGTGTGGTGGATGATAGTGGCAGTCAAGGGGGACTGGTGGCATCCAGATCCATGCGATGGAGGGCGGATCCGCACGGTGCAGGCAGTGACTATCGAATACATGCGGTGGAGAGTGGGTCTGCACGATGGAGGCGGTGATTATCGGATCCGGCGGGTGGCGTGAGGAGGAGATGAAGGAGGAGGACGGGGTTTGAGGGGCGCTGCACGGGGAGCGAGTGCGTGAATATGGAAGTGCGGATCGGGGTAGGCACACGAAAGGACAGGAGAAACAGGGTGAGGCGCGACGAAAGGCGGGCGAAACACTACCATGCCAGGAAACAGAGCGTTTGGTCTTTTTTAGTACTAGAGATAGAGATAGAGATTAGTGATGTTTTTGTAGTGTGTATGATAGGACTATTATGTATATTACTATGCTATGTTATTCCTATAGTATCTACCTTGGTAGTATTTCCTAAAGATATGAGACATCGTAAGATTAGAATGCTTAGTCTTGATATATAGATTCGTGGGTGGAAATCATGATATGATATCTTATGGAAATATAAGTAGTTTTGGACTAATGAACACAACTGATGTTAATGAAACACATGGGTGGAAATGGGACTTGTATGGATTATGTTGAGTGGTTACCCAGGGCCCATGTCTATGGTTTACCCTGAGGTATCACACTTGTGGACGGCTACCCAGGAACAAAGAGATTGGAGACGTTCTTGTCGCGAAGCATCTAGTGCAGTGACATGGCATATGGGCTCTACCTTGACCGACTAAGTTGTGAGAACAACCACACGGACAGAGAGTGGTAGTGATGATAGGATGGAATGCGCCTGTGGTGGTCTGAGGGATTGCTTCTAAAAAGTCTCGTCTCGTTCATGTCGAGTCTTGTGGGGAAAGTGCACCACCTCTCGAGAGCGTAAGAACTAAGTACTTAGCCATGTCACCGGTTATGGACAACTTTTTGAGCATCAAGACAATGAAGCAGAATCAAGAATCTCATCATTCTAATTTCTCTAAGTTAAAACTTGTTGGTTGAACAAGGAAAGGACCTAGAGGGTATCCAGAGTGTCAAGTTTGATGAGTGAGGAAAAAGAGAAAACTATTTTACAAAGGATAGGGAAAACTTACTTTATGAAAAGGCCAGCCAAAACTCCACTTAGACATATATTCATGTAGATGTTTGGTTCTCTACATCAATATGGTATCACTTGCCAATACAATTCAAATGTATTGACCCTTTTGGCTGTAACTTATCATGTTGCAGGATTACTTGATGATAGTGAAGTTTGGCGAGTAGGGATTACGAGTCTGCAACCAACATGCTTTCCTATGGCACATGAAGATGAAGGACTCCATGCTTTATAGTTATATATGCTGCTTTGTAATAAGATAGCCATATGAGCTATGTAAGTTGTAATGAACTATTTTTATTCCTGGATATGCGATGTAATATGACCCTTGTTTCTTGATATGACATCTTAACTGTGGGTGATAGCTATTTGATCCATGGACTAACACTATAAACACAGGGATTTTAACCGCATTCATTTTAAATAGGACTCCACGTAAATCGATTGAAACGGCATCGTATGAATTGTGGTTTGGTAACAAACCTAATTTATCGTTTCTAAAAGTTTGGGGCTGCAATAACTATGTGAAGAATCTTCAACCTGATAAACTCGAACCCAAAGCACAAAATGTGTCTTCATTGGATACCCTAAGGAAACAATTGGGTATACCTTTTATCATAGATCTGAAGGAAAGGTTTTCTTTAGCAATAATGGATCCTTTCTGGAGAAGGTGTTTCTCTCTAAAGGTGTGATAAGTAGGAAAGTAGAACTCTACGAGGCTATTGAACCTTCTCTTCATGGTATGGCGAATAGTGCTCTATCAGAAACGGCGAGAGGCGCAGCGCCAGAAAATGTTCTGGTGTTAACTTCACCAAGTGAAGAGGGAACTAATGATACCAATCATGAAAATACGAAAGAGAATACTACCAAACCTCGCAGGTCAATTAGGACACGTGCAACTCCTAACTATAAGGTGATCTAGTCACAAATTTCATGGTAGATGGAAGTGATGACCCTATGACCTATGAAGAAGCGATGGTGACTCCGGATTCCAACTACTGGCTAGAAGCCATGCAATCTGAAATAGGATCCATGTACAAAAACTAAGTTTGTACCTTGGTGGACCTAGGGTTGAAAACGGTATGGAAACTTTCCGTCCACTTTGGAAGAAAAAGGAAATGGAGTGGTAAAAAGGAAACGGAAATGGCATTTTGCAGAAAAGGAACAGAAACATAATATTCTAAATGAAATGGAAAAGGAAACGAGGGAGCCATTTCCGGCGGAAACAAAAATGGTAAGGAAATTCGGATAAACAAATACGGAAACTTTCCAAAAACATAACCAGCCAGGCCCAAATAGTACTTTGTGTTGATGATTCCCTTGCACTTTTCGAGCCATAGAATATATGAAGGGTCTATCTAATACATGAAACCAGCCCAGTGTACATACTAATCAAGTGAGTGTCTTCGCATTTATGCGAAACTATTTATGCGAACTTTTTGTTTGTCATAGTGTTGAATTGTATGTGTTACTTTATGTTAAAATGTCGCTTGTTGAAGTTGTGAGAAATTCTTTGTCTATTATGTTTCTTTTGGTGTATAGACCATGATATTATGCCACTATTATATTTCGATAAATGTCTGATTTCGTACCATATCCGTCTCGTATCTGTTCCATATTCATTTCCGATGATTTCACATTCCTTGTTCATTTTCGTAGTTTTCCATTTCATTTCCAATTACGGTGACACAAGAGGAAACAAAAACAATATGCATGGTTTTGTCCATTTTTGTTCTATTTTCAACCCTAGGTGAACCTACCTCATGACCGAAAGGCTGTTGAGAATAAATGGATCTTTAAGAAAAAACTGACGCTAATGATAATGTAACAGCTTATAATGCTCGAATTGTCGCAAAAGGTTTCCAACAAATTCGAGTTGACTATGATGAGACTTTTTCTCCCATAGCGAAGCTGAAGTCAGTTAGGATTATGTTAGCAAATGCTACATTTTTCTACTATGAAAATTGGCAGATGATTGTGAGAACTGTATTCCTTAACAGAAACATTGAGGAAGAGTTGTAGATGGTACAACCCAAAGGTTTTATTGATCCTAAGGATGCTAAGAAGGTATGCAAACTTCAGGGATCCATTTATGGACTGAAGCAGGCATCCTGGATTTGGAATCTTCTTTTTGATGAAGTCATCAGAGGATTTGGATTTGTCCAAACTTATGGAGAAGATTGTATTTACAAGAAAGTGAGTGGGATCTCTATAGCATTTGTAATATTATATGTGGATGACATATTGTTCATTTGAAATGATATAGAACTTTTAAAGAGTGTAAAGTATTATTTGAAACAATTGATATGAATAAAAACAGAATATAGAAAAGATAAAAAGAACAGGAATAAAAAAAGAGAGCAGCAACCACTCTAATCGGCCCAGTACCCCAGCCAAACAACCAAATCGAACAGCCCACCTAGCACTCCCTTCTTCCCCGCTGGTTTTCTTTTCTCACCGACCCTCTCTACACCCACTCACTGACAAGCCGACCACCCTGCCTCGTCAGCGTCTTCAACCAGCGATGGAAGAACCCTCTCTACTCCCGACCGTTTCCTCTCGAAGTCATTTTGATTCAATTCGATTGATTGCAGGAGTAATTCTCCACTCCGACCACGGCCTCTTTATCTCCTCTGGCCCCTCTTCATTTCCCCTCAACCATCACTACTTATGAGCCACTAGGTTGCTCGAATTCGAGCTCTTCGTCTTGCAGTCTCCGACGAACTTCGGCATCGATTTCGGTGAAGGACACCCCGCACCTCCATTTCTCTGTCCACCTCCCTAGTTTTCTATCGCGCATCTCCCTGACTCCTTGTTTTGATTTCTTGAGCCCCAGATACTCGACATCGTATTTATCTGAAAGCGCCACCCGCAATCGCAATTCCGGTGAGGGATCTAGGATGACCAAGAGCTCCCCTTCCTCAACTGCAACCATCATCGAGACCCCCTCGACCATCGCAACCCCCGGTAATGGCCCACGCTCCCCTTACACCTTTAGAATCGCAAGAGCACCACCCTCCCTACGCGCCTCCGCCGCATGTAGTAGACATCGCCGCCAGTTCGTGGCCAAGTGTTGTGATCTGTGACAACCCCGGGATCAGGGCTAAACAAATCCCAGACCTCCGTCTGAGATAAGCTTAACCTTGAGCTCGAGGATATCCAGTGGAGAATCGGTAAGAAAACAGTGACCCTACGACACAAAATTTATTACAGCAAGCTCATAACTGAGCGAAGAGCCAAATTATTACAAGTAGAGGTCACTGACCACAAACATCAAGCAACGGAAGGAAAATTATGCTACTAAGTATAGCAAACATAACAAATGGCCTGTGGCATCCCGCAAAACCACTACTAGAAAATCGCGTTGAATTTATGCATTGCATCGTCATCATCATGCATTGTTCGCATAAAACTATTTTTTCGCAAGCCCGTTTTGTTTTCTAAAACGCCCCATCTTTAATCAGATATCGAACCCCGGGTCCCCGGATTATTTTTGTGTGTCTGATATCGGTTTGCGAACGGAGTTTGTAAAACAAATAAAAATATTTATTATTTTAGTGGGGCAGTCGAACGGGCCGAATGACCCGAACGACCACCCCAGAAAATATAATCGGTCCACCCTTTATTCCTAAACCTACCAACTAATCTACCCACCCCCTTTGGCCACATCACCCCACCCAATCCCCTAGTGACACCTCACCCTCTCTCCCCCTCTACCCAACCAGGAACTGCCACCTCAGCAGCCCCTGGCCTCTCTCTCTCTTCCCACTCCCTCCACCGAGCCCCACCTGGCCCACCTAACCCTGCACCACTCACACCCAGCCCCACACCCCCACCCGCGCCCCTAGCTCTCTGCCCCGTGGCCCCCACACCCCTGGTTCCCACCACCAACCAGCCCCCTGGCCGCCGGCCCACGCCTGGCCCCACCCCGTCCCCCACCTGCCCTGTTTATCTTCCCCGCGAGCCCGCAGCTCTCCCCAACCTCCCTTCCGTCTGCTTCTCCTCTCCGCTCAGCAACCGCCCCCGCCGCCGGCGCCCCGCACCATCTCCACCTCGCCGGCCCGCTCGCACCTCCCCTCCCCTCTGGCCACCCTCCGCCCACCTCGGCCTCTCTCCAACCCCCGCTTCCCGCCTTCCGTCGCTCGGCCGCGACCCCCTCTCCACCAAGCTCGCCGCTGCCCCTGGCCCTCCTCCAACCTCCGCGCCGCCGCCTCCTTCCGCGCCCCGCGTTCTCCCTCTCCTTTTCCTCTCTGCCGCGCCCACAGGCCGACCCCCACCCCACCGTCTCTGCCCTCCGCTCGGCTCCCTGTGCTCCGCCGCCTTTTCCCCGTCCCCCTCCGCACGCAGGCCGCCGGCGCCCCGCCTCGACGCGACCCCGCCTTCCCCTATTGCGCCTCCCGTCGGCCTGCGCAGCCGCCGACCTCGCCTGTCCGCCGCCCGTGCCGCCCGCCCCGGCGCCGCCTGCCGTGTGCGGCTCCGCCCCGACCCCGACGTCGCCACCACGGTCGCCCTCGCCCTGCTCCCTCTCCGGTGGCCGCCCGCGAGCCCGGCAGTCGCCGTCGGCCCTGCCTCCCTTGTCGTGGGGCCCTCCCCCTGTTGACCACGCCCTGCACCGACCGTCGATCGCCGGCCCCAAGCGTCTCCTCCGGCCAGACCCTGCGCAGCCTCTGCGAGAGCCAGACGTGAACAGTACCAAGCTACCACCACTGAGGCAACCTCCTGTGCGTCTTCACCATGCGTGCCAGTATCCGATCCGGAACGCCAAGTACTACCCTCGGTGCCACTCGAAGACCGCACCAACGGGTAACCCAAGATCTCCATCGACCACCAAAGTCCAGAACATCGAGACCCCCTTCGCGGATCCGAAGGCCCCCGTACCCGGACCATCCAAGAACGACATCGACAAACGAAGACGGGACCATCAGGACCTTCGTCATAGAACGCCAAGATCGTCGATGCGAATGCCCCAAGTCGTCTACCCCGAACACCGTGCGACAAGACCATCGTCATGGAATCCGAAGACCACATGTGCGACAAGAACTCCCTCGAGGACGTCGAGTACTTCACCCCGGACACCGAGACCCGACACGACAAGTACTTTCCGCCCAAACGCCAGGACCGTCGACATGACCCGAAGGCCACGGATGCGACAAGAACTACCCCCGATATCCGAGAACGATCCCGGAGTTCGAGAATGTTCCGTCGAACCCTGGACCCTGGACCCCGACCTCGAACCCCGGAACCCCAAGTTCGTCGAGACCCTAATGTGTGAACCCCTTCCCGAAAACCCTATTTTATAATATATACAACTTGTCGCATATTAAATGTTCTCGCATGCATATCTGTGGTTTGGGGGCCTTATGCCGATTCACCATATAATTAAATATGGGGCCCATATGCGGGCAAATCTAGTCTCATATTGGCCTCATTTAAATTGATGTAGCGAACCGGTACTATATTTTGGCCATGTTAAAACAACATTTAAATTGCGGGGGTTCTAAATAACTTGAACCACCTAATTAATTGTCGGGACCCCGGTTCCGCTTAATATGACCTAATTGCATCGCACCTTTGCCATGTCATGCATCATACATGCATCATGCCGATCTTCTGCCGTTGTATTAAATATTGCATCCGGTGTTTCTTCTAGTGATTTGCTTCTTCGCGGATAAGGCCGTTGAGTTGATGCGAGTGTCGACCCGATCTTCGGTTGAACCTTCGACAATGTTTTTAGGCGAGCATCTCCCCCTTTCTACCTATCTTACTTTCATAGTATTTATTCCCTCCTGTTGATCTATTGCTATCTGTGTTGCGATGCTCTAGTTTTCGTACCCGTGATATCCCTTGCAGCCCTATATTGCCTTGGACAGACCCTATTACCTGTTGTTTGGTAGATAGTTGGACTTGCGCGTCGTAGTCGCTTGCTCAAGTGCTGTTGCGTGTCGTCAAGTGCCACAGTTGTTGATGTATTGCCGCATGTTGTTGTTGGAGATGATCATAGCTTTACTTATCGTTCACTTTAATTACTGTTTAACAACTAAAATTGAAGTAAGCAGAGGCATCGGTGGGTGATAGATAATATTTGGTTTCCGAACGCCCACTTGTGTCCCGTAGGACCCCGAGTACTTGATACCTGTTCCTTGATTTATCGCGCTATCCACATCCGGGAGGTATATGGGACCCCCCTTAGCCAGAGCTTGATTCAGTCTTATTTCTTGGGGCCACAAACTAGTTTGAGGTTTTATTTACGATCCTGTACTTATGCCATGTTTTACTGCTTTATTTACGATTGTGCGAGGAGCACACTGTACTGTTTAGGTAAGCGGAATGTTTACGCGGTATCGACAAGCCCAGCCACACTTTCGGGTTCCCAGTCGTTTACAGCCATTGGCGCAAACCTTGAGGCCGTCTCGGAGCTAGCTTACTTCGTTGCGGGTCTACTTTAAGGGGTGGCCCCCTGAAATATTTCTGAATCCTGTGATTGCTTTGTCGTGAAAGCCTCGTTGGGTTTTGATTTGGTTTTTCCGAGGTTGATCGAGTGTGTGTTGCTATTGGTGCACCCCGGCCGGGTAAAACTTTCTGAAAGCCGTGTCCGCGGTTATGGACGACTTGGAGCACAGTATCTCGACCATAGACAAGCATAACTAAAGTTTATTGCTATAAATCTGACTTTATAATGACTAGTAATCAGCTCCACTATAATGGAATGGCTAAATAATACTGCCCACAACTGCTTGTTTGGATTGTCGCTTGCGACCATTGTACCTGACTAGTAAGTATTGCAACTACAACGGAATGGCTGAATAAAAGTACCAACAGCTGCTGGGTTTTGGGTTATCTCATGCTAATTGTATTTGACTAGTAAGTGTCGCAACTACAACGGAATGATTAACTAAAAGTGCCCACTGTTTATTTTATCAGGATGATTATCCATACCTGACTAGTAATTGCTGCAACGAAAACTGAATAAATAAAACTGCCAACGGTGTGAGTTCCTCGGTTGACTTCCTCGTTTGGTCTCGAGGGGGAAACGCCAGGATGGGTTTGTTTGATGGTAGTATCAGTTGGTTCCGAATAGGTCTTTCTCACCCCTCTCTGATAGCCGCTAGTTGTATCGAGTCTCTATAGGTTGGTTAGTGCATGCTGCCGCTGCCGCTTCAGTCCACCATACCTTTGTAGGCGAGGACCGCCGAATTCTAGTCTCGCCGTGTACTGGCCTCAGTACTGACGCTCCTCTTTTTCCTTTGCCCTTTGTCGGCACCCCTTTTGTTTAAGCAGGTTTTGAGATCGACGCCGTTAGCAGGGTTACCCTTCCGGCTTGGCCTGGGCAGGGTTATGGACGCCATTGGTTATTCTTCCAGGCTCTTAGCCCCATTTGCATCTTGTCCGTAGACGGACGCTCTATCATTTTCAAGGTGATTTGGATCTTGTATATTATATCTGTATTCTTGGCTCTTTGAGTCGCTGTTGTATATATCTGTTCTGTGGGTCCCATCGAGGACTGTTGTGTAATGTTATTACTTCGTTTTCCACCCGCACGAAAGTGCCTGGTGGGCACCTTTGAATCGTTTCTATGCGGGTTTGGCGGGTTTCGCTAAAACTTGCATAGGTCCGATTCTGAGGGTGTTACAGAGTGGTATCAGAGCTCAGCAGTTGCGATACCCCACAAGTCCAGCCTGTAGGATAACCTAGCTAACGGCCGAAGTAGAGTGTCAAAATTATTTTGCAAAATCGGTTGGATAGTTCTGATTAGGTCTGATTTTACTCCTTACCCCTCTGCTGCTCTCCTCTCACCTCTACGTGTTTTGAATCCGCTCTCTTCCCTTTCTTCGAGTCCAGGAATTCTCGTGGTTGGGTTTCCGTCGTACCTTCAGGGTTTCGCTCCCTCCTTTGATAACGGTGCTCTACCATCCGGTGTTCATGCTGCCTGAGTGGTCCTTTATCTGTGGTACCATTCTCTGTTCTTTGTTTGTGCCTTCCGGTGTTTTCTGACGCGACGACATCATCTACGCCAGATCCGATGCAGAGTCTGCATCCCTCCGTTGTTCCGAACCTCGCTTGTCGAGATCTTCAGTCTGAATCCTGAGGGTTGGTTGCATAATCTGTCTATTCGGGTACTTGGTAATGCTTTGAGTGCGGGATGGAGTCGCGACCATACCACTACTCCTATCATTCGCTTATGTACCTTGAATGGTGGATCGATGCAATTTTACTCCGTCCATGGAAGCTAGAGGTGGCTTATTTGTTGATACCTCTACCTTCGACCCTTTTGTTCCGGAGTGTTCTCTCGACAACCAGGGACAACGACCTCTTGTTAGTGGTGTCGCGAGGAACTACGCGAAGTGAGAAGATGCAGATCGCCGACCTTCCTTCGGTACCATGAGGCCGATCTCGAGGGCGAGATCCATTGTTAGTGGTGTCGAATTGTGGCATCCCGCAAAACCACTACTAGAAAATCGCGTTGAATTTATGCATTGCATCGTCATCATCATGCATTGTTCGCATAAAACTATTTTTTCGCAAGCCCGTTTTGTTTTCTAAAACGCCCCATCTTTAATAAGATATCAAACCCCGGGTCCCCGGATTATTTTTGTGTGTCTGATATCGGTTTGCGAACGGCGTTTGTAAAACAAATAAAAATATTTATTATTTTAGTGGGGCAGTCGAATGGGCCGAATGACCCGAACGACCACCCCAGAAAATATAATCGGTCCACCCTTTATTCCTAAACCTACCAACTAATCTACCCACCCCCTTTGGCCACATCACCCCACCCAATCCCCTAGTGACACCTCACCCTCTCTCCCCCTCTACCCAACCAGGAACTGCCACCTCAGCAGCCCCTGGCCTCTCTCTCTCTTCCCACTCCCTCCACCGAGCCCCACCTGGCCCACCTAACCCTGCACCACTCACACCCAGCCCCACACCCCCACCCGCGCCCCTAGCTCTCTGCCCCGTGGCCCCCACACCCCTGGTTCCCACCACCAACCAGCCCCCTAGCCGCCGGCCCACGCCTGGCCCCACCCCGTCCCCCACCTGCCCTGTTTCTCTTCCCGCGAGCCCGCAGCTCTCCCCAACCTCCCTTCCGTCTGCTTCTCCTCTCCGCTCAGCGACCGCCCCCGCCGCCGGCGCCCCGCACCATCTCCACCTCGCCGGCCCGCTCGCACCTCCCCTCCCCTCTGGCCACCCTCCGCCCACCTCGGCCTCTCTCCAACCCCCGCTTCCCGCCTTCCGTCGCTCGGCCGCGACCCCCTCTCCACCAAGCTCGCCGCTGCCCCTGGCCCTCCTCCAACCTCCGCGCCGCCGCCTCCTTCCGCGCCCCGCGTTCTCCCTCTCCTTTTCCTCTCTGCCGCGCCCACAGGCCGACCCCCACCCCACCGTCTCTGCCCTCCGCTCGGCTCCCTGTGCTCCGCCGCCTTTTCCCCGTCCCCCTCCGCGCGCAGGCCGCCGGCGCCCCGCCTCGACGCGACCCCGCCTTCCCCTGTTGCGCCTCCCGTCGGCCTGCGCAGCCGCCGACCTCGCCTGTCCGCCGCCCGTGCCGCCCGCCCCGGCGCCGCCTGCCGCGTGCGGCTCCGCCCCGACCCCGACGTCGCCACCACGGTCGCCCTCGCCCTGCTCCCTCTCCGGTGGCCGCCCGCGAGCCCGGCAGTCGCCGTCGGCCCTGCCTCCCTTGTCGTGGGGCCCTCCCCCTGTTGACCACGCCCTGCACCGACCGTCGATCGCCGGCCCCAAGCGTCTCCTCCGGCCAGACCCTGCGCAGCCTCTGCGAGAGCCAGACGTGAACAGTACCAAGCTACCACCACTGAGGCAACCTCCTGTGCGTTTTCACCATGCGTGCCAGTATCCGATCCGGAACGCCAAGTACTACCCTCGGTGCCACTCGAAGACCGCACCAACGGGTAACCCAAGATCTCCATCGACCACCGAAGTCCAGAACATCGACACCCCCTTCGCGGATCCGAAGGCCCCCGTACCCGGACCATCTAAGAACGACATCGACAAACGAAGACGGGACCATCAGGACCTTCATCATAGAACGCCAAGATCGTCGATGCGAATGCGCCAAGTCGTCTACCCCGAACACCGTGCGACAAGACCATCGTCATGGAATCCGAAGACCACATGTGCGACAAGAACTCCCTCGAGGACGTCGAGTACTTCACCCCGGACACCGAGACCCGACGCAACAAGTACTTTCCGCCCAAACGCCAGGACCGTCGACATGACCCGAAGGCCACGGATGCGACAAGAACTACCCCCGATATCCGAGAACGATCCCGGATTCCGAGAACGTTCCGTCGAACCCTGGACCCTGGACCCCGACCTCGAACCCCGGAACCCCAAGTTCGTCGAGACCCTAATGTGTGAACCCCTTCCCGAAAACCCTATTTTATAATATATACAACTTGTCGCATATTAAATGTTCTCGCATGCATATCTGTGGTTTGGGGGCCTTATGCCGATTCACCATATAATTAAATATGGGGCCCATATGCGGGCAAATCTAGTCTCATATTGGCCTCATTTAAATTGATGTAGCGAACCGGTACTATATTTTGGCCATGTTAAAACAACATTTAAATTGCGGGGGTTCTAAATAACTTGAACCACCTAATTAATTGTCGGGACCCCGGTTCCGCTTAATATGACCTAATTGCATCACACCTTTGCCATGTCATGCATCATACATGCATCATGCCGATCTTCTGCCATTGTATTAAATATTGCATCCGGTGTTTCTTCTAGTGATTTGCTTCTTCGCGGATAAGGCCGTTGAGTTGATGCGAGTGTCGATCCGATCTTCGGTTGAACCTTCGACAATGTTTTTAGGCGAGCATCTCCCCCTTTCTACCTATCTTACTTTCATAGTATTTATTCCCTCCTGTTGATCTATTGCTATCTGTGTTGCGATGCTCTAGTTTTCGTACCCGTGATATCCCTTGCAGCCCTATATTGCCTTGGACACACCCTATTACCTGTTGTTTGGTAGATAGTTGGACTTGCGCGTCGTAGTCGCTTGCTCAAGTGCTGTTGCGTGTCGTCAAGTGCCACAGTTGTTGATGTATTGCCGCATGTTGTTGTTGGAGATGATCATAGCTTTACTTATCGTTCACTTTAATTACTGTTTAACAACTAAAATTGAAGTAAGCAGAGGCATCGGTGGGTGATAGATAATATTTGGTTTCCGAACGCCCACTTGTATCCCGTAGGACCCCGAGTACTTGATACCTGTTCCTTGATTTATCGCGCTATCCACATCCGGGAGGTATATGGGACCCCCCTTAGCCAGAGCTTGATTCAGTCTTATTTCTTGGGGCCACAAACTAGTTTGAGGTTTTATTTACGATCCTGTACTTATGCCATGTTTTACTGCTTTATTTACGATTGTGCGAGGAGCACACTGTACTGTTTAGGTAAGCGGAATGTTTACGCGGTATCGACAAGCCCATCCACACTTTCGGGTTCCCAGTCGTTTACAGCCATTGGCGCAAACCTTGAGGCCGTCTCGGAGCTAGCTTACTTCGTTGCGGGTCTACTTTAAGGGGTGGCCCCCTGAAATATTTCTGAATCCTGTGATTGCTTTGTCGTGAAAGCCTCGTTGGGTTTTGATTTGGTTTTTCCGAGGTTGATCGAGTGTGTGTTGCTATTGGTGCACCCCGGCCGGGTAAAACTTTCTGAAAGCCGTGTCCGCGGTTATGGACGACTTGGAGCACAGTATCTCGACCATAGACAAGCATAACTAAAGTTTATTGCTATAAATCTGACTTTATAATGACTAGTAATCAGCTCCACTATAATGGAATGGCTAAATAATACTGCCCACAACTGCTTGTTTGGATTGTCGCTTGCGACCATTGTACCTGACTAGTAAGTATTGCAACTACAACGGAATGGCTGAATAAAAGTACCAACAACTGCTGGGTTTTGGGTTATCTCATGCTAATTGTATTTGACTAGTAAGTGTCGCAACTACAACGGAATGATTAACTAAAAGTGCCCACTGTTTATTTTATCAGGATGATTATCCATACCTGACTAGTAATTGCTGCAACGAAAACTGAATAAATAAAACTGCCAACGGTGTGAGTTCCTCGGTTGACTTCCTCGTTTGGTCTCGAGGGGGAAACGCCAGGATGGGTTTGTTTGATGGTAGTATCAGTTGGTTCCGAATAGGTCTTTCTCACCCCTCTCTGATAGCCGCTAGTTGTATCGAGTCTCTATAGGTTGGTTAGTGCATGCTGCCGCTGCCGCTTCAGTCCACCATACCTTTGTAGGCGAGGACCACCGAATTCTAGTCTCGCCGTGTACTGGCCTCAGTACTGACGCTCCTCTTTTTCTTTTGCCCTTTGTCGGCACCCCTTTTGTTTAAGCAGGTTTTGAGATCGACGCCGTTAGCAGGGTTACCCTTCCGGCTTGGCCTGGGCAGGGTTATGGACGCCATTGGTTATTCTTCCGGGCTCTTAGCCCCATTTGCATCTTGTCCGTAGACGGACGCTCTATCATTTTCAAGGTGATTTGGATCTTGTATATTATATCTGTATTCTTGGCTCTTTGAGTCGCTGTTGTATATATCTGTTCTGTGGGTCCCATCGAGGACTGTTGTGTAATGTTATTACTTCGTTTTCCACCCGCACGAAAGTGCCTGGTGGGCACCTTTGAATCGTTTCTATGTGGGTTTGGCGGGTTTCGCTAAAACTTGCATATGTCCGATTCTGAGGGTGTTACATGGCCTAAGAGGCCTGAAGCATAACGGTGATGTCCCAGCCCATAGATTCCACGCTGCCGGCCGGGAACCCCCAAGCTACTCGTCGATGTCGATGTAGTACGCAACTCGTCTTCAAGGGAACACTTACTCTGCCAAAAGTATCAACAAAGCAAGGGTGAGTAGAGGGTGTACTCTGCAATACTTATTGCTGGTGGAGTTGTTTTGCATAAAGCCATCTTTGTTTATAAAATAAGAAAGAGAGAAGAAGCTCGTCTAGCCAAAGTATTTTAAAAGGGGATAAGAGAGCGACGTCTCCGAAATATTGATCATCATCTTTATATCCACCAAGTCATCATCATCTACCAACTAGGATCACCCCCTCGTACCCATGAGGAAGCATCCTTAAGCACACGTTGATCTTCCAAGTTTTACGATGTAACACCCTCAGAATCGGACCTATGCAAGTTTCGGCGATTCCCGCCAAACCCGCATAGAAACGATTCAAAGGTGCCCACCAGGCACTTTCGTGCGGGTGGTAAACGAAGTAATAACATTACACAACAGTCCTCGATGGGACCCACAGAACAGATATATACAACAGCGACTCAAAGAGTCAAGAATACAGATATAATATACAAAGATCCAAATCACCTTGAAAATGATAGAGCGTCCGACTACGGACAAGATGCAAATGGGCTAAGAGCCCTGAAGAATAACCAATGGCGTCCATAACCCTGCCCAGGCCAAGCCGGAAGGGTAACCCTGCTAACGACGTCGATCTCAAAACCTGCTTAAACACAAGGGGTGCCGACAAAAGGGCAAAGGAAAAAGAGGAGCGTCAGTACTAAGGCCAGTACACGGCGAGACTAGAATTCGGCGGTCCTCGCCTACATAGGTATGGTGGACTGAAGCGGCAGCGGCAGCATGCACTGAACATCCTATAGAGACTCGATACAACTAGCGGCAATCAGAGAGGGGTAAGAAAGACCTATCCGGAACCAACCTGATACTAACACCAAACAATCCCATCCTGGTATTTCCCCCTCGGAACCAAACGAGGAAGTCAACCGAGGAACTCACACCGTTGGCAGTTTTATTTATTCAGTTATCGTTGCAGCAATTACTAGTCAGGTGTAGGTAATCGTCCTGATAAAATAAGCAGTGGGCCATTTTAGTTAACCATTCCGTTGTAGTTGCGGCACTTACTAGTCAGATACAAATAGCATGAGATATCCCAAAACCCAACAGTTGTTGGTACTTTTATTTAGCCATTCCGTTGTAGTTGCAATACTTACTAGTCAGGTACAATGGTCGCAAGCGACACCCAAACAAGCAATTGTTGGCAGTTTTATTTAGCCATTCCATTATATTGAAGTTGCTTACTAGTCATTATAAAGTCAAATTGATAGCACTACTTTAGTTATAGTTGTCTATGATCGAGATACTGTGCTCCAAGTCGTCCATAACCGTGGACACGGCTTTCAAAAAGTTTTAACCCGGCCGGGGTGCACAAATAGCAACACACACACGATCAACCTCGGAAAAACCAAATCAAAACCTAACGAGGCTTTCACGACAAAGCAATCACAGGATTCCAAAATATTTCAAGGGGCCACCCCTTGGAGTACACCCGCAACGAAGTAAGCTAGCTCCGAGACGGACCAGAGGTTTGTGGGGCCGGCTGTAAACGATTGGGAACCCGAAAACTCGGGGTGTCGATACCGCGAAAACGGGTCACAATTCCTAAACAGTACAGTGTGCTCCTCGCACAATCGTAAATAAAGCAGTAAAGCATGGCATAAGTACAGGATCGTAAATAAAACCTCAAACTAGTTTGTGGCCCCAAGAAATAAGACTGAATCAAGCCCTGGCTAAGGGGGGCCCATAATACCCCGTATGTGGATAGCGCGAATATTCAAGGAATAGGTATCAAGTACTCGGGGTCCTACGGTACACAAGTGGGCGGTCGGAAACCAAATATTATCTATCACCCACCGATGCCTCTGCTTACTTACTTCAATTTTAGTTGTTAAATAGGAATTAAAGTGAACGAAAAGTAAAACCCTGATCACCTCCAACATCAACATGCGGCCATACACCAACAACTGTGGCACTTGACGACACGCAACAGCAATTGAGCAAGCGACTACGACGCGCAAGTCCAACCATCTACCAAACAACAGGTAATAGGATGTGTCCAAGGCAATATAGGGCTGCAAGGGATATCACGGATACGGAAACTAGAGCATCGCAACACAGATAGCAATAGATCAATAGGAGGGAAATAAATACTATAAAAGTAAGATAGGTAGAAAGGGGAGATGCTCGCCTGAAAACATTGCCGAAGGTTCAACCGAAGATCGGGGCGAAGCTCACATCAACTCAACGGCCCAATCCGCGAAGAAGCAAAACACTAGAAGAATACCGGATGCAATATTTAATACTACGACAAAAGATCGGGCATGATGCATGTATGATGTATGGCATGGCAAAGATGCAATGCAATTAGATCATATTAAGCGGAACCGGGGTCCCGACAATTAATTAAACGGTTCAAGTTATTTAGAACCCCCGCAATTTAAATGTTGTCTTAACATGGCAGAAGTTAGCACCGGTTCGCTACACAAGCTTAAATGAGGCCAATATGAGACTAGAGTTGCCCGCATATGGGCCCCATATTTAATTATGAGGTGAATCGGCATAAGGCCCCCAAACCACACAATTATGCATGCGAATATGACAATTCAATATGCAACAAGTTGTATTATATTATAAAATAGGGTTTCGGGAAGGGGTTCACACATTAGGGTTCGGCAGATCTTGGTACCGGGGTTCGGGGTTCGGTCTCAGGGTTCGACGGCTCGGCGAGATCGTTCTCGGATATCTGAGGTCGGTCTTGTCGCATCCGCGGTGGTCGGGCCATGTTGTCGGTCTTGGCGTTCGGGATGAAGACCTTGGCGTTCCGCGGCGAAGTGCTTGGCGTATCCGGGGAGGAACTTGAAGCCCGCGATGGAGATCTTGCCGGTCCATGACAAAGATCTTGGAATAGGGCGCCGTTTGGGTTCGGTGTCGATCTTGCACAGTTTCCGAGTCCCGACTCGTGTCGGTCTATTCGTTAGCCGAACTTGGCATCGTGGCGGTTTCTTCTCGTGGTGTCGGTCTTGTAGTCCGAGGGGGCGGAGGACGCCGTGATCGGTCTTCAAGGGTCCGAAAGGCGATCTTGGTGTTCCGGCCATCTTCGGTCCTCGGATCCGAGAGGGTTCGAGGTCTTGACGGGGTTCGGTCTTCGGACGTCGGGATCGGGGCCTTTGGTCCGTGAAGTTCTTGTTGTTTCCGCTTCTAGAAGATCTTGTCGGTGCCGGTACGGGGGTCTCCGCATCGAAGATCTTGGCGACCTTGGGGTTTCGAGGGTTGATGTGGCGAGACGGGCTTGTGCTTCGGGTGGCGCCACATCACTATCCCCATCACACCGATCTTCTGTGGCTGTCACAGCGCCAACACCTCACCTCGAACACAAACCAACACAGCCAAAACGTTCCTGTCTCGAGTGGCACTTGCTGGATGGGGCCGAGGCGAGGCCGACGCGGGCCGGGGCCGAGCAGAGGACGGCACACGCAGCGATGGCGGGGTCGGCCGGAGGCGGTGAGCCAGGGCGCGAGGGCAGGCAGGCTGCAGCGCCGGGGAGGGCGAGGCCGGCGGGGAGCTCGGAGGGGGGCCCGCGCGGCGGTGGAGGACGGGCGGTTGCAGCGGGAGGCGGGCCTGGGGAGGCGCACCTGGGGCGGCCGGAGGAGCTCCGCGGGCGCGGGGTTGCAGAGGCCAGGAGACGGGGCTCCGGCCGGAGGCGGGCGCAGAGGAAGCGAGCGGCAAGGAGGACGGCGGCCGGAGAGGGGAGGGGCGAGCTCGAGCGGGGCAGCGGCGGTAGGAGGGCGCGGTGAGGCCGAGGGCGGGGTGGAGGAGGTCCGGAGGAGCTCGCCTGCGAGGCGGCGGTGCGGGGTAGAGGGGCCGGCAGCGAACGGCGGTGTCGGGGGAGGCGCTCCGGCGCGAGAGGCGGCCGGATCCGACGGGCTTCGACGCGGGGGGGCACCTGGTGGCGGTCGACGGGGCCGAAGGTGGCTCGAGGCGAGGGAGGCGAGCACGAGCCTGGAGGCGGGGCTGCGCTGCGCGAGGAGGGAGGCGAGGTGGAGGGAAGAGGGATGCGTGGGGGGGGGGGGGGGGGGGCGTGTCGGTGGAGGGAGTTGAGTTGGGTGGGGCCAGGCGCCAGGGGGGAGTGGGGCGGGGCTGGGAAGGCGGCAGGTGGGGTGCATGGTGGCGTGGGTGGGTGTGTGGCCCTGTGTGCGTGTGTGGTGTGTGAGGGAGAGAGAGGGAGTAGGGATTAGGTGGCGCATGGTGATAGGGTGAGTGGGTGAGGGTTGATGAGGTGGCGAGACGGGGTTGGCCGGGGTGAGGTGGCCAGAGGGGTGGGTAGACTAGGTTGGGTAGCTTTAGGATTATGGGTGGGCCGATTTAATTCCTGGGGGTGGTCGTTTGGGTCGAATCGGCCCGTTCGACTGTCCCCACTAAAATAATTTAATATTTTATTCATTTTAACGGACCGTTTGCAAACCGTGGTTAGTCAAAATAAAATATTCCGGAGACCCGGTTTTGGTTTTGAATAAAGATGGGGCGTTTAGAAAACAAAGGCAGGTTTTTCCGCAAATAGTTTTATGCAAGCAAATGCAAGATGATGACGATGCTCAAATGCAATGTGGCATGATGACATGAGCATGCTGTCATGATGATGCAATGCACAAAAACAACGTGATTTTCTAGTAGTGGTTTTGCGGGATGCCACAATTCGACACCACTAACAATGGATCTCGCCCTCGAGATCCGCCTCATGGTACCGGGAATAAAGGTCGGCGGTCTGATCCTTCTCGCATCGTGTAGATCCTCGCGACACCACTAACAAGAGGTCGTTGTTCGTGATCGTCGAGAGAACACTCCGGGAACAAAAGGTCGAAGGTAGAGGTATCAACAAATAAAGCCACCCCTAACTTCCGTGGACGGAGTAAAGCTGCTGGCTCCACTAATTCGACGTACAAGAGCGAATGATAAGAGTAGTGGTATGGTAGCTACTCCATCCCGCACTCAAACCATTACTCTGCACACGAATAGGCGGATTATGCAACCAACTCTCGGAATTAGACTGAAGATCTCGACAAACGAGGTTCGGATCAAAGGAGTGATGCAGACTCTGCATCGGATCTGGCGTAGATGATGTCGTCGCGTCGGACAACACCGGAAGGCACGAACAAGGAACAAAGGATGGGACCACAGATAAAGGATTCCTCGGATAGCATGAAGACCAGATGTATCAGCACCGTTACCAAAGGAGGAAGCGAAACCCTGAAGGTACGATGGAACCCAACCACGAGAAATCCTGGACTCGAAGAGAGGGAAGAGAGCGGATTCAAAACACGCAGAGGTGAGAGGAGAGCAGCAGAGGGGTAAGGAGTAAAATCAGACCTAATCAGAACTATCCAACCGATTTTCAAAAATAATTTTGACACTCTACTGCGGCCGTTAGCTAGGTTATCCTACAGGCTGGACTTGTGGGGTATCGCAACTGCTGAGCTCTGATACCACTCTGTAACACCCTCAGAATTGGACCTATGCAAGTTTCGGCGATTCCCGCCAAACCCGCATAGAAACGATTCAAAGGTGCCCACCAGGCACTTTCGTGCGGGTGGTAAACGAAGTAATAACATTACACAACAGTCCTCGATGGGACCCACAGAACAGATATATACAACAGCGACTCAAAGAGTCAAGAATACAGATATAATATACAAAGATCCAAATCACCTTGAAAATGATAGAGCGTCCGACTACGGACAAGATGCAAATGGGCTAAGAGCCCTGAAGAATAACCAATGGCGTCCATAACCCTGCCCAGGCCAAGCCGGAAGGGTAACCCTGCTAACGACGTCGATCTCAAAACCTGCTTAAACACAAGGGGTGCCGACAAAAGGGCAAAGGAAAAAGAGGAGCGTCAGTACTGAGGCTAGTACACGGCGAGACTAGAATTCGGCGGTCCTCGCCTACATAGGTATGGTGGACTGAAGCGGCAGCGGCAGCATGCACTGAACATCCTATAGAGACTCGATACAACTAGCGGCAATCAGAGAGGGGTAAGAAAGACCTATCCGGAACCAACCTGATACTAACACCAAACAATCCCATCCTGGTATTTCCCCCTCGGAACCAAACGAGGAAGTCAACCGAGGAACTCACACCGTTGGCAGTTTTATTTATTCAGTTATCGTTGCAGCAATTACTAGTCAGGTGTAGGTAATCGTCCTGATAAAATAAGCAGTGGGCCATTTTAGTTAACCATTCCGTTGTAGTTGCGGCACTTACTAGTCAGATACAAATAGTATGAGATATCCCAAAACCCAACAGTTGTTGGTACTTTTATTTAGCCATTCCGTTGTAGTTGCAATACTTACTAGTCAGGTACAATGGTCGCAAGCGACACCCAAACAAGCAATTGTTGGCAGTTTTATTTAGCCATTCCATTATATTGAAGCTTCTTACTAGTCATTATAAAGTCAAATTGATAGCACTACTTTAGTTATAGTTGTCTATGATCGAGATACTGTGCTCCAAGTCGTCCATAACCGCGGACACGGCTTTCAAAAAGTTTTAACCCGGCCGGGGTGCACAAATAGCAACACACACACGATCAACCTCGGAAAAACCAAATCAAAACCTAACGAGGCTTTCACGACAAAGCAATCACAGGATTCAAAAATATTTCAGGGGGCCACCCCTTGGAGTACACCCGCAACGAAGTAAGCTAGCTCCGAGACGGACCAGAGGTTTGTGGGGCCGGCTGTAAACGACTGGGAACCCGAAAACTCGGGGTGTCGATACCGCGAAAACGGGTCACAATTCCTAAACAGTACAGTGTGCTCCTCGCACAATCGTAAATAAAGCAGTAAAGCATGGCATAAGTACAGGATCGTAAATAAAACCTCAAACTAGTTTGTGGCCCCATGAAATAAGACTGAATCAAGCTCTGGCTAAGGGGGGCCCATAATACCCCGTATGTGGATAGCGCGAATATTCAAGGAACAGGTATCAATTACTCGGGGTCCTACGGGACACAAGTGGGCGGTCGGAAACCAAATATTATCTATCACCCACCGATGCCTCTGCTTACTTACTTCAATTTTAGTTGTTAAACAGGAATTAAAGTGAACGAAAAGTAAAACCCTGATCACCTCCAACATCAACATGCGGCCATACACCAACAACTGTGGCACTTGAGGACACGCAACAACAATTGAGCAAGCGACTACGACGCGCAAGTCCAACCATCTACCAAACAACAGGTAATAGGATGTGTCCAAGGCAATATAGGGCTGCAAGGGATATCACGGATACCGAAACTAGAGTATCGCAACACAGATAGCAATAGATCAACAGGAGGGAAATAAATACTATAAAAGTAAGATAGGTAGAAAGGGGAGATGCTCGCCTGAAAACATTGCCGAAGGTTCAACCGAAGATCGGGGCGAAGCTCACATCAACTCAACGGCCCAATCCGCAAAGAAGCAAAACACTAGAAGAACACCGGATGCAATATTTAATACTACGGCAAAAGATCGGGCATGATGCATGTATGATGTATGGCATGGCAATGCAATGCAATTGGATCATATTAAGCGGAACCGGGGTCCCGACAATTAATTAAACGGTTCAAGTTATTTAGAACCCCCGCAATTTAAATGCTGTCTTAACATGGCAGAAGTTAGCACCGGTTTGCTACACAAGCTTAAATGAGGCCAATATGAGACTAGAGTTGCCCGCATATGGGCCCCATATTTAATTATGAGGTGAATCGGCATAAGGCCCCCAAACCACACAATTATGCATGCGAATATGACAATTCAATATGCAACAAGTTGTATTATATTATAAAATAGGGTTTCGGGAAGGGGTTCACACATTAGGGTTCGGCAGATCTTGGTACCGGGGTTCGGGGTTCGGTCTCAGGGTTCGACGGCTCGGCGAGATCGTTCTCGGATATCTGAGGTCGGTCTTGTCGCATCCGCGGTGGTCGGGCCATGTTGTCGGTCTTGGCGTTCGGGATGAAGACCTTGGCGTTCCGCGGCGAAGTGCTTGGCGTATCCGGGGAGGAACTTGAAGCCCGCGATGGAGATCTTGCCGGTCCATGACGAAGATCTTGGAATAGGGCGCCGTTTGGGTTCGGTGTCGATCTTGCACAGTTTCCGGGTTCCGACTCGTGTCGGTCTAGTCGTTAGCCGAACTTGGCATCGTGGCGGTTACTTCTCGTGGCGTCGGTCTTGTAGTCCGAGGGGGCGGAGGACGCCGTGATCGGTCTTCAAGGGTCCGAAAGGAGATCTTGGTGTTCCGGCCATCTTCGGTCCTCGGATCCGAGAGGGTTCGGGGTCTTGACGGGGTTCGGTCTTCGGACGTCGGGATCGGGGCCTTTGGTCCGTGAAGTTCTTGTTGTTTCCGCTTCAAGAAGATCTTGTCGGTGCCGGTACGGGGGTCTCCGCATCGAAGATCTTGGCGACCTTGGGGTTTCGAGGGTTGATGTGGCGAGACGGGCTTGTGCTTCGGGTGGCGCCACATCACTATCCCCATCACACCGATCTTCTGTGGCTGTCACAACGTCAACACCTCACCTCAAACACAAACCAACACAGCCAAAACGTTCCTGTCTCGAGTGGCACTTGCTGGATGGGGCCGAGGCGAGGCCGACGCGGGCCGGGGCCGAGCAGAGGACGGCACACGCGGCGATGGCGGGGTCGGCCGTAGGCGGTGAGCCAGGGCGCGAGGGCAGGCAGGCTGCAGCGCCGGGGAGGGCGAGGCCGGCGGGGAGCTCGGAGGGGGGCCCGCGCGGCGGCGGAGGACGGGCGGTTGCAGCGGGAGGCGGGCCTGGGGAGGCGCACCTGGGGCGGCTGGAGGAGCTCCGCGGGCGCGGGGTTGCAGAGGCCGGGAGACGGGGCTCCGGCCGGAGGCGGGCGCAGAGGAAGCGAGCGGCAGGGAGGACGGCGGCCGGAGAGGGGAGGGGCGAGCTCGGGCGGGGCAGCGGCGGTAGGAGGGCGCGGTGAGGCCGAGGGCGGGGTGGAGGAGGTCCGGAGGAGCTCGCCTGCGAGGCGGCGGTGCGGGGTAGAGGGGCCGGCGGCGAACGACGGGGTCGGGGGAGGCGCGCCGGCGCGAGAGGCGGCCGGATCCGGCGGGCTTCGACGCGGGGGGGCACCTGGTGGCGGTCGACGGGGCCGAAGGTGGCTCGAGGCGAGGGAGGCGAGCACGGGCCTGGAGGCGGGGCTGCGCTGCGCGAGGAGGGAGGCGAGGTGGAGGGAAGAGGGACGCGTGGGGGGGCGTGTCGGTGGAGGGAGTTGAGTTGGGTGGGGCCAGGCGCCAGGGGGGAGTGGGGCGGGGCTGGGAAGGCGGCAGGTGGGGTGCATGGTGGCGTGGGTGGGTGTGTGGCCCTGTGTGCGTGTGTGGTGTGTGAGGGAGAGAGAGGGAGTAGGGATTAGGTGGCGCATGGTGATAGGGTGAGTGGGTGAGGGTTGATGAGGTGGCGAGACGGGGTTGGCCGGGGTGAGGTGGCCAGAGGGGTGGGTAGACTAGGTTGGGTAGCTTTAGGATTATGGGTGGGCCGATTTAATTCCTGGGGGTGGTCGTTCGGGTCGAATCGGCCCGTTCGACTGCCCCCACTAAAATAATTTAATATTTTATTCATTTTAACGGACCGTTTGCAAACCGTGGTTAGTCAAAATAAAATATTCCGGAGACCCGGTTTTGGTTTTGAATAAAGATGGGGCGTTTAGAAAACAAAGGCAGGTTTTTCCGCAAATAGTTTTATGCAAGCAAATGCAAGATGATGACGATGCTCAAATGCAACGTGGCATGATGACATGAGCATGCTGTCATGATGATGCAATGCACAAAAACAACGCGATTTTCTAGTAGTGGTTTTGCGGGATGCCACAATTCGACACCACTAACAATGGATCTCGCCCTCGAGATCCGCCTCATGGTACCGGGAATAAAGGTCGGCGGTCTGATCCTTCTCGCATCGTGTAGATCCTCGCGACACCACTAACAAGAGGTCGTTGTTCGTGATCGTCGAGAGAACACTCCGGGAACAAAAGGTCGAAGGTAGAGGTATCAACAAATAAAGCCACCCCTAACTTCCGTGGACGGAGTAAAGCTGCTGGCTCCACTAATTTGACGTACAAGAGCGAATGATAAGAGTAGTGGTATGGTAGCTACTCCATCCCGCACTCAAACCATTACTCTGCACACGAATAGGCGGATTATGCAACCAACTCTCGGAATTAGACTGAAGATCTCGACAAACGAGGTTCGGATCAAAGGAGTGATGCAGACTCTGCATCGGATCTGGCGTAGATGATGTCGTCGCGTCGGACAACACCGGAAGGCACGAACAATGAACAAAGGATGGGACCACAGAAAAAGGATTCCTCGGATAGCATGAAGACCAGATGTATCAGCACCGTTACCAAAGGAGGAAGCGAAACCCTGAAGGTACGATGGAACCCAACCACGAGAAATCCTGGACTCGAAGAGAGGGAAGAGAGCGGATTCAAAACACGCAGAGGTGAGAGGAGAGCAGTAGAGGGGTAAGGAGTAAAATCAGACCTAATCAGAACTATCCAACCGATTTTCAAAAATAGTTTTGACACTCTACTGCGGCCGTTAGCTAGGTTATCCTACAGGCTGGACTTGTGGGGTATCGCAACTGCTGAGCTCTGATACCACTCTGTAACACCCTCAGAATCGGACCTATGCAAGTTTCGGTGATTCCCGCCAAACCCGCATAGAAACGATTCAAAGGTGCCCACCAGGCACTTTCGTGCGGGTGGTAAACGAAGTAATAACATTACACAACAGTCCTCGATGGGACCCACAGAACAGATATATACAACAGCGACTCAAAGAGTCAAGAATACAGATATAATATACAAAGATCCAAATCACCTTGAAAATGATAGAGCGTCCGACTACGGACAAGATGCAAATGGGCTAAGAGCCCTGAAGAATAACCAATGGCGTCCATAACCCTGCCCAGGCCAAGCCGGAAGGGTAACCCTGCTAACGACGTCGATCTGAAAACCTGCTTAAACACAAGGGGTGCCGACAAAAGGGCAAAGGAAAAAGAGGAGCATCAGTACTGAGGCCAGTACACGGCGAGACTAGAATTCGGCGGTCCTCGCCTACATAGGTATGGTGGACTGAAGCGGCAGCGGCAGCATGCACTAAACATCCTATAGAGACTCGATACAACTAGCGGCAATCAGAGAGGGGTAAGAAAGACCTATCCGGAACCAACCTGATACTAACACCAAACAATCCCATCCTGGTATTTCCCCCTCGGAACCAAACGAGGAAGTCAACCGAGGAACTCACACCGTTGGCAGTTTTATTTATTCAGTTATCGTTGCAGCAATTACTAGTCAGGTGTAGGTAATCGTCCTGATAAAATAAGCAGTGGGCCATTTTAGTTAACCATTCCGTTGTAGTTGCGGCACTTACTAGTCAGATACAAATAGCATGAGATATCCCAAAACCCAACAATTGTTGGTACTTTTATTTAGCCATTCCGTTGTAGTTGCAATACTTACTAGTCAGGTACAATGGTCGCAAGCGACACCCAAACAAGCAATTGTTGGCAGTTTTATTTAGCCATTCCATTATATTGAAGCTGCTTACTAGTCATTATAAAGTCAAATTGATAGCACTACTTTAGTTATAGTTGTCTATGATCGAGATACTGTGCTCCAAGTCGTCCATAACCGCGGACACGGCTTTCAAAAAGTTTTAACCCGCCCGGGGTGCACAAATAGCAACACACACACGATCAACCTCGGAAAAACCAAATCAAAACCTAACGAGGCTTTCACGACAAAGCAATCACAGGATTCAAAAATATTTCAGGGGGCCACCCCTTGGAGTACACCCGCAACGAAGTAAGCTAGCTCCGAGACGGACCAGAGGTTTGTGGGGCCGGCTGTAAACGACTGGGAACCCGAAAACTCGGGGTGTCGATACCGCGAAAACGGGTCACAATTCCTAAACAGTACAGTGTGCTCCTCGCACAATCGTAAATAAAGCAGTAAAGCATGGCATAAGTACATGATCGTAAATAAAACCTCAAACTAGTTTGTGGCCCGAAGAAATAAGACTGAATCAAGCTCTGGCTAAGGGGGGCCCATAATACCCCGTATGTGGATAGCGCGAATATTCAAGGAACAGGTATCAAGTACTCGGGGTCCTACGGGACACAAGTGGGCGGTCGGAAACCAAATATTATCTATCACCCACCGATGCCTCTGCTTACTTACTTCAATTTTAGTTGTTAAACAGGAATTAAAGTGAACGAAAAGTAAAACCCTGATCACCTCCAACATCAACATGCGGCCATACACCAACAACTGTGGCACTTGACGACACGCAACAGCAATTGAGCAAGCGACTACGACGCGCAAGTCCAACCATCTACCAAACAACAGGTAATAGGATGTGTCCAAGGCAATATAGGGCTGCAAGGGATATCACGGATACGGAAACTAGAGCATCGCAACACAGATAGCAATAGATCAACAGGAGGGAAATAAATACTATAAAAGTAAGATAGGTAGAAAGGGGAGATGCTCGCCTGAAAACATTGCCGAAGGTTCAACCGAAGATCGGGGCGAAGCTCACATCAACTCAACGGCCCAATCCGCGAAGAAGCAAAACACTAGAAGAACACCGGATGCAATATTTAATACTACGGCAAAAGATCGGGCATGATGCATGTATGATGTATGGCATGGCAATGCAATGCAATTGGATCATATTAAGCGGAACCGGGGTCCCGACAATTAATTAAACGGTTCAAGTTATTTAGAACCCCCGCAATTTAAATGTTGTCTTAACATGGCAGAAGTTAGCACCGGTTCGCTACACAAGCTTAAATGAGGCCAATATCAGACTAGAGTTGCCCGCATATGGGCCCCATATTTAATTATGAGGTGAATCGGCATAAGGCCCCCAAACCACACAATTATGCATGAGAATATGACAATTCAATATGCAACAAGTTGTATTATATTATAAAATAGGGTTTCGGGAAGGGGTTCAGACATTAGGGTTCGGCAGATCTTGGTACCGGGGTTCGGGGTTCGGTCTCAGGGTTCGACGGCTCGGCGAGATCGTTCTCGGATATCTGAGGTCGGTCTTGTCGCATCCGCGGTGGTCGGGCCATGTTGTCGGTCTTGGCGTTCGGGATGAAGACCTTGGCGTTCCGCGGCGAAGTGCTTGGCGTATCCGGGGAGGAACTTGAAGCCCGCGATGGAGATCTTGCCGGTCCATGACGAAGATCTTGGAATAGGGCGCCGTTTGGGTTCGGTGTCGATCTTGCACAGTTTCTGGGTCCCGACTCGTGTCGGTCTAGTCGTTAGCCGAACTTGGCATCGTGGCGGTTACTTCTCGTGGCGTCGGTCTTGTAGTCCGAGGGGGCGGAGGACGCCGTGATCGGTCTTCAAGGGTCCGAAAGGCGATCTTGGTGTTCCGGCCATCTTCGGTCCTCGGATCCAAGAGGGTTTGGGGTCTTGACGGGGTTCGGTGTTCGGACGTCGGGATCGGGGCCTTTGGTCCGTGAAGTTCTTGTTGTTTCCGCTTCGAGAAGATCTTGTCGGTGCCGGTACGGGGGTCTCCGCATCGAAGATCTTGGCGACCTTGGGGTTTCGAGGGTTGATGTGGCGAGACGGGCTTGTGCTTCGGGTGGCGCCACATCACTATCCCCATCACACCGATCTTCTGTGGCTGTCACAGCGTCAACACCTCACCTCGAACACAAACCAACACAGCCAAAACGTTCCTGTCTCGAGTGGCACTTGCTGGATGGGGCCGAGGAGAGGCCGACGCGGGCCGGGGCCGAGCAGAGGACGGCACACGCGGCGATGGCGGGGTCGGCCGTAGGCGGTGAGCCAGGGCGCGAGGGCAGGCAGGCTGCAGCGCCGGGGAGGGCGAGGCCGGCGGGGAGCTCGGAGGGGGGCCCGCGCGGCGGCGGAGGGCGGGCGGTTGCAGCGGGAGGCGGGCCTGGGGAGGCGCGCCTGGGGCGGCCGGAGGAGCTCCGCGGGCGCGGGGTTGCAGAGCCCGGGAGACGGGGCTCCGGCCGGAGGCGGGCGCAGAGGAAGCGAGCGGCAGGGAGGACGGCGGCCGGAGAGGGGAGGGGCGAGCTCGGGCGGGGCAGCGGCGGTAGGAGGGCGCGGTGAGGCCGAGGGCGGGGTGGAGGAGGTCCGGAGGAGCTCGCCTGCGAGGCGGCGGTGCGGGGTAGAGGGGCCGGCGGCGAACAGCGGGGTCGGGGGAGGCGCGCCGACGCGAGAGGCGGCCGGATCCGGCGGGCTTCGACGCGGGGGGGCACCTGGTGGCGGTCGACGGGGCCGAAGGTGGCTCGAGGCGAGGGAGGCGAGCACTGGCCTGGAGGCGGGGCTGCGCTGCGCGAGGAGGGAGGCGAGGTGGAGGGAAGAGGGACGCATGGGGGGGGGGGCGTGTCGGTGGAGGGAGTTGAGTTGGGTGGGGCCAGGCGCCAGGGGGGAGTGGGGCGGGGCTGGGAAGGCGGCAGGTGGGGTGCATGGTGGCGTGGGTGGGTGTGTGGCCCTGTGTGCGTGTGTGGTGTGTGAGGGAGAGAGAGGGAGTAGGGATTAGGTGGCGCATGGTGATAGGGTGAGTGGGTGAGGGTTGGTGAGGTGGCGAGACGGGGTTGGCCGGGGTGAGGTGGCCAGAGGGGTGGGTAGACTAGGTTGGGTAGCTTTAGGATTATGGGTGGGCCGATTTAATTCCTGGGGGTGGTCGTTCGGGTCGAATCGGCCCCACTAAAATAATTTAATATTTTATTCATTTTAACGGACCGTTTGCAAACCTTGGTTAGTCAAAATAAAATATTCCGGAGACCCGGTTTTGGTTTTGAATAAAGATGGGGCGTTTAGAAAAGAAAGGCAGGTTTTTCCGCAAATAGTTTTATGCAAGCAAATGCAAGATGATGACGATGCTCAAATGCAACGTGGCATGATGACATGAGCATGCTGTCATGATGATGCAATGCACAAAAACAACGCGATTTTCTAGTAGTGGTTTTGCGGGATGCCACATACGATTAGGTTATAGTTCTCTATGATCTTAGAATCTGGTCACCAAGCGTTCATAACCGTGAACACAGCTTATCGAAAATATATAACCCTGCAGGGGTGTACAACTTTACCCACACGTACTAACTGACTCTTAATTCCAAGATATTAGAGCTTTTCCTTGCAAGGCTGACAGAGGGTGGTTGGCCATGACCTTTACCTTTCTTTCGCCGAGACCATGAGTCACACAATAAGTATGGTTCTACCGTAACGGGTCAAATCCCGAAACCGGTACTTAAATATGTGAGGCGAGGTTGGTTTACCAGGGGCTCCATCCACACCAAGCAACCCCGGCCATGTTTACCTACCTGTTATGATGCACCTTTCACCCGCCAAATCTTCCAAAAGTTTTTCAATGCGTATGTCAAATGGAACGCCCGAACTATGTGACTCATGTAATCTACTAGGCAAGTTAATTAGGCAAGGTGTTCCCAAGCCTCGTGTGGCTGTACGCTCCTCTCGGTTCCAAAGGCAAGAACTCAGGTCCTAGTGGTACACATCCCACCGTGGCCTCCCATACAAGCCTTAACATGTTTTATCTCATATCACCGTTGATCTCATCTCATCACAATGTCCTATCATACTAGATTATCTGCATCTGATACATCATCTGGGTGGACCAGACTCAACAACTATGCATGGCTAAGCAAGACATAGATATAAGCTCTAACAGTGCACACAAGCCAAACCTAGTTATGCTAGGAGAAGTGGATCAGGTAATATATGTTGAGAAAAAGAGCAATTTACCAAGCGAATTACCCATAGTAAACGCTAGATAAAACATGATTAGAATAATAGACAAAATACTAATCATGTGAAATAGCGAATATATATTAAGGTAAATAACCAAACAAACTGCTAGGTATAGAACTTGAGATGCGATCAGAATTTTTTTGAGAAATAAAGTATACACGGCAGTAGCAGAAGAGGAACCGCCGGCGTTGGAACCGTCGTTGGCCATGTCGTCGAGGAAGAGGGTGCTGATGTCGGGGAAGAAGTCCTCGTCGGGGAAGACGTCGCCGCAGTCGCTATCTTTGAGGGAGTCCGTGACGAAGCCAGTAGTCGCGCTGATAGCGCTCCCCAAAAACCTTATCGCCCTTCTCCCGTACAGGACTCGAAGCAGCGGGGTCTCGGAGGCCTACTGTCCCAGCTCGCGGTGCACGCCGCAAGACGGGATGGGGAAGATCTAGGTAGCGCAGTGCTCTGGAACCGGAGGCGCAAAGGATGTGTGGCTGTGTAACTGTGAGGAGGCGCGACCTCTCTCTTATAGGCACAGAGGGGAAGGTAGACAGACTGCGCAGAAGATGAAACGAATGGACGGAAGATGAAGCGAACAGGCGGAAGCCCACCGAACAGCCTCCACTCAATTTGTATTCATTTAACTCGTATTAAAAGTCCACTCAAAGGAAACGTTTCAGCTTCTGTACATCTGTTCATATACCATTCATGCATGGCAAAATAAAGCTCGGCTCGGCGAGATTCCCGCAACCCGCGGCGCGCGCGCGCGTCGTGACGTGACGTGACGAGGCTAGGCAAGGCGTGGCGAGGCGAGCGAGGAGGAGGAGCGCGCGTGTGGAACTCTCTCCTTCTCCTTATCATCCTTTTACCAAGTGGTAGGAGATCTCACCTTATAAGCTGGTCCAACTTTCACTCAACTAGCAATGTGGGACTAAACATTTGTCCCAGCTCTTGCCTTGCATGAATGGGCCAAATGGGCCTCTAGGATTTCAGGAATTTATTGGCATATAATAAATGGGCTGGGCCTATTTTAGGCAAAAATTCCAACAATCCCCCACCAGATCCTAGAGGCACATGAAGTTTGCCTTTGGTTCCAAAACATTGTTTATATACTGGTACTGTAGTGGAGACTGTTAAGTTGAACTTCCACCTAGAGCTTTATGTTATACTAGGCCGCAACTTGTACAGTGGACTATGCCTTGAACTGCAAGTTTGCTGCGAACGTAGCTTCACAAAAAGTCTTGATCGATACTAGGCTACCGTGGGACTTCCCCGCGGGTGGAGCTTATACGTCATACTCCATGACCTTTCATGAGTTTATTAGAGAGCACCCTACTCTCATAGACTGCGATGTTTTAACAATCAGACTCATATAGGTGTGTTCTTCAAAAGATGTTCTGCAGGACATCTTTGCTTAGGATAAGCCACTTAGAACACATTAAGATAATAAATCAACCTGTCGTGTAGAATAGGAAAGTATTGCATCTTTATGGAGTGGTGTTTATTAAAGTAGGGATACTTTCCTCTTAGCTAACCAGCAGCTTGTCTCCCAATTCTGATTCACGGGATCTCCGATCACATAGAGTGGTTTACCACTGTGGAAAGCTCAAATTGTGGGTCTCATACCCATCTCCTTTGATGCATTTTCTATCATGTTGCGTGATAGACCCTTTGTGAAGGGATCTGCCAAGTTTTTAGATGTTTGGATATAATCCAATGCAATAACTCCGGAGTTTCTCATGTTCCTGACAGATTTCAGTCTCCTCTTCACATGTCTTGAGGACTTCATATTATCCTTAGAACTGTTCACCTTAATAATCACAGTTTGATTATCATAGTTCATTGGAATTGCGGGTATAGATTTCTCAACCACAGGTAAGTCCATCAAGAGTTCACAAAGCCACTCTGCTTCAATAGTGGCCGTGTCTAGTGCTGTGAGTTCTACTTTCATCAACATACAAACAAAGGATGACTCCCTCACCCCCACCATGGCGATAGTATACACACTTGTCAGCTTCATTTACAACAAAGCCTGCAGCGGTAAAGGTTTTATCAAATTTTTCGTGCCACTGCTTAGGTGCTTGTTTAAGACCATACAAAGGCTTCAGTAGCTTGCACACTTTTCTTTCTTGACCATTTACTACAAAACCATCTGGTTGATCCATATAAATTTCCTCATCCAACTCTCCATTTAGGAAAGTCGTCTTAACGTCCATTTGATGAACGAGAAGACCGTGTGAGGCAGCCAGAGAAAGTAGTACTCGAATGGTGGTCAACCTTGCTATAGGTGAGTAAGTGTCAAAGAAGTATTCACCTTCCTTTTGGGTATAACCCTTGGCCACAAGCCTTGCCTTGTACTTCTGAATAGTACCATCAGGCCTTAGTTTCTTCTTGAACACCCATTTACATCCTACAGGTTTGCACCCATAAGGACGATCAGGGATCTCCCATGTTTCATTAGCTAAGATGGAATTCATCTCACTATGAACAGCTTCCTTCCAGTAGTCAGCATCAGGAGATGCATAAGCTTCTGAAATGGAAGTGGGAGTGTTATCCACAAGGTACACAATGAAATCATCACCAAAAGACTTTGTGGTCCTTTGTCTCTTGCTCCTTTTAGGAATTTCATTATCATCCTCCTTAGGACTTTCAGAGTGTTCAATCGGAATGGTAGGTTTAGAGAATGTAGCAAATTCCTGATTAGATGAACTAGGTATCTCTGGATTTGATGAGTTAGGTTTATCCTTCATTGGAAAGATATCCTCAAAGAAAGTCGCATCAGTCGACTCCATGATTGTACCGACATGAATGTCAGGTACTTCAGATTTTACTATCAAGAATCTATAACCAATGCTATGAAAAGCATAGCCCAGAAAAACACAATCAATGGTTTTTGGTCCAAGCTTGCGCTTCTTGGGGATTGGTACATTAACCTTTGCCAAACAACCCCAAGTACGTAAGTAAGAGAGTTTTAATTTTTCTTCTCCCATTCTTCGAATGAAGTAATTTCTTTGTTCTTTGTGGGAACTCGGTTTAGGACATGACACGCGGTCAATAGTGCCTCCCCCCACCATTCCTTAGAAAGACCCGATGTGTCTAACATGGCGTTAACCAAATCTGTTAGAGTACGGTTCTTTCTTTCGGCTACTCCATTTGACTGGGATGAGTAGGGAGGCATCCTCTCATGAATTATTCCATGTTTCGCACAAAAGGAATCAAACTCGTTGGAAAAAAATACTCTCAACCACGATCAGACCTAAGCCTCTTAATCTTTTGATCAAGTTGATTTTCTGCCTCAGCTTTATAGATTTTGAAAAAAAACTCAAAGCCTCATCTTTTGATTTCAGAAGATACACATGACAATATCTCATAGAGTCATCGATCAAAGTCATGAAATATTTCTTTCCACCTTTTGTCACCACACCATTCATCTCACAAAGATCAGAATGTATGAGCTCTAGTGGTGTTAAATTTCTCATTTCTGCAGTCGTATGTGACTTGCGAGGTTGTTTAGCTTGCACGCAGACTTGGCACTTAGATCCCTTAACAGTTGAGAAATCAGGGATTAAATTCATTTTGGCTAGCCGCGTCATACAACCAAAATTAATATGACAAAGATGAGAGTGCCAGACATTTGATTCAAAATTCGTGTAAATATGATTAACAACTTATGACAAATGTCTAACAGAGATAAGCGGAACAAGCCTCTGCACTCATAGCCTTTACCAACAAAGGTTCCATACTTCAAAATTACAAATTTATTGGACTCGAATACAATCTTGTAACCATCTCGACACAGAAGAGATCCGCTAACAAGATTTTTATTTATTGAGGGAACATGATGCACGTTCTTCAGGCGCACGGTCTTTCCCGAAGTGAACTTCAGATCGACCGTACCAACACCATGAACAAAAGCATGCGAGCCGTTCCCCATCAGCACGGTTTGAGTCCCTCTGACCTGATATGAATAAAACATGGAAATATCAGAACAGACATGTACATTAGCGCCCGTGTCAATCCACCAATCAGGAGAATGGCATAATGAAAGAACAGTAGGTAATATACCATACCCAACATCTTTCATCTCAACGTCGCCCATGACAACATTAGTAGTCTTGCTGCCCTTCCCATGCTGGCGCTTGTCAAAGCGGTTGGGACAAGCAGGAGCCCAATGATAAGGATCACTGCACACATGACAAGCACCTTTCCTATTATCAGTCTTCTTCTTGAAGCTGGTGGACTAAGAGGCCTTGTTCTTTCCATTAAACTTTCCTTTGTCGTCAAACTTGCCTTTGTTCTTAAACTTGTGAGGCTGGAAGTTCCTTTTCTGTACCAGATTGGCATTAGAACCTCCCTCGGTACCTCGAGCACGTGTGTCTTTTGCTCTCGCCTTCTCTTCCACATCAAGAGTCCCAATGAGATCCGTCACGGAGAACTCTTGTCTCTTGTGCTTCAGAGAAGTAGCAAAATTCCTCCATGACTGGGGAAGTTTGGCAATGATGCCTCCGGCAACAAACTTGTCTGGTAACACACAAGTGAAGTGCTCAAGCTCCTTGGCAAGTGACTGTATCTCATGAGCCTGCTCCACAATGGAACGGTCATCAACCATCTTATAGTCATAGAATTGTTCCATGACATACAGTTCACTGCCAGCATCGGAGACTCCAAATTTTCTCTCGAGCGCATCCCACATATCTTTGCCATTGCTAAATGACAGATATGAATCGACAATATTGTCGCCAAGGATGCTGATCAAAGCAGCCTTGAAAGTGGTATCAAATTTTTGGAACGCCTCTTCCTGAGCGGGATTAAGTTCCCCCTCAGGTGCGCCATAAATGGCGTTATAGCAGCTCATGGTCTGAAACCAGAGCACTGCGCTCGCACGCCATCGTTTGTAATTCACACCTTCAAACACAGGTGGCTTCATAGAAGCAACAAAGCCACTTGGGGCAAATTGCCTGAAATAAGGTTTTGGATTGTTGAGAAAAAGAGCAATTTACCAAGCGAATTACCCATAGTAAACGCTAGATAAAACATGATTAGAATAATAGACAAAATACCAATCATGTGAAATAGCGAATATATATTAAGGTAAATAACCAAATAGACTGCTAGGTATAGAATTTGAGATGCAATCAGAAAAAGTTTGAGAAAGAAAGTATACATGACAGTAGCAGAAGAGGAACCGCCGGCGTTGGAACCGTCGTTGGCCATGTCGTCGAGGAAGAGGGTGCTGATGTCGAGGAAGAAGTCCTCGTCGGGGAAGACGTCGCCACAGTCGCTATCTGTGAGGGAGTCCGTGACGAAGCCAGTAGTCGCGCTGATAGCGCTCCCCAAAAACCTTATCGCCCTTCTCCTGTACAGGACTCGAAGCAGCGGGGTCTCGGAGGCCTACTGTCCCGGCTCGCAGTGCACGCCGCAAGATGGGATGGGGAAGATCTAGGTAGTGCAGTGCTCTGGAACCGGAGGCGCAAAGGATGTGTGGCTGTGTAACTGTGAGGATGCGTGACCTCTGTCTCTCTTATAGGCACAGAGGGGAAGGTAGACAGACTGCATAGAAGATGAAACGAATGGACGGAAGATGAAGCGAACAGGCGGAAGCCCACCGGACAGCCTCCACTCAATTCGTATTCATTTAACTCGTATTAAAAGTCCACTCAAAGCAAACGTAAAATAAAGCTCGGCTCAGCGAGATTCCCGCAACCCGCGACGCTTGCGCGCGTCGTGACGAGGCGAGGCGAGGCGAGGCGAAGCGAGCGAGGAGGAGGAGCGCGCGTGTGGAACTCTCTCCTTCTCCTTCTCATCCTTTTACCAAGTGGTAGGAGAGCTCACCTTATAAGCTGGTCCAACTTTCACTCAACTAGCAATGTGGGACTAAACATTTGTCCCAACTCTTGCCTTGCATGAATGGGCCAAATGGGCCTCTAGGATTTCAGGAATTTATTGGAATATAATAAACGGGGCTGGGCCTATTTTAGGCAAAAATTCCAACAATATATGATCAAAGGAAGTATGCAACAGATAGTATACTCTATCTATCGATAAAAGACCATAGTAGAATCGTATGCAACATGGCAGAATTGAAATGCTTTTGAAATCATAGGATTATATCATGGTGGGGCTATGCTTGCCTTTGCCTATTGATAACCGATAAGCAGATCTTCGGGAGCCTTGTACTTGACTTGGTTACAGTTGGTCAAGTATTGTTCGTCGATCTTCGAACTTCGATGGTGTTGATATCGGTCTTCAATCTTGATCTCAATCTCGTATTCTACCGAGAAGAACGAAACACCAGAAAGAGAGGGAAACAATCAACACATGGCATCTATGCAATGCTCAAACAAGTATGATGATATGACAAGTTTAATTTTATTGAAAATTAAACCTAAGGCATGCTCTACAATATATCGGGGTTCCGAGGGGTGAAAACCCTATCCCGGGAAAACTCCGGAATCACCTATGAGGGGTTACTAGGTTGTTCTAATTAAACTTGTCATGTAAGTTTCTTAACAATTCATGATTATATCTTAAATAGTTAGATCTCATTTTTCTGAACATTTTGATATATTATTTGTATTTTTCTGAATTAAAATGAATTACTTATTGAATTTACAAGTTTATATCAATTTCTGAAAATATTAAAAAGGTTTATTACATCTTTATGACGTCATCCAGGGCTGGGAACATTTCTCACTAGGTCTGTGGCTACCCCCAGTCACTGACGAATAGGCCCCACGGGTGTATTTTATATTTCTAGAAAAGAATTACATAAACATTTAATAAAATGAAAAGGGGATTACTACATCATGCTGATGTCATCATGACATTAGCAATGGAGAATCTCTCGGATTGGGGCTCAAATCCTTGGATTCGCTACACGCGCCGGCTTGTGCTTAGTCTTGTTAGAAAGAGGAGATAGAGGCAGACCTAATGGTGGCAGCACCGCCCACTTGTGGTCATCGAAATAGAGCACGCAAGGGCGGTGAGCGGCGGATCTTGCAGACGGTCACGGTGGGGAGTAACTAGATAGAGAGGAAGGGAAAAGAGGGGCTCTATAGGACGGAAAGTTCACCCTGATGCTCGTGCAAGGGGCATAGGAGGCAGAGGAGGACGGAATCGTCCATGGCGACGGCGGCCAGAGTCGGGGAAGGAAGGATATATCGATTCCGTCGATTGAGGACGCTTCGGCTTGCTCTGCTTGGCAGGAAGAACGAGTCCACCATGGCGAACTAAACGGTGGGCAAAGATCGGACTGGGGCAGTCAGGAACAGTGGGGATCATCGTGGACTGAGGGATAGGGTTTGAACCGGAGAAGAAATTGGGGAAGAGGGAGAGGATAAGGCTCGTCTCTGCACAGGAGGGGGTCTTGTAGACGCTGCGGATGACGATAGCGTGCATCCTGACGCAGGCGGGCATCGCGGCGCGGACGGATGGCGGCAACAGCGACAGCGAGCAGCTTCGCAGGGTCGTACGCGAAGAAGAATAAAAGGAATAGAGGCCGAAGGGGTATGGGCTACAACGGGCCGCGTTGGGCTTCAGCTGGGCTATTGCTTGCGCTGCGCGGGCAATAGAGAAGAGAGGGGAGGAAGATGGGCCGGCTTAGCTGGCTGTTGCCTGTTTTTGTTTTTTTAAACCTTTTTCTTTTTTCAGATTTGTGTTTTCTATTTAATAATTCAAATACAAAGATGTTTTGGGTATTCCAAAAATACCAGGGAGTTTTGGTAAACATTTAAAATAATGTGGGGCCCTCCATTCTATTTGGGCTCCACATATTTTGTATTTTTCAAAATATCAAAACCATTTTGAATGTTTCAAAGAGAGGGAAGGATTAGGGTTTTAGGGTTTTGCATGATTGATTTAATGCACAATTTCAATTATGATGCTCATGAATGCACAAACAACCCTAATTACTATTTAACTAAAACTAGGGTGTTACAGCTCTATCCCCCTTACGAGAATTTCGACCAGAGATTCCAAAGGTAGGAAGAGAGATAGAGAGAGAAAGAAACATGGCCATTCTAAGGATTAGAGGGAAACACGCTAAACAACACACAGAGTATCTCATGATCAACTCATGGATGGAGTGTTTAGAAACAACTCTGAGATGACAACATGAAACACATCAATGTAACAGAGGAAACAAGAGGATAAAGTTTCAATTTGTTAGATAGCTGGTCTTCATAAGGATTGAGACCATAGAGATACAGAAGAGTTTGAGCTTCTGAGAAGTAAGGTTCCAATCAAAGAACATGACCACAGACTTCGATGGGAAGCTCTACTAAACGTCTTAAGTAGAGATTTCAGGTTGCAGAGATATGGATCAACAAAACCAAGCTGTTGAACTACTTTTGAAACAGAAGGGTCACTCTTTCATTCAACAGAAGGACAAGACAGAAAGGTGTTTTTCTGGAGAGGACTCATAAGAGTCACATGGGACATGTAGCAAGAGGAACTCGGATTGCCAAAATCATAGTAACTCTTAAAACACAGTTGAGAAAACGAAGGAAACTCTTTATTCATCCAGGAGTATCAAAATCTTTTCCAAGGATCGTGATATCACTTTACACCACTAAGATGAATTGGTAAGAAGATTGCTGATGACACGAGAAGAGAGAAACTTCGTTCTCAGACTTCGTTTACTTGGCACAACAAAACGATTGCCAACATAAAGGGGTCTGGAGGGTCGACCGAGAGACATTTAGCAACACTACTTTAAACGTTCTCCTTGATGTTCAAGATATGAAGCATCAAGTAAAGGTCAGACTTCGGATGCAAAGGAAACCATAAGCACAACTTCTAGAATACATCATGTAAAAAGACTCATGATGAGTGGTTGTTATTGTTGACTCAAGACATTATGACAAAAGATCTTTCCAACTGGACGTGTCAACCATTACATCAATCTTGCCAGACTACAATGAGACCTATGTCAAAACCTTGAGGAACACCAACCATCATATCTGCTTGAGATTCAGATTTGGTTAGGTGGTATGATATTTCAGACTCAGCTTGTCCAAATATAAAGTTTGCAACATTCACCACAAAGGTAAAGTTACTGGAGTCTTAAGATATGGGCTACAGTGTAAAGCTCCACAAGAATGAGCTACATTGTTAAAACCATGCATTAGCAACTTGTCGAAGGACAACTGCATACGCATAAGTACTAACAATAAAACACACATGTATCCTTAAGGAACAGAGATAACTCTTCTCAAATCCATGGCGACATCTTTCAACATTTGCATGTGAACCAGAGAAGGTTACTTCTAACATCCATAACACATACTTCGAGATGACTCGAGGATGGTTCTAAATTTTTTTACAACATTAATGCCAATTATTCCATATGAATCTTTTCTAGCATGGAGATGATAAGAATGTCATTGATGGGCTCAACAACAAACTTATCGGGATACTCCAAGAAGATGAACTCGTATGTTGTATGAACAAGGCATAACTGTTGGTCAGACCAAAAACATGAAGATGTTCTCAAGTGAAACATCACAAGAAGAAACACCATCAAGATAGTCCTTGGAACCGAGTTTGATTTGACAATAACCCAAATCAAATCAAAGATGGGGAAAGATAACATATCCTTGAAGGAAATACTATCTTGCTTCAACACGAACGAAACTAGACATCCCTTTTAGAAAGAACTGAGTCAGATAGAACATTTGTCTTACAACTCTCAAAGTTATTGTTTAAGCTCAACCAACTAGTTCAGGGGTATCCAGTACGGATCCTTGGAGAAAAGAGCAGTTCAAAGAACTTGCTTTCTCAAGAACTTGACAACACGGCCATGTGGAAACATGGGGATACTTCTAGTAGACATATAGAATATCACGAACAACCGATATGTCACTTAGTTTGAGAGGAAACTTGCTTGGTAAGGCAAGAATACATAGTCTTAGAGCTTCGACACAAGCCTAACTCTTTAACCTCGTAGAGTGCACCAAAATAACAAACTTGGTAGCATGATCATCCTTTGCTTAGTGATAGGGTTAACCAATCACGCTAAGAATGACTCAAATGTCCTTAGAGTTCAAAACAATTATAATTGCTAAGAATCTCAGATGACCACATTATTACGCACACGCATCATTCTCGAGCGCGAAAGCTCGAGGGAGGGTGGGTAAATATGTGTAAGAGCATCACTTCATTAAGAGAGTTATGAATCTCAGCACAAGATATTAGTATAAAAGAGTGTGATACGTTCACACTACTAGGAAAACGGCTATAGGTAATCAGCACATCCGTGGCTCACATGGTTGAAGTGCCCCACGGCTAAAACAGGCGTGGATCACCTGTGGGCAGTGCCCTACTAGTAACTAGAATAACCGTGGCGCACATGACTATAGTGCGCCACAGATGTGTGTGGGCCAGGGGCCTGTTGGCCGCACGCCAAACATCTGTAGCGCACTAGGGTCATGTGCGCCACGGTTGTTAGTCTCATCTGTGGCACACATGGGGGGGTGCGCTACGCCTAAGCGCACGCCCCCCTCTGCTGTGAAACGGCCACAAACTTCTGTGGCGCACTCGGCCTAGTGCGCCACTGGGAGTAGGAACATCTGTGGCGCACATGGCCTAGTGCGCCACAGTTGTGTCTACTTCCTGTGGCGCACTAGGGCCGTGTGCGCCACGGATGTGTCGATTTTTTTAGGACAACACTTTATGTGCACATGTGTGACCACACATCCACCACCCCACACTTCACTTTCCCCTTCTTCTTCCTCCTTAGATCTAGTCGGGATCTTCTCCTTCCCACCTCAATTTCTCCACCCATTCACCATTTTTAGCATGTAAAACTTGCTTTGGATGTTACATAAGTAATAGAGGAGGTCTCCGGTCTCTCATCTCCTTCTCCGGTCGACGCGCGCACCTCTCCTTTCCATCTTTTCTCGCGATCGGTCTCTCATCTCGGTAAGTTGTCCATGTAAGGATGTGTTCATGTGTATATGGATGATGTGCTCATATGTATGTAGATGATCGATGCTCATGATGTGTGTATGTGGAGAGGATGGTCATATGTGTGTGTGTATATGGAGAGTATCGATGATGCTCATGCATGTGCGTATGGAGAGGATAATGATATGTTCATGTGTGTATGGATCGGTCTCGATCTCTCTCTCTTGTGTTTGTATGTGAACAAGTTGCCATTTGTTTTGCCAAAATGTTGATTCATTTCCATTTTGGCAAGACTTTGGCATTTCGCAAAGGTCCTAATTTTAGGATAGGTCATGCCAAAATTTTCTATCGACCATTGCATGCATGCATTCATTATGTGGTTCTAATAGACTTCAAAATTGTACCGTGTACACCGTGCAGGCAAAAATGGTCCGCGTAATGAGCGAAGGCATTGTGGCTAGATTTTTGAAATGTGCGACGGCCGACATGATACGAAATAACAAGACAGATATAAGATGTCCGTGCAGAAGATGCAAACTCAACTGGGTGATCGACCCAGATTCCGGAAATCTGCAGGTGCACCTGCTCCGCCATGGTTTCATGGATGGATACACTCGTTGGATAAGTGATGACGTAGATGATGGAGATGGTGAAGGTGGCCAACATGACGATGATCATCATCACGGCGAGAACGGGCGAGATGATGAAGAGTCTCCTGGAGATGGTGAAGGTGCGGAAGCAGACCGGGATGATGATGATCTAGATGCCGGAGGAGCAGACGACGATGGAACAACGTCAGGCTGGGTGCGGGACCCTTATGTGCAAGAGCTGCTTCTCAAGCAGACGAGTAACACCAGGGCTGCCGCTAGAGAGAAAGCCAAGCTTGCGCAACTTGAGAAAGACGCGGTTACTCCATTGTATGAAGGATGCAGGCTCGATGATACCCGGTTGAATGTAACGCTCAAGGCTATGGAGATGAAGGCAAAGCACAAATTGAGGGAAGCAAGCTTCGACTATATGATGGCATTCTGGCACGATCGTCTCCCGGAGGGGAACACATGTCCAACTAGTATCGAGGATGCCAAGAAAATCGTCTGTCCTCTCGATCTACCGCACGTTAGATATCACATATGCATCAACGATTGCATCATTTATCGGGGCGAGGACGCGGATAAAACCACATGTCCGGTGTGCGGCGTGAGTCGATACAAGAAAGGGAAGAAAGCACCTCGAAAAGTGGTATGGTACTTTCCTATCACTCCTCGTCTGCAGCGCTATTTCGCGGACCCTAAGGAAGCGAAGCTCATGCGATGCCATGCGGAAAGGAAGAAGCCAGGAGATGATGATGACCCCGAAAAGGATGAGCTGCTGACGCACCCTTCAGATGCTAGCCAGTGGAAAGCATTGGACCTCGAATTCCCAGAATTCGGTGGAGATTCGAGGAACATCAGGCTTGGTGCGAGCACCGATGGACTCAATCCGTTCGGTAGCCAGAGCAGCACGCACAACACTTGGCCCGTGTTTGTATGGATGTACAACCTCCCTCCATGGTTGTGCATGAAGAAGAAGTACATACAAATGAGTATGCTAATTCAAGGGCCGAAACAACCTGGTACCGACATCAATCTGTATCTCGGGCTGTTGAAAGAGGAGCTAGCCACGTGATGGGAATCTGGAGCCAATACTTACGACGCCGTCGCACAACATTATTTCACTATGAGAGCCGCGTTGATCACTACGGTGCAAGACTATCCAGGTTGCGGGTATATCTCGGGGCAGGTTATCCAAGGATTCTGCGCATGCGTTAGGTGCATGGATAACACAAGCTATCTCCAACTAGAGAAAGATCCAGGGTCATCGAAAACCGTGTTCATGGCGCACCGGAGGTGGCTCGGCAAGAATGATCCATGGAGAAAACGTGGAGACCTGTTCGATGGCAAATCAGAGACCCGAGGAATCCTAGAGCGTAGGAGCAGCGAAGAAGTGGAAGAGTTGCTGAAAAACAGGAAAGATTGTCCTAAGCCTGGAAAGAAGCGAAAGAGGCAGCAACAAGACAAGCCGCTGATGAAGGTATGGAAAACAAGGTCTGTTTTCTGGGAGTTGCCATACTGGAAGTTTCTCCGCACGCCTCATAGCCTCGACATCATGCATATCACGAAAAACGTGTGCGAGAGTCTGGTCGCCACCATAATCAACATGCCAGATAGGACGAAAGATGGTCCGAAAGCAAGGCACGACCTGATATGCTTGGGTAGTCGGAAGGAGCTTCACGGAGGACGCACTACTCCTGATGATCAGGAAGATGACGATGATCATGAGTCGGAGACGACACAAGGTCGTCGGAAGGGTAAAAAGTTCAAGAAGAACGAATATTACTGCCCTCCTTCTTGCTTCACTCTAAGCCAGGATGAGATCAAACAGTTTTTCAAGTGCCTTCTAGGAGTCAAATTTCCTTACGGCTACGCTGGCAAGATAAGCAGATACCTAGACGAGGCGAAGCAGAGGTTCAGTGGCATGAAGTCTCACGACTGTGTCGTGCTAATGACGCAGGTACTTCCGGTCGCACTAAGAGGGATAATGGACGAGCACGTCCGTGAAACGTTATTTGGCCTATGCAAGTTTTTCGACATCATCTCTAGGAAGTCGATTGGCTTGAATCAGCTCGGAAGGCTACAGGAGGAGATCGTGGTGATACTATGCGAGCTTGAGGTCTACTTCCCACCCGCATTCTTCGACATTATGGTGCATCTGCTGGTCCATGTCGTGGAGGACATCGTACAACTCGGGCCGATGTTCCTCCGCAACATGATGGCGTTCGAAAGGATGAACGGACACATCAAAGGATACGTTCGCAACAGGTCCCGTCCAGATGGAAGCATAGCCAAGGGCTTTCTGGCTGAAGAGTGCATCTCTTTCTGCACGAATTATCTAGACATCGAGAACCCTGTCGGTCTTCCCGTCAACAGACACCTTGGCAAGCTCGACGGATCTGGTCACCGAGAGGGTCGTCGCATACTGCATGCAGACTTCGATTTTCGACGCGTAGACTTTGATCGAGCAAACCTCGTCGCACTACAGCATTTAGAACTGGTCGATCCTTGGGTACAGAAGCACAAAAGGTTAATCGAGAAGAAGTACAGTGACCGGGGCATACAGAGGACGCAAGGAAAAATAATCAAAGAGCACAACTCAGATTTCACGCGTTGGTTTAGGCAGACGCTCCTTGATAATCCCCCACGCTCGCATTCTTCTGACACGGAAAAGATCATATTCACCTTGTCGCAGGGACCGATGCAAAACCTGGTGACCTATCAGGCGTATGATATCAACGGCTACACATTCTACACGGAGGAAAAGGACAACAAGTGTGATTATCAGAACTCAGGCGTAACGTCGGAATTCTACACCGATGACAACGTGAAGGAAAGATTCTACGGAAGAATCGAGGAGATCTGGGAGCTCGACTACTGTGGAGAAAAGGTGCCGATGTTCCGTGTCAGATGGGCAAAGAGCGTCGAAAGAGAAGACCGGTATTTCACAACCATGGTTATACCCGAAGCAGCCAAATCCAAGGCCGCCGGTGCAAACGTGGCCGCGAAAAATGAACCGTGGGTACTGGCTACCAAAGTGGACCAATATTTTTTCATTACCGACCCGACAAAGCCTAGCCGTGTTGTCGTGAGGAGAGGAAAAAGAAACATCATCGGAATGGATGGAGTCGCCAACGAGCAAGACTTCAACTAGTACGGCGATCCAAAGATTGAAGATGACGACGACTACGATGCATCAACATACATCACAAGAAGAAAAAGGACAACCCTACCCAAAAAAGGTAGTCCGTTCGAAAGAAGAAACATTAAAGTGCCGGGGCTAAATTGTTCAACCGCGACAAAGAAGGGAAAAAATATTGTAAAACGCTAGCTCAAAAAATATTGTAAAACGCGTGGTCGAAAAAAATTGTAAAGTGCGGGTGGTCGAGTAGGGCCGTGCCCGATTCATATTATTATGGACAAATTATTATAAAATTTAGTTATACTTTGAATCATATTATTTGTACCACTTTTATGACATATATTATCACTTTTGGGCATTTTTGGAACATTTAAAAGTATTTATAAAATAAAAACAAAACAAATATGGAATATATTACCACTTTTGGGCATTTTTGGAACATTTAAAAGTATTTTTAAAATAAAAATAAAAAAGGGGGGCACCAGGATTCGAACCTAGGTGCTTAGAACTTTAGAATAGAGTAGTGGGCAGAACCAGTGGGATAGGGTAGTGAATCTGTTAGATAGTGGGACGGCTCTTTTCTTATACAGTTAATAGAGGAGATAGGCGTAGCGCACTCTGGCATAGTGCGCTACGGATATCTGTAGCGCACTATGCCAGAGTGCGCTACGCCTATCTTTGTCTTATCCACGTGCACGCAGGCACACACGTCCCTCATCCCCATTCAACCGCGCCCACCCATCTCCTGCCAGCCGCCGCCGACACTGTCGATCCGCCGCCTCGCCAGCCCTACCAGCCGCCGCCACTCGAGGAGGAGACCGTGGAGGAGCAGGCCCGTGCCGCTGCCAATCCGCCGCCACCGCATCCCAGGAGGAGGAGGTCGCAGTCGCCACGCCAAGAGGAGGGGGTCGCGCTCGTTTCGTGGAGGAGGAGGTCGCAGTCGCCGCGCAGTCTGTGAAGGAGAAGGCCCTCATCGTCCGCGTGCTCGTCGTCGTCCTTGTCTCGGAGGTGAGAATCACCCTCTCCCCTCTCCCCCTCTCTCCCCTCTCGTTGCATCCATTCACTTAGGGGATTCAGAGTAGGATTCAGAGTAAGGGTTCAAAGTTAGGGTTCAGTTAGGGTTCTTAGGATTCAGAGTAGGAAATGTTCAGATTTTCTTAGGATTCAGAGTAGGGTTTAGTTAGGAAATGCTCAGACTAGGAGATGTTCTTAGGAAATTCAATTAGGAAATGTTTAGATTAGGAAATTCAGATTAGGAAATGTAAATCAGTTAGGAAATTCAGATTAGGAAATTTAGAGTAGGAAATTCAGATTTGGAAATTCAGTTAGGAAATGGTTGCATGGTTTATGGTTGTTCAGAGTAGTGGTTCAGAGTTAGGATTCAGAGTTAGGAAATGTTCTTAGGTAGTATGATTGTATGATTGCCTGTGTGGATGCTTCTAAGATGGACATTATGGTTGTTCAGAGTAGTGGTTCAGAGTTTGGATTCAGAGTTAGGAAATGTTCTTAGGTAGTATGAAATCATAACAGTGGTTTTGTCTTCATGGTTCATGGTTGCATGGATTACACTGCAAGTAACTTCCTTTCCTAGTTGTCTTAGCCCCTAGATAAATTATTCTGAGATGAACATTATTCTGAATTTTTATTTCTGCATGATTGTATGCTTGCCAGTGTGGATGCTTCTAAGATGGACATTATGCCTGTGTGGCATACACCAACTGGTAGCATGTTAGTTAATGAAAAACAGTAAAAAAGGAGGTCCTGCTGGTGCTGCTGCTGCTTCTGTTACCAGTGTCCAGGTAGTAGTAGCTTTGCTAGAAATGGATGGTGTGTTATTGATAGTAGTAGGTTTAGAAAGTAGTGTTAGGTGTTGCTGCTGCTTCAGTACTTTTATACTTAAGCAAGTAGCAAGATTCAAGTTGTAAAAAATCTGAGTACTAAACTTAAGCAAGTAGCAAGATTCAAGATCTCAACTAGCATCAATGGCTATTACAATGTTTGTGCTGGGTTGTTTCTTAAATGCCCATCTTTCTGTTAAATTTCATGGATCAACATTGCTGTAAATAATCACACAACACTGGAGGCAGAGGAAGTGTCATGGTGTGGTCAAGCAGGCTCATATGCTAGCTGCTTATCAATCATACTAATGTTGTGCACTCTGTCGAAAGTTGGTGTTTTGTAAAAAAAAATGCATATTGGTAAGTTAGTACTTCTAAACCAGCTTCCAGAAAAAAAGCATATTGGGCAGTCAGTACTTAAGATATGTTTGATGTACACATTCAGTTGCTCTACAATTTCTTTCTTTCAGAAAACATAAGTTTGGTATATAATGTTTTGAGATTACTGAGCTAATACTGATAGAAATATGATCTTTGCATATTTCATCCAAATAATAGCCTGGTGAATCCACTGTTTTCTCCCACTAAAATAGTACAAATGACAGCAATATGCTTGCTGTGTTGTGCTTGCTCTGCTTGCTGTTGTCATTGTTGTGCTTGCTCTTCTTCTTAGTCTGGAACATCCACATATTATATGTCCACCCTACTTGTGCTACTACTACTTCTATGCTACTTGAGCTGCTACTATTCTATTATCTATGCTGCTACTACTATCTGTTCCTTATATCCATCCTAGTGTTGCTCTGGCTACTACTATCTGTGGTGCTACTGTGCTTCTACTACTATCTGTGCTGGGACAACAACACCTTGAAATTGTGCTTGTGCTTGTATATGAAGCACTTTATTATGTGTGTATGCAGGTTCTTGTATGAAATGAGTCCCGATTTTTGCCGGAATGTTGATTAACTTCCGTTTTGGCAGAAATCGGGCACTCCTAGTTTAAGAAAATTAGCAAAGGTCATGCCGGATTTTTCCGTGCATTTAACCAATTATTTGTTTTTTATTAGTGCAACGATGTGTGACAACGACGAGGCTGGATGTTCTAAGCGCATCAGCGCTGAAGGAGAACTCAGACCTCCGAATAAACAATTGACATTCTGGGAGGCGGCCCAGCGGCTAGAAGACGATGAAGAATACCATCCTTCGGAGAGCGAGGATGATGAGATGGAAGACGCGGAGGAAGAAGACGACGGAACGGCGGACGATGAAACCACTGATGGTGGCGAGGGCACATGGAGTGGTAGCAACCCTCCTAAGAAGAAGAAGAAGAAGCCGAAGGACCGGCGCTCGAACACGGTCGGCACGGTCAGGGAGGAAATTATCGAAGTGAGCCCATCAGGGGTTCCTTTGGAGCCCGCCCTTGTCGTCAAAGGGTATGGTGGGCAAGTGGCGGCGATCACCCGGACAACCATCTCGATCAACACTGAGAATCTCCGGCATAAAGATAATGGCCACTTGCGCAGACTCCTCTTCGAGAAGCTGCACGCCAGATACAAGTTCCCCGCTAAGTATCAGAACACAAATTATCATGGGAACGAAGTAAACAAATCCGCCCTCACAAAGATGAGCACCGCCCTGGCCAGCTGGAGAACCCGGATAAAGAAGAAGATCTATAAAGAAGGCAAAAGTCTCGAGGAGATCCAGAAGATTGACCCGCAGATCACCGAAGATCAGTTCCGGGAGTTCAAGGAGAGGTGTGAATCCGAAAGAGCCCTGGCCAATAGTAATCGGGGAAAGGTGCTGCAGGCAATGAATATAGGTCATCACCATCTCGGATCTGGTGGATACAGAACCGCGGAGGCCAAATGGAATAAGGAGGACGAAGAGTATAGATCCAAGGGGATAGAAAACCCCTTTGCTAAATTCGAACCCGGGCAGGTTCGAAACTTCATCAGGGCCCGTTACCATGTGGACCCAAAAACCAAACAACTCACCGCGGATCCTGCGGTGAAGGAATTCGAGGAAATTGTGGTAAGTATAATCTAATTACCGCGGATCAACACGATTGCAATCTAATCGATGATCTAAATGATTCACTGTTACTTCTTCTGCAGGAGGAGGAAATTGTTGCTAGTCATGGATCCCAGGGTTCCTCATCCCAGGGGTCGACGGCGGCCACCCGGTGGGATAACCCTTTTAACAGGGCGATGAACCGGGCCAAGAAAATAGAGCCGGTTACGAAGAAGCCGTCGTCGGCTGGCCGTCTGGCCGACCTCGGGGGTAAGAATTGGGTGGATCATTTTGGTCCACCGCCGAGGACGCATGTGGCACCGTCGGGAAGGAGCGAGGAGGAAAACCGAGAGGTTCAAGAACTTAAGGCACAAGTGGTGCGGATCCTGCAGATCGTCCAAGACAACCTGGCAATCACCCTCACGTCCTTCCTGCCTACCTTGGTGGAGTCAATAGCGAACTGGAGTGCGGGTGGTCGAGTAGGGCCGTGCCCGATTCCAAGCATGGTCAGCAGCCACTCGAACAACGCGGCGCCAACGAATCAGGCGAACTACGTGTTTGTGACTCCGCCCGCTAGCACCACGGCGCCGCAAGTGTTGGTGACTCCCCCTGCCATCACCGCGGCGCTGGAGTACATGTTGGTGCCCCCCTGCCATCGTCACGGCGGCACCGGAGCTCCAAGCACCCGTCGGTAGGGAGAATACACCGGCGGCCAGCACCGCTCCATCAAGCAGCCCTTCCGTCTCTTGCACGCCCGTCACCGTATGCGGTGCGTTGACATTAGCCGATCTCTACGCCATCACGGTAAACAAATTGCTTTAATTACCGCCTTTCATGCCATCTATTACTCTTATGGCATCTCGCTCTGACGACGCCGTACATGTGTTCCGCAGACGGATGTTCCTTGCACTCTCTTATGCTACGTGAACAACGAGCTGAGGGATGTTGCCAAGGGTACCATCGTTCAACCCTTGCAGCGCACGTTCCACTCAAAGCCGATGCCAGATAGCGTGCACAGGGTTAAAATTAGTCAGGTGCTAAGGGGCTGCGACGACCTGGAACCTCCCATTCAACCCCCAGGAGCGGATGAAGAAGAGCCGTATGTCCTCAGAAATTGCTTCGGCTTATTCTTGCTATGGCCAAAGAGCATGATCCGTTTGGGGACGGCGGGGGCCATCATGCCACAGACAACAACACCGCCTGTCGTGCCAGCGACAAGCGGTGGCAAGGCCCCCTTACCACCCTCGCCGTCACCTCCACGCGGTGGGTCGGATGATCATGTTGATGATATGCACATGGCGCAGGATCCGACCGAGGACGACGAAGAGTGGAATGATCACTTCTTCAGCACTCAGTTTGGCAACGAAGAAGACCTAGCTGGTGGCCCCACAGAGAAAGCCACTATCACCAAGCGTCTGTTTGGTTCTCAGGAGACGCCTCCAGCTTGCGCCTTTACAGAGCCAGCTGATACAACCAACCGGCCCTTTATTCTAAGCCCTGACACACTACATAGGGCGGACGGTGCTCAGATTGCGGTGCCTGCCCGCTCTCCAAAAGGAAAAAAGGGCAGGAAAAGAAAATCTAGCAGCTCGAGCCAGCCGGTGGCGTCATCAACTGCGAATCCGATCAGGTTTCGGGACGGGCCACCAAGACCCGAGGGAATTATGTGGAGGATTCATGTGGCGGGTGAGCCCATGCTACCTAAGAATTTGCGGAAGCTCGCCAGTTCGGAACTGTAGAGTGTGCATGACGGCGTGCTGACAATAGAGAGACGCCTTCTATCGGAGAAAGATCCCTCGCACCCGGTATTCGTGGTTAAGGTGCCACCAGGCTTGGGCTTCGTCGACAATGCCCCTGCGGATCTGTTCTTCCTGCGGTTCGACGACATCTTCAATATGTTCCACCTATACCCGCTGCACTATACCATGGTCCGTCTGTTTTCTCTCATCCTGGCCATGCAGATCATTAGAGAGAACACACCGGGCATCGCTATAGTGGACCCCTACTACATGCGTGATGGCTGCTTGGGTTCCCCCGCCGAACGACGTATCGTGGCCTCGTACCTAAAAAGAATCCTCGTGGCGAACAAGACAAAGGAATACATTCTCGTGCCTTACTTTCCCGAGTAAGTCGTTATTCACTCGCCACCGTCGATTGGCTTTATTAGATCATCATCATTCTTTTTCCAACACATTCCATTTGAATTTTTTGCGCAGAGATGAACACTGCACGCTCATCTCCTTATCGCCGAAGCATTCCCACGCCACGTATTTCGACTCGGGGAGTCTAGAAAAGAAGAAAAACTACGACAAGATCAAGGAAGTTCTGGATGATGCTCTCACTGGCTTTGCCTCGACGGAAGGCACCACCTTCGTGCGTACGAAGGTCAAGTTCGGCAGGCACGTCTTCAACCACGTAACGGAGTTCCCCTGCGTGAAGCAGCCGGAAAACAGTAAGAAGGAAGCCTACTACGCACTCCATCACATGAGGGCGTTCCTACTTGACCAGCAAAATTCTACGCTGCCAGATCATCTCAAACAGTGGGCCGAAGCAAAGGCCTAGATCAATGATTCGGATATTAGACAAGAGATGTATCGCATCCAGCAGCAGTTTGGGGCAATCATCTTTCGTGATGTCATGACTTTGGGGGGGGGGGATCTTCTACGGAGGAAATATCCCGAATAACCGTGACATAGAAGATCGCCTAGAGATGCAGGGTGACTATAGGAAGTTCATGACGAGACAGGGCGTCCTCCCGTTCCCTAAGCCGAGCCAGAAGGCTTGATGTTGGCCTAGTTGTAGTTACAAACTATAGATGACCTTTGTGTGTGTGTGTGGACGACAAGTGAACTTATTTTGCTTATTATTATATATCAATCAATGCTTGGTTTTTTTGCTTACTCTTTGGTCCTTTGCTCATTTTGGTCCTTCTTTTTTTCCTTACTCTTTTTTCGAGAATAATGCCGATGATTGAAATGTCGTGGCACACTATATATGTGAATGTGCTACGATGGGACTGTGAGCCTTGTGATATGCACAAGTCCAGGTCTTGTGCATCCTACTTGGCTCACCGTTCCATCGTAGCATATTCCTGTGTCCAACGACCTATGTATATATATGAGGCATTCTTTTCGAGTTATTTTTGTCTTTTTCGAGAATATGCCGATGATTGAGATGTCGTGGCACAATATATATATGAATGTGCTATGATGGGATAGTTAGCCTTGTGATATGCACAAGTCCAGGAATTGTGCATCCTACTTGGCTAACTGTTCCGTCATAGCATATTCCTGTGTCCAACGACCTAGCTAGTTATATATGAGGCATTCTTTTCGAGCTACTTTGGTCTTTTTCGAGAATAATGCCGATGATTGAAATGTCGTGGCACACTATATATGTGAATGTGCTACGATGGGATTGTACGCCTTGTGCTATGCACAAGTCCAGGTCTTGTGCATCCTACTTGGCGTACGGTTCCATCGTAGCATATTCCTGTGTCCAACGACCTATGTATATATATGAGGCATGCTTTTTGAGTTACTTTGGTCTTTTTCGAGAATAATGCCGATGATTGAAATGTCGTGGCACACTATATGTGAATGTGCTGCGATGGGATTGTTCGCCTTGTGCTATGCACAGGTCCAGGTGTTGTGCATCCTACTTGGCGAACAGTTCCATCGTAGCATATTCCTGTGTCGAACAACCTAGTTATATATGAGGCATGCTTTTTGAGTTTGGTATTTTTGATTTAGGAGTACTTTCTATAAGTGTATCTTCATATGCGACTTTAATTATATATGTTTTTTTTCAATAATCGGTTAATTATTATTGTCAACTTATAGATGACGTGGTACGTCGTGTACAAGGGACGGGTTCCCGGAGTCTACGATGATTGGGAAGGCTGCCGGAGACAGGTGCACCGTTTCAGCGGCAATAGCTACAAAGGGTACAACACTATGGCGGAGGCGGAAGCTAGATACACGCGCTATCTAGCGGGAGTTAGGATAAGGAACCGGATGAAGACCTACACCTTCGTCGCGGCGGTGATCATGCTTATCTTCTTTGGTTATTTATCCCGCGTTTGTGTCTAGCTAGCTAGTTTAGATGTCTAGGCGAGCTTCCGAGCTCTAACTTGTTCGATCGACACATGTATTCACATGTCACCAACTACTACTTTGTAACATGATCAAAACAATGTAACTTAGACTATGTATTCATGTATGAGACTTATCTATATGTATTTGTTTCAATCTTGTTTTTCATATTGAGTATTTATATATATAATTGTATATCTTGTATCTGTGTGTGTATATCTGCTGTAATATTGTACATAATCTGTATTGCATATAATCTGGCTCGGAAATTAAAAAAAAAACAAAAAATACATCTGTGGCGCACATGGTCTACCTTCTGTGGCGCACTACACCTAAAGCGCACTATGGAAGTTTAGTGGCGCACTAGATAGTGCGCCACAGAAGATCCCAGGGGTAGCGCACCATCCCAAACTTCTGTGGTGCACTAGGAGGTGCGCTACGCCTATCTCTACACAACCGTGGCGCACTAGGCAGTGCACCACGGCTGAGAGATAGCCGTAGCGCAAGGCACGGATGGGCATTTCGGGCGCGCCACTAACAGCCTGTTTCCTAGTAGTGTCAGGTAGAACAGATGGAAGACAATCAATGCCTTTTGATCTGCGGATTACAACACTTTGACCTGGTCCTAGATATGATGAGGTACTGGAGTTTGTTTCTCCAAGACATCCCGAAATGGTTTGTCTTGACAAACCACAAGAGTATCTTGCATTGGAAGACACCAATGCACATGTACTACTTGGCTACCAACTGGTAGACAAAGTTCGGAAAACAACAAGGGGAAAGGAACATACTCAGGATAGGATCCCGAAATGTGGATGCATAGATTAACAATCTTCTGAAAACCAATTTAGAGAAGGGGTTAGGTGTGGCAGAGTCACGAGTATAGATGCGAGACACTCGAGGAGTACTCATTTCGTGATCTATTTAGTTCCATTAAAGAACATTTGCCATAGATAGTGGTAGGGGAAGTCCTTAATTGTCACAATTCAATCGCGACAAAGACCACAAGCATCAAGGCTAGAATTGTATTATCAGCCATCCTGTGGTAATGTATGAACATCAACAATAGGGGTCAAAGGAAGGATCTTGGTTTAAAGATCAGCTTCATGTATAAGATTCACAACACTAGAATCTAGCACAATCAAGGATCTTAGGATCAAGTCCAAGGGTTAAAACCCAAAGAAAGGAGTAACTACTACTTGAGTGACTTAGCGTACACTGTAAGGTAATAATCACAAGGTAGCTTCCGAAATAAGAAATGACTTCTGAAGTATCCAACAAACATAAAGGGGGCACACGAGATGAAAGGAAATGTCGAAGCCTAGAACAGAACACTTTGATTCCTACAATATAATATTGTGGATCCAAAAGATAGAGAGATCATCATAGAAAGGAATCTCTCATGTGAAAAGGAGTAAGGGGAACAAGGAATTCACCACACACACAACTCTAGAGAACTCAACACTAGGTCGACTAGCTGAGAAACGACATGCCAAGATGGCACCTAAGCTTTGGAAGACTAGAAGAGATATCAAAACTTTTCCAAAATCAACACAAGATAAGATGAACCCAGAGTTAGAGCAAAACTGGATAAGGAGTAAAAGAATCATACTAGAGTTTTCTCAAATACTTTTCATCTTTTAAAATAGTTTTCACAATCACTAGACTCAACATCGACCAACAGCAAGGTTTTCCTATGGCCGGTATTGCTCTAATACCAAAACCTGTGACACCCCCGAGATCAGGGATAAACAAATCCCAGACCTCCGTCTAAGATAAGCTTAACCTTGAGCTCGAGGATATCAAGTGGAGAATCGGTAACACAATAGTGACCCTACAACACAAAATTTATTACAGCAAGTTCATAACTGAGCGAAGAGCCAAATTATTACAAGAAGAGGTCACTGAGCACAAGCATCAAACAACGGCAGGCAAATTATGCTACTAAGTATAGCAAACTTAACAAATGGCCTAAGAGGCCTGAAGCATAATGATGACGTCCCATCCCATAGATTCCAGGCTGTCGGCCGGGAACCCCAAGATACTCATCGATGTCGATGTAGTACGGAACTTGTCTTCAAGGGAACACTTACTCTCCCAAAAGTATCAACAAAACAAGGGTGAGTAGAGGGTGTACTCTGCAAGACTTATGGCTGGTGGAGTTGTTTTGCATAAAGCCATCTTTGTTTATAAAATAAGAGAGAGAGAAGAAGCTCGTCTAGTTAGAGTATTTTAAAAGGGGATAAGAGAGAGACGTCTCCGAAATATTGATCATCATCTTTATATCCACCAAGTCATCATCATCTACCAACTAGGATCACCCCCTCGTACCCATGAGGAAGCATCCTTAAGCACACGTTGATCTGCCAAGTTTTACGATTAGGTTATAGTTCTCTATGATTTTAGAATCTGGTCACCAAGCGTTCATAACTGTGAACACGGCTTTTCGAAAAGATTTAACCCTGCAGGGGTTTACAACTTTACGCACACGTACCAACCGACTCTTAATGCCAATCTATTACCCCTCTTCCTTAGAAGGCTGGCACAGGGTGGTTGCCCACGACCTTTACCTTGCTTGCGACGACCATGAGTCACGCAATAAGTATGGTTCTGCCGTAACGGGTCAAATCCCGAAGACGGTACTTAAAGATGTGAGGCGAGGTTGGTTTACCAGGGGAACCATCCACCCCAAGCAACCCCGTCCACGCTTACCTACCTGTTATGATGCACATTTCACCCGCCAAATCTTTCAAAAGGTTTTCAATGTGTATGTTTAATGGAACGCCTGAACTATGTGACTCATGGAATCTACTAGGCAAGTTAATCAGGCGAGGGGTTCCCAAGCGCCATGTGGCTGTATGCTCATCTCGGTTCCAAATGCAAGAACTCCGGTCCTAGTGGTGGCGAGCATGGGCCTAGAAAAACCACATCCCATCGTGGTCTCCCATACAAGCCTTAGCATGTTTAATCTCATATCACCGTTGATCTCATCTCATCACAATATCCTATCATACTAGATTATCTGCATCTGATACATCATCTGGATGGACCAGACTCAACAGCTATGCATGGCTAAGCAAGACATAGATATAAGCTCTAGCAGTGCACACAGGCCAAACCTAGTTATGCTAGGAGCAGTAGATTAGGTAATATAAGCTAAAAGGGAGTATGCAACAGATAGGATTCTCTATCTATCGATAAAAGACCACACTAGAATCGTATGCAACATGGCAGAATTGAAATGCTTTCGAAATCATAGGATTATATCATGGTGGGGCTATGCTTTCCTTTGCTTGTTGATAACCGCTAAGCAGATCTTCGGGAGCCTTGTACTTAACTTGGTTACAGTTGTTCAAGTATTGTTTGTTGATCTACGAACTTCGACGGTGTTGATCTCGGTCTTTAATCTTGATCTCGATCTTGTATTCTATCGAGAAGAACCAAACACCGGAAATAGAGGGAAACAATCAACACATGGCATCGATGCAATGCTCAAACAAGGATGATGATATGACAAGTTGAATTGTATTGAAAAGTAACCCTAAGGCATGCTCGACAATTTAATCGGGGTTCCGAGGGGTGAAAACCCTGACTCAGGAAAAGTCCGGAATCACCTATGAGGGGTTACTAGGTTGTTCTAATTAAACTTGTCATGTAAGTTGCTTAACAATGCATGATTATAGCTTAAATAGATAGAGCTCATTTTTCTGAACATTTTGATATTATATTTGTCTTTTGAAGATTAAAAATGAATTACTTATTGAATTTACAAGTTTATATCAATTTTTGAAAATATTAAAGAGGTTTATTACATCTTTATGACGTTATCCAGGGCTGGGAACATTTCTCACTGGGTCTGAGGCTACCCCCAGTCACTGACGAATAGGCCCCATGGGTGTATTTTATATTTCCAGAAAAGAATTACATAAACATTTAAGAAAATGAAAAGGGGATTACTGCATCATGCTGATGTCATCAACAATGGAAAAGCTCTCGGATTGGGGCTCGAATCGTGGATTTGCTGCGCGCGCGGGCTTGTGTTAGTCTTGTTAGAAAGAGGAGATCGAGGCGGACCCAGTGGTGGCAGCGCCGCCCACTTGTGGTCATCGGAATAGGGAACGCAACGGCCGCGAGCGGCGGAGCTTGCAGACGGTCGCGGTGGGGAGCAACCAGAGCGAGAGGAAGAGAAAATGGGGGCTCTGTAGCACGGAAAGCTCACCCTGATGCTCGTGGAAGGGTCATAGGAGGCAGAGGAGGATGGAATCGTCCATGGCTATGGCGGCCGGAGTCGGGGAAGGATATATCGATTCTGTCGATTGAGGACGCTTAGGCTTGCTCTGCTTGGCAGGAAGAACGAGTCCACAATGGCAAACTCAACGGTGGCCAAGGCTCGGACTGGGGCGGTCGGGAACGGCGGGGATCATCGTGGGCCGAGGGCTATGTTTTGGACCAGAGAATAAATTGGGGAAGAGGGAGAGGATAAGGCTCGTCTCTATGCAGGAGGGGGTCTTGTAGACGTTGCGGATGACGGTAGCGTGCATCCTGGCGCAGGCGGGCATCACGGCGCGGACAGACAGCGGAAGCAGCGACAGCGAGCAGCTTCGCCGCGTCGGACGCGAGGAAGAAGAAAAGGAATAGATGCCGAAGGGGTATGGGCTGCAATGGGGCGTGCTGGGCTTCAGCTGGGCTTTGGCTTGCGCTGCGCGGGCGACAGAGAAGAGAGGGCAGAAAGATGGGCCGGATTAGCTAGCCGCTGCCTGTTTTTTTTAACAAACCTTTTTCTTTTTTCAGTTTTGTGTTTTATCTTTAATAATTCAAATACAAAGATTTTTTGGGTATTCCAGAAATACCAGGGAGTTTTGGTAAACATTTAAAATAATGTGGGGCCCTCCATTCTATTTGGGCTCCACATATTTTGTATTTTTCAAAATATCAAAACCATTTTCAATGTTTCAAAGAGAGGGAAGGATTAGGGTTTTAGGGTTTCGCATGATTTATTTAATGCACAATTTCAATTATGATGCTCATGAATGCACAAACAACCCTAATTACTATTTAACTAAAACTTGCGTGTTATATGATCCATCGGATCTGCATCCTAGGTCCAGAATTATTTCATTTACCACAGCGGTATAAGCCAATTTGGCTCGTTCATTTCCCTTAAGATCCAACAGCCCACATTGCTAATCCGGCCGAACTAGTACCGTCGAATAGGAATAAGCCACGTGGTTGCCACGTGGATTATCATTTCTGTTTGTCTCGAAATAGACGGAATTAGTAGTTAACTTAGAAATTCAATAACTTTTGAACCATAAATCAGAAAAATACAAAATTGGTGTCCATGGATTCAGAAAAATGAGAACTTCACTGCAGTGACCTCATTTTTTTCAATTACTTTTGTAAAAACTGATTTGCAGGAAGAACCTTTTGTGGAGTATTTTGAGTATAATAATTGTTGTGTAAATTATTTTTGAGTGAGTCCTTTTGAAAATGGTTTTATATTGAACCCTCCGACCTAAAAAATCAACAAAATAAAATTGAACATATATTTTGATTATAGTAGTAATCATCCTTTTTAATAAAGCTTTTCTAGTAAAAGAAAAATAATTTAAATAACCTAATTTCATTAAATTGGTTCCAATTGGAATTCCACCTATATAAAAGGACCAATAGGTGTTTGTAGTGTTCATAAACTTGCTATAAAAATTTCTCTAATAGAGTGATCTTGTTGCATGCTTGCATGCATTCCATTATACTGTTTTGTTGATTTGTGTTGTAGTTTTGAGTGTGTGGTTTTTGCTTGATTGTATTGTTGTAGACTTGAGGGGTGTGCTATTTGCAAGATCAAGGAGAGTACCTAAATATTCTACTATAAAGGCAAGTGATACTATGGTCATCAAAAGTCATATCTTTCTATATTGCTTTAGTGATGTTTTTGTAGTGTGCATATAGAACTATTATCTATATTACTATGCTATGTTATTCCTATAGTATCTACCTTGGTAGTATTTCCTGAAGATAGGAGACATCGTAAGATTAGAATGCTTATTCTTTCTATATAGATTCATGGGTGGAAATCATTATATGATATCTTATGGAAATATAAGTATTTTTGGACTATTGAAAACAACTAATGTTAATGAAACACCTGGGTGGAAATGGGACTTGTATGGATTATGTTGAGTGGTTACCCAGGGCCCATGTCTATGGTTTACCCTGAGGTATCACTCTTGTGAATGGCCACCCAGGAACAAAGAGATTGGAGTCGTTCTTGTCGTGAAGCTTCCAGTGCAGCCACATGGCATATGGGCTCTGCCCTGACCGACTAAGTTGCGAGAACTTAGCCAGACGGACATACGGGTGGTAGTGATGATAGAATGGAACATGTATGTGGTGGTCTGAGGGATTGCTTCTGAAAAGTCTCATCTCGATGCATGTCGACTCTTTTGGGGAAAGTGCACCACCTCTCGAGAGGGTATGAACTAAGTACTTAGCCATGTCCCCGATTATGGACAACTTTTTGAGCATCAAGACAATGAAGAAGAATCCATAATCTCATCATGCTAATTTATCTAAGTTAAAACTTGTTGGGTGAACAAGGGAAGCACATGGAGGGTATCCAGAGTGCCAAGTTTGATGAAGTGTTGAGGAAAAAGAGAAAAACTATTTTAGAAAGGATAGGGAAAACTTACTTTGTGCAAAGGCTAGCCAATACTCCACTTAGCCATATATTCATGTAGATGTTAGGTTCTCTACATCAATATGGTATCACTTGCCAATACAATTCAAATGTATTGACCCTTGTGGATGTAACATATCATGTTGCTCGATTACTTTATTATAGTGAAGTTTGGTGAGTAGGGATTAAGAGTCTGCAACCAACATGTTTTCCTGTGGCACATGTAGATGAATGAGTCTGTGCTTTATAGTTATATATGCTGCTTTGTAATAAGATAGTCATATGAGATATGTAAGTTGTAATGAACTATTTTTATTCCTGGATATGCGATGTAATATGACCCTTGTTTCTTGATATTACATCTTAACTGTGGGTGCTAGCTATTCGATCTAGGGACTAGCACTATAAACATAGGGATTCGAACCTTATCGGGTTTGGTCCGCTATAGATGGTATCAGAGCATTGTGTTTCCCCTAGGTTCGTAACCCTAGGATTTGGATAACCCCTTAGAATAATAGGAGTTTCATTTGTAAAAGTTATTTATGAACAATCTTGTAAATTCTTTTCTTAGTATTCTTATTTGTTTCTACATCTCTCACTTTTTCAACTTGATGGCTAAGGACTTCAACTTCAACATCATCAAGGACTTGAACTTCGGCATCACTAAGGACTTCAAAACCACTGTAGAGGTCCCAACCTTTAATAAGGTAGAGATCCCTGTGTTTACAATGCTAGTACCTGGATCAATAGCTAGCATCCGCAGTTAAGATGTAATATCAAGAAACAAAGGTCATAATACAACTTTATAACCAGGAATAAAATAATTCATTACATCTTACATAGCTCATTTGGCTATCTCATTACAATGCAGCAGAAATAACTATATAGCATGGAGTCCTTCATCTTCAAAGTGCCACAAACAATCATGTTGGTTGTAGACTTGTAATCCTAATCAACACACTTCACTAACATCAAACAAACCTGCAACATAATAAGTTACAGCCACAAGGGTCAATACATTTGAATTGTATTGTCAAGTGATACTATGGTAGAATAGTGGTAACTATCATCTATATGCATTTGGCTGAGTGGATCTTAGGCTCTCTTTGCTCAAAATAGGTTTTACCTATCAGTTAAAAACACTAAAAACAAAAACTCCCAAGGAACCACCAATAGAAATTAGTGAACCTTCACCCTTGTTCAACCACAAGTTTTAACTTAGAAAATTGGGATGAGGAGATACTTGATAGCTTCCATGTCTTGATGCTCAAATTGTCCATTACCGGGACACGGCTAAGTACTTAGTTTCTTCCTTATGCAGAGGTGGTGCACTTTCCCCACAAGACTTGATTTTCACCAAGACAGGACCTTTCAGAAGCCTTCCCTTAGACCAAAATGGACGCGCTCCAAACCTATCATCCCATACCACCAAATGTCCATTTGGCTAAATTATTGCAACCTATATGATCCAATCAGAGCCCATAATGCCATGTGGCTGCACTAGAAGCTTCTTAACATTTGGCATCTCAAATCCCTTTGTTCCTGGGTGGCATTCCACAAGTGTGATACACAAGGTAAACCATATAAATGGGCCTTGTGTAACCACTCAACACAAACCAATCCACCATTCCACCCAGGTGTTTCATTCACTTAGTTATTTTATTAAGCAAAACATAAGTCAAAAGACTTAGAAATATTTTCCATAACATGTGTATATAATCCACCCTTGGTTGCTACTAGCTAGTCTAAGCATGGAAATAGCAAGTATCTTAACTTAGAGAAAATTCTAACAATTCTACCACTACTAGGATTTCTCAAGCAAAGCATATAGATACTTAGCAAAATTATCATGCAAGCCCTATACAAAATATTTCTAATGCATAGTCAAAATATTGGGACAAAAGTATGAAGCACCACTTTCCTTTTTGGTAGAGAATATAAGTTCACTCCTTGATCTTGCAATAGTCACACTCTTCAAATTCCACTACAATTCAATGAAGGCACAAATTCAATCTACCATTCAAGCAATTCATCACATAGAATAATAAAACAAAGCAATGCATGCAAGCATGCCAAAGATTGTTTTATTTTGAAAAGTGGTTTCTAATAGGTTATAAACATTTTAAAACACCTATTTGTCATTTATAAAAGTGGCAAAACCATTTGATAATAAGTTAGTGAAAATGGCCATTTAAATCATTCTTGTTTTTCTATAAATGATTTATATCAAGTATTATTTTCTATTTTTTGACAAATACTTTTTTAAACACAAATGTTAATGTTTTATGGTCAAGTGTTTATTATTAAAACCATTTTCAAAAGGTTTTACCTATAAACCATTTTTAACCAAAGCAATATTTTATTTTGTTGGAAATGCCTTTAAACAAGGTAATAATTTTATTGGGTTCACCAAATATATTTTCAAATCCTAAAACTTTGTGCTTAGGGTCAGAGTGTTTAAGTTAAATCATTTTCCAAAGGTTTTACTCAAACAACAATTTTAAAACATAAACAACATTTTTTATTTGACTAGAAATGCTTTAATTCAAAGATTTATTCCTTAGCATAACAAAATACACTTTTAAATCCATAAGTTGGTTTCTATGGTCAGTAGGTTAAAAACAATCCATTTGCCAAAGAATTTACCTTAAAAATATTTTTGGAATAATTTTATACACAAAATATGCCTACACAAGTTTCTGCAAAAACAACTAATTTTCCAGAAGCAATTTATTAAACAAATGGCATGATTACGTTGGATTATTTTTCCTGATTCCAATGATATAAAGTTTCCAAAATTTGTACGTGTAGATTAAAAGTTATGAATTTTACAAAATCACATATATAATAGAAATGTTTCTGTTTTTAAAACAAAGCCTGAGCTACGTGTCGTGTTTTTATTGGTCGGTACCGGTTCGCACGGATCGAGTGACACGGTGCATTGGATCTAACTGAATCGCACGGCCCTGATCTATGCATACCCCTTCGATTAGTCAATCTATCTAAGCCACCAGATGAAGATCTAACGGTCCACACACGATTGACCAAAGTTTGGCAGCGCAGCGATGGTGGCTGGCGGCGGTGTGGTCAGACGGGGACGGTGCCGACGATGCAGAGAGGTATAGGAGGAGTGGGGTAACTCACCGAGTTCGCAGGGCATTGCTAATGCTCAACGTCGTCGTGGGGAGGCCAGGGGCGCACGGGGTCACTGGCGATTCCTCGCCGTAGTTGTCGTTGGCGTCTGGCGCTTGCTTTCGTCGTCGAAGGCGAGGATGGAAGACGCGCTAAGACAAGTGGGGGACACCGTTAGATTCGCAAGAGTGAGGTTAGCATGAGAGTGTCCATGAGGGGGAGAGGGGCAGTCCGGGGGAACTCGCCGGAGTCGAGGCAGTGGACGGCGACGTTCGGTTGTCGTCGTTGCCGAGGTTACGGTGCTCGTGGGGATGCACAGGCGGCATAGGGAGATGCGCAAGAGGCTGGGGATCACGCTCGTATGCTCTGGGGGCAGTGGGGCTGGCGGCGGTGTCCGGAATTGTTTGCGAAGCTCGTCGGAGCAGTGTAGGTTTCCAAGCAAAATCAAGACGCCTGGAGGCAGAGGGTGGGTGGCGTCTGGGGGAAATGGAGAGTGAAGCGAGGAGATTAGTAGAGCGTGGTCACAGGAGAGATTGATTGCTGCGTTCGCGATTGAAATCGGGCCAGAGTTGAGGTGAGGTCTGCGCGAGGGGTGAAGATGACAACTGACGAGTGGGGCCTGGTGTTCAGCGGGAGAGAGAAAAACGAGGTGGGGTCCGTGACTCAGTGACTGCGCGGGTTTGTTCAGTGGTGAGAAAACGCTTCGCGTTTGAGAGAGGGGGAGTGGGCTAGTTGGGCCAGTGGGCTGGGCTTGCTGGGTTGGGTCGTTTCCTTTTTTTTATTCTAAATCCTTTTTCTTTTTCTATTTATATTTTCGGTTTTGATTTTATTCAAATGATTTCAAACCCTTTTTCTTTTCAAAACTTTTCATTAAGTTTCTCTTCTGTTTAAACATGTATTTTTAAGACCATTTTTAGAATAATTTCTTTATTATTTTTATGGTTTTATTCTTTATTAAATAAGCACTTGCCTTTATTCAAATAAGATTAAATATATTTTCAAACTCTTTTTTTTGAATTTTAATTTTCACTAAACCTTTTTAGTAGGTTTTATTTATTTAATAGGGTGTTAAATAATTAACATTGAATTATTTAAAGTATTTTAATATGATTATTAATAATTTAATTTGGGCAAATGTCTTTATTCCAATGAAATCAAATATGGTTTTCATTCCATAAATTTTATTTAGATGATTTCTTTGATTCCATTTAAGTTAATTAAATAACTTTTATTCCACTTGGGTAAATTCCAATTATTATTTTCCCATGATTTAATCAATCATTCTTATTAGGGATTTTGTCTTTAATCAAATGGAATAGAATTTGGTTAAGGCCATTTTATTTTATCTGAATATTCTTTATCCCTTTATTTTAATTGGAATATATTTATTTAATTTTGCTCATGGGTTTGGCCAAGATTTAGTTTGTCTTTTAAATATTCCTTATTTCTTTCTTTCTTTCTTTATCTTATAAAGTCCATATCTTTTTATTTATGGATCCAAACTTGGTGATTCTAATTTGTAAAATCTTATTTAATATTTTTTTATCTTTTTAAATCCCTTTAGGATTATTTTGACCACAATTTGGTACCGATTTTAGATAGGAGCTTTATTAGCTTTGGGAATAAATTCCTTTTAACTTATTAAATTCATAAGTTATTATCCATGGCTCCAAATTAAGTGAAACCAATTTCTATGGTTTTATAATACTTTTTTTTATCATCCTTGATCATTTATAAATGTTTGTTGACAAATTTTTATATGGATCAAATCCATAGTATTTGAGGTATCTTGGAAATGTTTTTCTTCCATTAGGGTTTTAGGGTTTTGGTTTCATTTCAAAGTTTTTAAATTTCAAGATGCATTTTTTGAATAATGCATTTCACTTGATTTGAATTTAGTTGGATTCAAATTTTATTCAAATTTTGTTCAAGATGGGTTTTGATGTTTCCATTTAGAAGTAAAAAGTTTCTTTTCACCCTAAATTTCAAAAATTATTTATTTTGTTTATTTATTTATTTTTCACATTACAAAATTTGGAAAATTTTGGGATGTGACAACCACCTACTAGGAATTGGACTTCTCAACATCATTAATATGATGGATCAACCTATCTCCATCATCAAAAGAATTCAAGTGAAGAAGTCTCAGAAGGAAAATATGAGAGAGAAATTAGGGAAGACCATAGGATGAGAAACTTATTCATTATGGTTTTACTAGGTTATATTATATTTTTGATTCTCATGTAACTATATTGATTCATTTGGATATCATCAACCAATCTATCAAGGAAGACGACCACATGACGAAGGGACATTGGATATTCACCAGCTCAGAACGAAGGGCAAGGGCGGCCATCCATCTACGGTGCGAGATGAGGGTGAAGACACAACGTTTTACCCAGGTTCGCCCCCGGAGGGTAAATACCTACTCTTGCTAGATTGTATTATCGAGAGATTACATGTGGCAACCTCGGCATCTAGGCAGCAAGTCGATGGGGTATCTGATGGAATGAAAGTGCTATTCGTACCCTAGGGACGTTTATATAGGGGTAACTCGCTAGGGTTTAAAGATCTACAACCAAGTTGGATAAGGACTCAAAGGGTTTTTACCTAATCCGACTAGGCCTAGCTACGCCTCTAGGCCTTCAGCTTCCAGTCGCCTGGCTCCTTCTTTGGTCGTGATCCATTCGCCGTTTTGCAGGCCCACTCGTTGTGAGTATGTTCCAATAGGGAACGTCCTACTGGGTATACCCCACTCGGCATATCCCCATCAGTAGTCCCTGAGGCTGACGCTGATTCGTCGTAGGTGTTCTTTGCCAGTTCGAATATATTGTCCAATTTGGACGCCCAATCGAATTGGTGTGGACTCCCTCAATGAAGGAAAGAATCCTCAACATATATCTTTAGGCGCGATATCGGCGACCAGTCGAATCGCCAATTTGTCAAGTAGTCAAATCGTAGCTTTGGCGAATGGGTCGGCGAGTCGAGTAGACGAAGTTGGCACGTCATTTTTGGTCAAACTAGTCATTGGGCAATCCAACGGTAATATCGGCGTAATCACCACGCGGTAACGGCTCCTCGGAAACTGGCGGGAAGCAACCGCTATATAAGGAGAGTGACGGGGGAGTTGCGAGTCTTCCTCAATGACGTGGCTCAGCAGTAGAACTTCGTTTTGAGACCCCAAGAGAAAGGTATGATGAGCAGAGCAACAAGTTTTCCGTCGGTTATGAAACCAAGGTTATCGAACCACTAGGAGGAAGGAAACAACTCCAAGGTGTTGCTAGAAACTTGGAATCCTACACAACACAAACTCAAGACTTTACCCCAACTTATAGTGAGGTTGTCAATCTCACTGGTTTGCTGAAAATAAAGGATTAAACGTATAGTGTGGAAGGTAATGGTTGCTTGCAGAAAGTAAATGGTAATAGTATATGATGTAACAATGGACCGGGGTCCATAGTTCACTAGAGGTGTTCTCCTTAAGATAAATAACATAACATGTTGGGTAAACAAATTACAGCGGGGCAATTGACAGAATTGAGAAAGCATAACAATGCAAATACTAGACATCATGATTCCTATGATATTTGATTGGGCATTACAACAATATACAAGATAGCTACTAGAAACGGAGAGCATGCAAGGTCACAAACAACACAAACATGATAGAATCAATAATCAATAAGACATGATAGAATCAATAATCAATCTGACATGGTATCTCAATATCCATCGGATCCTCGCAAACACAACATGAATGATTACAAATAGATGATCTTGATCATGAAAATAGCTCACAAGATCTAACCATTATCGCACAAAGGAGGAGAAACAACCATCTAACTACTGTATGGACCCATAGTCCTAGAGTGAACTACTCACGCATCATACCGGAGGCGGACAGGGTGATGAAGAAGGCCTCCGGGATGATCTCTCCCCTCCGGTAGGGTGCCGAGAAGAGCTTCAGATCCCCCCCGATCAAGGGACGATGGAGGCATCGGCTACAGACTGTTTCGTGGAGATCAAATCGGGTGCTTAGGGTTTTGGCATCGGGGGCTTTTATAGGCGAAGAGGCGAGGCAGGAAGGCACCCCGGGCACCCACACCATAGGATGGCGCACCCTAGGGGGCCTCGAGCGGCCCTAGGGTGTGGCGGCCCCATGGCACTCCTTCGGGTGACCTTTATTCTCTATGTTCTCCCCGGTGAAATATTGACTTTAGCTTTTGTCTCGTCCAATTCCGAGAATATTTCCTTACTAGATTTTCTGAAACCAAAAACAACAGAAAACAGGCAACTGGCACTGCGACATCTTGTTAATAGGATATTCCCATAAAATGTATAAAAATACCTCAAAGTGTAGACAAAGCAGAGCAAAGTTGATACTGCACAAGCATGGAACATAAAAAATTGTAGATACATTTACGACGTATCACTCACATCCCTCTGATTCCTCGGACCCTTCAGTCTCCCATTTCCTCCCGATCCGGAATTTCCAGAGCGAGTTAGCAAACCCATATCTTCAATTCAATGGCGCCACCAAAGGAACCGTGGGGCAAGTCCAAGTTCACCAAGGCGTCGTTGAAATCTTTTCAAGACACAGGGATCCTCTACGAGGGGAGATGGCGAATTCCCTCGGCCAGAGAGTTGGAGCTGGATCCCCGCACCGGTGAATTCATCTACTTCACCAGCCACCTGGAGTGCGGGATGGGGTTCCCCACTTCGATCTTCTTCCGGCGGTTCTGTGCCTACTATGCCATTAAGCCCTCCGGTCTGGGGCCTCACAACATTGATCCGCTCGCTATTTTCGTGGAGTTCTATGAATGCTAATTGGGGTGTCGCCCCTACTTCCCGTTGTGGCAGGAACTGTTCCACGGGCGCGTCGGTCGTGAAGGAGCCAGCGGCCGATGCTCGCAGCGGGCATCCTCACCGTCCAACTAAAGAACATGGCCCCCTTCCTCAACCTCATGCTGCTGAAGAAGGCGTCCAGAGAGTGGAAGAAGTACTGGTCGTGGATGAGATGGTGATCACTATTCGTCATCTCAAGAAGGATGGTCTTGAAACCATCAACCTGTATAATTGTTGGCTCGGACGACGATTGGTTCCGCTGTCCAGTCGCGCCCACTGGATGTACGAGTACACCGACAGGGACGATGGGACGAAGGCCTGCACCATCGACTAGATGGCCAATGACTACACCGCCACACTGAGGAAGATCACCGATGCGGAGTATGTCGATCCAAAGGCCGGGGTCCCCCCGTATACCGCGAAGCGCCAGGCAACAACGGTGAGTTTCTTTATCCTTTATTCCTTCACAGTCGCAGAAATGCAGTCGCGGTTATACTGACATGTTCTTGTCTTTTTCAGCTGTTTCAAGTCCTGGAGGATTGACTCCCTCCTGCCAATGACGAGAGTTCCAAGGAGGTCAAGAAGGATTCAAGCGAGTCCTCTAACGATGATGATGAGGTAGTGGAAGTCGCCGCGCCCGCGGCCGTGGCTTAGAAGACCCGCGGGCAGCAGCAGCGCGAGCTCGAGGCTAGACGGAACCACGAGGGGCATGACGGGGGCGCGAGCGATGTCCAGGAACACAGTTCGCGGCACGTGGCCAAACCGTCGAATAAGAAATCGGCCGTGAAGAAGAAGTCTCCTAAAGTGGCATCTCTGCCCCGGTCCGTGACCAGCTCCGAATCAAGCAATGAAGCTGATGACGCAGAGGTTGGGGCTTCGATGGAAGCTCCGGAGGCGACGGACCTGAGAGCCGAGGACGTGGTGGAGAATGAGGTGTCCCTTGCGGCGATTCCCCCACCGTTCTCAACAATCTCAGGGCTTGGAGCTGGTTCGACCGTGACGGCCTCCCAATCAAAGGCGGCACCAGTGTTGATCGAAGAAGAACTTCCTGCGGCCACGACCTCGTCGTCAAGAAAGGCTGCGGTGTCATGGGCCCGGCTGTATTCGAGACGGGCATCAGTCGCAAACTGGGTGACATGGTTGTACCCTACGGGTGCGTGACCTCAGCATACCTAGTCCAGCCCAAGGAAGGCCCATGGCGGATGTACACCGGCCCATGAAGACTTTCGGGTGGCCCAGGCCCATGACGCCTTCGGATCCTTGGAGAGCAAGACTAGAGTAGATAGGAAATTCAAAGGGGTAAAACCCTAGAACCTGTAACCGACTAGGACTATGCCCGGGACCCGCCTAAGTCTATATAAAGGCCAGAAGGGCACGACCTAGATCTCTCGACTCATACTTTCGCATACGCACCTCCATGCCAGATCGAATCTGTGCACCCCTATAACCTTCGGTTCCGCCGTAATCAAGAGCACACAAGCAGGAGTAGGGTTTTCCCTCCGGGGGCCTGAAACTGGGTAAATCTCGTGTCCCCTGGTTGCTTGTCTGTTAACCGGTCCACGATCTCCAGCATCCCCATCTTCTCCAAAACCCAAGTCCATAACAATGGGCATTGACAAGTCGAAACCTCGTCAATTGGCGCCGTCTGTGGGAATCGGGGCTGCTGATTGTGCGGTTGTGACGGTCCCGACCCGATCGATCTACAACTCTGCGGCGACGGAGAGTCACCTCCTCTTCGGCTCTTTCGACTTCACCGCCCACTCGCCGGCCACCATGAAGGACTTCGAGCCCGTAGGCGACGGACTCGAAATCCTGTTCGGGAGCTTCTGCTTCCAGGTGGGGCAAACTGGCACCCTCCGCCTCCCTGAGCGGGTGCCCCTACCATCAATCAGGCCTGCTTCATGGGCCCCACACCCCGTGCTACTCACACCATCATCAGTAGATGATTCCTATGACAGCAGCTGCAACTCCGATCTGTGTGATCCGCCATCAGATGTAGGGACCTACGGTTCCGGATCTGAAAGCTACGGCAGCAACAGACAGATCTACAAGCGCTACCAATTCGTCGCAGTCATCCAGGAGCAGCAAACGCCTAACCCGCCGCCCAACCCGAACCCCAACCCGCAGGACAGAAACGGCGGAAACGGCGGGAACAGAAGAAGCTAGTCCCCCCACCCGACGAGGAAAACAACGGCCACGTCATCCAACTTAGCAAAGAAGGATGGGTCCAGGCACGCCGCGTCGTAGCAGGCGACATAGTCCTGCCTGCAGATGCCTCACGTGAACTACTGATGGCATACCACTTCCTCCTCATCGAGGAGCACAAGAAGCAAGTCAAGATGCAGGAAATACTTGACAAACGCAAGCAAGAAGCCTCTGAGTCCAGCGCGCGACGAGCTGCGCTCTCCGCCATGGCCCCCGGCTTTAGCACAAACGGAAACCAGGGAAACAAGCACCGCTCTCGGGTGGAGAACATGGATCCCAAGGAGCGTCGTGATGTGACCCGAACTCTCCACACATCGTTCATGGAGATGGATGCCGACGGCAACATCATCCCAAAGACACCGCAAGCTGCGATCATGGCAGCCACTGCGTATCTCGTGGCCCACCCACCTCTGGAGGGGGACCCGAAAAGAGCCATGCATAAGTCCGCACTCACCGGACTCGGACTTGTCGGAGCTGCGCTCCACGAAGACGCTCCTGCGGAGCCAAAGAAGAAAGCTCCGGCCAGGCGCGACAGGAGCCCCACCCCTTCATCCGAAGAGGAAGAGGAACACGACCTTCCTCGAAGGAAGAAAAGCTCGCGTCGCCATAAACGCGACTACGACGCCAGAGACGCGCTTACACAGCGCAAAATCGACAAAGCGCGAGCCAAACGTGCATGCTCGTCTGAATCCGAGATGGACAAAGACGAAGGAGAACTCTGTGGAACTCGATGCTTCAGCAGATCTGTTCGGCGAACACAGATGCCACGCAATTTCAAGCTCCCTTCGGATACTGCGAAGTTCAACGGCACTCAAGATCCAAAAGCCTGGCTCAGTGACCATCTGTCATCCGTCAAGCTGCACGGCGGTAACAAAGAAACCGCCATGCAATGCCTTCATCTGCAGCTGACAGGCGCGGCGCGGGTCTGGCTCAGCAGCCTATCATCAGGGTCAATCCGAAGCTGGGAGGAGCTAGCTTACAGCTTTATCTGAAATTTCAAGGGCACCAGCAAGAGGCCCGCCTCAATCGAAGAGTTGCGAGCCTGCACTCAGAAAACGGGCGAACCTATCCGCTCGTACATATTACACTGGTCTACCACCAAGAACTCCGCAGCACACATCTCCGAAGAGAGGGCCATCAACGCCTTCAGAGACGGCGTCAAACGCCCAGATTTCAAGGAGGAACTTGGGCGCGTCAAGCCCAAAACACTCGACCACCTCATGGACATCGCCAACAGGTGGGCCGACGGCGAAGATTGCATTCACCGAGCACAATCGGATGAAGAGGACGACTACGACCGAAGACGGGAACGCCGCAGCAAGAGGAGATCGCGCGTCTACGATGACCGCGACGGACCCGACATGGTCGCGGCCGGCTACACCAACCGCAACAGCGGAGGATACAGCGGAGGAAACTTCCGCGATGGAGGACGCCCAGCGCAGTCGTGGCAACGCCGCGACCGCGATAACGGACCCTCAGCATACGGAAAGCTTTCGGGACCATGCACCATCCACTTCTACATCGACAAGAAGGATGGCAAAAAGAAGGCGAGCCACATGCTCAAGGACTGCCGCGAGTTCCAAAAGCTCAGCGAAAGCATGGTGCAGATGAGGCAACAAGCCCCAATCCCTGCATTCGGAAACGCACCTGCTCAAGGTGAAATAGCACATGGAACTCCTCCACCGACGCCTATCGGAGGCCCAAACCAACCAGTCGCACCCGCACAGAACAACGCTGGGAACGGGTACCCCCCACCGAAAGGAGCACTCATGATGATACAGAAGGGACGCCCCACGAATAGGGTGCAGAAGGAAATCACCCGACAAATCAACCTGGCCGTGGCAACCCCACCTGCCATCCCTGAGTACCTCAGCGGATCGGAGTCCTGCATCACATTCACTCGTGCGGATCACCCTTGCCAGATCCCCCGCCCAGGTCATGCTGCGCTGGTGCTGGAGACGCAGATCGGAGGTTTCGAGATGAGTCGCGTCTTCATGGACTGCGGCAGCGGCATCAACCTAATGTTCGCAAGCACTCTAGCGGCAATGCGGATCCCGCAATGCAGCCTGGAACAGTCAGACACAACGTTCCACGGCATCATTCCAGGGAAGGGCATATTCCCCCTGGGCAAAATAGGGCTCGACGTCATCTTCAGGAAGCCGGACAACTTCCGGCAGGAGCGACTCGAATTTGAAGTGGTGGACTGGCCGTCACAATACCACGCCATACTTGGGCGTGTAGCATTCGCAAGGTTCCTGGCTGTCCCACACTACGCATACCTGCTACTCAAGATGCCAGGGCCGAAGGGCGTCATCACAGTCCACAGGAGTTTCACTCGATCGGACCAATGCGACAGGGATTTCAACAAAATCTCCCAGTCTTTCGGCATGCAAGACGAGCTCGTAAGGCTCCGTGAGGTGACGGACAATGGGGCACCCCCAGTCACAAAGCAAAATGCACCCAACATGTCTTTCGACTCCACGGTCAACACAAAGAAGGTGCAGGTCCATCCGACGGATGCCTCCAAGACGGCTCTGATCGCCAATGACCTCAGCCCCGCATAGGAAGGCGCGCTCGTCGAATTCCTCCGTGAGCGCTGGGAAATCTTCGCCTGGTGTCCTGCGGACATGCCAGGAGTTCCCAGGGAATTCGCCGAGCACGCACTCAACGTCTTTCTAGACACAAGCCAGTCAAGCAGTCCATCCGGAGACTGTCCGAACCACGAGCCGAAGCTATCGGCAAGGAAATCAACAGATTACTCGCTGCAGACTTCATCAGAGAAATCAAGGAAAGCGAGTGGCTTGCAAACACAGTCATGGTCCCAAAGAAGGACACGGACATCCTGCGGATGTGCGTGGATTTCACGTCACTAAACAAGCATTGCCCAAAGGACCACTTCCCCTTCCTCGGATCGATCAGATCATCGATTCGACTGCGGGTTGTGAGAAACTCTCCTTCCTCGACGCCTACTCAGGCTATAACCAGATTCGACTCAAGGTCGAAGATCAGGAGAAAACAGCATTTATCACACCGTTCGGAGTATTCTGCTACAACACAATGCCCTTCGGGCTAAAGAACGCAGGTGCTACGTACCAGCGATGCATGCAGGCCTGCCTCAAGGACCAGATCGGTCGCAACGTCCAAGTCTATGTTGACGACATAGTAATAAAAACCAAGGAGGCAAGAACACTTATCGATGATCTCCGCGAGACGTTCGACAACCTCGATCGCTACAGGATCAAGCTCAACCCCGAAAAATGCGCCTTCGGCGTCCCATCGGGTCAGCTGCTAGGGTACTTCATCTCTCAGCGAGGGATCGAGGCGAACCCGAAGAAAATCAGAGCCATCATGGCGATGGAGAAGCCGAAAAACCTCAAAGGCATCCAGCAGCTCGCAGGACGAATAGCGGCGCTAAGAAGGTTCATCAGCCGCATGGGCGAGAAGGCCCTACCATTCTACCAGCTGCTAAGCAAAGCAGATAAATTCGAGTGGACGCCGGAAGCCAACGACCCATTCGAAAGCCTCAAGCGGCTCCTCTCCACCTCGCCTGTCTTGGTCACGCCACAGGAGCGCGAGCCTCTGCTGCTGTACATAGCAGCCACACACCAAGTGGTCAGCACCGTGCTAGTGGTCGAACGACCTGAAGAAGGCAAGACCCACGGGGTCCAGCGCCCAATCTACTACCTCAGCGAGGTACTGACACCAACAAAGCAGAGGTACCCTCACTACCAGAAGCTCGCCTACGGCGTGTTCATGATGGCTCGACGGCTGAGCCATTACTTCCAGGAGCACCAGGTGATGGTCGTCAACGAGGCACCCCTGAATAGCATCCTGAACAACCCAGAGGCCACAGGACGTGTGGCCCTGTGGGGCATCGAACTGTCACCCTTGGACATCGTCTACGAGAAACGACTCACAATCAAATCTCAAGTCCTTCCAGACTTCCTGGTACATTGGATGGAGCTGCAGCTGCCAGACACCCCAGATATGTCGCAGTCATGGACGATGCACCTCGACGGCTCCAAGCGAGAAGCTGGAGCAGGAGCAGGGGTCATACTGACCTCCCCGTAAGGCGACAAGATGAAGTACGTCCTTCGGATGAAATTCTGAGCTTCTAATAATGAGGCCGAATACGAAGCCCTCATCCAGGGCATGAGGATGGCAAAGATATGCGGCGCAATGCGCCTGGTCATCTACGGTGACTCCAACCTCGTCGTCCAGCAGACGATGAATGAGTGCGACGCACACGCCGAAAACATGATCGCGCACCGCGCGCTCTACAACGCACTCGAAGAAGAATTCGACGGCTGCGAGCTTCGGCATGTTGGAAGAGAAAGCAATGAGGAAGCCGACAGACTCGCCAACATCGCCTCCACCTGCGCAAAGGTGCCACCGGGTGTGTTCCTCGAACAGACCTGCGTACCATCCATCAAACGGAAATTCCCCAAGGGATCACCCGAAGAAGCAGAACACTCGGGGGCTACGCTGCCCGAAGGACATGAAGGACCCGAGAAACTGGACACAGAGGTCCCCATGATTAACCTAATGCAGGTCATGGCTGTCGAAGAAAATTGGACGCGACCATACCTCCAGTTCTTGTTAAACGGAGAACTGCCTGACAGCCCGACAGATGCCCGACGCATATCTCATCGGTCAAAAGCCTTCACCACCATCAATGGCGAGCTGTACAAGCGCAGTATTATGGGTGTAATACAAAGGTGCGTCACCCTCGGTGACGAGAAAGCCATCCTCCAAGACATCCACGAGGGCATCTGCGGCCATCACGCAGGCAGCCGCTCCCTTGTTGCCAAAGCTCTACGAGCCGGATTCTACTGGCCAACGGCCATGAGCGACGCAAAGGACATCGTTTGAAGATGCAACGGATGCCAACGGTTCGCCGACAAACCGCACGCACCCGGGTCAGAGCTCAGACCCATACCTATAGCTTGGCCTTTTGCTCAATGGGGCCTCGACATGATCGGCAAACTGCCAAAGTCCTCGAAAGGGGGACACGTTTACCTCCTGGTCGCAGTCGAAAAATTCCCCAAGTGGATCGAGGCCATGCCCGTCACTAACCAAAAGGGCAAAACTGCCTTCAAGTTCTTCGAGTCCATTGTCTACAGGTTCGGCGTACCGCATAGCATCATCACCGACAATGGATCAAACTTTATCTCCAAGGAATTCCAGGACTTCTGCGAAGGCCTTGGGATCAACATCACGTACGCCTCAGTGGCGCACCCGCAAACGAACGGGCAAGTGGAAAAGGCCAACGGCCTAATCGGCGCTGGCATCAAGAAGCGCCTCATGAGTCCACTCGAACGGAAAGCTGGAGCATGGACGAAAGAGCTACCATCCGTCCTATGGAGCTTACAGACCACACCAAACAGCTCCACGGGCTACACACCGTTCTTCATGGTGCACGGAGCTGAAGCCGTGCTACCAGCCGAAGTACGCCACCAGGCCCCCCGGGTCGTTGCTTACAGCGAAGCCGAATCCACGGCTGCACTCGAAGATGCCGTCGACACGCTCGACGAAGCAAGAGACATAGCAGCAGCTCAATCAGCGGTGTACCAGCAGAGTCTCCGCAACTATCACAGCCGCCGGCTTCGCCCCAGGTCCTTCGTCGAAGGAGACCTCGTCTTGCGACTCAAGCAAGAGCGACCGAAGAAATTCGAGTCACCATGGGAAGGACCCTACGTCATCACCGAAGTCATCCTAGGTGGCGCCTATAGCCTCAAGAACGTGGAGTCTGGAGTCGCATACTCCAACCCATAGAACATAGCGCACTTGCGACGATTCTACCCCTAGCTACCTACCCCTTTACTTTCAATAAGGCTTTTTCAGCCAAGTCTATTCAGCCGCACAATGTACTTCCTCCATTACGATATAAATAAAGTTAAGTGTCTCGCCCCAAACTTCCATTCAATATTTGCAACTTTACTTTATGCTAAAAACGCACTCGGGGGCTCCCCCCACCTCACGACTTCGTCGACTGAGGATCACGCGTGTACACCTGAGTAGCTGGCAACGTCAGGCAAACGAAAAGGACACGTACTCAAACAAAGCACTGCGTGCTTACAGCAAACAAACCTTTACAACAAAGGGCACAACACGCCTAGTCGAAATATACAAATTTTACATCTATCTCTTTTTCAGGTACTACCTATTCTGAAGAATAACCTGAGCACGCTGCTCAAACAAATCTACGACCTGTTCGGCATACTGCCTTACAGCTGCGTAATGTGGACGCATGTCCCACTCATCACCATCCGGCCGAGGAGGCGGTCCAGCCGCCACTACAGACAAATCTACATCAGGCCGATGCAGCCTCACAAGAGACAAAGCAGCCTTCACTCCTGCGACGAGCTGTTGCCGCACCAACTCCTTGACATTGCTCATGCTTCGAAACTTCGACAGAAGACCCGCAAGGCTCGTCGGCGCAGCATCTAAAGGAAACATGACGTGCAACACCGAGGCAAGCGACGTCTGCACTTGGCGAAGCACTCGCGAAACTTGGTGCACACGATCCTGCACCGTCGCCAAAGCCATGGCACGGTCGCGGTCCATCCAGAAGAAGCCGTCGGCCTCCATGTCCTGTTGAGTCAAGCAATTGACCCGAACAGCGACACACTCCTTCTCTTCCCTCGGAGCAAGGTTAGCACCTGCGACAATGGCACAAAATAAGAGGCAAGGCCAGCAGGCTCATCCGAAGAACTGAGCTACAACTCTAAACAAAGAACAACTTACATTGAAGCTGCTCAGACAGCCGAAGCAGTTCCTCCATCAGGTACTCCTCTCTGGCTGCGCTGCGATCCGCTTTGGACTTCCAAACATTGGCACGACCTCGCAACCCGAGCAACTCCCTCTCAAGACTACACACACGATCCCGAAGAAAAGTGAGTTGCGAGGAATCATCCAAAGATGGCCGCAGCGGCACTGCGGGCGAGGTGTCAACAGGGTCATCACCCGAAGGAACCTAGAGCAGCAGAAAAAGAAAGGGACACACACATTCAGACAATGGTAGAGCACAACTCGGAAGAATTCATTAAAGCATATAAGGCCACTACGTGGCACAAGGACTGTGTTCCTCAAAAAATTTACAGCAAAAGCAGACTATAAACTATCCTACATCTACAACGCCTAAGACGCGGCACCCTGAGTCGCCTCGGAGCCGGACTGCTTAGCTTTGGCCCCGCCCTGCTACCACAGTGCATACTCAGACAGCAAATCAATGAGCTTCGGCCCATATCGCTTGCAGCGAGCAGAGTAGGCAGCAAATGCTACCTCGGATCCATCTGCGGTTGTCGGTATCCGGGAGGTGATCTGGGGCAGGTCCAGCTCCGCTCCAGCCGCCAAGGCCATCGCCAGCCCGACGGACGCGTCGATGCCCTTCTGCTTGCGCTTGTACGCCGCACGCGCTTCGGCTGACAAAGCCTCCGCCAGAGCATCCACATCATCGAGGGCCGCGCCCTTAGGGACAAGCTCCCTGTAGAAGCGGCCAAGGACCTCATTCGCCTTGGCAAGGGAACTGACGACGATGCTGCAGCGATCTTCGACCGCTGCAGTAGCATCATCTAGAGCACTACCGTGCTCTAGAGCGCTGCGGTCAAACTCGATGCCTGCGGCATCTGAGACAAAAAAAAGAGAAGACATGAAGAAAAGCAGCATAGAAGAAGACATGAAACACGAAGAAATAAGCACAAATACAATACTTACCCGAAACAGCCTTGGCAGCAGCCATGAGCTTGCCCGCCACCTCTCTCTCACGAGCAGCCGCAACAGTGGCCAGCTGCTCCTCACGATCTGCGGCCTCTTACTACAGACGCTCCTTCGCTTCGGCTGCCTTAGTCAGCTCTAGCTCGAGGCGTTCCTTCGCACCAACGGCGGCCTCGGCCTTCTTCTCCGACTGACCAAGGATCTTCTTGAGAGCGTCGACCTCACGGAGAGAAGTATTATGCTCCGCTGCATTCAAAACAAGCAAACGTTAGAGAGCAGGACCAGAATAAATGAAAGAAGCACCAAAAGCAAACAGGTACCTTGAAGCTGCCGAAGGTTAGCCTCCAGCACCAGGCGCTCCTGCACCAGCCGCTTGGCCTCCTGCACAAAAGGCTGCAGAAAAAGAAACAGCAGTAAGAAAAAGGACTTGGGGGCTACGCCCAACACAAAGGAATAAAGGCAAAATTCGCACACGAAGACACTCGGGGTCTCCCCCCGTGGCACGAAGCAGAGGTACTCACATGCTCGGATGGCGACTCCGAAGACCCGCTGGCGAAATTCTGAGGCGCAATCACCTGCACCTCCTGCACAGGAGGATCCAGAGCGGCGCTCCCCGAAGTCGCCACCGTCTGAGGAGGAGACGCAATTTTTGACTCCCCCATCATCTCCCGCGCACCATCGCTGGAGGAGTCGCGGGAGGAATTCCTGCATACGAAGCAATCAGCACAAGTGCAAAATCAAGAAGGAAAAAGGACAGTAGTATAACAAGAAACTTACGAGCCCAGTGAGCTCAGGTCGAAGACAGGAGGAGTCCTTCGGGCTCTCTTCTCCTCTTTCTTCTCCTCCTTTTTCTCTTCCTTCTTATCTTCCTTCTTCCGCTTCGCTGGCGGGTGCGGCGCTACAGCCCGCACAGGAATGGCAGGAATGGGAGAGGAAGAACCTCCATGCCCGTCATTATGACGATCAAGGCACAGAGGGTTTCTGGGAGTCGGAGGAGTCGAGGCATCCGAAGACTCGCTGGATCTCCGTGATCGTTTGCGTGTATGGTCCTCACTCGACTCGTCGGGATCTTCGGCCGGAGATCGCGCCGACGGTAGTTCGGACACGGATTCCACCACTTCATTATCCGGGGCATTCGGATACTTTTTAGGCAATGGCGGTACCATGCCCGGCACCTTGAAGCTCTACAAAACTAGAAGGGACTTTGTTAGCAAATAAAGGAAATAAATACGCAGCCGACAAAAAAGCACTACGCGCACAAATCTACACATGTGGAACAGCCAACGCCGAAGAAAACGGCAGAGTCAGCGACTTCCCAGGGATTTCCTCTCCGGCCTTGAACTTCAGCAGCGAGCGAAGGGCCCTGTCAAGATCCCCCTCGGAGATTTTCTCAGCCGAAACCCTCGTCGGATCACGGCGCCCAAAATAAAGAAACATCGGGTGCGCCCTCGCTTGGAGAGGCTGCACCCGACGCTCGAGAAACGTCCGGATGATGTCCACGCCGTTCACTTCCTTCTCCGGAATCAGCTGGAGATCCTCCACCCGATGGTAAAGGGCCTCTATTTCCGCCAGCTCGCCATCCAAGATTTTGTTTTTCTAAGACCTTTTCGGCTCAATCATTTGGGAGGGGTCAAAAGGAACAAGACCAAAATCTTGCCCAGGCACTACGGAGTCGCGGATATAAAACCATCGCCTCCGCCAGTACTGGACAGATTCGGACATGGAAAAAGAAAAGAAAAGAAGATTGGGACTAAGGGAGATGGTGCAACCCCCAATGGGATAAACACCATCCGAACCAGACTGCCTCTTCACGGAATAAAGTTTTCGGAAGAGGCCAAAGTGCGGCTCAATGCCAAGCCAGCACTCGCAAAAAGTGATGAAGCAAGCAATGTGGAGAAGAGAGTTGGGCGACAGATGATGAAGCTGAATGCCATAGAAAAAGTGCAGTCCACGGAGGAAGTTGTGGACTGGAAAAGACCCCGCTAGCGAAGCTTGCGGATATCACTCTCCCGCGTACTGATCGCCGCCAGCCACCGTCGGTGACACGGGTAGCAGTGGCGACATTCTTTCCTCCGGCGGTGCTGGTACCAATGGCAGATGACGATTTCTTCGGTTTCCCCATTGCGCTATGGCGGCGCCGACGGTGAAAGCGCAGAAGGGAAGATGGAAATGTAGAAGGAAATCCCAGCGCGCAGCAAGAATCGCTAGAGCACAAGGAGGCAGTGAAAACAAGAACTGATGCGGTGAAAACAAACCGCGGCTTTCCCCAATGATTATAACGACGAAGACGACGCACGGCAGCCGTCCATCCAGAAGACCTAACGCCAACGGCAGATCTGACCATACACGTGTCAGCATCACAACGAACCGTCGTTACCACGCCGTCCACTATGCACGGAAATCGAGGAGACGCCGTAATTATCTCCACGCCGCGCGTGACCGGTCAATTCAAGGTCAGCAAGTTGGACCCACGTTCGTCCAGTCAAGTCATCTCTGGCATAGCAGACGCTTGAGGTCATTGATCGTCAGCACTGATGTCATCAAAAGCTATACTAGCACCAACTACAATTCTTCGGCTCCACAGCTAAGAGTACTCACTCGAATCTTCGATTCGACTAAATACTCGGGGGCTACTCCTATCAGGAGCGCTGGCCACGCATCCGAAAGACGAATAAAGACAAAATATTTCTTCGAGTCCTACGTCGAGTCTACGACTCCACTACGGACTCAGGGGCTACTCCCATAGGGTGAATGGATTTAAGCATCCGAAATTTTTTGTGTCCTACGGACTTAACAACTGAACAATGTTTTGAGCTAAAGTCTCCGCTCGAGTCTACGACTCGAACAGACACTCGGGGGCTACTCCCATAGGGAGCGCTGGTCGCGCACCCTATGAAATCTTCGACTGCGATCTTTCGGATCAGCATGCAAAAACTTTTCGGCAACTCTGCCCCAACAAAACGCTGAGTGTGCAACGATCTCCTTGGACACCCGAAACACCTCCGCGGTGACAAACATTCGGATGCTGTGTCTGCGACACAAAGATAAGACCTACAGATATCATCTGATGGCCTGGCAATGCACACGACTGTGCTCTGCTAGTAAAAACCCGTGCTATTAGGTGCGATGAAAAATCCTGACGAACGCGTTGGGTACATCAATTAAAGTCACTGGAATTCCACTCCTGTAAGTCCTCCGCGACTTGAGTCGAATTACGCCAGCATATGTTCCAGTTTCGAGTTGAGGGACTCGAACCTGAGGAAGATCGTGTTTTTTCGTCCTAAGACAGTTAACTGACCCTGATCCGTCGGGTGAGTCAGGCACACGCATCGATAATCCCTACACACATACTGTTAATACATGGTTGCAACCGAAGGATTGAAGAGTCCTCAGCCGAATCTTCGATTCGACTGATCACTCGGGGGCTACTGACATGGTTGTACCCTACGGGTGCGTGACCTCCGCATACCTAGTCCAGCCCAAGGAAGGCCCATGGCGGATGTACACCGGCCCATGAAGACTTTCGGGTGGCCCAGGCCCATGACGCCTTCAGATCCTTGGAGAGCAAGACTAGAGTAGATAGGAAATTCAAAGGGGTAAAACCCTTGAACCGGTAACCGACTAGGACTATGCCCGGGACCTGCCTAAGTCTATATAAAGGCCAGGAGGGCACGACCTAGATCTCTCGACTCATACTTTCGCATACGCACCTCCACGCCAGATTGAATCTGCGCACCCCTGTAACCTTCGGTTCCGCCGTAATCAAGAGCAGACAAGCAGGAGTATGGTTTTCCCTCCGGGGGCCTGAACCTGGGTAAATCTCGTGTCCCCTGGTTGCTTCTCTGTTAACCGTTCCACGATCTCCAGCATCCCCATCTTCTCCAAAACCCAAGTCCATAACAATGGGCATTGACGAGTCGAAACCTCGTCACTGGGCCCTGCGTTGGATAAGCCGGCACACATCCGCACCGGTCTGCGTTTTATCCCAATCGCCAGGTAGGTCTTTGCCGAGTCGATTCGGAACAACGTTTCATAGTTGTCTTGAGTTGCTAATCATGCCTTTTTTGCAGGACTGGTGTGAAGAAGATTGGTCACCCTTCTGTGGCCAAGGTACCACCAGTCGCCACGGGAGGGTAGGTTGATCCTTCGAAGAAGAGGAAGGGTGAAGAGGCTGAGGCGCCCGCGGAGGGCACGAAGAAGAAGAAGGGCAATGACTCCATCATAATATTGGATGATCCAGCCGACACGCCGAGCGAAGCTCCGACTGGAGTTGACATGGACGTGGAGGCCGAAGTGGACGTGGGGTCGTAGCCGAGTGAGCTGACCGTGTTGGTTGGGGCGTTGGAGCCCGCGATTAGTGCTTCAGGGGTGGCGGCGATGCTTCCCCGCTTCATGGCGAAGGCCTCTGCCGTGGTAGCTATGACACAGTCGCCTCAGGTGCCTGAAGTTTTAGACGTGGATGTTGGGCAGCGTCGCGGGTGAACATCCTTCGTGATGCCTTCAGTGGACGTCGTCGAGCTGCACAACATGCTTGGCATAGCCATCCAGGTATGTCCAGTCCCCGAGGATCCGCTCGCTGAATTTCAGTGGGTAGATTTTGATTTCTTTTGCATTCCAATCCCCAAGTGGCTAGTCACTGAATTTCAGAGGCTAGGCACTTAGGAAATTTTTGGTGTTCCAGTCCCCGAGTAGCTAGGCGATGAATTTCATCAGCTGGGCACTTAGGAAATTTTGGTGTCCTTTTACGTGTGTTTTCTTTCTTCAGGGCCTTCAGCTTGAATCGGTGGATCGGCTAGCCACGAAGGAGAGCTTGGAGCGCGACCTCCGATCCATGCAGGAGGTGAACCAGCAGCTTCAGGAGACTGCATGTAGGTGTTTCGAGTACCTGTCAATTCTGTTGCATTTGTTGGTTGGAATCTCACTGTGATTTTCGTTGTAGAGGAGCACTCCGCCATGGTTGCCAAGGCCCGCGAGGGTCTTGTCCCAGCCGTCGAGTTGGATGTTTCCAAATCTTTGTTGACCGTCTCGGAGAGGCGGGTTGCGGAGCTGGAGAGGTATCTTAAAGCTGCGAAGGCTGAAGCGAGCTCGTCGGAGGAGACGGCCAAGGCCGATGTCGCTGCAACAACGGACGAGCGGAAGGTCTCCAACGCTCTTGTCGCGGGGTGTCAGGTCTTCAAGACTTCACTATTGGGCTTTGCCGTCCACTCCTTGGTGAGTTTTGAATCGGGTAGCTATGTCAGCTAGTACCCAAGCGGGCGAGTCCCCAAGCAGGCGAGTCGCCAAGCGGGCGGGTCGCTATGCCATGGAGTCCCCGAGCGGGTGAGGCTAAAGTTGTGTGTCCTTCTTATTCTCACTTGGCATTGTTTGCATGGAGGATATGTGCGGAGGACCCTGAAGTGCAGTCGTATGACGCTAAGCAGTGTGTGACAACACTGGTGGACTCGGCCACCCTTTCGGCGACGTGCATTCGCGCCGTCCTCCAAGAGATCTCGCCCATAGAGGTGATCCCCAGCGAGTTGACAGAGGTATGGAGAAACCTGGAGAAGGCACCAGTGGTGGTTGAGTATATGTCGTGGTCGGTGTTCCGTCCAAGAGCCGCGACTGCGCTGAGCCTTGGGCTCACGCATTGCCCCGAGACTTCGACCTCGACGATGTCACCAATGGGTACCCGTCTGTGACCGGATCGGTGGAAATCTCTGAGGTTCTGAAGCTGACTGCCAAGGTGGCAACATAATCCGAGTGGGTGCTATCCATGGGCAATCTGTTGCCATACCAGGAGACGGAGGTGGCGCCGAATGACCCTGAGCTAGCGCATCGTGACCTCAAGACGGAGCAGCCATTCCGGTCGGCGATGGCGAATAGCCTGACGACGTATCCACAGAATCTGTGGATGCCCTTCATTCGGGTACGTGGTAAAGACGACACGTCGACCTCGAAGCTTGCGGAGTAGAGACATGCCGAGTGGCTTTTGTATTAGTACAAGTAAATCTGTAACAATCGTTCTCTGTGAACAATATATTTGCTGCATAAGGGAACGGGAATTTGTTAAGTCAGGTTTGATTTTGACTTTGATGTGTTTGTTGAGCGAGTCCGTGAGCGCGTCTGCCCTTTAATGGGGTTTACCTCGTGTTTCTGTATGCTTATTTGTTTGACATTGTTAGTTAGTTAGTTTGGGTCGACTCGCCGTGGCTTGGAAAGCCAGTCGCTTGGCGACCCCAACGGGTGCTCTATACTTAGCCGTTTTCCCAGGCTAGAACTGGGTCGGTTGGGCGAGTCCCCGAGTGTGGTACTTAGTTGTTCTAGTCGCATGCCCAATGTAGGTGAGGACAAAGCGCATTGTATGTGGCGCATCACTCCACCTGGCTCGGGGAGCCAGTCGCGTGGCGAGGACCTGTCAGCCACTCCTGGCTTGGAGGAGGGGAAATGTCCCCTTGGCTTGGAGGTGAAGTCGATGGCTTCCCGTTGAGGAAACGACTTTTTCCCGTCTCTTGGAGAGAAAGTGTTCTCGTTCAGCTTCAACACCCAAGTGTTGGTGCGTGGGTGTGCCCTAGGTTGGGTGCTCGCCGAGATGCCTCTGGCCCTATGGAGCTTTCCCTCAAAGAGAAACTTGCTTTGGAGGCCTCACGAAGGACTCTCCTTGATGCTTGGTGAGGAAGGCTCTTTGAGTATTGGTGAATGTCTTGAAATGGAGGCCTAGCGGCAGATGGTCCAGGTACCCTGGTTACCACTGGACCGATAGTATTCCCCGCCCCCTGGGCCGCGTGTGTCTCGGATACGAAGGGGTAGGGGACCTAAAGCTGCTAGGCCTGATTGAAACAAACTGTCCGACTGATCTCCACCACAGAAGCTGAATCTGAGCGATCTGGCACCATTAGATCTAGGAACTTCCACAGGTGAGAGACATAGAAACTGCGCATGCGGTTCAAAACAAAATTTCTCCAATATGAGGTTTTCACTTCCCAAAATCTCCACCACCACTACATCCGTCTGATCCCAAGCTGCTGGCATTGTCCCTACTTCTGATAGTTTCGATTTTCCTGCATGTTCTCTCTTGCGACTGATCATGGCTCAAAAGAAAGGCAGGGACGCCCCGAAGGGTGAAACCTCCTCCCGAAGTGCACGAGCGGGGCCCTTCATAGCCCTTGTGATGTCCAACTTTGTCAACTAGGAGGGTCTCCTCAAGATTCTTCACCTAGTGGATGGAGCTCATATCGAGTCGGGGGTTACCACAATCTTCCCTGCAGCAATGATGGCCCCGAGGCTCACAACTTCCATGTCACCTCTCTCCTTGTATCATCTTCAAGTGGGGTTGTCCCCCTTTTCCTCCTTATTCCTCGATATCATGGAGCACTATCAAATCCAGGTGCTACACTTGACCCATGGCTCCACTGCCTTTATTGCCATCTTCTCTTTTCTTTGTGAATCCTTCCTGGGAGTGAGGCCTACGATGGCTCTATTCAAGCATTTCTACCATTTGTGCCTTGCCACGGGAGACCAGTGCTCGGGGTGCGTTGCCTTTGCTACAGCTGCGTGTATGGAGAGGGTGTTTATCCCCATGCTGCGGCTGAGAGATACTGAAGCCTTTTGATCAACCTACGTATGGGTGGACACCCGAGCACTGAACCCTTGATTTGAGGTTACCACGGCGCCTACTCAGGAAATCGACTCGTGGAGGCGGTATCGAGCCCTTGGTGGTGGGATGACTAAGGTCGCTGTGCGACTCAAGCTTCTCCATGACAGTGGCTTGACGGGTGAGATCGTCTTCCAGGAGTTCCCCACGAGGAGGATTGTCCATCTCCAAGCCCACACGAAGGGGATGTGGGTGTACGGTCTCTAGGGTGACCGGACTAAAGATCACCTGGACATCCTCAGGCCTAAGGTTGCCGCGAAGATGACTTATATTTGTACAGGAAAGGCGAAGGTGCCCGCTCCACCCTAGGAGGCTCTTCTGCTATACCAGATGACACCATGAAACCTTTGTTGGAGATATGCCCTAGAGGCAATAATAAATGTAGTTATTATTATATCTTTGTGTTTATGATAAATGTTTACATTCATGCTATAATAGTATTAAGAAGGAAACATTAATACTTGTGTGATTTGTAAACTTAAAATAGAGTCCCTAGTAAAGCCTCTTTATAATACTAGCTTGTTGGTTAATAAATGATTATGGTTTCCCTATCATGAACATTGAGATGTTATTAACAACAAGATCATATCGTTAGGAGAATGATATGGTGGACATACTCCTATAGATAAGCGTAGCATAAAGATCAAGTCATTTTAATAGTTCAATTGCTATATGCTTTTTGATACATAGTAACCTAATTCCTTCGACCATGAGATCATGTATATCACCTTTACCGGATGGATGCTTTGATGACATCAAACACCACACCGTAACTAGGTGGCTATAAAGGTGGCATTGAGTGTTCGGAAAGTATTGGTTGAGACACATGGATAAAGAGTGGGATTTGTCCATCCATATGACGGATAGATATACTCTGGGCCCTCTCGGTGAAATGTCATCCAATTAGCTTGCAAGCATGTGACTGGCTCACAAGGGATCACATATCACGGGAACGATAAAAGAGTACTTATCAGTAACGAGGTTGAACTAGGTATGCAGAGATACCGACGATCATAAACTCGGATAAGTAAACTATCGTGAGACAAAGGGAAATTGGTATCGTATGTAAGTGGTTCATTTGATCGCAAAGTAATCGTAGAAATATGTGGGAGCCATATGAATTTCCAGATTCCTCTATTGGTTATTGTTCGGAGAAGTGTCTTGATCATGTCCGCATAATTCACGAACCGTAGGGAGACACACTTAAGGATTCGACGTTGTTTGAGTAGTTATGGAATGATGAGTAAGAGACCGAATGTTGTTCGGAGTCTCGGATGGAATCCGGGATATCACGAGGAGATCCGGAATGGTCCGGAGAATAAGATTCATATAAGGAAAGTCCTGTTTCGGGGTTGGAGAATGGTTCCGGTGTTTTCATCGGGAATGTTCTAGAAGGTTCCGGAATGTCCGGCACTCCGAAGGGGAAGGGTACATGAATGTGTCATACCAAGTTGGAATGATTGCATCATGTACTAGGTGTCATCGCTAAACAAAAAAGGGTTTAATCAAATCCTAGTTTGAAAAGTCAAACGCCAATTTGAAAAGTCAAACGACTATTTTGGGAAGTGGAGGGGAAGGTGGAAACCGAGTTGGGGAGGAGTTCCTCCCCTCCACCGCCGGCCCCCTTGGGAAACCGAGTTGGGGAGGGGCTCCCCTCCCCTGTCGCGCCCCCTCCACCTATATAAGGAGGGGCAGGGCTGCCCCTCCTAGCACCCAACACCACCACCCCGCAAACCCTAGCCCTAGCCACCGGCTCCTCCTGCAGCCGCCGCCGCCTAGCTAACCCTAGCCGTCGGCCAAGCCTCCTCCTTGGTGTGTCTAAACCCTAGATCGCCGAGGAGCTCTCTGATAGTCCACCATACTCGCTCCGGCTTAAGGCGAAGCCCTGCGAGATCTCCCCTCTACTTCCGTTACCACGCCGTTATGCTGCCGGAATCACGAGGAGAGTGCTACAACCTCCGCTGCCTGCTGGAACAAGGGAGAGGAAGGTCTTCGTCGAGTACCGAACGTGTGACCGACTGCGGGAGCGCTGCCGGAACGCAGCGCCGGAAGGATCGTCTACGCGATCTTGAGATCGGGAAGAGTACGACTACATCACCCACGAGAATCCTCTCTCGTTAAACACTTTGGAATCTTCGAGGGTGAGTTATTCCATCGACTCGTTGCTACAATCTAGTAGATAGATCTTGGCTTGTTTGTTTGTATGCGATAGAAATTTTTTGTTTTCCATGCTACGAAACCCTACAGTGGTATCAGAGCCGTGTCTATATGTAGATCTGTTGCACGAGTAGAACACAATGGTCATTATGGGCGTTGATGCTTTTATTGTCGATTGCTTCTTGTGTACTTTGCATCTTGCGGGATGTTGGGATTTAGCGGCCCGGGCTAACCTTACATGACATAGTTCATGAGACTTGCTCCACGCTTGACATGCAACTTGTATTGCATAAGTGGCTTTGCGGGTGCCTGTTTCTCCCAGCATAGTTAAGATTCAATTTACAACGGGTGATTAACAATGCTAGTATCAATGTTGTGGTTCTTGTTCGTAAGTTAGAACGACACTTATTGAAAGCCCCAAACCACGTAAAACATGCAAAGAAAGTAGAGGCGTCTAACTTTGTTTTGCAGGGGTGTGCAGTGATGTGATATGGCCATGATTGTGATTATATTTGATGTATGCAATGTTCCTTATTGTAAGTTGGCAACCGACAGGAGCCATATGGTTGTCTTTAATTTATGTTAAGACCCGCGTGTCTATTCAAAGTAGTTGTAATAGTTGAAGCCGGTGGATGACAACCATGGAGAAGCGTCATTGATCTTGATGCAATGCCGGTGATGATGGAGATCATGTTCGTGCTTGAAGATGGAGATCGGAAGCACAAACAAGAAAGGCCATATCATATCACATACTATGAATTGCATGTGATGTTAATCCTTTATGCATCTTGTATTGCTTAGTTAACGACGGTAGCATTATAAGATGATCCCTCAAGTCATAAAGTGTTCAACCTTAGTTAGCACCGTTGCTAAAGCTTGTTGTTTCGAAGCACCACGTGATGATCGGGTGTGTTAGATTTCTCAAGTGTATACAACGTGAGCAAGCCAGATTTTCTCATGCGGAAGCTAAGGTTTGATCTTGACAAGCCTAGAATGTACAGACATGGTATCGGAACACGGATCACCGAAAGGTAAAGCATGAATCATATAGTAGATATGATGAACATGTCGATTGTTCGCCATTGAAACTATATCAACTCTCGTGATGATCGGTGTTGATATGGTGGATTTGGTTTGTGTGATCACTAAAACAATGTGAGGGATATTGTTTTGAGTGGGAGTTCACCTAGATTAATTTAACTATTAATTAGAACTCAATTTGTCATAAACTTAGTCTAAACTATTGCAAATATGTTTTAGATCAATGGCGGCCCCTACCATCAATTTTAATGTGTTCCTAGAGAAAGAAAAGTTGAAAAACAATGGAAGCAACTTCGCGGATTGGTTCCGCAATTTGAGGATTGTCCTCACAGCTGGTAATTTGACCTATGTGCTGGATGCACCGCTGGGTGACCCACCTGCAGCTACTGCTACCGATGAAGTAAAGAATGTTTACCTTGCTCGGAAGACTCAGTACTCCACAGTTCAGTGTGCTATCTTGTATGGTTTAGAATCAGAGCTTCAAAAAAGGTTTGAGAATTCAGACCCACATGATATTGTCCGTGATCTCAAATTGATCTTTGAGACTCACGCGGCAATTGAGAGCTATGAGGCTTCTGAAAAGTTCTTTAACTGCAAGATGGAAGAGGGCAGCTCCGTCAGTGAGCATGTGCTTAAGATGTCTGGGCACGCAAATAAACTTCAAAGCTTGGGTATAGTGATTCCTAATGCTTTGGGGATTTACCGTGTCCTCGAATCACTACCACCAAGTTACAAGAACTTTGTGATGAACTACAATATGCAAAACATGAACAAGCAGTTGCCAGAACTGTTTGCTATGTTAAAATCTGCAGAAGTGGAGATCAAGAAAGAGCACCAAGTGTTGATGGTCAATAAGACCACCAAATTCAAGAAAGGCAGGTCTAAGCAAAAGGGACACTTCAAGAAGGGTGGTAAGAAAGTTACCGCGCCGACGAAGAAGACCAAGGCTGGGCCTAAGCCTGATACTGAGTGCTTTTACTGCAAGGGAGAAGGTCACTGCAGCGGAATTTCCCAAAGTACTTGGCGGATTTGAAGAACGGCAACATCAAGAAGAAAGGTATATCCGATATACATGTTATTGATGTGTATCTCACTAGTACTCGTAGTAGTGCCTGGGTATTTGACATTGGTTCGGTTGCTCATATTTGTAACTCGAAACAGGTGCTACAGAATAAACGGAAGCTAGCGAAGAACGAGGTGACGATGCGCATGGGAAACGGATCGAAGGTTGATGTGATCGCGGTCGGCACGCTACCCCTTCATCTACCATCGGGATTAGTTTTATACTTAAATAATTGTTATTTGGTGCCTGTGTTAAGCATGAACATTATATTGGGATCTTGTTTATTGCGAGACGGTTACTTGTTGTCACATCCCAAGATTTTCCAAATCTTGTAATGTGAAAAATAAATGAATAAAATAAAACTTTGTTTGATTTTCAGAGCCAGAAGAAACTTTTTGAATCCAATTGGAAATCTTCAAACCAATTTGAATTAAATAAATCCTAAAGGGATTTATAAGGATAAACGTTTATTAAAGGAAATTAAAATATTTTGGAATTACTATTTTGGATCTTTTAATAAAAGATTTGGTTTTCAAAAGAAAAGGTGGATTCATAAATAAAGATTATTTTATAAAGCCAAATTAAACCTTGGCCAAGCTTTGGAATTAAAACATTTCGTTTGGAATAAAAATAGCAAAGGTTTATTTAAATAAATTAATAAGGATTTAATATCCAATTTTATCTAAATAAAAGGTTTTACCATTTTAATTAAAACATCAAAAACTTATTAAATTATTTTAAATAAGTTTTCCAAATATTTTATATTCTCAAATAAAATCTACTGAAGTGTTTTGGCTTTATTTTAGATTTCAAAATAAATATTTTAAATAAAATAAATCCTAGTTGATTTAATAATGAAGGTCTATCGTATTTAATTATTAATGGACCCTAAAATAAAAGGTTATTTTGTTGCAAACAAGTTTCCAAGTATTCTTTATTTCCAAATAAAACCTACTGATTTGGTTTTGAAAATATTTGGATTTCAGATGGAGATTTTGTTAATTAAATCAAACCCTATTTTATTAAATAACTAAAGATCCATTTTATTTAATTAAAGAATGAATCCTAAAAAGAATAAAAATTATTATTTTATTTTGGAATTTGGTTATGTTGATAAACAGAACCAAATTCAAAGTTTTAAAGTCTGGTAATTGTTTGATTTGATTTGATTGTTGTTTGTTGTTTGAATTTCAAATCAGAAATTAGATTCAGGAAAAAAAAGAAAAAAAATTCAGAATAGGAAAAAAAAATGATGAGGTTAGGTCGACCCAACCCAGCAGCCCACTAAAGCCCAGAAACAGCCCAGCTATTCCTCCCCGAGGAAAAAATGATTCGCACGCAGTATCAAACCCACAGAGAGAATGACTGGTGGACCTCCCCCTCATTTCTTTTCTCACTGCCAGGTAGACCCCACTCCCCCTGTTCATCGTCCACACCCGCGCGACCTGTTCTTCCTCTCTCGTCGCTGTTTCCTGTAGTGATTCCGCGCCTTAATTCGTCTTAACGCGACCACCGTTACTTGCTTCGATCACGCAGACTTAATCGCCCATTCCTCCTCTACATTTCCCCTCTGACACCCCGCGCTGGCACGCCCCCAGACCTCCCCAATTTCCTCCCCGAGCACCCTCTGCTCCGACGAGGTTCGGTGTCGATTCCGGCCAAGTATCACCACCCCTTGCCTCCCTGACCTCGCACCCAGACTCACCACTTCTTGGCGCATCTCCCAGTACCTTTCGTTCGACCGTGGGCGCCCCAGAGCGTCGGCTACGTCAAGCTTCCGAACGCCGCCGCATCTGCAACCTCTCCGACGACCTCCCCCGGTAAGCACTGACCGCCCCGCGTCTTCTCGATCACGCAAACATCCTTGCCTTGGTCTTGCGCGCCTAACCATGCCCCTGTCTTGCCTTAGGGCGATCTACAACGTCGCCTTCGACCGTGGACAGAGCCGTCTGACGCCGTTGCAAACTCCGGTGAGCGATTCCACCTGACCCCGTGCGCCCCTTGCCACGACGAACACACGCCGAGCATCACCACGTCCTCGCGACCTCGGTGAGCCTACTTCCTTCCTCTCTCGCTTCCTGTTCTCGCCGTTACGCCGTAGCCAGAGCACCGCCCCCGCGCGCCACCGTTGAGCGCCGCCAGTTCTTGACCAGGCAGTAGCAACCGTTCGATTTAGATCAGAGAGACGAGATTAGATCACTTAAACTCGAAAGGGTACGCAGCCAGTGCTGTGCGATGCAACTTGATCTAACGGCCTGCAGCCCGCGATCCACCCGAACCGATATTGTCCAGTTAAAACACGACGCGTGGCCAGATAGGTTTAAAACAGAAGATTGAAATCTGATTAAGTTGTGAATTTCAAACCCTTGTAACTTTGGATTCACACGTCCAAAAATTACAAATTTTATTTCGTTGGGTTCAGGAGAGCAAGCCCTAGCCAACCATACCTTTGGTTTAGTAAATAGTATCTGTTAGTTTGCTTGTTTTTGCAGATATTTTTGTGTGCTTGTTTAGATTAGAAAAATTGTTTAAAAATGTTTTTAGGGTTAAAACCTTTGCAAAATGGTTTGTTGTAAACTCACTGACCCTAGGAACCAACCCTTGGTGTTAAAAATGATTTTGGTAAAATTTAGGTTGGATTATTTGACTTAGCCATTTTCTAGCCAAATAAAATTATTGATTTTATTATGAAAATGTTTTTGCAAAGAAAACTTTGGGAAAATGTTTTGGACCAAACCTACTGACCCAAAACACCAAGTTTTGCAATGGCAACTCATTTGGTGAAAAACATAAAGTTTTACTTTGATAAAAATATTTTTCACCACATAAAATGATGATTGGATTTAAAAATGGTTTATGGACAAAACCCTTTTGCAAATGACCTTGCCAATTTGGAAAATGACCAATTTGGAACTCACAAAACTTAGAAGCCTAGTGGAGACCACCTTTGCAATTAGAACCATCTCTTACATGCTTACATGCATGACTTAGATTTTAGATCCCATAGTTTTATGTGTGTGTGAAATGTTGTTTGATTGATTACTTGGAATGCTAGTTGATTTGGTGTTTGCTTGATTGATTATAGTGAAATTAGCAAAGTGTGAGACTAGCAAGATCAAGGAGTGAACCACCATTCTCTACCAAAAAGGCAAGTTACAATATCATCTAAAGTCCTACTATTTTCATTATACTTAGTGGATTTTGAAAACATGCATGAAAAGAATTTCTATACTTATGCTATGCTAAATCCTAATAGGATTCCCTATATATTCCTTAGAGAAAATATTGCAGTTGTTACATGCTTAGCCATGCTATATATATTTTGAAAAGAGATACATGTTGAGATTTTACAAAGGTTGAGAAAAGGACTTGTGTTTTACATAATAAAACAAGGACTCAGTGAACCACCTGGGTGGCCAAGGATACTTTGAGTATTGGAGAAGGTGGCAACAAAAGGAACCATGTCTATGGCAATCTCTTTGTGTTGTGCTCCAAAAGAAACCACCCAGGAAACTTAGAGATTGAACATGTTTCTCCAATTGTGGCTTTCGTGTGCAACCACATGCTATTATGGCTCTGGCTTAGTCAACTACGTTGGGAAGACTCATGCACTGTCCTCAGTTAACTGGACATGGGGACCTGGAATCCTACATGGGTGCTGAAGGCAAGCTAGCAATGGTGTATGGGAGGACCCTTTGGAAAGACTTCGTCACATTCTCAATCTGCCAGTACTCCATCTTGGTGAGAACTAATCCAGTAGGCCACAGGTGGCAAAAGGATGGGATTGTGACATGTGGGTAAAGTGTACTCCTTCTGCAGAAGATAATAAAATCTAAGTACTTAGCCGTGTCCCCGGTTATGGACAATACTGAGCAACTAAAGTTTGAACTATGGGAGATCTCGACATTCTAATTTCTAAAAGAAAACTTTTAAGGACTTGATGCACTTGGGGTTACCAAGGAGCTCAAGAGACTTTGACAAAACTTGATGTACTTGGGGTTACCAAGGAACTCAAGAGATTTGATGAAAACATGAACACTTGGGGTTACCAAGGAACTCATGAGATTTTTATAAAACTTGTTGCACTTGGGGTTACCAAGTAGCTCAAGGGATTTTGACAAGGATTTGAACACTTGAGTTTCTACCAAGGAGTTCAAGGAACTTGGAAAAGAGATTTGACAAAGGACCAAACCCATTTTTAAAAGATCGGATAAATTTTGCTTTATGCAAATGAGCCTAAAACTCTACTTAGCCAAATATGCATGTAATGTTAGGATCCACTTATATTCCACATAATAGTGAAACTTGCCAATACAATTCAAATGTATTGACCCTTGTGGCTGTAACTTTTAATGTTGCAGGTTTGATTGTTTTAGTAAAGATTGATTGAATAGGATTACAAAGCCTACAACCAGCATTTGCCTGTTGCACTTTGAAGATGAAGGACCCCATGACTATAGTTATTCCGCTGCAATGTAATGTAATAGCCAAATGAGCTATGTAAGATGTAATAAAATTTTGTTATTCCTGGTTATAAAGTTATATTATGACCTTTGTTTCTTGATATTACATCTTAACTATGGATGCTAGCTATTGATCCAGGGACTAGCATTGTAAACGCAGGGGACTCCACCTTATGTTGTATAAAGGTTGGGACACTCCCTCTACAGATGGTATCAGAGCATTGTGTTGCCTGTAGGATTTTGTAAACCTAGGATTGGACAAAAACCCTTAGAAAAATAGGAGTTGTATTTTGATCCAAAAACTTATTTACAATAATACTTGTAAAATCTTTCCTCAGCCATTTTGGTTTCAACCCCACATCTCTTCTACTTCAACTTGATGGAAAAACCTACCCCATGGCCAAAGACTACACCATGTGCAAAGGATGACTTCAACTTCTTCAACTCTAATGACTTCAACTTCTTTAACTCTAATGACTTCAACATCTTCAGCATATTCACCAAGGACTTCCAACTTGGATATCACTAAGGACTACAAGTAAGACAAGGAATCTTGCACAAGAATTAGAGACTGAGGGAATGCAAAAGTTAGAAAGAGCTTACATCACTTGAAGTTTTGTGACCAAGAGTTTTTCTCAAGGAAACCATGATCCCAAGTAAGAAGAAGCAACCAAGAATGATGGAAAGATCACAAGTGAACCATATAGATGGACCACCATATTTTAGTTAAGTCAAACCCACCAATTTATGTGGTGTAACAAAAATATTTTGTTGACTAAGTATGTGCTTGAACCTTGTCTGAGTGAAATGTTTGGTTTGTGATTGCATGCACATTGCTTGTGTGAATTGTGATGTGTGTGCTTAGAAATATTTCCATAGAAATATCTTGCCTACTCTAATTTCCATTCAACCCAAACAGATGACTACTCCAAAAGACTCCAAGGTTGATGACACCAACACCAACCAAGAGGACAGCATGAAAGAGCTCATAGCAACCGAGAACCATTTAAACCAACTGACAGCTCAGTTCATAGCCAACAATAGTGATCAAGATCCAGCACTGCAAAAGTTTTTAGAGGAACAAACCCAACTGATGCTTAAGGTGACTAATCAAATGATCAACATGGAAGAAAACTATCCCAAAAGAGTATATGACAACAAGGATGACAAAAATATTATTCTAGATGGATCCCCAGCTTGCATTATTTGTGGAGACAAGGATCATACTTACAAGGAGCATGAAGATCAATGCCCTAACTGTGAAGAAAATCATCCTGTTGGACAATGTCCCACCTCTCAAGCTACTTGTTACCTTTGTGAAGGAAATGACCATGTTCCTATCCAATGCCCCATCTATTCCATGGTGGAACAAAGGAAACAAGAAGGATCCAAGTATGCCAAGAATGTTGATGGCAAAGGAAAAGGACCACTTATACCTCCAAACAAGACAACCCAATTCAAAGGATCAAAGAAACCCAAGAAGCAAAAGATAGACAAAAGCCATGTGCAATGTCATCAGTGTAAGGAAATGGGACACTATTCTGGTGAATGCCCAAGGAACCCGAAGAATAAAGGGATTGGCCAAGTAGTGTGCAACAACTGTAGAGAGCTAGGCCATTATGTAGCAACTTGTCCACAAGAGCCACGTAAAGAACTCAAGGACATCCATTGTTTCAACTACAAGAACCCAGGACATTATGCAAGCAACTGTCCAGAAAAGATGAAGAACAAGTTGAACAAGCCTATGGAGAAACTCAACCTTGGCCCATGAGTCAAGTATGGAAACAAAGGACACAATGCAAATGTTTGCTTAGAGAAATTTTCCCCAGGATCCCAAGAAGGACAATATGTAATTTTTGTTTGAGAATTTTTAAGGGTGGTAGTACCCTAGTTGTTTTGAGCCAACTTGTAACCCTAGCCTCCCCAAATCTCGGGACGAGATTTATTTTAAGGGTGGTAGCCTGTCACATACCAAGATTTTCCAAATCTTGTAATGTGAAAAATAAATGAATAAAATAAAACTTTGTTTGATTTTCAGAGCCAGAAGAAACTTTTTGAATCCAATTGGAAATCTTCAAACCAATTTGAATTAAATAAATCCTAAAGGGATTTATAAGGATAAACGTTTATTAAAGGAAATTAAAATATTTTGGAATTACTATTTTGGATCTTTTAATAAAAGATTTGGTTTTCAAAAGAAATGGTGGATTCATAAATAAAGATTATTTTATAAAGCCAAATTAAACCTTGGCCAAGCTTTGGAATTAAAACATTTTGTTTGGAATAAAAATAGCAAAGGTTTATTTAAATAAATTAATAAGGATTTAATATCCAATTTTATCTAAATAAAAGGTTTTACCATTTTAATTAAAACATCAAAAACTTATTAAATTATTTTAAATAAGTTTTCCAAATATTTTATATTCTCAAATAAAACCTACTGAAGTGTTTTGGCTTTATTTTAGATTTCAAAATAAATATTTTAAATAAAATAAATCCTAGTTGATTTAATAATGAAGGTCTATTGTATTTAATTATTAATGGACCCTAAAATAAAAGGTTATTTTGTTTTAAACAAGTTTCCAAGTATTCTTTATATCCAAATAAAACCTACTAATTTGGTTTTGAAAATATTTGGATTTCAGATGGAGATTTTGTTAATTAAATCAAACCCTATTTTATTAAATAACTAAAGATCCATTTTATTTAATTAAAGAATGAATCCTAAAAAGAATAAAAATTATTATTTTATTTTGGAATTTGGTTATGTTGATAAACAGAACCAAATTCAAAGTTTTAAAGTCTGGTAATTGTTTGATTTGATTTGATTTTTGTTTGTTGTTTGAATTTCAAATCAGAAATTAGATTCAGGAAAAAAAAGAAAAAAGATTCAGAATAGGAAAAAAAAATGATGAGGTTAGGTCGACCCAACCCAGCAGCCCACTAAAGCCCAGAAACAGCCCAGCTATTCCTCCCCGAGGAAAAAACGATTCGCACGCAGTATCAAACCCACAGAGAGAATGACTGGTGGACCTCCCCCTCATTTCTTTTCTCACTGCCAGGTAGACCCCACTCCCCCTATTCATCGTCCACACCCGCGCGACCTGTTCTTCCTCTCTCGTCGCTGTTTCCTGCAATGATTCCGTGCCTTAATTCGTCTTAACGCGACCACCGTTACTTGCTTCGATCACGCAGACTTAAAATCTCCCATGCCTCCTCTACATTTCCCCTCTGACACCCCGCGCTGGCACGCCCCCAGACCTCCCCAATTTCCTCCCCGAGCACCCTCTGCTCCGACGAGGTTCGGTGTCGATTCCGGCCAAGTATCACCACCCCTTGCCTCCCTGACCTCGCACCCAGACTCACCACTTCTTGGCGCATCTCCCAGTACCTTTCGTTCGACCGCGAGCGCCCCAGAGCGTCGGCTACGTCAAGCTTCCGAACGCCGCCGCGTCTGCAACCTCTCCGACGACCTCCCCCGGTAAGCATTGACCGCCTCGCGTCTTCTCGATCACGCAAACATCCTTGCCTTGGTCTTGCGTGCCTAACCATGCCCCTGTCTTGCCTTAGGGCGATCTACAACGTTGCCTTCGACCGTGGACAGAGCCGTCTTACGCCGTTGCAAACTCCGGTGAGCAATTCCACCTGACCCCGTGCGCCCCTTGCCACGACGAACACACGCTAAGCATCACCACGTCCTCGCGACCTCGGTGAGCCTACTTCCTTCATCTCTCGCTTCCTGTTCTCGCCATTACGCCGTAGCCAGAGCACCGCCACCGCGCGCCACCGTTGAGCGCCGCCAGTTCTTGACCAGGCAGTAGCAACCGTTCGATTTAGATCGGAGAGACGAGATTAGATCACTTAAACTCGAAAGGGTACGCAGCCAGTGTCGTGCGATGCAACTTGATCTAACGGCCTGCAGCCCGCGATCCACCCGAACCGATACTGTCCAGTTAAAACACGACGCGTGGCCAGATAGGTTTAAAACAGAAGATTGAAATCTGATTAAGTTGTGAATTTCAAACCCTTGTAACTTTGGATTCACACATACAAAAATTACAAATTTTATGTCGTTGGGTTCAGGAGAGCAAGCCCTAGCCAACCATACCCTTGGTTTAGTAAATAGTATCTGTTAGTTTGCTTTTTTTTGCAGATATTTTTGTGTGCTTGTTTAGATTAGAAAAATTGTTTAAAAATGTTTTTAGGGTTAAAACCTTTGCAAAATGGTTTGTTGTAAACTCACTGACCCTAGGAACCAACCCTTGGTGTTAAAAATGATTTTGGTAAAATTTAGGTTGGATTATTTGACTTAGCCATTTTCTAGCCAAATAAAATTATTGATTTTATTATGAAAATGTTTTTGCAAAGAAAACTTTGGGAAAATGTTTTGGACCAAACCTACTGACCCAAAACACCAAGTTTTGCAATGGCAACTCATTTGGTGAAAAACATAAAGTTTTGCTTTGATAAAAATATTTTTCACCACATAAAATGATGATTGGATTTAAAAATGGTTTATGGACAAAACCCTTTTGCAAATGACCTTGCCAATTTGGAAAATGACCAATTTGGAACTCACAAAACTTAGAAGCCTAGTGGAGACCACCTTTGCAATTAGAACCATCTCTTACATGCTTACATGCATGACTTAGATTTTAGATCCCATAGTTTTAGGTGTGTGTGAAATGTTGTTTGATTGATTACTTGGAATGCTAGTTGATTTGGTGTTTGCTTGATTGATTGTAGTGAAATTAGCAAAGTGTGAGACTAGCAAGATCAAGGAGTGAACCACCATTCTCTACCAAAAAGGCAAGTTACACTATCATCTAAAGTCCTACTATTTTCATTATACTTAGTGGATTTTGAAAACATGCATGAAAAGAATTTCTATACTTATGCTATGCTAAATCCTAATAGGATTCCCTATATATTCCTTAGAGAAAATATTGCAGTTGTTACATGCTTAGCCATGCTATATATATTTTGAAAAGAGATACATGTTGAGATTTTACAAAGGTTGAGAAAAGGACTTGTGATTTACATAATAAAACAAGGACTCAATGAACCACCTGGGTGGCCAAGGATACTTTGAGTATTGGAGAAGGTGGCAACAAAAGGAACCATGTCTATGGCAATATCTTTGTGTTGTGCTCCAAAAGAAACCACCCAGGAAACTTAGAGATTGAACATGTTTCTCCAATTGTGGCTTTCGTGTGCAACCACATGCTATTATGGCTCTGGCTTAGTCAACTACATTGGGAAGACTCATGCACTGTCCTCAGTTAACTGGACATGGGGACCTGGAATCCCACATGGGTGCTGAAGGCAAGCTAGCAATGGTGTATGGGAGGACCCTTTGGAAAGACTTCATCACATTCTCAATCTGCCAGTACTCCATCTTGGTGAGCACTAATCTAGTAGGCCACTGGTGGCAAAAGGATTGGATTGTGACATGTGGGTAAAGTGTACTCCTTCTGCAGAAGATAATAAAATCTAAGTACTTAGCCGTGTCCCCGGTTATGGACAATACTGAGCAACTAAAGTTTGAACTATGGGAGATCTCGACATTCTAATTTCTAAAAGAAAACTTTTAAGGACTTGATGCACTTGGGGTTACCAAGGAGCTCAAGAGACTTTGACAAAACTTGATGTACTTGGGGTTACCTGTTGGAGATATGCCCAAGAGGCAATAATAAAGTGGTTATTATCATATCTTCACACTTATGATAAATGTTTACATATCATGCTATAATTGTATTAACCGGAAACATTAATACTTGTGTGATTTGTAAACTAAAATAAGAGTCCCTAGTAAAGCCTCTTGTTAAACTAGCTTGTTGGTTAATATATGATCATGGTTTCCTGATCATGAACATAGAGATGTTATTAACAACAGGATCATATCATTAGGAGAATGATGTGATGGACATACTCCTATAGATAAGCGTAGCATAAAGATCAAGTCATTTCATTAGTTCAATTGCTATATGCTTTCTGATACATAGTAACCTAATTCCTTCGACCATGAGATCATGCATATCACCTTTACCGGATGGATGCTTTGATGACATCAAACACCACACCGTAACTGGGTGGCTATAAAGGTGGCATTGAGTGTTCGGAAAGTATTGGTTGAAACACATGGATCAAGAGTGGGATTTGTCCATCCATATGACGGATAGATATACTCTGGGCCCTCTCGGTGAAATGTCATCCAATTAGCTTGCAAGCATGTGACTAGGTCACAAGGGATCACATATCACGGGAACGAGAAAAGAGTACTTATCAGTAACGAGGTTGAACTAGGTATGCAGAGATACCGACGATCATAACCTCGGATAAGTAAACTATCGTGAGACAAAGGGAAATTGGTATCGTATGTAAGTGGTTCATTCGATCGCAAAGTAATCGTAGAAATATGTGGGAGCCATATGAATTTCCAGATTCCTCTATTGGTTATTGTTCGGAGAAGTGTCTCGATCATGTCCGCATAATTCACGAACCGTAGGGAGACACACTTAAGGATTCGACGTTGTTTGAGTAGTTATGGTATTATGAGAAAGAGACCGAATGTTGTTCGGAGTCTAGGATGGGATCCGGGATATCACGAGGTGATCCGGAATGGTCCGGAGAATAAGATTCATATAAGGAAAGTCCCGTTTCGGAGTTCGGGAATGATTCTGGTGTTTTCATCGGGAATGTTCTAGAAGCGTCCGGATTGTCCGGCACTCCGGGGGGGGGAGGGTACATGAATGTGTCATTGAATGATTGCATCATGTACTAAGTGTTCTTGCTGTTCCAAAAACATGAAAGTCAAATTGCCAGTTTGAAAGTCAAACGGCTAAAACAGGAAACTGTGGAAAACAGGAAACTGTGGGAAACAGGAAACTGTGGGAAACAAGCAAGAGGAGGTTGAAACCAACTTGGAGGAGGAGTTCCTCTCCTCCTTGGCCGGCGCCCAGCCCTAGTCCGAGTTGGGGAGGGACTCCCTCCCTCCCTGGCGCGCCTAGCCCCTCCACCTATAAAAGGAGGGGCAGGGCTCCTCCTTGAGACACACAAGTTTCTACCTCTAATCTCCGGTTTAGAGCCGTTTTGGTTTAGAGCTTCTAATTGCTTTAGCCTGCGGTTTAGAGCCTTCTAATTGGTGTGTATAATCTCTAGACCACTAATATCCCTCTCTCATAATCCACCATACTCGCTCCGGCTTAAGGCGAAGCCCTGCGAGATCTCCCCTCTACTTCCGGTACCACGCCGTTGTGCTGCCGGAATCTCGAGGAGAGTGCTACAACCTCCGCTGCCTGCTGGAACAAGGGAGAGGAAGGTCTTCGTCGAGTACCGAACGTGTGACCGACTGCGGGAGCGCTGCCGGAACGCAGCGCCGGAAGGATCGTCTACGCGATCTTGAGATCGGAAAGAGTACGACTACATCACCCACGAGAATCTGCTCTCGTTAACCGCTTTGGAATCTTTGAGGGTAAGTTATTCAATCGACTCGTTGCTACAATCTAGTAGATAGATCTTGGCTTATTTGTTTGTATGCGATAGAAAATTTTTGTTTTCCATGCTACGAACCCCAACAGTGGTATCAGAGCCGTGTCTATATGTAGATCCGTTGCACGAGTAGAACACAATGGTCATTGTGGGCGTTGATGCTTTTATTGTCGATTGCTTCTTGTGTACTTTGCATCTTGCGGTATGTTGGGATGAAGCGGCCCGGGCTAACCTTACATGACATCATTCACGAGACTTGCTCCACGCTTGACATGCAACTTGTATTGCATAAGTGGCTTTGCGGGTGCCTGTTTCTCCTAGCATAGTTAAGATCCAATTTACAACGGGTGATCAACAATGATAGTATCAATGTTGTGGTTCTTGTTCGTAAGTTAGAACGACACTTATTGAAAGCCCCAAACCACGTAAAATATGCAAAGAAAGTAGAGGCGTCTAACTTTGTTTTGCAGGGGTGTGCAGTGATGTGATATGGCCATGATTGTGATTATATTTGATGTATGCAATGTTCCTTATTGTAAGTTGGCAACCGGCAGGAGCCATTTGGTTGTCTTTAATTTCTGTTAAAACCCGCGTGTCTATTCAAAGTAGTTGTAATAGTTGAAGCCGGTGGACGACAACCATGGAGAGGCATCATTTACCTTGATGCAATGCCGGTGATGATGGAGATCATGTTCGTGCTGGAAGATGGAGATTGGAAGCACAAAGAAGAAAGGCCATATCATATCACAAATTATGAATTGCATGTGATGTTAATCCTTTATGCATCTTGTATTGCTTAGTAGACGACGGTAGCATTATAAGATGATCCCTCATGCACATGAATTTCAAGTCATAAAGTGTTCACCCTTAGTTAGCACCGTTGCTAAGCTTGTTGTTTCGAAGCACCACGTGATGATCGGGTGTGTTAGATTCTGCAAGTGTATACAACGTGAGCAAGCCAGATTTGCTCATGCGGAAACTAAGGTTTGATCTTGACGAGCCTAGCATGTACAGACATGGCCTCAGGAACACGGATTACCGAAAGGTAGAGCATGAGTCATATAGTAGATATGATGAACATGTTGATTGTTCGCCATTGAAGCTATATCAACTCTCGTGATGATCGGTTTTGATGTGGTGGATTTGGTTCGTGTGATCACTAAAACAATGTGAGGGATATTGTTTTGAGTGGGAGTTCACCTAGATTAATTTAATTATTAATTAGAACTCAATTTATCATAAACTAAATCAAAGTGAATTTGCATAGTTGTTGTAGTCATTGGCATCCGTTTACCACCTTGCGCTTAGTTATAATTGAGATGATAGAACTATAGAATTCTGGTTAGTTACTTTATGAACTGGTATCGTATTGTTTTGAAGTGTTAATCTAAAGTTTAAAAGTCCTATTGCAAACTTTCAGTAAGTTCCGGTTACTCCATGAAAGTTTAATAATTGGTATTAAAACAAGAGTGACAATTCCAAGTGTTAGTATATAAGTATCATGTTTGGTTCCATGATTTTTGATATTCAAAGGATTCTCTTAATATCAAGGTTATCTAGGATCTGAAAGAGTTGTTTCAGAAACCATGATGTGTGGAAGATATTGTGATATCTGAAACGAAGTTTTGGTTACAACATGATAGAGTATAATATGGCAAAGTTCATGTTCTCATATTTGATGAGAATTTGCAAAAGGTTGGAGACACTTGTTGTCCTAATCCACCAAAAGGTTTTGGATAGCAACATTATACTCACGATTCATCTTTATAAGCTAAAAGTAGCTTGATCATGGATAATTCCATGATAAGGGTGAATATTTGATGTAGGTAAAATATTTACTACACCAAGAGATTACTAAAGAAAGGAATTTGAAAGAACACCAAACATTTGATGATGGTGATCTACTTCAAAGTGCAAGTCCAAAGATATTGGTATTTAATTATACACGCTTTGGACTATGTGTCATATGTATGACTCCACTATTGATGTTGATAGATTCTTTCAAACAGAAAAGGAAATACTGAAAGAGAATCTCATGAATATATGGCAGAAAAGAAAAGACTAGAATTGTTCAGTTTAAGTATATAGATGATATACATGTTATGGCTATATTCTTTGCTTATTAAACAATGTGGTTCTTAAATATTTGATACTGAATTTGTTGGTGTGAATCGTCATACGAAACAACACAATTCATGAACTACAATGGCCTAAGTAACTAGCAAAAGAATATGTGATGATGTTCATCGAGAACAAATAAAGGGTTGTTGTGTTGCTCGTTAAACATCAAAGCTTGCCTTCAAGATTTGTTTTATCAGGTATTATGAGAACAAAAGGGTTGTTCAAATAATTGCAGTAATCCATAAAAGATGGATGATTCACAAATCTCGTGGGAGAAATCACATCCATAAAACCAGTGCTAAAAATGTCGAAAGACAAATTGATTGAAAGATCACTTAGGAAGTGACATCGCCGTTTAAATTATATTGGAAAGAAAACATGAAGAAACTCCATGTGGATGGAATTTTGGAGTCTTTTGATTTTTGATCAAATGACGCTTTTGAAACTTTCCTAGAGATAATTAAAACTTCGTTCATAGGCCAAAAGGGAACGAATGACTAGCTTATTGGAACTTGTACATATTGTTGTACGAAGTCCGTTATGTGTAGTCAAAAGCGATGGATTTCAACTTCATATGCTTTCTCCGAAAATTTGAGTGAATATGAATATTTACTTAATAAAGATGAAGTATGAAACATTTAAAAAGTTCAAAGTTTTTCAAGATGAAGTGCAAAATCATTGTAACAAGAATATGAACAGTTTATGATAAGATCATAAAAGAAGATATTTGAGTTACAAGTTTAGCATAATACCTAAGATTTAAGGAATCGTTCCGTGGATTTGCATTTTCCCGAAACACCATAAGAGTATGGAACGTTCGTGATATGTAATTAAACCTTGTTTGACATGGTAAGATCAAAGGTATAATTCATAAAATTGCCATTATATTTTAAAGATTAAAAGCTTTAGAGATTACCGTTTTTCCACTGAAAAGAGATCCATCATAATCCGCTGAAATGACACCATATAAAGTTATGGTTTGGGATAAAACCCAAGTTGTCCTTTCTTAAACATTGGCATGCTATGCATAAAAGGATGTTTGCAACCAAAGTCGGATGAACCTGTCTTTGTATTACTGTTAAGTATTCCTCCATAAACACCAGAGACAAAAGTGTTTGTCGCTTAGAACGTCAAGTTTCTTTGAGAAGGAATTTTTCGTGAAAAGTTAAGTGGGAGGACAATAGAACTTTGATAAGGTTAAAAGAACCTTAGCTGTATGTGTAGAGTTGCGCAGCGCCGAAAAATGTTCCGGAGGCAGCAACAAAGCTCATGGCTCACGTACCTCAAAGGTTGTGGTCACGGAGATCCAAGTTCTTATTGAAACAAGTAGGTCGAGTAAACAATCAAATACCAAGATTTGAGGGTTGAATCATTATTTGAGAATAATGAACTGAATACATGCGAAGAAGCGATGATGGGCCCTGACTCCGTCAAATGGCTTGAAGCCATAAAATCCGTGATAGTTCCATACACGAGAAATCGAGTTTTGAACTTGAAGGACCCTCGAGAAAGGTGTAAGACCTTACAGTAGTGTCTGGATCTATAAAGAAATAGACATGGATGTTTTACATCTATGAAATAGTCGACATGTTGGGAAAGAGTTCACAAAATGTTCAAGGGTTGGCTATGACAAGATTTGATCTTTCATAGTGATATTTAGTCTAGACGGATTAATGTAGCAACCACTACATATAATTTGTTATATGGTAGTTGAATAAACAAAACAAATTCTTCTAATAGAAGGGTTATCTAGGACGTGTGCATAACACAGTCCAAAGGGTTTTTTGTTAAATTTCAAGGGATGCTAAAAACATATGCAAACTTCAATGGTTGAAGTAAGCATAGCGGAGTTGGAATCTTCACTATGATGAAATTGTTAAAAGAGTTTTAATTCATCAGAGACAATGAAGATGCTTGCGTTTGCAAGAAATTAAGTGGGAGCGCTAAGACATGTTTCTAATACATTATGTGGAAGACATATTGTTGATTGGAAATGATGTATCTTTTATTAACACATATTAAGAATTTCATCTCGATGAAAGACTTAGGCAAAACCTAAATATTTGGCATCAATAGATGCTAATATGGTTGTGCCAGAAGTACATAAACAAGATATTGAATGAAGTTCAATATAGAAACTACAAGAAAGGTTTTTGTCGCACAGAAAGGATTGAATGAGTTCAATATTGATGATATATTCAAGTGTATTGACATTTGGTAAAGTGAAACAAATAATCAAGTATAGATTGAAACTTGATGTATGAAATCACAAAGAATATTTATATCAATCATACTGTGATATGTACAAATCCAGATATGTCCTATGCTCTAAATGTTGTGAGCATATACCAGAATGATTCGTAAGATGATCATTGGACAATAGTAAGGATATTCTTATGATCTTTTGGAAGAACTAAGAGTATAATATTTGTAGAAGTGACAAATAGATGGTTAGTTCATTGTAAAAGTACTACATTGATACTAGTTTTGTCACAAAGTACAAATTAAGTTTATCTCAATCTAAACTAAGGGTGGCACAATATAATGGAAAGTGAGTTCCATAATGGATTTGGATGAGTTCCAAAGTTAAGACATTGTGACAGATACTACAACAAAAGGCTAAGTATATGACTGCTATAATAGCAGCTAAAGAGGGCGTTTGTGTCAAGTAGTTTGTTATCAAAATAGGTGTAGTTCACAGCGGGATAATACTATGAAGATATATTGTACGACAATATTATCAACATGTTTTAACCCCAAAGAGCTAAAGGTCACACCGAAAGACCAAATTTATACAAAGCCATCTCATTAGAGAATGAGTGATGCGTAGAGACGAAAAGACATGCAATTACACACGGACCTGGAAGTGTCAGATCCGGAGATCAGTTGACCACTAGCAATTGTGTACATACAACACCGGAAAGCCATAGGTGTTGAATACACAAAGGTTTGAAACTAGATTATTGACTCTAGTGCAAGTGGGAGACTGTTGGAGATATGCCCAAGAGGCAATAATAAAGTGGTTATTATCATATCTTCACACTTATGATAAATGTTTACATATCATGCTATAATTGTATTAACCGGAAACATTAATACTTGTGTGATTTGTAAACTAAAATAAGAGTCCCTAGTAAAGCCTCTTGTTAAACTAGCTTGTTGGTTAATATATGATCATGGTTTCCTGATCATGAACATAGAGATGTTATTAACAACAGGATCATATCATTAGGAGAATGATGTGATGGACATACTCCTATAGATAAGCGTAGCATAAAGATCAAGTCATTTCATTAGTTCAATTGCTATATGCTTTCTGATACATAGTAACCTAATTCCTTCGACCATGAGATCATGCATATCACCTTTACCGGATGGATGCTTTGATGACATCAAACACCACACCGTAACTGGGTGGCTATAAAGGTGGCATTGAGTGTTCGGAAAGTATTGGTTGAAACACATGGATCAAGAGTGGGATTTGTCCATCCATATGACGCATAGATATACTCTGGGCCCTCTCGGTGAAATGTCATCCAATTAGCTTGCAAGCATGTGACTAGGTCACAAGGGATCACATATCACGGGAACGAGAAAAGAGTACTTATCAGTAACGAGGTTGAACTAGGTATGCAGAGATACCGACGATCATAACCTCGGATAAGTAAACTATCGTGAGACAAAGGGAAATTGGTATCGTATGTAAGTGGTTCATTCGATCGCAAAGTAATCGTAGAAATATGTGGGAGCCATATGAATTTCCAGATTCCTCTATTGGTTATTGTTCGGAGAAGTGTCTCGATCATGTCCGCGTAATTCACGAACCGTAGGGAGACACACTTAAGGATTCGACGTTGTTTGAGTAGTTATGGTATTATGAGAAAGAGACCGAATGTTGTTCGGAGTCTCGTATGGGATCCGGGATATCACGAGGAGTTCCGGAATGGTCCGGAGAATAAGATTCATATAAGGAAAGTCCCGTTTCGGAGTTCGGGAATGATTCCGGTGTTTTCATCGGGAATGTTCTAGAAGGGTCCGGATTGTCCGGCACTCCGGGGGGGAGGGTACATGAATGTGTCATTGAATGATTGCATCATGTACTAAGTGTTCTTGCTGTTCCAAAAACATGAAAGTCAAATTGCCAGTTTGAAAGTCAAACGGCTAAAACAGGAAACTGTGGAAAACAGGAAACTGTGGGAAACAGGAAACTGTGGGAAACAAGTAAGAGGAGGTTGAAACCAACTTGGAGGAGGAGTTCCTCTCCTCCTTGGCCGGCTCCCAGCCCTAGGCCGAGTTGGGGAGGGACTCCCTCCCTCCCTGGCGCGCCTAGCCCCTCCACCTATAAAAGGAGGGGCAGGGCTCCTCCTTGAGACACACAAGTTTCTACCTCTAATCTCCGGTTTAGAGACGTTTTGGTTTAGAGCTTCTAATTGCTTTAGCCTGCGGTTTAGAGCCTTCTAATTGGTGTGTATAATCTCTAGACCACTAATAGCCCTCTCTCATAATCCACCATACTCGCTCCGGCTTAAGGCGAAGCCCTGCGAGATCTCCCCTCTACTTCCGGTACCACGCCGTTGTGCTGCCGGAATCTCGAGGAGAGTGCTACAACCTCCGCTGCCTGCTGGAACAAGGGAGAGGAAGGTCTTCGTCGAGTACCGAACGTGTGACCGACTGCGGGAGCGCTGCCAGAACGCAGCTCCGGAAGGATCGTCTACGCGATCTTGAGATCGGAAAGAGTACGACTACATCACCCACGAGAATCTGCTCTCGTTAACCGCTTTGGAATCTTCGAGGGTAAGTTATTCCATCGACTCGTTGCTACAATCTAGTAGATAGATCTTGGCTTGTTTGTTTGTATGCGATAGAAAATTTTTGTTTTCCATGCTACGAACCCCAACATTACCAAGGAACTCAAGAGATTTTGTTGAAAACATGAACACTTGGGGTTACCAAGGAACTCATGAGATTTTTATAAAACTTGTTGCACTTGGGGTTACCAAGTAGCTCAAGGGATTTTGACAAGGATTTGAACACTTGAGTTTCTACCAAGGAGTTCAAGGAACTTGGAAAAGAGATTTGACAAAGGACCAAACCCATTTTTAAAAGATCGGATAAATTTTGCTTTATGCAAATGAGCCAAAAACTCTACTTAGCCAAATATGCATGTAATGTTAGGATCCACTTATATTCCACATAATAGTGAAACTTGCCAATACAATTCAAATGTATTGACCCTTGTGGCTGTAACTTGTAATGTTGCAGGTTTGATTGTTTTAGTGAAGATTGATTGAAAAGGATTACAAAGCCTACAACCAGAATTTTCTTGTGGCACTTTGAAGATGAAGGACCCCATGACTATAGTTATTCCGCTGCAATGTAATGTAATAGCCAAATGAGCTATGTAAGATGTAATAAAATTTTGTTATTCCTGGTTATAAAGTTATATTATGACCTTTGTTTCTTGATATTACATCTTAACTGTGGATGCTAGCTATTGATCCAGGGAGTAGCATTGTAAACACAGGGGACTCCACCTTATGTTGTATAAAGGTTGGGACACTCCCTCTACACTTGTTTAAGTCCCAGAATAATTGTTGTTCGATTTATATGAGTAATATGTTTTATGCACATGCACCTTTGATAGATGGTCTATTCTTATTGAATCTCGATAGTGGAAATACACATATTAATAACATTGAGGCTAAACGTTTGAAATCGAGCGATAACTCGACCTATATGTGGCACTGTCGTCTTGGTCACATTGTAGTGAAGCGTATGAAGAAACTCCATTCCGATGGACTTCTCGAATCACTTGATTACGAATCACTTGATAGATGCGAAGCATGTCTGATGGGTAAAATGACTAAGACTCCATTTTCTGGTATGATGGAGCGAGCTACGGACTTATTGGAAATCATACATACCGATGTGTGTGGTCCAATGAGTGTAGCATCGCGCGGTGGTTATCGTTATGTTCTTACCTTCACGGATGACTTGAGTAGATATGGGTATATCTATTTCATGAAACATAAGTCCGAAACTTTCGAGAAGTTTAAGGAATTTCAAAGTGAGGTAGAGAATCAACGTAACAAGAAGATTAAATTTCTACATTCTGATCGTGGAGGTGAATATCTAAGTTACGAGTTGGGCGAGCATTTGAAGAAATGCGGAATACTTTCACAATTGACACCGCCGGGAACACCACAGTGTAATGGTGTGTCCGAACGTCGTAATCGAACTCTCTTAGATATGGTTCGTTCTATGATGTCACTTACAGATTTACCGCTATCATTTTGGGGTTATGCATTAGAAACAGCCGCATTCACTTTAAATAGGGCACCATCTAAATCCGTTGAAACGACACCGTATGAATTATGGTTTGGGAAGAAACCTAAATTGTCGTTCCTTAAAGTTTGGGGTTGCGAAGCCTATGTAAAGAAGTTACAGCCGGACAAGCTTGAACCCAAAGCGGAAAAATGCGTCTTCATAGGATACCCGAAGGAAACTATTGGGTATACCTTCTATCATAGATCCGAAGGCAAAATCTTCGTTGCCAAGAATGGATCCTTTCTAGAGAAGGAATTTCTCTCGAAAGAAGTGACTGGAAGGAAAGTAGAACTCGACGAGGTTGTCGAACCTTCTCTCGAACTTGCGAGTAGCGTAGCACCGAAAGAAGTTCCTGTGGTGCCTGCACCAATAAGAGAGGAAGCTAATGATGATGACATGAAACTTCGGTTGTAGTTGCTACAGAGCCTCGCAGGTCAACGAGAACTCGTACCACTCCAGATTGGTATGATCCCGTTATGAGTGTCATGTTGGTGGACAACACCGATGACCCTGCGACATATGAGGAAGCGATGATGAGTCCAGATTCCAACAAATGGCAAGATGCCATGAAATCCGAGATTGGATCCATGTACAAAAACCAAGTATGGACTTTGGTGGACTTACCGGATGGTCGGAAGGCTGTCGAGAACAAATGGATTTTCAAGAAGAAAACAGATGCTGATGGTAATGTTATTGTCTATAAAGCTCGACTTGTCGCAAAAGGGTTTCAACAAATTCAAGGAGTTGACTACGATGAGACTTTCTCACCGGTAGAGAAGCTAAAGTCTGTGAGGATTATGTTAGCAATCGCTGCATATTATGATTATGAGATATGGCAGATGGATGTCAAAACAGCATTCCTCAATGGAGACATTGATGAAGAGTTGTATATGATGCAACCCAAAGGTTTTGTCGATCCTAAAGATGCTAACAAGGTATGCAAACTTCAATGATCCATCTATGGATTGAAGCAAGCATCCCGAAGTTGGAATCAACGTTTTGATAAGGTGATCAAAAGTTTTGGTTTTATACAAACTTATGGAGAAGCTTGTATTTACAAGAAAGTGAGTGGGAGCTCTGTAGCATTCTTAATACTATATGTGGATGACATATTGTTGATTGGGAATGATGTAGACCTTCTTAATAGTGTCAAGGAATATTTGAATAATAGTTTTTCAACGAAGGATCTTGGCGAAGCAGCTTACATATTAGGCATAAAGATTTATAGAGATAGATCGAGACGCCTAATATCATTGTCACAAAGTACATATTTGGACAAAAGTTCTAAAGAGGTTTGGAATGGAAGATAGCAAGAAAGGGTTCTTTCCCATGTTGCCCAATACGACCTTGAGTAAAACTCAAAGTCCGACAACGGCAGAAGATAGAGAAAGGATGAGTAAGACTCCCTATGCCTCAGCCATAGGATCTCTAATGTATGCCATGCTATGTACTAGACCCGACATTGCATATGCTGTTAGTTTAACTAGCAGATATCAAAGTGATCTAGGAGTGGATCATTGGACAGCGGTCAAAAACATCCTTAAGTACTTGAGAAGAACTAAGGATATGGTTCTTTCTTATGGAGGTGATGAACAGCTCGTTGTTAATGGTTACACCGATGCTAGTTGGAACACCGATCCGGATGATTCTAAATCACAATCTGGATACGTATTTATTTTGAATGGTGCAGCAGTTAGCTGGAGGAGTGCAAAGCAAAGCGTTGTGGCGAGATCTTCAACTGAATCGGAATACATGGCTGCTTCGGAGGCTTCACAAGAAGCGATATGGATGAAAGAGTACATTACAGAGCTGGGTGTGGTTCCTAGTGCGCTGGACCCAATGTATATCTACTGTGATAACATGCGCGCCATAGCCAATGCGCAAGAACCAAGGTTACACAAGAATCTGAAGCACATCAAGCTACGTTTTCACGCTATTCGAGAACATGTCCAAGATGGGGACATAAAGATTTGCAAAGTACACACAGATCTGAATGTGGCGGATCCGTTGACTAAACCTCTCCCGAGGGCAAAACATGACCAGCACCAAACTGCCATGGGTGTTCGGTATATTACCATGTAATCTAGATTAGATGACTCTAGTGCAAGTGGGAGACTGTTGGAGATATGCCCTAGAGGCAATAATAAATGTAGTTATTATTATATCTTTGTGTTTATGATAAATGTTTACATTCATGCTATAATAGTATTAACAAGGAAACATTAATACTTGTGTGATTTGTAAACTTAAAATAGAGTCCCTAGTAAAGCCTCTTTATAATACTAGCTTGTTGGTTAATAAATAATTGTGGTTTCCCTATCATGAACATTGAGATGTTATTAACAACAAGATCATATCGTTAGGAGAATGATATGGTGGACATACTCCTATAGATAAGCGTAGCATAAAGATCAAGTCATTTTAATAGTTCAATTGCTATATGCTTTCTGATACATAGTAACCTAATTCCTTCGACCATGAGATCATGTATATCACCTTTACCGGATGGATGCTATGATGACATCAAACACCACACTGTAACTGGGTGGCTATAAAGGTGGCATTGAGTGTTCGGAAAGTATTGGTTGAGACACATGGATCAAGAGTGGGATTTGTCCATCCATATGACGGATAGATATACTTTGGGACCTCTCGGTGAAATGTCATCCAATTATATTGCAAGCATGTGACTGGCTCACAAGGGATCACATATCACGGGAACGAGAAAAGAGTACTTATCAGTAACAAGGTTGAACTAGGTATGCAGAGATACCGACGATCATAAACTCGGATAAGTAAACTATCGTGAGACAAAGGGAAATTGGTATCGTATGTAAGTGGTTCATTTGATCGCAAAGTAATCGTAGAAATATGTGGGAGCCATATGAATTTCTAGATTCCTCTATTGGTTATTGTTCGGAGAAGTGTCTCGATCATGTCCGCATAATTCACGAACCGTAGGGAGACACACTTAAGGATTCGACGTTGTTTGAGTAGTTATGGAATGATGAGTAAGAGACCGAATGTTGTTCGGAGTCTCGGATGGAATCCGGGATATCAAGAGGAGATCCGGAATGGTCCGGAGAATAGGATTCATATAAGGAAAGTCCTGTTTCGGGGTTGGAGAATGGTTCCGGTGTTTTCATCAGGAATGTTCTAGAAGGTTCCGGAATGTCCGGCACTCCGAAGGGGAAGGGTACATGAATGTGTCATACCAAGTTGGAATGATTGCATCATGTACTAGGTGTCATCGCTGAACAAAATAAAGGGTTTAATCAAATCCTAGTTTGAAAAGTCAAACGCCAATTTGAAAAGTCAAACGACTATTTTGGGAAGTGGAGGGGAAGGTGGAAACCGAGTTGGGGATGAGTTCCTCCCCTCCACCGCCGTCCCCCTTGGGAAACCGAGTTGGGGAGGGACTCCCCTCCCCTGGCGCGCCCCCTCCACCTATATAAGGAGGGGCAGGGCTGCCCCTCCTAGCACCCAACACCACCACCCCGCAAACCCTAGCCCTAGCCGCCGGCTCCTCCTGCAGCCGCCGTTGCCTAGCTAACCCTAGCCGTCGGGAGATCTCCCCTCTACTGCAGCCGCCGCCGCCTAGCTAACCCTCCAGTACCACTCCGTTGTGCTGCCGGAATCGCGAGGAGAGTGCTACAACCTCCGCTGCCTGCTGGAACAAGGGAGAGGAAGGTCTTCGTCGAGTACCGAACGTGTGACCGACTGCGGGAGCGCTGCCGGAACGCAGCGCCGGAAGGATCATCTACCCGATCTTGAGATCGGGAAGAGTACGACTACATCACCCACGAGAATCCGCTCTCGTTAAACACTTTGGAATCTTCGAGGGTGAGTTATTCCATTGACTCGTTGCTACAATCTAGTAGATAGATCTTGGCTTGTTTGTTTGTATGCGATAGAAATTTTTTGTTTTCCATGCTACGAAACCCTACAACCGCAACAAGGTCATGCCGAGGATGATCCCCTTCCAAGAGTGTGGGATATACAAGCACACACCAGTGGGAGCGGCGGAGGCCCCTGACACTTCCAACCCTAAGGATGGGATTGCCTATGGAGTGGGGAACTCGGGAAACCCTGAGAAGGACCCAGGGGCACCTCGCCTTGTAGGTGAGGTTGGCACCTGATACCTTCGATCTGGATTCGCGGATGTAGTATAATAGCTTTTTCCCTAGAATACCTAGTTTTAATTGGACCTTGAAAAACAATGCTAAAAGGAAATAAATAAGGACACGTCTACAAGACTTTGTTGTTTCATTTTACCTTAGTTTACCAGAACAATCCCTTTTGTATTTGGTTGAATCAATGGATGGAGATAGCCTAAGGTTGAAGATCCACTTGCAGTTGCACATCATATGGGATAAAAGATAATAATAAGAATACTCATGTGTAATGTTTGAACGGAGATAATATCTTGTGGGCAACACATCCTAGTATACTAAAGCCCTCGTGATGCAGCAGACATAGCAATAGCGTTTTAATCCAACCGAGTGCACACCGAAGCCACGGTCTACAAATGATTATTAAGTGAAGAACACAGATTAAAGCATTAACTGGTGATGTTGTTGTGATCCCGAATGGGTCACTAAGCGAAGACCGTACTACCCTTTCTGTCACTAGGGTTCTTATGAGAATTCCTCTAGCCAAGTATCTTACATCAAGCCTTTGTCAATCTATGGGAACTTGGGTACCTACAAGTACACAGATCGAGACAAGAGACAAAGAAACAAAAGATAGAAATTTCAATTGCAAACAAAATACAATATTCCCATGATTAGATGCACATAGTTGTCACGAGGTTTCTCCCCAACCAGCAGCTTGTGAGGACTACTCACTCATAGCAAATAGATCAAGGATAGAAATCATTAAATTGAAATCGAATATTCTTACGATGGTCGCCAAATCACAAGGATATCTAAAGTACAAAGGAATGGATATGGCTAGTGGAGGGATAGATGGTGGAATGGATGAACAATGGTGTGGATCTCCTTTGGTGGTGTTTTTTGATGAAATCTAAGAATGGCATCCCTTTGAGAGGCGGCTGGAACCTCAAAATAGATAGGTGTCTTCATGAAAGTTGTAGGGTTTAACGAGACGAAGTCGGCGGCACCCCGTACGGGCGGGTCGTATGGCCAGGCCCCTCCCATACCACTACTCATTATGCGCACCGGTGCCTGGAAATTGCTCCCAATGTCGTGGTATTGCCGACGAGTACGCCATGGAGGGGTCCTCACAGTGCGTGTTTAGAGACGTGGGGGAAGGCGGTGAAGGGAATATGCCCGAGAGGCAATAATAAAGTGGTTATTATCGTATTCCTTATTTATGATAAATGTTTATTTTACATGCTATAATTGTATTATTACGGAAACGTTAATACATGTGTGTTTAATAAACAAAAGGAAGTTCCTAGTTATGCCTCTCTTATAAACTAGCTCATTGATTAACAAGATGATCAAAGGTTTCCTGATCATGGACATTGGATGTTGTTAATAACGAGGTCACAACATTACTGTAATGATGTGATGAACATTCATCCGAAGTATAGCATTACGATCAAGGTCATTGTGTTTATATTGCTATAACATCATACGAATTAATCTTAGTCCTTAGACCATGAGATCATGTCAATCACTAACACCAGAAGAGTATCCTGATAACATCAAACGTCACACCGTAACAGGGTGACTATAAAGATGGGTTCAGTGCTACGAATGTGTTATGTTGAGGCTCATGGATCAAGAGTGGAATTTTTCCATCCCGATGACGAATAGATATACTCTGGGCCCTCTCGGTGATATCACATTAGTTAGCTTGCAAGCAAGTGATTTGATCACTAGAATGTTATATCACGGAAACGAGAAAAGAGTACATGCCGGTAACGAGATCAAACTAGGTATGGAGATACCAATGATCGAATCTCAGACATGTAATATATCGCGAGACAAAGGGATTGAGTTACATGCGTATAAGGTTCACATGAACACAGAAGTCATCGTTGAATATGTGGGAGTCAGTACGGATCTCCAGGTCCCACTGCTAATTATTGATCGGAGAGGGGTCTCGATCATGTCTACATCATTCGCGAACCGTAGGGTGACACACTTAAGGGATATAGACACCATTCGGAGAAAATAATATGCTAGAGAAAGAAAAAGGAAAGCGCAGGAATTTATTTCACTAGACACCGAAACTGTTTAGGTTGATATTTTTTAAACTGGTTCTGCATGTGAAATTGAATACTAGCAAGGGGTTTTATCTGAATGTTTGTTAATTAAAGTAATTAACAAAATTCTGAATAAATAAATAAAAGAGTTTTATTTAAATGAGAGCTTGCATTAAATTTGGTGGAAATTTAATGCATGTGAGTGGATTTTTGAGTGGAGGCTCTTTTATTGGAGTGGAGGCTTTTCTTTTTGAGTGGGAGCTCCACCCACATGAATGCGGAAGAGGTGGCGGCAGCCACATGAATGCCCCTTGTGGTGCCCGCCTCTCCCTATAAAATGCCCCCCTCTCATCCTCTCAAAGCACACCTCCTCGCGAAGGATCTCTCTCCCCCCTTTAGAATTTCCCCATGGTCTCGGATCAGCAAGATACATGTTCCCGGTGGCTTTTTCTGGAAGGATTTGTTGCTTCCTCTACTTCGCTGGAGCGAGGGCACGGAGGTTGTCGGGGTACCCGGACGTGTGTGGGATCACAGATGCACCACTACTTTGCGGTGCTGGACGTGATGGTGCTGGACCGGCTAGACCAGATGGACTTCATCACGATCTTGAGATCGGCAAGCGTTCGACTATGTCATCCACGACTACAACCTCGTTAACACTATACGGTCTTCGAGGGTATGTATTCTATGGATGTATATCCACCCGTTGCTTGTATCTAGTAGATAGATCTTGGTACATAGTTGTTCCCATCGTAGGAAAATTTTTATTTTCTATGCTGCGAACCCTACAGTGGTATCAGAGTCGGATCTATGCGTAGATGCTTTGCATGGGTAATACACATATGAGTATGTGGGTGATGATGATCATTTTATTGCTTCTTAGTTGTACTTTGGATATTGGTGGCATAGTGGGATGAAGCGGCCCGGACAAACTTTACATGTCCTCGCACATGAGACGTGTTCCACGCTTGACATGCAACTAGTTTGCATAAGTGGATAGCGGGTGTCTGTCTCTCCTACTATAGTCAATATCTAATTTGCAAAGAGTTTTCAACAATTTGGTTATCCTCGTTGTGGTTCGTGTTTGTAGGTAAGAACGGTTCTATCTTCGAAAGCCCTAAGCCACGTAAAACTTGCAATGGATAATATAGAGGCGTCTAGTTTAGATTGTGGCTGGGCTAGTGTTATGATATGGTGATGTTGTAAGTAGAAGTATGAGATGATACTCTTACAACACACATAGCGTGTAAGTTCCATAGACCTTGGCCTTACACATAAAGGTATGATAGAGATCATACCATGGTGCACATGATGGAGATCATATGCGGGAACCATATCATTTCACTTATAAACATGTGATGTTTGATTGCATCTTATATTGCTTGTTTGGCATTTTATTAGCATAATAAGATGATCCCTCATTTAGATATCAAGATAATAATGTTTTCTTCCTTAAGTATGCACCGACAATGTTTCGTCGCTTCAAGACATCACGTGATGATCGGGTGTACTTGAATCCATGAGCATATATCGGGTGTAAGACAGTTACACACGCGAATACTAAGGTTCTTACTTGGCGAGCCTAGCATGTACAGACATGTCTCGGAACACGGACCGAAAGGTTAAGCATGAGTCATATGTTTTGATATGATGACCATATGGATGCTCGCCTTTGAAGCTATACCGACTCACGTGATGATCGGACTTGGTGTAGTGGATTTGGTTCATGTAATCACCAAAAAGGCACAAGGGATGTCGTTTTTGAGTGGGAATTCATTTCTAATTTGGATTAGTAGAACTTAATTTATCATAAATTAAATCAAAGTGAATTTGCATAATTTGTTGTAGTCATTGGCATTCGTTCACAACCTTACATAGTTGTAATTGAGATAATAGAACTATAGAATTCTGGATATATACTTTACGAACTAGTATCGCATTGTGTTGAGTGTCAATCTAAAGTTTAAAGTCCTATTGAAAACTTTCAGCAAACTCTGTTTACTCCGTGAGATTTAATAATTAGTATTAAATCGAGAGTAACAATTCCAGATCATGTTTGCCTCCATGATTCTTGATTTAAATATCGAGATTATCTAGGAGCTGAAAGAATTGTTTTAGAAACCATCATATGTGGCAGATATGACGATATCTGAAACAATGTTTTGGTTGAAAAATGATAGAGTATAATATATGTTCTCATATGGGATGAGAATTTGCGAAGGTTGGAAATGCTAGACATCCTAATCATCCAAAAAGGTTTTGGAAAGTAACGTTATACTCACGATTCTCATTTATAAGCTACATTAGCTTGATCATGAAAGTCATCATGATAAGGGTGAATAGATGATGTATGTAAAGTGTTTACTACACTAAAAGATTACTAAAGAATGGATTTTGAAAGAATACTGATCATTTGATGATGGTGATGTACTTCAAAGTGCAAGTCCAAAGATATTATTATTTGAATATACACGATTTGGACTATGTGTCATGTATATGGCACCACTGTTGATGTTGATAGATTCTATTAAAGAGAAAAAGGAAATGCTGAAATAGAATCTATAAAATATATTTGGCAGAAAAGAAAAGATTGGAAATATCCAATTTAGGTATATGGATGATATACATGTTATGGTTGTATTCTTTGCTTGTTAAACAATGTGGTTCTTGGGTATTGGATACCGAATTGGTTGGTATGAAATTTCATACGGAATGATGCAATTCATAAACCACAATGGTCTAAGTAACTAGCAAGAGAATATGTGATAATGTTCATCGAAAACAAACAAACCGTTATTTGTATTTCTTGTTGACATCAAAGCATGACTTCGAGATTTGTTTTAATAATTGTTATTTAAATCAGGTATTATGAGAACAAAGGTTGTTCAAATAATTACCATATTCCATATAATATGTATGATTTACAAATCTAGTTGAAGAAATCACATCCGTAAAAACTAATGCTAAAATGTCACAAGACAAATGATTGGAAGATCACTTACGAAGTGACATCGCCGTTTAAATTATATTGGAAAGAAAACATGAAGAAACTCCATTTTCATGGATTTTTGGAGTCTTTGATTTGATCAAGTGACGCTTGTGAGACTTTCCTCGGGATAATTAAAACTTCGTTCAAAGGCCAAAGAAGAACGATGGACTAAAATTATTGGAATTTATACATATCGATGTATGTAGTCCATTATGTGTAGTCGTAAGCGATGGACTTCAATTTCATATGCTTTCTCCGAAAATTTGAGTGAGTATTCACTTAATGAGAAAGAAGTATGAAATATTTGAAAATGTTTCAAAGACTTTCAAGATGAAGTGGAAAATCATTGTAACAAGAAAATAAATGGTTTATGATTTTATCATAAGGGATTTAATTGAGTTACAAGTGTAACAAGAAAATAAATGAATTATTATTTTATCATAAAGGGATTTATTTGAGTTGCAAGTTAAGCAACACACCTACATTTACATCTCCCGAAACACCATAGGAGTATGGAGTTTTTGAGATTTGTAATGAAACCTTGTTTGACATGGTTGGATAAAAGGTGTTATTTATAAAACTGCCATTATGTTTTAAATGATTAAAGCTTTAGAGAATACCTCTTTTATACTGAAAAGAGCTCCATCTTGATCTGTTGAAATGACACCATGGAAGTTATGGTTTGGGGTAAAACCCAAGTTGTCCTTTCTTCAATTTTGGTATGCTAAGAATAAGTAAGATGTTTACAACCAAAGTCGGATGAGCATGTCTTTATAGGTTATTTTGAATAACAATTGGTTATTCCTCCATAACACCAAGGACAAAAGGGTTTGTCGCTTGAAATGTGAAATTTCTTGAAAAAGAAGTTTTTCGCAAAAGTTAAGTGGGAGGACAATAGAACTTTGATAAGGTTAATGAACCTTAGATAAATGTGCTGAGTTGCGTAGCGCCGGAAAATGTTCCAGAGGATGCCACAATGCTCATACCTTATGTGCCTCAAAGGTTGTGGTCACGGAGATCTAAGTTCTTATTGAACCAAGTAGGTCGGATAAACAATAAAATACTAAGATTTGAGAGTAAATCATTATTGTTTAACAATGATGAACCGACTACATGCAAAGAAGCAATGATGGGCCCTGACTCCGTCAAATTGCTTGAAGCCATAAAATCCGTGATAGTTCCATACACGAGAAATCAAGTTTTGAAATTGGAAGACCCTCCAGAAAGGTGTAAAAACCTATCGGTCGTATTTGGATCTATAAAGAAACAGAAATTGATGTTTCACATCTATGAAATAGTCGACATGTCGTAAAGTATTTTATGACAATGTTCAATAAGTTGACTTTGACAAGATTTGATCTTTCATAGCGATATTTAGTCTGGACGGGTTAAAGTATCAACCACTACATATAATTTGGTATATGGTAGATGAATAAACAAAACAAAGTTCTTCTAATAGAATGGTTACCTAGGATGTGTACATGACACGGTCCAAAGGGTTTTGTTAATTCAAAGGATGCTAAAAAGGGGCATGCAAACTTCAATGGTTGAAGTAAGCATCGCGGAGTTGCAATCTTCACCGTGATGAAAAGGAGTTTTCATCAGTAGACAATGAAGATGCTTGCATTTGCAAGAAATTAAGTGGGAGCGCTGAGACATATTTCTAATACATTATGTGGAGGACATCTTGTTGATTATAAATGATGTATCTTTTATTGAAAAAGGTTAAGAATTTCATTTTAATGAAAGACTTAGGCAAAACCAGAATATTTAGCATGAATATCTATAGCGGATAGACTGTGACGCTAATATGGTTGTGCCGAACGTACATATATGAGATATTGAAGGAGTTCAATATATAAACGACAAGAAGAGGTTCTTGTCGCATGGAAAGGAATTGAATCAAGATTCAAGTGTATCGACCCTTGATACGTGAAACAAGATTCAAGTGTTTTGACACTTGATGAGTGTAATCACAAGAATTTTTTGTTCCATCATACCATGATATGTACACATCCAGATATGTCCTATGCTCTAAATGTTATGAGCATATACCAGAATGAATCATAAAATGATCATTGGACGATAGTGAGGATATTCTTATGATCTTTTGGAAGAACTAGGAATATATTTGTGTAGAGGTGACAAACAATTACAAATAGTTCACTGTAAAGCGTTACATTGATACTAGATTTGTCACAAGATACAAATTAAGTTTATCTCAATTTAAACTATGGGTGGCACAATGTAATGGAAAGGAGATTCCATGATGGACTTGGATGAATTCCAAAGTTAATACATTGTGACGGATACTACAACAAAAGGCTAAGTATATGACTGCCATAGTAGCAGCAAAGGAGGGAATTTGTGTCAAGTAGTTTATTATCAAACTAAGGTGTGGTTCGCAACGGGCTAACACTAAAGATATATTGTATGACAATAGTATCAACATGATTTAACCCCAAGGATCTAAAGGTCTCACCAAAAGACCAACTTTATACAATGCCATCTCATTGGAGAATGAGTGATGCGTGGAGACGCAAAGACATGTAAATACACACGGACCTGAAGCGTCAGATCCGTAGATTATGTTAACCACTTGCAATTGCGTATATGGAACACCAGAAAGCCATAGGTGTTCAATATGGAAAGTTTCTAAACTAGATTATTGTCTCTAGTGCAAGTGGGAGACTGAAGGGAATATGCCCGAAAGGCAATAATAAAGTGGTTATTATCATATTCCTTATTTATGATAAATGTTTATTTTACATGCTATAATTGTATTAATACGGAAACATTAATACATGTGTGTTTAATAAACAAAAGGAAGTTCCTAGTTATTCCTCTCTTATAAACTAGCTCGTTGATTAACAAGATGATCAAAGGTTTCCTGATCATGGACATTGGATGTTGTTAATAACGAGGTCACAACATTAGTGTAATGATGTGATGAACATTCATCCGAAGTATAGCATTACGATCAAGTTCATTGTGTTTATATTGCTATAACATCATACGAAGTTATCTTAGTCCTTAGACAATGAGATCATGTCAATCACTAACACCGGAAGAGTATCTTGATAACATCAAACGTCACACCATAACAGGGTGACTATAAAGATGGGTTCAGTGCTATGAATGTGTTATGTTGAGGCTCATGGATCAAGAGTGGAATTTGTCCATCCCGATGACGAATAGATATACTGTGGGCCCTCTAGGTGATATCACATTTGTTAGCTTGCAAGCAAGTGATTTGATCACTAGAATGTTATATCACGGAAACGAGAAAAGAGTACATGCCGGTAACGAGATCAAACTAGGTATGGAGATACCGATGATCGAATCTCGGACATGTAATATATCGCGAGACAAAGGGATTGAGTTACATGCGTATAAGGTTGACACGAACACAGAAGTCATCGTTGAATATGTGGGAGTCAGTACGGATCTCCAGGTCCCGTTGCTAATTATTGATCGGAGAGTGGTCTCGATTATGTCTACATCATTCGCGAACCGTAGGGTGACACACTTAAGGGATACCGACACCATTCGGAGCAAATAATATGCTAGAGAAAGAAAAAGGAAAGCCCAGGAATTTATTTCACTAGACACCGAAACTATTTCGGTTGAAATTGTTGAAACTGGTTCTGCATGAGAAATTGAATACTAGCAAGGGGTTTTATCTGAATTTTTGTTAATTAAAGTAATTAACAAAATTCTGAATAAATAAATAAAAGAGTTTTATTTAAATGAGAGCTTGCATTAAATTTGGTGGAAATTTAATGCATGTGAGTGGATTTTTTAGTGGAGGCTCTTTTATGGGAGTGGAGGATTTTCATTTTGAGTGGGAGCTCCACCCACATGAATGTGGAAGAGGTGGGGGAATCCACCATGGCTAGCGCCATGACCCTTGGGGTTCCCCCCTCTCCCTATAAAAGGCCCCCCTCTCATCCTCTCAAAGCACACCTCCTCGCGAAGGATCTCTCTCCCCCTTTAGAATTTCCCCATGGTCTCGGATCAGCGAGATACATGTTCCCGGTGGATTTTTCTGGAAGGATTTGTTGCTTCCGCTACTTCGCTGGAGCAAGGGCACGGAGGTTGTCGGGGTAACCGGACGTGTGTGCGATCACGGATGCACCACTGCTTTGCGGTACTTGACGTGATGGTGATGGACCGGCTGGACCAGATGGACTTCATCATGATCTTGAGATCGGCAAGCGTTCGGCTACATCATCCACGAGTACACCCCTCGTTAACGCTATAAGGTCTTCGAAGGTATGTATTCTATGGATGTATATCCACCCGTTGCTTGTATCTAGTAGATAGTGTAGGGTTCGCAGCATATTAAACAAAAAAATTCCTACGATGTGAACTATGTACCAAGATCTATCTACTAGATACAAACAACGGGCGGATGTATATCCGTAGATAACATACCCTTGAAGACCGACAAAGCTTAACGAGTTCGATTTGTGGTTGATGTAGACGATCTCTTGCCGATCTCAAGATCGAGAGGAAGTCCTAGCACCACAAATCAGCAGCGCATCCGTGCTCGCACACACATTCGAGGCACCGAGCAACCTCCGCCTCCTTGCTCCAGCGATGCAGCGGAAGCACAACTCTTTCCTGCCAAATATCCACCGTGAACATGTATCTCGCTAGTCCGAGACCATGGGGATAAATTCTAGAGGGGGAGAGAGATCCTTCACGAGGAGGAGTGAGTGAGAAGTGAGGAGAGGGGTGCCTTTTATAGGAGGAGGGGGGAACCCCAAGGGGGTGGCAGGCGCATGGGGGCTGCCCCCTTGCCCTCCCCTCTTCATGTGGGTGGACACTCCACTCACAAATTTCCTTTAAATTCGCTCCACTCAAAATCCCATTCAAACTTGCCACTAAATTTCCACCAAATTTAATGAAAACTCTCATTAAATAAAACTCTTCTATTTTATTCAGAATTTTGTCAATTACTTTAATGACAAACATTCACAAATAACCCCTTGCTAGAATTCTATTTCACATGCATAACCACTTTATGCAATTTCACCCGAAAACCTGTTTCGGTATCTAGTGAAATAAATTCTTGCGCTTGTTCATTCTTTCGGCATGAAACTTTTGCTCCAATTGGATGTCGGTGTCTCTTAAGTGTGTCACCCTATGGTTCGTGAATAATGCGGAAATGATAGAGACCCTTCTCGGATCAATAATCAGAAGCGGGATCTGGAGACCCATACTGACTCCCACACATTCAACGATGACTTTCTTGTGATCGTCGGAACCTTTTACGCTAGTATCTTAATCCCTTTGTTTCACGATATATTACATGTCCGAGATTCGATCATCGGTATCTCCATACCTAGTTTGATCTCGTTAGTGACATGCACTCTTTTATCGTTCCCGTGATATAACATTCTAGTGATCAAATCACTTGCTTGCAAGCTGTAAGGTTCCCAACCTTTAATAAGGTAGAGGCCCCTGTGTTTACAATGCTAGTCCCTGGATCAATAGCCAGCATCCACAGTCAAGATGTAATATCAAGAAACAAAGGTCATAATACAACTTTATAACCAGGAATAACATAATTTATTACATCTTACATAGCTCATTTGGCTATTACATTACATTGCAGCAGAATATCTACAAGCATGGGGTCCTTCATCTTCAAAGTGCCACAGGCAGACATGTTGGTTGTAGACTTGTAATCCTAATCACTTAAACTTCACTAATATCAAACAAACCTGCAACATAACAAGTTACAGCCACAAGGGTCAATACATTTGAATTGTATTGGCAAGTGATACTATGGTAGTATAGTGGAGTCTATCATCTATATGCATTTGGCAAAGTGGAGTTGAGGCTTGCATTGCTCAAAATAGATTTTTCCTTATCATTTGAAAACACTAAGTTTTTGCTTGACAAAAATCACCCAAGGCATCTACCAATCAAAGATTGAAGATCCTTTAACCCTTGTTCAACCACAAGTTTTTAACTTAGAAATTGGGATGAGGAGATTCTTGATAGTTTCCATGTCTTGATGCTCAAATTGTCCTTTTCCAGGGACATGGCTAAGTACTTAGATTTTTACACTCTGCAGAGGTGGTGCACTTTCCCCACAAGACTTGGTCTCACCAAGACAAGATCTTTCAGAAGCCTTCCCTTAGACCAAAATGGACGCGCTCCAACCTATCAAACCCCTACCACCAACTGTCCATTTGGCTAAGTTGTTGCAACCTATATGATCCAGGCAGAGCCCATAATGCCAAGTGGCTGCACTTGAAGCTTCTCAACATTTGACATCTCAAATCTCTTTGTTCCTGGGTGGCCATCCACAAGTGAGATACACAAGGTAAACCATAAAAATGGGCCTTGTGATCCACTCAACACAAACCATTCCTTCCATTCCACCCAGGTGATTCTTTTACTTTGTTGTTTTATTAAACAAAACTCAAGTCCTCAGACTTAGAAATTTTCCATAGCATGAATATATATATTCCACCCTTGTTTTCTACTAGCTAAGCTAAGCATGATAGTAGTAGGAATCTTAACTTAGGAAAATTCTACTAAGGTTTCATCTACTAGGTTTTCCCATAGCATGGTTTATACTTAGCAAAATTCCATGCAAGTCCTACTTAGAAATATCACTAATGCATAGTGAAAATAATGGGACAAAGTATGAAGCATCACTTGCCTTTTTGGTAGAGGGTATAAGTTCACTCCTTGTCCTTGCAACAATTACACTCTTCAAGTCACTACAATTCAATCAAGCAAGGCACAATCTCAATATACCAATCAAGCAAAACATCACATAAAATGATAAAGTCAAAGTAATGCATGCAAGCATGCCAAGCTTTGTTTTATTTGAAAAAGTGGTTCCTAATGGGTCATAAACATTTGAAAACACCTAATGGTCATTTTATAAAGTGGCAAAGTCATGTGCAAAAGGTTTCACTTTATAAACCATTTTTAAAACAAGGTATCATTTTATGTGGTGTAGAAATGTTTTTAATAAGGCATTAATCTATAGAGTTCACAAAATATGTTTTCAAACCATAAAAAATTGTGTTTAGGGTCAGAGAGTTTATTTCCAAAACGTTTCTCAAAGGTTTTCTTCCGAAATCACTTTTAATAAATAAACTATATTTTTATTTGGCTAGAATTGGTTTTAAATCCAAGATTCATTCTTTTGTTTCACCAAATACATTTTTGAATCCACAAAGTGTTTCCTATGGTCAGTAGGTTTAAAACACACCATTTGCAAAAGATTTTAACCCCAAAATCAATTTTGAACAATTTTTACATTCTAAACATGCATACATATGTTTCTGCAAAAAACAAACAATTTAACAGAAACTTTTTACTAAAAAAATGGCATGGTTGGCTAGGGCTTGTTCCACTGATTCCATTGATATAAAGTTTGCAAAATTTGGACGTGTGGATTTAAAGTTATGCAATTTAAAAAATTGGAAAACTAATAGATCAAATTCTGTTTAAATCAAACAGACTGGGACACGCGTCCTATTCCTATTCGCCGAAAACGTTTCGCGTGGATCAAGCGACGCAGGCCGTTGGATTTAAGTCAGATCGCACGGCGCGCAGGTGCTACTTACCCCTTCGTCTAGCTTCTATCCTAGCCGCTGGATCCTAATCGCGCGGCACCTAGCACACTTGCCAGAGACGGGCGGCGCTGGCGGCGGCTGGTGTTGGCAGAGCGGTCAGACGGCGGTGGAGTCGACGCTACAGGAAGTGAGGGAGTAAGGGGAGATGCTCACCGTGTTCGCAACGTCGTGGGGAAGCTCAAGGCGGTTGTCGTTGCTGAAGGGGCACACTGTGGTGTCGTGGATTCCTCGCCGGAGTGGAGCTGTGCCTCGGGCTTGTCTGTTCGTCGACGGGGACGAGTCTACGATTCACTCTAGCCCAAACAAACAACACTGTTAGGTTCGCGAGAGAAGGGCGAATACGGGAGTACCGGCCAGAGGGAATGGGGTGGTCTGGCTTACCAGGAAGACTTCGCCGGAACGGAAACAGACGGTGGCGGCGTTTGGGGTCGTCGTTGTCGAGGCTCAGGGGCGCGCGCGAGCGAGCTGGCGACACGGGAAGGTGCGCCTGGGTCTGGGGAGTGTGTGAGTTTGGTCGAGGAGGCAAGGGGCAACGGCGGCTGGCCGTAATTGCTTGCGGAACTCGCCGGAGACAGCGGCAGTGCAACGCAAAATGGGAGCAGCCTGGTGGCTCTCGAGGCGTGGTGTTTGGGGGGAAAGGAAGAGGAGAAACGGGCGTTTAAGTGAGTGTGGTCAGGGGGCGTTGATCATGCGGCATTGAAGCGAATTGACGACGCGGATCAATCGGCAGTAACGGGAGGAAGAACATGTCGCGGGGGGAAGAAGCTGACGTGGTCGTGGGGTCGTCTTGTCAGCGATAGAGGGGAAAGGGGAGTGGGGTCCAGTTGTCATTCGATGTGCGGGTTAAATCGTGAGTGAAAGAAAACGCTTCGGGGGAGAGAGGGAAATGGGCTGCTGGGCCAGGTGGGCTTAGCTGGGCTGGGTCGTCTCTTTCATATATTTTTTTTGTTCAGATACTTTTTCCTTTTTCCATTTAGTTTTCTGTTTTGAAATTCAAACAACAATTCAAACACTCAAATCAATTCAAACTTCCACCAAACTTGTATTGAGTTTTAGTTCTGTTTATCAACACAAATCAAAAGTCCAAATATAAAATAATATTTTTATTCTTTTTAGGATCTATTTAATAATTAAATAAAATAGACCTTAATTATTAATTCAAATAGGTTTTGATTTATTTAATAAAATCTCCATTTGAAATCTAAATATTAACAAAACCAAATCAGTAGGTTTTATTTGAAAATATAAAATACTTGGAAGACTTGTTTAAAATAATTTAACAAGTTTTTGATGTTTAATTAAAATGGTAAAACCTTTATTTTTAATAAATTTGGATATTAATAAATCCTTATTATTTTATTTAAATAAACCTTTACTCTTTTAATCAAAGCAAAACATTTTATTTCAAAAGCTTGGCCAAGGTTTAATTTGGCTCTATAAAATAATCCTTATTATATTTCTACCTTTTTATTTGAAAACTAAATATTTTTATTAAAGATCCAAAAATAGTAACTCCACTTATTCAAAATATTTTCTTTATTAATTCTTTAACTTTTCAAATCCCTTTAGGATTTGTTTGATCAAAAAGGTTTGAAGGTTTCCAATTGGAATCAAAAAGTTTCTTCTCACCCTGAAAATCAACAAAGTTTTATTTTAGTCATTTATTTTTCACATAACAAGATTTGGAAAATCTTGGGATGCGACAGGCTACCACCCTTAAAATAAATCTCGTCCCGAGATTTGGGGAGGCTAGGTTTACAAGTAGGCTCAAAACATCTAGGGTACTACCACCCTTAAAAATTTCCAAACTAGATTACATATTGTCTTGCTTGGGGTCTTGATGTAACTTTCCTGGACAGAAGTTTGCATAGTGGCCTAGTTCCTTGCATTTGAAACATGTGATAAGGTTGAGGTCTTGAGGTGGCTTCTCTGGACAATATGATGCATAATGTCCTAGCTCTTTGCAGTGGTTGCACATCACTTGGCTAATATCCTTCCTCATCTTGGGTTTCACTAGCTTTTGTTTGTCTTCTTGGCTCTTATTCTTTTCTGGGCATTCACTGGCATAGTGTCCCATCTCTTTGCAATTGTAACATTGCAACTGGCTTTTGTCCTTTTTCTTCTTTTTGGGTCTCTCCAAAGCTAGGAGTTCTTCTAGTTCATGCTCTTCATATCTCACCTCAAAGGTGGAAAATCTTTCTCTCTTCTTGGGGCAGTTACTAGAGATATGACTTTCTTCTTCACAATTAGGGCATTGATCTTCATGCTCCTTGGATGTATGATCCTTGTCTCCACAAATATTGCAAGCTTTCGTTCCTTCTAAAATAACATCTTTTTCATCCTTGTTGTCATTAGCTCTTTGGGAAAAAATTTCTCCCATGTTGATCATTTGAGTAACCAATCCTTGCAACAATTGGGATTGAAGCTTCAAAATCCTTTGTATGGCTGGGTCTAGTCCATTGTTGTTGGCTAAAAGTTGAGTTGTCTCTTGGCTCAACTGGTTTTGGGTTGCTATAAGTTCTCTCATGTTGTCTTCTTGGTTGTTGTTGGTGTCATCAACCTTGATGTTGGAGTCTCTTGGAGTAGTCATCTGTTTGGGTTTGAATTGAGATTAGAATAGGCAAAATATCTCTAAGGAAATAATTCTAATCACACATCACAATTCACTCAAGTAATGTGCAAGCAATCACAATCAAATATTCCACTCAACAACAAGTTTCAAGCATATTTTTAGGCAACCAAAAATATTTTTGTTACACCACATAAGTTGGTGGGTTTGACTTAACTAAAATATGGTAGTCCATCTATATGGTTCATTTGAGATTTTTCCATCCTTCTTAGTTGATTCCTCTTGCTTGAGATCAAGGCTTCCTTGGAAAACTCTTGGTCACAAGTCTTCAAAGGCGGTCATGGTTCCTTCTAAGTTGTGTTTCCTTAGACTCCAAATCTTGAGCAGGATTCCTTGTCTCACTTGTAGTCCTTGGTGAAAATGCTGAAGATGTTGAAGTCATTAGAGTTGAAGATGTCTTTTGCACATGGTGAAGTCTTTGGCCATGGGGTAGGTTTTTCCATCAAGTTTGAAATAGAAGAGATGTAGATTCAAAACCAAAGTGGTTGAGGAAAGAGTTTACCAGATTGTTTGTAAATAAGTTTTGGAACAAATACAACTCCTATTTTTCTAAGGGTTTTTGTCCAATCCTAGGTTTACAAATCCTACAGGCAACACAATGCTCTGATACCATCTGTAATGTTCCCAACCTTTAATAAGGTAGAGTCCCCTGTGTTCACAATGCTAGTCCCTGGATCAATAGCTAGCATCCACAGTCAAGATGTAATATCAATAAACAAAGGTCATAATACAACTTTATAACCAGGAATAACATAATTTATTACATCTTACATAGCTCATTTGGCTATTACATTACATTGCAGCAGAATATCTACAAGCATGGGGTCCTTCATCTTCAAAGTGAATCAGGCAGACATGTTGGTTGTAGACTTGTAATCCTAATCACTTAAACTTCACTAATATCAAACAAACCTGCAACATAACAAGTTACAGCCACAAGGGTCAATACATTTGAATTGTATTGGCAAGTGATACTATGGTAGTATAGTGGAGTCTATCATCTATATGCATTTGGCAAAGTGGAGTTGAGGCTTGCATTGCTCAAAATAGATTTTTCCTTATCATTTGAAAACACTAAGTTTTTTCTTGACAAAAATCACCCAAGGCATCTACCAATCAAAGATTGAAGATCCTTTAACCCTTGTTCAACCACAAGTTTTTAACTTAGAAATTGGGATGAGGAGATTCTTGATAGTTTCCATGTCTTGATGCTCAAATTGTCCTTTGCCAGGGACATGGCTAAGTACTTAGATTTTTACACTCTGCAGAGGTGGTGCACTTTCCCCACAAGACTTGGTCTCACCAAGACAAGATCTTTCAGAAGCCTTCCCTTAGACCAAAATGTACGCGCTCCAACCTATCAAACCCCTACCACCAACTGTCCATTTGTCTAAGTTATTGCAACCTATATGATCCAGGCAGAGCCCATAATGCCAAGTGGCTGCACTTGAAGCTTCTCAACATTTGACATCTCAAATCTCTTTGTTCCTGGGTGGCCATCCACAAGTGATATACACAAGGTAAACCATAAAAATGGGCCTTGTGATCCACTCAACACAAACCATTCCTTCCATTCCAGCCAGGTGATTCTTTTACTTTGTTGTTTTATTAAACAAAACTCAAGTCCTCAGACTTAGAAATTTTCCATAGCATGAACATATATATTCCACCCTTGTTTTCTACTAGCTAAGCTAAGCATGATAGTAGTAGGAATCTTAACTTAGGAAAATTCTACTAAGGTTTCATCTACTAGGTTTCCCCATAGCATGGTTTATACTTAGCAAAATTCCATGCAAGTCCTACTTAGAAATATCACTAATGCATAGTGAAAATAATGGGACAAAGTATGAAGCATCACTTGCCTTTTTGGTAGAGGGTATAAGTTCACTCCTTGTCCTTGCAACAATTACACTCTTCAAGTCACTACAATTCAATCAAGCAAGGCACAATCTCAATCTACCAATCAAGCAAAACATCACATAAAATGATAAAGTCAAAGTAATGCATGCAAGCATGCCAAGCTTTGTTTTATTTGAAAAAGTGGTTCCTAATGGGTCATAAACATTTGAAAACACCTAATGGTCATTTTATAAAGTGGCAAAGTCATTTGCAAAAGGTTTCACTTTATAAACCATTTTAAAAACAAGGTATCATTTTATGTGGTGTAGAAATGTTTTTAATAAGGCATTAATCTATAGAGTTCACAAAATATGTTTTCAAACCATAAAACTTTGTGTTTAGGATCAGAGAGTTTATTTCCAAAACGTTTCTCAAAGGTTTTCTTCCAAAATTACTTTTAATAAATAAACTATATTTTTATTTGACTAGAATTGGTTTTAAATCCAAGATTCATTCTTTTGTTTCACCAAATACATTTTTGAATCCACAAAGTGTTTCCTATGGTCAGTAGGTTTAAAACACACCATTTGCAAAAGATTTTAACCCAAAATCAATTTTGAACAATTTTTACATTCTAAACATGCATACATATGTTTCTGCAAAAACAAACAATTTAACAGAAACATTTTACTAAACAAATGGCATGGTTGGCTAGGGCTTGTTCCGCTGATTCCATTGATATAAAGTTTGCAAAACTTGGACGTGTGGATTTAAAGTTATGCAATTTACAAAATTGGAAAACTAATAGATCAATTTTTTTTAAATCAAACAGACTGGGACACGCGTCCTATTCCTATTCGCCGAAAACGTTTCGCGTGGATCAAGCGACACAGGCCGTTGGATTTGAGTCATATCGCACGGCGCACAGGTGCTACTTACCCCTTAGTCTAGCTTCTATCCTAGCTGCTGGATCCTAATCGCACGGCACCTAGCACACTTGCCAGAGACGGGCGGCGCTGGCGGCGGCTGGTGGTGGCGGAGCGGTCAGACGGCGGCGGAGTCGACGCTACAGCAAGCGAGGGAGGAAGGGGAGATGCTCACCGTGTTCGCAACGTCGTGGGGAAGCTCAAGGCGGTTGTCGTTGCTGAAGGGGCGCACTGTGGTGTCGTGGATTCCTCGCCGGAGTGGAGCTGCACCTCGGGCTTGTCTGTTCGTCGACGGGGACGAGTCTACGGTTCACTCTAGCCCAAACAAACAACGCTGTTAGGTTCGCGAGAGAAGGGCGAATACGGGAGTACCAGCCAGAGGGAATGGGGCGGTCTGGCTTACCAGGAAGACTTCACCGGAACGGAAACAGACGGTGGTGGCGTTTGGGGTCGTCATTGTCGAGGCTTAGGGGCGCGCGCGAGAGAGCCGGCGATACGGGAAGGTGCGCTTGGGTCTGGGGAGTGTGTGAGCTTGGTCGAGGAGGCAAGGGGCGACGGTGGCTGGCCGGAATTGCTTGCGGAACTCGCCGGAGACAGCGGCAGTGCAACGCAAAATGGGAGCAGCCTGGTGGCTCTCGAGGCGTGGTGTTTGGGGGGAAAGGTAGAGGAGAAACATGCGTTTAAGCGAGTGTGGTCAGGGGGCGCTGATCACGTGGCATTGAAGCGAATTGACGCCGCGAATCAATCGGCAGTAACGGGAGGAAGAACAGGTCGCGTGGGGAAGAAGCTGACGTGGTCATGGGGTCGTCTTGTCAGCGATAGAGGGGAAAGGGAAGTGGGGTCCAGTTGTCATTCGTTGTGGGGGTTAAATCGTGAGTGAAAGAAAACGCTTCGGGGGAGAGAGGGAAATGGGCTGCTGGGCCAGGTGGGCTTAGCTGGGCTGGGTCGTCTCTTTCATATTTTTTTTGTTCAGATACTTTTTCCTTTTTCCATTTAGTTTTCTGTTTTGAAATTCAAACAACAATTCAAACACTCAAATCAATTCAAACTTCCACCAAACTTGTATTGAGTGTTAGTTCTGTTTATCAACACAAATCCAAAGTCCAAAAATAAAATAATATTTTTATTCTTTTTAGGATCTATTTAATAATTAAATAAAATAGACCTTAATTATTAATTCAAATAGGTTTTGATTTATTTAATAAAATCTCCATTTGAAATCTAAATATTAACAAAACCAAATCAGTAGGTTTTATTTGAAAATATAAAATACTTGGAAGACTTGTTTAAAATAATTTAACAAGTTTTTGATGTTTAATTAAAATGGTAAAACCTTTATTTTTAATAAATTTGGATATTAATAAATCCTCATTATTTTATTTAAATAAACCTTTACTCTTTTAATCAAAGCAAAACATTTTATTTCAAAAGCTTGGCCAAGGTTTAATTTGGATCTATAAAATAATCCTTATTATATTTCTACCTTTTTATTTGAAAACTAAATCTTTTTATTAAAGATCCAAAAATAGTAACTACACTTATTCAAAATATTTTATTTATTAATTGTTTAACTTTTCAAATCCCTTTAGGATTTGTTTGATCAAAAAGGTTTGAAGGTTTCCAATTGGAATCAAAAAGTTTCTTCTCACCCTGAAAATCAACAAAGTTTTTATTTTATTCATTTATTTTTCACATAACAAGATTTGGAAAATCTTGGGATGTGACACAAGCTAACCAATGTGATATCACCGAGAGGGCCCAGAGTATATCTATCTGTCATCGGGATGAACAAATTCCACTCTCGATCCATGGGCCTCAACATAACACTTTATTAGTTCTGAATCCATCTTTATAATCACCTTGTTACGGTGTGACGTTTGATGTTATCAAGAAACTCTTCCGGTGTTAGTGATTGACATGATCTCATGGTCTAAGGATTAGGATCACTTTGTAAGTTGTTATAGCAATATAAATTCAATGACCTTGATCATAATGCTATACTTCGGATGAATGTTCATCACACCATTACACTAATGTTGTGATCCCGTTATTAACAACATCCAATGTCCATGATCAGGAAACCTTGATCATCTTATTAATCAACGAGCTAGTTTATGAAAGAGGCATAACTAGGAACTTTCTGTTTGTTTATTAAACACACATGCATTAATGTTTCCGTATTAATACAATTATAGCATGCAAAATAAACATTTATCATATACTTGGAATACACATAATAAACACTTTATTACTGCCTCTGAGGGCATATTCCCTTCAATCTCCCACTTGCACTAGAGACAATAATCTAGTTACATAGTGATAAATCTAACACCCATTGAGTTCTGGTGTTGAACATGTTTTGCTCTAGGGAGAGTTTTAGTCAACGGATCTGCTACATTGAGATCTGTGTGTACTTTACAAATCTTTATATCTCCATCCTTGACATGCTCGCGGATGGAGTGAAACCGGCGCTTAATATGCTTGGAATGGTTGTGAGACCTTGGCTCTTTGGCATTGGCAATGGCACCATTGTTGTCACAATAGATCACCATTGGGTCCAACGCGTTTTCAACCACTCCTAGTTCGGATATGAACTCCTTCATCCAAACTGCTTCCTGAGCCGCTTCCGAAGCAGCAACATATTCGGCCTCCGTTGTTGATCCTGCCACCATAGGTTGTTTGGAGCTCCTCCAACTAACCGCTCCGCCATTCATGAGAAATACGCATCCGGATTGAGACTTAGAGTCATTCGGATCGGTGTCAAAGCTAGCGTCAACATAACACTTAGCGACGAGCTCTTCTTCACCTCCGTATACAAGAAACATATCCTTAGTTCTTTGTAAGTACTTAAGGATATTCTTGACCGCTATCCAGTGTTCCGAACCTGGATCCAATTGGTACCTACTAGTCAAACTAATAGCATGTGCCACATCCGGTCTTGTACATAGCATGGCGTACATTATAGAGCCTATGGCTGAAGCATAGGGGAGTTTGTCCATTATCTCTCTTTCTTCCGCCGAAGCTGGACTTTGAGTCTTACTCAATGTCTTGCCTTGTAACATAGGTAAGAACACCTTCTTACTTCCGTCCATTTTAAACTTTTTTAAAATCTTATCAAGGTATGTACTTTGCGATAGCCCTATTAGGCGCTTAGATCTATCTCTATATATCTTTGTGCCTAATATGTATGACGCTTCACCTAGGTCCTTCATAGAAAATTTGCTTATTTAGATAAATTTTAACACTGTTTAAAAGATTTATATCATTTCCGATCAATAATATGTCATCCACATATAATATCAGAAATTCCACAATGCTCCCACTCACTTCCTTGTAAATACAAGCTTCTCCATAAGTTTGGACAAATCCAAACTCTTTGATCACCTCATCAAAGCGGAGATTCCAACTTCTTGATGCTTGCTTCAATCCATAGATGGATCGCTGAAGCTTGCACACCTTGTTAGCATCCTTAGGATCGACAAAACCCTTTGGTTGTATCATATACAACTCTTCTTCAATATTACCATTGAGAAACGCGGTTTTGACATCCATCTTCCATATCTCATAATCTAAATATGTAGCAATTGCTAACATAATCCTAACAAACTTTAGCATGGCTACGGGAGAGAATGTCTCATCGTAGTCAACTCCTTGAATTTTTCGAAACCCCTTTGCGACAAGTCGAGCTTTATGGACGGTCACATTACCATCAGCATCAGTTTTCCTTTTGAAAATCCATTTGTTCTCCACGGCCTTTCGGTCATGAGGTAATTCCACCAAGTTCCAAACTTGATTTTCATACATGTATTCCGTCTCGGATTTCATGGCTTCTAACCATTTGTTGGAAACCGGGCTCATCATCGCTTCTTCATACGTCGCAGGGTCATCATTTTCATCAACCATGAAATTCATGACAGGATTCCCGTACAGCTCGGGAGCTGCACGCATCCTGCTAGACCTGCGAGGTTTGGTAGTACTCTCTTTTGGAGTTTCATGATCATTATCATTCGTTCCCTCTTCAACAGGTGAAGCCAACTCTAGAACAACTTCCGGCACTGCACTACTCGCCATACTTTGAAGAGAAGGTTCAATAACCTCTTCGAGTTCTACCTTCCGACTACTCACACCTTTCGCGAGAAACTCTTTCTCTAGAAAGGATCCATTATTGGCAACAAAAACCTTGCCTTCGGATCTGTGATAGAAGGAATACTCAATAGTTTCCTTAGGGTATCCTATGAAGACGCATTTTTCCGCTTTGGGTTCGAGTTTATCCGGTTGAAGTTTCTTCACATAAAAATCGCATCCCCAAACTTTAAGAAATGACAGCTTAGGTTTGTTTCCAAACCACAATTCATACGGTATCTTTTCAACGGATTTAGATGGTGCCCGATTTAATGTGAATGCAGCAGTTTCTAGTGCATAACCCCAAAATGAGAACGGCAAGTCCGTCAGAGACATCATAGATCGAACCATATCTAATAAAGTACGATTATGATGTTTCGACACACCATTTCGCTGTGGTGTTCCGGCAGGTGTGAGTTGTGAAACAATTCCACACTCTTTCATCTGAGTGCTAAACTCGTAACTTAGATACTCCCCTCCACGGTCGGACCGTAGAAATTTGATCTTTCTATTACGATGATTTCCACTTCATTCTGAAATTCCTTGAACTTTTCAAAGGTTTCAGACTTGTGTTTCATCAAGTAGATATAGCCGTATCTACTTAAATCATCCGTGAAAGTAACAAAATAACGATATCCACCTCGCGCCGACACACTCATTGGACCACATACATCAGAATGTATGATTTCCAATAAATCTGTCGCCCGTTCCATTGAACCGGAAAACGGCGTTCTAGTCATCTTTCCCATAAGGCATGCCTCACATGTATCAAATGATTAAAAATCAAGTGATTCCAAAAGTCCATCCGAATGGAGCTTCTTCATGCGTTTAACGCCAATATGACCTAGACGGCAGTGTCACATATATGCGGATATATCATCATTAAGTTTAATCCTTTTAGCATCAACATTATGAATATGTGTAACATTATCATCGAGATCTAATATAAATAAACCATTCATCATCGGTGCATGACCATAAAATATTTCATTCATATAAATTGAACAACCATTGTTCTCGGATTTAAATGAATAACCACTTCGCATCAAACACGATCCAGATACAATGTTCATGCTCAGTGCAGGTAGCAGATAACAATAATTCAAGTTTATAACTAATCCCGATGGCAAATGGAGAGGTAGAGTTCCGATGGCGATCACATCAACGCTTGATCCATTGCTGACACGCATCTTGATCTCACCCCTTGCTAGCGGTCGCTTGTTCCGCATCCCCTGATTCGAGTTACAAATATTAGCAACTAAACCGGTATCAAATACCCAGGTGCTACTGTGAGCACTAGTTAAGTACACATCAATAACATGTATATCATATATACCTATTTTTTCTTTCTCGGCCTTCTTGTCTACCAAATACTTGGGGAAGTTGTGCTTTCAGTGGCCAGTCCCCTTACAATAGTATCACTCGATATCAGACTTAGGTCCAACTCGGGGTTTCTTTTCAGGCACGGCAACGGTCTTGCCACCCTTACTTCCCTTCCGTTTTCCCTTCTTGTCTTTCTTGAAACCAGTGTTCCTATTGATCATCAACACTTGATGTTCCTTTTTGATCTCCACTTCTGCAGTTTTAAGCATTGACAGAAGCTCGGGGAGAGACTTCTTCATGCCTTGCATATTATAGTTCATCACGAAGCTCTTATAGCTAGGTGGCAGAGACTGCAGAACACGATGGATGCCTAAGTCAATGGGAATCGATATTCCCAAGGACAAGCTTATTGGCGTAACCCGACATCTTGAGTACATGATCACTAATGGAGCTGTGCTCTTCCATCATGAAGCTAAAGAACTTTCCTGAAGCGTTGTAGCTCTGTACAGCAGCATGTGTGTCGAAAATCATTTTCAACTAACCCATTGTATCAAATGCATTGCCGTTTTCGAAACGTTTTCGAAGATCCGGCTCTAGCCCATACAATATGCCGCAATGAACTAAGTTGTGGTCCTCCTAACGAGTCTGATAGACATTCTTCTCCTCATCAGGGGCATACTCAAAGGGTGGGGGCCTAGCAGCGCTTCTAGAACATATTGCTTTTGTGCAGCAGAGAGGGGAATCCTCAAATTCATGGCCCATTCGGTAAATTTGCTACTGTTCGTTGCAAGTTTCTCTTTCTCCATGAACACATTGAAATTAAAAGCAGGTGGTGCCATCTACAACAGAATTTGTAAAGTTTATACTAAGTTTATGATAGATTGAGTTCAACTAATCCATATTACGAATGAACTCCCACTCAAAAACGACATCCCTCGTGCCTTTTTGGTGATTACATGAACCAAATCCACTATACCAAGTCCGATCATCACGTGAGTCGGTATAGCTTCAAAGGTGAGCATCAAATGGGCATCATATCTACTATATGACTCATGCTTAACCTTTCGGTCCGTGTTCCGAGGCCATATCTGTACATGCTAGGCTCGCCAAGTTAGAACCTTAGTATTCGCATGTGTAACTGTTTTACACCCGAAATATGGTCATGGATCCAAGAACACCCGATCATCACGTGATGTCTTGGAGCGACGAAAACATAATCGGTGCATACTAAAGGAAGAACACATTCTTATATTGATATTTAAATGAGGGATCATCTTATTATGCTAACAAAGCGCTAAACAAGCAATATAAGATGCTATCAAACATCGCATGTTTATTAGTGAAATGATATGGTTCCCGCATATGATCTCTATCATGTGCATCATGGTATGATCACTATCATACCTATATGTGTAAGTCCAAGGTCTATGGACATTACACGTTATGTATGTTGTAAGAATATCATCTCATACTTCTACTTACAACATCACCATATCATAACACTAGCCCAACAACAATCTAAACTAGACGCCTCTAATTTATCCATTGCAAGTTTTACGTGGCTTAGGGATTTCAAGATAGAACCGTTCTTACCTACGAACATGAACCACAACGAGGATAACCAAATTGTTGACAACTCGTTGCAAAATAGATATTGACTATAGTAGGAGAGACAGACACATGCTAGCCACTTATGCAAACTAGTTGCATGTCAAGCGTGGAACAGGTCTCATGTGCGAGGACATGTAAAATTTGTCCGGGCCGCTTCATCCCACTATTCCACCAATATACAAAATTATAACTAAGGAGCAACAACATGATCATCATCGCCCACATACTCATATGTGTACTACCCGTGTAAAGCATCTACACATAGATCCGGCTCTGATACCACTATAGGGTTCGCAGCATAGAAAACAAAAAATTTCCTACGATGTGAACTATGTACCAAGATCTATCTACTAGATACAAACAACGGGCAGATGTATATCCATAGAGAACATACCCTTGAAGACCGACAAAGCTTAACGAGTTCAACTCGTGGTTGATGTAGACGATCTCTTGTCGATCTCAAGATCGAGAGGAAGTCCTAGCGCCGCAAATCAGCAATGCATCCGTGCTCGCACACACGTTCGAGGCACCGAGCAACCTCCGCCTCCTCGCTCCAGCGATGCAGTGGAAGCACAACTCTTTCTTGCCAAATAGCCACCGGGAACATGTATCTCGCTAGTCCGAGACCATGGGGGATAAATTCTAGAGGGGGAGAGAGATCCTTCACGAGGAGGTGTGAGTGAGAAGTGAGGAGAGGGGTGCCTTTTATAGGAGGAGGGGGGAACCCCAAGGCGGTAGCCGGCGCATGGGGGCTGACCCCTTGCCCTCCCCTCTTCATGTGGGTGGACACTCCACTCACAAAATTCCTTTAAATTCCCTCCACTCAAAATCCCACTCAAACTTGCCATTAAATTTCCACCAAATTTAATGCAAACTCTCAATAAATAAAACTCTTTTATTTTATTAAGAATTTTTTCAATTACTTTAATGACAAACATTCACAAATAACCCCTTGCTAGAATTCTATTTCACATGCATAACCACTTTATGCAATTTCACCCGAAAACCTGTTTCGGTATCTAGTGAAATAAATTCCTGCGCTTGTTCATTCTTTCGGCATGAAACTTTTGCTCCAATTGGATGTCGGTGTCTCTTAAGTGTGTCACCCTACGGTTCATGAATAATGTGGACATGATCGAGACCCCTCTCAGATCAATAATCAGAAGCGGGATCTGGAGACCCATACTGACTCCCACACATTCAACGATGACTTTCTTGTGATCGTCGGAACCTTTTACGCTAGTATCTTAATCCCTTTGTTTCACGATATATTACATGTCTGATATTCGATCATCGGTATCTCCATACCTAGTTTGATCTCGTTACTGACATGCACTCTTTTCTCCTTCCCGTGATATAACATTCTAGTGATCAAATCACTTGCTTGCAAGCTAACCAATGTGATATCACCGAGAGGGCCCAGAGTATATCTATCTGTCATCGGGATGAACAAATTCCACTCTCGATCCATGGGCCTCAACATAACACTTTATTAGTTCTGAATCCATCTTTATAATCACCCTGTTACGGTGTGACATTTGATGTTATCAAGAAACTCTTCCGGTGTTAGTGATTGACATGATCTCATGGTCTAAGGATTAGGATCACTTCATAAGCTGTTATAGCAATATAAAATCAATGACTTTGATCGTAATGCTATACTTCGGATGAATGTTCATCACACCATTACACTAATGTTGTGATCCTGTTATTAACAACATCCAACGTCCATGATCAGGAAACCTTGATCATCTTGTTAATCAACGAGCTAGTTTATGAGAGGGGCATAACTAGGAACTTTCTGTTTGTTTATTAAACACACATGTATTAACGTTTCCATATTAATACAATTATAGCATGCAAAATAAACATCTATAATATACTTGGAATACACATAATAAACACTTTATTATTGCCTCTCAGGGCATATTCCCTTCAGATACATCTTGGTACATAGTTGTTCCCATCGTATGATAATTTTTGTTTTCTATGCAGCTAACCCTACAGGCAGACGGTTGACGGGTACGAGGTAACACAGCTTACCTAGGTTCAGATCCAACGACGGTGGCTGAATCCTACTCCTGCTATAAATCACAATAATGGCAATATGCCGAGTTACAGGGATTGGTTCGCTGTGCGAGGTTATGTGTAGTTGTCTAAGATTGTCTGAAGTTGTTCCCTAAAGGCTCACATACGCCCGACTTATATAGTCCCCAGGTCCTAGGGTTACAGGGAAAAGTCCTAGCCGGACAGGTTACAGAGTCCTACACTGTCTATTACTGGTTTAGCTTGTCTTGCACTCCAAGGCTCCGGGTACGCTGGTGACTCCACCGTAGCCTTCCTTTATCCGGCATGGGCCTCCCTTCTGGATCCATCTAACTGGGCCGCCCAGCAGGCCATGGTCCATGCTACCAACTGTGGTCCACCTGGGTTATCCGGATAGGAGACATGCTACGAGGATACCCATATAGCATATCCCCAACAGTAGCCCCCGGAGAACTCTGAGATCTTGCGCCGTATTGCCTCTTCATGTTGAATGCTCCGTCTAGATGAATGTCAGCAAATCATCAAGCAACATCTTGTAGTCCTCCCAAAGTACCCTACAAGATTTTCTCCGTCTTCAACTTGTAAGTCGGAGAATTGCTGAATCTTCTATCGTACTCTTCCATAGCCGGATCCGTCCATGCCGGAATCTTCCAATGTGATGGTTCATCTGCCTATGACAGCTAGGGCGATGTAGACATAGGTCAGCAACGCCTCGTAACTCACACATGCAGAGAACGCAATCATGTCCATTTTTTCCACGTGAGTGATACGAACTGTTGGTGGCGACGGTTGGCACGTCTCCGCACACGTCGTCTAAGCGGCAACCATTCGATCAAGCTGCACGAATCTTGATGCCGGAGACCATAAATAGTAACTGCGGTGGAAAATTTACTTTTTCTCCTCATTCTCCTCTACATCGTCTTCTTCCTCCAGCGAGTACCTCCTCGAGCTCTCCGCACAACGTGCGAAAAACCCTAGCTCTCCAATCTTTCCCAGTCACCATCGAACACATCCAATGGCCAGTAGCAGCTCCTCCCCTTTGATGGCGGCGTCGGGCGAAGCCGCGCGAAGCCGGCGAGCTCCGTTGTCGTGCCCCTAGAGGGCCTGGTCATCCCTAGGTCTGCGGTGGTCGAGGCCACCAGCGGCAACCATAATCCAGCGGCGCTGGAGCTGCTGGAGGAGGAATACGACTCACACAAGGGCGACTGGCGCGGTTCAGATATCACGGACCGCGACATCAAAGAACTGATCAACGATGGATACCTCCCCGCGACAAAGGGGCTCGCCTGGTGGGCGGTGCCAGCCGGCGAGGTCACACCTTCTCCCCAAGCCAGAGAAAAGGTGTACCTCAAAGCGCAGATGGTACACGGCGTCTCAATGCCCATCTCCAACTTTTTCCTTGTTGTCCTGAATCATTACCGAGTACAACCACAGAACCTCTCCCCCAATAGCATCTTAGTGCTCAGCAACTATGCGGTGTTCTGCAAGGGTTATTTAGGGATTAGGTCTAGGCTAGATCTCTTTATATACTTCTTTACCGTCAAGCGAGAAGATGGAGCCGGCAAGGACGAGCTTAGAAATTGTGGAACCATTAGTTTTAAGATCCGTCCTGGCCGCCGCTTCCCCGACATCGTCGGCCACGAATCCTGCAAGAACTGGCAGCGAACGTACTTCTACGGCCCAGATATCCCTCTTGCTGGTCGAGAAGTCACGTACCCGGACTTTGTCGATGGAGCAGCCGCCATAACCTCGACATGGAGATCCCAGGCCTCCCTTCCCTCCGACATCGACGCTTCTCGCGCTATAAGGTGGATAGAGTGGTTCGTAGATACGGGTCTAACCGGATTGGACATGGCCATGTGCTGGTTCATCAGGCGGATCCAGCCTTTGCAGCACCTCTTGAAGCTGATGCACGAGTATTCCAATGATAGAAGGGATAGCCTCCGCATCTCCGAGGACAATTTCTCGAGCGACTCCGTCAAGCTTCGCCTCAAGGACATCGTCAAGGTGAAGGATAGGAAGCTTGGCTTCACCATCACCTATGAATTGTTCATATAGGGCAAGTGCCCAAAGGTAACTGTTTATTTTCTGTATGACATATACTCCAGTTCTTCCGTCTAGCCATTACCATCTCATCTAACACAACGGTTCTTCACTTAACAGCTCAGCGACATAGATGAGGATAGCATGGCTCCTCAAATCTATGATCCAAATATGAAGGAAGTCACCATTGTGTCCGACGAATATGCTCTGTTGGTGCAAAAGCCGAAGAGCTCCACCTCTGACGCTGCCGACAGAGGCAAGAAGAAGACAGAGGGTGGAACCTCCAAGAAGACTACCACCGCCCTGGAGGCGTAGAAAAGAAAGATTAGAGGGATCCCTTTTGACAAAGCTCCCCCTCTTGTGTAAGCTTCTTTCGCTCCGACATTGTCCATTGTCTGTCTTATTCCTGTACTTATGCATTTTGCACGTTTCAGAAAGAAAGCCACAACCAGCTTGAAGAAGACCTCCAAAACTTTGGGATCCTCTAGAACCATAAAGGATATGCTGCATCGCAACGTATCTCCCGCTATCGCCCCTGTCACTCCCATCATCCAGCCCTCGTCTGAGCCAACAAGCTCTCAAGCTAAAGAAGCATATGGCCCTTCCGCCATGGAAGTGGACTCAGGCGCCTCCACAGAGCTCGCTGTTGTTGGCGAACAGGCGACACAGGAAAGTGCCGTGCACCAAATGGCTGAAGCTCCGGCTAAGCATGCCATGGGTAGCAGTAAGGCGGTGGTTGAAGGTGTTACATCTGCCGAAGTCGGCGCCCTCGCCCCCAGGAAGACCATAGAGTTCCCGAATATAGTCAACCCGGCACTTACACCGAGTAGCACCTCTCTGGTTCCTAGTGCGGCGCCGACATCTCCAACATGCGGTCTCGAGGAGCTTCTCCGACAAGAAGAAATCTTGCAAGAAAACAGTGTATCCTTCGGCAAGTTGCTGGCTGAGAGTGCTACCAACCTCAAGATCATTGCACTTGTAAGTTTTATTTGCCTTTTGCATTTTATATGAGTATCCCACTGTAGCCCCCGAGGATATAGACAGAAAACCATAGGTCTTTGTGTCTAAATGATCTAAGAGTGACTAAGCTAGAAAACTTCTCACTGTAGCCCCCAAGCATATAGTTTGAATGAATTATTCTGACTAGATGCTTTTAAGAGTAGCATACGCAGTATTTATAAATTTCGATAGTTTAGCCCCCAAGCTTCTTGTTATAACTGAAATAGTTCCTACTAGATGCTTTAAAGAGAAGCTAAGCATACATCTGGGTTAAAAACTTTATACTATAGCCCCCAACCTTCTAATCAAAAACTGAATTAGTTCCGACTAGATGCTTAAAGAAAGACTAAGCATATTGCTAAGTTAAAAACTCTTGCTGTAGCCCCCGAGCATCTAGGTGGAACTTTTCCGGCTAGATTGTCCAAGTAGACCAAACAACTTTTAACTTTTTCCTTTCCACAGAATGAGAATGCTCGGAGGGGCATGGCCAATAACAAGTACCAGAAGATGCACGCGGACCTAGAAGCTGAAAAGGGTAAAACTGCCTTCTTGAGTAACAGATCATCAAGAGCAAGCGTCTGTTTTTCCTTTCTTTTTCCTATTCCGACTAGATCTTGTGTATTCTCCGAGTACTCACTGTGTACTTTTCTTTCTCCGACTTGCTGAAACCATTTCCAAGGCTAAGGATATTGTCGAGCAATCCAAGCACATTCAACAGCTGGATAGTGAAAAAAAGATCCTTAAGAAGGAGAGGGAGGAGATGCTGAAAATGCATGAAGACTCAATGAAATCCCTGCAAGACTCCGCCAACGAGGAGATGAACCGCTTGAAGGAGGAAATCGCGATCTTAAAAGATCATAAGAAATATGCCGATGAGCAAAATCAATGCCATCATGAAGCGTATAAGATCCTCCAACAAGAACATGACTCCATGGCGGAGACTCTCTGGCAGGCCGAGGCCAGCATCTTCAGTAAGTGATTCTCCGTCTTGGATTTCTATAGTCTAGATACTCTGAACTTTTGAACTCATGCGCTCCTTTGTCGGAATTTTCAGCTCCAATGGGTTTAACCCGTTCGCCTCCTCTGACAAAGGAATGCATGATCCTTGCTGACAACTTTATCAACAACGCCATCGCGCAAACCAAAGAGATAGCCAAGTCCCTCCAGATTAGCATCAAGGCATCGGACTCTGTGGCGAAGTTCTCAGAGATCCTGCGTCGAGCCCCCGAGCATGTCGCAAGCTGGAAAGCTTCATGTGCATGGGTCGGCGCTAGGATGGCATTATCAATGGTGAAGGCACATTAGGATAATGCCGACATCGACAAGGTAACCTCCGGTATCCCCGACGTAGACGACAAAGGCCAAAAGATAAACCACAAATCTATCTTGGCGTCGCCCGCGGGTTATGACACTAGAGTTGCCGAGTTGGTCGACGCTAACATCTTTGTCCCCCTAAAAACCATTGAAGACAAAGGCCAAAGCTCCTCTGAGTCACTCAACACTGCCGACTTCGAGGGTGACTCTCCTGCTGCCGATGATGTTGCTTCCAAGTCGCCTGCACCAGAGGAATAAAAACAACTTGTAATATTTGTTTCCTCTATAATGTGTTATGCGGAAAAAACTATGTATTAAATTAAGGCGGAAAACAATCACGTATGTCCTGCTACTTAAGAACTAGTTCCAGCATGTATATAGTTTTAAGCAAGTGCTGGCTTATCCATTACTTTGGTTTTTATGCTTGACCTTTCATGAGTCGGAAGACTCATTGTCGGAACCATGCGATCAGGCGATGATGCACAATGGCACCGTCAATAACCTAAGCACAAAATCGCCAGTGCCGAAAGTCACTACTCCAGAATCCACATAAAGACGACAAAGAACATGTAGACCAGAAAACTTAAGCTAACGCCCGTAGGCGGAATTTTCACAAGTGCAATCTCAAAGCTTGTGCAAAAAGGTTTTATATGATCCAAAAATGAACACTAAAGGAGGTAAAAGACTCATAAATATGAGTGAACCAAAGATCTTTATTTCATTGATCATACAAAAGGTACACAATTAGATAAAAAATGCTAAGTGTAGAAAGGACGTAGCAGTGCTATGTTCCATGGCCGATCAAGCTCCGGGTAGTCATCATCCGGGTCACGTCGCTTACGCTTATGATCCTCATTAGGTCTATCCTTCAGTTCACGATTTTCAACGAGGTAGTAAGACCCATTGAGTAGCGCCTTGCTTATGATGAACGGACTTTCCCATGGCGAGGATAATTTGTGTAACTTCTTCTTCTTAAGTCGGAGCACCAAATCCCCCTCTTTAAACGAGCGATGCCTAACGCGGCGACTATGGTAGCTACGTAACTTCTGCTATTAGATGGCGAATCTTTGGCATTCCAAAACGCGCTCCTCCTCGAGAAGGTCCACATCTAGGCGTCTGGATTCTTCAGCGTCATCTTCATCGTAGGCGGCAACCCTTGGTGCATCGTGAAGTATGGCGGAAGGTAGGATGGCTTATGATCCATATACCATGAAGTAAGGGGTGTAGCCGGTGGATCTGTTGGGTGCAGTTCGTAAACTCCACAGCACAGATGGCAATTCTTCCGCCCAGGCTCTAGCTGCTCTATGTAGCGGTGCCTTAAGACGTGGCTTTATTCCTTGCAGAATTAATCCATTGGCTCGCTCAACCTGACTATTGGATTGTGGGTGTGCCACAGATGCAAGGTCAAGTCAGATGCCCTTCTCCCAACAATATGCCTCCACTTCTCCGAGTGACAAGTTGCTTCTGTTGTCGGTGATAGTGCTATGTGGGAGACCAAATCTCACCACTAGATCCCGGACAAACCTGAGGGCAGTTGCCCCATCAATCTTTCTAATGGGTTTAGCTTCTATCCATTTAGTGAATTTATCAACTGCTACTAGGAGATGTGTAAACCCACATGGTGCCGTTTGTAACGGTCCCACCATGTCTAGCCCCCAGACTGCAAACGGCCAAGTTATTGGTATTGTTCACAATTCTTCAGCGGGAACATGTGGTTGTCGGGGATACTACTGGCATCCCATGCATGTCTCAACCAGCTTGTCGGCGTCCGCCTTCACGGTCAGCCAGTAGAATCCTTGCCAGAAGGCTTTCGCGACCAACAATCGAGGAGCGGCATGATTCCTGCAATCTCCGAGATGGATTTCGCGTAGGATTTCAATACCTTCTTGCTGGGATACGCACTTAAGGTATACACCAGTAGTGCTTCTTTTGTAGAGCTGTCCATTGATTATGGTATAGACCTTTGCTCGACGTACTATTTGCCATCTTTCGACTTTATCGTCGGGCAAAAGAGATATTCCATGAATGGTTTTGTTCAAGCTGGAGGGACCTTTGCCACCATGTGGACAAAAGAGTCAACTCTATCCGGGTTGTCGATGTCTGCTCCCTTCAGGATGGTGTCCGTAGATGCTCCAGGAAAACTCCAGGCGGAATTCGTTTGCGCCCTGATCCAAGCTTATACAGTAGATCCACTGCCTTGTTTTTCTCCCTAGGTACATACTTGACCTCGTAGCCCAAGAAGCTCTTGGCTATCTCGTCCACTTCGTCTCGATATGCCGCCATCATAGGGTTCCACGCATTCCAGGTGCCAGCCACCTGCTGGGCAACCAAGTCGAAATCTCCACAGCAAACTATGCGCTTGATGCCAATATCCTTGGCTACGCGTAATCCCGCCATGTTGTTCATAGCCTCGAAGTGGATCTGCAGAACATAATGTAGCTTGTCCCCAGTTGGTGACTGTAGCAGTACACCAGTCCCCGAGCCGTTGAGCAGCTTTGATCCGTCAAAGTGCATCACCCAATATTCTGGTTCCAGCAATGGGGTAGCATCTGGCATCTCCGTTGAATCTGCAATAAAACCCGCCAAGTCTTGTGATTTGATAGCGTCGCATCTCTTGTAGGTGATCTCAAAGGCGGCAAGTTCAATGCCCCACTGCGCGACCCTTCCTGTAGTGTCGCTGTTGTTGATGATGTCGGACAGTGGAGTCTTGCTCACCACTGTGATGGGGTGCTCCTGGAAATAGTGCCTCAGCTTCCAAGAAGCAAGGAATACTTCATAAGCTATCTTCTGGTAGTGCGGGTAATGCTGCTTGGATTCCATCAAGACCGCGCTTACATAGTAAACTGGTCGTTGAACTCCGTGCTCATAGCCTGGTTCCTTCCGCTCTACCACGACGACGATGCTGATTACCCGGTTGGTGGCTGGCATGTAAATTAACATGGGCTCTCTAGGCTCGGGTGCTGCAAGGATGGGCGCTGAGGAAAGAATCTCCTTGAGCTGCTTCAATGCTGCATCTGCTTCGTTCATCCACGTGAATTTGTCCGCCTTCTTTAGCAACTTGTATAGCGACAGAGCCTTCTCTCCAAGTCGCCTGACGAACCGACTAGCTGCTGCAACACAACCCGTTAGTCGTTGAATGTCCTTTAGGAATGTCGGACGGTTTATGTTTAAGATGACCTTGATTTTCTCCGGGTTGACCTCGATTCCATGCTGGGAAACGATGAAGCCCAACAATTTGCCGGCTAGAACCCCGAAGACGCACTTCTTGGGGTAAGCATCATGTTGTATTTCCGGAGATTATCAAAGGTTTATTTTAAGTCGGAGATTAAGTCATTTCACTTTTTAGACATCACCGCTATGTCGTCCACATAGGTGTGAATGTTCCGACCAATTTGATCGTGTAGGGAACGTTGCATTGTCCACTGATACGTAACACCTGCATTTTTCGGCCCAAAGGGCATCGTAACATAGCAAAACGTGTCGTAGGGTGTAGTGAACGAAGTGGCCAATTGGTCCGAATTCCTCATCTTGATCTAGTGTTATCCCGAGTATGCATCGAGAAAACACAAAAGCTCCGAGCCAGCCGTCGAGTCAATGACTTGGTCAATGCGAGGCAAGGCAAACGGATCTTTGGGACATGCTTTGTTCAAGCCAGTGTAATCAACGCACATTCTTAATTCTTTGGTTCCCTTTTTGGGGACAAGTACAGGATTGGCCACCCATTGGGTGTGAAGGACTTCTCGGATAAAACTAGCCTTAAGTAACCTAGCTATCTCTTTGGCTATGGCGCGTATCTTCTCATCTCCAAAGCATCGTAGAGGTTGCTTCACTGGTTTGCATTTTGGATCAATGTTTAAGCTGTGCTCGGCAAGTTCCCTAGGTACACCTTTCATGTCAGCAGGTTTCCAAGCAAAGATGTGCCTATTCCACTTCTCTAGGCAAAGATGTCCCTATTTCATGTCAGCAGGTTTCCAGGCAAAGATCTTGGCGTCCGTGATGAAGATCTTGTCGGTGGCCCGAGATGGAAGATCTTGGCGGTGGTAATTGTCCCACTGATTGTAAACGTCCACCAGAAGGTTGGTTCGAACAACGCCTCAAACTTCCGACACCAACGCCAAAGTAACATAACCAGGCACCAACTTCACTTGACCGGCATCACTGCAACAATTCGGCACATTCATCGGGGCAGCAAACGGCCACACTTCTGCTAGACGCGAGGTCGTGGAGAACAAGTAGCAGGAGCAACCCGATGTACCACTTCACTAAGCAAACAAGCAACACACAGTTGAGAAAAACTAGAAGAATAGGGGGCCGCTGAGACATTCAAGGCAGAGGACGACCGGAAGGGACGAGGGCGGCGCTTCGGGCGGTCGCGGTTGGGGGGAGGAAGGAGCAGCGCTGAGACGAGCCAGATGGAGCACGGCGCCGCGGCGACGGCTGGACGTGACTGGGGAGGAGGACGCGGAGAAGGCGCGAAGCTTCGGGAGGCCGACCTAGCGCAGGAGGTCGGCGAGGATCCCGCAGGGGCGGCGAGGTCACGACGTAGAGGCGCGGCCGGCGAGGTTCGCTAGCGGCACGGGTGGCGAGCACGGCCGCAGGGAACAGGGTCACGGCAGGGTCCATGCAGCGGCGAAGACAATCAAGGCGATGACGACGTGGGGCCACGCGGGATCCTGGAGGAACCACGGCAACGAGCAGAGTGAGGCAGAGGCGGCCTGGGGCTCGGGTCGGGAACGGCAGGGGGTCCGGGTCGAGGAGGACGCGGGGCGAGACAGGGTGCTAGCAGCGGCAAGGAGAGCGATGGGTAGAGGAAGGTCGCGAGGAAGGAGGTGGGTTCGGGCCGCTGGGTTCATAGGGTGGGGCCGGGGTCGCGGGAGTGGTGGGACAAGGGGCGCCGCGGGGTGGGGTTCGTGTATGCGAGCGGGTGTTGTGGAGCCAGGGGTGGCGGCGGCTGGAAGCAGGGGTGAGGCGGGTAGGATTCGGTCTAAGTGGGGTGTTGGGATTAGGGTTTTGGGGTAGTAGGCTAGCTGGCTTGGCCTTTGGGCCTGGCCAGCTGCCTTCCCCGGCTTTACAAATATTTTAGGGTTTTTGTTTGAATTTATATTTATATTTGAAAGACTTTTGTAAATAATTTAGACAAAACAAAAATATCCAGGCGACCGGGGTTTTGATTTGATATAAGACGGGGTATATAGGAAAACAAAAATAGACTTTGTAAAATAATTTGAGGCAAAAATAATATGCATGATGATGCACATATCAAGACAGGCGATTTTCTAGTAGTGATTTTATCCGGGGTGCTACAGTTTTAGAGACCATACCACATGCCTCTCATGGTAGAGAGACCGAGACGATTACTTCCTACCAATGGTTGGATATTACCTAGGTTGACGTGAAGTGCGCGTGCAAGCACGGTCACAACTCCTCCTCCACTTATGGGTCCACGAGTTTGAAGAGCCTGTTGCTTAAGGTTGAATACAAGCAAAGCGCCCAAATTTGGCATTAGGTTACAATTAACAATAGAAGCCTTGGCGAGGATCAATATCCTCCTCATTAACTCTAGTAAACTCACCACGTGCCTACAAGGTGTTAGCAATCACATAAAATAAATAGCGGATAGCAGGGTGATCAATTTGGTTTCTCTTAAGCGTGTTTCCATGGATTCTCATCAAGTTAAAATATTGCCAAGGTGTAGGGTATAAAACAAAAGTAGTTATGCGTACATCTGTGATTTTGGCAAAACCGGAACATTGAGGCCATTGGTCGAGTGTTAGGATGTACTCACGGTTCATGAGGCAGAATTTGACGCGATAAAATTCAGGCCTTTGTTCCTCGGTACAATAGTAAGGATCCACCGTATGCGTCAAGGTGCTTGAGAACTCAAGTGTCAAGCGGCGATACGTGGAGACATCCTAAAAGACAAAGTCATACAAACCAAAATTATTTCAAAGTAAATCAAAATCATCATGAATGCCAAGTTTGTTCAGGATATAGGGACACGCCCACTTGGTGGACTTGATTTCCCCAAGCTTCAGAAGGTCGAAACGGTTCGAGTGGAAATACTCGATGAACTCGATGCCAAGTGACTCAGGGTTCAACGTATCAACGGGTGGTGCGAAAGACGCCGCAGCCACCACACGTGTACGAATCCTCGTGTTCATCTAAAAAGTAATTATGATTGAATAATTAATAATTAATAAATAATAAATAATAAAGATTGCTAAAAAATAAATTTTCATCCGATAGAAACATAGAATATGTGCTCCTCTACACTCGTTACAAAAGAATTCTCCTCTAAAACAATGCTAAACATGCTCAACATCAAGACTGAATCAAAAACAAGACCTAAGTGTAGCTTAACAATGGTGAATGGTTGAGTGAAGCTATTGCAAAAATAACTTGGGGATCAGAGAAAAATCATACATTAGATCGATTGAGTGCGAGGAATTGAAGAAGGATTGAGTAAATTTGAACATCCAATGGAGGTAGTAGGGAGTTTGGAGGAAGAATAAAGAGAGATTGATATTTGGGGATTTTTAGTTACCTTCCTCAAGGTTATTATGCTAGCCGAGCTCGTGGTATGGGCGGGTGGTACGGTCGGACCCTGCTCGTACCGGGTGACTTACCTTGGGCGCGACAACTGCTCCCAGGCGGTGCACTCCGTATGGACTGCGCGGCATGGTCACGCGTGCCCGTACTGCTGGTCATTATAAACACAATATATTTCTTAAAATCTGATGTTTTGCTCGAGGATACGGTACATGCGCACCTTACGGGCACGTCCGACCGTACGACATGTCGTTATCGACACTGTTCACTGCGGCAAAAATCAAAATTTCTATTTTTCTTTGACTCGATGTGGTACGGGCGCACGGTACGGTCCCTTCCGACCGTACCAGAGGTCATTATGGGTACTGTGAACTACAAAAACTTTAATAGTTTGTTTAGTAGCTCTATGCGTCTTTGCACATCTTATAAAAAGTAAAATAATAGAAATCATACTTCATAAAAATTCAGCAATACTTTAGGCCATATGTTAGTGAAAATAGAAATCAAGGATTACCTTATTTCTTTTCCTCTCCAAAGGTCTTATTGATCACTCTTTATTTAAAACAAAACTAACAAGACATAATGAAGAAAATTATATCACATGGGTCGCTAGTTAAGGTCAATTAGCTTGACCCAGATGACAATCATTTAGGTTGAGGAGTGGAATACCCACTCCAAAATAGTTGTCTTTCAAAGTAATTATGCCATCATCATCATTAGGCTTGGCCTTCTTTTTCCTTAGGGAAATGGACTATAAAAGGATCTCTAGATGGTAGCCCAATTCTTACATTCCCTTCATGTAAATTAATTAAAGCTTTAATAGTTCATAGGAATGGCCTACCTGAAACTACATGTGCAATGGGATCTTCAGGCATGTCCACAATAAGAAGATCAATGAGTGTGGGACTACCTTTAATTTCAACAGCTATATTTTCTTTGATCCCAATAGCCTGTTTATAAGTTGAATCCGCCAGGTGGAGTCTTAATTCAATGGTAATAAATGGCCCCAAGTTTAACTTATCAAATAAAATTTTGGAAATCGTTGAGACGCTCGCACCAGGATCACAAACTGCGGATATCTCATTAACTCCCAACTTAACTTTAATAGTAGGCTCAAATATATCATCTAGCTTTGCAGGAATCTTATCAGCTAGTCTTTTGTACTCCATTTCTAGCTCACGAACTTTAGATGCTACTTGTTGTATAAATTGTTGGTATATAGCATCATTACCTTGTTCCATACCGGGATTCTTAACGGTGATCATCTTTAATAGATCTTCCACAGTATATTCCGGCGTTGGCGTATTGCTATAGTCTAGCTCTTCAGGTTTCTCTTCATTGCTTAGAACCCTCATCATCTTGATGTCTTCCACCGGATTAGGCTCGGGTTTCCCAGCAAACTTTGCTAGTATGAGAGCTTGGCTCTCGAAAACTTTACCCAATTGAGCCTCCATGGTTTTTGTCCTTTCCTGTAGAGCCTGCACATAATTTCTAATTTTAATGGCATGGTTAGATAATTTTCCTATACTACTCCTGTGGTTCTCCATGAATTTTATAATCATATTGCTTTTCTCAGTTTGAGCTTGTATAAATGTTCTAACAGTTTGTTCCAACGAGATATTTCCATGGTTTGCTCCACTATTATTATCATAGCTATTATAAGGAGCTCCTGCGGGATTTGTATAATGTTTTTGAACATTAGAATCATAATGATTTTTCCAGGCAGGATTAAAAGGAGTACGAGCTAGAAAATTAACATCAGTAGCAATAGCATTAACTTGGGTATCTTCTTTACCTTTTACTATGCTTAGTAGATCGTCTACCTTAGATGTAAGCTCTTCATTATTTACCTCGGTAATTGAACTTAATCTCTTCGAGGCTCTTTCCACATGCCATTGGGCATGGTTATTTTGCATATCATCAAGAAGTTTCTTTGTAACAGTCACTTGCTTTCCCATGATTGTTCCTCCTGCTGTAGTATCTAGCATAGAATTAGACATTGGGTTAAGACCATTATAAAATAAATGTAATATAAGCCATTCTTCCATCACATGGCTAGGACAGTTCATCATGGCTTCTTTCATCATCTCCCATGCAAGCGCTAGTGGCTCACGGTCTTCTTGTCTAAACATTGGAATATTGGATCTTAGCTACATAGTCTTAGCTGGGGGGGGGGAATTTAGTCATAAACAAATTAGTACATTCCTCCCAAGATTTAATGGTGCCCTTTGGTAGAGCTAGCAACCAATCCTTAGCCTTTCCTGTAAGAGAGAAAGGAAACAATCTCAATTTGACAACATTTGGATCTACATCCTTAATCCTTAATATGCATCATGTCACAAATTTCAGTAAAAGTGTCTAAGTGCAAACCCGAATCGTTCGAAGATGAGCCCCCAAATTGGTTTTGTTGAACCAAGCTTAAAAGGTTGTGCTTAATTTCATAAGTCTCCGCATCAACAGCGGGCTGAGTGGTAGGTGCACGAATAAAGTCATCAATGGGAGTAGCATACTCCCCAAGTATCTTTTGAGCCATGGCTCTTATATTTTTGGTGATTTTTGAGTAATGAAAACAAATAACAAGCAAATTTTTAGGGTTTTCAAATAGATAACAAGAAAGTAAACTAACAACAAGAATAAAACTAATAACAAGGTCTCTAGTGACCTCACCAGGATAGCAAAATTGTTTCCCTGACAACGACATCATAAAAAGGGTTGATACCTTCTATCCGGATTCACGGATGTAGTATAATATATTTTTCCCTAGAATACCTATGTTTAATCGAACCTTAGAAAGCAATGCTAAAAGGAAATAAATAAGGACACGTCTACAAGACTCTGTTGTTTCATTTTACCTTAGTTTACCGGACAATCTAGTTTACTTTTTATAGTGGGTTAAATCAATGAATGGAGATAGGCCAGGGTTAAGATCCACATGCAGCTGCACATCATATGGGATAAAATAGAATAATCAGCACAATCATGTGTAATGTTTGAATGGAGAAAATCTCTTGTGGGCAACGCATTCTAGTATACTAAAGCCCTCGTGATGCAGCGGGCATAGCAATATCCTTTTAATCCAACCGAGTGCACAACTAAGCCACGGGCTAAAAACGATTATTAAGTGAAGAACACCGATTAGAGCATTAAGTGGTGATGTTGTTGTGATCTCGAATGGGTCGCTAGGCAAAGACCATACTACCCTTTCTGTCACTGGGGTTCCTATGAGATCGCTGCAAGAAAAGTATCTCACCTCAAACCATTATCAATCTATGGGATCTTGGGTACCTACAAGTCTACAGATCGAGACAAGAGACAAAGAAACAAAAGATACAAACCTCAATTGCAAAAAAAATACAATACTCCCATGATTAGATGCACATAGTTGCTGCGAGGTTTCTCCCCAACCCGCAGCCTGTGAGGACTACTCACTCATAGAAAATAGATCAAGGATAAAAATAATTGTGCAAAATACTTAGATTGAAATCGAATATTCTTACAATGGTCGCCAAATCACAAGGAGATCTAAAGTACAAAGCAATGGTTATGGCTAGTGGATAGATGGATGGTGGAATGGATGAACAATGGACGGACAATGATGTGGATCTCTTTTGGTGGTGTTTTTTGATGAAATCTAAGAATGGCGGCCCTCTGGGCGGTGACTGGAACCTCAAAATATATAGACGTCTTCACGAAAGTCATAGAGTTTGATGAGACAAAGCCACCGGCACCCCATACGGGCGGGCCGTACAAGCAGGCCGCGCCCGTACCACTGCTTGTTACATGCATTGGCGCCTAGGAATTGCTCCCCAATTACTTGGATGTGTGGTTTTCCTCTAATTCCTTCATTATGTCTCCTGATTTCACATTAAAACCCGTGATTTCCCGCACAACACAATTAAAGGAAAGGTTTTGCATATCTTTGCAAATGTTAGTCATTAGTGGCAAGAACTAAGAGTTTCTTGTCAATTGCTTGACTAAAAACAATGTTTAAACGTAGAGAAAGATGGAAGATTTTAGAGCCATCAGCGCCCGCAGCGGAGGTGCTTCAGGCGCGCTACTCGGGGATTGCGCAGAGGCCGCCCTCATGGAGCTTTCCAAGGAGGAGCCAACAATTGAGATGATCAAAGCTAGGGTAGCCACCAAGCCTGTCCACACAGCAGGGGCGAGCACAAGCGGAAGAGGGTTGACTACAGTAGATTTTTTCCCTCCAAGAGGGTGACCCATGGCTGCTAGGTAGCCATCAACGAGTAAGCTTAGATTCCGTTGTTTTTCTCAGAAGTTTCCCTTTTCCTCATGTAGCTTAACCCTTGTTAGGACTTGCAGGGACACCAATAAGGTGGATGAGGATGACAATGATGATGAGGCGCCTTAGGCATGGGCATCGAGGAGGCGGACAGTCTGATGGGAGTGGACGATGGCGTCGACGGTTCAGCGAAGGTGTCAACAGCCTTGTCCGGAACAGAATAGCCCGGGAGTGGCGGTACTGCACCGGAGGGCCTGTCTGCCAGGACAGAGGCGGCGTCGGGTGAGGCTGCAGCTAAACCCGCAGAGGGGGTGACTGAAGCCCCCGGGGCCTCATAGGTAGGGTCTGCTTCATGATGCGAGGAAGAGCTCCGCCTTGTAGAGGATTAGCGCCAGGAGCGGCAGCCCCACGAGGCGCGAAGGGCCAAAGCAGCCGAGGGGAAGCATGTGATGGAGCCAGAATATTCCTCCTTGACCCAGGGGACCAAACTGCCTCACAATAGAGAGGAAGACCTGGTTGTCAGCCCCCAACGTCTTTCATCTAGGGCCAGCAGCTTTGCCGCAGAAGGGCGACGGCCAGGGAGCCACCAAAGATGATGACGTTGATCTGGTGAGGTGGAGGCTTCTTGTATCACCACCTGGTGCAGAGCGCATATGCTACAGGGTGGCTGCCATCCAAGCCATACGCTAGGGATGGAGCGCAGACTATGTGGTGGCTGAAGCTCAGCAAGCCGCAGAGCATGAGTATCTCATGGAGGGGATGGAGCGCCTTCGTGAGATGGTGGTGTAGCAGCGCTCCCGACGCGGTGAGGCCCTCAAGGAGATAGAGGTAATTCAATCGGCGGCCCTCAGTGAGGCTCAGGAGGACCTAGATAAAGCAAAAGATGAGGCTAAGGATATTCTAGAGAATGCTCGGGTACGTGCTACTCAGATTATTGCAAGCGGGGAGATATCAGCGTACCCGGGGGCAAGCACTACCCGCGTGGGGACCCTTGATGCTCGCGAGGCCGACCTGGTGGCCCGCATGGCGGCTATAGAGGAGTGCGAGAAGGATCTTGCCACCCGTGCAGAGAGCTTGTCGCCCAGGGAGTAAGCGCTCCAGCTTTGAGAGGAACAGGTGGCCTACCACAAGGTTGCACTCGACAAGAAAGAGCGGCAGAAAGATGACTATCAGTGGAACCTTGAACATCACAATGGGAAGCTTGATGGAAAGATTGCTACAGCCAATGAGAATATGCAGGCAAGAGCAGCAGAGGCGCGCAAGAGGCTCGAGGACAATCTAGCCGCGGACTTGGCGCGGGCCTACAAGGAGCTTCATGACAAGTTGTTGATGCAGGAGAAGCGCTTCAACCATAAGAAGCAGGTCCTCAAAGGCAAGAGGTGATCACTAGAGTGGCGGCTTTGCACGGCCCAAAGCCATCTGTCGCAGATGGCTCGCTCGCGGGATGAAGCCACCGCCGTTTCCAACAGGCCGCCAACCTGGATATGCTAGCCATGAAGAAGGTGATGTGTGACATGTACTATTTCCTAGATACACATGCCCGAGCTGTACTAGAGTGCCTTGGTATCGGCAGCATCGGCATCTCTACCAACTTGAAGGCATACAAGCTAGGGGCATATCTTCATCTCTTCTCTAGCTTCGGAAGTAAGATAGAGGGTGATGTGACGGACCTCGATGAAGTCACTACGGAGTAGTGCCAGAATCTCCTGGGCATTGCGAGAACTCGCATTTTTAGCAACCTCCTTGTCGTTGATCCAGAGTTTGGCGTGGCTGCGGTGATACAGTCATTGAAGGGTCAGCATAATTCCAAGCTCAAGGAGGCGATGCGGAAGTACATTGGAGAGCTCCTTGACTCCTACCGGCATAAGCCAGGCGATGACAACATGGGGTCTTCTTGAAGAGCTACAGGTACCACCCCTGGCGAGGGCCTTGCTGATGAGGGGGAGCCCAATGTCCATGAGGATGCTCTCATAGACCCGGGGTCTGATGATGAGGGATCTGCTTAGGCAATAGGAATGTGAGGCCCATGAAGGCCACCCTTGTAATATGCATGCACAAACACATATTTGATGATATGATGCCCTTGTGGGCTAGTTAGTGAATGTATGCAATCCTTGTTTGCACAATTCTGATGCTTATGTGTCCTGACATCTAATCCCTTCTCTTGCGTGTAATGCAAAACAAAAGAGAAGATTGGATAGAGGCACGTAGTAGCTTGTACTTAGCCTTGGAGAGGAGAGCTTATCGTGGATTGCGCCTATGGCGAGGGAACCTTGTGGGCCCCAGGAGATGGTGTCATCAAGGAGAAAGTCCTACGACACGTGCCCAGTGAGGGCTGTTCCCGGAGCATTACTCTCACGAGGCTCGGCGGCAGCGCCTCGATGGACTTTGCGAGCTAGGCCACACAGGGGCTAGAGAAATGTCTCTGGGGATACTTGGGCGAGGGCACCTTGTGGGCCTCGATGAGGATACCTTGTGGCACCCCGTGGAGCAAGCCTCATGGCGCCCCCCGGGGGTTGCTTCAGCTCTGTCAACTAGCGTAACAAAGCCCCCGTGAGGTCACCTTGCGGGCCCCTTATGTTACCTCCCATGAGGGTTTTTAAATGATATTCTCTTGTGAGACGTAGGAGAGAACCCCTCGTGGGTCTCAACGAGGTCCTCCCGTGAGGCCTTGGTAAGCATGTCCCATGATGTCCTCTATAACACCCTCGGATCGGCCCTATGCAAGTTTTAGCGATTCCCGCCAAACCCGCATATAAACGATTCAAAGGTGCCCACTAGGAACTTGCGTGCGGGTGGAAAATGAATTAATATCATTACACAATAGTCCACGATGGAACCCACATAACAGATATATTAAACAGTGACTCGACGAGTCAAGAATACAGATATACAATACATAGATCCATATCACCTGGAAAACGATACCACGTCCGAGTATGGACAAGATGCAAATTGAGCTAAGAGCCCTGAAGAATAACCAATGGCGTCCATAACCCTGCCTAGGCCAAGCCAGAAGGGTATCCCTACTAACGACGTCGAGCTCAAACCTGCTAAACAAAAGGGGAGCCGAGAAAGGGCAAAGGAAAAAAGATAGCGATCAGTACTGAGGCCTGTACACAGCGAGTCTAGAATTTTGCGGCTCTCGCCTACATAGGTATGGTGGAATGAAGTGGCAGCGCAACATGCACTAAACAACCTATAGAGACTCGATACAACTGTCGGCTATCATAAAAATATGACAAAGACCTATTCGGAACCAAGATGATACTTCCACCAAACATACCCATCCTGGTATTTCCCCCTCGATAGCAAACGAGGAAGTCCTGCCGAGGAAACTCACACGGTTGCCAACTTTATTTATTCTTTCTGTGGTGGTTATCCATCTTACAAGTCATATCAGATACAAGTCAAACTATAATACAAAACTTTAGTTATAGTTGTCTATGATCGAGAACTGTGCTCCAAGTCATCCATAACCGTGAACATGGATTTTCAAAAAGATTAAACTATGCAGGGGTGCATCAAAGTTTCCACATGCACCTACACCCTTGTTGTCACATCAGGTAGGTACAATATCAAAAAACATACACCCAACGATATGTCGACAGGGTTTCGGACACGACGTTTCCTAGACCCAAACCAAGCACATGGGGGCCACCCCACTAAGCTACCTGTAATGAAGTCGGTCGGTCTCCGAGACGGACCCAGGGTTTGTGCCAATAGCTATAAACGAGTGGGAACCCAAAAGTGTGACTGGGCTTGTCGATACTGCGAAAACATTCCACATTTGTTCCTAAATAGTACAGGCGCTCCACGCGCAATAGTAAATAAAGAAGTAAAGAATGGCATAAGTACATGATAGTAATAACATCAAAAACTACTTTGTGGCCCCCGGTATAGTACTTTTAAGTCAGGTACTAAATCTATGGGGGTGCCCACACACCCCACATGTGGTTAGCGTGCTCGATCTTGGAATAGGTGCCAAGAACTCGGGATCCTACGGGACACAAGTGAGATGTTAAAAACCAAATATTGTCTATTACCCACCGGTGCCTCTGCATTATTTACCTACTTTCAATATTAGTTATTAGACTGTAATTAAAACCATGATCATCTCCACCATTAAGCATGTGGCCACCACCCAACAACTGTGGAACATCGACGACGCGAAGGAGCACCTGAGCAAGAAACTATGAATCGCAAGGCTGAATGTCTATCAATCAACATGCAATAGGAGGTGTCCAAGGCAATATAGGGGCTGCAAGGAATATAACTGGTGCATAGAATCTAAAGCATCACAACACGGATAGCAATAGATCAACAGGAGGAAGTAAAGACTATACATGCAAAAATAGGTAGAAAGAGGAAGAATGCTCGCCTGAAAACATTGTCGAAGGTTCATCCAAAGATCGGGTCGATACTCGCATGAACTCACCAGGCTAATCCGTGAAGAAGCAAAGCACTAAAAGAAACACTATTTAATACTACAACAGAAGATCGGGCATGATGCATGTATGATGAATGACATGGCAAAGGCACGATGAAATTTGGCAATATTAAGCGGAACCGGGGTCCCGACAATTAATTAGAAGGTTTGTGTTGTTTAGGTACCCCGCAATTTAAATGTTGTCTTAACAAGGAAAAATACGGCAACGGTTCGCTACACAAATTTAAATGGAGCCAATATAAGACAAGATTTGCCTGCATATGGCCTTCATATTTAATTATGAGATGAATCGGCTAAAAGCCCCCAAACCACACAATATGTATGTGACATGAACAATTAATGCAACAAGTATATATCATTTATAATAATAGGGTCTTGGATAGGGGTCACACATTGGCAGATCGAAGATCTTGGGGTTCGGGCTCGTTCTTCGGGGCAGCAGCCTTTGGATTTCGTGTAGACGGTCATGAATTTCCGAGAGGGCGATCTTGATGCTCTCGGTGTCCGTGTAGGAGACCTTTGGGTCCAACCTTGAGGAATATCTTGAGGTTCCGGCATCACCGAGTCCGGTTAGAGGTTCTTGGCATGGTCGATCTTGGAGTGATACGAAACCTTGCGGGGGTTGTAGATCACCTCAATGCATCGTCATCGGGTCGGTCTCGGGGCAGAACACATCAACACACAGGATCCCCGAGGCAGTCTCATACGTCCCGGAGCACGGCCAATTCCTCATCTGGAGCTCCACTTAACCTGCGTGTATCACCCGTAAAAAGCAGGGACAGAGGAGCATCAACAACATCACCCGAGGCCAACATAATGGGATCGGTGGACAAAACAACAGAAAGGCTCCGGGGAGAGCAAGGCGCAGACTAGAATCGTCGGGGTTCCAAGAGAGGTCGAGCAAGGGCCAGAGACACACGGCCAGCGGCGGCGTCGTGGGTTGTACTGGCCGAAACACGGAGAGGCGGGAGGACAACGACCGACAGGAGGTCGCGAGGCAACAGCGGTTTAGGCAACAAGGGTTGGAAGGCTGGCGAAGGCCTGAGCGCGCAGGGAGGGCTCGTGGAAGACTTGAGCATGGATGGCGAGGTGCAGGGCAGGCTGCGATGGAGACCGCATGCGGGCGAGGACATGCGGGAGGCAGAGCTCGCTGGGGAAGGGGGCGACGGCGGGCGTGGGCTTGGCAAGAGGATGCGGCGGGGTGGGTGATAGGGGATAGGGGACAAGGCGCCTGCGAGCACGGCGGCGTCAGAGGGCCACGGTAGGGTAGGCGGCGGCCGGGTCATAGGGGACGGCGTCAAGTCCGCAAGGAGAGGACGGCGCCGAGCAGGAGAGAAGCAGAGGCGAGGGAGGGTAGCGGCGGAGCACTGTAGGGAGGGTGGCGATGGCGCAGGGAGGTGGGTATCATGGGAGGAGAGGAGGAAGACGTGTGAGAGGAGCAGGGATCGCGCGGGTCAGGGTGGGGCTCGCGGGGATGGTGTGCGGGATGAGCGGTTGTGAGGCGTGGAGGGTTGGTTCCAGGGATGGTCGTACGGGAGCTCACATGCGTGCAGGTATGTGTGTCCCGCGTAGTAGGGTGGTCAGGTCTATGCAGTCGGTGTTGCGTGCACCTGCGTGCGGGTAGGTGTGTTGCGTGGCTGTGGTCTAAGTAGGACCGGTGGCGGGAACAGGGAAGGTTTAGGCCATAGCGGGGGTAACATGAGTAGTAGCATAGATGCCATATAGACTAAAATAATAATGTGGCAAGTAATTAATGAAGATAGAGAAAAATAGAGTAACATAATATGTTACCATCACATCACACTTTTCAATACAAATGAGTCTACAAAACAATACTCTATGTTACTACACTAAATTACTTCCACTATGAAGGTAGTAACATGTGCATGTTACTAGTATAAGTTACTATGCACTATGGTCAGCCTTAGGGTTAAGGTTTGGTCTAGATAGATCTAGGGTCAGAATTTAACCGGGTGGTAGGCTGTTGGTTTGCTAGGGTTTTGTCCTAGCAGGCTGGCGACCCCCCCAGTAAAACATTTTTATTTTTAAATATTTATTTTCTTTTAAAATAAAACATTTTCAAATAGGTTTTTAGACGAACAAAATACTCCGGACAAGACCAAGGTTTTGTTTTGAAATAAATGGCAGGGGTATTTAGAAAACAACATATGGCTTTTAGCAAAATAGTTTTAGGCAAAAACATGCATGTTGATGTCACGATGATGCACAGAGATAAAGACAAGGGATTTTCTAGTAGTGGTTTTATCCGGGGTGCTACATCCTCCCTGCAAATTCGTCAGCGACACTTAGGAAAGAATACCTTGTGGCATCTCGGCGAGACTCCCATGTGAGGTCTCGCGGAACGCATCTCATGACGGCCACCCTAAGGACTTTCTTCTGTTCTGTCTGCTAACATAAACAAGCCCCCTAGATCCTTGTGGAGGAAGTCCATAACTATGATGCTTTGGTGGCATCGTCACACCAGCAGTGTTCGCGAGACTGGGTAATGACGCACGCTCTATGATTCTAGCATGTGTGTTGCACGAGGAAAACAAGCACCAAGGACAATGGCATGGTGTGACCTCGCGTAGGTTAATCAGTCACACGGGCCAGAGCTCAGTCACTTGGGCTCCAAGTATCCAGGTGGACCCGAGTGTGGGCACCATTCCTAGCCACCGCTCGTGTGATGCACATTAGACATTCCTATAGAGCGTGCACTCTCACTCCAAATCTGCTTACCGAGGTAAGGGTGCATGGCGCTGGGCGTATTTTATTTTATTCCTTGCATGAAGAGGTTCATTACAAGCACTCCACGAGGTGGGCGAAAGGCTTTGGTGCTTCTTAGGTGCTCCATGAGGTGAGATTCCAGAATATAGTTTTTCTGGTGGTGTTGTGAGGGCGCAGGTGACCCTCTAGCGCCAAGCAACAGAGCCATGAGGTGCTAGGAGGGTGTGCGAGTTTGCTTGGCGCGATAATCGTGCACTTCGAGCTATTTGGAGTTGTCTTTGCTAGAGCGACTTGGTGATGCATGGTGATGTCTTTTTCACTTGGAGTCTCAGTGAGGTGTGGCTCAGGTTCCATGCTCACGTCGATGGCTGCGTAATATGGCTTGGCATGACCGGCATTGTGTCCGGTACCAGTGGTGATAATGCCGCTTGAGTGTTTATGGCAAGTCCTTGCATTGTATTCCTAGTGGAAGGCGCGTGGCTCCCTAACTGTAGTGTGAATCCTTTTCTCTTTCCTTTTGGTGTTACACGGAGCTTTGAGCCTTGTTGAGGCATGACTTTTGTCTAGTGTCTTGAGGTGTGTCTTGTTCTTTGCTGGACGCACCACTGGGTACACTGTCATGTTGTTCTCAACCATTCTCCTGGAGGTGCTGAGGGAATCTAGCGTTGTCTTCCAGGCTCCATCATCTCCCTTTCATAGGAAAACAATAAGCACGCCTTCATGTTTGTGCTGGAGGCCACCGTTGGTGCTGGAGAAAGCCCACGATCCGTCGGCGCTGTTTTTCACCTTCTTGATCGGGTTTCACTTCAGGAGATTTTCTTGCTTCTCTCCTATGGGCCGCTACACAACATATTCATAAACTAGGTGCATTACAACAACGGTCTTGTAGGATTACTTGACTGAGCACCTCACGTCCTTCTCATCTCCTTGAATGTTGATGGTGTCACTGTTACCTGGGTGCTTGACGAGGTTGTAGGTGTGGTGCACCATTTCCATTAACTTTGCTAGCACGGGGTAGCCAATGATGGCGTTGTAAGGAACGTCTATGTGTGCCACATCTAACGTGATGTGATCCATGCGGTATTTGTTCCGGGACCTAAATGTGACGGGGAGTTTCACCTGCCCCAGGGGCATGGCTGTTCCTTTAGTCACCCCAGAGAAGGGTCTTGTATGATGCCAACCGCTTGTAGGGAACTTGGATCTTCTCTAAAGTTCCCACCGAGATGATGTTGAGGCCTATGCCCCCGTCGATGAGTGTGTTGTTGATGGCGACGTTGTTGATGGTGGGTGTGCATACCTTAGGTATGTTTCCCATGTTTCTCATTGACCTGGGGTGGTCATCCCTGTTGAAGATTATGGGGAACTGAAACCACCTAAGATTCTTCTCGCGTAGGCGCGGGGAGTGCTACTTGTATTTTGTGTGTTAGCTACTTGATTTGGCGGTTGGAGAGGGGTTCTTGCACGCCATCGAGCATGCACGTGATCGCCCTTGGGTCATGGTATCCCATGTATCCTCCCTGGTGCACCACTGCCATGTCAAAGAGTTTTGACGATGAAGCTGGCATGTTGTTATTGGCGAGTTTCTTGAGCATTTCTGTGTTTGTGACTCTCGCGAGGAAGATGGAGACGATGGATGTCTCAGTTTCCTAGGGAAGCTTATGCACTCTGAGCAGAACCGATGGATGTACTCATGGAGCATTTCTCTAGGTTGCTAGCAGATGGCACGAAGGTCGTCCATCATGGCAGGGGCTCGTCCTTGCATAAGATGCATTCCACTGCCTGCGGGCCTTGGTTGTTTTGTAGGTTTTCCTCAAGGACATTGTAGTTTTCCTCGGCAAGGCCCTCCTTCCCAATGACTACTTGTGTATCTTATGATGGATCATTGAACTTGGTGATGAACTCCTTGGGGAGCTTGTTCATTATCCATCGGCGATCCACTCACGTGAGGACCATGGGAAACCAATTTTCCATGAATCTTTTGTCGCCTCCTGTTCCTCGAACCTCTTTGGTGTAGATTTACAGGAAATCATCGGGGTTCATCTCTCAGCCATCACTGAAGCGCAATGGTATGACTGGCTTAAACTTGGGCGGTGATGACTACAACTGCAGAGATTAATTGTAGCTATTTTCGAACTAAGAGTATTGAACCCACAGAGAGCTATTTGGTTTAGATCTTTTTGCCCCTTGTCACTGTCTACCAAAGGATACCTGTAAGCTTCCTTTGACTTCGAGTAAAGGGTGTTTGAAAGCTTTTTGATTGATTGCAAAAAGGTAATTAAAACAACTAAAATAAAGCAAGTAACGGAATTTCGCGTCTTGCTAACACTGAAATTGGGGATGTTGGGCACCCCCTATTTGTTCAGCAGTGGGAACGAAGGAATTCCAGCCTCAACGTCGTCATAGAAACTCGTTGATACGGGCACACAGCACACACAAAGCACAAACAATCATTTTTACCAAGGTTCGGGATGCCCTTTGGCTAACAACCCTACGTCCTTCTTTGGTGGATTATCTGGGGTGGATGGATGTACAAGATGATGATATCAATGGTGCCGGGAAGACACTTTCTCTCTAGCTTCTACACTTCCAGGGCTTCCTCTTCCTCGCCTCTCTTGCTTTTTCCTCTCTTCCTCCTCTCTAGCGTGGAGACGGATCTTAGCTCTCTCTCTCTCTCTCTCTCTCTCTCTCTCTCTCTCCTACTCACGAAGTATGTATGGGTATCTCCAGCTATCTGATCGTTCAACCCCTATCTCCATGGCCTAATGGCTTCTTTTATACCTCAAGGGGTCACTAGAAGGGCTTGTGTGGGGCACCGCCCTAGGGTGTTCCTGGGCTCAATCGCGGTGTGCACGCGGTCTTCACGCAGATGGGTGGTGCCTGTGGCCAATGGATGGTCATGGGTGGTGCGCCGACGCACTTGATGGCCTTGTGACAGCTCGGGCTCCGGCCTGTCACACCTATCGGTGGCTCACTGCAGCGAACTGGAGCGTCATGATGATGTACAGTGGTGTGGGTGCATCGCCTGTTCCCAAGGCTGGGCCTAACACGTCTTGTCAGGCTCAATTGACTCCAGTTCTCGAGTCGCACCTGGCCTAGTAGGGGTGATCTTATGTTCCTTCCGAGGCTCAGTCGAAGACACTGCTCGGCTCCGCTATCCCCATTCATGCCCTTACCCTCCTTCCGGGCAGCCCCGGAAGGAGCGCTCAGACCACCTCGCGTGCATCATTGTCCTTTCCTTCTCGTCTACACCTAGATGGGTAGTCATTGCTTGTCTTGTAGTGTTCGTATCATCCATAGTTACCTACACCGTAGTCCATACTTAGTATCCATAGGGTCATCATACCAGACCCGTACGTGCTTGGGGCACATGGTTCTCGCATCCTTGCGACACTCCCGGCGACCTAGCCTTGCCAACACTGAGTTGCTAACTGGTGGGTCCGGGGGCCACATGCCAAGGCGCAATGTGAGGGACCCCCAATCTCATTACGCCAACAGAAGCCCCTGGGCGAGGGCCACCGACTTACTGATGATGCCTTTGAGTGAAGCTTGTCGCGACCTGACAAAGAGGTTGTTGTCGGGCTTTGCCCTTCAATAGCAGAGGGGCCCTAGGCGACACACATCACACGAAGTGACAGCCCACGCCGAGCTGGCATGAGGGTGCACGTAATAATGCTTCCACGAATCCGTGGCGCCGAGGTCTGACCTTGGCAGTCGCACACATTGATGGTGTCGACCTTGATTCCGGCAAAAAGAAAAAGCAAACGCGCAACCTTCTTGGGCTCCTCTGCCAAATAGAGTGCGATGCAATTAAAGGGGGCACACATCATCCTCTTTGCCATATGTGATTTATCACACGGTGGCGGGCAGAGTTATCAACCCCTCTCCTCAATCCTCATTCCGTTCTTTGACCACCTTGTGATGGAGCTCCTGGCCCTGCGCCGGAGGGTGGATGAGGTGCTGCAGGTGGACGGCGGACGTGTTGCAGCGGCCACCGCCAAGCTCATCCTCCCTCGCGTGTATGCCTTGGCGCCTAACTTCCCCTTCTCAGAGCTGCTGGAGCCCTTCAATGATGGGCTGACATGGCTGGGTGCGAAGAAAGTTGCCGCCCCGTATGTTGCTGCCATCGTAGCCGGGATGAAGCGTGACGCGTGATGTTTTCCACACACTCCCCCCCCGTTGTTATCCTCCTTCTCCTTAGTTTCCCTGAAATAGACACCCTGGTCGCTCCATTAGTCTGTAATAATGAACTGCTCTACCTTTTCACCTCTTATCACGCTAAGCAAGTTTCCTTTTTGTCCTTCTTTCCTTACCTATTTTTTAAAAAGAGAACACTGTGCAGTATCTAGATGCATCTTGATCAAACACAAGATAACTCCCTCAATGGTAACAGGGAGGTTGGAGTTAAGTGGGGGCACAACAAGCAGGGTGTATCGAGGCATCCCCCGCACCCATTCCACTGCCCGCACTCAACTTCAATTACTCTCTGCACCGTTGCAAGGTTTTGAATGACAAGGTTCTTAGATATTCCAACTCTGGGAGGTTCTGATTGCGGAATATTGTCATTAATATGGGCGAGTGTAAGAACCCTCCTTTATAAAGGAAAAAGGATCCCTGTGATTGCAATGCTAGTCCCTGGATCAATGCTAGCATCCACAGTTTAAGATGAAGTACACAGAAACAAAGGTCATTATTACAGTCATTCCAGAGACAAACATAGTCTTTACAACTCCATGGCCACAAGCCTAGTACAAGAGTTTAAATAAGTAAATAGATAAAAGTCTTCATCTTCATGTGCCACAGGCAAACATGTTGAGTGTAGACTCATGACTCCTAATCCTCATCAGAATAACCTGCAACATCACAAGTTACAGCCACAGTGGGTCAATACATTGGCATAGTATTGGCAAGTGATACATTAGTAGTATATTGCTGGACTAGATACTATATGCAATTTGGCTAAGTGTTGCTTAGGCTTGCTTTGCTCAAAGTAGGTTTTGCCTATTAGTTGAAATCACTAATTTTTTCTTTGTCAAAAACTTTTCCCAAGGAACCACCAATAGACATTGGGGTCCTTCACCCTTGTTCAACCACAAGTTTTACTTAGAAATTGGGATGAGGAGATTCTTGATAGCTTCAATGTCTTGATGCTCAAAATGTCCAATACCAGGGACATGGCTAAGTACTTAGATTCCTCCATCTGCAGTGGTTGTGCACTTTCCCCACAAGCCTTGATTTTCACCAAGACAGGACCTTTCAGAAGCCTTCCCTTATACCAAATGGACGCGCTCCAACCTATCATCCCACTACCACCAACTGTCCAAATGGCTAAGTTATTGTAACCTATATGATCCAGGCAGAGCCCATATTGCCAAGTGGCTGCACTACAAGCTTCTTAACATTTGGCCTCTCAAATCCCTTTGTTCCTGGGTGGCTTTCCACAAGTGAGATACACAAGGTAAACCATAGAAATGGGCCTTGTGTAACCACTCAACATAAACCTTTCCTTCCATTCCACCCAGGTGTTTCATTCACTTAGTTGTTTTATTAAGCAAACACAAGTCCAAAGACTTAGAAATAATTTATCATAGCATGAATATTTCACCACCCTTGGTTGCTACTAGCTAGGCTGAGCATGGAATAGATAAGCATCTTAAATTACAAATTTCTAGAAATTCTACTGTTGGAGATATGCCCAAGAGGCAATAATAAAGTGGTTATTATCATATCTTCATACTTATGATAAATGTTTACATACCATGCTATAATTGTATTAATAGGAAACATTAATACTTGTGTGATTTGTAAACATAAAAGAGTCCCTAGTAAAGCCTCTTGTTAAACTAGCTTGTTGGTTAATATATGATCATGGTTTCCTGATCATGAACATAGATATGTTATTAACAATAGGGTCATATCATTAGGAGAATGATGTGATGGACATACTCCTATAGTTAAAGCGTAACATAAAGATCAAGTCATTTAATATAGTTCATTTGCTATAAGCTTTCTGATACATAGTAACCTAATTCCTTCGACCATGAGATCATGTTAATCACCATCACCGGAAGGATGCTTTGATGACATCAAACACCACACCGTAACTGGGTGGCTATAAAGGTGGCATTGAGTGTTTGGAAAGTATGGGTTGAGGCACATGGATCAAGAGTGGGATTTGTCCATCCATATGACGGATAGATATACTCTGGGCCCTCTCGGTGGAATGTCATCCAATTAGCTTGCAAGCATGTGACTGGCTCACAAGGGATCACATATCACGGGAACGAGAAAAGAGTACTTATCAGTAACGAGGTTGAACTAGGTATGCAGAGATACCGACGATCAAAACCTCGGATAAGTAAAATATCATGAGAAAAGGGAATTGGTATTGTATGTAAGTGGTTCATTCTATCGCAAAGTAATCGTAGAAATATGTGGGAGCCATATGAATTTCCAGATTCCTCTATTGGTTATTGTTCGGAGAAGTGTCTCGATCATGTCCGCATAATTCACGAACCGTAGGGAGACACACTTAAGGATTCGATGTTGTTGAGTAGTTATGGAATGATGAGTAAGAGACCGAATGTTGTTCGGAGTCTCGGATGGGATCCGGGATATCACGAGGAGATCCGGAATGGTCCGGAGAATAAGATTCATATAAGGAAAGTCATGTTTCGGAGTTGGGGAATGATTCCAGTGTTTTCATCGAGAATGTTCTAGAAGGTTCCGGAATGTCCAGCACTCCGGAGGGGAAGGGTACATGAATGTGTTATATCAAGTTGGTATGATTGCATTATGTACTAGGTGTCATCGCTGTACCAAAATAGAGGGTTTATTCAAATCCTAGTTTAAAAAGTCAAACGGCTAGTTTGAAAGTCAAACGGCTAGTTTTGGGAAAGAGGAGAAGGAGGTTTGAAACCGACTTGGGGGAGGAGTTCCTCCTCCCACCGCCGGCCCACCTTGGGTCCGAGTTGGGGAGGGACTCCCCTCCCCAGGCTGTAGAGGTCCCAATCTTTAATAAGATAGATTCCTCCTGTGTTTAACAATGCTAGTCCCTGGATCAATAGCTAGCATCCACAGTATAGATGTAATATCAAGAAACAAAGGTCATAATATAACTTTATAACCAGGAATACATAAATTTTATTACATCATACATAGCTCATTTGGCTATTACATTACATTGCAGCGGAAAAACTATAGTCATGGGTCCTTCATCTTCAAAGTGCCACAGGCAGATGTTGGTTGTAGACTTTGTAATCCTAAATCAATCAATCTTCACTAAAGACAATCAAACCTACAACATTACAAGTTACAGCCACAAGGTCAATACATTTGAATTGTATTGGGAAGTTTCACTACTTTGTTTATTATGAGTGGATCCTATCATTACATGCATATATGGCTAAGTAGAGTTTAAGGCATATTTGCATAAAGCAATATTTTATCCTATCTCTTCAAAATGGTTTTGGTCTTTTGTCAAAACTCTTTTCCAAGTTCCTTGAACTCCTTGGTAGAAACTCAAGTGTTCAAGTCCTTGTCAAAATCCCTTGAGCTACTTGGTAACCCCCAAGTGCAACAATTTTTAGGAAATCTCATGAGTTCCTTGGTAACCCCAAGTACATCATGCTCTTGAGCACCTTGGTAACCCCAAGTGCAACAAGTTTTACAAAATCTCTTTGAATTCCTTGGTACCCCCAAGTGCATCAAGTTTTTATATTAGAAGTTGGAATGTCGAGATCTCCCATGGTTCAAACTTTAGTTGCTCAGTATTGTCCATATCCGGGGACACGGCTAAGTACTTAGATTTTATTAACTTCTGCAGAAGGAGTACACTTTACCCACATGACACAATCCCATCTTGTTTCCACCAGTGGCCTACTGGATTAGTGCTCACCAAGATGGAGTACTGGCAGACTGAGAATGTGACGAAGTCTTTCCAAAAGGTCCTCCCATACATCATTGCTAGCTTGTCTTCAGCCCCCATGAAGCATTCCAGATCCCCATGTCCGGTAACTAAAGACAATGTATGGGTCTTCCTATTGTAGTTGACTAAGACAGAGCCATAATAGCATGTGGTTGCACACGAAAGCCACAATTGGAGAAACATGTTCAATCTCTAAGTTTCCTAGGTGGTTTTCTTTTGGAGCACAACACAAAGTGATTCCCATAGACATGGTTCCTTTTGTTGCCACCTTCTCCAAAACTTAAAGTATCCACCACCTAGGTGGTTCATTGGGTCCTTGTTTTATTATGTAAAACACAAGTCCTTTTCTCAACCTTTGAAAAATCTCAACATGTATCTCTTTTTCAAAATATAGCATATAGCATGGCTAAGCATGTACAACTACAAGATTTTTTTTCCTAAGGAAAGTAAGGGCATCCTATTAGGATTTAGCATAGCATAAGTATAAATCATTTTCATGCATGTTTTCAAATCCACTAAGTATAATGAAAATAGTAGGACTTTTGTATGAGAGTGTAACTTGCCTTTTTGGTAGGGAATGATGGTTCACTCCTTGATCTTGCTAGTCTCACACTTTGCTAAATTCACTACAAGTCAATCAAGCAAACACAAAATCAACTAACATTCCACACCAAAGTCAAACAACAATTTCACACTCACAAAACAAATGGAATCTAAGTCATGCATAAGTATGTAAAGGATGGTTCTATTGCAAGGTTGGTCTCTACTAGGTTTATAAACTTTGTAATGTCCAATTTGGTCATTTTACCAAAATGGCAAAGTCATTAGCAAGAGGGTTTTGTTTAGAAACCCATTTTTAAATCCTTTCTTCATTTTAAGTGGTGGAAATTATTATTCTCAATACCACAACCTTAAGTGGTTTCACTAAATAAGTTGTTGTTTCTCAAAGCTTGGTATCTATGGTTAGTAGGTTTGGTCCAAAACATTTTCTCCAAAGTTCTTTACTCAAAATCATTTTCATACGCAAATAAATAGTTTTATTTAGCTAGAAATGGACTAAACCAATTAATCCATTCTAATCTTTTCCAAATTCATTTTCAAAACCATGGGTTGGTTCCTAGGGTCAGTAGGTTCACAATAAACTAATTTGCAAAAGATTTAATCCAAAAAATCAATTTTAAACAATTTTTCTACTCTAAACAAGCTCTCAAAAGATTCTGCAAAATCAAGCAAGCTAACAGATACTATTTTCTAAACTAAGGCCATGGTTGGCTAGGGCTTGATTTCCTGAATCCATTGATATAAAATTTATAATTTTTGGACGTGTGGTTTGAAAGTTACAGAGGTTTGAAGTTTGCAAAATATTCTGTTTTTAAATCAGTTTTTAAACAGATCAGTGACACGCGGCGCGTTTTAACTGGACGGTACCGCTTCGCGCGGATCGCGCTCTGTAGAGCGTTGGATCAAGTTAGATCGTATGGCCCTGGAAGCGTACCCCTTCGGCATTAAATGATCTATCTAGTGCGTACGATCCAGATCCAACGGTGCTGGCGAGTTTGACCAAAAGGGGGCGGCGCTGACGGTGGCTAGCGGCGGCGCACGGTCAGGCGGTGGTGCTGCGGTGGTTCGGAGAAGCGAGATAGGAGGAGAAGAAGCTCACCGGGTTCAGGAGTTCACGGTGATGCTCGAGGAGGTGTTGGTCGGGCGAGGGGTGGTCTGATCTTGGCAGGATTGCTCGCCGGAGTGGGGGACGGCGTCGGGTGCTTCAGGTGGTCGTCGTGGACGGTGCTGTGGATCACCCCAAGGCGAAATGATGACATGGTTAGATGCGCGGGACCAAGACAAAGCTCCTCGTGTGAATGAGAAGGCGCAGGGCGGTCAGTACTTACCGGGAAAGTTCGACGGAGACGAGACAGACGGCGGCGCTGTCAGAGCTTGTCCTAGTCGACTCTCTGGGGCGCCCGCGGTCGAACGGAAGGCACGGGCAGAAGTGTCTGGGAGTGGGGAAGCTGCGTGCTTGGTCAATGGGGCAAGGGGAGGCAGTGTGTGGCCGGAATTGATGAAGAAGGTCGTCGGAGACAGTGGAGTTCGAGGAGAAATTGGGGCGGCCTGGGGGCGTGTCGAGGAGGGGCGTCTGGGGGAAACGGAAGAGGGAAGGCAGGCGCTTTATCCTGCGTGCTGGCTGGACGAATTTAACGCGGTAATTAACGGGATTGATGTAGTGTTCAATGGCCAGTAACTGCGACGTGGTTTGGGGGAAGGAAGGAGTCGCGGCGAAGAAGATGACTAGAGAAGTGGGGCCGTTGCGTCAGTGGGAAAAGGCAACGAGGGGGAGGTCCACCGGTCGGTGACTTAACGGGCTGTTTCAGCGGTGAGGAAAAACGGTTCGGGGGGGAGAGGGTAGATGGGTTGGACTGGGCCTTGTTGGGCTGGGCCTTGTTGGGCTGCTGTTGTTTCTCTTTTTTTTTGTACAGAAACATTTTCCTTTTCCATTTCTATTTACTGATTTGAAATTCACTTCACAATTCAAACAACAAGACAATCATTCAAATAATTCAAACAATCACCACACTTGTAATAAGTTTTTGGTTCTGTTTATCAATCATAAACTAAAGTCCAAACTGAAATAATATTTTTAAACCTTTTTAGATTCCATTTATTAATTAAATAAAATGGACCATGGTTTATTAATCAAATAGGGTTTGATATAATTAATAAAATTCCCATTTGAAATCCAAATATTTTCAAAACCAAATCAGTAGGTTTTATTTGGGAAATAAAGAATACTTGGACATTTGTTTAAAACAAAATAACCTTTTATTTTTAGAGTCCATTATTAATCAAATATAATAGACTTTCATTATTAAAATAGAATTTGTTTTATTGAGTTATTTATTTTGAAATCTAAAATAAAGCCTAAACACTTTAGTAGGTTTTATTTGTGAATATAAAATACTTGGAACACTTAGTTAAAATAAATTAATAAGTTTTGATGTTTCAATTAAAATGGTAAAACCTTTTATTTAAATAAATTTTGGATATTAAATTCTTATTAATTTATTTAAATAAACCTTTACTATTTTTATTCAAAACAAAATGTTTTAAACCCAAAGTTTGGTCAAGGTTTAATTTGGCTTTATAAAATAACCTTTATTTATAAATTCACCCTTTTCTTTTGAAAAACCAAATCTTTATTATAAGATTTCAAAATAGTAATTTCCAAAACATTTTTAATTTCCTTTAATTAAATGTTTAATTCATTAAATTCCTTTTTAGGATTTTATTTAATTCAAATGGGTTTGAGGTTCCATTTAAATTCAAAAAGTTTCTTCTGGCCCTGAAAATCAACAAAGTTTTATTTTATTCATTTATTTTCACATTACAAGATTTGGAAAATCTTGGGATGTGACAGGCTACCACCCTTAAAATAAATCTCGTCCCGAGATTTGGAAAGGCTGGGGTTACAAGCAAGTTCAAAACAACTAGGGTACTACCACCCTTAAAATTTTCAAACAAAAATTACATAATGTCCTTCTTGGGATCCTGGGAAATTTCTCTAAGCAACATTTGCATGGTGTCCTTGGTTTCCATACTTGACTCATGGGCCAAGGTTGAGTTTCTCCATAGGCTTGTTCAACTTGTTCTTCATCTTTTCTGGACAGTTGCTTGCATAATGTCCTGGATTCTTGCAGTTGAAACAATGAATGTCCTTGAGTTCTTTACGTGGCTCTTGTGGACAAGTTGCTACATAGTGGCCTAACTCTTTGCAGTTGTTGCACCACACTTGGTCAATCTCCTTATTCTTCTTGTTCTCTGGGCATCCACTGGAGTAGTGTCCCATTTCCTTATATTTATGACATTGTGCAAGGCTCATGTCTTGCTTTTGTTTCTTAAGTTTCTTTGATCCTTTGAATTGGGTTGTCTTGTTTGGAGGTATAAGTGGTCCTTTTCCTTTGGTAGACTTGGATCCTTCTTGTTTCCTTTGCTCCACCATGGAGTAGATAGGACATTGACTAGGAATATGATCACTTCCTTCACATAGGTAGCAAGTGGCTTGAGAGGTAGGACATTGTCCAATAGGATGTTCCTCTTCACAATTGGGGCATTTAACTTCATGCTCCTTGGAAGTATGATCCTTGTCTCCACAAATAATGCAAGCTAGGGCTCCATCTAGAACAAAATTCTTGTCATCTTTGTTATCATAAACTCTTTTGGGATAGTTTTCTTCCATACTGATCATTTGATTAGTCACCTTAAGCATCAGTTGGGATTGCTCCTCCAGAAACTTTTGTAGTGCTAGATCTTTATCACTATTGTTGACTATGAACTGAGCTGTCAGTTGGTTCAACTGATGTTGGGTTGCTATAAGCTCTTTCATGCTGTCAGCTTGGTTGGTGTTGATGTCATCAACCTTGGAGTCTTTTGGAGTAGTCATCTGTTTGGGTTGAAGGGAGGTTAGAATAGGCAAGACATTTCTAAGGACTTAATTCTAATCACACACATCACAATTCACATAAACAATGTTCACGCAATCACAAACCAACATTTCACTCAAACATGGTTCAAGCACATACTTAGTCAACAAAATATTTGTGCTACTCACATGAGTTGGTGGTTTTGTCTTTAACTATAATATGGTGGTCCATCTATAGGGTTTACTTGTGATTTTTTCCTTCCTTCATGATTCTTCTTGTATGGGATCATGGTTTCTTTGAGAAAAGCTCTTGGTCACAATACTTCAAAGTTGTTGATGGCTTCTTCTTATTTTGCATTCCCTCAGTCTCTAAATCTTAAGCAAGATTTCCTTGTTTCACTTGTAGTCCTTGGTGATATCCATATTGGAAGTCCTTGGTGAATATACTGAAGATGTTGAAGTCATTAGAGTTTAAGATGTTGAAGTCATTAGAGTTGAAGAAGTAGAAGTCATTAGAGTTGAAGAAGTTGAAGAAGTCCTTTGCATATGGTGTAGTCTTTGGTCATGGGGTTGGTTTTTCCATCAAGTTTGAAATAGAAGAGATGTAGAGTTGAAACCAAAATGGTTGAGGAAAGAGTTTACAAGTGTTTGTAAATAAATTTTTGGAACAAATACAACTCCTATTTTTCTAAGGGGTTTTGTCCAATCCTAGGGTTACAATCCTACAGGCAACATAATGCTCTGATACCATCTGTAGAGGTCCCAATCTTTAATAAGATAGATTCCTCCTGTGTTTAACAATGCTAGTCCCTGGATCAATAGCTAGAATCCACAGTATAGATGTAATATCAAGAAACAAAGGTCATAATATAACTTTATAACCAGGAATACATAAATTTTATTACATCATACATAGCTCATTTGGCTATTACATTACATTGCAGCGGAAAAACTATAGTCATGGGTCCTTCATCTTCAAAGTGCCACAGGCAGATGTTGGTTGTAGACTTTGTAATCCTAAATCAATCAATCTTCACTAAAGACAATCAAACTTGCAACATTACAAGTTACAGCCACAAGGTCAATACATTTGAATTGTATTGGCAAGTTTCACTACTTTGTTTATTATGAGTGGATCCTATCATTACATGCATATATGGCTAAGTAGAGTTTAAGGCATATTTGCATAAAGCAATATTTTATCCTATCTTTTCAAAATGGTTTTGGTCTTTTGTCAAAACTCTTTTCCAAGTTCCTTGAACTCCTTGGTAGAAACTCAAGTGTTCAAGTCCTTGTCAAAATCCCTTGAGCTACTTGGTAACCCCCAAGTGCAACAATTTTTAGGAAATCTCATGAGTTCCTTGGTAACCCCAAGTACATCATGCTCTTGAGCACCTTGGTAACCCCAAGTGCAACAAGTTTTACAAAATCTCTTTGAATTCCTTGGTACCCCCAAGTGCATCAAGTTTTTATATTAGAAGTTGGAATGTCGAGATCTCCCATGGTTCGAACTTTAGTTGCTCAGTATTGTCCATATCCGGGGACACGGCTAAGTACTTAGATTTTATTAACTTCTGCAGAAGGAGTACACTTTACCCACATGACACAATCCCATCTTGTTGCCACTAGTGGCCTACTGGATTAGTGCTCACCAAGATGGAGTACTGGCAGACTGAGAATGTGACGAAGTCTTTCCAAAAGGTCCTCCCATACATCATTGCTAGCTTGTCTTCAGCCCCCATGAAGCATTCCAGATCCCCATGTCCGGTAACTAAAGACAATGTATGGTTCTTCCTATTGTAGTTGACTAAGCCAGAGCCATAATAGCATGTGGTTGCACACGAAAGCCACAATTGGAGAAACATGTTCAATCTCTAAGTTTCCTAGGTGGTTTTCTTTTGGATCACAACACAAAGTGATTCCCATAGACATGGTTCCTTTTGTTGCCACCTTCTCCAAAACTTAAAGTATCCACCACCTAGGTGGTTCATTGGGTCCTTGTTTTATTATGTAAAACACAAGTCCTTTTCTCAACCTTTGAAAAATCTCAACATGTATCTCTTTTTCAAAATATAGCATATAGCATGGCTAAGCATGTACAACTACAAGATTTTTTGGGCATCCTATTAGGATTTAGCATAGCATAAGTATAAATCATTTTCATGCATGTTTTCAAATCCACTAAGTATAATGAAAATAGTAGGACTTTTGTATGAGAGTGTAACTTGCCTTTTTGGTAGGGAATGATGGTTCACTCCTTGATCTTGCTAGTCTCACACTTTTCTAAATTCACTACAAGTCAATCAAGCAAACACAAAATCAACTAACATTCCACACCAAAGTCAAACAACAATTTCACACTCACAAAACAAATGGAATCTAAGTCATGCATAAGTATGTAAAGGATGGTTCTATTGCAAGGTTGGTCTCTACTAGGTTTATAAACTTTGTAAGGTCCAATTTGGTCATTTTACCAAAAATGGCAAAGTCATTAGCAAGAGGGTTTTGTTTAGAAACCCATTTTTAAATCCTTTCTTCATTTTAAGTGGTGGAAATTATTATTCTCAATACAACAACCTTAAGTGGTTTCACTAAATAAGTTGTTGTTTCTCAAAGCTTGGTATCTATGGTTAGTAGGTTTGGTCCAAAACATTTTCTCCAAAGTTCTTTACTCAAAATCATTTTCATAAGCAAATCAATAGTTTTATTTAGCTAGAAATGGACTAAACCAATTAATCCATTCTAATCTTTTCCAAATTCATTTTCAAAACCGTGGGTTGGTTCCTAGGGTCAGTAGGTTCACAATAAACTAATTTGCAAAAGATTTAATCCAAAAAATCAATTTTAAACAATTTTTCTACTCTAAACAAGCTCTCAAAAGATTCTGCAAAATCAAGCAAGCTAACAGATACTATTTTCTAAACTAAGGCCATGGTTGGCTAGGGCTTGATTTCCTGAATCCATTGATATAAAATTTATAATTTTTGGACGTGTGGTTTGAAAGTTACAGAGGTTTGAAGTTTGCAAAATATTCTGTTTTCAAATCAGTTTTTTAAATAGATCAGTGACACGCGGCGCGTTTTAACTGGACGGTACCGCTTCACGCGGATTGCGCTCTGTAGAGCGTTGGATCAAGTTAGATCGTATGGCTCTGGAAGCGTACCCCTTCGGCGTTAAATGATCTATCTAGTGCGTCCGATCCAGATCCAACGGTGCTGGCGAGTTTGACCAAAAGGGGGCGGCACTGACGGTGGCTAGCGGCGGCGCACGGTCAGGCGGTGGTTCTGCGGTGGTTCGGGGAAGCGAGAGAGGAGGAGAAGAATCTCACCGGGTTCAGGAGGTCACGGTGATGCTCGAGGAGGTGTTGGTCGGGCGAGGGGTGTTCTGATCTTGGCAGGATTGCTCGCCGGAGTGGGGGACGGCGTCGGGTGCTTCAGGTGGTCGTCGTGGACGGCGCTGTGGATCACCCCAAGGCGAAATGATGACATGGTTAGATGCGCGGGACCAAGACAAAGCTCCTCGTGTGAATGAGAAGGCGCAGGGCGGTCAGTACTTACCGGGAAAGTTCGACGGAGACGAGACAGACGGCGGCGCTGTCAGAGCTTGTCCTAGTCGACTCTCTGGGGTGCCCGCGGTCGAACGGAAGGCACGGGCAGAAGTGTCTGGGAGTGGGGAAGCTGCGTGCTTGGTCAATGGGGCAAGGGGAGGCAGTGTGTGGCCGGAATTGATGAAGAAGGTCGTCGGAGACAGTGGAGTTCGAGGAGAAATTGGGGCGGCCTGGGGGCGTGTCGAGGAGGGGCGTCTGGGGGAAACGGAAGTGGGAAGGCAGGCGCTTTATCCTGCGTGCTGGCTGGACGAATTTAACGCGGTAATTAATGGGATTGATGTAGTGTTCAATGGCCAGTAACTGCGACGTGGTTTGGGGGAAGGAAGGAGTCGCGGCGAAGAAGATGACTAGAGAAGTGGGGCCGTTGCGTCAGTGGGAAAAGGCAACGAGGGGGAGGTCCACCGGTCGGTGACTTAACAGGCTGTTTCAGCGGTGAGGAAAAACGGTTCGGGGGGGGGGAGAGGGTAGATGGGTTGGACTGGGCCTTGTTGGGCTGGGCCTTGTTGGGCTGCTGTTGTTTCTCTTTTTTTTTGTACAGAAACATTTTCCTTTTCCATTTCTATTTACTGATTTGAAATTCACTTCACAATTCAAACAACAAGACAATCATTCAAATAATTCAAACAATCACCACACTTGTAATAAGTTTTTGGTTCTGTTTATCAATCATAAACTAAAGTCCAAACTGAAATAATATTTTTAAACCTTTTTAGATTCCATTTATTAATTAAATAAAATGGACCATGGTTTATTAATCAAATAGGGTTTGATATAATTAATAAAATTCCCATTTGAAATCCAAATATCTTCAAAACCAAATCAGTAGGTTTTATTTGGGAAATAAAGAATACTTGGACATTTGTTTAAAACAAAATAACCTTTTATTTTTAGAGTCCATTATTAATTAAATATAATAGACTTTCATTATTAAAATAGAATTTGTGTTATTGAGTTATTTATTTTTAAATCTAAAATAAAGCCTAAACACTTTAGTAGGTTTTATTTGTGAATATAAAATACTTGGAACACTTAGTTAAAATAAATTAATAAGTTTTGATGTTTCAATTAAAATGGTAAAACCTTTTATTTAAATAAATTTTGGATATTAAATTCTTATTAATTTATTTAAATAAACCTTTACTATTTTTATTCAAAACGAAATGTTTTAAACCCAAAGTTTGGGCAAGGTTTAATTTGGCTTTATAAAGTAACCTTTATTTATAAATTCACCCTTTTCTTTTGAAAAACCAAATCTTTATTATAAGATTTCAAAATAGTAATTTCCAAAACATTTTTAATTTCCTTTAATTAAATGTTTAATTCATTAAATTCCTTTTTAGGATTTTATTTAATTCAAATGGGTTTGAGGTTCCATTTAAATTCAAAAAGTTTCTTCTGGCCCTGAAAATCAACAAAGTTTAATTTTATTCATTTATTTTCACATTACAAGATTTGGAAAATCTTGGGATGTGACACAGGCGCGCCTCCCTCCACCTATAAGAGGAGGGGCAGGGCTCCCCTCCATGACACACAAGTTGCCTCCCTCTAAACCTAAACCCTAGTCACAGCCTAGGGATTTCTCCCAAGCCGCCGAGTTAGAGCTTCTAATTGCCCTAGCCGCTGGTTTAGCCCCTTCTAATTGGTGTGTCTAAACCCTAGATCACCAAGTCTCTCTCATAGTCCACCATACTCGCTCCGGCTTAAGGCGAAGCCCTGCGAGATCTCCCCTCTACTTCCGGTACCACACCGTCGTGCTGCCGGAATTGTGAGGAGAGTGCTACAACCTCCGCTGCCTGCTGGAACAAGGTAGAGGAAGGTCTTCGTCGAGTACCGAACGTGTGACCGACTGCGGGAGCGCTGCTGGAACGCAGCGCCGGAAGGATCGTCTACGCGATCTTGAGATCGGCAAGTGTACGACTACATCACCCACGAGAATCTGCTCTCGTTAACCACTTTGGAATCTTCGAGGGTGAATTCCTCTATCGACTCGTTGCTACAATCTAGTAGATATCTTGGATTGTTTGTGTGCATGCGGTAGAAATTTTTTGTTTTCCATGCTACGAACCCCTACAGTGGTATCAGAGCCGTGTCTATATGTAGATCTGTTGAAAGAGTAGAACACAATGGTCATTGTGGGCGTTGATGCTTTTGTTGTCGATTGCTTCTTGTGTACTTTGCATCTTGCGGAATGGTTGGATGAAGCGGCCCGGGCTAACCTTACATGACATCGTTCATGAGACTTGCTCCACGCTTGACATGCAACTTGTATTGCATAAGTCGCTTTGCGGGTGCCTGTTTCTCCCAACATAGTTAAGATTCAATTTACAACGGGTGATTGACAATACTAGTATCAATGTTGTGGTTCTTGTTCGTAAGTTAGAGCGACACTTATTGAAAGCCCCAAACCACGTAAAACATGCAAAGAAAATTAGAGGCGTCTAACTTTGTTTTGCAGGGGTGTGCTGTGATGTGATATGGCCATGATTGTGCTTATATATGATGTATGCAATGTTCCTTATTGTAAGTCGGCAACCGGCAGGAGCCATATGGTTGTCTTTAATTTCTGTTAATACCCGCATGTCTATTCAAAGTAGTTGTAATAGTTGAAGCCGGTGGACGACAACCATGGAGAAGCATCATTGACCTTGATGCAATGTCGGTGATGATGGAGATCATGTTCGTGCTAGAAGATGGAGATTGGAAGCACAAAGAAGAAAGGCCATATCATATCACATATTATGAATTGCATGTGTGATGTTAATCCTTTATGCATCTTGTATTGCTTACTAGACGACGGTAGCATTATAAGATGATCCCTCATGCAGATGAATTTCAAGTCATAAAGTGTTCACCCTTAGTTAGCACCGTTGCTAAAGCTTGTTGTTTCGAAGCACCACGTGATGATCGGGTGTGTTAGATTCCGCAAGTGTATACAACGTGGGCAAGCCAGATTTGCTCATGCGGAAGCTAAGGTTTGATCTTGACAAGCCTAGCATGTACAGACATGGTCTCAGGAACACGGATCACCGAAAGGTAAAGCATGAGTCATATAGTAGATATGATGAACATGTTGATTGTTCGCCATTGAAGCTATATCAACTCTCGTGATGATCGGTTTTGATATGGTGGATTTGGTTCGTGTGATCACTAAAACAATGTGAGGCATATTGTTTTGAGTGGGAGTTTAACAGCAATATGATTAAAAGTTGAACACTATTTATCATAAATTAACTCAAAGTGAATTTGCATAGTTGTTGTAGTCATTGGCATCCGTTTACCACCTTGCGCTTAGTTTTAATTGAGATGATAGAACTATAGAATTCTGGTTAGTTACTTTATGAACTGGTATCGTATTGTTTTGAAGTGTTAATCTAAAGTTTAAAAGTCCTATTGCAAACTTTCAGTAAATTCCGGTTACTCCATGAAGTTTAATAATTGGTATTAAAACAAGAGTGACAATTCCAAGTGTTAGTGTATGAGTATCATGTTTGTCTCCATGATTCTTGATATTCAAAGGATTGTCTTAATATCAAGGTTATCTAGGATCTGAAAAAGTTGTTTCAGAAACCATGATGTGTGGAAGATATTGTGATATCTGAAACGAAGTTTTGGTTGCAACATGATAGAGTATAATATGGCAAAGTTCATGTTCTCATATTTTGATGAGAATTTGCAAAGGGTTGGAGACACTTGTTGTACTAATCCTCCAAAAGGTTTTGGATAGCAACATTATACTTGTAATTCATTGTTATAAGCTAAAAGTAGCTTGATCATGGACGATTCCATGATAAGGGTGAATATTTGAAGTAGGTAAAATGTTTACTACACCAAGAGATTACTAAAGAAAGGAATTTGAAATAACACCAAACATTTGATGATGGTGATCTACTTCAAAGTGCAAGTCCAAAGACATTGGTATTTAACTATACACGCTTTGGACTATGTGTCATATGTATGACTCCACTATTGATGTTGATAGATTCTTTCAAACAGAAAAGGAAATACTGAAAGAGAATCTCATAAGTATATGGCAGAAAAGAAAAGACTAGAATTGTTCAGCTTAAGTATATAGATGATATACATGTTATGGCTATATTCTTTGCTTATTAAACAAAGCGATTCTTAAGTATTTGATACTGAATTTGTTGGTGTGAATCGTCATACGAAACAACACAATTCATGAACTACAAATGGCCTAAGTAACTAGCAAAACAATATGTGATGATGTTCATCGAGAACAAATAAAGAGTTATTGTGTTGCTCGTTAAACATCAAAGCTTGCCTTCAAGATTTGTTTTATCAGGTATTATGAGAACAAAAGGGTTGTTCAAATAATTGCCGTAATCTATAAAAGATGGATTATTCACAAATCTCGTTGGAGAAATCACATCCATAAAACTAGTGCTAAAAAATGTCGAAAGACAAATTGATTGAAAGATCACTTAGGAAGTGACATCGCCGTTTAAATTATATTGGAAAGAAAACATGAAGAAACTCCATGTGGATGGAATTTTGGAGTCTTTTGATTTTGATCACATGACGCTTGTGAAACTTTCCTAGAGATAATTAAAACTTCGTTCATAGGCCAAAAGGGAACAAAAGACTAGCTTATTGGAACTTGTACATATTGTTGTACAAAGTCCATTATGTGTAGTCAAGAGCGATGGATTTCAACTTCATATATTTTCTCCGAAAATTTGAGTGAATATATGAATATTTACTTAATAAGGAAGAAGTATGAAACATTTGAAAAGTTCAAAGACTTTCAAGATGAAGTGCAAAATCATTGTAACAAGAATATAAATAGTTTATGATAAGATCATAAAGGAAGATATTTGAGTTACAAGTTTAGCATAATACCTAAGATTTAAGGAATCGTTCCGTGGATTTGCATATCCCGAAACACCATAAGAGTATGGAGCGTTCGAGATATGTGATTAAAACCTTGTTTGACATGGTAAGATCAAAGGTATAATTCATAAAACTGCCATTATGTTTTAAAGATTAAAAGCTTTAGAGACTACCGTTTTCCACTGAAAAGAGCTCCATCATAATCCGCTGAAATGACACCATATAAAGTTATGGTTTGGGATTAAACCCAAGTAGTCCTTTCTTAAACATTGGTATGCTATGCATAAGAAAGATGTTTGCAACCAAAGTCGGATGAACCTATCTTTGTATAACTGTTAAGTATTCCTCCATAAACATCGGAGACAAAAGTGTTTGTCGCTTAGAACGTCAAGTTTCTTTGAGAAGGAATTTTTTGTGAAAAGATAAGTGGGAGGACAATAGAAGTTTGATAAGGTTAAAGGAACCTATATGTGCAAAGTTGCGCAGCGCCGAAAAGTGTTCCGGAGGCAGCAACAATGCTCATGTCTCACGTGCCTCAAAAGTTGTGGTTACGAAGATCAAAGTTTCTGTTGAACCAAGTAGGTCGAGTAAACAATCAAATACCAAGATTTGAGGGTTGAATCATTATTTGAGAATAATGAACGTACTACATGCAAAGAAGCGATGATGGGCCCTGACTCCGTAAAATGGCTTGAAGCCATAAAATCCGTGAAAGTTCCATACACGAGAAATCAAGTTTTGAACTTGAAGGACCCTCGAGAAAGGTGTAAGACCTTACAGTTGTGTTTGGACCTATAAAGAAATAGACATGGATGTTTCGCATCTATGAAATGGTCGACATGTTGGGAAAGAGTTCACAACAATGTTCAAAGGTTGACTATGACAAGATTTGATCTTTCATAGCGATTTAGTCTAGACGGATTAATGTAGCAACCATGACATATTTTTTTTATGTATTGGATAAACAAAACAAGTTCTTCTAATAGAAGGGTTACCTAGGACGTGTGCATGACATGGTCCAAAGGGTTTTGTTAATTCAAAGGATGCTAAATGCATATGCAAACTTCAATGGTTGAAGTAAGCATTGCGGAGTTGGAATCTTCACTAAGATGAAACTGTTAAAGGAGTTTAAATTCGTCGGAGACGATGAAGATGCTTGCATTTGCAAGAAATTAAGTGGGAGCGCTAAGACATGTTTCTAATACATTGTGTGGAAGACATATTGTTGATTGGAAATGATGTATCTTTTATTAACACATATTAAGAATTTCATCCCGATGAAACACTTAGGCAAAACCCAAATATTTTTCATCAATAGACGCTAATATGGTTGTGCCAAAAGTACATAGATGATGTATTGAATGAGTTCAATATAGAAACTACAAGAAAGGTTCTTGTCACACAGAAAAGATTGAATGAGTTCAATATTGATGATATATTCAAGTGTATTGACACTGGGTAAGTGAAACAAAGATTCAAGTATAGATTGATACTTGATGTATGAAATCACAAAGAGTATTTATATCAATCATGCTGTGATGTGTACAAATCCAGATATGTCCTATGCTCTAAATTTTATGAGCATATACCAGAATGATTCATAAGATGATCATTGGACAATAGTAAGGATATTCTTATGAACTTTTGGAAGAACTAAGAGTATATTATTTGTAGAAGTGACAAATAGATGGTTAGTTCATTGTAAAAGTACTACATTGATACTAGTTTTGTCACAAAGTACAAATTAAGTTTATCTCAATCTAAACTAAGGGTGGCACAATATAATGGAAAGAAAGTTCCATAATGGATTTGGATGAGTTCCAAACTTAAGACATTGTGACAGATACTACAACAAAAGGCTAAGTATATGACTGCAATTATAGCAGCAAAAGAGGGCATTTGTGTCAAGTAGTTTGTTATCAAACTAGGTGTAGTTCACAGTGGGATAGTACTATGAAGATATATTGTACGACAATATTATCAACATGTTTTAACCCCAAAGAACTAAAGGTCACACCAAAGGACCAAATTAGTACGAAGCCATCTCATTAGAGAATGAGTGATGCGTAGAGACGCAAAGACATGCAATTAGACACGGACCTGGAAGTGTCAGATCCGGAGATCAGTTGACCACTAGCAATCGTGTACATACGACACCAGAAAGCCATAGGTTTTGAATACACAAAGGTTTGAAACTAGATTATTGACTCTAGTGCAAGTGGGAGACTGTTGGAGATATGCCCAAGAGGCAATAATAAAGTGTTTATTATCATATCTTCATACTTATGATAAATGTTTACATACCATGCTATAATTGTATTAATAGGAAACATTAATACTTGTGTGATTTGTAAACATAAAAGAGTCCCTAGTAAAGCCTCTTGTTAAACTAGCTTGTTGGTTAATATATGATCATGGTTTCCTGATCATGAACATAGACATGTTATTAACAATAGGGTCATATCATTAGGAGAATGATGTGATGGACATACTCCTATAGTTAAAGCGTAGCATAAAGATCAAGTCATTTAATATAGTTCATTTGCTATAAGCTTTCTGATACATAGTAACCTAATTCCTTCGACCATGAGATCATGTTAATCACCATCACCGGAAGGATGCTTTGATGACATCAAACACCACACCATAACTGGGTGGCTATAAAGGTGGCATTGAGTGTTTGGAAAGTATGGGTTGAGGCACATGGATCAAGAGTGGGATTTGTCCATCCATATGACGGATAGATATACTCTGGGCCCTCTCGGTGGAATGTCATCCAATTAGCTTGCAAGCATGTGACTGGCTCACAAGGGATCACATATCACGGGAACGAGAAAAGAGTACTTATCAGTAACGAGGTTGAACTAGGTATGCAGAGATACCGACGATCAAAACCTCGGATAAGTAAAATATCGTGAGACAAAGGGAAATTGGTATCGTATGTAAGTGGTTCATTCGATCGCAAAGTAATCGTAGAAATATGTGGGAGCCATATGAATTTCCAGATTCCTCTATTGGTTATTGTTCGGAGAAGTGTCTCGATCATGTCCGCATAATTCATGAACCGTAGGGAGACACACTTAAGGATTCAATGTTGTTGAGTAGTTATGGAATGATGAGTAAGAGACTGAATGTTGTTTGGAGTCTCGGATGGGATCCGGGATATCACGAGGAGATCCGGAATGGTCCGGAGAATAAGATTCATATAAGGAAAGTCCTATTTCGGAGTTGGGGAATGATTCCGGTGTTTTCATCGAGAATGTTCTAGAAGGTTCCGGAATGTCCGGCACTCCGGAGGGGAAGGGTACATGAATGTGTTATATCAAGTTGTTATGATTGCATTATGTACTAGGTGTCATCGCTGTACCAAAATAGAGGGTTTATTCAAATCCTAGTTTGAAAAGTCAAACGGCTAGTTTGAAAGTCAAACGGCTAGTTTTGGGAAAGAGGAGAAGGAGGTTTGAAACCGACTTGGGGGAGGAGTTCCTCCTCCCACCGCCGGCCCACCTTGGGTCCGAGTTGGGGAGGGACTCCCCTCCCCAGGCGCGCCTCCCTCCACCTATAAGAGGAGGGGCAGGGCTCCCCTCCTAGACACACAAGTTGCCTCCCTCTAAACCTAAACCCTAGCCACAGCCTAGGGATTTCTCCCAAGCCGCCGAGTTAGAGCTTCTAATTGCCCTAGCCGCTGGTTTAGCCCCTTCTAATTGGTGTGTCTAAACCCTAGATCACCAAGGCTCTCTCATAGTCCACCATACTCGCTGCGGCTTAAGGCGAAGCCCTGCGAGATCTCCCCTCTACTTCCGGTACAACACCGTCGTGCTGCCGGAATTGCGAGGAGAGTGATACAACCTTCGCTGCCTGCTGGAACAAGGGAGAGGAAGGTCTTCATCGAGTACCGAACGTGTGACCGACTGTGGGAGCGCTGCCGGAACGCAGCGCCGGAAGGATCGTCTACGCGATCTTGAGATCGGCAAGTGTACGACTACATCACCCATGAGAATCTGCTCTCGTTAACCACTTTGGAATCTTTGAGGGTGTGTTCCTCTATCGACTCGTTGCTAAAATCTAGTAGATAGATCTTGGATTGTTTGTGTGCATGCGGTAGAAAATTTTTGTTTTCCATGCTACGAACCCCTACATCTACAACTACTAGGATTTCCCAAGCATAGCATATAAGCAAAATATAACCATGCAACACTAGCAAAATATTTCTAATGCATAGTAGAAAAACATAGGGATAAAATCATGAAGCACCACTTGCCTTGGTAGTTTGGAGAGTAGCTACAATCCTCACAATCACAATCACTATTTGCACCAAAATCTACACATAAAATGATAGCACCAAATCACATACAAAATAATTACAAGAAAAAATATATGAATGCATGCAACATGATATGTGATGATTTTATATACTCAACAAGACAAGTGCACAGTACTGATTCATAAACAAGGTCAAAACTTGCCAAACAACCTTTATTTAAACACTAAAACATTTCTCAAATAATTTATATACACATATTAGGCCTACACATGTTTCTGTAAATAAAACCATTTTAACAGAATAAAACATTAAACACATTACATATTTGGAAAGGGCTTTCTCTCCTGATTCCATTGATATAAAATTCATCAAATTTGGACGTGGGAATCAAAAGTTATGATTAAAACAAAATCAAACATCTAATAGATTCAAATAAGAAATTTAAATGAAATCTGTGCCACGCGGCGCTATCTTACTGGCTGGTACCGCTTCGTGCCGGATCACGCTTCTGAGCCCTTGGATCTGACTTAATCGCACGGCTCAGATCTGAACTTACCGCTTAGCCTAAGATCTATCCTACGCGTTAGATTTAGATCCTACGGTGTTCATCAAATAGCCAAAGACTGGCGGCGCGCGGCGACGGCTGGCGGCGGAGCGCTCTGTCTACGGTGGCGCGGCGGCTATAGGGGGTTTTGGGGTCGTCAGAGATGCTTACCAGACTCGCGGCGATGTACTGAAGCTCAACGTGGCGATGGCTTGACAAGGGGCGCACGGACACAGCAGCACGAGCTCGTCGGAGTTGCTGGCGGCGTCAGATGCTCTCTGTCGGAGTCGAAGGCGACGTTCTGGGGCACGAGGATCCAAACCAAAAGTATCAGCAGGTGCGCTAGATGCAGGAGAACACGCTCGTGTCATTCAGAAACGGAGGGGAACACGAGGCTCACCAAATTTTGTCGCTGGAGTTGGAGACGGCGTCAGGAACTTGCGGTGTTCGATGAAGTCGACGACCTGGGGCAGTATAGGACGAACCAAAGACATCAGAAGAAGCACAAGGATGTTGCGAAGCAGTCTGCATGAAACAGAGAGGAAGGGGTGCACGGAGCTCACCGGGATTGGTTGTCGGAGTGGGTTCTGTCTGCGGCGGTGTGAGTTCGAATTCGTGCAGCCTGGTGGCAGAGTGGTGGCGCTAGGTGAGGGGAAATGCTTGCGGTGCAGAGGGGGTTAAGTAGACGGGAGGGGGCGGGGATTACGCGCTGAATCAATGGCAATTAAGCTCACAGTGACTGCGGCGAGGTAACGGCGGAGCGCCTCGACGCGTGATTGAGGACGACGACGACGTGGTCGCAGGGTCCACTTGCCAGCGAGAGAAATAGAGAGGAGGTGGGGTCAGGTGGTCAGTGACTCGGTGGGTTTGTCTGTGAGTGAGAGAGAGAAGTGGGAACCCAGGTGGGCTTAGTGGGCTGGTTCTGTTGTTGGGCTAGAAAGGTGGCGCCGACCCTTTTCTATTTCTTTTCTCCTTTTCTTTTTCTGTTTGCAATTTCAGGAATCAATTTCAAATGATTTGAAAAACTGTTTGAATTCAAATCTTTTTAGGATTTTTGTAGAGTGCAACACTCACAAATCTAGACACAAAACCAAGTGGTCACTTTGAATTGGCCTGGTCACTTGGAATAAAACAAAATAAGAAGTGACATAGCACTAGTTTTAAATAGGTTTTGAAATTGGTTTTCAAATCATATTTGTTTTGAAACTTTGGTTTAAATCCTAGCAATCTAGCAATCCAATCTAAGAGCAATAAGACAACAAGGTTTGGTTTAATGAACAACAATCTCTCATTGGAGAGTAGCATTTGTTTTAAATGTTGATCACATAAAATAATGAGCTCATATGCTCCTGTTTTTGAATTGATTTGTTTGAAATGAACTCTACATGATCATGGATGCATGGATGATATGCATGAGTTTGAAACATGATTTTAGGGATGTTACAAATCTAACCCCCTTAAGGTGAATCTCGCCCTCGAGATTCGGATTGGCTAGCAAATAGGTGAGGGTGGTCTTTCCGAAGATCATCTTCTCTTTCCCATGTTGCTTCTTCTTCGGAATGATGGTTCCACTGAACTTTGCAAAACTTGATAGTCTTAGTCCGTGTGACTCTTTCTGCAGTCTCAAGAATCTTGATAGGTTTCTCCTCATAAGTGAGGTCACTCTCCAACTGAACCTCTTCCAAAGGTATAGTATCCTTCAAAGAAGTCTCTTCCATTTCCGGATGACATTTCTTAAGCTGACTCACATGAAATACATTATGAACAGCCGACAAGGACTCTGGAAATTCAAACTTATAAGCAACTTCTCCTTTACGACTCAGAATCTTGAACGGTCCAACATATATTGGGGCCAATTTACCTTTGACACCAAATCTCTTCACTCCACGAAGTGGTGACACTCTAAGATAAGCTCTATCACCAACTTCATAGGTGACTTCTCTACGCTTAGGATCTGCATAGCTCTTTTGTCGGGACTGTGCTATCTTCAATATGTCCTTAACCAGCTTGACTTTCTCTTCAGCCTCTTTGATGAGTTCTGGTCCGAACAAACTTCTTTCTCCCACACCATTCCATAGCAATGGGGTGGTACACTTTCTCCCATAAAGAAACTCAAATGGTGCCATCTCAATAATGGCTTGATAGATGTTATTATAGGAAAATTCTGCGTAGGACAGACTTTCATCCCAACTGGCTCCATAGTCTAGAGCACATGCTCTCAACATGTCTTCAAGAATCTGATTAGTCCTTTCTGTTTGTCCATCAGTTTGAGGATGAAATGCAGTACTGAATTCGAACCTCGTTCCCAATGACTCATGTAATTGCCTCCAAAATTGAGAAGTGAATTGTGTTCCTCTATCAGACACAATCCTCTTGGGTACTCCATGTAGACATACAATTCTACTCATATAGATCTTGGACAACTTAGCACTTGTGTAGGTTGTCTTCACGGGTATGAAATGAGCCACTTTAGTTAGGCGATCCACTACTACCCAAATAGAATCATATCCTGACCGGGTCCTTGGTAATCCGGTAATGAAATCCATACCAATCTTGTCCCACTTCCAATCAGGAATAGGTAGTGGTTGAAGCAATCCTGCTGGTTTCTGATGTTCCGCTTTCAATCTACTACACACATCACACAAAGCAATAGGTTCGGCGATGTCCTTCTTGAGATTATTCCACCAAAATCTTTCCTTCATATCCATGTACATTTTGGTGTTAACCAGATGAATGGAATACGGTGAGTTGTGTGCTTCTTGTAAAATCAGTTTCCGAAGCTCCGGATCTTGTGGAACACAGATACGTTTTCCATGTCATAAAGTACCCTGTTCGTCTTCATGGAATCCTTTGGCTTTTCCCTTGCCAATCTTTTCCTTGATCTCTTCAATTTCCTTATCAGTCTTCTGGGCTTCTCTGATCTTGTCCAACAAGGTGGGTTGAACATCCAAAGTCATGAGATGTCCTTCATGCACAATCTCCAATCTGAGATCTCTAAATTGGTCACACAGATCATCTGGCAATTCTCCCTTAGTAAGGCCATTCACAAAAACCTTACGGCTTAGAGCATCTGCTACAACGTTTGCTTTACCGGGGTGGTATTGCAAACTTAAGTCATAGTCCTTGATGAGTTCTAGCCATCTTCTTTGTCTCATGTTAATTTCCTTCTGGGTGAAGATATACTTCAAACTTTTGTGATCTGTGAACACTTCACAACGCTTACCCAAAAGATAGTGTCTCCATGTTTTGAGTGCATGGACAACAGAGGCTAACTCTAAATCATGAGTAGGATAGTTTACCTCATGAGTTTTGAGTTGTCTCGAGGCATATGCCACAACTTTTCCTTCTTGCATAAGTACAGCACCTAATCCATGATGAGATGCATCACAATACACTTGGAAATCCTTCTCCAAATCTGGCAAACACAAGACCGGTGCTGTCACAAGTCTCTTCTTCAATTCTTGAAAGCTGAGTTCACAACCTTCAGACCAAGCAAATTTCTTGTCTTTCTTTAATAGTTTTGTCATAGGCTTAGCTACCTTGGAGAAATTCTCAATGAACCTTCTGTAGTAACCTGCTAAGCCAAGGAAACTACGAACTTCTTTCACTGACTTGGGAGATTCCCATTCAGTTACAGCTGAAACTTTAGTAGGATCAACTGCTACACCATCACCTGACACAACGTGTCCAAGAAAACCAACTTCATTTAACCAGAATTCACACTTGCTGAATTTGGCATACAGTTTATGCTCTCTAAGCTTCTCTAGTATCAAACGTAGATTTCCTTCATGCTCTTCTTTGCTCTTGGAGTAGATCAAAATGTCATCGATGAAAACTACAACAAACTTATCGAGGAACTCCATGAACACCTTGTTCATCATATTCATGAAATATGCTAGAGCATTGGTTAAACCAAATGGCATCACGGTATACTCATACAATCCATACCTTGTGGTGAAAGTTGTCTTAGGTATGTCTTGTTCCCTTATCTTAAGCTGAAAGTAACCTGACTGGAGATCAATCTTTGAGAACACACAAGCTCCTTCTAGCTGATCAAACAAGTCATTGATTCTGGGCAAAGGGTATTTGTTCTTGATAGTCACCTCATTGAGTGAACGATAATGTATGCATAACCTTTGACTTCTATCTTTCTTTTCCACAAACAAAACTGGTGCTCCCCAAGATGAGGAACTTGGTTGGATAAAACCTTTCTGCAATTGTTATCAAAGTTGTTTCTTGAGTTCTTTCAGTTCATCAACTAACATCTTGTATGGTCTCTTTGCTATTGGTCTAGATCCTGGTAGTAAATCAATAAGAAACTCCACATCTATATCTGGTGGCATTCCGGACAATTCTTTCGGAAACACATCCGGATATTCACTCACAATTGGCACACTGTCTATGCTAACCCCCTCAAGAGAATTTAGCTTACTCCCTTTTGATTCAAAGTTAGACTTGAATCTAATCCGTTTCATCTCAGGGGTTGTGAGTGCAACAGTACGATTGGCACAATCTAGTACTCCTTCATACTTGGTCATCCAATCCATTCCCAAAATTACATCTAGTCCTTGGGAATCTAGGATTATCAGACTCACTGGAAACTTATGCTTTCCAAACTCTATCACTAGATCCCGGCATCCAAGACTTACTATCATATCTCCACCTGGAGAACTAACTTTTATTGGACACCCAATGTTTTCAGTTGGAAACCCATTTCTATCAACAAATGCTTTTGATATGAATGAATGCGATGCTCCAGTACCAAAAAGAACAAGTGCTGGAATAGAATTGAGTTTGAACTTACCAGCAACAGCATCAGGCTCCTCATAAATTTCCTCCACATTGATGTGGTTCACTTGTCCCTTTTGAAAAGGGTTGGGCTTGTTGGGTCCTTCAACTTTATTTTCTGGGCATTCATTTGCATAATGCCCCATCTTCTTGCACTTGAAGCACTCAACCTGACTAATATCCTTCTTGACAGGCTGGCTTCCACTGCCACTTCCACTACCACTGTGGTGGCTCTTATATCCACCCTTGTGATTCTTGTACTTGTCATTGTCATGACTACGGTGATGCTTGTTGTCATGATGACGGTTGTGGTTGTGGTGCTTGTTGAATTTCCCATGCTTGTGGGATCCTGAGCTTCCACTATCATCATAATGGGAACGCTTGTGAGACGATCCCGAGCCGTGCTTGTCCGAGTGCTTTCTTTTCCTACTCTCAACTTGCTTCATTTTGTTCTCCAAAATAGCAGCCTTATCACAAAGAGACTGATAAGTGGGAACATAGGCCACTAATAGCTGCAGGTTCAGTTCATCATTCAACCCTTCAAGGAACTTTTCCTTCCTCTTAGCATCAGTGTCAACCTCATCCGGTGCATAACGCGCCAGATTGTTGAACTCCTCAATATACTCTTCCACGCTGCGGTGGCGCTGCTTCAGGTTATGGAACTCTTTCTTCTTCAAACTCATCACTCCGGATGAGATGTGAGCAGTACGAAAACCATCTTCAAAGATAGCCCATGTCACATCTGCAATGGGAGTGGTGATCTGGAAGTTATCCCACCAAGTGGCTGCTGGTCCTTCCAACAAGTGAGCTGCAAATCTCACTTTCTCTTCATCAGTACAACCAACTGTTACCAAGTCCTTGTTCACAGAGCGTAGCCAATCATTGGCCACCATAGGATCAGTTGTTCCTAAGAACTTTGCTGGCCTCAATCTCAAGAACCTGGTAAGCATGTCAAAACCCGGTGGGTTGTTGTTGTTGTCATTGTTGTTAGTGTTGTTGTTGTTGTTGTTGTTGTTGTTCTGGTTCTGGATGAACGTAGTCATCATCTGCATCAGCTGAGTCTGAGCTGTCATCATTTGCTGCATTTCAGGGGTGAAGTTGTTGTTGTTGGGGTTGGGATTGGCACGACGGGGAGGCATCTATTGTTTGTTCAATAGAGATAAGAATGAGATACCCATAGATGCTAACATGCACAATACATCACATAAACAATCACCAAACATGCATCATAATAAAAATAGTTCAACAACATAAACGACAAGTTTGCAAGGAAAACACACTAATAGCAAGCCATCCACATGTTGGATGGTCATTGTGACTCAATGAAAAGCATGATAAATAAATGATAAATGAGTAGTCATCACTACTCCTCGGCATCAACCTCCTCCTCAACAAAGGTAAGACCTGCATTCTCCATAGCGGTCTTGTATTCCTCGACATTGGTGGTCAAGGTCTCTACTTTGGCCTTGAGAGCCCTCTTCTGAGAACGAAGCCTCTCAATCACAGTCTGCTGATGCTCGATCTCTAAGTCCTTGTTCTCTAGTTCTGCAGTCATGTCTCGAATCCTCTTGTTCCTATCTTGGACTCGCTTCTCTTGACTCTTGAACTTTCTGTCCCGACTCTCGAACTTTGCCTCCATCTCCTTGACTATCTCATCTTGCTCCGCGAAGAGCTTGTCCTTCTCACGAAGCTGCACCTGGAGTTCGTCATTGCTGAGCATGACGTTGGTCCTATCAGTGTCCACGTGCCTAAGAAGAACCTCTAAGTCCTGGAGGTATAGACGAATCAGCTCTGCTGTCTCCCTCGAAGTGTCCTTGAAGTCAATGGCCTCTCCATCCTCATCACGTCTACGGAAGTCGTGGAAATGAGTACCTCTAACCTGTCGAGAGTGTCTCCCTAACAGACGTCCAATCAAGTCCTGCATGACTACCTCTAGGCCTCTCTCCTTGTCATCGTGCATGAGCTTGAAGATGATAGCCTCCGTGGTAGGCTCAGTCTGGCGTCCGGGTTGATTGACCTTGAAGCCCCAAAGGTCTTTCCTCTCAAACTTGGTGAGGGGAATCACCATGATGGTAGGAAGAGGGAGATTGAGCAAACTAGTGAGCTCAATAATATGAGGACCAAAACGAGTTCCTTGGAACTCTTCAACAGTGCTGATGGTAACATTAGGCATCTATTAATAAGATAGTAAAAGTCAGAATCAACACAATAAATAAATTTCAAGACAGAGCATCACAAGCATAACATTGGCAAACACACAAGTCATAAAATACATAAAATCCATTACAAGCATCCAAGGTTCAACTTATTTAGACAACACTTTGGAAAATAAAATGATAAGTGTGGTGGTCCAACTAACGAAGTACGCTTACAATCTTATCTCACTTGCCAAGTTGGCTAACATAATATTTCTAGAAGCAATCAGTCTATCTTGAGCACATGACTCCATTACTAAGTCTATAATGTCTCCTCTTAAGGTTTGGTTGGTAGCCTCCAACTCTTGGATATGTTTCTTCTCTTCCTTTAGGTCATTCTGGATGTTGAGCATTCTGCACTTGACTCTGTCACCAAGTTCTTTGATGGCTTTCCAAGCTGCATCCCTTGCTGAATCAAAGAATGTAGTGTGCACCACTGAATTGGTGACCATGCAGAATTCTGATTCTTTGTGGTTGTCTTCCTTGTTTTTATACAAGTGAAGTTGCACCCACCAGTACTCAACTCCTTCATCCATCACAGGAAAACCTTTGTACACAGCTGCACCATGTATTCCCATTGCAACCATGAGGTCTTTGAGAGCCTTGGGAAATTCTGTCTCACACTCCAAAGTCATTGTCATGAGTGGTCCTTTCCTTACAGCTTCGTTGACGGAGTTCATCTACAATAGAGATGAGAAAGAAGATTAGAAAAGTTTACGAGAAGAATAGACAAGTGTGGAAGTTGTTGAATTTTTTTCCTTAGTGGTTTCCAATCCTAGGCTCATAATCCTACAGGCAACACCGTGCTCTGATACCATCTGTAAGAACCCTCCTTTATAAAGGAAAAAGGATCCCTGTGATTGCAATGCTAGTCCCTGGACCAATGCTAGCATCCACAGTTTAAGATGAAGTACACAGAAACAAAGGTCATTATTACAGTCATTCCAGAGACAAACATAGTCTTTACAACTCCATGGCCACAGGCCTAGTACAAGAGTTTAAATAAGTAAATAGATAAAAGTCTTCATCTTCATGTGCCACAGGCAAACATGTTGAGTGTAGACTCATGACTCCTAATCCTCATTAGAATAACCTGCAACATCACAAGTTACAGCCACAGTGGGTGAATAGTATTGGCAAGTGATACCTTAGTAGTATATTGGTGGACTAGATACTATATGCAATTTGGCTAAGTGTAGCTTAGGCTTGCTTTGCTCAAAGTAGGTTTTGCCTATTAGTTGAAATCACTAAGTTTTTCTTTGTCAAAAACTTTTCCAAAGGAACCACCAATAGACATTGGGGTCCTTCACCCTTGTTCAACCACAAGTTTTACTTAGAAATTCGGATGAGGAGATTCTTGATAGCTTTCATGTCTTGATGCCCAAATTGTCCAATACCAGGGACATGGCTAAGTACTTAGACTCTTCCATCTGCAGTGGTTGTGCACTTTCCCCACAAGCCTTGATTTTCACCAAGACAGGACCTTTTAGAAGCCTTCCCTTAGACCAAATGGACGCGCTCCAACCTATCATCCCACTACCACCAACTGTCCAAATGGCTTAAGTTATTGCAACCTATATGATCCAGGCAGAGCCCATATTGCCAAGTGGCTGCACTAGAAGCTTCTTAACATTTGGCCTCTCAAATCCCTTTGTTCCTGGGTGGCTTTCCACAAGTGAGATACACAAGGTAAACCATAGAAATGGGCCTTGTGTAACCACTCAACATAAACCTTTCCTTCCATTCCACCCAGGTGTTTCATTCACTTAGTTGTTTTATTAAGCAAAACACAAGTCCAAAGACTTAGAAATATTTTATCATAGCATGAATATTTCACCACCCTTGGTTGCTACTAGCTAGGCTAAGCATGGCATAGATAAGAATCTTAACTTAGAAATTTCTAGCAATTCTACAACTACTAGGATTTCCCAAGCATAGCATATAAGCAAAATATAACCATGCAAGACTAGCAAAATATTTCTAATGCATAGTAGAAAAACATAGGGATAAAATCATGAAGCACCACTTGCCTTGGTAGTTTGGTGAGTAGCTACAATCCTCACAATCACAATCACTATTTGCACCAAAATCTACACATAAAATGATAGCACCAAATCACATACAAAATAATTACAAGCAAAAATATATGAATGCATGCAACATGATATGTGATGATTTTCTATACTCAACAAGACAAGTGCATAGTACGGGTTCATAAACAAGTTCAAAACTTGCCAAACAACCTTTATTTAAACACTAAAACTTTTCTCAAATAATTTATATACACATAATAGGCCTACACATGTTTCTGTAAATAAAACCATTTTAACAGAAACAAAACATTAAACACATTACATATTTGGAAAGGGCTTTCTCTCCTGATTCCATTGATATAAAATTCATCAAATTTGGACGTGGGAATCAAAAGTTATGATTAAAACAAAATCAAAAATCTAATAGATTCAAATCAGAAATTTAAAACGAAATCTGTGCCACGCGGCGCTATCTTACTGGCTGGTACCGCTTCGCGCCGGATCATGCTTCTGAGCTGTTGGATCTGACTTAATCGCACGGCTCAGATCTGAACTTACCGCTTTGCCTAAGATCTATCATACGCGTTAGATCTAGATCCTACGGTGTTCGATCAAACAGCCAAAGACTGGCGGAGCGCGGCGACGGCTGGCGGCAGAGCGTTCTGTCTACGGCGGCGCGGCGGCTACAGGGGGTCTTGGGGTCATCGGAGATGCTTACCAAACTCGCGGCGATGTACTGAAGCTCAACGTGGCGATGGCTTGACAAGGGGCGCACGGACACAGTAGCACGAGCTCGTCGGAGTTGCTGGCGGCGTCAGATGCTCTCTATCGGAGTCGAAGGCGAAGTTCTGGGGCACGAGGATCCAAACCAAAAGTATCAGCCGGTGCGCTAGATGCAGGCGAACACGCTCGTATCATTCAGAAACGGAGGGGAACACGAGGCTCACCGAATTTTGTCGCCGGAGTTGGAGACGGCGTCAGGAACTTGCGGTGTTCGATGAAGTCGACGACCTGGGGCAGTATAGGACGAACCAAAGACATCAGAAGAAGCGCAAGGATGTTGCGAAGCAGTCTGCATGAACCAGAGAGGAAGGGGCGCACGGAGCTCACCGGGATTGGTTGCCGGAGTGGGTTCTGTCTGCAGCGGTGTGAGTTCGAATTCGTGCATCCTGGTGGCAGAGTGGTGGCGCTAGGTGAGGGGAAATGCTTGCGGTGCAGAGGGGGTTAAGTAGACGGGAGGGGGCGGCGATTACGCGCTGAATAAATGGCAATTAAGCTCGCAGTGACTACGGCGAGGTAACGGCGGAGCGCCTCGGCCGCGAGTGATTGAGGACGATGACGACGTGGTCGCAGGGTCCACTTGCCAGCGAGAGAAACAGAGAGGAGGTGGGGTCAGGTGGTCAGTGACTCGGTGGGTTTGTCTGCGAGTGAGAGAGAGAAGGGGAACCCGGGTGGGCTGAGTGGGCTGGTTCTGTTGTTGGGCTAGAAAGGTGGCGCCGGCCCTTTTCTATTTCTTTTCTCCTTTTCTTTTTCTGTTTGCAATTTCAGGAATCAATTTCAAATGATTTCAAAAACTGTTTGAATTCAAATCTTTTCAGGATTTTCGTAGAGTGCAACACTCACAAATCTGGACACAAAACCAAGTGGTCACTTTGAATTGGCCTGGTCACTTGGAATAAAACAAAATAAGCAGTGACATAGCACTAGTTTTAAATAGGTTTTGAAATTGGTTTTCAAATCATATTTGTTTTGAAACTTTGGTTTAAATCCTAGCAATCTAGCAATCCAATCTGAGAGCAATAAGACAACAAGGTTTGGTTCAATGAACAACAATCTCTCATTGGAGAGTAGCATTTGTTTTAAATGCTGATCACATAAAATAATGAGCTCATATGCTCCTGTTTTTGAATTGATTTGTTTGAAATGAACTCTACATGATCATGGATGCATGGATGATATGCATGATTTTGAAACATGATTTTAGGGATGTTACAGCGAGGCATTACCTTTGGGTTACATCGGTTTACACTGGGTTGGATAGACCCCATAATGTCCTACTATCGTCTTTCCAGGAAACTTGAACCCTGTTCCCGAGCTTTCTATGGCAGCTTATATGACCACCAGGGCACCTTATATGGGCCTGGATGTCGTGCGCATGTAATTCACCGATTTTTGTCAAGAAAAATCATGTTCCCATGCTTTTGAAAGTTCATGAACAAAGTTGTGCTTCAGATGGTTGGGTGTTTCAGGGGTATTATTTGTGGAGGTGATACTTACACAGGTGCTCGATATTCCAAGAATTCGGCATGGGCTGGCCATCCTCGGATTCCAGTAGGACTGCATTTGGTCTGGTTATGTGCGCTACCTAGAAAGGTCCCTCCCATTTAGGAGACCGTTTGTTCATTCCCTTGGTGTATAACCTTTGCCTAAGTAATAGGTCCCTAGGCTCTAGCTCACGAGAGCGAACCCGCCGACTGTGATACGGGTGCAAGCTTTCCTGATAACAGGCTTGTCGCACCGCTGCTATACTACCTACCTCTTCCAAGAAGTTGACTTTGTCGATCCTTTCTACATGCTAGATGGTGTCACCGTAGGTGCGTGACCCGCAGTCATCCATATCTAAGCTCTGTTGGCAGGACGGCCTCTGCCCGTAGACAAGGGAGAAGGGTTTCTCACCGGTCACCCGGTGGGGTGTCGTTTGCAGGGCCCACACGACCGTCGGGAGTTCCTCAATCTAGTTTCGTCCGCTTGTCTTATAGTGGTTGAAAGTTATGTTTCGAAGCCCTCGAAGGACCTTTATGACCCACAAGTATACGGGGTGTATCGCAGTACTTTCAATAAATAGGAGTGTCGATCCCAACGAGGAGCAGAAGGTGTTGACTAGTGGTATGGATCAGGAACTCTCTACAAATACTTTGGAAATGTATTTTTAGGGGTTTTCTGATAAAGCAACAAAGCAAAGTGCAAGTAATACAGAACAAACACAGCAAGTGGCCCAATCCTTTCTTAGCAAAAGATAAGCCGGTGGAAATACTTATAAGGAACAAACGTTCTCCAGGACACATGGGAATTCTGTCAAGTGATTTCGCTTCATATAGCTGAGTACTCTTCTTTGGTTTTGTAAGTGTTTTCTGGGTGAACCTGTGCTAATGTACCAACCTTACTTGGACTAATACATACTTGTGATTAAACCCCCTGCTAGCATCCGCAACTACAGGAAAGTAATTAAGATATAAACCTAACCACAGCCTTAAACACTGAGATCCTAAACTCCCTTGTGCAAAGGTGTCATAACGGGGGTTCAGGTTTCTGTCACTCCGGCAACCCCACAATTAGTAGCCAAATACACAATGCATTCCCCTAGGCCCATAAATGGTGAAGTATCATGTAGTCGACATTCACATGACACAATTAGAAGAATAACACCACAACTTAAATACTAAACCATTGAATAATAATTCAACACAAATCCACTACTAATAACATGACTTCTCCCGTGTCCTCAAGAACTAGACGAACTACTCACACGACATCATATGGATCAAGATCAAAGATGATATGGTAATGGATAACAATCTGAACATAAACAATAATCCAATGGTTCCACTCACAAGCATCAAATACAATAGTAATTAACACCGGGAAAGTTTCCCCTAAGAACTAAAGCAATATCCAACACAATTGTTACAGCAGGACGGAGTGGTGATGATGGTGCTGGTGGAGATGATGGTGTGGATGATGATGATGATCCTGATGAAGCCTAGGTTGATGACGGTGTTGATGGCAACGATCTCCCCTCTCTGGGAAGGAATTTCCCTAACAGAATCTGCCAGAGAGATATTTCTCTCTCGGTGTTTTCCGCCCCGTAGAGGCGGCGGAAATCTATCTGTGGTCGCCCACCTTGTGTTAGGGTTCCGTAAGGAAGATATAAGCGAGAGGGCAGAGTCGGAAGCCCGCCAGGTGGGCCACACCTTCCCTAGGCGCGGGGCAAGGTGGGCCCATGCCTAGGGGGTGTGGGCCCACTGTGGCCCTTCTTCGCCTTCCCTTCTAGCTTCCTCTATCTTCTGGGAAAATATAATTTTCCCATATTTTTCTGTTATTTTTCTGATCTTCATGAAATTGCATCAAAACACCTCTTTTTCCATCAGAAACCAGAATCCAGCAGTCCATCCTCCAGGAATCATCCAACATGCATAAACAGATGAAAAGACATATATCAATGAATAGAGGCAAATTATGATATAGAATGGTAATGCAAATTGGACGTATCAACTCCCCCAAGCTTACACCTTCGCTTGTCCCCAAGCGAAAACTGATCTTAGTAAACATGTCCACAGGTTTATGGAGTGAAGTGTCGATAAAAGAATATGGACAAGAAGCATCACACTTACAATTACCCAACTCATGGAAGAAAGCAACTCACCATTATAGAGATGCATAAAGATAAATCATAATTGGGATTGTCAAACTCTTGTTCTTGGTCAGAGAACAGCTGGCAAATAGTTTCACAAAATGCTTTTTGTAGAAGTTTTACAACAGGATCACTCTTTGCTCAAAAAGGTTTTTCAATGAAGGCTTTCAAAGTAATACTCAATAGATAAGAGTTTTGTGCAAACAAGGAAGATAAAGAACATGATTGAATAAATCACCATATGAATTCTTGCAACACAACAACTCAAAATCTTGCTGGAGATAGAGAGGAAGTAGGCTTACTAACTCAACTTAGAAAATAGGCAAAAGGTCCCTTCATAGAGGGTAGCAGGGATTACAAGTCATAAAGAGCTTCCAAAAGATTCTGGTACTTACTAGCTTTGATCCCTCATTGCCCCTATCATAGGCATCTTGAGATGATTAAGGTTAAAGTTCAGAAAGATGGAATATATGCTTGACGAAATATAAGTTGGCAATCTCATGTCCCTTGAATATGAGGTCCACTCCTCATGCTACTCAACTTTAGTTACCGGTAAGTTCTTGTCATTGTAAGTACATGCGTATCATAGAGAACCGCCAATGGGGTACCCCTTGCACATGGTACAGGAGCTATCCCATAACCAAAATGACATGGCAAGCAGGCAATGAGCATCTCAGCGGTCTTTTTATTTACTATGTGCATAGCTTTTATTGAGGATGCTTCATAGATAGCTCATTATGGTGATGCTGCAAGTTTCCACCATGATTAGGCATTGATTAGGCTAGAGGCCCAGACATTTCTCTAACACAAAATACAGACTCCATGGACTTAAAAGTTCCCTCTTTATTTCACACCGTTGACATCCACAGACAAAAGAGCACGATATCAACTATGTACAAGGTACAAGTGCAATGTTGAAAGTGTTCCCCGTGACAGCACGGTTCTGCTAATTCCAACGTATAGATGTAAGCATATACAACTTCGATGACACAATGGTTCAAGTCTATTAGGGGCAAGAAAATAAGGTGTGCCATCAAGTTCGTGAGAGATTTAGTAACTAGTTTTCTCATAACAAAATACTTTTTAATTCGAAAGATAGATGAAGCTTGAGAATTTCCTTGGAATAGGAAAAGCTACTAGGTAGATATGGTGGACACAAATGGCAAAGGTTTTGGTTCAAAGGGAATGGAAACATGAGAACTATGCCTTCTTAAAACAGGTTTTTGGCTAGCAAACCTGGGTAGCAAGCAAGAGAGTTGAAAGAAACAAGCAAACGTACAAGTAATGAATCCAAACATGCAATCTTCCTTGAAGACACAAAAGATCTTAAATAAAGAATACTAAGCTTATGAGCCAACAAGAAAGAAGATAAATGATACAAAATACCTGTAAGCTTTTTCTCTTTTTCTTTCAAACCTCAGAAAGTATTGCTACTAACCAGAACTCGGTTTGCCAAAACCAATTTAGATCCACTTGATGCTCCCAAAGTGATGCCAATACTGATCAACAAGATCAATCAAACAATAGAGATTGCAAACTAAGATAAGAAGTGCAAAAAGTAAAATATGAAACTTCTCATTAATATTCCATAAAGGCACTCACACCAAGGGATACATAGATAATCAACTAATGGGAGAGATACTTCCACATGCAAACCAAACTATAAGATAACCTTTCTAACAAAGATATGAATCCACTAAAAAGGTAAAAGATAAAAGATAATTATGTGATACCGCCGCACTCCCCCCAAGCTTGGAACAAGCTAAGGGGATGCCAAACCTGATGACGTACTACTCCTTCGGTGGTGGTGGTGTTCTCTTGATAAGATCCTCAATCTGTTTCCTAAAATCTTTAATCTCAAAGGTCAGAGTACGAATCAACTCCGAATTTTTACCAATGCGGTTCATGATCATATCGGACCGAGAGTCCCAGTCCTTGCTATTCTTTCCCCACTCTTCCTTATTAGTGTGTTCCTCCCCCACATGGTTAGAGGCAAATCCCACATCGAGGGCAAGTTCCCTTTGGGCACCTATTGGTATTGATGCTCATGTATAAGAGTATGGAAAGGATTCTTGGTACGTGGAGGAGGTGACCGTGGAACAAAGATAAGACGTGGAGGTTTCCCTCCTGTAGACATTCGTGCTGTCCTCCTAAGCTTGGTAGATTTTGCCACCACTCCAATGCTTGCGATGGTGGCGCGGGTGTCTGGATGCTCGTCCTCCTCCATGTCTTCCTCATCCCCTACCAAAATCTCCTCCTCCTTGGGGTTTTGAGGATCATCTTCCTCAGGCTTCTTGCCTTTGTCGTTGGCGGAGACCATGGTGCTCTAAAATTGAGAAGATTTCCTGAATGAAACAGATCGAAATGAAAACACGACGAGAACATGATACAATAACCTCGGGGAATCCGGGGGGTTATATATTACGAAGTTTCAAGGCATAAGGAAGGTACTGGTACGGAAACGAGGCGGAGATGGAGCTCGGTGGAGGCACACCCCCTCTAGGCGCGGGGCAAGGTGGGCCCGCACATGGGGTGGGTTTGGCCACGTCGGCCTCCGTTTCCTCCTCTGTTCCGTCTCATAACTTCCCTTATGCATTAAAAACATCAAAAATATAAAAATATTGGGGTTTCACGAGCCTTCAGTTTTCACCACTTTTACCTATTCAAAGACGAACTCTGCAGACTCCTTTTCTCTTCCTCCCGGAATTTCATTTCCTATAAGGTCTCACACAAACTTCAATGGCAACATTAGTGTAAGCAAAAACAGTTAACCTTTAGGTGCACACTTCAACTGGAATCCATCAAAACAAAGGCTTCTGAAAGAGGCAGATGCAAATGATAACAGAAATCTGTCAAAACAGACCAGCAGGTAAAGATTGATTTTTTCGAAAACCTTATGTTGCTCAAATCAAAAAGTACAGAACTAATGAAAGTTGAGTAACAACTTGGATAACAACATCAGAAAAATACAGCTCCATCCGACGTACTGAGCTCCCTCACAAATTTTTACGGTGCAGCACAAAAATCTGTCCTAGGACAGCCACTTTTCACAACTCCTCCACTTCTCAAAAGTAGTTGAACTTGACAAAAAAAACAAAAACAAAAAGGATAAGAAGCGGTTATTACAGAAGTAATAACTTCCAAGACTCGACAAAACTCTTGGGTTATCTCCCAACAAGTACTTTTCTTTAATTCCTTTATGTTAAGCTTGAAACTTTCAATGATGCTCACAACGGAGATATATATTTGAGAAAACGAATTGTTGAAGCAAATACCCAACACATTTGAGTCCAACCCACTTCCTATGCATGGGACTATCATGAGAAAACGAATTGTTGAAACAAAAAGCCACTAGCATAGGAATACAAAACAAATGCAAATTCAAAGCTTTCAACATAAAACGGGGAAACTTAACATTATTGAGATGCATAAAACCATGTTTCCCTCTCTCATAATAACTTTCAGTAGCACTTTGAATAAAGTTGACAATATAACTGTCACTGCAAACAACTCTATCATCGGAATAAGCATACTTATAGTCACCAAAAAGAGGTCCAAGGTCATAAACCGGATCAATAGAAGCAAGTTGTTCCATCCTGCAATCTTCATTAGGCAGGCTATTTTTACAAGGAGCTTTAGAAAATTTGGAAAAGTTAAACTCATAAGAATCTCCATCAAACTTAGTTAAAACATTCTCCTTCTTATAATCTATAATAGCTCCACAAGTGTTCAAGAAAGGTCTACCAAAAATGATAGGGCAAGTAGTACTAGAAAATCAGCAGGATATTTAATCTTACCACAGAGAACTCCCACATCTCTTACAATACCAATAGGGCATATGGTTTCCTTATTATCAAGGTGAATAACCACATCAATGTCCTCAAGCTCACAAGGACCAATTTCATGCATAATTTCCCTGTAAAGATCATAAGGAATAACACTAGAACTAGCACCAATATCACATAAACCATAGTAGCAATGATCACCAATTTTAACAGAAAGCACAGGAACACTAGATTTTCTAGCTTTAATAGGATGAGAGATAATATTAGAAGCGTCTTCACAGAAGACAATGTGCTCATCCTCTATATCTCTAGCGTCAAGATCTTTCACAATAACTACCACAGGTTCAATATTCAATTGCTCACCAGGCTCCACAGTTTTCTTAGTACCTTTATTATTTGCACTAATCATCATAGAGTACTCCTTTTCCTTAGCTGGGAAAGGCATTTTCTCAACATAAGGTTCATGCACAATATTATTAGTAGTACAAACTTCAGCACTTCTAACCGTAACATGACTAAAAACATCTTTATAAGGTGCATGGTACTTGTTCCACTTATTTTTGGGAATTTATTTATAAGAGGAAAAGGCCTTAAAACAGTTGGCAATACTTTGGTAATCAAGACCAAACTCATTACTAATATCATGGAAGTCATCAGTTCCCATAAAAGACTTAATGCATTCATAATCATAGTTTATACCTGACTTTCTTCCTTTGTCATTCTCCCAAGCTTCAGTGTTCTCTTGAATACAGTCTAGTAGATCCCATTTAGCTTCCTCCTTCATACGCGTGAATGATCCAGCACAACAAGCATCTAGTAAATCTTTATCATGAAGAGAAATCCTAGCATAAAAGTTATTGATAATAATATTGTTAGGGATCTCATGAATAGGACATTTAAGCATTAGTAACTTCAATCTCCCCCAAGCTTGAGTTGTACTCTCTCCATCATGAGGCCAAAAGTTATATATTAGATTTCTATCCTTATGAATCTCACTGGGAGGATAGAATTTAGAGTAAAAGAGAGATGCCATTTCCTCCCATTCCATGTATCCATTCTTCAGCGGCTTATACCATTCTTCAGCTCTCCCTTTCAAGGATATAGAGAGTAACTTCTTCTTCACTTGTTCAGTTGTGATACCTACAAACTTAAAAAAGCTGCATAATTCATGGATAAAAAGAAAGTGATCACCATGATGGATAGTTACATCCCCAAAATAATAATTATCCATAACAGGATCAACAATACTTGTAGTTATCTTAAAAGGATCTATCTCAACAGGTGGTGGTTCATCTACTACCCTAGCAGTGGTAGTAATTTTCCCAAACAGAAAACCAAGTGGGTTATCCATATTGGAAACAGAGTAACAAGAAGTAACAAAAAGCAATACTCATAGTAGAAGTTTCCTTTACCAATTCCACTCAACAGCGCTAGAAAATAGTCTTGATGACCCAGAAGTATAGGGGGTGTATCGTAGTACTTTCAATAAATAGTAATGTCGATCCCAACGAGGAGCAGAAGGTGTTGACTAGTGGTATGGAGAAGGAACTCTCTGCAAATACTTAGCAAACGGATTTTAAAGGTTTTCTGATAAAGCAACAAAGCAAAGTGCAAGTAATAAAGAACAAGCGCAGCAAGTGGCCCAATTCTTTCTTAGCAAAGGACAAGCCGGTGGAAATACTTATAAGGAACAAATGTTCTCGAGGACACATGGGAATTCTGTCAAGTGCTTTCGCTTCATATAGCTGAGTACTCTTCTTTGGTGTTGTAAGTGTTGTGTGGGTGAACCTGTGCTAATGTACCGACCTTACTTGGACTAATACATAATTGTGATTAAACCCCCTGCAAGCATCCGCAACTACAGGAAAGTAATTAAGATATAAACCTAACCACAGCCTTAAACTCTGAGATCCTACACTCCCTTGTGCAAAGGAGTCCTAATGGGGGTTCAGGTTTCTGTCACTCCGACAACCGCACAATTAGTATCCAAATACACAATGCATTCCCCTAGGCCGATAAATGGTGAAGTATCATGTAGTCAACGTTCACATGACACCACTAGAAGAATAGAACCACAACTTAAATACTAAACCCTTGAATAATAACTCAACACAAATCCACTACTAACAACATGACTTCTCCCATGTCCTCAAGAACTAGACGAACTACTCACAAGACATCATATGGATCAAGATCAAATATGATATGGTAATGGATAACAATCCGAACATAAACAATAATCCAATGGTTCCACTCACAAGCATCAACTACAATAGTAATTAACACCTGGAAAGTTTCCCCTAAGAACTAAAGCAATATCCAACACAATTGTTACAGCAGGATGGAGTGGTGATGATGGTGCTGGTGGAGATGATTGTGTGCATGATGATGATGATCCCGATAAAGCCTAGCTTGATGACTATGTTGATGGCGACGTTCTCCCCTCTCCGAGAAGGAATTTCCCCGGCAGAAATCTGTCTGCCGAAGAGATATTTCTCCCTCGGTGTTTTCCGCCCTGCAGAGGCGGCGGAAATCTATCTGTGGTCGCGCCCCTGGTGTTAGGGTTCCGTAAGGAAGATATAGGCGAGAGGGAAGAGTCGGAAGCCGGCCATGTGGGCCACACCTGCCCTAGGCGCGGGGCAAGGTGGGCCTGTGCCTAAGGGGTGTGGGCCCCCTGTGGCCCTTCTTCGCCTCCCCTTCTGGCTTCCTCTTTCTTCTGGGAAAATATAATTTTACCATATTTTTCTGGTATTTTTTTATCCTGAAATTTCATCAAAACACCTCTTTTTCCATCAGAAACCAGACTCCAGCACTCCATCCTCCAGGAATCATCGAACATGCATAAACATATGAAAAGACATAAGTATTACCTCATAATAAGACATATATCAATGAATATAGGAAAATTATGATATAGAATGGTGATGCAAATTGGACGTATCAGACTTCCGCATTTGCATCCTCCACCTGCCCATTTCCCCTGGTTGCCAGTGCGGTTATTTCCTCTACTGGTTCCACTTCTACCCACTTGGCGAACTTATCAACGGCCACCATCAGATATTCATACCCTCCAACTGGCTAGGGAAACTTCCCAACAATGTCCAGCCCCTAGGTCACGAACAGCCAGGAGGTCGGGATCGTTTGCAAATCTTGAGAGGGTAGTCGGATGCTCTTCGCATGGAATTGATAGGCATCGCATGTGCATACCAAGTGCTCCGCATTGGACAAAGTTGTAGGCTAGTAAAATCCTTGACGGAAAGCCTTTCCAGCCAATGCGCGTGAAGTGACGTGGTTTGTAGAGGTTCCCTCATGGATTTTGGCCAGCAATCCTTTCCCTTGTTCTATTGAGATGTAGTGGAGTTTGACTCTGCATTCCCTCTTTCGGTAAAACTCATCATCGATGAGATAGTACATGGTGGCCTGTTGCATGATGCGATCGACCTACTTGTCCTCCTCGAGTAAATCATGGTTCTTGAGGTAGCGGAGGATCTCATCCTCCCAAGATGGAGAGGCGTCTTCGACTGCCGCCATCACATGCTTCTCTGGGATAGAGTCCTTGTCGGGCATGGCGGTTTGACCCTTCCGAGGTTTCCCTTTCCCTATGGACCTTGCAGGGTCAGCAGGAAGGGCTCCGTTCCTGGGTGAAATGGATATAGAAGGCTTTGTCAGCCTCTCAAGGAAGACCCTAGGAGGGACTAACCCCCTTGTGTGGCAATCTTGGAAAGATCTTCAGCAATGAAGTTGTCCCCCAAGGAATGTGCTCCAGCTGCAGCCCACGGAAGCGGCACTCCATCCACCTCACTTCGTCAACATAGGTCCACATTTACGGGCAGTCTTATTCTTTGATGACTTGGTCAACCACAAGTTGTGAGTCTCTTGTGGTGATCCAGCATACCACTGCATGTGTAGTACACTATATTAGTTGACTTGACACTTATAGAACACCTTTCTGCAAATATCACATCCCTCAGAGTGGTACAACATAAACATTGCGGGTCCAAATTACAAACATACACACAATATTCTTATTACAATACCAAAATATCAGTATGTCAAGTTATTCAAACTTACAAACCATACATATAAGTTTCAGCGGAAGAACAAAGTTTCAAACTTATATCAGACTTGAGCTCAACATCTGATTATATAAATTTTGTGTTTCTCAGCTCATCTGAACTACGATATAATTATAGTCAACTACTCGGACTCATTGGCCTCCACTCCATAGCGTATCTCATAGTCCACCCCGGCCCTTCCAATCCTCCATACATGTCTGGTTCCTCGTAGTAGACATCCTCTTGTCCTTTAGTAGCATACATTGGAGTGTCTTCTGGCTCCTTAGAGTCTAAGTAGGGGATCAAAGGAAAGAGTGAGTAACAGCGTTACCCAGCAAGTTCGTTATATGCAAGGTGGGAAGTTTTATTCTCTATCTACCAATTTGGACTATCATTCCTTGGCACTATGCAATTTTCATAAACATTTCTTTAAAGGTTGATTTTAATATCAAAAACTATGCTCATCATCCTTCACGGGTTGACCAAAACTTCCTGAAGTTCCTTTCCTGTCGCATTTGTAGCTCCTTCTCGGAACAGGGAGTAACATGTCACAATTCTTACACTCTGCAGAGGTGCGTTGATTTACCCATGAGAGAGCAACTCCTTGTTGCACAATCGGGCATACCTTCCCGTCCACAATTGTGTGATGTGGGTCCCAGTAGATGATCCAAGCCAATCACTGCCCTTATTCACGACCCCATATGTCTGGATGATCCTTTGGGCCGGACTACATATCTATTAAGCCCCCTTCCAAGCAAGATATAAACCTGATGAGTTGCCGAAGACTCTATGAGCCGGTTATGCCCCTAGTAAGGTCCATAAATATCTGACTATACCTCCGACAGCCGCTCATAGATAATCTAGACACCAAAACTGTGGGGCCTAAGGGTTCCCACCCATATGCTGGATCCACACAAGGAATCACAGCGTCACATTAAGGTCGTCTTGCCTACATACGAAAGGAAGAACATCTAGCTGACTTCTCTATCCCATTCCAAGTCTCATGGTTAACGCATATTATACGATGCTAGAATCACTAATGTCATGGGTTATTATTCCATATGTGGTGTATCTTTTTGCACATGGAATCCTAAGTTCCATTGCCAATCTTATATTTATCATCACTTCGGATGATAATAGCATTTTATTTATTTGAGAAAATAGTATTTTCTTTCTTATCTTTAGAACATAGGTGATAACACAGAATTTGCAAATACTTTGATAAAACCCATCAAAGGACATGAGCAAGTGATGAACTTTCCTTGTGACTGCAAGGTAGTGAAGTCGGATGCTTGCGCTCAACCCTAAACTTCTATTTCTACAAAACAACATTTTTGTCCGGTAAGGACAATATTTAAAGAAGCAATAATGAACATGCGTAATAACGAAATGCATTTAGTATTTATCTTCTTTGCGTGTTTTACGCACATTTTTAAATTTTAAAGTTTCTTCATTCAAAGAAAGTTAATACTTAAAAATTGTAAAATTCTTGTAAATATTATATTTAATATTTTTGTGGTAATATACATTAATATAAGAGTTTAAAATCAGTTTTTATTTAATTTTAACTCATCTTAATATTTTCTCAAAATTCTATTTAAGAATAAGTGTTTCAAGACAGGGAATTTTATTTTGTTAAACTAAAATACAATTTATTATTTTTCTAAAATACTATACTTATTTAGGATTGTAGAAGTGATTTTTATTTAATTTTAGGTATTTTTTATTTTTATAAAATTCCTTAAGGAATTTATATCATAAAAATAATTAGCCTAAATTTATCCCATTAAAATGGATTTCTTTAAGGATTTTTATACATTTTGTTAGAGCCTATTATATCCTAGGGTGTTTTGGTCTTTTATTAAATAGTTCAGGGTTTAAATTCTTTAAAACTTGGTCCTAGCCCTTTGGGTTGACTCGGCCCGACCCAGACCATTGAATTGGTTAAACCCTAAATCGTCATGTTGGCCCAGTACCCTGTCTCTTTCTTTTCCTCTCTCGCACATAACTCGAGCTTCCTCCTCGCTGGCGGTGTTATGCCGCCGCCGTCTCCGCGTGTGATTCTGGCTGCCTCTAGCCTTCCTGACCACCGTCGGGGCGCAGTATGTGGCAGTCAATGATACTTTGTCACCTGGTCTAGCTCAATTTGATGCTCGAGATCTCTCCTGACCTTGTTGTCTCCTTCTAAATGCCTAGGGTTCGGATCCCGCCGATGGTTCGGCACTCCGACGCTTCCCTAGCGTCGCCCTGGTGCTTTGGTGGCTAGATGGTGTCGCCCCCTCCTCTAGAGCTCCCACGACCGTGGCTTGGTGCGGGTTGCAGCGCCCATTGGGTGCTCCCCTTGCTGTCGTTCTCATCTCCAACTCCGTCTACTCTGCTTGTTCTACTAAACTTAGCTAGGACATTTGGTAAGTCCACCTCTTCTCCTTATTAACCTCTCTATCTCTCACTACCCTTTGTGTGCTTGAAGTGAGGAATAATTAGAGTTCATCCCTTGTTCTAGGGTTCTTCCCTTTTGCTGTGGTTATCAAAGATAATGAAATTGCTCCATGTATATACCACTGTAACTATGTTGTGTAGAATCGATGTCTATGATAAGTTTGGAATTGGTGATAGTGGATTCTGTCAAATGAAATATTGTTTGAATTTTACTCACTGCCACTTATTAGATTGATGATGTTACGTCTATGATCTAGATTAAGATGTAGCCAATGATTATGTGTGAAATGCTTCAGTACTAAAGCATTATAGTTGGATATCTTTTTAAATGTTTCTGCTGAGCCCTGATGATAACATTTTTCAGATAAATAGAAATGATTCCTAAATTATTATTTTACGAAAATGATTGGTTATCTCTTTGAGAAGATTTGGTTATGAATCCTATATGCATGGATTACTTAGTTAATATGATTTTTTGTGACACCTTAAATTGAATGGTACACAAAATTCTGTCTAGTACTAAGTTTTTGCTAAACTGTACCTTGAATTGGCTTTGTATTGGTAAGAGTTGAAAAAATCCAACAAGTATAGTGTTACTCTTGTTGTATTTATATTGGCCTGTGATATTGGTCTGAGGCCAATATTGGTCTGAGGCCAATCCAACAAGTGTAGTGTTACTCTTGTTGTGTTCCATGATAGATATATCCTGTCCTTGCATAAATTCAGCTATGTGTAAGCATGATCAAGTATTAAATCAATGGATTTGAGATATACCCAGGTTATAGGGAAGACTATGGTAGCCTTGTGGCCTTGTCCTAGAGTTGCCTACTACTCTAGTGCTTGTGGTTGTTGTCTTATGAATCTGCTGTCCCTACTTGATCTTGTTCTGCACTTCACTAGAACTGGTTCTACTCCTCCTTGGACTTGTCCTTCATCTCCTGGTGCTGCTGCTCTAGGCTCCTACATTCCTTTGCTGTCCACCTATTCCAACCCTCCATTAGGTGACCATATTGGATGGTTTCTTGGTGGATTGTTTTGGTGAATGGTCATTTGATCTGGTGGAAATCTGGCAAGTATTTGTGATGGTTATTTGTGTGTTCTTGAGATGGAACAATGGTTGTGGTTGTGAAGTGGTGAGCAGAGCTTGCTTTGTTGTGTGCGAGTGTGGTTTTGTTTCTCCTTCTCTCTCACTGCTGGTCGACAGCACACTACATGCAGTTAGGTGTGTGAGCTGCTTCACTATGCTCTCTTCCTTTGGATCCGATCAAGTGAATTTTTATTCACTGCCCCATGAGGATGACTAGCGAGCGCGCGTGCTCTGGAGAGGATGGCGACGCGTGACCGGACGCGCATGCACACAACATTACCGTCTTTCTCTCCCTAATCACGACATGACCATGCTGCTACTCTGCTCGTGTATTGGTATTCTTATGTTGGGCACGCGTGTATAAAAAATACGTGAGCAGTGATATATGCAAAAAGATAAGTGCACCATAAAAAAAGAAAAAAACTGTAAACTACCACTAGATCGACCCGTGCACTCTGATCGAAGGAAGTACAACACAGTATAAACAGGCAGTGCACGGCTGGTGCACTGGCAGGACATCGTCTCGTGCACTACGACAAAAGGCAGTGCAACGCAACACAACAAAGCAGTGCATGCCAGGATACCTCGTCTTGCACTGCGCCCGAAGGCAGTGCAACACAGTATAAATAGGCAGTGCACGGCTGGTGTAGTGCCAGGACATCGTGACGTGCACTGTGAGCAAAGGCACTCCAACGCAACACAAAACGGTAATACACGAGTAGTAAACTGCCAGAATACCTAGCCACGCAGTACGCTCGATGGAAGTGCAATTTAATACAAAAAGGCAGTGCATAGACGGTGCACTACCAGGACATCGTTCCGTGCATCACGACTGAAGGCAGTGTAATGCAGAAGAAAAAGGCAGTGCACTAACCATGCATCGCCAGGACATCATGCCATGCACCACAAGCGAAGGCAGTGCCACATAGGGTCAAAAGGCAGTGCAAAAAAAAGTTCATCAAAACCTATCAACATGGGATCTAGTTTTGTAGATCTCGGGGCGACTACCACAATTGTGAAAACGGATCTCAGTTTCGATGATTCGTTTATAAGATACCGCATTTTTCGTGTTTGAATCTAAAAGAGAAAGGGAAAAAGGACCGTCACTCCTCTCTCTATAGGCACCATGTGCGGTGACCCAGCATACCACTACATGATGTAGTACACTATAGTCGTTGACATAACACCAATGAAACACAATTCCCTAATATTACGTCCCTCAAAGTGGTACAACAGAAACACAGCAGGTCCAATACATGACTATAGGTTACAACTCGACTCTTTACTTAAGATCCAAAGAACACTCTAGGTTAAAGAGAGAGAAATAAACTTCTCACAAAGAAGAATCAGAAATAAACAACTCAAAAACTATCATACTATTAAGATTAGTATCTTAACTAATGGTCAGGCATTGCTGCTATTGCAATACACTACAGAAATAGGTTCTATGGCTAGAGGTTATATTCCTATCTAATCAGTAACTTTGTCTTCACTTGAGTTGATGTATATGTTAACTTTCTTGACTTCATTGAAGAACTTTAGCTTCTAGTGATGATTCCTGGAGCATATCTTGATGTAGACGTCGTCTGTACTGGCTTCAGAATCTAGCAAGGGTTAATAAGATACGTTGAGTACGAGTGTACTCATCAAGTTCACTAAAAAAGGAGTGTTTGATGCACTAAATCTATAGCCACGGGCCATAGGTTGTAGGCAATGCAAGTTTTTGTAAACATTTCTTCAAAGGTTGCTTTTATTCTAAAAATCTATGTCTGTCAGCCTTCACGGGTTTACCAGAACTTTCATGGAGTTCCTTTCCCGCCGCGTTCGCAGCTCCTTCCAAGAACAGGGAGTAACAAGTTATAGTTCTTACACTCTGCAGAGGTGCATCACTTTACCCATGAGAGATCTTAGCTTTGTTGCACATCCGAGTTGCATTCTCATCCACACTTCCTTGGTGTGGGGCCCATACTAAGATCCAGGCCAATCACTGTCCTTCTCTACGACCCTGCATACAGCGCAATTGTTGTATGTCCACACACAAGGTAGACTTTTCCCCGTATAAAACGGCTATACCTTAGTTGGATACACACAACAACCATTAACACTAGAAGTCTGTCTTTTGTAAGCCCAGATCCACGGTAGACTTTTCCCCGTATAAAATGGCTATACCCACGATCTGCAACTTACAAATGCCCAGAATAGTGTCTGATGCATGCGAGAGGGAGCCGATCCAGCTAACTTCCCTAGAGCCATATATATCCCATGGTTAACGCGTAATATACGGCGCAAGAATCACTAGCGACATTGGTTGTTAACTACTAGATAATATGTTCCTTTACCACCGGAACTTCCATAGTAAGTTATTACCACTTTGTTAAATAACCCATAATCATATTATTTTGAAAATAGTGTTTTCTGGCCTTTTTGAAATGCAGGTGATGACAACACTTGATTTGCAAAATACTTTACAGAAAATAATCAAAGTACATGAGCAAGTGTGAACTTTCCTTTTGTGATTGCAAGATTATGCACTCACGGTCTTCGAGACAATATAAGATCCAATATCTAAAATCAGCATCATTGGTCCGGTAAGAACTAATGTTTAAAGAAGCAATATGCAATTATGCATAAGTAATGCGATGCAATTTGTAAAACTCCCAAAGTAGGTCCCTAATACTTTGAGTGAAGTGAGTTTAGGTGATTCGTTTAAGGGTTGATTTATCTCTAAGATTTACTTTACAAGTATTAGCATTTATAAAGAACTTAAGTGTCTATAATCCTAAATATACAAGTAAAGTATAAAGTAATGTGATTACGATTAATTTTAGTCTGATGGCTATGATAATAGTCCTTGGGTTGAGTTGTTAATAGTTGAAGTAACTATTATAGAGTTTTTGTTTGAAGTGGCAGAAAGAATAACATTTGAAGAAATGATTTCTTTTCTAAGGTTTAAACAATCTTTGTTGTTAATAGAATGTGATCAATGTCTTTTGGGGTTTTATTGATTAGTTTGGAATTGAGATGCTTTATGTTTTAATTGAAATAGACCAAAATTAACTATAAAAGCATAAATAGTTTATTAGATAGGATGTTTATAAACTTTGAGGCTAAAGTTAACTTTAAAATGGTAAATAAACTTAAAGTGTAGCATGGTTTAGTTATTCCCAAGTTTTAAATTTATGATAAGTATGACTAAGGTGTGGAATTATTCACTTTATATTTAACTGAATGATAAGATTAAACTTGTTTTGTTGTTATGCAAATAATATATATTTATTTAATGGAAGCATAATTGGATGATCTTGGTAATTTGTTAGAATTTGAAGTTAAGTTAAGAATGGTTAAAATATAATGATTACTTACCATATTACATATGAGTGATACACAATGTTTATTTAAGAGGGTTTTTTACTAAGAGTTTTACAAGAATAATTTTAAAATTAAAAGTTATACTTTAAGCTTGATTATGAATTCAAGTTATGGTTTTGGAATTACTACTTAAATACTAATTGCCCAAGGTTTTATAAAAATTGTGTTTACCTCTTACTTAAGAATTCTTTTCAAATAATTTACAAAATAGGTATTTGATAAGAATTTATTATTTTAAATTATTAAAACTTTTCTAATAATATAATTAATATTTATCTAGTGTAATATATTTACTCAAGACCTTAAAGATGATTTTTTATTTTTTATTTTTATATTTATAAAATTCCATAAAGGATTAAATGTATTTTAAATACTTCCTTCAAATTTCATTTAACAAAAATGAAGTTACTGTATTTATAAATTTCATTTTGGAACTGGGCCAGGTTTACCGATTAGCCTAACCGGACCAGCTTGGCCCAACAAGGCTCAGGGTCAAACTCCACCATGGCCCAGCCATCCCACCACTCTCTCTCACATCTCACATTCTCGTTTCTTTCCCCTCCTGGTTGCTGGCGACGCGGTCGTCATCGCCCGCCCAATTCCGGCGAGACAGGCAGTTGTGTTCGTCGCCGATGGTCACAGGAGCTTGTTCCCTTCTAGCCTGACCTGGCCCTCCAATTTGATTTGGGAATAGGTCTTGTATCAGCCGCACCCTTCCCTCACTGGTGCTAGGGTTTTGATGCCCGCGACGTCATCGTTACCTCATTGGTGTGCTGCCCTTCTCACAGGGCTGCTCCGATGCTATGGTGGTCGCGGTGTAGCGGTGTGGCTTGGCGTGAGTTGAGAATCATGATGTTCCTCGTGCCGCCATGCCACAGTGCTCTGTCTTGTCACTGTTGTCGACACTGCTTTTTCTTCCTCTCCGGCGCGCTATGAACTTGCCCCAGGTAGGTACCTCTCAACCTTTCGAACTCCCCACTCTTTCTCTTGTTGTTCCACACTAGTTAAGTTCCTCTTCTTATTTTTGATGATCAATGATGCTTAGTGATTTGCTCATGGATCTGTTTTGAGCATGTGAACTTTAGCTAAGTATAATGGTGGTGATGTCAGTGGTATATATGCCTTAATCTTATTCAATTCAATAATCCCTTACTATGTTTTGATGAATTCATGCTTGGATAATGTAGTACTGAATTTTTATAACTGTCAAACATGACAGTAAATGCTTTGTTTCTTGTTTTTTGTTATTTGTACCTCAATATGACGATTTAAAATCGTTATGACGTCCAAACTTGGATAAGTTGAAATTGGTAGTCTATCACGTCAGAAATTACGCCTATATGACATGTCTATGTGTTAGTTTTTGCCTACGTGTCATAACCGTGTGTTAATATCTGCGTCTATGTGTCATGCCTTATGGATTATTGGACCGAACTGCCTTGTGGATTATTTGAAAAAAAAGAAGTAGAACAAGTATTTGAACTCCCAACCTCCCAACAAAACCAGTCGCTTCCTACAACTACACCAACCAACATTACATGTCATTCTACTACAACAAATATTTTATATGCAAGTCAAACTAATTCCCACAAAATCCGCAAAAAATTGGTTGCCGGTTGGGTTCGAACCAAGGACCAACCAAACCCTCATAGCGAGGTCTACCACTGCACCAAATGAACTTGTATATTCTAGTATTATAACCGTAAATATAACAACATGTATTTATCGGGCCTGAGCTTATGCTTTCGTCCATAGGATTGGGCCTTTGTGGGAAGCGGGTTGCAGCAAATTTGTGTCGGGCCGGACCTTTAGCTTATGTGCGGTAATTTAGGTCTGGGCCAGCTCCTCTGGTCCAGTTAAGATAGTTTTTTTTCTTCGTTTCTTTTTTTGTTTTTTCTGTTTTCTTAATTTTTTTCTATCTTTTTCATAAGAAGTCCAAAAGAATTGATTTTTTTTCTAATTTTTTTATAAAATTAACAAGATCATCTTAGGGTGTTTATTAGCAATACTTTGATTATTTTAAAAAGTAAATTTACTAAACCCACATTAGTCCTTGGTAGGGACAATATCATAATTCAAAATATAATTTTGAAACTCGTGTTTTGATTTTTTTTAAATAGTGGGGGAGTCTCGTTAAACCTGCATTGGATCTCTGAAGAAATAGCATATTGCGAGTCTAAAAATAAGTTTTGCAAAAAATCATGGGCATAAGATAATGTACCTGTAGTACAAATCAGACCCACCTCCTACCGATTTCATGTAAGGTGGTCTAGTATTTTTGAAAAATGTGGTGATAGTATTTTGAATTAATCATTTGGTAGTAGCTTCATAAAACGATCTATTTTTTGCCTTCGGAAAATGGAAAATGGATTATCCATGCGTAAAAAAGGAAAACTTGCTCCTGCAACATTGTTCGCCATCCAAATATGCACATGCGTGCACAATAGGGGCATATTATCACAAACTATGCCCTGATTCTAGCCATAACACTCGTTGTTTGCCCGAAAGCCATGAAACCCCGAACATGATTGGTCATTTGTGAGAAGGTTTTTTGAGACATAGTGAGTTTACCAAGTTTGATATTTTTCCTTGGAACTATGTCACATAACATGACGCCACGCGAAGGATTCACATAGTTTGGACCGTTTTTGAATTTTTTGTGTCCGTTTTAAACAATGGTCAAAACAACGGGCATGAAGGTTCTTAGCTAGGGGCCGAGCCTCGCTAAACTTGCATTGGATCTTGAAGAAACAGCATATTGCGAGTATAAAATTTATTTTTTCAAAAAATCATTGGCATAAGATAATGTACCCATAGTTCAAATCAGACCACTTCCTACCGATTCAGCAGGAATTTGTCTTTTTCACCAGGGGTGGACGGAAAGGTTTGAGATATCCCGGGTGGGACATTGTCGATGTAAGATGGTCTAATATTTTTGAAAAATGGGGTAGTAGCATTCTAAAATTGTCATTTGGTGGTTGCTTCACAAAACGACCCGTTTTTTGCACTCGAAAAATGGAAAATGGATTTTTCGTGCGCCAAAAAGGGAAAATTCCTCCTGCAACATTGTTCACCAGCCCAAATGCACACGCATGCACAATACAGGCATATTGTCACAAACCATGCACTGATTCTAGCCATAACACTCGTCGTTTGTCCCGAAAGCCATGAAACCCCAAACATGCTAAGTCATTTCTGAGAAGGTTTTTTCGAGACGCAGTCAATTTACCAAGTTTGATATTTTTCCTTGCAACTATGTCACATAACATGACGCCACACAAAGGATTTACATAGTTCAGACCGTTTTGAATTTTTTATGCCCGTTTCAAACAATGGTCAAAATGACGGGCATGAAGGTTCTAAGCTAGGGGCCGAGCCTCGCTAAACTTGCATTGGATCTCTGAAGAAACAGCATATTGCGGGTCTAAAAATGATTTTTGCAAAAAATCATGGGCATAAAATAATGTACCTGTAGTTCAAATCAGACCCACTTCCTACCGATTCGGCAGGAATTTCTCTTTTTCACCAGGAGTGGACGGAAAGGTTTGAGATGGCCCGGGTGGGATATTATCCATGTAATGTGGTCTACTATTTTTGAAAAATGGGTTGGTATAATTCTAAAACTGTCATTTGGTGGTTGCTTCACAAAACGGCCCGTGTTATGCGCTCAGAAAATGGATTTTCCGAGCATCGAAAAGGAAAAGTTCTTCCTGTAACAGTGTTCGTCATCCCAAGATGCACACGCATGCATAATACGAGCACATTGTCAGAAACTATTCCCTGATTCTAGCCATAACACTCGTCGTTTGACCCGAAAGCCATGAAACCCCGAACATGATAGGTAATTTCTGAGAAGGTTTTTTTTGAGACGCAGTCAATTTACAAAGTTTGATATTTTTCCTTACAACTATGTCACATAACATGACGCCACGCGAAGGATTCACATAGTTTGGAAAATCTTTGAATTTTTTATGCCCGTTTCAAATAATGATCAAAACGACGGGCATGAAGGTTCTTAGCTAGGCGCCGAGTCTCGCTAAACTTGCATTGGATCTCTGAAGAAACAACATATTGCGAGTCTAAAAATGATTTTTGCAAAAAAATTATGGGCATAAAATAATGTACCTTTAGTTCAAATCGAACCCACTTCCTACCGATTCGGCAGAAATTTGTCTTTCTCACCAAGGCTGGACGGAAAGGTTTGAGATAGCCCGGGTGGCACATTGTCCATGTAAGGTGGTCTAATATTTTTGAAAAATGGGGTGGTAGCATTCTAAAACTGTCATTGGTGGTTGCTTCACAAAACGGCCCGTTTTTTGCGCTCGGAAAATGGAAAATGGATTTTTCGTGTGTCGAAAAGGAAAACTTCCTCCTGCAACATTGTTTGCCATCCCAAGATTCACAACGCATGCATAATAAGAGCACATTATCACAAACTATTCCCTGATTCTAGCCATAACACTCGTCGTTTGGCCCAAAAGCCATGAAACCCCGAACAAGATAGGTGATTTCTGAGAAGGTTTTTTTGACACGCAGTCAATTTACCAAGTTTGATATTTTTATTTGCAACTATGTCACATAACATGACGCCATGCGTAGGATTCACATAGATCAGACCATTTTTTAAATTTTTATGCCCGTTTCAAACAATGGTCAAAACGACGGGCATGAAGGTTCTTAGCTAGGGGCCGAGCCTCACTAAACTTGTATTGTATCTCTGAAGAAACATCATATTGCGAGTCTGAAAATTATTTTTGGAAAAAATCATGGGCATAAAATAATGTACCTTTAGTTCAAATCGGACCCACTTCCTACCGATTCGGCAAGAATTTGTATTTTTTGCCAGGGGTGGACGGAAGGTTTGAGATAGCCCGGGTGGGACATTGTCCATGTAAGGGGGTCTACTATTTTAGTAAAATGGGGTGGTAGCATTTTAAAACTATTATTGGTGGTTGCTTCATAAAACAGCCCGTTTTTTACGCTTGGAAAATGGAAAATGGATTTTCTATGCATCGAAAAGGAAAATTTCCTCCTGCAACATTGTTCGCCATCCCAAGATGCACACGCATGCACAATACGGGCATATTATAACAAACTATTGTCAACGCCCGGATTTTTCAATCCTAGATGCCTGTTATGCCATACATCGCAATCCCAGGATTACCATTTTTGCGAGACATAACAGAATTGGATACCATAGTACATCATCCATTACAACGATACATAAGTTCTTACACAAATAGGGATCTCATGATCCAGTTCTTAATACAACATCAAGTAGCGGAATACGTAATAATAACGGTAACGTAGGCGAAGCTCCATCTTCGGGGTCACAGGCAATGCTGACGATGGGAGATGATCCTAGTTGTCGTAACCTTTCTGGGGTCCATCTTCCAGGTACTCCTCTTCATAGTCTGGCAATGGGAATAGCCAGGGACAAAGCCATGAGTACTCTTTAAGTACTCGCAAACTAATACTAGTAGGTAAAGGGGGTTTTTGGATAATAGGACACTAGGCTCTAGGGTTGTTTTGCAAAAGCCAGATTTATCTCTACTAAGCTCCGAAGCTAGTCACAATTTTATAAATCCTAAGAGGGAACTTGTATTTCATATCACAACTCTATTGTGGTCAAGTCAAAGTCTTAATTCATTTCACAGGTCATTTTGAAAAGTCTGACGGGGGAACAGTATGGCCACTCGATCCAACTGTCCATAACCACGGACGCGGCTATTCGAATAGTTTGACACTCTGCAGAGATTGTACACTTTCACCACAACATTCGATACATCCATCATGAACAAATCCTGAATTCACCATACTCAGTATGCGGATAATCAATCCTAACTTTTCAATTACACGCCCTAGTATAAGCACCTCTCCTGTGAGTTTGGCCTCCCAACCATTACCAACTGTCATCTTGGGTACTGCACAGGTGGACAATCTTCACAAGGTAGCCTCAGCTCAGACCTTGGCCGTGAGGGAACTAATACTAAGGTACATAAGTTTCCAGTCAAGCCCTACCCAATATTCGGGTATTGTGGTTGTACGATAAAATTGGAATGGTATCGCATCCAGACAACCATCAGTTTTATAAAGGGCTAAGGCTCATGCCTCAACATTTTTATCACCAAAATTCTCAAGTGTTTGGAAACACATGTCCAAAACATTTCAATAGAATGATCCATCATTCCAAGGTTTTCATAACCATTTTTCCACCAAGTATTCCCATCTAAAAGTTGATCAAGTTTTATGATTAGCACTACCATCTACAGGTGGGGGTAGTAATGATGAGGGGTGGTAACTAGTGGAGTTTCAACTAAGTACAACCTCATGTCTCAGGCTGATGTCAAGGTTTCTAACTTAGGCCAAACTTTATGCTCTTTATGCAACCTTCAGCATCTTTCCAAAATCTACCAATCACTTAAGTAAACTCTAAGTAAGCTTTTATAAAGAAATAGAGTAAGAAGCTTGCAAGTAAAACTAGGATTGGTTTATCGAGTGGGTATGATCACATATGCTTAAGGCATATAGTAGTCATAGAACAAGTATGGGCTTGCATAGGTATAGTCTCAGCTTGCACAATATCAGTATAAGCTTGCTAAATTGCAAGTGTTAGCTTGCAGGGTTACTAGCTTGCCTTGTGCAGAGCAGTGGTTGAAGTTCTCCTCGGCTTCTTCTTCGTAGTATCCTCCTTCCTCCTCGTATCCTTGGTCGGTATTAGCGTCTATGAATAAATACGAGGTACACAATCACCAAACAATACTTAACTACTTGCAATCATCACACACAAGGGTCCTATGGATGATGTAGCATCATCCCTAACATTACAAGGTTAAGGCTTGGTTTAATTCCTTTTATTTTTAGAAAAGTAATTTCTACTCATTGAAAAACTACTTAAGATTTAATATTCTCCAAACCCAACATGGGATCATGTTGACACATGTCATCACCACATATTGTAGTCCATGGGAATGTGATTTAAAATGGTGTCACAATTTAATAAGGTTTTACCCTTTTATTTTAATTAATTAAAGTGGCTAGAAATGCTTATGTACCATTCTTTTATTCCTTGAACATTATTTATGCAAGTAAACCTATATATTTTTATATATTCTGAAAGGTATGGTTAAATGTGATTTTTGAGAGTTGGAATCAACTCAAAATCTATTATGGTTTAAATTTGAAAAATGTTTGAATGCAGAAAAGCTTCTGCCTTGCTATTTTTACCATGGGTGATCTATAGATCCAAATGACTTGAATCCAACGGGCTTGGATTCAGCGTTCACAGACCTTTCCAACAAATTTGGTTTCATTAAATTTGGTGCACTGGATCGATCTGGGTTGATTTTTGAAGTTGGGTACAGAAGTGTGGTTGAATTAAAATAGAAAAAGGTTTAATTTGAATAACTGAGCTGCGCGGGAAAAGTTACTGGGCCGGCCTGCTAAGCGCAGTGCTCCCGCGGGCTGCTTAAGTGGGTGTCCCCACTCGTCAGTGACACGGGGCTGGGCGAAGCGGTATGGGGCGACGTGGATCGTTCGATCTAGTTCTAATCTAACGGCAGGGAGTCATTGTCGACGCGAGACAACTCCGGTGAGAACAAAACCTAGCGCGGCCAGTGAGGGTCGCTGGGAGCTCACTGGGGTGCTGGCGAGGGTCGGCGAGGCGGGCGAACGACGAAGTCGATGACGGAGAACTCGGGGGTGGTCGCGGCAGCTCCTGGGGCGGCTCCAATCGCTGGCTCCCTTCTTCTCCGGCAGCGGCAGGCTCCAGTGAAATTCCGGCGAGGTGGTGCTCGCCTTGCTCTGAGAATGGTGTGGCACGATCAGTGAGGACAGGGGAGTGAGATGGTGTGAAGAAATCATGCGGGGGTGGCCTCTATTTATAGTCGAGCGAGGGGACCGTCAGGGTGCACGGTGAGCTCGTCGGGGGCGAGGTTACAGGTGGCTAAAGGCATGGGCAAGGGTAGGGGACGGTGCGGTGTCTCCTGGCGATGCTCAACGACATGGTCTCGAGGCATGGGGCGGTGTGGTTTGGTCTGGAACGGGCGGTGCTCTACGCGGCAGAGGCGGCGTCTTTGACGGCGGGCGGTGGCTGTGTGGCACGGGGCAGCAAACGGGGATGTCTGGCGGTCTCCTGGGTCGGTGGGGATTGTGTATGCACGCGGCGAGGGTGGCGCGCGGTCTGTGGGTGATGGTCGAGGGTGGCGCTCTGGCGCATGCTCGGCATGGTCTGGGTGCGGCTTGTGCACGTGGCCCAGGGCTTGGCAACGCTCGCGGCTGGGAGAGTGAGTGGCGGTGGACGGTGGGCTACCTCCCAGACATGCTGGCTAGGCTTGCTGCTGCTCCTAGCTTGCTGTCGACTATGGGGTGGCAAGAGGGTGCTCAACTATTCACCATTGATGACAATGGCAAGCTCACAGTGGTGCTAGTGCCTGGCTAAACTTCCTAGATGATCTACTGAGTTGTGTGTGAGCTAAATGGGGAACCAGTTAGGCAAGAATCACTGCTCACAATAGTGTTTGATGTTTGTTTGATTTGTGTCTGCAACCTGTTTGATGAAATGGCCGCATGAAATCAAGTTTTGAATTTTGAAATGATTTTTGGTGGGTTTGCTAAATTGGTGCTGGTGAGTCTGCAGATGCTTGGGTTTTGAAAGTTGAGCTTGTTTGAGTAGTTTTTGAAAAAGTGGGATCTTCCCATATGATAAAGATTCAATTTTGAATTGTCATTTAAACTATGCATTTCAAAGTTTCTGGATGATCACCTAGTGGGCCTTGATACCTTGTTATGAGTACATTTAAGGGGTGCAAAGATCCAGAAAAGTTTCTATTAGGTTCTGCATGTTTGAGACAACCAAAGTAGGCATGGGAGTTAAATTGGCCAAAATGACCATTCACTTCATATATGTGTTTTGATTTACTTGTCTTTAGGAAAAGTGTGGGAAATGTTTTAGATGATGTTTATTTCACCTAAGAAACATTTTACAAGCAATGGAACAAACAAACAAGGTGGTTTTAAAGGATTTCAAAATCCATGCATACACATATGCATGCATTCATGATTTCATTTAGAAAAGTTTTTTTGTTAACCCTAATTTTGATGATTAGAATTTGATGATCCAAGCTTAGTATTTTTGGGATGTTACAACTATTCCCTGATTCTAGCCAGAACACTCGTCATTTGGCCCGAAAGCCATGAAACCCCGAACATGCTAAGTCATTTCTGAGAAGGTTTTTTCGAGACACAGTTAATTTACCAAGTTTGATATTTTTCCTTGCAACTATGTCACATAACATGACGCCACGCAAAGGATTCACATAGTTCGGAAAGTTTTTGATTTTTTATGCCCGTTTCAAACAATGATCAAAACGACGGGCATGAAGGTTCTTAGCTAGGCGTCGATCCTTGCTAAACTTGCATTGGATCTCTGAAGAAACAGCATATTGCGAGTCTAAAATTTATTTTTGCAAAAAAACATGGGTATCAGATAATGTACCTATAGTTCAAATTGGACCCACTTCCTACAAATTCAGTAGGAATTTGTCTTTTTGCCAGGGGTGGCGGAAATGTTTGAGATACCCCGGTTGGGACATTGTCCATGTAAGTTGGTATACTATTTTTGAAAAAATAGGGTGGTAGCATTCTAAAACTACAATTTGGTGGTTGCTTCACAAAACGCCTCGTTTTTGGTGCTCGAAAAAATGGCTTTTTCGTGCAACGAAAAGGAAAACTTCCTTCCGCAACATTGTTTGCCATTTCAATATACACATGTGTGCACAATATGGAAACATTATCACAAAATATATCACAATTCTAACAATAACATTGGTCTTTTCAAAATATAAAAAGGTGTTTTATCAACCGTCCAATCAAATCACAGAAAATTACCTCCCACGGATCATCCCTATCAGCCTCATCTGGACCGTTAAGTTCTGATCCAACGTCTGGCATCTCACCCGAACAAGAACACCCTACTCCCAGTCCACACCTCACCCACAACCCAACTCGATCCCCCTTCCTTCCCCGACACAAACCCTAACTGATCAAACCCTATCCTCTTCTGCTCGGATGCGAGCCACTCCCCTCCCCGACCCAAACCCTAACACCGGCTCCGCCCCATCTCCCCTGCCCTGGACCTCCTCCCTTTCGCCCTACCTGACCCAAACCCTAACACCGGTGCCGCCTCATCTCCTCCTGCCCTGGACCTCCTCCCTTCCGCCCTCCCTGACCAAAACCCTAACACCAGCGCCGCCCCGTCTCCCCCTGCCATGGACCTCCTCTCCTCCGCCATCCCCATCCCCTCTGTGGCGGCTGCTGGTCTTCACCCGCCCGGTGATGCTGATGCCGAGGAGAAGCTAGGGACGAACCTGCCACTTTCTAAGGAGTCGCCGTCCGTCAAGGGAACCTATCACCTTCCAGATGCGCCGCTGCCCCAACCTGCTGCCTCCCCTCCCCCACCTTCCTCCCTATCTTGACGGATTAGCCATGTGGGATGGCACTAGTAGTAGTGTCCGGCACTGGACGATGGATACATGGGTGGGTGTGGGTGGCCTGCTGCCAATGTAGACGCAGACATGGGTGGGCGGCGTGGTCGTGGATGGTGTCCGGGCCTTCGTGGCTGTGTGCCACACAGAGCAACAGCAGCGCCACAACATCCGGGTACTGTGAACGGCCCAAGCTCCTTCCATCCCTTTCTCTCGCATTCACCACCTTAGGTCGGCATCCACCATGACGCTAGCCTTCGACGACAGTATCCATGGCGGTCTTCTCGTGGTTGGGAACAAAGGGGTAGAGTGGGAGGTGTTGCGCGTCCTCGCAGAAGGGGAGGAGGTGTAAGAGTTAGACATGGTCGTGTGGAGCTCGTCCATCCCCTGCTCGAGGGAGACGTCCTTGACCCCCACCATGATTGCTCCCTGCAAAAGGTACTCCCTCCCAATTCCCCCACCCCTATATATTGATTAATCATTGTTATCCCTTGGTCACCAATAGGAAAATTGATTGGAGAACTAAATATCAATTAATTTAAGTCTTGTACATTCATATTATGTGTATATGTACATCATTGAGGTATTAGTGTATATTGTCGATAGATGTCTCTCTTGCTGTGCTATATGAAGCTAGTTGGTCTATTATCTAGAGTACATCTTCCTTTGATACTGCAGTTAGTTTTGGCACTTCTGTTGTTTGCATTAGTACTTGCTTTCCCCTGATAAAATTGTTCTATGTCAGTGTACTAGTGCTTCTAGTAGAATCTGACAGCATAATAGGTGCCCATCACATTTCTTTTCCATGCTCCAGCGCCTCCTAATATAGCTACCCCTAAACAAAGAAAATTCATACTACGAGTGCACAATGTTGTGTTCTTGAAGTTTTTGCAGGCTTTGAAATGATCAGAACAAAGTTAGTTTGGTTTGGCTTTTCATACATAGACTAAGGCTAGATCATGCTTAATTAGTTCCAGCTTGGACTATCGATGCAAGTAAGTTTATTTATATTGCTGCTGCTAATACCATTGGAAATATTTGCAGCCACTGAGTTAAAAAGGGGCCCCTGGGAGTTGATCTCTACATCTGATCCTTAGATAGTCTCTGTTCATATGTCTAATCAAAGGATGAGAAATGCCTGTCTAGTTTTGCTTGAGTTACTTTTCATTTGGGGTCTCTATGATGCAAGCACTACTAGGAAACTAGCTATAGATAGACAGACCTTCTGTGGCGCATGGTCTTGACCATGCACCACAAAAGATGTCTAGTGGCGCATCTGTCCCAATGCGCCACAGAACCCTAGAACTTCGGTGGCGCATGGAAATAGGCAATGCGCCACAAAAGTGAGGTGGGACCCACACCAGGCCTTGGTCTATGAAACTTCTGTGGCGCATTTGACCATATGCGCCACAGAAGTTTTCACTTCTGTGGCGCATATAGACAAATGTGCCACAGAATCATCAGGTGGGACCCACAACAGGCGGTCTTTGACCGTGCTCTGACCAATCTTCTGTGGCGCATATGATGTTATGCACCACAGAAGTTTATATCTTCTGTGGTGCATATTGCCATATGCGCCACATAACAAGAATGTGGGCCCCACAGTCTGGCCACCTAGGACCAAGTTTCTGTGGTGCATATGCAGATATGCGCCACAAAAGATCAAATTTCTATGGCGCATATCTACAATATATGCCACAGAATTATGCGTGTTACTCAGAATATGTTGAGTATTTCTAGTATATTTTCCTCTTGCTTTTGACAACTAAACAAGTACCAGTGGCATAAGTAGAATACTAGACAATCTACTAGATAGACAGTGGCATACATTATTGCAAATGCGCATGCTAAGCATAGCCCTTGAACAGCAAAACAACAATGGCATACATCATTGCAAATGCGCAAACTACAACAAACATTGCAAATTCCTTCACAGATCTGGTGGGGGCGATGCCGGTGGAAGATGCCAGACATCCTTGTTCACGCGCGCCTGCAGCCTACGGACGTGCTCCTCCATGGACACGTTGGGGTCGAGCACCGGCCGCCACCCGATTTGTTCCGCCATGCGCGCCCTCTCCTTCGGGGATGCGAGCATGGCGTACAACCTCATGGCCTTGTTGTAGAGGGCCTCATGCCGTAGCCTGGCCTCCTCCTCGATTAGGTTGACCTCCGAATCCCGCGGCGGCTGACTCCGAGCACTGCCCCTCAACCTCGCCCCTCCACTGCGAGTAGGCTGCAGGGAACGCGAGCGGGGTGTGCTCTCCAGCGACTCTTCCGACGAGTTATGGAAACAAGACATCAGGGTCATGGACGATGCTTTTGACAGGGAGTGTGGTATATATATAGAGGGGTGTCATTAAAGCAGCTAGCTACCACCTTTAATTTTTTGCAGATCTGGACGCAGGGTCCTGTGGCGCATATGTATGATATGCGCCATGGAAGTCAATCTTCTGTGGCCCATATGTATGATATGCGCCATGGAAGTCAATCTTTTGTGGCGCATATCACACATATGCGCCTTCTACTTTTAATATTTTCAAATTTACATCATATCAAATGAAAAAAACATGTTGTAAATATTCAGATGCTCTAGTTGTAAATGATCTGGTTGTATATGATATATTCAACTTTACATGATATCAAATATTCAGATGCTCTGGTTGTAAATGATCTGGTTGTATATGATATAAAAAGAAATCAATAAAATGGTAGGTTGTTTATATGATGATCTGGTTGTAAATGATCTGGTTGTATAGGATATAAAAAGAAAGCAATAATCTTTATTCATATGATGATCTGGTTGTAAATAATCTGGTTGTACGAAAGTAAATAATCTTTATATGATGATTTGGTTGTAAATATATGATCTGGTTGAAAACAATAGCTCCCCTAAAAAGAAAGCAATAAAAAGAAACATGTTTATATATATGATGATTTGGTTGTAAATGGTGTTGTTGTTTATCTTTATTCACCTATTTATTTATATGATATGATATATATGATATGATATGGTTGTAAATGGTATGATATGATATATGTGACATTTTTATTTATATGATATGATCTGTTTGAACAGATGGTGCTTCCATTTATCTTTATTCACTTGTTTATTTATATGATATGATATGCTGCTGTTTATTTATATGAAATGGTGTTATCTATGGTGTTAGAGTTTATGTATGGATGATGGGGCTGCTATTATATGTATGGATTGATGATGGATGATGGGGCTGCTGTTTATGTATCTGATTGATGATGGATGGGTTCAATGGGGATGTGGGGCTATTTTTTTCTTTTAGGGATTTCAATTGAGTTGTCCGTTTCTCTTGAAGTGTTGATTTACTTCCGTTTCGGTTGAGAAATGGGCACTCGTAGGTCCAAAAATTAGCAAAGGTCATGCCGAATTTTTTGTTCGATATTTGTGCTACCTTTTTGCCTCTTTTTTTTAATAATAAAGCACAAACATGTCGACCAACGATGAGTCCGGTCCTTCCAAGCACATGAGCATCAAGGATCTAGCCCGAGAGGCCAACAAGTCATTCTGGGGGCGTCCCAAGAGAATTAGGAGGCGAAGGAGATGAGAATGACACCACCACCGGCGACCGTCGTTAGAGGTGCTAGGGGAAACAAGGGAGATCCAGATTATGAGGGGGACGACGACTATGACAGAACTAGTGAAGGCGGGGAGGAGGGGGACACCACCACCGATGGCGGCGAGTGCACAGATTGCGGTAGCGGCAACCCGACCGCTATACAGAAGAAGAACTAGGAGATTAAGGATCAAAAGCCGCAAGTGCTCGCCGACGTCTATGATGAGTTCACCGAGGTCACAAAAAGTGGCAAACCCATTGCGCCTGCATCGATTGCCTGCGAGTACGGCATGAAACTCGGGTGCATCGTCCGAGAAAACATGTTAATCAACATGAAGTACATCCGAAGTGCTCCTAATCGGGCTTTGGTCAAGAACCTACTTAAGAAGGTTCACAACCGATACACATTACCAGAGAAGTTCAGAAACTTGGAGAGAAAGAACCCGGTGAACAAACTAGCACTGGCAAAGATGAGCAATGCCTTGAGCAGCTGGAAAACCCGGGTAAAGAACATCATTTACAAAGGTGAAAGCTGGGAGATTATAAGTAGGAAAAATCCAAAGCTCGATGAAGAAGAGGTCAACATATTCAAGGTGGACTTAGCTACCGCTGACTCTAAAGCATGGACTGAGTGGGGAAAGACTATGCAAGAGCAGAACATAGGTAACCACCGTCTTGTAAACAGCGGATACAGAGGGAAACAACCCATTTGGGACAAGGAGGACACCGAGCTTGAACGCCTGGTTAAAGAGAACCATGGCATAAAATCACGGACCTGCAGCTCCAAAACTTTGTCCGGACCTGCTATTACTTGGACCTGACTACAGGGGAGTTCGTCACCGACGACCCGGAGGTGAAGTCCTTTGAGGAAAAGCTGATAAGGAATGTACCGTAGATCTCTCAAGAGTTTCTATTTAAAATAATTAAGCCAAGAATCTAAATGCATGGGTTCACCTCTCCTTGTCTCTCTGCAGGAGAAGGAATTGAACGCTACTAGTGACTTGTCGTCCCAGGATTTGCCGGCGGAGCCGTGGGACACTGTTTTTAACAGGGCGACGAACGCTTACAAAAGTAGGGACAAGAATTTGCCGCCAAAATTAGCTGGCCGTGTGTTCGGCTTCGGTACGAGCATGAAGTTTACCGAGTACTACAAATAGGATGCAAAGAAGAGGAGGGAGAGGAATAACCAATCGGCGGTTAAAGATAAAGCCGAGGTTGAAGTGCTGAAGTTGAAGGTGAAGACATTAGAGGAAAAAGTGGACAAGAAAGCAATGGACAAGTTAGTGGAGGAGAAGCTCCGTGCGATCATCCCCCCTAGGTTGATGGAGGGGCTAGCTATTTGGAATGCGGAAGGTCGACAGGGGCCGATACACGTGCCCAGCATTAGCGGAAGCAACTCGAGCATCAACGTTAACGCGTCGCCAGACTTGGTGACCCCGCCGGTCACCATCACCGCGGCGCAGCCGCAAGAGCTGGTCGTCGCACAGCTGCCCCATGCTGCTCTCGCCAAAAATACCAAGCCGCAGCAGACGGCGGCACCACAACGGGAGAATGGTGATGATAGGCCTGCCGCCGGGACCGACCGTGTGTTAACATTAGCCGAGCTCAACGCCCTCCCCAAGTTAACTAGTTAGTTACTCCGCTTCATCTTCTTTATGCCCCTTTGGTGACTGCCACCTCGATCATGATGCCCGACATATGTGTTTTGACTCAGGACGATGCTTGCGTACTACTCCACAGAGTTGCCAGCGGCGAGTTGACGGATGTTGCCAAGGGAAATATCATACAACCGGCGAACCGCATGATGCACAACAATTCAATGGACGATGCCATGAAGAGGGTTCGGATTGCTTGGGTGTTGCCAGGGTGCGACGACATAGACCCCCCCTTTCAACCTCAGGGAGACGACGATTGAAGAATGCCACGGCTGACCCTTGACATGGCTGAAGACTCAAATTCGTCTTATGGGGCACACCGGCGCCACCTCGATCGTTCGACCACCACCTTGGAAGCCAGCTGACGTCGTCACCACCACCAGTCGCCACCAACAACTTGTGGGAGCGTGTGGGCCGCCCCAAGGTGAAGTTGTCGCAACGCAACCGCCGTCGCCCCCGTCGCCACCATCAACTCATGATGGGAACAACGAAGATGATGCAAAATTTGTCAACATCGACGACTTCATCAACACCGGCGCCGACAAAGGATTGTAGATGCCTGCTGTGGATGAAGAACCCTTCGTCGCTCGCGATAGTCAAGGTGGGCGTACCACTACATGCACGCAGCGCCTGGTCTTCCATGGTTTATCTCAAGAGATGCCTTAGGCCGCCGATCAATAGGAGAAACCTATTAGATTCGTCTATAGCCCTGGCACACTTCAAAAGGCGGCCTATGAGCACTTAGCATCCCCATTGGAGGAGCCTTCTCAGAAGACGAAGAAGCACATGAAGAGAGGTAAGAAAGCCGAGAGCCAACCTCCTACGAAGAGGATCCGGGCTAAGGATGACATTGTACTAGCCTGCGAGGATGGCTTTCCCAGGATACATATAGCCGGTGAAGCGATACTGACTCCGGAGCTGCTTCGCCTTGCTCGTGGACATATGCTCGCTTTGAGTGATAGTATCAAGACACTAGAGGGCATACTTATTAAAGACAAAGATCCAAATTACCCGGTTTTCACTCTCAAGGTGCCATCCGACATGGACTTTTTCCATGAAGCCCCCGCGGACATGTTCTTCATAGCGTTCGAGGACGTCTTCAAGATGTTACTCTCGAAACGGCTGGACTATAACATGGTCTGCCTATTGGCGCTCAATCTGGCAATGAAGACCAAGAGAGAGTAAACCCCCTACGTCGTGATGGTGGATCCCTACTACATGCGTGATATCCAGTTGAGGGAAGGATCAGAGACGCGTGCCAAGGCGACGGTGTGCCTCAAGAAGTTCATGGTGGACCACAAGAGGACGAACACACTTCTTTTGCCTTTCTTTCCTGAGTAAGTACACACACCCGCTAGCATTGGTAACTTAGGCTTTCTTATAGCTTTCTTCCTTTGCCCTTTTACAACATCCTGTTTCAATCGTGTTGTGTAGAGAAAAATACTGCACACTCATCGTTATTTCCACAAAGTACTCGATAGCAACGTATTCCGACTCGGTGAGTAAGAAGAAGAAGAAGAAGAAAGACTACACTAGAATAAGGGGTGTTCTGAATGAGACTCTCGAGGGCTAGGCCAGAAAAGGATACCCCTTCGTCAGCAAGGGGGGATTTTTCATGGATGACAAACACGTGTTCAAGCATGTGCTCAAGTTCCCCTGCATCAAGGAGCCGGCTATTAGCGGCGCCAAGGAGGCCTTCTGCGTCATGCATCACCTTAAAGGGTTTGTCCGGGATTGCTAGAACCTAATCTGCCATCTAGTCTCCGAGCATGGGCCGAAATTTTGGTGCAAAGCGATGATGATCTTAGAGAAGACTTCCATCGCATCCAGGTTAAGTTGTCGGAAATCATCGTGGAAGATTACAACACAAGGGGAGGTGTCCTAATACACAACAGAGGGTTGACTAAGAGGGAGACTAAAAATATTCTTCGTAACCAGGGTGACAACAGGACGTGGATGACGAAGGATGGCTATCTTCCGTTCCCAAAGCCGAGTGTTAGCAGTTCTCAACAATGATTGATGTGTGCGCCTAGAATTATCATAGATGTCTGTGTGTAGTGTTGTGTCACAAACTATACTACTGTGGTCGTATGTTGTAAACTTCACTATTGTGGTCGTTGTCGTCGAACTTCTCTGATTGTGATCGATGTGCTATCTTTTATGTTTAATGATCTTTTGCTTTAGTTTATGTGAACATATATGCATGTGAAGCAATTTAGTTCTTTATGTTGCATGATTTACTAATATTCCTTATCTATAGAGATGACAGAGTGGTACGTGGTGTACAAGGGTTGGGTTTCAGGAGTCTATGATGAGTGGGAGGACTGTTAGATACATGTGAACAAGTTTAGCAGAAACATCTACAAAGGATACGCGACTCGAGAGGAGGCGGTAGCCAAGTGGAGGAACCACCTGTGGAAGGAGAACCGGGTGAAGATATTGCTAGTGCTCTTGCTCTTGCTCAACGTCATCACAGCTGTATTGTATTTGATTCTAGTGTAGGCAATGACCACTTCATTTGTAATGTGAGATGGTGAACTTTATACCAAACACTTGTATAAATATTCGCCACTTGTCACTTGTATTGTAATATGATGACCACTTGTCTAGCTCGATCGGGCTCTTAGTAGTGTGATGGCTCTATATTCGTGTTTGTATTATGTTTGTTTTCATATACTAAGTGAAATATACTGTTTCTACTGCTACGTGTATCATACCTGTACAACACCTGATTATGAACCAGTATTGTTTTTTTAATACCTGAAATACACACCAGTGGTACATCACTTTTAACCTTCAGTGGCGCATACAACTTCAGTGGCACATTTGACATAATGCGCAACTGGACATCGTCATGTGGCGCATCAGCCAGAATGCGCCACAGAAGTATCATGACTTCTATGGCGCATTTCGAAATGTGCCACAGAAGTTCTCATCAGTGGCAACGTAACAGTAGTGAATCTGATATGCGCCACAGAAGGCCAAAAAGGATGCGCCACTGATTAAGGTTTTCCTAGTAGTGAAGTGTTAATGATATCTCTGTAGCATTCTATTTAGTGGGAAACATACACTGTTATGAACCATTTTCTAGTTAAGTATATCCGAGTGTAGTCTATTCATGATGACGATTCTGAGTATATTTTCTATAGTCCTAAATAGTTTGATGTCAAAACTAGTGTACCAGCCATTCTAATTGTTTTCAGAGGTCATTTATTTTAAATGTTTAGTTCTTGGATACCATTTTCTTCTTCTCATGTAATGGAAACTGATTTACATTATGTATGTATCATAGATAAAATGATCTTCCACTATATTCTTCCTACAATATGTAGATGATTTTGACACTAGGAATAAGACTAATCTTTTGAACTGAAATTTAACTTTCTTACAATATGTAGTTAATTTTGACAGAAATATGTAGTTATAGCAATCATATATCATGATATTGACTGAGTAGTTCAATTGATTTCACAGAAGGTGTGGATGGGGAGAAGGAAACTATGGCTCCCTAGGCTCGCCACCAGCCAGTCGCTCGTGCTCGTCGCGCTCGTCACCAACGCTACAATCCACGTCTTAATGATTCATATTTGATATTAATCCAAGCCATCCATTTCTCAAATTAGTACATGATTAGTAATACTTGTATCCGAACATGAAGTGTTGTTCTAGTCATTTGTATGTCTCTGCTAGAATAAACCCTACCGTTTATATCTTTACATGTCTCTTCAAATCATGGTATCATCATTCATGGTATCACCATTTAGCTCATGTAGTCTTTATTCATAACTGATGATCATGCATGAGCGCAGAATGGTACACCGACAAGCACCTGCAACATCCCTAGAGTACGCCGCCAGCCTCAAGGTTATAGGAATGCTCAACTATTGATTTTGTGAAAAAAAAATTAGTAAGGGTTACATCTGTGGCTTTGTTGTTATGTCTATGGTTTTGTTCCTGCCGATGCCTAATGGTCTTATTGGAGATTTGGAGTGTGGCTGTGATGTGATAGTCTGCTTACACTTATGTAGATTTTGACAAGGCATTCGATTTTCTATTTTATTTATTCACTTGATGCATGGTTGGTAGTATTCAGATACTAAGACAGATATGGTTCTTGATTGCATGTTTATCATTTCCCATATTTTCATGTGCGTGCATTTTTTAATAAGTAGCTAGAAAAAAAATGATATGAAGTACTAGATGTATGCCTCGAGTTTCTGTAATTAGCGACAAACAACATGATATGAAGCATTTCACAGCTTATGAGCTGAGAAAAGTTCTCTAGTGAATCTTTATTACTGAAATAACCATCTTGGAGTTCAATACTCAAGTAATGCTTTATATATGATCATAGGTTCCATCAGGTGCCTAAATTTGACAAAGGAAAACGAAGTTGTTGCGGTGCCTCACCGGTCACAATGAGTGCATGAGGAAGCCCCCACCTAGACCTGCTTCATGCTACAGCCGTCTTTCTGCGTCCTTCCAAGGTACTGGAAAATTGTCTCATGTTATCACAGAATCCACAAATATACTTGTTTCTTGTCTTTTCAAACCAAACTTGAAGCGTATTAGTTCTTATCTACTCCGTATTATATACTACTACTGTATGGCAAACCCTGGTGGAAAATCATATTTGTGATGCAGTTTCTGTAACTTGGCATTTCTATATTGCTTGTTTATCTTGTGTAATTATTCATTGTGATGTAACATACATTTGTTGTTGTTTGTGCAAGTTGTGATGAGCTTTCCCTTATTTGTAGGCTATAGTATCATTGTAGGCTATAGTATCATCTAGCCGCTTGTAGATTTGTGTTTGTTTTGTTTCCTGCTATTTTATGTTATTGTTAAAAGATATTTCTTTAATTCTGACTTGATAGTCATAACCATAATTTCTTGTTTTTCACAGGAGCACCATTTTGGTAGGAGATAATCCTGGATATGCACTTGGTGATCATGGAGCTAGTGGTGTCTAGAATGGTAGCACCATTTTGTTAGGAGATAATCCTGGAGCTTGGACATGGTGTATTCCTTGGTTAACTTATTGTTGCCTAGTAGATGTTGCAATTGGTGCTATTTGCTAATAAGTTGATGTAAATACTGAATTATAATCTTGGATGTGCATTTGTGAGCCTGCTATTTGCTGATAAATTATCTTCATGTTGTGTATTTGCTGAAAATGGTGTATTTTCTTGATGTATTTGCAAAATCTTGTGTATTTTCTCGATTTATTGCATGGCTGAAGCAATTCCAGAAATGAAAATGCATATTCTAGTTAAAAAATAGTAGAAATCTAGACTGGATGAAATGTATTTAGGACCTAAAATGGCTGTGGCCCAAAATATATTGTAACAAATCTGAAAATAAATAAGTGGACCGTAAGAAGGCAAGGCCCAAAAGATACAAACCTAAAAAGTCCAAGGCCTAGCAAATAAAAGGCTAGAATTATTGGACCAACCCATTTAGATCACTAAAATGGATTGGGGCTGATTTTGATTTAAGACGATTTTATTTCATCACAATTTTGGCACGTAGGATCGGGCACGTAGGGTCTAAGCTGGCCTAGCTAGATGGTCCATGAAAATATTGGATCGTCATAGACGTTATGATGATTCAATATCGTCATAGACGATTATGACGATTTCACCAAAAACATCGTTATAGTTCATTTGCGACGCCCAGCTTTCGACGATCTCAAAATCGTCATAGAATCGTCATAAACGGACTACTATGACGATTCTATGATGAAAATTGAGGGTCATATAAAGCCAGATTCCTTGTAGTGACTTCTCATCCCATATGAATATAGTATTCTTTCTTGTAAATTTGGTCATTGGTCTGGCTATTTTGGAAAAACCTTCAATGAATCTCCGATAATATCCTGCCATTCCTAAGAAACGTCTGATTTGCTTCACATTATTTGGTGCATTCCATTCCAAGACTTATTGAACTTTGGATGGATTTACTATAATTCCATCTTTACTGATCACATGACCACGAAATTCTACCTTGTCCAACCAGAATTCACACTTGCTAAACTTAGCATATAGCTTATGTTCTCTTAGGATCTGCAATGCTATAACAAACTTTTCCAAATAAGGCATGAAGATTTTGTCATCAAATTCATGAATATTTCTGGTGCACTAGTGAATCGAAAAGTTGTAACCAGATACTCATGATAACCATATCTTGACAAAAATGAAGTTTTTGGAACATCTTTAGGTTTAATTTTTATCTGATGGCATCCTGATATTAGATCGATCTTGCAAAATACTCCATCGCCTTTAACTTGATCAAATAAATCTTGAATTCTTGGCAGTGGGTACTTATTCTTGATGGTGAAGTTGTTTAGAGTTCTGTAATCTCCACACATTCATCGTCCTCCATCTCTTTTATCCAAAAAAATCACTAGATTTCCCCATTGGGATACACTTTCCTGAATAAATTCTTTACTGGCCAACTCATCAATTTGCTCTTTAAGCTCTTTTAACTCTTTAGGACCCATTTTATATGGTGCTGGAGCTATCGGTGTTGTACCAGGTATCAGGTCAATCGTGAATTCTATTTCCCGATCAGGTGGCATTCTAGGTAATTCTGCAGGAAAAACATCTTGAAACTTATTTAGTATTGGAATATCCTTCAACTTAACCTCTTTCACTGAGTTTAGTTGAAGATCTACCATGATATGGATATGTTTGTCAGCTTGATAAACTATCCTTCCTCCTCTTGGAGACTTAATTGAAACAGTTTTATCCTCACAATTTATCTAGCCTCCATGTTCGGTCATCCAGTCCATACCCAAAACTACTTCAATTTCCTTCAACGGAATCACATATAGGTCTGCGAAATAGGTACAACCACAGATTGAGATAACTTGATCTTGCTTAGTGTGGCATACTACTATGGTACCCCCAGCCGTTATTATGGTCATTAGGTTTCCTAACGGTTTCCTTCTAATCCCAAATTGATCACATAATTGCTCAAATATGAAGGAAGTAGTTGCACCTGTATCAAATAAACTTTTCTAGGATTGGTAAGAATGTTGATCATACCTATCACTACGTGCTCGGAGTTATCCACCTCCTCGAAGGTTGCAGAGTTCAACTTACTAGTAGGCCTTCTTCGCTTGCCATTATTGTTCTTGGCAACATTTACACCCATGTTAAGTTGTTCGCCACCTCCACTTGCTTGACCTCCGCCTTTTGTGGGCCAACCACCTATTCGTTTATTTGGACCTTCAGGATTTATATGACCCTTCTGACCACACACACAACATACAATTTACTGGTTTCTGGCAATCCTTGCTAATATGCCCCAGAAGTTTAGAATTGTGACATATGACATTCATTCCAATTGGATTTGCACTTCGATTGGGGTTATTGTTGCTATTGAAGGGTCTATTACTTGGTTTGAACTCTAGATTTGGTTTAGGTTTACTTGCTTTGATCATATTTGTTTCCTTATTTGCCCTCTTCCATTTGTCCTCTTGAACATTCTTGTAATCATCCTCAAAAGTTATGGTTGCATCTAGTAACCGCTGGAAAGTCTGCCTATTGGCATGGCTCAGCTGCATCTTCACAAATGGATTTAAACCACGTAAAAAATGTTTCTTTATTTTCTCCTTAGTGTTCACCTCATCCTCATCATAACGGGACAGTTGACTGAACTTCCGGATGTACTTCATGACATTGTTATATCCTTGCTATAGCTCATCAAACTCCCTACGCTTCGCTCAATCACACTTTCTGGAACATGATATTCACTGAATCTCTACTTGAATTCCTCCCAAGTATATTCCCTTCCTGGAGGTTGCATTGCAAACTGATTCTCCCACCAAGATGCTGCAGGTACAGTTAGAAGATATGTTGCAAACCTCAACTTTTCCTCATCATTGCATCCTGTAGTTTTCAGATTTCGCTCTATATCTGACATTCAATCCTCTGCATCCATCGGTTCAGGGTATGATGCAAAAGGTAATGGCCTTTTATTCTGAAATTAAGAAAGACTCACACCTCGACCTTCAGGATCTCTATGATTTCTGGCCCATCCGAATAATTCCGCCATGTACTTGTTCTGAGATTCTTGCATCATCTACATGTATTGCATGAAATTCTTCTCCATTAACAATGTCATTGGTGGTGGTGGTATTTTTCCTTGATTTCTGGCGTCTGCATCCACCTTCTCTTTTGCCTCACGCTCCATGCGCTGCTGTTCAGACTCAATCTATACACCCGTTTCCATGACCCCCTAGTCCTGCAACATAAAGTGAATACTCATAATTACATCATGCGTATGTGCTCTGAGCTCAACTTCATGCACATAACTAGTCACACAATGGAAATCAAAATCCAAATAAGAATCAAATATGCATTATACATATTATACATTACAAACAATATAGTTGGTACAACGTCATTACTAGCCCGCACCATATAGGTACTACAAACTCATCTGAACGATACCTCACTTATTTAAATACAATAGCCTCTCAAACACTACAATATGCAATACTGTCTACTACTCTACTTGAGTAATCCAAGTCCTTAATAGCCACGACGCTCATTATACATGCCTAGAATCCAACCATGTTGACGTGAAGTCCGACACATAATCTGTGGAACAACTGGCCTTCCATATGGAATGTACTCGGTATCTAAAGTATCGGGACTTGAGTTATCACTCAGCCTGAGTGTATTAACTCCATCAACCTTAGCTGTAAGATCTTCAGAAACTTGTTCATCACTATCACCCACCTGCATCTCCTGAGCCCCATGCCTAGAGTAATCAATAGAATACTGAGATTTCGTCGCTCCCCAGGTGCTCTGATGGGTATGATAGTTATTATTGTTCACTAGGTAATGTACATTCTCTGGGTTAAAATAATGTATTGTTGACTCAAACACCCTCTCTTTAGGATCTTCCTTCTCATCCTGGCTTCCTACAAACATGGCATTCCTGCTGCTATTAGTAGCATTGGACCTCACACCCATCCAGCTAGATTGTCCGACATCTCTGTCAGACCCATCTACTGACATTTGATTACCTCGAGATCCAATAGGGGATCCCATTCTCTATACATCAGAATTCTCAATAGGAACTTCTAAATCAGTTGCCTCCTCGGAAACCTGTGGCACTGGATACCTCATATCTAAATTAGTAACATAGGTAGGTTTGAGTATAGGTGAATAAGGATATGGTGTGAAAGATACTGGATCTATAGGAATATCCTTAAAAGTTAGGCTAACCCTACCTACTGCTTCATTATCTAGTTGAGATGCTAACTTCTCCCTCCTATCGGGGTCAGTTAATTCTTATAGCATGTCATTCTTATCCTCCATTATGACTTGATGTGTTTTATACAAAGACACAATTATCAGTTGATAACAATCCATAAACTTGGAGGCTAATTTAGGATGCTTCTTTACTAAAGTGTCACATCCCAAGATTTTCCAAATCTTGTAATGTGAAAAATAAATGAATAAAATAAAACTTTGTTGATTTTCAGAGTGAGAAGAAACTTTTTGAATCCAATTGGAAATCTTCAAACCAAGTTGGATCAAATAAATCTTAAAAGGGATTTAAAAAGATAAACATTTAATAAAGGAAAATAAAATACTTTGGAATTACTATTTTGGATCTTTAAATAAAAGGATTTGGTTTTCAAAAGAAATAGAGGTTTTATAAATAAGGATTAATTTATAGAGCCAAATTAAACCTTGGCCAAGCTTTTGAAATAAAACATTTTGTTTTGATAAAAATAGTAAAGGTTTATTAAATAAAATAATAAGGATTTAATATCCAAGTTTTATTAATAAAGGTTTTACTATTTCCAAAACATCAAAACTTATTTATTTACTTAAAATAAGTTTTCCAAGTATTTTATATTCCCAAACAAAACCTACTGATTTGGTTTGAAAATAATTAGATTTCAAAAGGAGTTTTTAAATAAATCAAATTCTATTTTGTTTTATAACAAAGGTCTATTTATTTAATTAATAATGGACCCTAAAATAAAACTATTATTTTGGTTTTGGAATTCTGGTTTATAGTACTGAACAGAACCAAATTCAAAGTTTTTTAGTGTGGTGATTGTTTGAATTGATTTGAGTGTTGTTTGGTTGTTTGAATTTCAAAACAGAAATTAGAAATAGAAAAAGAAAAGCATTCAGAAGAAAAAAATAAGGATTTGGTCGACCCAACCCAGCAGCCCAACAAGGCCCAGTGCCAGCCCAGCTCCTCTTTCCTCCCCGAAGCGTTTTCTCTCACACTCGAAACGCCCCGCAGAGTGACTGACTGGTGGACCTCCCTCTCACTCCTTTTCTCACTGACTAGCCGAGCCCACAAAACTGTCATCGTTTCCACCCGCCGCGACCTCTTCTCCCCCAAACCTCGCTGCCGTTCTCTGTCATTCAATCCGCGCGTAAATTCACGAGTAATGGCCGCGTTAATCTCGCCCCTGACCACGCGTACATAAGCGCCCACCTCTCCCCCTCATTTCCCCTCAAAGCCCGTAGCCAGAGAGCCACCAGGCTGCCTCGAATTGGCCCTGCACCGCTGCTGTTCCGGCGAGCTTCTCCGGTGAATTCCGACAAACCATAGCCGCGCCTCACCTCCCTCTGCACGCAAGCTTGCTCTCCAGTCCCTGGCGCACCTGCCTGTGTGCTCCACCCACCCGCGCGCGTCCCCTAGCGTCGACAAGCACGATACAGAGCATCGCCGCCGTCTGTCTCGTCTCCGTCGAGCTCCTCCGGTAAGCCTCGACCGCCCCTAGCCTTCCTATTGATGCTCACATCATCTCCAGTTCAGTCCGCGTCTAACCGTACCGTCCATTTGCCTTGAGGTGAACTGCAGCGTCGCCCCGTCGTCAACCAGAGCCGCCAGACGCCGTTGCAAACTCTGGCGAGCAATCGTCGCCGTTCCTGAGCGCCCCTCGCCAAGCCAATGCCACCTCGAACTTCACCTCGACCCTGCGAGCACTGTTAGCCATTTCCCCCTCTCTCTCGCTTCCTAGCTTCGCCAGAAACCTCCTGCCGGAGCGTGCGCCGCCACCCGTCGCCGCCAGCGCCGCCGATCTTTGGCAAGCATGCTAGCGACCATAGGATCTTGATCTGACGGATGCGATAGAACGTGAGCGAAAGGGTAAGTAGTGTCTCTGCACCGCACGATCTCACTTAGATCCTACGATCCAGAGAGATCAATCCGAGCGAACCGGTACCGACGAATTAGAACACGCCACGTGTCTCTGCTGGTTTGATTTAAAACAGAATTGATCTAATTGATGTTCAATTTTGTAAAACCTATAACTTTTGATCCACATGTCCAAATATTGCAAACTTTATATCGTTGGAATCAGTGGAACAAGCCCTAGCCAAATATGGAATTTGTTTGGTAAATAGTATCTGTTAGATTGTTTGTTTTTGCAGAAACATTTGTATGCTTGTTTAGATTACAAAAATTGTTCAAAAATGTTTTTAGGGTTAAAACCTTTGAAAATTAGTTTGTGGTGAACTCACTGACCCTAGGAACCAACCCATGGTTTTTAAAATGAATTTGGTAAAGTTTAGTATGGATTAATTGGTTTAACCCATTTTTAACCAAATAAAAATAATGGTTTTGTTATGAAAATGTTTTTGGAGTAAAAACTTTGGGAAAATGTTTTAGATCAAACCTACTGACCCAAAACACCAAGTTTTATGAATTAACAACTTATTTGGTGAACAACTTATAGTTGTTGCTTTGATAAAAATATTTTCCACCACATAAAATAATGAGATGATTTAAAAATGGTTTATGGACAAAACCCTTTTGCAAATGACTTTGCCACTTTGGAAAATGACCACTTTGAACCTTACCAAGTTTAGAAGCCTAGTGGAGACCATCTTTGCAAATAAACCTATCTCTTGCATGCTTACATGCATGACTTAGATCCCATTGTTTATGTGTGTGAAATTGTTTGATTGATTATTGGTTTGGAATGCTAGTTGATATTGTGTTTGCTTGATTGATTTTAGTGAAGTTAGAAAAGTGAGAGACTAGCAAGATCAAGGAGTGAACCAACATTCCCTACCAAAAGAAAGGCAAGTTACACTATCATCTAAAAGTCCTACTATTTTCATTATACTTAGTGGATTTTGAAACATGCATGAAAAGAATTTCTATACTTATGCTATGCTAAATCCTAATAGGATTCCCTATATATATCTTAGTGAAAACAATGTAGTTGTTACATGCTTAGCCATGCTTTATTTTGAAAAGAGATACATGTTGAGATTTTATGGATTGAGAAAAGGACTTGTGTTTTTATATAATAAAACAAGGACTCAATGAACCACCTGGGTGGCCAAGGATACTTTGAGTTTTGGAGAAGGTGGCAACAAAAGGAACCATGTCTATGGCATTCTCTGTGTGTTGTGCTCCAAAGGAAACCACCCAGGAAACTTAGAGATTGAACATGTTTCTCCAATTGTGGCTTTCGTGTGCAACCACATGCTATTTATGGCTCTGGCTTAGTCAACTACAGTGGGAAGACCCATGCATTGTCTTCAGGCTACTGGACATGAGGACCTAGAATCCTACATGGGTACTTGAAGACAAGCTAGCAATCATGTATGGGAGGACCCTCTGGAAAGACTTCGTCACATTCTCAATCTGCCGGTACTCCATCTTGGTGAGCACTAATCCAGTGGCCACTGGTGGCAAAAGGATGGGATTGTGACATGTGGGTAAAGTGTACTACTTCTGCAGAAGATAATAAAATCTAAGTACTTAGCCGTGTCCCCGGTTATGGACAATACTGAGCAACTAAAGTTTGAAGCTATGGGAGATCTCGACATTCTAATTTCTAAAAGAAAACTTTTAAAGACTTGATGCACTTGGGGGTACCAAGGAGCTCAAGAGATTTTGATAAAACTTGATGCACTTGGGGGTACCAAGGAGCTCAAGAGATTTTGATAAAACTTGATGCACTTGGGGGTACCAAGGAGCTCAATAGATTTTGATAAAACTTGATGCACTTGGGGGTACCAAGGAGCTCAAGAGATTTTATAAAACTTGATGCACTTGGGGTTATCAAGGAGCTCAAGGGACTTTTGACAAGGACTTGAACACTTGGGAATTTACCAAGGAGTTCAAGGGAATTTTGAAAAGGAGATTTGACAAAGGACCAAAACCATTTTGAAAAGATAGGATAAATTTTGCTTCTGCAAATGAGCCTTAAACCCTACTTAGCCAAAATGCATGTAGTGATAGAATCCACTTATATTCCACATAGTAGTGAAACTTGCCAATACAATTCAAATGTATTGACCCTTTGTGGCTGTAACTTGTAATGTTGCAGGTTTGATTGATTTTAGTGAAGAATGATTGATTAGGATTACAAAGTCTACAACCAACATCTGCATGTGGCACTTTGAAGATAAAGGACCCCATGACTATAGTTATTCCGCTGCAATGTAATGTAATAGCCAAATGAGCTATGTAAGATGTAATAAAATTATGTTATTCCTAGTTATAAAGTTACATTATGACCTTTGTTTCTTGATATTACATCTTAACTGTGGATGCTAGCTATTGATCCAGGGACTAGCATTGTAAACACAGGGGACTCCACCTTATATTGTATTAAAGGTTGGGACACTCCCTCTACATAAAGTAAGATGATGTACCGGCTCCGAATCTATAGTACCATGAGGAATCACAGCAAATGTTCTTCCTTCTAACTCTTGGGCTTTGTGCTCCTGAATATTGGCTATCACCTCCACAATAGCAACATGATATGCTGCTAGTTGAGTTCTACCTTCACCCATAGGCAAATCATGATATACACCAAGATTCTCTCTTAGATGGATACTAACATGAGATTTTTATATCATTTGCCCATCATAGTACGCCAAAGTACTAACTAGAATAGTAGTCGTACAACCAAAAACCCTCAAAAGTTGTCGAAGCTACTCAGTTAATTTCCCCTGATAATCATCAAGAGTCTCTTCCTTCATTACCAAAGTCTGTTTTGGAAACTTTGGTGCCATTTTAACTGTATACAAAATATTTTGAGTAGTAATTATTCAATTATAATAATGCATCATAAAAAGAATTATTGCACTAAAAATATACAACAAAATATTCTCAATTCAATAATCATTATACTTTTTAGAGAACTCTTAATTATTGCTGTAAGATTCCTACAGGTAATACACTTTACTAGGTTTCCAACCTAAGGTCAAAGCAATAACTCTAATACCAGCTGCGGTGACCCGACATACCACTGCATGTGTAGTACACTATTATCGTTGACATGACACTTATAGAACACCGTTTCAAAAATATCACATCCCTCAGAGTGGTATAATATAAACATTGCAGGTCCAAATTACAAACATACAAACATTATTATTATTACAATACCAAAAGATCAGTACTAAAAGTTATTCAAACTTATAAACCATAATTTGAAGTTTTAGTGGAAGAACAAAGTTTCAAACTTATATCCAGACTTGATCTCAACAGCTTATTATATAAAGTTTGTGCTGCTCGGTTCATCTGAACTACGATATAATTATATGAAACTACTCGGACTCATTGCCCTCCACTCCATAGCATATCACATAGTCCACCACTTCCACTCCTCCAGACAAGTCTGGTTCCTCATAGTAGACATCCTCTTGTCCTTCAGTAGCGTACATTGGAGTGTCTTCTAGCTCCTTAGAGTCTAAGCAGGGGATCAAACGAAAGAGTGAGTAACAACATTATCTAGAAAGTTCATTATATGCAAGGTGGGAAGTTTGATGCTTTATCTACCACCTCGGACTATAAGTCCTTGGCACTATGCAGTTTTCGTAAACATTTCTTCAACGGTTGATTTTAATATAAAAAACTATGCCCATCAGCCTTCACAGGTTGACCAGAACTTAATGGAGTTCCTTTGCTACGGCGTTCGTAGCTCCTTCCCAGAACAGGAGTAACATGTCATAATTCTTACACTCTGCAGAGGTGTGTTTCTTTACCCATGAGAGATCAAATCCTTGTTGCACAACCGGCCATACCTTCCTGTCCACAATTCTGTGATGTGGGGCCTAGTAGATGATCCAAGCCAATCACTGCCCTTCTTCACGACCCCATATGTCTGCATGATCCTTCGGGCCAGACTATATCTCCGTTAATGCTATGAGCCAGTTATGCCCCTAGCAAGCTCCATAAAGTTCTAACTATACCTCCGGCAGCCCCTCATAGATAATCTAGACACCAAAATTTTGGGGCCTATGGGTGCCCACCCATATGCTGGATCCAAACAAGGAATCACAACGTCACATTAAGGTCGTCTTGCCTACATACGAAAGGAAGAAGATCCAGGTGACTTCTGTATCCCATTCCAAATCTCATGGTTAATGCGTATTATACGGCGCTAGACTCACTGATTTCATGGGTTATTAACTCCTATGTGTTGTATCTTTCTGCACATTGAATCCTAAGTTCCATTGCCAATCTTATATTTATCATCACTTAGGATGATAATAGCATTTTATTTGTTTGAGAAAATAGTATTTTCTTTCTTCTATTTAGAACATAGGTGATAACACACACTTTGCAAATACGTTGATAAAACTCATCAAAGGACATGACCAAGTGATGAACTTACCTTGTGACTTCAAGGTAGTGAAGTCGGATGCTTAGACTTGGCCCTAAGATTATATTTCTACAAAACACCATTATTGCCCAGAAAGGTCAATATTTAAAGAAGCAATAATTAACATGCATACTAATGAAATGCAATTAGTATTTATCTTCTTTGTGTGTTTTACCCACATTATTAAAATCTTAAAGTTTCTTTATTAAAAGAAAGTTAATACTTAAAAATTCTAAAATTCTTGTAAATATTATATTTAATAGTTTTGTGATAATATACATTAATATAAGAGTTTAAAACCCGTTTTTATTCAATTTTAACTATTCTTAATACTTTCTCAAATTTCTATTTAAGAATAAGTGTTTTAGTTTAGGGAATTTTATTTTATTAAACTAAAATACAGTTTAGTATTTTTTTTCTAAAATACTCTACTTATTTAGGATTGTAAAAGTAAATTTTATTTATTTTTAGGTATTTTATTTATTTTTATAAAATTCCATAAGTTATTTATATCATAAAAATAATTAGTCAAAATTTATCCCATTAAAATATAATTTATTAATTTTATTGGGTAGCTTACTTTTTTATGAACACATGGATATGTAATTTGTATTTATAAGATTTTTATTCCTTTTCTTAGAGCGTATTAAGTTCTGGGGTATTTCTATCTTTTAATAAATAGTTTAGGTTTTAAATTCTTTAAAACATGGGCCTAGCCCTTTGGGCTGACTCGGCCCAACCCGGCCCATTGAGTTGGTTAAACCCCAAGTCGTCGTGCTAGCCCAGTACCCCGTCTCTCTCTTTTCCTCTCTAACGCACGACTCGAGCTTCCTCCTTGATGGCGGTGGGGTGTCGCCGTCGTCGTCGCGTGTGATTCCGGCCGCCTCTAGCCTTCCCAACCGCCGCCGTGGCGCAAGATGAGCCAATCGATGATGCTCTGCCTCATGGTCTAGATCGATTTTATGCTCGAGCTCTCCCCTGACCATGCCGCCTGGTCCAGATGCCTAGGGTTCAGATCCCACCGATGGTTCAGTGCTCCGACGCTTCCCTGGCGTTGCCCTAGTGCTTTGGTGATAGATGGTGTCGCCCCCTCCTTGGAGCCCCACGACCGCGGCTTAGTTCGGGTTGCAGCACCATTTCTGTGCTCCCCGTACCACCGTGCTCGTCTCTGACTCTGGCTACTCTGCTTCCTCTACTCAACTTAGCGAGGAATTTTGGTAAGTTCACCTCTTATCCCTTCTTACCCTCTGTCTCTCTCACTACCCTCTGTGTGCTTGCAATGAGGAATCCCTAATTAGGGTTCATCCATTATGCTAGGGTTCTTCCCTTTTGTTGTTGTTAGACCCCTCCTTTATAAAGGAAAGGATCCCTGTGATTGCAATGCTAGTCCCTGGATCAATGCTAGCATCCACAGTTTAAGATGAAGTACACAGATACAAAGGTCGTTTATTACATTCATTCCAGAGATAAAACATAGTCTTTTACAACTCATGGCCATAGGCCTAATACAAGAGTTTTATGGAACAAGTAAATAAACATAAGTCTTCATCTTCATGTGCCACAGGCAAGCATGTTGAGTGTAGACTCATGACTCCTACTCATCATCGGAGTAACCTGCAACATCACAAGTTACAGCCACAGAGGGTCAATACTTTGGAATAGTATTGGCAAGTGATACCTTAGTATTTTTTTTAGGTGTTCTAAAATACTATATGCATTTTGGCTAAGTGTAGCTTGGCTTGCTTTGCTTGAAAATAGGTTTTACCTATTAGTTGAAATCACTAAGTTTTTCTTTGTCCAAAACATTCCCAAGGAACCACCAATAGACATTGAGGTCCTTCACCCTTGTTCACCCACAAATTTTACTTAGAAGTTTGAGTGATGAGATTCTTGTAGCTTCCATGTCTTGATGCTCAAATTGTCCATTGCCTTGGACTAGGCTAAGTACTTAGGTTTTCCATCTGCAGAGGTTGTGCACTTTCCCCACCAGACTTGGTTTCCCAAGACAGGACCTTTCAGAAGCCTTTCCTTAGTCAAATGGACGCGTTCCAACCTATCATCCCATCTACCACCAACTGTCCAAAAGACTAAGTTCTAGCAACCTATATGATCATGGCAGAGCCCATATTGCCAAGTGGTTGCACTGTAAGCTTTCTCAACACTTGGCCTCCAAATCCCTTTGTGCCTGGGTGGCTTACCACAAGTGAGATACACAACCCAAGTCCATGGCCTTGTGTAACCACTCAACATAACCCATACTTTCCATTCCACCCAGGAGGTTCATTTGACTTAGTGGTTTTATTAGAAAAATATAAGTCTTTTGACTTAGAAATATTTTCTTTATAGTAAGTGTAGTTTTTCACCAACCCTTGTTTTGCTATAAGCTAGGCTAAGCAAAGTATGGCAACTTATCTTAGGGATAATTCCTTAGCAATTCTACTAGACTACATAGGATTTCCCATCTTTTGCATTAGACAAAATAACATGCAATACTATAACAAAATATGTAATGCCAGTTCAAAACATAGGACAAATTTATTCATGTAAATATCACTTGCCTTGGTAGTGGGGAGAGTAGCACTCTTCACAATCACAATCACTAGCAAAATCTACACAAGAAATTAAGGCATACAATTACTCACAATACAGATCTAAATGAAATGAAATCTGGCGGCTCAGATCGCGTACCGCTTCGGGTTAAGTGGATCTATCCTAGCGCTACGATACAGATCTAACGGCTGCTATTGTCCTGGCCAAGAACTGGCGGCGGAGCGGTGGCTACCGGCGGCGGAACTGTCGGTCGACGACGGAGGCGGCACTACAGGGGGTAAGTGAGAACGAGGAGTAGCTCACCAGGCTCAGGGGATCACGGCGAAGCTCGTCGTACTCGCGGTTGGTCAACGGGCGCTCGGGCACGGTTGCGATTGCTCGCCGGAGTGGACGACGGCGTCGGTGTGTCGGGTGGTCGTTGTGGACGTCGCTGTGAACCACCCCAAGGCAAGACGAGGACACGGTTAGATTCACAGAGTCAAGGCAGAGTTGTTTGCTTGAACTAGAAGACGCGGGGCGGTCGGGGCTTACCACTAGAGCTCGCCGGAGTTCGTACAGAAGACGGTGGCGGCCAGTCGATGATGCTGCCAGAGCTACGGTTCATGCGAGGGTAAACGAAATGTGTTAAAAGAAGCGCAGAGGCTTACTGAACTAGTTTGCAAGAACGAGAGGCAGAGGGAAGCTCAGAACTTACCGGAATTTGCCGGCGCAGTCGTCGGAGACGGCGGGTTTACAGAGGGTAATGCTCGCAGCCTGGTGGCGCTCTGGGTTCGGGGTTTGAGGGAGAAGAGAGAGGGGGCAGAGGGGGTTTATATAGCCAGGTCATGAGCGAGAATCACTCGGCCAATAAATCGAATTGACGCCGCGAATTAAACACAGAAACGCCCGCGTTGATTTGGGGATGAACGGGTCGTGCGGGTGGAGACGACGCTGACGTGGAGAAGGCCCGCTTGTCAGCGAGGTGCGCGGAGTGTAGGTGGGGTCTGCCTGTCAGCGGCTCAGCGCGTGCGCTCGCGAGTGAGAGAAGAATAAGAAGATCCCGGGTGGGCTTGCTGGGCTCGATTTGCTGCTGGGCCAGATTCTGGCCGCGCGGCCCTTTTCCATTGAGGAGTCCTTTTCTTTTTCTAAATTCATTTTCTGGTATGAATTTGATATGAATTCAAATCCTTTTGAATCCAAACTGCTTTGGGAAATTTTGCAGGGTTTTGTGGGTTCAAAAACAGTCATTTTAACTAAGTGGTTACTTTGCAAGGCTTGGTCAAGCTTGGGTTTCAAAATAAAAAGAGATTTGCTCTAGTTTGCAAATATTTGAAAAAGGATTTTGAAACTATTTCTAAATTTGGAATCTTGGGTTAAAAGCTTCACCTAATCTTTCCATCAATGGAGGCAAGCAAACAAGTACCTAATATTCAAATTTCAAAGGGTGATGGCCATTTGAGATAAATTGCCCACATGAAATCATAGCTCAAACTTCTGTCTCTAAATGATTTTTGAGAAAAACCCTAAATGGATGAATGATGCAAAGATGATATGAATGAGTTTTGAAACTATGATTTTTGGGATGTCACAAATCTAACCCCCTTAAGATGAATCTCGCCCTCGAGATTCGGGTTGACTAGCAAATAGGTGAGGGTGGTCTTTCCGAAGATCATCTTCTCTTTCCCATGTTGCTTCCTCTTCTGAGTGATGGTTCCATTGCACTTTACAAAACTTGATAGTCTTGGTCTTGGTAACTCTTTCTGTGGTCTCTAGAATCTTGACAGGCTTTTCCTCATAAGTGAGATCACTTTCTAGCTGAACTTCTTCCAAAGGTATGGTATCCTTCAAAGAAGACTCTTCCATTTCTGGGTGACATTTCTTAAGCCGACTCACATGAAATACGCTATGGACAGCTGACAGAGACTCTGGCAATTCAACTTCATATGCAACTTCTCCCTTGCGACTTAGAATCTTGAATGGTCCAACATATCTTGGTGCCAACTTTCCCTTGACTCCAAATCTTTTCACTCCACGAAGTGGTGATACTCTAAGATAAGCTCTATCCCCAACTTCGTAGGTGACATCTCTACGCTTAGAATTCGCGTAGCTTTTCTGTCGGGATTGTGCTATCTTCAATCTGTCCTTAACCAGTTTGACTTTCTCTTCGGCCTCTTTGATAAGATCAGGTCCAAATAAGCTTCTTTCTCCCACACCATTCCATAACAATGGGGTGGTACACTTCCTTCCGTAGAGTAACTCAAATGGTGCCATTCCAATACTAGATTGATGACTATTGTTGTAAGAGAACTCGGCGTAAGGCAAACTTTCATCCCAACTTGCTCCATAGTCTAGGGCACATGCCCTCAACATGTATTCAAGAATTTGGTTATTCCTTTCTGTTTGTCCATCAGTTTGAGGATGAAAAGCAGTACTGAATTCCAACTTGTTCCCAAAGATTCATGTAGCTGTCTCCAAAAGTGAGAAGTGAATTGGGTTCCTCTATCTGACACAATACTCTTTGGCACACCGTGAAGGCATACAATTCGGCTCATGTAGATTTTAGCTAACTTGGCACTTGTATAAGTTGTCTTCACGGGTATAAAATGAGCCACTTTAGTTAGGCGATCCACTACTACCCATATGGAATCATACCCTGACCTTGTCCTTGGTAATCCGGTAATGAAATCCATACCGATATTTCCCCACTTCCATTCAGGAATAGGCAGTGGTTGAAGAAAACCCGCTGGTTTCTGATGCTCCGCTTTTACCCTGCTACACACATCACACAAAGCAATATGCTCGGCGATGTCCCTTTTTAGATTGTTCCACCAAAATCTTTCTTTCATATCCATATACATCTTGGTGTTTCCCGGGTGAATAGAATACGGAGAGTTGTGACCTTCTTGTAAGATCAGTTTCCGCAACTCCGGGTCTTGTGGAACACATATACGTTTCCCGTGCCATAAAGTACCTTGTTCGTCTATATGGAAACTCTTATCTTTCCCTAGACTTATATTTTCCTTAATCTTTTCAATTTCCTTATCAGTCTTCTGAACTTCTCGGATCTTGTCCAATAGAGTGGGTTGAACATCTAAGGACATGAGATGTCTTTCTGGTACAATCTCTAATCTGAGTTCCTTGAATTGCTTACACAAGTCTTCTGGCAAATCACCTTTTGTAAGGCCATTTACAAACGTCTTACGACTTAGAGCGTCCGCTACTACATTTGCTTTACCGGGATGGTATTGCAAACATAAGTCGTAATCTTTGATAAGCTCTAGCCATCTTCTTTGTCTCATATTGATTTCCTTCTGGGTGAAGATATACTTCAAACTCTTATGATCGGTGAATACTTCACAACGTTTACCCAAAAGGTAATGTCTCCATGTTTTGAGTGCATGGACGACAGAGGCTAACTCCAAATCATGAGTAGGATAGTTTACTTCATGAGTTTTGAGTTGTCTCGAAGCATAGGCTACGACTTTACCATCTTGCATAAGTACGGCACCCAAACCTTGATGAGATGCATCACAATATACTTGGAAATCCTTTTCCAAATCTGGCAGACATAGAACTGGTGCTGTCACAAGTCTCTTCTTCAACTCTTGGAAGCTGACTTCGCAACCTTCAGTCCAAGCAAATTTCTTGTCCTTCTTTAGCAATTCTGTCATTGGCTTAGCAACCTTTGAGAAATTTTCAATGAACCTTCTGTAGTAACCTGCTAAGCCGAGGAAACTACGAACTTCCTTCACATTCTTGGGTGATTCCCCATCTGTCACAGCTGAAACTTTAGCAGGATCAACTGCCACACCATCCTTTGTCATAACATGACCAAGAAAACCAACTTTCTCTAACCAGAACTCACACTTGCTGAATTTGGCATAAAGTTTATGTTCCCTCAATTTCTCAAGTATCAAACGTAAGTGGCTTTCATGTTCTTCCTTGCTCTTGGAGTAGACTAAGATGTCATCGATGAAAACGACCACAAACTTGTCAAGGAATTCCATGAATACCTTATTCATCATATTCATGAAGTATGCTGGAGCGTTGGTTAAACCAAAAGGCATCACAGTGTACTCATACAATCCATACCTTGTGGTGAATGCTGTTTTTGGTATGTCTTGTTCTCTTATTTTGAGCTGAAAATAACCTGACCGGAGATCAATCTTCGAGAATACACATGCTCCTTCTAGCTGATCAAACAAGTCGTTGATTCTTGGTAAAGGATATTTGTTCTTGATGGTCACCTCGTTGAGTGAACGGTAGTCAATACACAATCTTTGTGTTCTATCCTTCTTTTCCACGAACAACACTGGGGCTCCCCAAGATGAAGAAGTTGGTTGAATAAACCCTTTCTGCAACTGTTCTCCTAGCTGTTTCTTGAGTTCTTTCAGTTCATCAACTGACATTTTGTACGGTCTCTTAGCTATTGGTCCAGAACCTGGTACCAAATCTATCAGAAACTCCACATCTCTATCTGGTGGCATTCCTGGTAATTCTTCCGAAAACACATCCGGATACTCACACACAATTGGCACACTGTCCATGCTAACCCCCTTAAGATAATTCAGCTTACTTCCTTTGGATTCAAAGTTTGACTTGAATTTTATTCTTTTTCCTTCTGGGGTTGTAAGTGCAACTGTACGATTAGCACAATCTAGTACTCCCTCGTACTTAGCCATCCAATCCATTCCTAGAATCACATCCAGTCCTTGGGAATTTAGGATTATTAGGTTCACTGGAAACTTATGTTTTCCAAATTCTAGGACTAAGTCGTGGCAACCTGAGTTTACTATCATTTCTCCACCCGGAGAACTTACTCTTATAGGACACCCAATGGTTTCTACCGGTAGTTCATTTCTTTCAACAAATGTCTTTGATATGAATGAATGAGATGCACCGGTATCAAAGAGTACAAATGCTGGAATTGAGTTGAGTCTGAACTTACCAGCAACGGCATCAGGCTCATCATAGACCTCCTCCACATTGATGTGGTTAACCTGTCCCTTCTGGAAAGGATTCGGCTTGTTAGGTCCTTCCACCTTCTTTTCGGGGCACTCATTTGCATAGTGCCCCATCTTCTTGCATTTGAAGCATTCAACCTGACTGATGTCCTTTTTAGCAGGCTGACTTCCACTTCCGCTACCATTTCCACTATAGTGGCTCTTATGTCCACCCTTGTGGTTCTTGTACTTGTCCTTGTCATGACCGCGGTGATGCTTGTTGTCATGACGGTTGTGATTGTGCTTGCTGAATTTCCCATGTTTATGGGATCCTGAGTTGCCACTGTCATCATAGTGAGATCGTTTGTGAGACGATCCCGAGCTGTGTTTGTCGGAGTGTTTCCTCTTCCTACTCTCGACTTGTTTCATTTTACTTTCCAAAATAGCAGCCTTGTCACACAAAGACTGATAAGTTGGAACATATGCCACAGACAACTGTAGGTTCAGCTCATCATTCAAACCTTCCAAGAACTTTTCCTTTCTTTTTGCATCTGTATCCACCTCATCCGGTGCATAGCGCGCCAGATTGTTGAACTCTTCTATGTATTCTGCCACGCTGCGGTGGCGCTGTTTCAGGTTGTGAAACTCTTTCTTTTTCAGACTCATCATTCCTGATGAGATATGAGCAGTGCAAAAGCCATCTTCAAAGATAGCCCAAGTCACCTCATCAATAGGAGTGGTGATTTGGAAGTTGTCCCACCATGTGGCGGCTGGTCCTTCCAACAGATGTGCTGCGAATCTGACTTTTTCAGCATCCGTGGAGCCCACCGTCACTAAGTCTTTGTTCACAGAACGTAGCCAGTCATTGGCTACCATGGGATCAGTTGTTCCCGAAAATTTTTCTGGCCTCAGACGCAGAAATCTGGTGAGCATATCAAAACCCGGAGGGTTGTTGTTGTTGTTGTTGTTGTTGTTATTGTTGTTGTTGTTGGGGTTGTTGTTGTTATTCTGGTTCTGGATGAATGTTGTCATCATTTGCATAAGCTGTGTTTGCGCATTCATCATTTGTTGCATTTCCGGGGTGATGTTGTTGGGGTTGGGGTTTGCGCGTCGGGGTGGCATCTGTGGTTTGTTCAAATAGATAAGAATGAGATACCCATAGATGTTTCATGCACAATACATCATAAGCAAACACATAACAAGCAACATAAGAATAAAAGTTCAACAACCACATAACAAGCTCATGAAGTAAAACACACAAGTGGCAAGCCATCCACATGTCGGATGGTCCAATAATAAGTTCACAATAACAAATATGAATATGAAAGGTAAACGAGTAGTCAAGTCTACTCATCAGCATCAATCTCCTCCTCGACGAAAGTAAGACCTGCGTTCTCCATCGCGGTCTTGTTCTCCTCAATCGTAGTGGTCAAGGAATCGACCTTGGCCTTGAGAGCCCTCTTCTGGGAGCGAAGCCTCTCAATAACCATCTGCTGCTCCTCAAGCTCGAAGTCCTTGGACTTCAGTTCCTCGGTCATGTCCCGGATTTTCTTGTTCCTATCCTGGACGCGTTTCTCCTGACTCTTGAACTTGCGGTCCTAGGCCTCGAACTTTGTCTCCATTTCCTTGATCATCTCATCCTGCTGCGCAAAAAGCTTGTCCTTCTCGCGAAGCTGCACCTGAAGCTCGTCATTACCTAGCATGACGTTCGTCCTGTCCGTATCTACGTGCCTGAGAAGAGTCTCTAAGTCCTGAAGATAGAGACGTATCGGCTCTGCAGTGCTCCTCGAGTCGTCCTCAAAGTCGATGGAATCTCCATCAACATCACGCCTTCCGAAGGCGTGGAAGTGAGTGCCCCTAACCTGTCGGGAGTGACGGCCTAACAGTCGTCCTATCAGGTCCTGCATGACTACCTCCATGCCTCTCTCCCTGTCGTCGTGCATCAGCTTGAAGACGATGGCCTCCGTAGTAGGCTCAGTCTGGCGTCCGGGCTGGTTCACCTTGAAGCCCCAGAGGTCCTTCCTCTCGAACTTGGTGAGTGGGTACACCGTGATGGTGGGAAGAGGGAGATCGAGCAGAGTGGTAAGTTCAACGATACGGGGTCCGAAACGAGTAACCTGGAACTCCTCAATAGTGCTGACGGCAATAGGCATCTATTTATAAAATTGAAAAGTTAGAACAACACTATTAATATGAATACAAAACAACCATCTCATACTTAACCATGGAACACAAATTTCACACAAGTCATGCAAACACAAATCCATTACATCAAACAAGGTCCAACTTATTTAAGGTATCATTTTGGAAAATACGGTGATAGATGGTGGTCCAACTAACGAAGTGCCCTTACAATCCAATCTCACGGGATCTATTAGCAAACACAATGTTTCTAGAGGCAATCCACCAATCTTGCTCTCTTGACTCTATCACTAAGTCTATAACATCTCCCCTTATCTCTTGGTTGGTGGCTTCCAACTCTTGAGTAAGCTCCTTCTCTTTCTCTAAGTCCTTTTGGAGGTTGAGCATTCTGCACTTGACTCTAGCACTTAGTTCTTTGATAGTCCTCCAAGCTGCATCCCTGGCTGACTCAAAGAATGTGGTGTGCATTGTAGTGTTGGTGTACATGCAGAATCCCCTTTCTTTGTGGTTGTCTTCCTTGTTTTTGTACAAGTGAAGTTGCACCCACCAATACTCCACTCCTTCATCCATCACTGGAAAGCCCTTGTACACAGCTGCACCATGTGCATCCATTGCCACCATGAGGTCCTTGAGAATATTGGGAAACTCAGTTTCGCACTCCAAGGTCATGGTCATGAGTGGTCCTTTTTTCACGGCTTCGTTAATGGAGTTCATCTACAAAGGAAGTTGAAAAAGATTAGATAAGTTTTACGAGAAGAATAGACAAGTGTAGAAGTAGTTGAAATCTTTTCCTTAGTGATTTTCCAATCCTAGGGTCATAATCCTACAGGCAACACAGTGCTCTGATACCATCTGTTAGACCCCTCCTTTATAAAGGAAAGGATCCCTGTGATTGCAATGCTAGTCCCTGGATCAATGCTAGCATCCACAGTTTAAGATGAAGTACACAGATACAAAGGTCGTTTATTACATTCATTCCAGAGATAAAACATAGTCTTTTACAACTCATGGCCATAGGCCTAATACAAGAGTTTTATGGAACAAGTAAATAAACATAAGTCTTCATCTTCATGTGCCACAGGCAAGCATGTTGAGTGTCGACTCATGACTCCTACTCATCATCGGAGTAACCTGCAACATCACAAGTTACAGCCACAGAGGGTCAATACTTTGGAATAGTATTGGCAAGTGATACCTTAGTAATTTTTTTTAGGTGTTCTAAAATACTATATGCATTTTGGCTAAGTGTAGCTTGGCTTGCTTTGCTTGAAAATAGGTTTTACCTATTAGTTGAAATCACTAAGTTTTTCTTTGTCCAAAACATTCCCAAGGAACCACCAATAGACATTGAGGTCCTTCACCCTTGTTCACCCACAAATTTTACTTAGAAGTTGGAGTGATGAGATTCTTGTAGCTTCCATTTCTTGATGCTCAAATTGTCCATTGCCTTGGACTAGGCTAAGTACTTAGGTTTTCCATCTGCAGAGGTTGTGCACTTTCCCCACCAGACTTGGTTTCCCAAGACAGGACCTTTCAGAAGCCTTTCCTTAGTCAAATGGACGCGTTCCAACCTATCATCCCATCTACCACCAACTGTCCAAAAGACTAAGTTCTAGCAACCTATATGATCATGGCAGAGCCCATATTGCCAAGTGGTTGCACTGTAAGCTTTCTCAACACTTGGCCTCCAAATCCCTTTGTGCCTGGGTGGCTTACCACAAGTGAGATACACAACCCAAGTCCATGGCCTTGTGTAACCACTAAACATAACCCATACTTTCCATTCCACCCAGGAGGTTCATTTGACTTAGTGGTTTTATTAGAAAAATATAAGCCTCTTGACTTAGAAATATTTTCTTTATAGTAAGTGTAGTTTTTCACCAACCCTTGTTTTGCTATAAGCTAGGCTAAGCAAAGTATGGCAACTTATCTTAGGGATAATTCCTTAGAAATTCTACTAGACTACATAGGATTTCCCATCTTTTGCATTAGACAAAATAACATGCAATACTATAACAAAATATCTAATGCCAGTTCAAAACATAGGACAAATTTATTCATGTAAATATCACTTGCCTTGGTAGTGGGGAGAGTAGCACTCTTCACAATCACAATCACTAGCAAAATCTACACAAGAAATTAAGGCATACAATTACTCACAATTATATACAACCAAAAATAATATGAATGCATGCATGCAAGAATTTACTAAGTGGTGATTTTTGAAAATTCTACCAAGTATGCTCATGTCTACAGAAACTTAACATGTCACAAGTTTGCCAACTAAACTTATTTGGCCCCAATATAATTTACCAAAATAAATCTATATCTAAAATAGCCTTAAACTTGTTCTACAAATAAAATCATTTTAACTGTTACTATATGCTAAATAAATTGGATATTCAGAAAGGTCTTGTTTCACTGAATCCAACGGTATAAAGTTTGCAAAAATCTAACGTGGCAATCAAAAGTTATGAGCATTTGAATTTGGATCAAATTTATGGTTTTTAAATCTATTTTCAGATCTAACCTAGCCACGCGTCATGTTCTTATTCGCCCATACCGTTTCGCACTGGATCGAGCTCCACAGCCGTAGGATCTAAATGAAATCTGGCGGCTCAGATCGCGTACCGCTTCGGGTTAAGTGGATCTATCCTAGCGCTACGATACAGATCTAACGGCTGCTATTGTCCTGGCCAAGAACTGGCGGCGGAGCGGTGGCTACCGGCGGCGGAACTGTCGGTCGACGACGGAGGCGGCACTACAGGGGGTAAGTGAGAACGAGGAGTAGCTCACCAGGCTCAGGGGATCACGGCGAAGCTCGTCGTACTCGCGGTTGGTCAAGGGGCGCTCGGGCACGGTTGCGATTGCTCGCCGGAGTGGAGGACGGCGTCTGTGTGTCGGGTGGTCGTTGTGGACGTCGCTGTGAACCACCCCAAGGCAAGACGAGGACACGGTTAGATTCACAGAGTCAAGGCAGAGTTGTTTGCTTGAACTAGAAGACGCGGGGCGGTCGGGGCTTACCACTAGAGCTCGCCGGAGTTCGTACAGAAGACGGTGGCGGCCAGTCGATGATGCTGCCGGAGCTACGGTTCATGCGAGGGTAAACGAAATGTGTTAAAAGAAGCGCAGAGGCTTACTGAACTAGTTTGCAAGAACGAGAGGCAGAGGGAAGCTCAGAACTTACTGGAATTTGCCGGCGCAGTCGTCGGAGACGGCGGGTTTACAGAGGGTAATGCTCGCAGCCTGGTGGCGCTCTGGGTTCGGGGTTTGAGGGAGAAGAGAGAGGGGGCAGAGGGGGTTTATATAGCCAGGTCGTGAGCGAGAATCACTCGGCCAATAAATCGAATTGACGCCGCGAATTAAACACAGAAACGCCCGCGTTGATTTGGGGATGAACGGGTCGTGCGGGTGGAGACGACGCTGACGTGGAGAAGGCCCGCTTGGCAGCGAGGTGCGCGGAGTGTAGGTGGGGTCTGCCTGTCAGCGGCTCAGCGCGTGCGCTCGCGCGTGAGAGAAGAATAAGAAGATCCCGGGTGGGCTTGCTGGGCTCGATTTGCTGCTGGGCCAGATTCTGGCCGCGCGGCCCTTTTCCATTGAGGAGTCCTTTTCTTTTTCTAAATTCATTTTCTGGTATGAATTTGATATGAATTCAAATCCTTTTGAATCCAAACTGCTTTGGGAAATTTTGCAGGGTTTTGTGGGTTCAAAAACAATCATTTTAACTAAGTGGTTACTTTGCAAGGCTTGGTCAAGCTTGGGTTTCAAAATAAACAGAGATTTGCTCTAGTTTGCAAATATTTGAAAAAGGATTTTGAAACTATTTCTAAATTTGGAATCTTGGGTTAAAAGCTTCACCTAATCTTTCCATCAATGGAGGCAAGCAAACAAGTACCTAATATTCAAATTTCAAAGGGTGATGGCCATTTGAGATAAATTGCCCACATGAAATCATAGCTCAAACTTCTGTCTCTAAATGATTTTTGAGAAAAACCCTAAATGGATGAATGATGCAAAGATGATATGAATGAGTTTTGAAACTATGATTTTTGGGATGTCACAGTTGTGGTTATAAAAAATGAAATTGATCCATGTATATACCACTGTAACTCTGCTATGTAGAATGGATTTCTATGATAAGTTTGGAATTGGTGATAGTGGCATTTGTCAAATGAAATATTGTCTGAATTTTACTTGCTGTCACTTATTAGATTGGTGATTCTATGGCTATGATCTAGATTAAGTTGTATCTAATGATTATGTGTGAAATGCTTCAGTACTAAAGCATTATAGTTAGCTATCTTTTTAAATGTTTCTGATGAGCCCTGATGATAACTTTTTTAGATAAATATAAATGATTCCTAATTTTTTATTTTAGGAAAATGATTGATAATCTCTTTGAGGAGATTTGGCTATGAATCCTAGATGCATGGATTACTTACTTAAGATGAATTTTTGTTACACCTTAAATTTAATGGTACACAAAATTCTGTCTGGTACTAAGTTTTTCCCAAACTGTACCTTGAATTGGCTTTGTATTGGTAAGACTTGAAAAACTCCATCAAGAATAGTGTTACTCTTGTTGTATTTATATTGCCTTGTGATGTTGGTGTGAGACCAATCTAAAGTAAGAACAGATGTTTTTTACTTACTGCCTATTTTCTCATGTGTTCCATGATATATATACCATGCCCTTGCATAAATTCAGCTATGTGTAAGCATGATCAAGTATTAAATCAAAGTATTTGAGATATACCCAGGTTCTAGGGTAGACTATGGTAGCCTTGTGGCCTTATCCTAGAGTTGTCTGCTACTCTTGTGCTTGTGGTTGCTGTCTTGTGAATCTACTGTCCCTACTTGATCTTGTTCTACACTTCCTAGAACTGGTTCTACTCCTCCTTGGTGTTGTCATGCACCTTCTGATGTTGTTTCTCTAGGCTCCTTGGTGCCCTTGTTGTCCACCTATTTCACCACTCCATTAGGTGACCATCTTGGATGGTTTCTTGATGGATTTTTTGGTGGATGGTTTGATATGGTGGAAATATGGCAAGTATTGGTGATGGTTATTTGTGTGTTCTTGAGATGGGAGAATGGCTGTGACTGTGAAGTGGTGACAGGAGCTTGCTTTGATGTGTGCGAGTGTGGTTTTGTTTCTCCTTCTCTCTCACTACTGGTCGACAGTAGACTGCATGCAGTTAGGTGTGTGAGCTGCTTCACTATTCTCTCTTCCTTTGGATTAGATCAAGTGTATTTTTATTCACCGCCCCGTCACTTTACTATTTACTTATCTTGTGAAACTTTCCCCTTTACTTGGCTTATAATGTTGTTCTGAAGCCCTTTGATTAAAAAAACAGATATTTCACATTGGTGAAACTTGCCCCTTTTTATTACTCAATGAGGTAAAATTAATAGTGCATTTCACTGTTCAAAACTAAGAGTAAAACAAACAAAAACTAATATTTTTGATTACTTATTTTCTTTGTTTTGAAGGTACAGAAGCTTTGATGATCAACATAATTATATTAGGAATAGGTAGATAGTTTAGGTTTCTTTATTTAGTTTCTTTATAATCTTTCATTTATTCACTTTGTAAAGGATCAATGTAATAATATTCTCTATTCAATAAAGTTTCTTATTCTTTGAGAATTGTTTTGTAATGTATTTGTTTGATATATATTTGTACTTGTATTGTTGTAATAAAATAAAGGAAAGAATCAAGAAATACTTTCTTATTTTAATTATTCTTTTTGTATTCTTTTCAATTGTGATTATTGTTTATAAAATTATTTATTCAAACAATATTAACTAAATCATTTTGGAAAACAATTAAATACTAATTACTTCTAATTTTTAAATCTATTCCAAATGATTCAATTTTAAACTTAAACTCAAATTGTTCACCAAAATTCTTTTAAATTCCTAAAGATCATGTCAAAATTTATAGCAATCACTATAAAGAGCTAAACTTATCTCCAAATAGTGAAAGAAACTCTGATCTCTCTAGGATTTTGTTTGGCGAAAAATTTACCCCAATTTACAGATGAATGCATGCAAATGCAAAAATTCCTATTGCTAACCTTTGTTGGTTCCCAAATTCTGGGATGTTATGTCGCCTCGCACCACCATCCCTTTTATGCCAAGGCCGGCAGCGGCTCATTGCCCCACAAGGAGGGCTTCATATTCCGCCATGTTGTTGGAGATTTTTTCTTCATCCTTGAAATCAAATTGTACCATGTACTTGAGTTCTCCCCGGAAGGGGACACGATGACAACTTCCGCTCCGGCTCCATGGTAGCCAAAGGAGCCCTCAAAGTACATGACCCACCTCCCTTGGTCTTCATTCCCCGAGAGGCTGGAATGTTCTTCCACTTCCTCGCAGGGCGTAGGTGTACACTTGTTGATGAACCCAACAAGTGCTTTGATTTGATAGCCCAGGTGAGGGAAAAGTGGAAGAAAGAGTTCAGTTTCCCACTCTGAGATTCAACTCGTCACTTCCTAGTTATGCAGCTCACTCTCTAGCCCATAGTCACTGACGATAGTGATGTCTTAGGCCTGGAAGTAGTGTTGTAGCTTCCGGGAAGCGATTAGGACTCCGAGTAGCATCTTATGGGCTAGGGGATACCTTTCCCGGGCATCTGATACGTCCAAAACGTATCTACTTTTCCGAACACTTTTGCTATTGTTTCTCCTCTAAACTTGTGTGATTTGGATACAACTAACAAGGACTAACGCTGTTTTCAGCAGAATTACCTTGGTGTCTAGTTTTTGTGCAGAAAATAAACTATCAGTAAAATATGCCAAAAATCCTATTTCACCAGAAGACTCACGGAGCCAGAGTACGAGACGGAGGGGAGGCCTGAGGGGCCCACACCCCCTGCCTTGCGGGTGGGCCCAGGCCGCGCCTGGAGGGGGTGTGGCTGCCCCAAGCATCCCCTCGGCCTTCCTCTTCGCCTATAAGATGCATCTTGACCTAAAAACCGTGGGGGGTTTGACGTTTTTCAAGAAAGAGTTCCTCTGCGTGGCCACCACCAGAAACCGCGATTGTGAACCAGAAACTCCGTTCTCGCACCTTGCCAGGACGGGGTATTTGGAGAGGATCATCGCCATCGTCATCACCAACGCTTCTCCATTAACCATCCATGTTTCCCTCATCCATGAGTGAGTAATCCCCCGTTGTAGTCTATGGGGATGGTAGGGATTGGATGAGTTCTATCATGTAATCGAATAATATTATTAGGGCATGGTGCCTAGAATCTCTATTAGTGCTATTTGACTTTGTTGCAACTTGTTGTGCTTAATGCTTGTCACTAGGGCCCGAGTTCCATGATCTCAGATCTGAACTTATTATTGAATCATTATGATAGTATTGTTTGTGATCTTATCTGCAAGTTGTGTACACATATCATTGTCCGGATCCAAAGGCCCCGAACTGACAGAAATTGGGACAGCCTGAGGGGATGGCTGTGATGTGAGGATCACGTGTGTTCACGGAGTGTTAATGCTTTACTCTGGTGCTCTATTAAAAGGAGCACCTTAATTGTCAGTAGTTCCCTTGAGGACCCGCTGCAACGGGCTGGCAGGACAAAAGATGTTGTGCAAGTTCTCATTGCGAGAACGCATGACTATATATGGAGCACATGCCTATGATTGTTTGGTACTTGGATGCTTATCTTATTTATCTTCAATTGCCCTAGATCTTGAATTTACATGTTTAGACTCGTCAATGCAACGCCCGTCCATCCATACCTATGCCTACCGCGCTCATATCCTACTATTTGCTACTACGGTTACTATTGATCTTGTTTTACTACTGCTGTTACTTTTCTTTTGCTACTACAAAACTGTTGCTACTAATAAACTTCTGTGAGCAAGAACTATTTCCAGGTGCAGCTGAATTGACAACTCAGTTGTTAAGGCTTGCAAGTATTCTTTGGCTCCCCTTGTGTCGAATCAATAAATTGGGTAATACTACCCTCGAAGACTGTTGTGATCCCCTATACTTGTGGGTCATCAAGACTATTTTCTGACACCGTTGCCGGGGAGCATAGCTTTATTTGTAAGGTCAGTTGGACCTATTATTTTTGACTGCTACTCCTTTTATCATGGGGAAGTGTCGTGATGGAAAGTTCCCTATTTTACCATCCACTACAATAAGAGGTACAGTCCTAAACATCTCTGTTGCTCTTGATTCACCGTCTATTATAAGTAAGCTTGTTATACCACCACCACATACTCATGCTACACACACTGCTACTACTGCTGAATCTGAAACTGCTTCTGATACTCATGATGTTACTTCTATTGTCCTTGATGCGAGTGGTTCATTAGGTCCTTTCCTAGATGCTACTATGGCTAGTCTAGGAAATATTGAAACTCCTAGAGAAGACACTGTTACACATGTTAGCTCACCTGTGTATAGATAGAGATACTATATTAATGATGGTTACATTGAGTTTACTGATGAATTTATTGAAGAGTGCCAAAACACACATGGTGCTAGTGCTATTAAGAATCTCCTTGAGAGACGTACCATTATTCCTAAACTGTCCTCTGATCCTAAGTTTGCCACCTCTCCCATAGATATTAAAGATAAAGATTATGATTTCTCTCTTGATTTATCCTATTTAGACATTGTTGAGAAAGAATATCTTTTTGTGGGACTGAAAATGAGAGTGCTTAGGCACATATGAATGAGCTTTCCACTATGAGTGCCTTATTCCCTGATGATTTTAAGATGCGCAAGTACTTTGTTACAAAGATCTTCCCTTTTCCACTAAAAGGAGAAGCTAAATCTTGGTTTAATAGATTACCTCCTGGTTCCATTGATAGCCCTGATTGCTTGATTGCTTCTTTCTTCCAGAAATATTTTCCTCCCAGTGCTAGACATGCTGCTTTGCAGAGACTTTTTGATTTTAAACAGGGAGAAGAAGAGAAATTGCATGAGTCATGGACAAGGTTTTGTGCCTTGATTCATGCACATCCTGGATGTCCATTACCTAAAAATGAGCTACTTGATATTTATTATAATGGACTAACTAATGATTCTAGGACATACCTTGATAGTTTTGCTGATTGTGTTTTCAGGAAAAGAACTACTATAGATGCTAAAGAATTAATGGCTAAAATAAGCAAGAATTATGATGATTGGACTTCAACTGAGCTAAATACACCTGAGCTTACTACTCCTGACCCAGATGTGCCTGAACCAGTTCCAATACCATCACCAAAGAAGAGGGGAGTTATTGCATTAAATGATGAAATGATGAAGGAGGCTAAGAAATGTCTAAAGGAGAAAGGTATTAGAGCTGGAGATGTGAAGAATCTACCTCCTATAGAAGAATTATGCCAGCCAATTCCCCACTCATCTACTATTGAGGTACACTCTCTCCACTTTGAAGATGGTGATATCCCCTATGGTAAGCCTCCTGATCAATTGTAACACTACGGTTCTGAAAAGACCGTAGCTTCTATGTGACATGCCAATCCGTGGATCCTTTCATTGGCCCACAATAGAATAAAGATGAATAACATAGCAAAATATCCGTGCATCATAATTAACGAAGATCCAGAGTATCATTATTACAATAAGGGCTTAGCTCAAGGCTAGCTCAGCTTATTCAAGTAGCAACATAAATAGAATAAATCCTCCATTCTTCAAATTTCCCTCAAGTGAACAAGTGCCGAGTGGAGTACCGTGGCCTAAATCGATCACTCAGAATCTGAATATCCCGCAACATGAAAACGTAGCAGCCCCGAAGGGTCAATACATGGAATGTATGGAAAGTAGAGATAACATCTACATGCATATTTGGCAAGTGGAGCCGTGGCTATCTTGCATTTGCGAATACCTTTGTCCTACTTTCGTAAACAGTTTTTGATTTTCTTTGAAAAGATCCCAATTAAGTTAACCCATCAACACTAAAGCAATAGGAAATTAGAATGAGCGAGAAACATGTCATGAAATCAATATCAAGCAACTCAAATGTCCATAACCGGGGACACGGCTAATCGATTAGTTTATACACCCTGCAGGGGTTAGTACACTTTACCCATGTGACTTGGCAGCCTAGCTCGTACCACCACTCTCATATTGGGTGATGATAGGGAGAAGTCCAAGAAGGGACCGTTCGGGAAGTAGCTCCCCAAACCCGACACGCACCGATCCAATCTACCAAAATTCTACATCTCTGGATACGTGCGTTCAAGTTACCACAACCTACTGAGTCCAACCAACCGACCATTCCATTATTGGCACATGGTTATACACGTAAGCTACAAAATAAAGAAGCCAATCATTTTCTCTTGATACCTGGGTGCCTTTCCGCAATGATACCACCAAAAATTATCAATCTCATCACACCCAGGAGATTCATTGATTAAGTTGTTTTAAGTTTTCGCAAACCAACACATTTAGAAACAACTTTCAGTGATGTAACCCAGCCCTCGTTCATTATAGCATGACTAAGCACATCTACCAACGGTGGCTCATCTACAGGAAAGCCCTACCACATAATAGGACATACCATAGCGATAGTAATATCCTACACATGCATCTACAAAATACATGACAATGCTTTGAAAATAGTAGGACAACATCATGAACAAAGAAGCAACTACTTGCCTTGGCTGTAGCGGTCGAACGAACAATCCTCACATGAGCAAGCGCTGCACTCGTCACAATCTACACGATACAATTGCAATCACATAAACAAACCAAACACAATCATATACAAACATGACAATGCAAGATGCATCCATGACAAGTTGAACAATGCTACAGTAGCTTTATATAATCTTATTTAGTATACCTACTGTATGTATGCATGGAAAACATTTTAAGTGCATAGAAAACAAAGCATGCAATTTTGAATGACCAATAATTGAGCTATAACCCAATTATTTATCCGCTGCTATTGAACTGTTTGGAAAATCTTGGAAAAATATCCACTATGTAGGCAACCTAAAATAGAACCAGCACCAACTGGAATCACTCAAAAAGGATTTATATAATTCCCCAGGTAATTAAACTACTCTAGTAAGCCTTTTCATAGATTCTGCAAATTCCAGTATTGTAAGTCTATCTTTTTAATTCACTAAAAGATACCTCTTGTTCTACTGATTCCAGGGACATCTTATTTGCAATTTTCGGAGTTGTAGAACTTTTACTATGAATTTAATACTCTAAAAAGGACATTGAACTATTTAATTAATCGAGACAAATCCTTGCTGCAAGAATATGAAACAACTGTACATCAATATTCTATGAAACACTGAATCCATACATATTTTATTTTCAAATTTTGGCCTAGTAGATTATTTTCTATCGATTTTACAAGATCTATCTAATTTCTACCAAAAATAAATCGAATTAAAACCTCAGTCAATCTTTGACTGGCTTGACCACGCTGACGTGACGCTGACTAGTCAGCGGCCAGCCGAGCCAGTCAATGGTACCTTTGGATCCAGATCAAACGGAAGGGGAGGGAGCGGCGTGCTCACCGGTGGTCACTGGCGGCGGGGTGGCTCGAGGACGGCGGCGGAGGCGCTCGGGCGGTCTCCGGCGGCGGCGGTTGGTGCGACGGCGTGCGGGGCAAGGCGGCGGTGCTCGTGGGGATGGCGACGGCGGCTGGCGCGTCCGCGCGCGGCGGCGGCGGTCAGCGGCGGTGGCGCGCGTCGGCGTGCTCGCGGGCGGCGTCAGGGGCCTGCAGCGAGGAGGGGGAAAGGGGCCAGGGCGTCGCGGTGAGAGCTCCCAGAGGGAGAGCGGGGCGAGAGGAGGTCGACCGCGACGGCGGCGGCTCTTACCGCGGCAATGGCGGCGGCGGCAGCAGGCGACTCCAGCAAGCAATTGCTCAGCGTAGGCGGTGGTTTAGGTTGCGATTTTTGGGGGGTTTTGTAGAGGGGAAACTAGGGGTTCATATGGTCGTTGGGGGAAGCCGAAATCCAAACAAAATCGACGGAAAAATTTCTCGTGTTCGACAGGGTTTCCGCGTCTTCGTTGCTAGGAAGGAGACGGGGCGGGGCCCACGTGGCGGTGACTGGCGGGCGGCTGACGGGCGGGGCCCGCTCGTCAGCGGCTGGCAAGCGGCGGCGGCGCCTAGTATCTGCCGTGCGCGCGCGTGCTGCTGCTACTGCTGCTGTGGGGCGCTGGCAGGCCCTGGCTAGGCTGCTGCTGCTGGCAGGCCCTGGCCGGCGCTGTTTCCCCCCTTTTTTATTTTTCTTTTTCTTTTTCCTGAACATTTCGTAACTGAATTTTCTGTGTCTGAACTGTCTATAAACAAGCTGAAAATTCAGATTGTCATAGAATTTGCTGTAAAGCTCCGGTTTAGGCGATTCAAAGTGCTACGGGTTCGTGACAGAACCCTCTACGTACCTGTTTTAACAAAAGCATGGTAGAAACCGAGCAGTCAAGTGTAGGTGTCAAAATGCAATTGCAAGTGAGTTGTTTTTCCAAAACCTTTTCAAAATGAATTTTTGCAACGATGTTCATGATGCAATGACATGTATGCTATGCAGTACCAAATCTAAAATTTGGGATGTGAAAAGGCTAACCCCCTTAAGATGAATCTGGTCCTCGAGATTCGGCGTGGCTAGCAAGTAGGTGTGGGTGGTCCTCTCGGATGTCATCCTCACGCTCCTAAGTGGATTCCTCTTTGGTGTGGTGGCTCCATTGCACCTTGCAAAACCTGATCGTCTTGGTACGGGTAATCCTCTCCGCTGTCTCCAGTATATTGACCGGCTTCTCCTCGTAGGTCAAGTTACTCTCAAGGTGAACCTCCTCTAGTGGCATCGTGTCTCTCAATGGTGTATCCACCATCTCCGGATGGCACTTCTTCAGCTAGGACACGTGGAACACATTGTGGACAGCGGACAGAGCCTCTGGCAACTCCAACTGATATGCAACCTCTCCTTTGCGTGCCAAGACCCGGTATGGTCCTATAAACCGAGGTGCCAGCTTACCCTTGATTCCAAACCTCTTAATTCCACGCAGTGGCGACACTCTGAGGTATGCTCTATCACCTATCTCATACACCACTTCCTTGCGCTTGGCATCAGCGTAGCTCTTCTGCCTCGACTGTGCTACCTTCAGCCTGTCCGTAATCAAAGCGACCTTCTCCTCGGCGTCCTTGATCAAATCAGGTCCAAATAGCTGACGCTCTCCTACTCCATCCCATAGCAATGGTGTCCGGCATCTTTTCCCATATAGCACATCAAACAGCGACGTCTTGAGGCTGGTTTGGTAGCTATTGTTGTAGGAAAACTCGGCATATGGAAAATTATCATCCCAACTAGAACCATGAGCCAAAGAGCAAGCTCTCAACATATCCTCCAAAATCTGATTTACCCTCTCGATTTGTCCATCAGTCTGCGGGTGGAACGCTGTGCTAAACTCCAACCTAGTTCCCAATGACTCGTGTAGCTGGCGCCAAAAGTGCGATGTAAATTGGGTGCCTCTATCTGATACAATGCTCTTGGGAACTCCATGTAGGCACACAATCTTGTCCATATAAATCTTGGCCAACCTTGCACTCGTGTAGGTTGTCTTCACTCGTATAAAGTGGGATACCTTGGTCAAATGGTCAACCACTACCCAAATAGAGTCGTAACACGACCTGGTCCTGGGCAATCCTGTGATAAAATCCATTCCCACTCTATCCCACTTCCAATCCAGCACGGGCAATGGTTGTAGCAATCCTGCTGGCTTCTAGTGTTCTGCCTTCACTCGGCTGCATACATCACATAGGGCTATATGCTTGGCGATGTCTCCCTTCATGTTGTTCCACCAAAATCTGTCCTTTAGATCCATATACATCTTTGTATTGCCCGGATGTATGGAGTATGGCGAGTCATGAGCTTGCTGCAAAATTAGCTTCCTTATTTCCGGGTCGTTGGGCACACACAAACGATCTCCATACCACAAGGTTCCTTGCTCATCCTCGCGAATTTCTTTTTTCTCGATTCTCCTTCATCTTTTCCTTTATCTCCTCTATCTCCTTGTCTCCTACTTGAGCCTTCCTGATCACGTCCTATAGCGTTGGTTGGACTTCCATTGCTGCCAAATATCCTTCTGACACTACCTCCAGTCTAAGCTCCTTGAATTTCCTACACAAATCCTCGGGCAATTCCCCAACAGTCAATCCATTGGCATAGACCTTCCGGCTTAGAGCATCTGCTACTACATTGGCTTTTCCTAGGTGGTATTGCAAATTCATATCATAATCCTTGATAAGCTCCAACCATCTCCTTTGCCTCATGTTCAGTTCCTTCTGTGTAAATATGTACTTCAGGCTCTTGTGGTCGGTGTACACATCGAAGTGTTTTCCCATTATGCAGTGCATCCATACCTTGAGCGCATGCACAACCGATGCTAATTCCAAGTCATGCGTGGGGTAATTCCTCTCATGGTGTTTAAGTTTCCATGAGGCATATGACACCACTCTCCCATCTTACATCAGCACACTTCCAAGCCCCTATAGAGAAGAATCATAGTACACTTGGAAATCCTTCTGAAGATCAGGTAAACACAGAACATGTGCGGTCACTAGTCGATGCTTCAGTTCCTGAAAGCTGGCTTCACACACATCTGTCCACTCAAACTTCTTCTTCTTCAGCAATTCCGTCATCGGCTTAGCAATCTTAGAAAAATTCTCTATGAACGTCCTATAATATCCAACAAGTCCCAAAAAGCTCCGAATATCGCCCACATTCTTGGGAGCTTCCCACTCAGTTACTGCCGTCACTTTGCTTGGATCAACAGCGACTCCCTCTCCTGACACCACGTGTCCAAGAAACCAATAGTGTTAAGCCAGAATTCACACTTGCTGAATTTGGCATATAGATTATGTTCCCTCAGCTTCTCCATAATCACTCGCAGATGTCTCTCATGCTCAGCATCGTCCTTGGAATATATCAGTATGTAATCGAAAACACACAACCACAAACTTGTCCAAGTACTCCATAAACACCTTGTTCATCATGGTCATGAAATATGCCGGAGCATTCGTTAGTCCAAAAGACATAACCGTATACTCATATAAACCATACCTAGTGGTGAAAGCAGTTTTTGGTATGTCCTCCTCCCGGATCTTCAATTGGAAATAGCCCGATCGCAGATCAATTTTGCTAAACACCTTTGCTCCTTCCAGTTGATCAAACAAATCATTTATGTTTGGCAGGGGGTATTTTTTCTTGATGGTCACCTCATTGAGCGAGCGATAGTCCACCACTAACCTCTTGCTGCTATCCTTCTTCTCCACAAATAGAATAGGTGCACCCCATGACGAAGAACTAGGCTGAATAAATCTCTTGTCCAACTGCTCCTTTAGCTGTTTCTTTAATTCCTTTAGCTCATCCACATCCATATTATATGGTCTATTTGATATAGGTCATGTTCCCAGCATCAGATCGATGAGAAACTCCACATTGCTGTTAGGTGGCATCCCTGGCAGCTCCTCCGAAAACACATCGGGGTACTCCTGAAGGGTTTCGCAGCATAGTAAATCAAAAAATTTCTACGGATGCGAACGGGGAAGCCAAGATCTAATCTAGGAGATGCAAACAACGAGGGGGAATAGATGAGATCTTCATACCCTTTAAGAAATCGCACAGCGGAACGTTCAACGGAACGTGGTTGATGTAGTCGTACTAGCCTTCTCCTCCTCGCGATCTGATCCGATCCAACGCCGCAAGTGGCGACGCTTCCGAGAGATGCACACGTACGGAACCTCGACGTCTCCTCCTTCCTCGGTCCAACAAGTGGGGTGGAGAGATAGATTGGATCTACAACACGACGGCGTGGTGCAAAGGTGGAGAGTTTCTGCGGCAGGGCTTCTCCTACGCGTAGTCGGGAGAGAGAGAGAGAGAGAGAGAGAGAGAGAGAGAGAGAGAGAGAGAGAGAGAGAGAGAGAGAGAGAGAGGAGGGCAGCAACTAGGCGGCTAGGGTTTGAGGAGGCGTGGGGGGAGGGTGCGCCCCTGCCCTCTTTATATAGAGGGATGTGCGGCTGCCCTTGCCCCTCCTCCAAACCCTAGGGCCGGCGGCCACATGGGGTGGAGTGGGGGGCAAGTCCCCCCCCCCTTCTAGAAGCTCTCCCAAGGGTTTCCCCTAGGGCTTGGCCGGCTGGGCCTATGGGGCCTTGTGCCCCTGGCCCAATGCGGCCAGGGCACTCCCTCGTAGGCCCACGCCCACTCCCGACAAGTGGGGCCACGTTGGTCCCACTCCGGAAGCTTCTAGAACCTTCCGGTACAATACCGAACAATCCGAAACAATTCCGAAATCCAAAAACTGCTTTCCCTTATATGAATCTTATTCTCCGGACCATTCCGGAACCTCTCATGACATCCTGGATCTCATCCGAGACTCCGAACAAAAACTCATAACCAATTATCCAATCTATCCTAGCGTCGAGACAGGTTAATTGTGTGACCCTACGGGTTCGAGAATATGCAGACATATTCATCGATGATCATATCGGATGAACCACGATGCCAGGATTCAATTAATCCCATATCTATATTCCCTTCGTCTCGCGATGTTTTACTTGCCCGAGATTCGATCGTTGGTATCGGCATACCTAGTTCAATCTCGTTCACAGCAAGTACTTTACTTGTTCCGTAATCCGATATCACTTTGTGATTAACTCCTTAACCACGTGCTTGCAAGAGGTGTTGATATCGATTACCGAGTGGGCCCGAAGTATATCTCTCCGACTTGGGAGGGACAAATCCCATCTCGATACATACAACCCAACATGTACTTTCCAATTACCTGAGAGACACCTTTATGATCACCCTCTCATAGGATGACGTTTGATGACCTCAAAGCTTTCTTCTGATACTAGGGAGTTGCATTATCTCATGGTCTAAGGAATACAATATTTGACATAAGAAAAAGCTTCGCAAAGATGAACATGATGACACGATCTAATTGCTCTGCTTGACTTGGGTCTGTCCATCATATCATTCTCCCAATGACATGATCTCATTATTAATCGACAACTCATGTCTATGGTTAGGAAACCTTAACCATCATTAATCAATGAGCTAGTACATAGATGCGTACTAGGGACATGGTGTTGTTCATAAACCACACAAGTATCAAAGTTTCCGCTTAATACAATTCTAGCATGAATATAAACTTTATCATGAACAAGAATTATAATAATAACATATTTATTATTGCCTCTAGGGCATAATTCCAATAGTCTCCCACTTGCACTAGAGTCAATAATATAGTTTACATCTGGCAATATTCTAACACCCATGGCACTAAGGTGCTGATCATGTTTTGCTCGTGGAAGAGGTTTAGTCAACGGATCTGCGACATTCAGATCCGTATGTACTTTGCTAATCTTCAGATCTCCATCTGTTATATAATCTCGAATTATATGAAACTTGCGGTTGATTTTCTTGGTCTTTGGATGATATCTTGGTTCCTTAGCCAGTGTTATGGCGCCAGTGTTGTCACACAATATCTCTAGTGGGTCCAAGGCACTTGGAACCACACCAAGCTCAGTGATGAAGTTCCTGATCCAAACTCCATCACTTGACGCTTCTGCAGCAGCCATGTATTCCTCTTCTAATGTAGATCCCGCGATCACGCTTGGCTTGCAGCTTCTCCAGCTCACAGCTCCTCCATTCAAAATATAAACGTATCCTGTCTGAGATTTAGAATAATCCTTGTTGGTGTCGAAACTAGCGTCGACGTAACCTTTTACGACGAGCTGCTCATCACCCCCATAGACTAAGAACATTTCTTTAGTCCTATTTAGATACTTTAGGATGTTCTTTACGGCTGTCCAGTGTTCCACTCCTGGATCACTTTGGTATCTGCTCGTCAAACTAAGAGCATTGGACACATCCGGTCTAGTACATAGCATGGCATACATGATAGAACCTATGGCCGAGGCATAAGGCACTTTGCTCATAGTTTCTCTATCGTTTACCGTAGCTGGACACTGAGCCTTTCTCAATATCTTGCCTGACAACATGGGCACTGAACCTTTCTTTGCCTTATCCATTCTGAACCTTTTCAGAACTTTGTCTAGGTATTGACTTCGGCTGAAAGCTATTAGGCGTCTTTGTCTATCTCTATAGATTTTGATGCCTAATATATAAGCAGCTTCCCCTAGGTCTTTCATTGAAAAACATTTGTTCAAATAACTCTTCACATCGTTAAGCATATCAATGTCATTTCCAATAATCAAAATGTCATCCACATATAGTACTAAAAATGTCACTGAGCTCCCACTCACTTTCTTGTAGATACAAGCTTCATAGCAATTTGGAACAAATCCAAAGCTCTTGATCACTTGATCAAAACGAAGGTTCCAACTCCGAGATGCTTGCTTCAGTCCATAAATAGAACGCTGAAGTTTGCACACTTTATCAACATCCTTAGGATCGACAAAACCTTCGGGTTGCATCATATACAACTCTTCATCAATGTTGCCATTGAGGAATGCAGTCTTGACATCCATCTGCCATATTTCATAATCATGAAACGCAGCAATTTCTAATAAAATCCGAATAGACTTAAACATCGCTATGGGAGAGAAAGTCTCATCGTAGTCAACACCTTGAACTTGTCGAAAACCTTTTGCGACAAGTCGAGCTTTATAGACAGTAACATTACCATCCGCGTCTGTTTTCTTCTTGAATATCCATTTGCACTCAACGGCCGTTCGGTCGCTAGGAGGGTCCACCAAAGTCCATATTTGGTTTTCGCTCATGGATCCCAATTCGGATTTCATGGCCTCTAGCCATTTCTCAGAGTCTGGGCTCATCATCGCTTCCTCATAGTTCGCAGGTTCACTGTTGTCTACCAACAAGACAGTTAAGACAGGGTTGTCGTACCACTCAGGAGGGGCACGTGACCTTGTCGACCTGCGACGTTCAGTAGTAGCATCGTCTGAAGCTTCATGATCCTCGTCATTAGCTTCCTCTATTGTTGGTGCAGATGGCACTGGAACAATTTCAGGTGCTGCGCTACTCTCCAACTCAAGAGAAGGTTCAATAACCTCGTCTAGCTCTACTTTCCTCCCACTCACTTCTTTCGAGAGAAACTCCTTCTCAAGAAAGGATCCGTTCTTTACGACAAACACTTTGCCTTCGGATCTGTGATAGAAGGTATACCCAATTGTTTCCTTAGGGTATCCTATGAAGACGCATTTATCCGCTTTGGTTTCGAGCTTGTCCGGCATCAACTTCTTGACGTAAGATTCGCATCCCCAAACTTTAAGAAACGACAACTTAGGTTTAGCACCAAACCACAGTTCATACAGTGTCGTCTCAATGGATTTAGATGGTGCCCTATTTAAAGTGAATGCAGCGGTTTCTAATGCATAACCCCAAAATGATAACGGCAAATCTGTAAGAGACATCATTGATCGCACCATATCTAATAGAGTTTGATTCCGGCATTCAGACACACCATTGCGCTGCGGTGTTCCGGGTGGCGTGAGTTGCGAAACTATTCCGCTTGCTTTAAGATGCGTGAGAAAATCATAACTCAAATATTCACCTCCACGATCGGATCGTAGAAATTTAATTTTCCTGTTATGATGGTTTTCCACTTCATTCTGAAATTCTTTGAACTTTTCAAATGTTTCAGATTTATGTTTCATTAAATAGATATACCCATATCTACTTAAGTCATCAGTAAAAGTGAGAAAATAGCGATAACCACCGCGCGTCGAAACACTCATTGGTCCGCATACATCGGTATGTATGATTTCCAACAAGTCCGTTGCTCGCTCCATTATTCCGGAGAACGGGGTCTTGATCATCTTGCCCATGAGGCATGGCTCGCACATGTCAAATGATTCAAAATCAAGAGACTCCAAAAGTCCATCAGAATGGAGGTTCTTCATGCGTTTTACACCAATATGACCTAGATGGTAGTGCCACAAATAAGTCGTATTATCACTATCTACCTTGCATATCTTAGCCTCAATGTTATGGATGTGTGTTTCATTGCTTTCAAGATTCAGAAGAAATAAACCATTCATAGCAGGTGCATGACCATAAAAGATGTTACTCATATAAATAGAACAACCATTATTCTCCGATTTAAATGAATAACCGTCTTGCAATAAACACGATCCAGATATGATGTTCATGCTCAACGCAGGCACATAATAAAATTTATTAAGGTTTAAAACTAATCACGAAGCTAAAACTAAGGAGAGCATGCCAACGGCCATCACATCAACTCTTGATCCTTTGCCAACGCGCATCGTCACCTCATCCCTCGCTAGCCGCCGTCTATTCCGTAGCTCCTATTTCGAGTTACAAATATTAGCAACTGAACCAGTATCAAATACCCAGGCACTACAACGAGCGCTAGTAAGGTAAACATCAATAACATGTATATCAAATATACCTTTGATGGTGCCAGCCTTCTTGTCCGCTAAGTACTTCGGATAGTTGCGCTTCTAGTGACCCTTGTCCTTGCAATAGAAGCACTCAGTGTCCGGCTTAGGTCCAGACTTGAGCTTCTTCTCAGTAGGGGCAACGCGCTTGCTTCTGCCTTTCTTGAAGGGCTTCTTTGCACCCTTACCTTTCTTAAAGCTGGGGGGCTTGTTGACCATCAACACATTATTATCTTTCTTGATGTCCACCTCCGCAGCTTTCAGCTTAGCGAAGAGCTCAGTGATCGTATCAGTGGAACCAATCTGATTATGAGTAACTACAAAACCTTTGTAGCTAGGAGGGAGTGATTGCAGAACTCTGTCAATCTTGAGCTCTTCTGGAATCTTGCAGTCCAGTTGCTCGAGATGTTGAGTGTCGCCCGTCATCTTAGTGGCGTGCTCACTAATGGAACTCCCTTCCTCCATCTTGCAGTTGAAGAATTTCTCAGAGATCTCATATCTCTCAGAATGGTCCTAAGTCTGAAACATGGTTTTCAGTTCCTCAAGAATCTCAAAGGGACCGGCGAACTCCTCAAAACGATTTTGAAGGTCTGATTCCATAGAAAAAAACATGGTGCTCTTAATCACACCATAATCATCTTTGCGCGACTGATAAACAGCTTTCTCAGCAGCCGGCGCATCTACAGCAGGGGCGTCACCTAGCGCTTTCTCAAGGACATAGCCCTTTTGTCCGCCAGCGAGAATGATTCTCAGATTACGGAACCAGTTGGTGAAGTTAGACCCATTGTTCTTAAGCTTTTCTTTCTCGGCAAAAACGTTGAAGTTGAAGTTGGACTTAGCCATTTGATCTACAAAATTTGCAAGTACAATTTAGACTATGTTCATAACTAGTTCAACTTAATCAAATTACTAGGTGAACTCCCACTAAATTCAACATCCCTCAAGTTTTTTAGTGAACATGATCCAAATTCACCACACCTAATCCGATCTTCACGAGAAGAGATGTGGTTTCAATGGTGGACAACAAAGTGTCGATCATATCATTCATATGACTCATGCTTAACCTTTCGGTTCGTGTGTTCCGAGGCCATGTCTGTACATGCTAGGCTCGTCAAGTCAAACCCAAGTATTTCCGCGTGTGCAAAACTGGCTTGCACCTGTTGTATGTGAACGTAGAGTTTATAGCACCCGATCATCACGTGATGCTTGAACACGACGAACTTTCGCAACGGTGCATACGTGGGGAGAACATAGTTTTATCTTAATCTTTAAGAGAGGAATCATCTTATAATGCTACCGTCGCGATCTAAGCATGATAAGATACATAAAAATATAAACATCACATGCATATAATTTTATGTGACATGGTATAGCCAATCCCCGTGCAATGATCTCCATCTTGTGCGTTCTAGCATGATCTCCATCACTCCACCATGATTGCCTCCACCATGAATAGCAACTACAACTATTGCTAACTACTTAGCGATAAAGTAAAGCTATTACATGGCGTATAAGAAGTTGACACACAGGTCATACACAATTATAAAGACAAGCATATGGCTCCTGCCGGTTGTTTACTCATCTTCATACAAGTCGTGAAACATTACAACACATGATCATTGCATACAACATACACATCACATCTTGGGCCATACCATATCACAGAAACGATTCTTACCTACGGAAAGCCTCTACTTTGTTGTTGCATGTTTTACGTGGCTTATGGGAGTAACAAGCTAAGAACGATTCTTACCTACGGAAAGCCACAACGGTGATATTATGGTTTCTAACATCCGGTGTAAATCCCATGACAACTAGAGTGAGAGAAACTGGCATCCACCAGCCGCATGTGTGGAACAAGCCACACGTCAAGTGCGGAGCCGGTCTCGCAAACGAGGTCGCGTAAAGTTGGCCTGGACCGCTTCGATCTCACTATCCCGCGTCATAAGAAGTACACAACAAGAGGCTTGCAATATAAAACATCAACGCCCGCAACAAGCATGTTGCGTTCTAATCGTGAAACACATCTACGCATAGTCTAGCTCTGATACCACTGAAGGGTTTCGCAACATAGTAAATCAAAAAAATTCTACAGATGCGAACGGGGAAGCCAAGATCTAATCTAGGAGATGCAAACAACTAGGGGGAATAGATGAGATCTTCATACCCTTGAAGAAATCGCACAGCGGAACGTTCAACGGAACGTGGTTGATGTAGTCGTACTAGCCTTCTCCTCCTCGCGATCCGATCCGATCCAACGCCGCAAGTGGGGACGCCTCCGAGAGATGCACACGTACGGCACCTCGACGTATCCTCCTTCCTCGGTCCAGCAAGTGGGGTGGAGAGATAGATTGGATCTACAACACGACGGCGTGGTGCAAAGGTGGAGAATTTCCGCGGCAGGGCTTCGCCTACGCGCAATCGGGAGAGAGAGATAGGAGGGCCGCAACTAGGCGGATAGGGTTTGAGGAGGTGTGCGGGAGGGTGCGCCCCTGCCCTCTTTATATAGAGGGCTGGCCGGCTACCCTTGCCTCTCCTCCAAACCCTAGGGCCGGCGGCCACATGGGTTGGAATGGGGGGCAAGTTTCCCTCCCTTCTAGAAGCTCTCCCTAGGGTTTCCCCTAGGGCTTGGCCGGCTGGGCCTATGGGGCCTTGTGCCCCTGGCCCAATGCGGCCCGGGAACTCCCTCGTAGGCCCACGCCCCCTCCCGACACGTGGGGCCACGTTGGTCCAACTCCGGAAGCTTCTAGAACCTTCTGGTACAATATCGAACAATCTGAAACAATAACGAAATCCAAAAACTGCTTTCCCTTATATGAATGTTATTCTCCTGACCATTTCGGAACCTCTCGTGATGTCCTGGATCTCATCCGAGACTCCGAACAAAAACTCATAACCAATTATCCAATCTATCCTAGCGTCGAGACACGTTAAGTGTGTGACCCTACGGGTTCAAGAATATGCAGACATGATCTTCTATCAATAATCAACAGCAGGGTCTGGAAACCCATATTGACTCCCACATATTTATCGATGATCATATCGGATGAACCATGATGCCAGGATTCAATTAATCCCATATATATATTCCCTTCGTCTCGTGATATTTTACTTGCCCGAGATTTGATCGTTGGTATCGGCATACCTAGTTCAATCTCGTTCACAGCAAGTACTTTACTCGTTCTGTAATCTGATATCACTTTGTGATTAACTCCTTAAGCACGTGCTTGCAAGCGGTGTTGATATTGATTACCGAGTGGGCCCGAAGTATATCTCTCCGACTTGGGAGGGACAAATCCCATCTCGATACATACAACCCAACATGTACTTTCCGATTACCTGAGAGACACCTTTATGATCACCCTCTCATATGATGACGTTTGATGACCTCAAAGCTTTCTTCCGATACCAGGGATTTGCATTATCTCATGGTCTAAGGAATACAATATTTGATATAAGAAAAAGCTTCGCAAAGATGAACACGATGACACGATCTAATTGCTCTGCTTGATTTGGGTCTGTCCATCATATCATTCTCCCAATGACATGATCTCATTATTAATCGACAAATCATGTCTATGGTTAGGAAACCTTAACCATCATTAATCAATGAGCTAGTCCATAGAGGCGTAATAGGGACACGGTGTTGTTCATAAACCACACAAGTATCAAAGTTTCCGCTTAATACAATTCTAGCATGGAATATAAACTTTATCATGACCAAGAATTATAATAATAACATATTTATTATTGCCTCTAGGGCATAATTCCAACAACTCCTTTATCACAGGCACAGTATCCATGCTAACCCCCTTAAGAGAATTCAGCTTACACCTTCCCGGTCGCACCGACGACTTGAACCTAATTCTCTTACCATCCGTGGTTTTGAGCGATATTGCTCGTTGTGCACAATCTATGTGTCTCTCATGCATAGACATCCAATCCATGCCCAATATTACATCTAAACCTTGTGACTCCAATATTACCAGATGTGCAATAAAATTGTGTGCTCCAATCCTCATAGTTAAGTCGCGGCATCCCGCGCTAGCTATCATGTCCCCTCCAGGTGATATTACTCTAATAGACCCTTTCAGAGACTCCATGGGTAGCTTATACTTATCCACAAATGCCCTTGATATGAATGAATGCGATGCACCAGTATCGCAAAGTATAAGTGCAGGGTGAGTGTTGATTGGAAACTTACCAACACAAGCTCAGGCTTATCTGGGATCTCCTCCACATTCATGTGGTTCACTGTGGCTTTATAGTTGTTGCCTGGCTTCAGTCCCTTCTTCTCCGGGCAGTTGTCTGCATAATGTCCCTTCTGGACGCACTTGAAGCATGTCACCTCACTCAGGTCCTTATTCACAAAGTTGCGATCACGGTTGCGGTCATGTCAATTGTGTCCTCCAGAATGGTGAGTGTGTCCTCCCTTGTGCTTGTGGCGGTTGCTCTTGTGGCTCTCATGGCGATGTCCATCGCTTCCATGGCTGTGGCGGTCATGGCTTCCATGGCGCCCATGGTCACTTCCCCCATGCTTGGAGTATCCATCATAAGAAGTGCCAGACTTGTGGTGAGAGCCAGAGTGGTGATTGTTGCTCTTTCTCTTGCGGTTTTCCACCTGCTTGTTCTTCCCCTCCAAGATTCTGGCCTTGTCCATAAGCTCATGGAAAGTGGGACAATAAACCACTAGCAGCTGCACTGAAAGCTCATCACTGAGGCCATCCAGGAACCTCTCTCTCCTTTTGGCATCAGTGTCAACATCCTCAAGGGCATATCGCGATAGTTTGTTCAACTCCTCAATATATTCAGCCACAGTGCGGTTGGTTTGGCGCAAGTTGCGAAATTCCTTCCTCTTTAGGCTCAGATCTCCTGAAGAAACGTGGTTGTTCCTGAAACCTTCCTCAAACATTGCCCAAGTCACAATGTCCAGCGGGTGGGTGATCTGAAAAGTGTCCCACCACGAAGCGGCTGGTCCCTCCAGTAGGTGAGCAGCAAATCTCACCTTCTCAGCATCTGTGCACCCAACAGTTACCAGATCCTTATTCACTAAACGCAACCATTCGAGAGCAACCATCGGCTCCTTTGCAGTAGAGAACTTCGCTGGCCTTAGCCTCAGGAACCTTGTAAGTGCATCTCCCTGGGTGGTTGTTCCCATTGTTGTTGTTGTTGTTGTTGTTGTTCTGAGCTTCCATGAACTGGGTCATCACCTGGGTTAGCTGTGACTGATCCGCCATAAGCTGCTCCAACTCAGTAGGTTGATGGCGGGGAGGCATCTGCGATTCAGCACACGTAAGCTTAGAAAGAATGGATTACGAAAATAGGAGTCTACCCATGCATTATGATCAAACAACAACAAGGCAATCATAGACAAACATGAGCAAGCAACACATCAACAAACAACGATCCAGCAATGTTCCAGGGGTTATCTTAGCAGTATATATATATACTGAAATAGTTTTAGAAGCGTTGGCAACAGTTATCAACACAAATTGGCCAACCAAGCATTAAAACAGGAATCTGCCATAACGGTCCAGCAGTGTTCACGAATTTTTCTACCTGACTTAAACTCGTCAGAAATTTTTTCTGATTTTTTTGTATACAGTACAGAGAGTTTCAAACCAAACCCTATTTTTTCAGATGTTTCCCAGTTACAAATAAAATATGAAAAATCGTACAGTACAGCTGGGTCAGCATAAAAACTGCATCAGGAAAAACTCGGATATCAACCAAAACTTGTCATAACTCTTCTATAAAATTCGCACAAATAATCCTGGGACTTTGGAGTACACATAGGAGCAACTAAACACTTTAAACTATAAGTAATTAAGTTTTACATTGATCGAGACTTAAGCTAATGATGTATCCTAACGAAGACTAATTGGTGGGCATCTATCTACTTCATGAAGAGGTTGCAGTAGGTCCTTGCACTCATGCGTTGGCGCTTCTGTCCACGAACCAACCATGGTGGCGGAGTATACACCTCTTGTCACATCCCAAGATTTTCCAAATCTTGTAATGTGAAACTTTGTTAGATTTTCAGAGCCAGAAGAAATTTTTTGAAATCAATTGGACCTTCAAACCCATTTGAATTAAATAAAACCTAAAGGGATTTAAAAAGATAAACATTTAATAAATGGAAAAATAATAAAAAAAACATTTGGAAACACTATTTTGAAACAATTAAATGAAAAGATTTGTTTTCAAATGAAATAGAAGTTTATAAATAAAGAATATTTTATAAAGCCAAATTAAACCTTGGCCAAGCTTTGGGAATTAAAAACATTTTATTAGCAAAGGTTTATTTAAATAAATTAATAAGAATTTATTATCCAACTTTATTTAAATAAAAGGTTTTACCAATTTAATTGAAACATCAAAACTTATTAAATTATTTAAAATAAGTTTTCCAAATATTTGTTATTCACAAATAAAACCTACTGAATGGTTTTGGTACTATTTTAGTTTTAAAAATAAATATTTCAATAAAACAAATCCTATTTGAATTAAATGAATAAGGTCTATTCATTTAATTGGTATTGGACCCTAAAATAAAATGTTATTTTATTTTAAACAAGTATTTCAAGTATCTTATATTTTCAAATAAAATCTACTGATTTGGTTTTGAAAATATTTAGGTTTCAAATAAAGATTTTATTAATATAAATCAAACTCTATTTGATCTAATAACTAAGGCCCATTTTATTTAATTATTAATGGAACCTAAAATAAAAGGTTATTTTGTTTTAAACAAGTTTTTCAAATATTCTATATTTTCAAATAAAACCTACTGATTTGGATTTGAAAGTGTTTGGATTTCAAATGAGGATTTTTATTAAATAAACCAAACCCTATTTTATTAATAAACCATGGACTATTTTACTTAATTAATAAATGGAACCTAAAAAGATTTAAAACATTGTTTATATTATTTTGGATTTTGGTTCATGTTACTGAACAGAACTAATTTCAATGTTACAAAGTTTGGGTGTTGTTTGAATTGATTTGAACCTTGTTTGATTGTTTGCAAATTCAAAACAGAAAAATAGAAATAGAAAAGGAAAAGAAATCAGACAGAAAAAAAATAGAACAAAACGAGCAGCCCAACCATCAGGCCCAGCCCAACAGCCCAGTTTCCCCTCTCCCCGAAAGAAAATAATTTGCACCCAGATTCTGACCCACAGAACCAATGACCAGTGGACCCTTCCCCTCGTTTCTTTTCCCACTGACCAGCGGACCCCACTCCTCCAGTTCTTCCTCCCCACCCGCACGACCCCTTCTTCCCCCTCGCCACCGTTTCCTGCAGTAATCCCGCGGCTTCAATTCGTCATAATGCCGGGCCTTTACCTCGCCTTGACCACGCACCTTAAATCGCTCGCCCCTCCTCTCCGTTTCCCCTCTGTCACCCCGCAGTATCACGCCCCCAGGCCGCCTCAATTCCTCCCCGAGCCTCTCTGTTCCGACGACCTTCCTCGTCGAATTCCGGCCAAGTGTCACCGCCCCTTTCCTCCCTGTGCACGCTAGCAGACTCCACACTCCCAGACCTTCCTCCCCGTACCACCCATTTGACCGCGGGCGCCCCAGAGCCTCGACTTCAACAAGATCCCGACGCCGCCGCGTTTGTCTTCTTCACCGACGACGTCCACAGGTAGTATTCGACCACCCCACGCCTCCTCCTTCACGCTCGCATCACCGCAATGACTTTGCGCGTCTAACGCACCCTCTACCTTGCTTCGGCACGCACTGCAGCCTCGCCCTCGACCACGGCCACGCGCAACCGACGCCAGCTGGAACTCCGGCGAGCAATCCACCTCGCTCCCGTACGCCCCTCGACGAGATACTGACACGTTGAGCTTCCCCAGGCGTCTACGAGCACGGTGAGCCAGCCCACTCCTCCTCTAGCTCCCTGTATCACCGAAACCGTCGCGAGCAGAGCCGCGCCGCCGCGCAGCCGCCGTTAGCGCCGCCCGTTCCTGGCAAGCGCCTGGTAGCCGTAGGATCTTAATCGCGTGGCCACGATAGATTGACTGAACGAAGGGGTACGCGTTGATCTGAGCCGCACCTGACCCTTTAATCCTGTGGTCTGTGTTACTCGATCCAGACGAACCGGTACCGACCAATCACGGTGCGCCGCGTGTCCCTGTTCTGATTAAAAACAGAATTAGAAACCAGATTTAAAAGCCATTTTCAAACCTCTGTAACTTTCAAACCACACGTCCAAAAATTACAAATTTTATGTCGTTGGATTCAGGAGAGCAAGCCCTAGCCAACTGTGGAATTAGTTTAGTAAATAGTATCAGTTAGCTTGTTTGAATTTGCAGAATCATTTGTGAGCTTGTTTGGATTAGAAAAATTGTTTAAAAATGATTTTTGGATTAAAACCTTTGCAAAATGGTTTGTTGTAATCTTACTGACCCTAGGAACCAACCCTTAGTGTCGAAAATGATTTTGGTAAAGTTTAGGTTAGATTATTTGACTTAGCCATTTTCTAGCTAAATAAAACTATTGATTTTATTATGGAAATGTTTTTGCAAATAAAACTTTGGGAAAATGTTTTAGACTAAACCTACTGACCCAAAACACCAAGCTTTGCAAATGGCAACTCACTTGGTGAAAAACATAAAGTTTTGCTTTGATAAAAATATTTTCAACACATGAAATGATGATTGGATTTTAAAAAAATGGTTTATGGACTAAAGCCTCTTGCTAATGACTTTACCACTTTGGTAAATGGCCAATTTGGATCTTACAAAGTTTAGAAGCCTAGTGGAGACCATCCCTGCAATAGAACCAACCTTTGCATGCTTATGCATGACTTAGATTCCATTACTTTGTGTGTGTGAAAAATTGTTTGTTTGACTTTGGTTTGGAATGAAAATTGAATGTGTGTTTTCTTGATTGACTTGTAGTGAAGTGTGAGACTAGCAAGATCAAGGAGTAAACCACCATTCCCTACCAAAAAGGCAAGTGATGCTTCATACTTTTTGTCCCATTACTATCTCTATGCATTAGTGATTTTGCTAAGTAAACTTGCATGGATTTTGCTAAGTATAGACCTTTCTATAGTAAAACCTAGTAGATGAATCCTTAGTAGGATTTTCCTAAGTTAAGATTCCTAATACTATCAAGCTTAGCCTAGCTGGTAGAAAACAAGGGTGGAACATATATTCGTGCTATGGAAAATTTTTGTCTGAGGACTTGAGTTTTGTTTAATAAAACAACTAAGTGAATGAATCACCTGGGTGGAATGGAAGGAATGGTGTATGTTGAGTGGTTACACAAGGCCAGGGGACTGGTGAACCTTGTGTATCTCACTTGTGGATGGCCACCCAGGAACAAAGGGATTTGAGATGTCAAATGTTGAGAAGCTTCAAGTGCAACCACTTCGCAATATGGGCTCTGCCATGATCATATAGGTTGCAAGAACTTAGCCATATGGACAGTGGGTGGTAGTGTTTGATAGGTTGGAACGCGTCCATTTTGGTCTAAGGGAACGCTTCTGAAAGATCTTGTCTTGGGAAACCAAGTCTTGTGGGGAAAGTGCACCACCTCTGCAGAGTGTAAAAAAATCTAAGTACTTAGCCATGTCCCTGGTAAAGGACAATTTGATCATCAAGACATGGAAGCAATCAAGAATCTCATCATTCAAATTTCTAAAGTTAAAACTTGTGGATTGAACAAGGGTTGTTTGAAATCTTAAATCTTTGGTTGATAGATGCCTTGGAAAGGATCTTCAATCTTTGATTGAGAAAAATGATTTTGTTAAGCAAAACTTAGTATTTTCAAAATGATAAGAAAAATCTATTTTGAGCAATGCAAGCCTCAACTCCACTTAGCCAAATGCATATAGATGATAGACTCCACTATACTACTATAGTATCACTTGCCAATACAATTCAAGTGTATTGACCCTTTGTGGCTGTAACTTGTATGTTGCAGGTTTGATTGTTTTAGTGAAGATTGATTGATTAGGATTACAAAGTCTACAACCAACATCTGCCTATGGCACTTTGAAGATGAAGGACCCCATGATTATAGTTATTCCGCTGCAATGTAATGTAATAGCCATATGAGCTATGAAAGATGTAATAAAATTATGTTATTCCTGGTTATAAAGTTATATTATGACCTTTGTTTCTTGATATTACATCTTAACTGTGGATGCTAGCTATTGATCCAGGGACTAGCATTGTAAACACAGGAGGAATCAATCTTATTAAAGGTTGGGACCCCTACACCTCTCCTAAGTCATCACTTGAAACCTCAAATTCCACCTCTTCAGGATCCTCCTCTTCTTCTTCATCCTCTGTTGCAGCTGCAATAGCTTCATCTCCTCCACCATCGTCGTCTCCATCATCATCATCATCATCATCATCTTCGTCCTCATCATCATTGTTCCCACCGTCATCATCATCATCATCATCATCATTGTTGACATCATCTCCATTGTTGTCATCAGGGGGTGGATTCAATTGTGCTTGGAGAGAGGTATGGTCCCTTTCCTAGACGGTCCCTTGCATCCCTTGTATGGCTTGATTGTTTTCCTTCACGGTCCCATTAAGCTGTGCTATGGTTGCGTCCCTGCCTATCAGTGGATGGTTCAGAACATCCACAGCTTCATGCAAGGTCTCAATCCCCTGTCCCTGGACCACAATACCGTTGCTGGCAAAATCTGCTATCTTCTTTACCATCATCAGTTTCTCAGCTAGAGCTCCATTCTCCCTCTCCATATCCTCTATGTGCCTCCGACGGGGCGGCATGTTGTTCCTGTCGCACGGGGTAACCACAACGTTTCCATTCTCATCACGCCTTTCGTAGTCACGGTAGGGTGAGTCTTCTGGCAGCAGGTGTCGGACAACAAGGCACTGGCGTGACAGGGCTTCATGCAGGACCAAGTTTATTCCAAGTCCCCAGTTACAATATGTCTTGGTGTAGACCAGATGCACATGGTTTGGCAAGGCGGCATCCCTGAAGATGAAAGTGGTGATTTCCCAAGCGTCCTCGCCATATCCATAGGTGTGTAGCCTTCTTCCCTTGAACATGGGCAGTGGCAATCCCAAGGACCGCGAGAGCTCTGCAAACTGTCTTGCAAAGGGCCTTGGTGACTCCATCGTGGCATACTTAGTCCTGACTTCTCCCATCTATCAATCAAAAGATGAAAGTGTGAGAATAGCACATGGTAAAGATTTACGAGAGTGAAAGGCATAAGAGGAAAGACAGAGTTAATATAAGCTTTAATAGTTCTATGGCTTCCTAATCCAAACCTAGGTCACGATCCTACAGTCGACACACGGGCTCTGATACCATCTTGTAACACTACGGTTCTGAAAAGACCGTAGCTTCTATGTGACATGCCAATCCATGGATCGGTTCATTGGACCACAATAGAATAAAGATGAATAACATAGAAAAATATCCATGCATCATAATTAACGAAGATCCAGAGTATCATTATTACAATAAGGGCTTAGCTCAAGGCTAGCTCAGCTTATTCAAGTAGCAACATAAATAGAATAAATCCTCCATTCTTCAAATTGCCCACAAGTGAACAAGTGCCAAGTGGAGTACCGTGGCCTAAATCGATCAATCAGAATCTGAATATCCTACAACATGAAACGTAGCATCCCCGAAGGGTCAATACATGGAATGTATGGCAAGTAGAGCTATTTAAAGGAGACAATGGAGCTAACATCTACATGCATATTTGGCAAGTGGAGCTGTGGCTAGCTTGCATTTGCGAATACCTTTGTCCTACTTTCGTAAACAGTTTTTGATTTTCTTTGAAAAGATCACAATTAAGTTAACCCATCAACATTAAAGCAATTAGGAAATTAGAATGAGCAAGAAACATGTCATGAAATCAATATCAAGCAACTCAGATGTCCATAACCGGGGACACGACTAATCGATTAGTTTATACACCCTGTAGGGGTTAGTACACTTTACCCATGTGACTTGGCCAGCCCAGCTCGTACCACCACTCTCATGTTGGGTGATGATAGGGAGAAGTCCAAGAAGGGACCGTTCGGGAAGTAGCTCCCCGAAACCGACACGCACCGGTCCAACCTACCAAAATTCTACATCTCTGGATACGTGCGTTTGAGTTACCACAACCTACTGATTCCAACCAACCGCCCATTCCATTATTGGCACATGGTTGTTGGAGATATGCCCTAGAGGAAATAATAAATGTAGTTATTATTATATCTTTGTGTTTATGATAAATGTTTACATTCATGCTATAATAGTATTAACAAGGAAACATTAATACTTGTGTGACTTGTAAACTTAATTTGAAGTCCCTAGTATAGCCTCTATACTTCACTAGCTTGTTGGTTGATAAATGATTGTGGTTTCCCTATCATGAACATTGAGATGTTATCAACAACAAGATCATATCATTAGGAGAATGATATGGTGGACATACTCCTATAGATAAGCGTAGCATAAAGATCAAGTCATTTCAATAGTTCAATTGCTATATGCTTTCTGATACATAGTAACCTAATTCCTTCGACCATGAGATCATGCATATCACCTTTACCGGATGGATGCTTTGATGACATCAAACACCACACCGTAACTGGGTGGCTATAAAGGTGGCATTGAGTGTTCGGAAAGTATTGGTTGAGACACATGGATCAAGAGTGGGATTTGTCCATCCATATGACGGATAGATATTCTCTGGGCCCTCTCGGTGAAATGTCATCCAATTAGCTTGCAAGCATGTGACTGGATCACAAGGGATCACATATCACGGGAACGAGAAAAGAGTACTTATCAGTAACGATGTTGAACTAGGTATGCAGAGATACCGACGATCATAACCTCGGATAAGTAACATATCGTGAGACAAAGGGAAATTGGTATCGTATGTAAGTGGTTCATTCGATCGCAAAGTAATCGTAGAAATATGTGGGAGCCATATGAATTTCCAGATTCCTCTATTGGTTATTGTTCGGAGAAGTGTCTCGATCATGTCCGCATAATTCACGAACCGTAGGGAGACACACTTAAGGATTCGACGTTGTTTTGAGTAGTTATGGTATTATGAGAAAGAGACCGAATGTTGTTCGGAGTCTCGGATGGGATCCGGGATATCACGAGGTGATCCGGAATGGTCCGAAGAATAAGATTCATATAAAGAAAGTCCCATTTCGGAGTTCGGAAATGATTCCGGTGAATGTTCTAGAAGGTTCCGGAATGTCCGGCACTCCGGGAGGGGGGGAGGGGTACATGAATGTGTCATTACTTATTGGAATGATTGCATCATGTACCAAGTGTTCTTGCTGTTCCAAATAAAGGATTAAATTGAATCCTAAAACAGAAAAGTCAAATGTCCAGTTTGAAAGTCAAACGGCTAAAACAAGAAACTGTGGGAAACAAGCAAGAGGAGGTTGAAACCAACTTGGAGGAGGAGTTCCTCTCCTCCAAGCCGGCGGCCAGCCCTAGGCCGAGTTGGGGAGGGACTCCCCTCCCTCCCTGGCGCGCCTAGCCCCTCCACCCATAAAAGGAGGGGCAGGGCCTCCTCCTTGAGACACACAAGTTTTTACCTCTAATCTCCGGTTTAGAGCCGTTTTGGTTTAGAGCTTCTAATTGCTTTAGCCTGCGGTTTAGAGCCTTCTAATTGGTGTGTCTAATCTCTAGACCACTAATAGCCCTCTCTCATAATCCACCATACTCGCTCCGGCTTAAGGCGAAGCCCTGCGGGATTTCCCCTCTACTTCCGGTACCACGCCGTTGTGCTGCCGGAATCGCGAGGAGAGTGCTACAACCTCCGCTGCCTGCTGGAACAAGGGAGAGGAAGGTCTTCGTCGAGTACCGAACGTGTGACCGACTGCGGGAGCGCTGCCGGAACGCAGCGCCGGAAGGATCGTCTACACGATCTTGAGATCGGGGAGAGTACGACTACATCATCCACGAGAATCCGCTCTCGTTAAACACTTTGGAATCTTCGAGGGTAAGTTATTCCATCGACTCGTTGCTACAATCTAGTAGATAGATCTTGGCTTGTTTGTTTGTATGCGATAGAAAATTTTTGTTTTCCATGCTACGAACCCCTACAATGGTTGTACACGTAAGCTAAAAAATAAATAAGCCAATCATTTTCTCTTGATACATGGGTGCCTTTCCGCAATGATACCACCAAAAATTATCAATCCCATCACACCCAGGAGATTCATTGATTAAGTTGTTTTTAGTTTTCGAAACCAACACATTTAGAAACAACTTTCAGTGATGTAACCCAGCCATCGTTCATCATAGCATGGCTAAGCACATCTACCAACAGTGGCTCATCTACAGGAAAGCCATACCACATAATAGGACATAGCATAGCGATAGTAATATCCTACACATGCATCTACAAAATACATGACAATGCTTTGAAAATAGTAGGACAACATCATGAAAAAAGTAGTAACTACTTGCCTTGGCTGTAGCGGTCGAACGAACAATCCTCACACGAGCAAGCGTTGCACTCGTCACAATCTACACGATACAATTGCAATCAACATAAACAAACCAAACACAATCATATACAAACATGACAATGCAAGATGCATGCATGACAAGTTGAACAATGCTACATTTGCTTCATATAATCTTATTTAGTATACCTACTGTATGCATGCATGGAAAACATTTTAAGTGCATAGAAAACAAAGCATGCAATTTTGAATGACCAACAATTGAGCTATAACCCAATTATTTATCCACTGCTATTGAAATGTTTGTAAAATCTTGGAAAATATCCACTGTGTAGGCAACCTAAAATAGAACCAGTACCAACTGGAATCACTCAAAAAGGATTTATATAATTCCCTAGGTAATTAAACTACTCCAGTAAGCCTTTTCATAGATTCTGCAAATTGTAGTACTGTAAGTCTATCTTTTTAATTCACTAAAATATACCTCTTATTCTACTGATTTCAGGGACATCTTATTTGCAATTTTTGGAGTTGTAGAACTTTTACTATGAATTTAATACACTAAAAGGACATTAAACTATTTAATTAATCGAGAAAAATACTTGCTGCAAGAATATGAAACAACTATACAGCAATATTCTACGTGAAACACTGAATCCATACATATTTTATTTTCAAATTTTGGCCCAGTAGATTATTTTCTATCGATTTTACAAGATCTATCTAATTTCTGCCAAAAATAAATCGAATTAAAACCTTAGTCAATCTTTGACTGGCTTGACCATGCTGACGTGGCGCTGAATAGTCAGCGGCTAACCCAGCCAGTCAACGGTTCATCGTGACCGTTAGATCCAGATCAAACGGCAGGGGAGGGGGCGGCGTGCTCACCGGTGGTGACTGGCCGGGGGGTGGCTCGGCGACGTCGGCGGTGGTGCTCGGGCGGTCTCCGGCGGCAGCGGTCGGTGCGACGGCATACAGGGCGAGGTGGTGGAGCTCGTGGGGATGGCGATGGCGGCTGGCGCGTCCGCGGGCGGCTGGAGCGGTCGGCGGCGGTGGCGCGCGTCGACGTACTCGCGGGCGGCGTCGGGGACTGCAGCTAGGAGAGGAAAGGCGTCAGGGCGTCACGGTGAGGGCTCCCAGAGGGAGAGCGGGGCGAGGGGAGGTCGACTGCGGCGGCGGCGTCTCTTACCGCGGCAATGGCTCGGCGGCAGCGGGCGACTCCGGCGAGCAATTGCTCAGCGTAGGCGGCGGTTTAGGTTGCGATTTTTGGGGGGTTGCGTAGAGGGGAAACTAGGGGTTCATATGGGTGTTGGGCGAAGCCGAAATCCAAACAAAATCGACGGAAAAATCGCTCGTGTTCAACAGGGTCTCCGCGTGTTCGTTGTTGGGAAGGAGACGGGGCGGGGCCCGCGTGGCGGTGACAGGCGGGCGGCTGACGGGCGGGGCCTGCTCGTCAGCGGCTGGCAAGCGGCGGCGTTGCCTAGTATCTGCCGCGCGCACGCTACTGCAGCTGCTGCTGCGGGGTGCTGGCAGGCCCCGGCTGGGCTGCTGGGCCTGCGGCCCGGCTGACTGGCTGGCGCTGTTCCCCCCCTTTTTATTTTCCTTTTTCTTTTTCCTGAACATTTCCTAACTGAATTTTCTATGTTTGAACTGTCTATAAACAAGCTGAAAATTCAGATTCTCAAAGAATTTGATGTGAAGCTCCGATTTAGGCGATTCAAAGTGCTACGGGTTCGTGATGGAACCCTCTACGCACCTGTGCCTTCCAAACAACTAAAATATACTGTTTTAACAGAAGCATGGTAGAAACCGATCACTCAAGTGTAGGTGTCAAAATGCAATTGCAAGTGAGTTGTTTTGCCAAAACCTTTTCAAAATGAATTTTTGCAACGATGTTCATGGTGCAATGACATGTATGCTATGCAGTACCTGTAGGGTTCGCAGCATACAAAACAAAAAATTTCCTATGATGTGAACTATGTGCCAAGATCTATCTACTAGATAAAAACAACGGGCGGATGTATATCCATAGAGAACATACCCTTGAAGACCGACAAAGCTTAACGAGTTCGACTCGTGGTTGATATAGACGATCTCTTGCCGATCTCAAGATTGAGAGGAAGTCCTAGCGCCACAAATCAGCAGCGCATCCATGCTCGCACAAACGTTCGAGGCACCGAGCAACCTCCGCCTCCTCGCTCCTGCGTTGCAGTGGAAGCACAATTCTTTCTTGCCGAATATCCACCGGGAACATGTATATCGCTAGTCCGAGACCATGGGGGATAAATTCTAGAGGGGAGAGAGATCATTCACGATGAGGTGTGAGTGAGAATTGAGGAGAGGGTGCCTTTTATAGGAGGAGGGGTGAACCCCAAGGGGGTGGCCGGCGCATGGGGGCTGCCCCCTTGCCCTCCCCTCTTCATGTGGGTGGACACTCCACTCACAAAATTCCTTTAAATTCCCTCCACTCAAAATACCACTCAAACTTGCCATTAAATTTCCACCAAATTTAATGCAAACTCTCATTAAATAAAACTCTTTTATTTTATTCAGAATTTTGTCAATTACTTTAATGACAAACATTCACAAATAACCCCTTGCTAGAATTCTATTTCACATGCATAACCACTTTATGCAATTTCACCAGAAAACCTGTTTCGGTATCTAGTGAAATAAATTCCTGCGCTTGTTCATTCTTTCGGCATAAAACTTTTGCTCCAATTGGATGTCGGTGTCTCTTAAGTGTGTCACCCTTCGGTTCGTGAATAATGCGGACATGATCGAGACCCCTCTCGGATCAATAATCAGAAGCGGGATCTGGAGACCCATACTGACTCCCACACATTCAACGATAACTTTCTTGTGATCGTCCGAACCTTTTACGCTAGTATCTTAATCCCTTTGTTTCACGATATATTACATGTCCGAGATTCGATCATCGGTATCTACATACCTAGTTTTATCTCGTTACTGACATGCACTCTTTTCTCGTTCCCATGATATAACATTCTAGTGATCAAATCACTTGCTTGCAAGCTAACCAATGTGATATCACCGAGAGGGCCCAGAGTATATCTATCCGTCATCGGGATGAACAAATTCCACTATCGATCCATGGGCCTCAACATAACACTTTATTAGTTCTGAATCCATCTTTATAATCACCCTGTTACGGTGTGACGTTTGATGTTATCAAGAAACTCTTCCGGTGTTAGTGATTGACATGATCTCATGGTCTAAGGATTAGGATCACTTCATAAGTTGTTATAGCAATATAAACTCAATGACTTTGATCGTAATGATATACTTTGGATGAATGTTCATCACACCATTACACTAATGTTATGATCCCGTTATTAACAACATCCAATGTCCATGATCAGGAAACCTTGATCGTCGTGTTAATCAATGAGCTAGTTTATGAGAGAGGCATAACTAGGAACTTTCCGTTTGTTTATTAAACACACATGTATTAAAGTTTCCGTATTAATACAATTATAGCATGCAAAATAACATCTATCATATACTTGGAATACACATAATAAACACTTTATTATTGCCTCTCAGGGCATATTCCCTTCAGTCTCCCACTTGCACTAGAGACAATAATCTAGTTACATAGTGATAAATCTAACACCCGTTGAGTTCTGGTGTTGATCATGTTTTGCTCTAGGGAGAGTTTTAGTCAATGGATCTGCTACACTGAGATCCGTGTGTACTTTACAAATATTTATATCTCCATCCTTGACATGCTCGCGAATGGAGTGAAACCGGCGCTTAATATGCTCGGAATGCTTGTGAGACCTTGGCTCTTTGGCATTGGCAATGGCACCATTGTTGTCACAATAGATCACCATTAGGTCCAACGCGTTTGTAACCACTCCTAGTTCGGATATGAACTCCTTCATCCAAACTGCTTCCTGAGCCTCTTCCAAAGCAGCAACATATTCGGCCTCCGTTGTTGATCCCGCCACCACAGGTTGTTTGGAACGACTCCTCGATAGGGGGTATTTTATAACACCTAAGTGGAAATTTTATAACACCAAAGTAATAAATCATTTCATATAGTCATTTTGAAAACATCTGATGATAGAACAGTATGGCCACTCCAACGTTCCATAACCATGGACGCGGATATTCGAATAGTTTGACACTTTGCAGATATTGTACACTTTCACCATAACATTCGATCCATCCATCAAGAACAATCCTTAATTCAGCATACCCAGTATGCGGATAATCAATCCTAACCTTTGAATTACACGCCCTAGTATAGGCACCTCTCCTGTGAGTTTGGCCTCCCAACCATGACCAACTGTCATCTTGGGTACTACACAGGTGGACAATCTTCACAAGGTAGCCTCAGCTCACACCTTGGTCGCAAGGGAAACCATACTAAGGTATATAAATTTCCAGTCAAGCCCTACCCAAATTTCGGGTATTGTGGTTGTACGGTAAAATTGGAATGATATCGCATCCAAACAACCATCAGTTTTATAAAGGGCTAAGGCTCATGCGTCAACATTTTCATCCTCAAAATCATCTGGTGTTCGAAAACACATGTAAAAACATTTAAGTAGAATGACTCATCATTCTAAGGGTATCATAACCATTTTCACCAAGTATTCCCATCTAAAGTTAGTCAAGTTTTATGCTTAACACTAGCATCTATAAGTGGGGGTAGATACTAATGAGGGGTGGTAAACAAGTGTATCTTATCTAAGTGAAATCTCATGCCTCAGGATAACATCAAGATTTATCTAACTTAGGCCAAGTTTTATGCTCTTTATGCTACCTTCAGTTACCTCTCTAGAACCTACAAGTCACTAAGTAAAATCTAAGAGAAATCTTTAATAAAGACAATAAAGTACTAAGCTTGCAAGTAAAACTAGGATTGGGTATCATCAAATTGGTATAAGCTTGCAAGTGGTATCTTGCTTAATGAGTAGCTTGCAAGTATTGGCTTGCCTTATGCAGAGTAGTGGTTGAAGTTCTCCTTGGCTTCTTCCTCGTAGTATCCTCCTTCCTCCTCGTATCCTTGGTCGGTACTAGCGTCTATAAATAAAAACGAGGTACGCAATCACCAAACAATACTTAACTATTTCTAATCATCACACAAAGGTTCACACTAGATGATCTAGCATCATCACTATTATCACAAAGATTAAAGCACTAGTCTTATTTATTTTATTTTTAGAAAAGTAATTTCTACACATTGAAAAACTACTTAATATTAATATTCTCCAACTAAAACATGGGATCATGTTGACACATGTCATCACCACATATTTCAGTACATGGGAATGTGTTTTAAAGACGTGTCACAATTTAATAAGGTTTAACCTTTTTATTTTAATTAAATAAAATGACTAGAATGTCCTATGAGGCATTTTTGTTACTTGATCATTATTTCTGCAAGTAACAATATATGTTTTTATATAATATGAAAGGTATGGTTAAATGTGATTTTTGATAGTTGGAATCAACTCAAAAGCTCTTATGGTTGAATTTTGGAAAATGTTTGAATGCAGAAAAGCTTCTGCCTTGTTATTTTTACCATGGGTGATCTAAAATTATAAACGGTTTGAATCCAACGGGCTTGGATTAAGAATTTCAATAGCTTTGTAACAAAATTGGTTTCATGCATTTTGGTTCAATGAATCGAGCTGGGTTGATTTTTGAATCTAGTGAAGGAAATATGCCCTAGAGGCAATCATAGAGATGATCGTATTTCTTATGTATCCATGAGTTATTGTATTGTTCCTTGAACATCCATATCAGGCAAATTATATTAATTGGCAATTATGTGAATTGTTTGTGAAACTCTTTACTTGTATGGTTATTTAATAGTTGTCCCTAGTCGGATTTCATGTGAGGACACATGTGAATATTAGACTAGCACATCGATTGGTTGATGACTATGTTTCGCAAGTCATAGATATGGAGATGTCAAACTAATGATGTGGACACATGTTATGAACATGGGGTTGGACTGACCCAACTTGAGACTGGCAATTAGTTGCAGCTCTCTCTCTCTCTACTCATCGTGTACGTTTTGTCCTTAGACCTGAGATTGTCGCATGTACTTGAGATGTGGATCGACATACTTTGGGGCTATCAGAAGCTACTCCGTAACTGGGTAGTTATAAAGGTAGCTTTCGGGTTTGTCCTGAAGCATGCTGCAAGGCATGGTCAATCAATATGGGATTAGCCCCTCTCTACTTGAGAGAGATATCTCTGGCCCCTCGACTGATCGGATCCAGAAATGCATGGCCGTGCTACATATGGTTAAGAGTTAACCTAGTAAAGGGATTCCGAATCATAGTATCGAGAAAGGAAGGTTAGCTTGGAGCTAGACCAAATATCGTGAGGCAAAGGGAAAGACATGTACTAAACCTTGTGATGGTTCGTCCGATATGATCTTTGTATGCGTTTAGGAGTTGGCATCTCTTGGTAGAGGCCGCTACCAACTATTGACAGAATAAGTGTATTCGTGTCATGTCTATACGTATATGAACCTATAGGGTCACACACACTTAAGGGGCTGGAAGCTTAATGAGGATTGGATCCGAATTAGACCAGGCTTAGGCTACTAATGGGCTGCTAATGTAGAATCCCACTAGGGACGCCTATATAAGAGAGGGTGGGGCGTGCTGACCAGGGTTAGACCATTCCACCCAGCCGCCACTCCTCACGCATGGGTTGCACGCGCGGACCTAGCAGTCCGGCGTCTGACGCTTCCACCCTATACATGTGGATACCTCGGAGGCGCTGCATCTGTAGCGCTTGGACGAGCCGCGTAAGGGGAGCTGCTCGTGGGACGAGAACGAGGAGGAGACATAGATCGTCTACACTACCTCGACGCGCTTCATCAAGTTCCGCAACTGCGCGTCTAGTGGTAATCCCGTGATCTATGACAACAGTAATCCTGGTTTACGTGGTAGAAAATTTTGATTTGCGCTAGTGTAGCCTACCCGTATCCCTTTAGTGGTATCAGAGCAGATGTTGTTCAGTTATAGGTTCGGGATGTTTGCATATGGTGATATGCAGATTGATATGAATGATGTGATCGTTTGTATTGCGGTGGTTTAGGATTGATCTATGATCTTGCTTTCCATGATCGTGATTCTGAGGTCGTCGAACGACTTACCCCTACCGGTCGGCTTCTGCCATCGAGGTAGACAGTGACACATAAATCCAGCTGAATCACGGGAAGATCAATATGATTGATCGAATTGGAACCTAGATCTAAAATCAATGTACCGTGATCAAAGGAGTTTGATTGAATCGGAACAAGAGTCGGTTTATGGTAAATTTGATTTGCCGATCAAAATCCTTAAAGAAAATTGTGTAGATTCGATCCCTCAATTTGATACCGCGAGGGGAGCTGCCCCTTCGAACCCCGTAGGGGGAGACTCCCCTAGTCGTAGCACATTTGTGTATCTCATTAAGGTAACTAGGTGCTGCGAGGTCACATGATCCGGTAGAATGCGATTCTATGCATAACTTGTTTTTTGCAGGACGTATGTGATCAGTATGGACCATATATGTATGTGATGCATGTATGAAATTTATCATGACCTGTGTGTCGTGAGTGGGGCAACACGACTGGAGCCATGTGTGTTGTCAATTATTGTAATGGCCTGCGTGCCAACTTGTGATTATCCCAATTCTATGTAATTTTGATTACTAGCTGTTAGGGGTAATAGCTTGTATTAGTTCTTGGAGGACTCATCACTTGGAGGATGGCTCGCATGGAACATGAAGATGGAGATCATCATGGTGGACGGGTTCTATGGCGATGGAGATCGCCATGATAAAATGGGTCATATTGTGTCACAACTATGTGAATGCTATTCTTATGTGTTTTACTCTATGCATGCTTAGATGATAGAAGTAGAATGATCCCTCACAAAGTTTAAGTTAAACCATGCCCTCCCAACCAAACCTTGCACCATCCTATGCCCTGTACAATCGTTGGTGGGCCTATGAAATTAGGGTGCGGCTGTTTTCCTTGGCTGGATGGGTTTGTATCGGATACCTACACGCATAAGGGTTGGTGACCTTGACAAGGTCATCTTAACAGTTAAGGACCTTGGGGCATAAAGGTTGGGCGCCTAGTTTTGACATAGAGATGTCACCCAACAACAAGAGTCATATGTGATATGATTAGGAAGTGTTGCTTACCGATTTACCTTGTCTTCTAGTAGTGATGCTAAAGCTCACTAGTCAATTTGTTAATTGTGGATCTTGAATCACTTAGTATGAATAGAGGGATATTGATTTAAGTGGGAGTATATGCTATTAAATTTTTTAATATGTTTTACTCTATCATGTTCACATGGCTTAGTATTTTGCATGTTTTTTGTTGTAGATCAATGGCACCGAACACTGCATCACCTTATGGGTTTAGGGTTTAGGGTTCCCACTTAGGTGTTATAAAATTTCCAACTAGCTTTCTTTGCTTCTGAAATTACTTAAGGTAAATCTAGCTTTTTGCAAAAACAACCCTAGATCTTAGTATCCTACTACAAAAACCCCTTCACTTGTTAGTATTAGTTTGCGAGTACTTAAAGAGTACTCATGGCATTGTCCCTGGCTATTCCCGTGGCTAGACTATGAAGAGGAATTTCAGGAAGATGGACCGCAGGAAGGTTACGACAACTAGGATCATCTCCCATCTTCAGCATTGCCTGTGACCATGAAGATGGAGCTTCTCCTACGCTATCATTATCTTTACGTTATTCCGTTGCTTGAATTTTATTAAGAACTGGATCATGAGATCCTTATTTGTGTAAGCCCTTATGTATGGTTTGTAATGGATAATGTACTGTGATATCCAATCTATTATGTCTCGCAAAAATGGTAATCCTGGGATTGCCATTATGGCATAACAGGCATCTGGGATTAAAAATCCGGGTGTTGACAGTGGGCCCCTCAGGCCTCCCCTCCGTCTCGTACTCTGGCTCCGTGATTCTTCTGGTGAAATAAGATTTTTTGCATATTTTCTGGGATTTTTCCTGATAGTTGATTTTCTGCACAAAAACTAGACACCAAGGTAATTCTGCTGAAAACAATGTCAGTCCGTGTTAGTTGTATCCAAATCACACAAGTTTAGAGGAGAAACAATAGCAAAAGTGTTCGGGAAAGTAGATACGTTTTGGACGTATCAACTCCCCCCAAGCTTAGCTTATTTCCTGTCCTCAAGCAATTTAGTTGAAAACTGAGTGCGATAAAAGAACTTTCACGAACACATTTGCTTCTTATGATGTATATATTCTCAGCACAGGAGTAGATACTTAGACAATTCATAATAAAGAGTATGCAACTAAGTCTACTTAATAGTCATTGTAAGATATGAAGAGAAACCAACGCAATAATAATAAGTAGCATGAAACATAAACATAAGCAACATTGCAATGCTCATACTAAGGTATGATAGAGTGGTATCTCGCTTGCCTTTGTATGTAGAGTACAAAATAAATTCCAAGGTACCTCTAAAGTTCAAGTGAAGACTAGAAGTAAAAATATCAGAGATACAAGCATCAAAGTCATGACAAAATTAACCAAGTTTTGAGACAAGCACATTACACTAAGAGCCAACTATGCTCTCAAGAAGGTGCTCGTAGAATAAGTTGTAACTCAACATGGAAGTGAAAAGGTTTTGAAAAGTTTGAAAGGCTTCCAAATGCTGAAAGTAAGGTACTCATTAGCTTTGAGCTCTCATTGCCCCTATCATAGGCATATTTATATGGTTAAGGTGAAAGTGAGGTCCAATATGAGTTATATGCTTGACAGACCATAAACTGGAAATCTCATGTCCCTTGAGTACGAGGGCCACTCCTCATGATACTCATCTTCAGTTACCTGTAAGTTCTTGTCATTGTACATACATGCATATCATAGAGAACCGCCAACGGATCTCAGCGATCTTTTTATTTTCTATTTGCATAGGTTTTTATTGAGGATGCTTCACAGATTGCCCATTATGGTTATGCTGCAAGTTTCCACCATGATTAGGCATGGTTTAGTCTAGAGCCCGGGCGTTTATCTAACACATATATATAACTCCATGAACTCACAAGCTCCCCCTTTATTTCACACCGACGACATCCAGAAACAAAATAGCATGATATCAACTGGATATGTATCCATTAGTGTTGAAAGTGTTCCCTGTGACAACATGGTTCTGCTAAATCCCAACCTATAATTTGCAAGCATATAACTTTCATGGATAGTCACAATGGTTCAGATTCATTAAATGTAAGAAAATAAAGTGTGCCATCAAGTTCGTGAGAGGTTTACTAACTAACTTTCTCAAAATAGTCAAACATTTTATTTGGAAGAAAACAAGGCATAATGAGTATGCACGGAATACCAAATGATGCTAGTAGGTAGGTATGGTGGACATTATTGGCAATATTGGTTTTGGAGAGTTGGATGCACAAGTAGAGCTCATACTCAGTGCAAGTGAAGGCTAGCAATAGAGAGGGAGCGAAAAACGAGAGAGCAATAACTGCCATAATCATGCTTGCAACAAAACATGACTAATTATGGCAAGAAAGTGATACAAGAACTCTGAGGCAAAATAAATCATCGAGGCTTATTTACTATTGTTTAGTCATATACATGCGTGAGCATGTGCCAAGTCAATTCACATGAAACATTCAGAGGAGGATACCACAATGTCATACCAAGTTATGAATAAAACAATGCAAGTAAACATTCATATGACATGCTACAAACTATTAGCAAGCTGGAGCTAATCATGAGAGAGCAAGAACTACTAAGCATCCATAAATAACATACACCTTACATGAACAGACTAAGCATGCTCACCATGATGAGTATATGTAAACAAATGAAAAAAAATAGAGTTCGTTACTAGCCTCTTACCACACTTAAAGTTGTCTTAATCTTATTATTGCTCTTCACTTGTGGGACTTGAATAATAACATGAAACCAAACTCCACTGAGGACTTCTGAACCCTGCAAAGAACTTCACAAAACCAAAGAACAACAACAAATATTTTTGGTGTTTTTAATTTTTTTAAAAGCAAGCACACAAAGCAAAAACAAACAAAGAAAAATATTTTTGGATTTTTCTTTAAGGAAAACCAAAGCTAAAAAGCAAAGAAACAAACCAAGAGAAACACCGAAAATATTTTTGGTCTTTTTGTGTTTTAAAAAAACAGAATCAAAAACCAAAAAGAAAGTGAAACAATGGATATACAAAGAACCGACAAAACATGATATATAGATGAGTGTGATGTTGGTATACCTGCCCCAAGTTTAGGATTTTGGCCTAAGTGGGGCTCAATAGCGCGGGTAGTAACCCCAAGTTGGTGGGTCATCATAGGAATGATCATAGTCAGGTGCTTGCGATGAAGAAGAAGACGTGCCTCAATCATAGGAGGGCTACTGGTATGAAGACTCCCCCATGTTGGAGGGATGAACCGAATCATCTTCGGCATCCACTCCAACATTCTCCTCTTGATGGGAGAGCTCCGCCATGTAAGTTTTAAACGCCTCCTCCGTGAGCGACCATCCTTGCCTGTTATCAAAATTAAACAAAGCAGGTGCAGGAAAATAGACTACTTTCTCAGTCCTACCCCCTCTCCAACCACGCTTGACAAAATACAATTCATACGGTAAACTTCTCATAGTAGACCATGAAGAAACAAAATTATGCTGAACCATGGAAACAAGATCAAGCCTCTCTATGGGGAACCGATAATCTGAATGGTGAGGCTCTAAACCATGGAAAGCTAGCAACCTAGAGGCAATGAGACCTCCACAAATTCCACCCTTCTCGTGGTTAGTGGGAATACGGTAAGCTATCAAAGCACCCAGGTTATAAGATCTATCCCTATTCAAAGCAGCTGAGTTAAAAGCTAGATCAAAAGAAGATAACTTTCTAGCAATCTTTCTAGCAAGAACACACTTGGTAATGAAATATGCAAAATACCTAATGGATGGGAACTGAATGTTCCGAATTTTACCACTTTCCTTTGAGAAGTCGAAACCTTGGAAAATTTCAGCATATAAATCCATAAGTGACTTAGGCCTCTCCTTGAACTTCTCTCAAGATCCCCAATGAGGTACTCTAATTGCTGCACAGAAATCAGCAAAAGGCAGGTCAATAGCTATATTGTATATTTTATAATGGACCATGGGATTAGACGAGGACCAAGTAAACCTGAAGTCCTGCACCATAGCCATGGTTAGCTTAACATACTGAGATGGTTCTTCATCAACAAAGTGTTCCAACCCTGCATTAGTAATCATTGTTTGGAAATCCTGGAAGATTCCCGCAGCTCTCATAAACTCAGGGCATGGATATATGGAAGGGAAGACTCCTTCCTCACTATGAACTTTCATTGGCTCAGGTACCATCAAATCATATTGATTCAGTGAGTATGCACTCATCTTCCTTTTTGAAATTTTTAGATAAAAATCAAACCAAGTGATTTCCATGTGGGTAAATGATGAGAAACTACTATAGGAAATTGCTAGCGGGCTAAACATGCATCAAAATTAAATCTCTAAGCATAGAACAAGCATGCATGCTCACACAACCTGACACCTATAGCAGCAAAATACTAAAGATACAATCTACCAATCACAAATCTAATTGGACAAGCGGAGGAGGCACATACCAAGGAGCAATCCCTCCAAAAATCAGCAGCAAATATAGGCTGAGCAAGGAGATCGAAAATTGGGAGCAAGAACAGCAAGAACTCGTTCTTAAGAAAGTTTTCCGGTGTTTTTTGGGAGAGAGAAAGCAGGTGGTTGGGAGGAGACAACTTGGAGGGCCTCAGGTGGGTCCCACCCATGCTAGGCGTGCCCCTAGGGCTGGCCGCGCCACCAGGGGGTGTGCTGGCCTGGGGGGTCCCCCTGGGCCACTCCAGGTGTCCCTCTGCCCCTTTTTTCGAGGAAAAATTTATTATGAATTTTCTTAGATTTTTTGGGAAACTTTATTTTTGGCCAATTTTCAGGGTATGCAAATTGATTTTCTCGCAGAAAAGATTTTTAGAAGAAGAAAAAGCAAACAAAAGACAAAACTACAAAAGTTCTAAGACAATCTAACAAGCAAACAACTAGCAAAACTAAAGCTAACAAGAGGAAGAGCAAACACTAGGAAGGAGAAAAATAAAAGTGAGCAAGTATAACCACAGTGAAAGCATTATTTTGTTCATTAAAATCCCTTTGTTAACAAGGTTGATCAAGTCTTGTTACCAAAACAATCTTATATGAAGCAAAACTTTGAATTCCACAAAGTGATTATGTTACCTCAAACTTGATAGCAATGGTCCCAATCATAATAGTTTCAAAACTTTCTTGTGGAATGGGACAATATATTTCTCCAACCTTGATGCTCTCAATATTTTCAATGGAATTCAGGCAATAGCTCTTAGCAACCTTCTTGGGGAAATAGATAGTATGCTATTTGTCATTAATATTAAATGTTACCTTTCCTTGATTACAATTGATGACAACACCTACAGTATTAAGAAAAGGTCTCCCAAGAATAATGGACAGATTATCATCTTCAGGCATCTCAAGCATAACAAAATCAGTTAGAACCAAGTAATTATGAGCCACCTGAATAGGAACATCCTCACATATACCAATAGGAATAGTAGTTGACTTATCATCCATTTGAAAAGATATATCAGTTGGTATCAACTTTTCTAGCTAGAGTCTCCTGTAGAGAGAAAAAGGCATAAGACTAACTCCAGCTCCCAAATCACATAAAGCAGTTCTAACATAATTATTCTTAATAGAGCAAGGAATAGTTAGTATACCTGGATCACCAAGTTTCTTTGGAACCTTACCATTGAAGGAATAATTAGCAAGCAAAGTAGAAATTTCCTCATTAGGAATCTTCCTTTTATTAGAGATAATATCCTTTATATACTTTGAATAAGGAGGCAACTTAATATCATCAATCAAAGGAATTTGCAAAAATAAAGGTATCATCCACTCATAAAACTTGTTGTAGTGTTCTTCCTCCTTTGACTTGTGTTTCTTATTGGGAAAAGGCATAGGTTTCTGCACCCAAGGTTCTCTCTCACTACCATGTTTATTAGCAATAAAATCTTCCTTAGTGTACCTAGTGTTCTTAGTGTTCTTCTTAGGTTATTCCTCAACTTCCTCCTTATCAGGAGCATCATTTTTATCATTACGACTCTCAGTTTCAGCATCAGAGACAGATATACTATTAGGATCTACAACAGGTTCAGAGGGTTCCTCAACTATCTTGTGTTTCTTTTTCTTTATCTTACGAGGAATACCACTACTTTCACCTTGTTGAGATTCCTGCTCAATTCTTTTAGGGTGTCCTTTAGTATATAAAGGATCTTGAGTAGCTGATACGTCCAAAACGTATCTATAATGTTTTATGTTCCATGCTTGTTTACTATCTGCTTTGCTTTTCTTTGTCCACACTTTGAGGTGTTTTTATATGTTTTCTGGTACTAACCTATTAACAAGTTGCCACAGTGCCAGTTGCATGTTTTCTTCTGTTTTTGGTTCAAGAAAGGCAGAAAATCAATATTCCCGGGATTGGACGGGACAAAAGCCAAAGTCAATATTTTACCGTGGGCAACACGAAGCCAGAATACGATACGAAGGAGGCTCACTAGTGGGCCACACCCCCTGGCTGCATGGGTGGGCCCACCCCGCGCCTCGGGGGGTGCAGCCGTCCTGGTGGCCCCCCTGGCTTGCCTCTTCGCCTATAAAATCCCCCCGATGCAGAAACCCTAAACACCCGATCAATATTCCACGAAACTGTCTGTAGCCGCCACCACCATCGTCCCTAGATCGGGGGGATCTGAAGCTCTTCCCGGCAACCAGCCGGAGGGGAGATCATCCCAGAGGCCTTCTTCTTCATCATGCTAGCCTCCAGTATGAAGCGTGAGTAGTTCCACCTTGTACTACGGGTCCATGTAGTAGCTAGATGGTTGTATCTCGTCCTTTGTTCTTTCATGTATAGATCTTTTGAGCTCCGTTCATGATCAAGATCTAATCTATTTGTAATCATGCATGTTGTGTTTGTGGGGATCCGATCGATATTGATATTACTATGTCAGATTGATTAATGGTTTTTTCTTATTGATTGTGTTGTTTGTGATCTTGCATTCTCTCCATTGTTAGTAGCTATCTTGGCCAAGTAGTTTCTAGTGAATCCAAGAGGGGTATTTATGCTCGATAGTGGGTTCATGCCTCTAGTTTATAACACCTAAGTGGAAATTTTATAACACCAAAGTAATAAATCATTTCATATAGTCATTTTGAAAACATCTGATGATAGAACAATATGGCCACTCCAACTGTCCATAACCGTGGACGCGGCTATTCGAATAGTTTGACACTTTGCAGAGATTGTACACTTTCACCATAACATTCGATCCATCCATCAGGAACAATCCTTAATTCAGCATACTCAGTATGCGGATAATCAATCCTAACCTTTCAATTACACGCCCTAGTATAGGCACCTCTCCTGTGAGTTTAGCCTCCCAACCATGACCAACTATCATCTTGGGTACTGCACAGGTGGACAATCTTCACAAGGTAGCCTCAGCTCACACCTTGGCCGCAAGGGAACCCATACTAAGGTATATAAATTTCCAGTCAAGCCCTACCCAAATTTCGGGTATTGTGGTTGTACGGTAAAATTGGAATGGTATCGCATCCAAACAACCATCAGTTTTATAAAGGGCTAAGGCTCATGCGTCAACATTTTCATCCTCAAAATCATCTGGTGTTCGGAAACACATGTCAAAACATTTCAGTAGAATGACTCATCATTCTAAGGTTTTCATAACCATTTTCACCAAGTATTCCCATCTAAAGTTGGTCAAGTTTTATGCTTAACACTAGCATCTATAAGTGGGGTAGATACTAATGAGGGGTGGTAAACAAGTGTATCTTATCTAAGTGAAATATCATGCCTCAGGATAACATCAAGATTTATCTAACTTAGGCCAAGTTTAATGCTCTTTATGCTACCTTCAGTTACCTCTCTAGAATCTACAAGTCACTAAGTAAACTCTAAGAGAAAGCTTTAATAAAGAAAATAAAGTACTAAGCTTGCAAGTAAAACTAGGATTGGGTATCATCAAATGGGTATAAGCTTGCAAGTAGAGCTTGCAAGTGGTATCTTTCTTAATGAGTAGCTTGCAAGTATTGGCTTGCCTTGTGCAGAGTAGTGGTTGTAGTTCTCCTCGGCTTGTTCCTCGTAGTATCCTCCTTCCACCTCGTATCCTTGGTCGGTACTAGCGTCTATAAATAAATACGAGGTACACAATCACCAAACAATACTTACCTATTTCTAATCATCACACAAATGTTCACACTAGATTATCTGGCATCATCACTATTATCACAAAGATTAAAGCACTAGTCTTATTTATTTTATATTTAGAAAAGTAATTTCTACACATTGAAAAACTGCTTAAGATTTAATATTCTCCAACTAAAACATGGGATCATGTTGACACATGTCATCACCACATATTTCAGTACATGGGAATGTGCTTTAAAGACGTGTCACAATTTAATAAGGTTTAACCTTTTTATTTTAATTAAATAAAATGACTAGAATGTCCTATGAGGAATTCTTTTATTACTTGATCATTACTTTTGCAATTAACAATATATGTTTTTTTATAATATGAAAGGTATGGTTAAATGTGATTTTTGATAGTTGGAATCAACTCAAAAGCTCTTATGGTTGAATTTTGGAAAATGTTTGAATACAGAAAAGCTTCTACCTTGTTATTTTTACCATGGGTGATCTAAAATTATAAATGGTTTGAATCCAACGGGCTTGGAATAAGAATTTCAATAGCTTTCTAACAAAATTAGTTTCATGCATTTTGGTTCAATGAATCGAGCTGGGTTGATTTTTGAATATAGTGAAGGAAATATGCCCTAGAGGCAATCATAGAGATGATCGTATTTCTTATGTATCCATGAGTTATTGTATTGTTCCTTGATTATCCATATCAGGCAAATTATATTGATTGGCAATTATGTGAATTGTTTGTGAAACTCTTTACTTGTATGGTTATTTAATAGTTGTCCCTAGTCGGAGTTCATGTGAGGACAGATGTGAATACTAGACTAGCACATCGATTGGTTGATGACTATGTTTCGCAAGTCATAGACATGGAGATGTCAAACCAATGATGTGGACACATGTTATGAACATGGGGTTGGACTGACCCAACTTGAGACTGGCAATTAGTTGCAGCTCTCTCTCTCTCTACACATCGTGTACGTTTTGTCCTTAGACCTGAGATTGTCGCATGTACTTGAGATGTGGATCGACATACTTTGGGGCTATCAGAAACTACTCCGTAACTGGGTAGTTATAAAGGTAGCTTTCGGGTTTGTCCTGAAGCATGCTGCAAGGTATGGTCAATCAATATGGGATTAGCCCCTCTCTACTTGAGAGAGATATCTCTGGCCCCTCGACTGATCAGATCCATAAATGCATGGCCGTGCTACATATGGTTAAGAGTTAACCTAGTAAAGGGATTCTGAATCATAGTATCGAGAAAGGAAGGTTTGCTTGGAGCTAGACCAAATATCGTGAGGCAAAGGGAAAGACATGTACTAAACCTTGTGATGGTTCGTCCGATATGATCTGTGTATGCGTTTAGGAGTTGGCATATCTTGCTAGAGGCCGCTACCAACTATTGACAGAATAAGTGTATTCGTGTCATGTCTATACGTATATGAACCTATAGGGTCACACACACTTAAGGGGCTGGAAGCTTAATGAGGATTGGATCCGAATTAGACCAGGCTTAGGCTACTAATGGGCTGCTAATGCAGAATCCCACTAGGGACGCCTATATAAGAGAGGGTGGGGCGTGCTGACCAGGGTTAGACCATTCCACCCAGCCGCCACTCCTCACGCATGGGTTGCACGCGCGGACCTAGCAGTCCGGCGTCTGACGCTTCCACCCTATACATGTGGATACCTCGGAGGCGCTGCATCTGTAGCGCTTGGACGAGCCGCGTAAGGGGAGCTGCTCGTGGGACGAGAACGAGGAGGAGACATAGATCGTCTACACTACCTCGACGCGCTTCATCAAGTTCCGCAACTGCGCGTCTAGTGGTAAGCCCGTGATCTATGACAACAGTAATCCTGGTTTACGTGGTAGAAAATTTTGATTTGCGCTAGTGTAGCCTACCCGTATCCCTTTAGTGGTATCAGAGCCGATGTTGTTCAGTTATAGGTTCGGGATGTTTGCATATGGTGATATGCAGATTGATATGAATGATGTGATAGTTTGTATTGCGGTGGTTTAGGATTGATCTATGATCTTGCTTTCCATGATCGTGATTCTGAGGTCGTCAAACGACTTACCCCTACCGATCGGCTTCCGCCATCGAGGTAGACAGTGACCCATAAATCCTGCTGAATCACGGGAAGATCAATATGATTGATCGAATTGGAACCTAGATCTAAAATCAATGTACCGTGATCAAAGGAGTTTGATTGAATCGGAACAAGAATCGGTTTATGGTAAATTTGATTTGCCGATCAAAATCCTTAAAGAAAATTGTGTAGATTCGATCTCTCAATTTGATACCGCGAGGGGAGCTGCCCCTTCGAACCCCGCAGGGGGAGACCCCCCTAGTCGTAGCACATTTTTGTATCTCATTAAGGTAACTAGGTGCTGCGAGGTCACATGATCCGGTAGAATGCGATTCTATGCATAACTTTTTTTTGCAGGATGTATGTGATCAGTATGGACCATATATGTATGTGATGCATGTATGAAATTTATCATGACCTGTGTGTCGTGAGTAGGAGCCATGTGTGTTGTCAATTATTGTAATGGCCTACGTGCCAACTTGTGATTATCCCAATTCTATGTAATTTTGATTACTAGCTGTTAGGGGTAATAGCTTGTATTAGTTCTTGGAGGACTCATCACTTGGAGGATGGCTCGCATGGAACATGAAGATGGAGATCATCATGGTGGACGGGTTCTATGGCGATGGAGATCGCCATGAGAAAATGGGCCATATTGTGTCACAACTATGTGAATGCTATTCTTATGTGTTTTACTCTATGCATGCTTAGATGATAGAAGTAGAACGATCCCTCACAAAGTTTAAGTTAAACCATGCCCTCCCAACCAAACCTTGCACCACCCTATGCCTTGTACAATCCTTGGTGGGCTTATGAAATTAGGGTGCCGTTGTTTTCCTTGGCTGGATGGGTTTGTATCGGATACCTACACGCATAAGGGTTGGTGACCTTGACAAGGTCATCTTAATAGTTAAGGACCTTGGGGCATAAAGGTTTGGTGCCTAGTTTTGACATAGAGATGTCACCCAACAACAAGAGTCATATGTGATATGATTAGCAAGTGTTGCTTACCGATTTACCTTGTCTTCTAGTAGTGATGCTAAAGCTCACTAGTCGATTTTTTAATTGTGGATATTGAATCACTTAGTATCAATAGAGGGATATTGATTTAAGTGGGAGTATATGATATTAAATTTTTTAATATGTTTTACTCTATCATGTTCACATGGCTTAGTATTTTGCATGTTTTCTGTTATAGATCAATGGCACCGAACACTGCATCACTTTATGGGTTTAGGGTTTAGGGTTTAGGGTTTAGGGTTTAGGGTTCCCACTTAGGTGTTATAAAATTTCCAACTAGCTTTCTTTGCTTTTGAAATTAGTTAAGGTAAATCTAGCTTTTTGCAAAAACAGCCCTAGAGCTTAGTATCCTACTACAAAAACCCCTTCACTTGTTAGTATTAGTTTGCGAGTACTTAAAGAGTACTCATGACATTGTCCCTAGCTATTCCCGTGGCCAGACTATGAAGAGGAATATCAGGAAGATGGACCGCAGGAAGGTTACGACAACTAGGATCATCTCCCATCTTCAGCATTGCCTGTGACCATGAAGATGGAGCTTCTCCTACGCTATCATTATCTTTACGTTATTCCGTTGCTTGAATTTTATTAAGAACTAGATCATGAGATCCTTATTTGTGTAAGCCCTTATGTATGGTTTGTAATGGATAATGTACTGTGATATCCAATCTGTTATGTCTCGCAAAAATGGTAATCCTGGGATTGCCATGTATGGCATAACAGGCATCTGGGATTAAAAATCCGGGTGTTGACAGTGGGCCCCTCAGGCCTCCCCTCCGTCTTGTACTCTGGCTCCGTGATTCTTCTGGTGAAATAGGATTTTTGGCATATTTTCTGGGATTTTTCCTGATAGTTGATTTTCTGCACAAAAACTAGACACCAAGGTAATTCTGCCGATAACAATGTCAGTCCATGTTAGTTGTATTCAAATCACACAAGTTTAGAGGAGAAACAATAGCAAAAGTGTTTGGGAAAGTAGATACGTTTTGGACGTATCAACTCCCCCCAAGCTTAGCTTATTTCTTGTCCTCAAGCAATTTAGTTGAAAACTGAGTGCGATAAAAGAACTTTCACGAACACATTTGCTTCATATGATGTATATATTCTCAGCACAGGAGTAGATACTTAGACAATTCATAATAAAGAGTATGCAACTAAGTCTACTTAATAGTCATTGTAAGATATGAAGAGAAACCAACGCAATAATAATAAGTAGCATGAAACATAAACATAAGCAACATTGCAATGCTCATAATAAGGTATGATAGAGTGGTATCTCGCTTGCCTTTGTATGTAGAGTACAAAATAAATTCCAAGGTACCTCTAAAGTTCAAGTGAAGACTAGAAGTAAAAATATCAGAGATACAAGCATCAAAGTCATGACAAAATTAACCAAGTTTTGAGACAAGCACATTACACTAAGAATGACAACTATGCTCTCAAGAAGGTGCTCGTAGAATAAGTTGTAACTCAACATGGAAGTGAAAAGGTTTTGAAAAGTTTGAAAGGCTTCCAAATGCTGAAAGTAAGGTACTCATTATATTTGAGCTCTCATTGCCCCTATCATAGGCATATTTATATGGTTAAGGTGAAAGTGAGGTCCAATATGAGTTATTTGCTTGATAGACCATAAACTGGAAATCTCATGTCCCTTGAGTACGAGGGCCGCTCCTCATGATACTCATCTTCAGTTACATGTAAGTTCTTGTCATTGTACATACATGCATATCATAGAGAACCGCCAACGGATCTCAGCGATCTTTTTATTTTCTATTTGCATAGGTTTTTATTGAGGATGCTTCACAGATTGCCCATTATGGTTATGCTGCAAGTTTCCACCATGATTAGGCATGGTTTAGGCTAGAGCCCGGGCGTTTATCTAACACATATATATAACTCCATGAACTCATAAGCTCCCCCTTTATTTCACACCGATGACATCCACAAACAAAATAGCATGATATCAACTGGATATGTATCTGCACCCACACCCTTACCTTCCTGTTATGAATGCACCTGCACCCGGAAAATCTTTCAGAAGGTTTTCTATGCATATGTCGAATGGAACGCCCAAACTATGTGACTCATGGAATCTACTAGGCAAGTTAATCAGGCGAGGGGTTCCCAAGCCCCGTCTGGTTGTACGCTCGTCTCGGTTCCAAAGGCAAGAACTCAGGTCCTAGTGGTGGCGAGCATGGGTCTAGAAAAACCACATCCCACCGTGGCCTCCCATACAAGCCTTAGCATGTTTTATCCCATATCACTAATCTCATCTCATCACGTTCTCCTATCATACTAGATTCTCTGCATCTGATACATCATCTGGATGGACCAGCACTGATAGCTATGCATGGCTAAGCAGACACATATAATAGCTCTAGCAGAGCACACAAGCAAACCCTAGTTATGCTAGGAGCAGTGGATCGGTAATATAAGCTCAAAGGGAGTAATGCAATAGATAGGATACTCTATCTATCGATAAAATACCATAGTAGAATCGTATGCAACATGGGAAGAATTGAAATGCTTTCGAAATCATAGGATTATGTCATGGTGGGGCTATGCTTGCCTTTGCCAGTTGATAACAAATAAGTAGATCTTCGGAAGCTTGTAATTGACTTGATTACAGTTGGTCAAGTATTGTTCATCGATATTCGATGGTCTTGGTCTCAGTCTTTGATCTCGATCTCGATCTCGTATTCTACCGGGAAGAACCAAATACCGAAAAGAGAGGGAAACAATCAACACATGGCATCGATGCAATGCTCAGACAAGAATGATGATATGACAAGTTGAACTGCATTGAATTGAAACCCTAAAGCATGCTCGACAACTTAATAGGGGTTCTGAAGGATGAAAACCCTAATTCGGAGAAACTCTGGAATCACCTATGAGGGGTTACTAGGTTCTTATAATTAAACTTGTCATGAAAGTTGATTAACAATGCATGATGATAGCTTAAAGAGGTAGTTCTCATTTTTCTGAACATTTTGGTATATTATTCATATTTTTCTGAATTATAAATAATAAGATATTGATTTTACAAGTTTTATTCAATTTCTGGAAATTATTAAAGCCTTTATTGCATCAGGCTGACGTCGGCTGGGGGGATTAATCTTTTTACACCGCACAGAACCTAGCCACAGAGACTGATAGGTGGGGTCTAGGCCACGTCAGTTGCAACCATGGCGGTCAGCTGTCAAAGAGGCAGACAGGCCCACGCGGCTACGTCAGCATGACGTAGGCGTGACATCACGTCGCCGGCGTTCCCGAGCACGCGCGCGCGAGATGAGCATATGGTTTGAACCGTATGGACGCGGGGAGCAATATCCTAGCGGCGCCGCTCCATTTGGGTTACCGGAGCATTGGCAGCAACTATGGCCAACAGCGGCGGTAGGCAGCGCATGGCGTGTGGGTGAAACAGAGCGGGAGGGAGGAAGGGAGAGGTTCCGGAAAGACCAGAAGCTCACCACAAAGCTTACTAAGGGGTCAGTGAGGCCGAAGAAGGTCGGTAACGGCATCAATGGCGGCAGCGGAGCTCGGCCGGAGGCGAGAAAGACGCGGACGATGGCGAGGATTTGAGGCGCCCCTGCTCGATTCCTTTTTCCAGATAAGACCAGCACGGCTAGGTGATTCTTCCAGCTTGCTCAGCGGTTTTCAGGGACGATCAGAACGGAGGCAAACAACGGGGATCCGACGGGGTTAGGGTTTGGGCTTGCACGGAAGAGTACTAACGGGAGAGAGAGGAAGAGGGTAAAGTGGATAGGGAGATCGAGGCGACGTTGTGGCGACCTTATCTTCTCTAGGAGCTCAACGGACAGCGCGGAGCGGGCGGTATAGATCGACGACACCGGCGGCGACACAGAGGTGTTTGCCGTCGTCGTCGAAGACGACGGAAACAGCGAGGCCGAAGCGGTACGGGCCAGGGACGGGCTGCTCCTAGGCTGAGTTGGGCTTCTGCACGCGGGCAGGAGCTGGGCTGTGGCTGCTGCTATTTGCTGCGGGTAGGCAGCGTGGAGGGGTGAGAAAAGATGGGCTACGGCCCACTGGCTATTCTCTGGTTATTTTTATTCAGAAACAGTTTTCCTTTGCTGAAATCTATTTCTCTTTTGTGAATTTCATTTCAAAACTGTTTTTGGTCAGTTCAAAAATACCAGAACTTTGCAAATATTCAAAACATTGCAGAGACGCTTGTAATCAATTTTGGGTTCCAAGGTTTTGGTAGTTTTAAAATACAAAACCATTTTGAATGGATTTTCAAGTGAGGAAGGAAATTAGGGTTTTAGGGTTTTGCATGGTTTATTTAATGCATAATTTAAATATGATGCTCATGATGCTCAAACAAACCCTAAATACTATTTAAGTAAAATCGGGGTGTTACAGCTCTATCCCCCTTACGAGAATCTCGACCCGAGATTCCAAAGGTAGGAAGAGAGACAAAGAGAGAAAGAAATAGGGCCACTCTAAAGGTAAGAGAGAAAAACACTGAACAAAACACGGAGTATCTCATGGTCAACTCATGGATGGAGTGTTTAGAAACAACTCTGAGGTGACGACATAAAACACATCAAGCTAAAGGAGGAAACAGAAGGAGATGGTTTCAAGTTGTTAGATAGATGGTCCTCATAAGGATTGAGACCATGGAGACTTCAAGGATGTTTTGAAGCTTATGAAGAAGGAAGCTTCCAACAGAAATAACATAACAACAGACTTCGATAGAGAACCTCTACTAAATGACCTAAGTAGAGATTTTGGGTTGCAGAGATATGAATCAACAAAACCAATCTATTGAACTACTTTTGACACAAAGGAGTCACTGTTTCATTCAATCAGAAGGCCAAGACAGAAAGGTGTTTTGGTGGAGAGGACTCATAGGAGTCACAAGAACATGTAACGAGAGACGCTACTGATTACCAAAATCATAGCCACTCTTAGAACATGGTTGAGAAGACGAAGTAATATCTTTATTCATCTAGGTGTATCAAAATCTTTGCCAAAGATTATGATATCACTTTTCACCACTAAGATGAATAGGTAAGAAGATTCCTGATGACACAAGAAGAAAGAAACTTCATTCTCAGACTTCCATTATTTGGCATAACAAAGTGTTTGTCAACATAAAAGAGTCTGGAGGATCGATCGAGAGACATTTAGCAACACTACTTTAAATGTTCTCCTTGATGTTCGAGAAATCAGACACCAAGTAAAGGTCAGACTTCGTATACAAAGGAAACCATAAACACAACTCCTATAGTAAGTAATAGAAGATTCCTCATGAAGAGTGGTTGTTATTGCTGAATCAAGAGAATATGACTAGAGGTCTTTCCAGCTAAGTGTGTCAACCGTTACATTAATCTTGCCAGATGCACAAAGAGACCTATGTCAAAACCTTGAATAACACCAACCATCATTGCTGCTTGAGATTCAGCTTTGGTTAGGTGGAACGATACTTCAGACTCAGCATGTCCGAATAGAGAGTTCGCAACATTTACCGCAAAGGTAAAGTTACTAGATTCTCAAGGTAGGAACTACAGTGTCAAGCTCCAAAATATGAGCTAGAGTGCTATACCCATGTATTGGCAACTTGTCGAAAGACAACTGCACACATATAAAGTATTAGCAATAAAACACACATGTGTCCTTAAGGGAAGAAAGATAATTCTTCTCAAATCCGCGGTGACATCTTTCAACAATTGCTCGTGAATCAGAGAAGGTTACTTCTAACATCCAGAACTCATACTTTGAGATGACTCGAAGATGATTCTCGAAAGTTTCCAACATTAACGCCCAATGTTCCATATGTATTCAATCTAACATGGAGAAGATAAGGATGTCATTGATGGGCTCAACAACAAACTTATCGAGACACTCCAAGAAGATGGACTCATATGTTGCTTGAACGAGACAACAATATTGGTCAGACCAAAGGACATGAAGATGTATCCCAGTGAAATATCACAAGAAGAGACATTATCAAGATAGTCCTTGGAACTGAGTTTGATTTGACGATAACCCAAATAAAATCAAAGATAGGGGAAGATAACATGTCCACAAAGGAAATGCTATCTTTCTTCAACACGAACAAAACTAAACATCCCTTTTATAAAGAATGTAGTCGGATATAACTTTTGTCTTACAACTCTCCAAGTTGTTGTTTAAGCTCAACCAACTAGTTCAGGGGTATCCAGTACGGTTCCTTGGGGAAAAGAGCAGTTCAGAGAACTTGCTTGCTCAAGAACTTGACAACACGGTCATGTGGCAACATGACGATACTTCTAGTAGACATCTAGAATATCACGAACCACCGATATGTCACTAAGTTCCATAGGAAACTTGCTTGGTAAGGAAAGAAGACATAGTCTCAGAGTTTCGGCACAAGCCTAACTCTTTGACCGAAGAGAGTGTGCCAGAATAGCGGACTTGGTAGAACAATCAAACTTCGCTTAGTGACGGGTTAACCAATCACGCTAAGAATGACTCAAATGTCCTTAGAGTTCAAAACAATAGTAATTGCTAAGAATCTCAGATGATCACATTATTACACACACGCATCATTCACGAGCACAAAAGCTCGAGTAAGGGTGGGTAAATATGTGTAAGAGCATCACTTCATTAAGGGGTCATAAAACTCAGCACGACCTCTTAGTACAAAAGAGTGTGATACTTTAAGGTAGAACAGACAGAGGCTAATAAGTGCTTCTTGATATGCGGGTTGCAACACTTTGACCTGGTCCTAGATATGACGAGGTACTGGAGTTTGTTTCTCCTAGACATACCGAAATGGTTTGTCATGATAGACCACAAGGGTATCTTGCTTCGGAAGACATCGATGCACATTTACTATGTCACATCCCAAGATTTTCCAAATCTTGTTATGTGAAAAATAAATGAATAAAATAAAACTTTGTTGATTTTCAGGGTGAGAAGAAACTTTTTGAATCCAACTAGAAACTTTCAAAACCAATTTGGACCAAATAAAATCCTAAAGGGATTTAAAAAGATAAATAAACAATAAAGTTAAAAATATTTGGAATTACTATTTTTGGATCTTTTAATAAAAATATTTGTTTTCAAAGAAAAGGATATAATTATAAATAAGGATTATTTTATAGAGCCAAATTAAATCTTGGCCAAGCTTTTGAATTAAAATATTCCTATTTGATTAAAAAGAGTAAAGGTTTATTTAAATAAAATAATGAGAGTTTATTAATAAACCAATTTTATTAAAATAAAGGTTTTACAATTTTAATTAAACATCAAAACTTGTTAAACTATTTTAAAACAAGTTTTCCAAGTATTCTATATTTTAAATAAAACCTACTGATTTGGTTTTGATAATATTTAGATTTCAAATGGAGTTTTAAATAAATCAAATCCTATTTGATTTAATAACTAAGGACTATTTTATTTAATTAATAAATGGAATCTAAAAAGAATAAAAATATTATTTTATTTTGGGACTCGGAATATTGTTGTTAAACAGAACTAAAACTCATTACAAGGTGTGGTGGAAGTTTGTTTGATTGAATGTTTGAATTGTTTGATTGAATTTCAAAACAGAAAAATCAAATAGAAAAAGAAAAGCTTTCAGTACAAAAAAAATGAATCAGACAGCAGCCCAACTGGCCAGCCCAGTTTCAGCCCAGCTACTTTTCCGAGGCGCGAAACGTTTTCACCCAAACACGCACCCGTGCAGTCCCAGACAGGTGGCCCCTCTCCCTATCTCTCTCCCTCGCTGACAGCAAGGCCCCACCCCTCCTGTTCATCGTCTTCAACGACGACCCCGTCGCCCTGCCGTTGCAGCCAGTAACTCCGGCGTTGATTACGCGTTGTTGGAGGCCTTGATTCCTCCCAGTAACCGTGCCCATTTAACCGCATGCGTCTTCCCTCTCCTTCCCCTCAAACCCCGCTGCGAGTAAGCCACCAGGCTGTCCCCAATTCCCTTTGCTTTGCCACTGCTCCGACGATGTCTCCGACCAAATTCCGGCGCCGTCCAGCCTCGCCTCGCCTTCCCAAGCACACGAGCTCGCTCCTCACCTCCTGGCGCATCTCCCTGTGCCACTCATTCACTCGCGGGCGCCCCAGAACATCGACTTCGTCTTCATCTGAGCGCCGCCGCGCCTGCCATTCCCTCCGGCGAGACTTCCTGGTAAGCTCAGACCGCCCCGAAGCCATTCATTGATGCTCACATGTTCCCTGGTACCGTGCGCGTCTAACGCACCCCTTATTTTGATCTAGCACGCCTTGTAGCCCCGCCCCCGTCGACGACCGTACGAACCCGAGGCGCAGCTCCACTCCGGCGAGCGATTCCGATCACCTCCGTGCGCCCCTTCGCCAGCCAGTACCACCTCGAGCATCACCTCGACCTCGCGAGCATGGTGAGCACCCCCGTTTCCTTCTTTGCTTCCTGTAGCCGCCGCAACGCCGCTAGCCGAGCATCGCCGCCGTCTGCCGCCGCGCAGCGCCGCCAGGCAATGGTCAAACTCATCTGCACCTTTAGATTTAGATCCGACGCATAGAAACATATGACTTAACGAAGGGGTACGAGTTGATCAGCATCGTGCGTTGTAACTTAAATCCTGCGGTCCAGAGAGGCTGATCCACACGAAGCGGTACCGCCCAATAAGAACACGCCACGTGGCCAGACTCAGGATTAAAAACAGAGATAGATTCTATTAGATTTGCAAATTTGAAAAACCCATAACTTTAGTTCTACACGTCCAAATTTTGCAAACTTTATATCAATGGATTCATAAAAGCAAGCCCTAGCCAACCATGAAATTTGTTTAGTAAAAAGTTTCTGTTAAATTGTTTATTTTTGGGTATAAAATTTGTTCTAAAAAGATTTTGGGGTTGAAATCCTTGCAAAATGGTTTGTTGTGAACCTACTGACCCTAGGAACCAACTTATGTATTTAAAAATGTATTTTGTGAAGATTAGGATTGAATAATTGAATTAGCTCATTTCTAATCAAATTAAAAAATATTGATTTTGTTATGGAATTGATTTTTTGAGAAAAACCTTTGGAAAATGTTTTAATTCAAAGCTACTGACCCTAAACACCAAGTTTTGTGAATTAACAACTTATTTGGTGAACAATATAAAATTGTTGCTTTGCTAAAAGCATTTTTCAATCACATGAAATGATGATTTGATTTAAAAATGGTTTATAGATAAAACCCTTTTGCAAATGGGTTTGACACTTTAGAAAATGACCACCTTGAACCTTACAATGTTTAGAGCCTAGTAGAAACCACCTTTGCAAATAAAGCTATCTTTTGCATGCTTGCATGCATGACTTTGTTTTTATTATTTTATGTGTGTTGAATTGTTTGAAAATTGGTTGGAATGCTAGTTGGATCTTTGTTTGCTTGATTGATTTGTAGTGAAGTTAGAAGAGTGTGTTATTAGCAAGATCAAGAAGTGAACCAACATCCTCTACCAAAAAGGCAAGTGACACTATCATCCAAGTCCTACTATTTTCATTACACTTAGTGGATTTTGAAACATGCATGATAAGGACTACTATATTTTGCTATGCTAAATCCTAATAGGATACCCTTATACATTCCTTAGTGAAAACAATATAGTTGTAATATGCTTAGCCCTGCTATATATTTTGAGAATGGATACATGTTGAGATTTTGAAGTATTGAAAGGACTTGTGTTTTATATAATAAAACAAGTACTCAATGAACCACCTGGGTGGACAAGGATACTCAAGTTTTGGACGAGGTGGCAACAAGAGGAACCATGTTTATATGGCAATCTCTTTTTGTTGTGCACCAGATGAAAACCACCCAGGGACTTAGAGATTGAACATGTTTCTCGTACAATGGCTTCCGTGTACAGCCACATGCTAAATGGGCACTGGCTTAGTCAATGACATTGTGGAAGACCCATGCATTGGCCTCTTCAGGTTAACTAAATGAGGGAACTCGGAACCCTACATTGGTGCCTGGTAGACAAGATAGCATTGTGTATTGGGAGGACCCTATGGAAAGACTTCGTCACATTCTCAATCTGCCAGTACTCCATCTTGGTGAGTACTTATCCAGCGGCCACTGGTGGCAACAAGATGAGAGTGTGTCATGTGGGTAAAGTGTACAACTTCTGCAGAAGATAAAATTCTAAGTACTTAGCCGTGTCCCCGGTTATGGACAATACTGAGCAACTAAGGCCTGAAGCTATGGGAAATCTCGACATTCCAATTTCTAAAAGTAAAACTTGAAAGTGACAACAAAAGACTTGAAGCACTTGGGGTGTACCAAGGAGCTCAAAAGATTTTGACAAAGACTTGAAGCACTTGGGGTGTACCAAGGAGCTCAAAAGATTTTGACAAAGACTTGAAGCACTTGGGGTGTACCAAGGAGCTCAGAAAGATTTTGACAAAAGATCAAAATTATTTTGAAAAAGATACGAAAAATTATTGTTTTATGCAAACAAGCCTAAACCCTACCTAGCCAAATATGTATGTAATGATAGGATCCACATATTTCCACTTAGTAGTGAAACTTGCCAATACAATTCAAATGTATTGACCCTTATGGCTGTAACTTGTTATGTTGCAGGTTTGATTGATATTAGTGAAGTTGATTGATTAGGATTACAAGTCTACAACCAACATGTTTGCCTGTGGCACTTTGAAGATGAAGGATCCCATGCTTATAGATATTCTGCTGCAATGTAATGTAATAGCCAAAAGAGCTATGTAAGATGTAATAAAATTTATGTTATTCCTGGTTATAAAATTGTATTATGACCTTTGTTTCTTGATATTACATCTTAACTGTGGATGCTAACTATTGATCCAGGGACTAGCATTGTAAACACAGGGATCTCTACCTTATTAAAGGTTGGGACCTCTACATACTACTTGGCTACCAACTGGTAGACAAAGGTCGGAAAACAACAAGGGGAAAGGAACATGCTCAAGATAGAATCCCGATATGTGGATGCATAAGTCAACAATCTCCCGAAACCAATGCAGAGAAGGGGTAAGGGGTGGCAGAATCACGAGTAATAGATGCGAGAATCACGAGGAGTACTCTTGTCGTGATCTGTTTGGTTCCATTAAAGAACATCTGCCATAGCTAGTGGTAGGGGAAGTCCTTAGTTGCCACAATTCAATCACGACAATAACCACAAGCTTGGAGGCTAGAATTGTAATACAAGCCATCCTGAGATAATGTATGAACATTAACAACAAAGGTCAACAAAAGGGATCTTGGGTTAAAGGTCAGCTTCATGTACAAGATTCAAAACACCAGAATCCAGCATAATCAGGGATCTTAGGTTCAAATCCAAGGGTTAAAACCCAAAGAAAGGAGTAACTACTACTTGAGTGACATAGCGTACACTAAAAGGTAGTTATCACGGGATAGCTTCCAAAAGAAGGAACACCTTATGAAATACCTGAACAAATGAAAAGGAGGCACACAAGGCGAAATGAAACCTCGAAGCCTAAAACAGAACACTGCAAATCCAACAATATAATATTGTGGTTCCAAAAGATAGGGAGATAATGATAGAAAGGAATCTCTTAGATGAAGCAGAGCAAAGGGGAACAAGGAATTCACCACACACACAACTCTAGAGAACTCAACACTAGGTCAACTGGCTGAGAAACGACATGCCAAGAAGGCACCTAAGTTTTTGAAAGACTAGAGAAGATATCAGAACTTTTCCAAAATCGACACAAGATAAGATGACCCAGAGTTAGAGTGAAACTTGATAAGGAGAAAAAGGAGCATACTAGAGTTTTCATAAATACTTTTCATCTTTGAAATAGTTTTCACAAACACTAGACTCAACATCGACCAATAGCAAGGTTTTACTATGGTCAGTACTGCTCTGATACCAAGACCTGTGACACCCCCCGGGATCAGGGCTAAACAAATCCCAGACCTCTGTCTGAAATAAGCTTAACCTAGAGCTCGAGAATATCCAGTGAAGAATCGGTAACACGGCAGTGACCCTACGACACAAAAATTTATTACAGCAAGCTCATAACTAAGCAGAGAACCAAATTATTACGAGCAGAGGTCACTGACCACAAACATCAAACAACGAACCCTATTAAGCAGAGCTCATAACTAAGCAGAGAACCCTATTAAGTATAGCAAACTTAACAAATGGCCTAAGAGGCCTGAAGCATAACGATGACGTCCCAGCCCATAGATTCCAGGCTGCCGGCCAGGAACCCCAAGCTACTCGTCGATGTCGATGTAGTACAGAACTCGTCTTTAGGTGAACACTTACTCTGCCAAAAGTATCAACAAAGCAAGGGTGATTACATGGTGTACTCCGCAAGACTTATGGCTGGTGGAGTTGTTTTGCATAAAGCCACTTTTGTTTATAGAACAAGAGGAAGAAGAAGCTCGTCTAGTCAGAGTATTTTAAAAGGGGATAAGAGAGCGACATCTCTGAAATATTGATCATCATCTTTTGATATCCACCAAATCATCATCATTTACCAACTAGGATCACCCCCTCGTATCCATGAGAAAGCATCCTTAAGCACACGTTGACCTGCCAAGTTTTACAATTAGGTTATAGTTATCTATGATCTTAGAATCTGGTCACCAAGCGTTCATAACCGTGAACACGGCTTTTCGAATAGATTATTACCCTGCAGGGCTGTACAACTTTACCGACACGTACTAACCTTCTCTTAATGCCACTAGTAATAGCCCTCTTCCTTGGAAGGCCGGCAGAGGGTGGTTAGACACGACCTTTACCTTGCTTTCACTAAGACCATGAGTCACGCAATAAGTATGGTTCCGCTGTAACGGGTCAACTCCTGAAGTCCGTACTTAAAGATGTGAGGCGAGGTTGGTTTACCAGGGGCGCCATCTACCCCAAGCAACTTCGGCCACCCTTACCTTCCTGTTATGAATGCACCTGCACCCGGCAAATCTTTCCAAAGGTTTTCTATGCATATGTCAAATGGAACGCCCGAACTATGTGACTCATGGAATCTACTAGGCAAGTTAATCAGGCGAGGGGTTCCCAAGCCCCGTGTGGCTGTACGCACATCTCGGTTCCAGAGGCAAGAACTCAGGTCCTAGTGGTGCCGAGCATGGGACTAGAAAAACCACATCCCACCGTGGCCTCCCATACAAGCCTTAGCATGTTTTATCTCATATCACTGATCTCATCTCATCACATTCTCCTATCATACTAGATTCTCTGGATCTGATACATCATCTGGATGGACCAGCACTAATAGCTATGCATGGCTAAGCAGACACAGATAATAGCTCTAGTGGAGCACACAAGCCAAACCTAGTTATGCTAGGAGCAGTGGATCGGTAAAATAAGCTCAAAGGGAGTAATGCGACAGATAGGATACTCTATCTATCGATAAAATACCACAGTAGAATTGTATGCAACATGGCAAGAATTGAAATGCTTTCGAAATCATAGGATTATATCATGGTCGGGCTATGCTTGCCTTTGCCAGTTGATAACAGATAAGTAGATCTTCAGAAGCTTGTACTTGACTTGATTACAGTTTGTCAAGTATGGTTCGTTGATCTTTGATCTTCGATGGTCTTGGTCTCAGTCTTCGATCTCGATCTCGTATTCTACTGGGAAGAACCAAATACCGGAAAGAGAGGGAAACAATCAACAAATGGCATCAATGCAATGCTCAAACAAGAATGATGATATGACAAGTTGAATTGCATTGAATTGAAACCCTAAAGCATGCTCGACAACTTAATCGGGGTTCCAATGGGTGAAAACCCTAATTCGGAGAAACTCCGAAATCACCTATGAGGGGTTACTAGGTTCTTCTAATTAAACTTGTCATGAAAGTTGATTAACAATGCATGATGATAGCTTAAAGAGGTAGTTCTCATTTTTATGAACATTTTGGTATATTATTCATATTTTTCTGAATTATAAATAATAAGATATTGATTTTACAAGTTTTATTCAATTTCTGGAAATTATTAAAGCCTTTATTGCATCAGGCTGACGTCAGCTGGGGGGATTAATCTTTTTACACCGCACAGAACCTAGCCATAGAGACTGATAGGTGGGGTCTAGGCCACGTCAGTTGCCACTGTGGCGGTCAGCGGTCAAAGAGGCAGACTGACCCACGCAGCTACGTCAGCATGACGCAGACGTGATGTCACTTCGCCGGCCACCTGCAGATGGTCACCATCGTCGGTGTTCCCGAGCACGCTCGCGCGAGCTGAGCATATGGTTCGAACCGTATGGACGCGGGGAGCAATATCTTGGCGGCGCCGCTCCATTTGGGTTACCAGAGCGTCGGCAGCAACTATGGCCGACGGTGGCGGTAGGCAGCGCACGGCGTGTCGGTGAAACAGAGCGGGTGTGTAACATCCCAGCATTTAGGACCTAACGAAGGGTAGATTTAGGAATATGAATTGTTGCATCCATTCATCTATGAAAATGTGGGTAAAATTTTCGCCAAATAAAAACCTAAGTGATCAATGTTTCTTTCATACTTTGAGATTAGGTTTAGTCTTAAAGGATGATTGTTATAATCTTTGAGATGATCTTAAGGAGTTATGTGTTTTCAAATGGATTTGAAATATTAGACTTCAGTGTTTGAATTATAATTCAAATGAATTAGATATAAATCTTGAATCTTAATTCAATTAAGAGATAAATATTACAACTTGAATTCTATCCAAGATTAAACAATAATGACTATAGAGTCTATTTCTTATCACATACAATCAAGTTATAAAATTATAACTTATTTGAATCATCCACATAACTTACAAAAGAAAATTTACAAAGAATAGGAATATTCTTTATTAATAATAATATAATCTTTATTACAATTGAATAAAATAAAGATTACATGAATAATAAAATAAATTTACAAAAGAATAAGAAAATTACATTGGAATATTTACTAACTATCCTATATCTAAATCTAAACTAAATCTTCATCTTTATCTTTGTACCTGCAAAACAAAGACTAAATAAAAACAAAAGAAGATTAGTGTTAGTATTATTTCTCTCAGACATGTCAGTGAAATGCACTGGACAAATTCATCATTGAGAAATGTTATAAAAGGGGCAAGTTTCACCAATATGAAAGATTCCATTTTTCATAAATTCAAAGCTAGAAGTCAGATGACAGCTAAGAGGGACAAATTCACCAGCCAGATGAAAGTAACCTGGTAAGAGTAAGTTCAAAAATTCTGAACATATCCACAAGTGCATAGCAGGAACACAAGATGGACACACACCAACATGCATATGGTGTGTTGTCGACCTCAGAAGCATAGCCCAATCTCACAAAACCACATCACAGCCATGGGGGGGCACTAGTGCATCACCCCACTGCACAGCACACAAGAACAGCCAGTGTAGAGAGCAGCTAAACCAAGCACCACAGCCAGCAACCACACCAACCAAGGATCAACCAAAAATCACCAGGATGGTGACATAAGGAGGGAAATGGATCAGGTGGACAGCAAGATCAAGCCCAGGATCTAGGAGGAGAAGGCTATCTCAAGAGCAAGCACAGGAGTCCAGCAAAACCAGATCAAGATCATCATCATCAACTTACTACACCATCATCAGATTCTGTGGTGAGTTTCATAAAACCTTCACATAATCTAATCATCTTATTCAGAGAAAAGCATGTGTTGTTTTATAAACCAAACCCTCAGAAAGCACCCAAGTGGGGTGAATCCATCATAGGGGTTTCTTTTAAATTCTAAAGGCAAACAACAAAGTACCAAGATCCAACAAGAGCTCAGAGCAACATCCTTGCTCTGGTTGTCAAACTATATTTTACCATTCAATCATGCATAGACCTATGATCTATTTCTAGGAACATCCCTAAGGGAAGGCTAGCACCTTAGGAACAAATCCTTAGGATCCATAACATGATCAAGCTCACTATCATTTTTCCAAGCTTTGATTCAATAAAGAATAGCTGGTACCACTACCAGGACTATCTAGATGAACCAATTAGATATGATTTGAATCCCCAAGCCTCAGACCAACATCATTGGTCTTAGGGAATTCAAATAAGAGCATCTATATTTATCTTTCAAAGCCAATATTGTCTTAAGCATAAACTAACCAAATCCATGATTTAGAATCAAACTTGTGTGTCATACATGATGGTGTCACAAGAACAATCCAATATGAATCGGGAAAGACAGTAAATCATCATAGATTTAGACAATCAACTAACTAATCATTTTCCTGTAAAACAGGAATCATAACTAGGATATTCCTATGATACACTTCACTATTTGAGATCATAATGATCTCAAACCAAATGTTAATTCCCAAGCTAACAGCAGTAATACAGTAGCTGTATCTTATCATAATCATGACCATGAATCAAATAAACAGTGGAAAGCTATCAAGTCATTGGCTTTACCAAGCATGCTTCCCAAACAACAATATCATCTGAATCATATGCAATCTAAGCATCAAATCATCTAGTAAGCCACCAGGAACATCATCTATCATTTTTAAGCAATAAGCCTCAGGCCAATAAACATTTAGCATGTGTACAGACCATCCAAACATGAATCAATTCATCCAGTACATGAACAAGCACATAGCACAAACCCTAAATGGATTATCATCTTAATCTGAATCAGATAGTAGCAAGAGAGGACACAACCAACATCTAGCATCAAATCAGCAAGCATAGAAAGCACCAGGGGGAAGGAATCAAACTCACCGTAGGTCCTCACTGAAGAAATTGAAGAGGAAGCAGATTGGACGACGAACCCGAGGCGGCACAGGGAGCACCCAGGGGGCGCTCCAACCTGCACCAGCCACGACGCGGCCACAGCAGGACACGAATCCACCACACCACCATAGGCGAGACCACGACGGCGGTGGTAGCACTTGAACACATGCCAAACCCCAAACCCTAGGGTTCAGAGAGGCATCGACCCATTGCAGGAGAGCCCCAGGCTTAAATCCAATTGGATGGAACGAACGAGCGTCGTCTACAACCCGCAATTGCACCATGGCGGCGACCAGAACGGCGGATGGTGGTGGGAATGGACGGTGGAGGCATCGCCGGCCACGAGGTCGGGGTCAGAGGAGGAGAGGATAAGATCGAGTGAGAGAGAGAGGCGGTGAGGAGTGGGCCGAGCTGGGACAGACCCTTCGGGGTGGCTCTTTTGTCTAAAACGAAATGGGACACTAGGGCCCAATAATAATAATCAGCCCAGAATCCATTCCAGGCCTGTTTCAATAAAAAGAAAAGACCAAAATACCCTTGGAATTAATAAAATTCTAGAAAATAAAATAAAAGTCCAAAAATTATAAATAAAATATTTTTGGATTCACAAAAGTCCAAACTACTCAAATAAATTAAAATATAAAATTTTAGACATTTAAATTTTATTAGGAATTTTGTAAAATATATATTTCTTATTGACTTTTACAAAATTATTGAAAGATGATAAAACTAATTAAAATTCACTTTCATTATGTATTAATATTGTAGTATTTTAGAAAAATACTAAATAAGTATTTAATCACCATTTTTAATGTATAATTAATAATTCCTAAAAGAATTATTAAATCAATAAAAGTCAAATAAAAGGGAAATAAAATAAAATAACTCAATATATGTTAGAAATATTAAAAAGTAATATTTATAAATTCTTTATTACTAATAAGGAACTTTTTAGGGTAAATGCATTACATTACTTGCATAATCATCTTTGCTTCTGTAAATATTGTCCTTACCGGGCAATAATGATGTTTTTGTAGAACTAGAAGCTCAAGGTCCAGTGCAAGCATCAGACTTCACTACCTTGCCATCACAAGGCAAGTTCATCACTTGCTCATGTCCTTTGAAGAGTCTTTATCAAAGTATTTTCAAATTGTGTGTTATCATATATGCTATAAAAGAAAGGAAATATTATTTTCACAAATAAAGAAATCATAGATATCATCCTAAGTGGTGATATAATGGAGCAATAGAACTTAGGGTTCTATTTGCAACAATAATGATCACGTAGGGACTTAATAACCCCTGACATCAGTGATTCTAGCGCCGTATATTACGTGTTAGCCATGAGATTTGGAATGGGACAAAGAAGTCAGCTGTATCTTCTTCCGATCGCATGAAGCCGGATGTGCAGGTCATGGCTGTTATCCTCGTAGCGTGCATATTAATTGGTAATTCTTAGAGGATATGCAGCATATGGGTGGGAACCCTCATTGTCCCACGATATTTCTGGCATCTATCGGTTTGTACAAACCATTGCCGTAATTCATTATGTGGGCATGGTGTACACCAAGGGTCATCCGGGGTCGCGAAGGGGGCAGTGATTGGCTTGGACCAACTACTGGGCCCCACATCATGGAATTGTGGACGGGAAAGTACGCCCGGTTGTGCAACAAGGTGTAGATCTCTCATGGGTAAAGTTACGCACCTCTGCAGAGTGTAAGAACTGTAACTTGTTACTCCCTGTTCCGGGAAGGAGCTACGAACGCGGCAGGAAAGGAACTCCATGAAAGTTCTGGTCAACCTGTGAAGGCTGATTGTCATAGTTTTTCAGAATAAAATCAATCTTTAAAGAAAGATTTACAAAAAGCTGCATAGTGCCAAGGATTTATAATCCGAGGTGGTAGTTAGAGCATCAAACTTCCCACCTTGCATATAATTAACTTGTTGGGTAACGCTGTTACTCATTCTTTCCTTTGATCCCTTGCTTAGACTCTGAGGATCCCGAATACGTGCCAATGTATGCATCCGAATGTCAATAAGATGTGTTCTACGAGGAACCTGATCTGTCCGGAGGAGTTGAAGGAGTGGATTACGAGATCCACTACGGTGTCAATGAGAACGAGTCAAATTAAGTACCTAGTTAGTAGTAATTAATGGTGTCGAGCAGCATGAACTCTATAGAATAAGCTGTTGAGCTCAACTCCTAGTCGGAGTTGCTATTTTTTAAATTTGTGCTGAACGCTTTATATTTTGGTTTGTAAGTTGGATCTTTTGGAAGTCTTGAACTTCCGGTATATAATAATGTGTGTACATTTGTAATATGGACCCGCAAAGTTTCTATTGTACCACTCTGAGGGATGTGATATTTACGGAACGGTGTTCTGTGGATGTCATGTCAACGACTATAGTGTACTACACAGGCAGTGGTATGCTGTGTTACCGCAGTTGGTATCAGAGCAAATTTCTTTGACCTTAGGTTGGAAACCTAGTAAAGGGTATTACCTGTAGGAAAATTTAGCAACGATAAAGAATTCTCTAAAAGTGATATAATGGGTATTCAAATGAGAATATTCCATTATATATTTTAGTGCGATAATTCTTTGTTATATATCATTGGATACTAATCAAAAAATTATTTTTCTAATATACAGAGATATGGCACCAAAGTTTCCAAAACAGACTTTGGTAAGGAAAGAGGAGACTCTTGATGATTATCAAGGATCATTCACAGACCAACTTCGTCAACTATTAAAGCTCTTTAGTTGTCCCACTAGAATTCCAGTAAACACTATCACTTACCTCGATGGTCGAATGTTATTCAAGTATCGTGCGAGTATCCAACTTCCAGAGAAGCTTGGATTATATCACGATCTACCTATTGGAGAAGGTAGGAGTCATTTAGCAGCCTATCATGTTGCTGTTGTGGAGGCGATAGCTAATATCCAGGAGCAGAAAACCAAGGAGCTGGAAGGTAGCACATTCTCTTTGATACCTCATGATTCTATAGACTCGGAGCCTATACCGGATCATCTTAATTTGGTTAAGAAGCATCCTAAGTTAGCTTCCAAGTTTATGGATAGATATCGGACACTCTGTCACATCCCAAGATTTTCCAAATCTTGTAATGTGAAAATAAATTAATAAAATAAAACTTTGTTTGATTTTCAGAGCCAGAAGAAACTTTTTGAATTCAATTGGAACTTCAAACCCATTTGAATTAAGTAAAACCTAAAGGGATTTAAAAAGATAAACATTTAATAAAAGGAAAAATAAAACATTTGGAAATAATATTTTGAAACAATTAAATGAAAAGAATTGTTTTCAAATGAAATAGAAGTTTTACAAATAAGTATTATTCTATAAAGCCAAAGTAAACCTTAGCCAAGCTTTGGAATTAAAACATTTTATTATTTAAATTAACTAAAGTTTATTTAAATAAATTAATAAGGATTTAATATCCAACCTTATTTAAATAAAAGGTTTTACCAATTTAAATTGAAACATCACTTGCTTATTAAATTATTTAAAATAAGTTTTCCTAATTATTTGATATTTACAACTAAAACCTACTAAAGTGTTTAGGCTTTATTTTTCAAAATAAATATCTCAATAAAACAAAACCTATTGGATTTAATAATGAAAGTCTATTATATTTAATTAATAATGGACTCTAAAATAAAGGGTTATTTAGTTTTAAACAAATTTCCAAGTATTCTATATTTCCCCCAATAAAACCTACTGATTTGGTTTTGAAAATATTTAGGTTTCAAATAAAGATTTTATTAATAAAATCAAACTCTACTTGATTTAATAACTAAGGCCCATGTTATTTTAAACAAGTATTTCAAGTATCTTATAATTTCAAATAAAACCTACTGATTTGGATTTGAAAGTGTTTGGAATTCAAATGAGGATTTTATTGAATAAATCAAATCATGTTAAATAAATAAAGGTCCATTTTATTTAATTAAAGAATGGATCAATAAAATTATTATTTTTTTATTTTATTTTATTTTGGGCTTTTGTCCATGTTACTGAACAGAACTAAATTCAATATTACAAAGTTTGGTGTTGTTTGAATTGTTTGATTGATGTTTGAATGTTTGGGAATTTCAAAACAGAATTCGGAAAATAGAAATAGAAAAGGATTAAGAAAACAGAAAAAAATAAGACATGGCCGACCCAACCCAGGCAGCCCAATAGGCCCAGCAACAGCCCAGCTTCTTTCCCCGAAGAAAACGTTTGGCACCAATTTTCTTACACATAACCAATGACTGGTGGACCTTCCCCCTCGTTTCTTTTTCCCACTGACCAGTGGACCCCTTTCCACTGTTCTCCTTCCCCACCCCGCGACCGGTTCTTCCTCCTCTCGTCGCCGTTGCCAGCTTTGAATCGCGGCATCAATACGCCTTAACGCAGCCACCTTAACTCGCAGTGATCAAGCTCGATAAAACGCCAGCACGTCCTCTCTCGTTCCCCTCTGCCTCCTTCCCCAAGCACGCCCCCAGGCTGTCGTATTTCGTCAGCCACTCTCTCTGACTCCGACGACCCTTCTCGCCAATTCCGGCCAGCACACGCCCCCTTCCGCCTCCCTGAGCACACGAGCACGCTCACCATACCCTGGTGCATCCTTCTGTGTCAATCACTCGACCGCGGGCGCCCCAGAGCTTTGGCTTGGACTAGCTCTGACAGCGCCGCCGCCTGTTTCTTCTCCGACGACGACCCCCAGGTAGAAACCGACCGCCCCTCTGCTTCTCGATCATGCTAACATCTTCGCCTTGGTCTTGCGCACCTAATCATGCCCTCCGTTTGGCTTCTCGTGATCGACAGCGTCGCCTCCGACCACAACCAGGACCACCTGACGCAGTTCGCAACTCCGACGAGGAATTCCTGCAACCCTAGTGCGCCCCTTGACCAACCACGAGTACCTTGAGCTTCTCCATGTTCTTCTGAGCCTGCTGAGCATCTCCTTACACTTCCTTGCTTCCTGCTTAGCCAGCGCCGCCGCCATCTGGCCGCACCGCCGCTCGCCGGTGAACTCGCGCCGCCAGTTCTTGGCTATCAGATAGGAGCCGTCTGATATCGATCGAGTGGACGTGATAGAATCACTTAACAGCGAAGGGGTACGCGCCCTGTGCCGTGCGATCAAACTAGATCCTGCGGTCCGCAGCACGTGATCCAGACAAACCGGTATCGGCCAATCACGACGTGACGCGTGGCCATGTTTTGATTTAAAAACAGATTTGAATCTGTTCTAGATTCAATTTTCAAACCTCTGTAACTTTCAAACCACACGTCCAAAAATTACAAATTTTATGTCGTTGGATTCAGGAGAACAAACCCTAGCCAACCATGCCCTTAGTTTAGCAAATAGTAGCTGTTAGCTTGTTTGAAATTGCAGAAACATTTGTATGCTTGTTAAGAATGTAAAAATTGTGTAAAATTGAATTTAGGGTTAAAATCTTTGGCAATTGGATTGATTTGAACCTACTAACCCTAGGAAACACTTTGTGGACACAAAAATGTATTTGGAGAAATTAAGAAATGATTCTTTAATTTAAAACCATTTCTAGTCAAATAGAAATGTAAATTATTTATTGAAAATAATTTTGAAGTAAAACCTTTGCAAATTGGATTGTTGTGACCTTACTGACCCTAGGAACCAACCCTTTGTGTTAAAAATGATTTTGGAAAGATTTTAGTTGGATTACTTGACTTAGTCATTTTCTAGCCAAATAAAAAGAATGGTTTTTGTTATAAAAATGTTTATGGAAAGAAAACTTTAAGGAAATGTTTTGGACCAAACCTACTGACCTAAAACACCAAGTTTTGCAAATTAGCAACTCATTTGGTGAACAACCTAAGAGTTTTGCCTTAATAAAAACATTTTTCACCACATAAAATGATGAATGGATTTAAAAATGGTTTTTGGGCAAAACCCTCTAACTAATGACTTTGACACTATTGGTAAATGACCAATTTGGAACTTACAAAGTTTAGAAACCCAATAGAAGCCCTCCTTGCAAAAAAAAACTATCTTGTGCATGCTCCCATGCATGACTTAGATTCCATTACTTTGTGTGTGTGAAGAATTGTTTGTTTGACTTTGGTTTGGAATGTGAATTGAATTTGTGTTTGCTTGATTGATTTGTAGTGAAGTGTGAGACTAGCAAGATCAAGGAGTGAACCACCATTCCCTACCAAAAAGGCAAGTGATGCTTCATACTTTTTGTCCCATTACTTTCCCTTTGCATTAGTGATTTTGCTAAGTAAAACTTGCATGGATTTTGCTAAGTATAGACCTTGCTATAAGAAAACCTAGTAGATGAATCCTTAGTAGGATTTTCCTAAGTTAAAGATTCCTACTACTATAAAGCTTAGCCTAGCTAATAGAAAACATGGGTGGAAAATATATTCACACTATGGAAAAATATTGTAAGTCTGAGGACTTGTGATTTTGTCTAATAAAACAACTAAGTTAATGAAACACCTGGGTGGAATGGGATAGCTTGGTGGAGAATGGTTGAGTGGTTCACAAGGCCATGGACTTGGATTGTGTATCTCACTTGTGGATGGCCACCCAGGAAACAAAGGGATTTGAGATGTCAAATGTTGAGAAGCTTCAAGTGCAACCACTTGGCAATGTGGGCTCTGCCATGATCATATAGGTTGCAAGAACTTAGCCATATGGACAGTTGGTGGTAGTGTTTGATAGGTTGGAGCGCGTCCATTTTGGTCTAAGGGAAAGCTTCTGAAAGATCTTGTCTTGGGAAACCAAGTCTTGTGGGGAAAGTGCACCACCTCTGCAGAGTGTAAAACCTAAGTACTTAGCCATGTCCCTGGTAAAGGACAATTTGAGCATCAAGACATGGAAGCAGTCAAGAATCTCATCATTCAAATTTCTAAATTAAAACTTGTGGATTGAACAAGTGTTGTTTGAATTCTTCAATCATTGATGGAGAGATGGCTTGGTACAAGGATCTTGAAATCTTTGATTGAGAAAAATGAGTTTGTCAAAATGATAAGAAAAATCTATTTTGAGCAATTCAAGCCTCAACTCCACTTAGCCAAATGCATATAGATGATAGACTCCACTATCCTACCATAGTATCACTTGCCAATACAATTCAAATGTACTGACCCTTTGTGGCTGTAACTTGTATGTTACAGGTTTGATTGATTTTAGTGAAGATTGATTGATTAGGATTACAAAGTCTACAACCAACATCTGCCTGTGGCACTTTGAAGATGAAGGACCCCATGCTTATAGTTATTCTGCTGCAATGTAATGTAATAGCCAAAAGAGCTATGTAAGATGTAATAAAATTATGTTATTCCTGGTTATAAAGTTATATTATGACCTTTGTTTCTTGATATTACATCTTAACTGTGGATGCTAGCTATTGATCCAGGGACTAGCATTGTAAAACACAGGAGGAATCTACCTTATTAGGTTGAGACCTCTACAGATGGTATCAGAGCATTGTGTTGCCTGTAGGATTTGTAAACCTAGGATTGGACAAAAAACCCTTAGAAAAATAGGAGTTGTATTTGTTCCAAAAAAATTATTTACAAACAATCTTGTAAACTCTTTCCTCAACCATTTTGGTTTTGACTCTACATCTCTTCTACTTCAACTTGATGGAAAAACCTACCCCATGGCCAAAGACTACACCATGTGCAAAGGACTACTTCAACATCTTCAACTCTAATGACTTCAACTTCTTCAACTCTAATGACTTCAACATCTTCAGCATATTCACCAAGGACTTCCAACTTGGATACCACTAAGGACTACAAGTGAGACAAGAAATCTTGCTCAAGATTTAGAGACTGAGGGAATGCAAAAGATAGAAGGAGCCTACATCATTTGAAGTATTGTAACCAAGAGCTTTTCTCAAGGAAACCATGATCCCATACAAGAAGAATCATAAAGGAAGGAAAGATCACAAGTGAACCATATAGATGGACCACCATAATTTAGTTAAGTCAAAACACACCAACTTATGTGGTGTAACAAAAATACTTTGTTGCCTAAGTATGTACTTGAACTTTGTTGTTTGAGTGAAGTGTTGGTTTGTGATTGCTTGCACATTGCTTGTGTGAATTGTGATGTGTGTGATTAGAAATTTTTCCTTAGAAATATTTTGCCTATTCTAATCTCAACCCAACCCAAACAGATGACTACTCCAAGAAACTCCAACATCAAGGTTGATGACAACAACAACCAAGAGGACAACATGAGAGAACTTATAGCAACCCAAAACCAGTTGAGCCAAGAGACAACTCAGCTTTTAGCCAACAACAATGGACTAGACCCAGCCATACAAAGGATTTTGAAGCTTCAATTCCAATTGTTGCAAGGATTGGTTACTCAAATGATCAACATGAGAGAAAACTTTTTCCAAAGAGCTAATGACAACAAGGATGACAAAGATGCTATTCTAGAAGGAACCCAAGCCAACAATAGTTTTAGAGACAAAGATCATGCATCCAAGGAGCATGAAGATCAATGCCCCAAGAAGAGAGAAAGATCTCCCACCTATGAAGAACATGAACTAGAAGAACTCCTAGCTTTAGAGAGACCCAAGAAGAAGAAATTCCCCAACACTAGCAAGAAGGATATTACACAAGTGCAATGTTTCAAATGCAAAGAGATGGGACACTATGCTAATGAATGCCCAGAAAAGGAGAAGAACCAAGAATACAAACAAAGGCTAGTGAAACCCAAGATGAGGAAGGATATTAGCCAAATGATGTGCAAACACTGCAAAGAGTTAGGACATTATGCAAACTACTGTCCAGAAAAGATGAAGCATAAGATAAACCAGCCTATGAGGGATCTCCGCCTTGTCACATGTTTCAAATGCAAGGAACTAGGCCACTATGCCAACAATTGTCCAGAAAGGATGGAGAACAAGTTAAACAAGTCCATGAAGGATCTCAACCTTCGCCCATGAGTAAAGTATGGAAACCAAGGACACATACAAAGTTTGCTTAGAGAAGTTTCCCAGGATCCCAAGAAGGCCAATATGTAATTTTGTTTAAAATTTTTTAAGGGTGGTAGTACCCTAGTTAATTTGAACTTGCTTGTAACCCCAGCCTTCCCAAATCTCGGGACGAGATTTATTTTAAGGGTGGTAGCCTGTCACATCCCAAGATTTTCCAAATCTTGTAATGTGAAAATAAATTAATAAAATAAAACTTTGTTTGATTTTCAGAGCCAGAAGAAACTTTTTGAATTCAATTGGAACTTCAAACCCATTTGAATTAAGTAAAACCTAAAGGGATTTAAAAATATAAACATTTAATAAAAGGAAAAATAAAACATTTGGAAATACTATTTTGAAACAATTAAATGAAAAGAATTGTTTTCAAATGAAATAGAAGTTTTACAAATAAGGATTATTCTATAAAGCCAAAGTAAACCTTAGCCAAGCTTTGGAATTAAAACATTTTATTATTTAAATTAACTAAAGTTTATTTAAATAAATTAATAAGGATTTAATATCCAACCTTATTTAAATAAAAGGTTTTACCAATTTAAATTGAAACATCACTTGCTTATTAAATTATTTAAAATAAGTTTTCCTAATTATTTGATATTTACAAGTAAAACCTACTAAAGTGTTTAGGCTTTATTTTTCAAAATAAATATCTTAATAAAACAAAACCTATTGGATTTAATAATGAAAGTATATTATATTTAATTAATAATGGACTCTAAAATAAAGGGTTATTTAGTTTTAAACAAATTTCCAAGTATTCTATATTTCCCCCAATAAAACCTACTGATTTGGTTTTGAAAATATTTAGGTTTCAAATAAAGATTTTATTAATAAAATCAAACTCTACTTGATTTAATAACTAAGGCCCATGTTATTTTAAACAAGTATTTCAAGTATCTTATAATTTCAAATAAAACCTACTGATTTGGATTTGAAAGTGTTTGGAATTCAAATGAGGATTTGATTGAATAAATCAAATCATGTTAAATAAATAAAGGTCCATTTTATTTAATTAAAGAATGGATCAATAAAATTATTATTTTTTTATTTTATTTTATTTTGGGCTTTTGTCCATGTTACTGAACAGAACTAAATTCAATATTACAAAGTTTGGTGTTGTTTGAATTGTTTGATTGATGTTTGAATGTTTGGGAATTTCAAAACAGAATTCAGAAAATAGAAATAGAAAAGGATTAAGAAAACAGAAAAAAATAAGACATGGCCGACCCAACCCAGGCAGCCCAATAGGCCCAGCAACAGCCCAGCTTCTTTCCCCGAAGAAAACGTTTGGCACCAATTTTCTTACACATAACCAATGACTGGTGGACCTTCCCCCTCGTTTCTTTTTCCCACTGACCAGTGGACCCCTTTCCACTGTTCTCCTTCCCCACCCCGCGACCGGTTCTTCCTCCTCTCGTCGCCGTTGCCAGCTTTGAATCGCGGCATAAATACGCCTTAACGCAGCCACCTTAACTCGCAGTGATCAAGCTCGATAAAACGCCAGCACGTCCTCTCTTGTTCCCCTCTGCCTCCTTCCCCAAGCACGCCCCCAGGCTGTCGTATTTCGTCAGCCACTCTCTCTGACTCCGACGACCCTTCTCGCCAATTCCGGCCAGCACACGCCCCCTTCCGCCTCCCTGAGCACACGAGCACGCTCACCATACCCTGGTGCATCCTTCTGTGTCAATCACTCGACCGCGGGCGCCCCAGAGCTTTGGCTTGGACTAGCTCTGACAGCGCCGCCGCCTGTTTCTTCTCCGACGACGACCCCCAGGTAGAAACCGACCGCCCCTCTGCTTCTCGATCATGCTAACATCTTCGCCTTGGTCTTGCGCACCTAATCATGCCCTCCGTTTGGCTTCTCGTGATCGACAACGTCGCCTCCGACCACAACCAGGACCACCTGACGCAGTTCGCAACTCCGACGAGGAATTCCTGCAACCCTAGTGCGCCCCTTGACCAACCACGAGTACATTGAGCTTCTCCATGTTCTTCTGAGCCTGGTGAGCATCTCCTTACACTTCCTTGCTTCCTGCTTAGCCAGCGCCGCCGCCATCTGGCCGCACCGCCGCTCGCCGGTGAACTCGCGCCGCCAGTTCTTGGCTATCAGATAGGAGCCGTCTGATATCGATCGAGTGGACGTGATAGAATCACTTAACAGCGAAGGGGTACGCGCCCTGTGCCGTGCGATCAAACTAGATCATGCGGTCCGCAGCACGCGATCCAGACGAACCGGTATCGGCCAATCACGACGTGACGCGTGGCCATGTTTTGATTTAAAAACAGATTTGAATCTGTTCTAGATTCAATTTTCAAACCTCTGTAACTTTCAAACCACACGTCCAAAAATTACAAATTTTATGTCGTTGGATTCAGGAGAACAAACCCTAGCCAACCATGCCCTTAGTTTAGCAAATAGTAGCTGTTAGCTTGTTTGAAATTGCAGAAACATTTGTATGCTTGTTAAGAATGTAAAAATTGTGTAAAATTGAATTTAGGGTTAAAATCTTTGGCAATTGGATTGATTTGAACCTACTGACCCTAGGAAACACTTTGTGGACACAAAAATGTATTTGGAGAAATTAAGAAATGATTCTTTAATTTAAAACCATTTCTAGTCAAATAGAAATGTAAATTATTTATTGAAAATAATTTTGAAGTAAAACCTTTGCAAATTGGATTGTTGTGACCTTACTGACCCTAGGAACCAACCCTTTGTGTTAAAAATGATTTTGGAAAGATTTTAGTTGGATTACTTGACTTAGTCATTTTCTAGCCAAATAAAAAGAATGGTTTTTGTTATAAAAATGTTTATGGAAAGAAAACTTTAAGGAAATGTTTTGGACCAAACCTACTGACCTAAAACACCAAGTTTTGCAAATTAGCAACTCATTTGGTGAACAACCTAAGAGTTTTGCCTTAATAAAAACATTTTTCACCACATAAAATGATGAATGGATTTAAAAATGGTTTTTGGGCAAAACCCTCTAACTAATGACTTTGCCACTATTTGTAAATGACCAATTTGGAACTTACAAAGTTTAGAAACCCAATAGAAGCCCTCCTTGCAAAATAAAACTATCTTGTGCATGCTCCCATGCATGACTTAGATTCCATTACTTTGTGTGTGTGAAGAATTGTTTGTTTGACTTTGGTTTGGAATATGAATTGAATTTGTGTTTGCTTGATTGATTTGTAGTGAAGTGTGAGACTAGCAAGATCAAGGAGTGAACCACCATTCCCTACCAAAAAGGCAAGTGATGCTTCATACTTTTTGTCCCATTACTTTCCCTTTGCATTAGTGATTTTGCTAAGTAAAACTTGCATGGATTTTGCTAAGTATAGACCTTGCTATAAGAAAACCTAGTAGATGAATCCTTAGTAGGATTTTCCTAAGTTAAAGATTCCTACTACTATAAAGCTTAGCCTAGCTAATAGAAAACATGGGTGGAAAATATATTCACACTATGGAAAAATATTGTAAGTCTGAGGACTTGTGATTTTGTCTAATAAAACAACTAAGTTAATGAAACACCTGGGTGGAATGGGATAGCTTGGTGGAGAATGGTTGAGTGGTTCACAAGGCCATGGACTTGGATTGTGTATCTCACTTGTGGATGGCCACCCAGGAAACAAAGGGATTTGAGATGTCAAATGTTGAGAAGCTTCAAGTGCAACCACTTGGCAATGTGGGCTCTGCCATGATCATATAGGTTGCAAGAACTTAGCCATATGGACAGTTGGTGGTAGTGTTTGATAGGTTGGAGCGCGTCCATTTTGGTCTAAGGGAAAGCTTCTGAAAGATCTTGTCTTGGGAAACCAAGTCTTGTGGGGAAAGTGCACCACCTCTGCAGAGTGTAAAACCTAAGTACTTAGCCATGTCCCTGGTAAAGGACAATTTGAGCATCAAGACATGGAAGCAGTCAAGAATCTCATCATTCAAATTTCTAAATTAAAACTTGTGGATTGAACAAGGGTTGTTTGAATTCTTCAATCATTGATGGAGAGATGGCTTGGTACAAGGATCTTGAAATCTTTGATTGAGAAAAATGAGTTTGTCAAGCAAAAACTTAGTATTTTCAAAATGATAAGAAAAATCTATTTTGAGCAATGCAAGCCTCAACTCCACTTAGCCAAATGCATATAGATGATAGACTCCACTATCCTACCATAGTATCACTTGCCAATACAATTCAAATGTATTCACCCTTTGTGGCTGTAACTTGTATGTTACAGGTTTGATTGATTTTAGTGAAGATTGATTGATTAGGATTACAAAGTCTACAACCAACATCTGCCTGTGGCACTTTGAAGATGAAGGACCCCATGCTTATAGTTATTCCGCTGCAATGTAATGTAATAGCCAAAAGAGCTATGTAAGATGTAATAAAATTATGTTATTCCTGGTTATAAAGTTATATTATGACCTTTGTTTCTTGATATTACATCTTAACTGTGGATGCTAGATATTGATCCAGGGACTAGCATTGTAAAACACGGGAGGAATCTACCTTATTAGGTTGAGACCTCTACACACTCGTTGCGTCTTTTTATAAGACTCATCAAGTGATTGTTGAAGACAAAAATGACATGTTAGAGGATCTAACTGATCCGGAACGGAGGAAGCAGTTATCATTCCAGTTAGAGAAAGAAGCAAGTAATAGTGCAACACCTATCTTTATGGATATACCTATAGATCCGGAATCTTTTATACCATATCCTTATTCACCAAGACCTGAACCTACACATGATCCTACTATGGATATGCGGTATGCAGTACCACAGGGCTCAGAGGATGGTTCTGACTCAGAACTTCCTATTGAGAATTCAGATGGTTGGAGAATGGGATCATATAATGGATCTCATGAACACCAGATGTCCACAGATGGTTCCGACAGGAATGTTGGACAATCTAGTTGGATGGGTGCAAGGATGAACCCTAATAATAGTAGTAGAAATACCATGTCAATAGATAACCAGGATGAAGAAGAAGATCCTGAGGAGAGAGTGTTTGAATCATCAACATCTTCTCAAAAACCAGGGAATATACATTATCCAGTGTTTAACTATCTTGCCCACGAGAGCACCTGGGGAGCAGCAGGATCTGTGTATCCTGTTGACAACTCAAGAAATGAAGCTCAGGAGATGCAGGCTGGAGATAATGTTGAATATGTTTCTGAAGACTTTTCAGCTGAGCTGGAGGGAGTCAATGCGCTCAGGTTGAGTAATGACTCAAGTCCTGACACTTCAGATACAGAGTATCTTCCTTCTGGAAGGCCATATGTTCCACAAACTGTGCGACGAACAACACGTCATCATGGTTGGACATCAGGCATGTACGATGAATGTGGTTACTATTGGAAGGAGACAATTAGTCAATAGTATCAAGTATTGTGTATTGTACCCAAGTAATAAGGTAGTTTTGTAATGATACCTATATGGTATATGTTGTAATGACTTTGTATCATTATGTAAAATATGTGAAATGCATATTTGGATTTTCTTTGGATCTTCAATGTGTGACTAGTTCTGTGCGTAAAGTCAATCTCAGAACACATGTGCATGATGTAACTATGAGTATTTGCTTTATGTTGCAGGACTAGAGGGTCATGGATACGGGAGTAGGGATGGAAACTGAGCAGCAGCGGATGGAGCGAGAGGCCAAGGAAAAGGCCGATGCAGATGCAGCAAACCAAGAAGCATTACCACCACCACCAATGAGGCTGTTAATGGAGAAGAACTTTATGCAATTCATTCAAATGATGCAAGAGACCCAGAACAAGTTCATGGAAGAGCTGCTGGGGCGAGCAAATCAGAGGGCACCTGAAGGTGGAGGAGTGAGTCTATCTGATTTCCAGAATGCAAGACCGTTACCTTTTGCATCAGCTCCTAAACCAATGGATGCAGAAGACTGGCTAGCAGATACAGAAAGGAAGCTGAAAACTGTGGGTTGCAATGATGAGGAAAAATTGAGGTATGAAACTCATCTGCTGACTAGACCTGCAGCATCATGGTGGGAAAATTAGTTAGCCATGCAACAACCAGGAAGGGAGTTTACCTGGGAGGAGTTCAAGTAGAGATTCCGTGAATATCATGTTCTGGAAAGTGTCATGGAGTTGAAGCGGAGATAATTTGAGGAGCTTCAGCAAGGATATACTAGTGTCATGAAGTACATCCGGGAGTTTACCCAACTGTCTCGTTATGCTGAGGAGGATGTTAACACTAAAGATAAGAGGAAGAAGAGCTTCTTGCGTGGATTAAATCCGTTTTTGAAGATGCAGGTAAGGTTAGCCAATAAGCAAACTTATCAGCCGTTGTTGGATGCAGCTATTACTTTTGAAGATGACTACAAGAATGTCCAAGAGGATCGAAGCAAGAGAGCCAGGAAGGAAACTAAGAGAATTCAGGCAAGTAAACCTAAATCCAACCTAGAGTTCAAACCTCGCAATAGGAATTATGGAAACAACAACAATAACAATAACAATAACAAGGGCAGTGGTGGAAATCAATCCAATCCGAGGAGGAATGTTATCTGTAACAATTGTGGAATTCCAAGGCATTTCCAGAGGGAATACAAAAAGCCTGTAGTGATCTGTTACGGTTGTGGTCAGAAGGGGCATATCAAGCCAGATTGTCCGAGCAAACCACCAGGAGGATGGCCTACCAAAGGAGGAGGGAAAGCCAGTGGAGGTAATGGATAGCCCAATAAAGGAGGAAATAATGGCAAGAACAACAATGACAAGAGAAACCGACCTACCGGAAAACTGAACTTTGCAACCCTCGAGGAGGTGGATAATTCGGAGCATGCAGTGATAGGTATGCTCAATATCCTTACCAATCCCGGCAAAGTTATATTTGATACTGGTGCAACTACTTCATTCATTTCTGAAGAATTTTGTGATAAGTTCGGGATTAGAAGGGCAATGTTAGAAAGTCCTGTGACCGTAGTTACTTCAGGAGGGAATGTGATTGTATGCCACATAAAACAAGATCAGGTTATCTCGATCTGTGGTTGTACATATTTTGCAGACCTTTATGTGATTCCTTTGAAGGGAATTGCAGTAGTGCTAGGGATGGATTGGATGATGGAACACGGAGCTCAGATAAATTGTGAGGAGAAAAATGTCTCAATCAAAACTCCAAGTGGAGCAAGGATAGTTTACCAAGCAGATAAAAACAGTCATATCATGGTGGATCTGCAGTTGAATTCAATGAAAGAAGTTAAATTAGAAGAGATTCCTATAGTTAATGAATTCCAAGATGTTTTACCAACAGAGTTACCAGGAATGCCACCAGACCGGGAGATAGAGTTCACCATTGACCTAATACCTGGTACATCACCAATAGCTCAAGCACCATATAAAATGGGACGCAAAGAGTTGAAAGAACTCAAAGAGAAAATTGATGAGTCAGCGATAAAAGGATTCATACAGGAAAGTGTATCTCCATGGGGAACACCAGTAATATTTGTGGATAAGAGAGATGGTGGAAGACGGATGCGTGGTGATTATAGAAATCTGAACAACGTGACTATCAAGAATAAGTATCCTTTACCAAGAATTCAAGATTTGTTTGATCAAGTGAAAGGAGCTGGAGTATTTTCAAAGATCGATTTAAGATCTGGATACCATCAAATAAAAATCAAGCCGGAAGATGTTCCAAAAACAGCATTTGTCTCAAGATATGGACACCATGAGTATCTGGTAGTACCATTTGGTTTGACCAATGCACCGGCAATATTCATGAATCTGATGAACAAGATCTTCATGCCATATTTGGACAAGTTTGTCATCGTCTTTATTGATGATATTCTGATATATCCCAAGGATAAGGAAGAGCATGCTGACCATTTGAGAATAGCATTGCAGACTTTAAGAGAACATATGCTTTATGCTAAGTTCAGCAAGTGTGATTTCTGGCTAGATGAGGTAGAATTCCTCGGTCATGTGATCAGTAAGGATGGGATTGATGTGAATCCATCTAAAGTTCAGTCGGTACTAGAGTGGACTGCACCGACCAATGTGAAGCAAATTCGAGGTTTCTTAGGAATGGCTGGTTATTATCGGAGATTCATTGAAGGTTTCTCCAAAATAGATGGACCAATGACCAAATTATTAAGGAATAATACACCATTCAAATGGGATGAGAAATGTGAAACAAGTTTCCAAGAGTTGAAGACTAGATTAACCACAACTACAATTTTAGCAGTTCCTGAAACAGGGAACGATTTCACCGTTTATTGTGATGCATCTAAAGAAGGTTTGGGTTGTGTATTAATGCAAGATCGGAAAGTGATTGCTTATGGTTCAAGACAATTGAAACCACATGAATTCAATTATCCAACTCATGATTTAGAGTTAGCAGCAGTAGTTTTTGCACTGAAAGGATGGGGGCATTTTCTTTATGGAGCCAGATGTGAGTTATACACTAACCATAAAAGTCTCAAATATTTCTTCACTCAAAAGGAATTGATGCCACATCCCAAGATTTTAGAAATTGAGACTAGAAAAAAAATGTTTTTACATGTCATTCATGTGCATTGCATTGCATCCATGCAAGACTTGGAATTGAAAACCCTAACCCTAATAGGTTTTGCAAATATTCCTATAAGTAATAAATAGGGATTTTATAAATCTAATATTTTGAATAGGCAAAGAAATGCCAAACTACCACCCAATAATGATCTACTGAATTTTAGAAAAATTTAGGAACTTGTTTGAGTGGTTTTGGACTCCTAATTAAAAAGATATGAAGAAAATAGTAAAACAGAAAATAAGAAAAGAAAAGAACAAAAAAAACCTAACTAAACCAACCTAACCGCTTGCCCCGGCCTAGCCCACCTTGCCCTCCCTCTACCTACCGCGCAGCAGCCTGCCAGAGACCCAGCCGCCAGCCCGCTTCCCTTCCTCTCTCTCACCGACAGGCGGATCCCACCCTGTCGTCTCCTAGCCCCGGACGGAGCCCGTCTCCCGCATGAACTCGCCAGACTCCAAGCGAATTCCCCCAAATCCGCACGAATCCGTTTACCCCTCGCCCTAATATTCTTCCCTGTATAAAGAACATCTTTCCCCGATCGAAACCCCTTTCGAACCCCAAAAAAATCACGCCGCCAGCCTCTCGCAATTTCTCGCCGAAGTACATCGTCCCGCCGCCGTCGAAGCTTCAGATCAAACTCGCCCCCGTGGTTCACGTCACCCCCGGCCCTCTTCTCCCCTCTGATCATCTCCCCGTTTCTCGGTCGCGTCTCTTTAACCTGCTCGCTTCGCCGCAGGACTCCTGGAGCGAACTCCCGACGTCGCCGGAGCACCACCGCCGCCGTCCGCCTCCAGCCGCACCCTACCGATGCGCGAGGAAACGAGGAGCCCCGCCATTGCCACCAGGAGACCTTCAGCCCTCTCCCGCGCCTCGTGGACGCCTTCGCCTCCGCTAGGACCGCCGGGGAGCTCGCCAACGTCGCCGGCCGGAGTCGCCACCGCCGCCGAACCAGGTGAGCTCAAGCTCAGGCTTTGGCTACCGTCTGATCAGAGATGAACGGCCCAGATGGCCCGTGGACCAGTGCCTGGACCGCTGACCGGTCAGCGCCTGTGCCACATCAGCGTGGAAAAGTCAGCAGACTTTTGGCTGTTTAAATAAATTGAATTGAAAATTTAGAAAATTTCATAAACTTGTAAAATTCATAATAAAAGATTTGTACATCCAAAAATAGCAAATTATATATCAATAGATTCATAAAATTGGGTAGATTATTAATATAAAGTTGGATATAACTTTTACAGTACGTGTTTGCTGTAATAATTTAATTAGTTTTAATGGTCTTTTAGGTTAATAAATTCATAGTAAAATATCTACTGGTCCAAAAATCACAAATAATATACCTATGGATTCACAATTATGTATAGATCATCAATATGAAAATGGTTAAGTCAAATACTGTAAGGTTTTGCAGTAATTAAATAAATGGTTTAATGACTTATTTAGAGTAATAAATTCATAAGATAAGTTCTGTAACTCCAAAATTGCAAATAAGATGTCCCTGGAATCAGTAGAACAAGCGGAATCTCAAAGTGAATTAAAAAGTTAGGCTTACAGTAATAATTTTTGCAGAATCTATTTAAAGGCTTACTGCAGTATTTTAATTACTCAGGGAGTTATATGACTCCTTTTTGAGAAATTCCAATTGGTACTGTTCCTATTTAGAGTTGCCTACACAGTAGAATTTTTCCAAGATTTTACAAACAGTATGGCAGCAGTGATGAACTATTTGGTTTCTAGCTCTATTATGGAGCATTATAAATTGCATACTTGTTTCCCTTGCGCTAAAAATAATTTCCATGCATGCATACAGTAGCTATACTGAATAGGATTATGTGATGCCGCTGTAGCATCAATCCACTTGTCATGCATGCATCTTGCATCATCTTTGTTTGCATATGATTGTGGATGGTTGTTTATGATTGCAATTGTATCGTGTAGATTGTGAGGAGTGCAACGCTTGCTCGTGTGTGGATTGTTCTTCCGACCGCTACAACCAAGGCAAGTAGATGCTACTTTGTTCATGATGTTGACCTACTATTTTTCAATGCATTGTCGTGTATTTTGTAGATGCATGTGTAGGATGATACTATCGCTATGCTATGTCCTATTATGTGGTAGGTCCTTCCTTGTAGATGAACCACCGTTGGTAGATGTACTTAGCCATGCTATGATGAACGAGGGCTGGGTTACATCACTGAAAGTTGTTTCCAAATGTGTTGGTTTGCGAAAACTAAAACAACTTAATCAATGAATCTCCTGGGTGTGATGGGATTGATAATTTTTGGTGGTATCATTGCGGAAAGGCACCCAGGTATCAAGAGGAAATGATTGGCTTCTTTATTTTGTAGCTTACGTGTACAACCATGTGCAAATAATGAAATGGGCGGTTGGTTGGACTTAGTAGGTTATGGTAACTCGAACCCGCGTATCCATAGATGTAGAATTTTGGTAGGTTGGACCGGTGCGCGCCGGGATTGGAGAGCTACTTCCCGAACGGTCTCTTCTTGGACTTCTCCCTATCATCACCCAAAATGAGAGTGATGGTACGAGCTGGGCTGGCCAAGTCACATGGGTAAAGTGTATTAACCCCTGCAGGGTGTATAATCTAATCGATTAGCCGTGTCCCCGGTTACGGACGTTTGAGTTGCTTGATATTGATTCCATGACATGTTTCTCGCTCATTCTAATTTTATAATTGCTTTAATGTTGTTGGGTTAACTTGATTGGGATCTTTTCAAAGAAAATCAAAAACTGTTTATGAAAGTAGGACAAAGGTATTTGTAAATGCAAGCTAGCCACAGCTCCGCCTGCCAAATATGCATGTAGATGTTAGCACTATTGTCTCCTTTACTAGCTGTACTTGCCATACATTCCATGTATTGACCCTTCAGGGCTGCTACGTTTCATGTTGCAGGATATTCCGATTCTGAGTAATCGATTTAGGCCACGGTACTCCACTCGGCATTTGTTCACTTGTGGGCAATTTGAAGAATGGAGGATTTACTTTATTTATGTTGCTACCTGAATAATTTTAGCTAGCCTTGAGCTAAGCTTTTATTGTAATAATGGTACTCTGGATCTTCGTTATTCATGATACACGGATATTTTGCTATGTTATTCATCTTATTCTATTGTGGGCCAATGAACCGATCCAGGGATTGGCATGTCACATAGAAGCTACGGTATTTTCAGAACCGTAGTGTTACAATTGAATATGAGATAGAAGCGTTGGTTGGAACTAATCAAGGATAATGATTTAACAATCAACTACACCCCAGGAAAAGCAAATGTTGTGGCAGATGCTTTAAGCAGAAAGAGTGCAGATACTCAACCTAGCAATAGGGAGCTACCAAAAGAGTTACAAATGGGCTTGGAAAGATTAGAACTTCAATTCATCAGAACAGAGGTTCTTGGAGGATTAGCTACTATGCAGGTAGTTGCAGAGCATGACAGTGATCTTAAGCAAGAAATTTTTAGACATCAAGAAGAATATCCTTTTATTGCTGAGGAAATTCGGAGGATATCTCAAGGGCAAAAATCAGTTTTTAGCCTTGGGGATTATGGGTCTTTATGGTTCCAAGACCGTCTATGTGTTCGAGATGTGACTGAGATCAGAAATGTCATACTCAAAGAAGCACATGATACACCCTATTCTATACATCCGGGAGTACTAAGATGTATATGGATTTAAAGGAACTATTCTGGTGGAATAACATGAAAAGAGATATTGCTAAATATGTATCGGAATGCCATACTTGTCAAAGGGTGAAGGTTGAACATCAAAGTCCAGCAGGACCATTAAAACCTTTAGAAATTCCTGAATGGAAATGGGAAGAAATAAGTATGGAATTCATTACAGGATTGCCTATGACACCAAAAAGGAAGGATATGATATGGGTGATTGTGGACAGAATTACAAAGACTGCACATTTCATTCCGATGAACCAAAAGGATAATGCTGAGAAGCTAGTTGAAGTATATGTCAAAGAGATAGTAAGTAAGCATGGAATACCCAAAAAGATCGTAACTGATAGGGGATTAGTGTTTACTTCATCATTTTGGAAGCAATTGCATGAAGCACTTGGTTCAAAGTTAGATTTCAGCACGGCATATCATCTGGAGACAGGAGGTCAAACTGAAAGAACAAATCAAATACTAGAAGACATGTTGATAGCTTATGCACTAGATTTTGGAGGAACATGGGAAGATCACCTACCATTGCCAGAATTTCTCTTATAATAATAGCTATTAGAGTAGTCTGAAGGCAGCTCCATATGAGGTTCTGTATGGAAGGAAGTGTAGATCACCAATATGTTGGTATGAACCTGGAACCATCAAAGAATTTGCGCCAGATTATATCAAGGAGAGACAAGACATCATTGATAAGATCAGGGATAGACTGAAAATAGCCTAGAGCGGGTAGAAAATTTATGCGGATCAAAGTCGAAGATCATGGCATCCAGAAGTGGGAGATATGGTCTATTTGAAAGTAAGTCCAATGAAAGGAGTAAAAATATTCGGAGTTAAAGGGAAATTAAGTCCAAGATATATCGGACCATTCAAGATACTAAGTCAAAACAGAACTATAGCTTATGCTTTAGAGTTACCATCAAGATTGGTTCAAGTGCATAATGTTTTCCATGTGTCACAACTTTGCAAATGTTTGAATGTTCCAGATGATGCAATCACACATCAAGAGATAGAACTACAAGCAGACCTTACTTATATTGAAAAGCCCTGTAAGATTCTGGAAGAAAACTGGAAAATATTAAGGAATAGAGAAATCAAATATTGCAAGGTACAGGGGGAACATCACCCTGAAAGGGAAGCCACATGGGAGAAAGAAGAGGATTTAAGAAAAGCTTATTCAGAACTCTTCAGGTACATCTCCACAAACTTCGGGACGAACTTTAATTGAAGGGGGGAAGTCCGTACCATCCCAGCATTTAGGACCTAACGAAGGGTAGATTTAGGAATATGAATTGTTGCATGCATTCATCTATGAAAATGTGGGTAAAATTTTCGCCAAATAAAAACCTAAGTGATCAATGTTTCTTTCATACTTTGAGATTAGGTTTAGTCTTAAAGGATGATTGTTATAAAATTTGAGATGATCTTAAGGAGTTATGTGTTTTCAAATGGATTTGAAATATTAGACTTGAGTGTTTGAATTATCATTCAAATGAATTAGATATAAATTTTGAATCTTAATTCAATTAAGAGATAAATATTACAACTTGAATTCTATCCAAGGTTAAACAATAATGACTATAGAGTCTATTTCTTATCATCAACACATACAATCAAGTTATAAAATTATAACTTATTTGAATCATCCACATAACTTACAAAATAAAATTTACAAAGAATAGGAACATTCTTTATTAATAATAATATAATATTTATTACAATTGAATAAAATAAAGATTACATGAATAATAAAAGAAAATTACAAATGAATAAGAAAATTACATTGGAATATTTACTAATTATCCTATATCTAAATCTAAACTAAATCTTCATCTTTATCTTTGTACCTGCAAAACAAAGACTAAATAAAAACAAAAGAAGATTAGTGTTAGTATTATTTCTCTCAGACATGTCAGTGAAATGCACTGGACAAATTCATCATTGAGAAATGTTATAAAAGGGGCAAGTTTCACCAATATGAAAGATTCCATTTTTCATAAATTCAAAGCCAGAAGTCAGATGACAGCTAAGAGGGACAAATTCACCAGCTAGATGAAAGTAACCTGGTAAGAGTATGTTCAAAAATTCTGAACATATCCACAAGTGCATAGCAGGCACACAAGATGGACACACACCAGCATGCATATGGTGTGCTGTCGACCTCACAAGCATAGCCCAATCTCACAAAACCACAGCACAGTCGTGGGGGGGCACTAGTGCATCACCCCACTACACAGCTCACAAGAACAGCCAGTGTAGAGAGCATCTAAACCAAGCACCACAGCCAGCAACCACACCAACCAAGGATCAAACAAAAATCACCAGGATGGTGACATAAGGAGGGGAATGGATCAGGTGGACAGAAAGGTCAAGCCCAGGAGCTAGGAGGAGCAGGCAAGCTCAAGATCAAGCACAGGAGTCCAGCAAAACCAGATCAAGATCATCATCATCAACTTACTACACCATCATCAGATTCTGTGGTGAGTTTCATAAAACCTTCACATAATCTAATCATCTTATTCAGAGAAAAGCATGTGTTGTTTTATAAAACAAACCCTCAGAAAGCACCCAAGTGGGATGAATTCATCATAGGGGTTTCTTTTAAACTCTAAAGGAAAACAACAAAGTACCAAGATCCAACCAGAGCTCAGAGCAACATCCTTGCTCTGGTTGTCAAACTATATTTTACCATTCAATCATGCATATACCTATGATCAATTTCTAGGCACATCCCTAAGGGAAGAGTAGCATCTTAGGAACAAATCCTTAGGATCCATAACATGATCAAGATCACTATCATTTTTCCAAGATTTGATTCAATAAAGAATAGCTGGTACCACTACCAAGACTATCTAGATGAACCAATTAGATAAGATTTGAATCCCCAAGCCTCAGACCAACATCATTGGTCTTAGGGAATTCAAATAAGAGCATCTATATTTATCTTTCAAATCCAAGATTGGCTTAAGCATAAACTAACCAAATCCATGGTTTAGAATCAAACTTTTGTGCCATACATGATGGTATCACAAGAAAAATCCAATATGAATCAGGAAAGGCAGTAAATCATCATAGATTTATACAATCAACGAACTAATCATTTTCCTGTAAAACAGGAATCATAACTAGGATATTCCTATGATACACTTCACTGTTTGAAATCATAATGATCTCAAACCACAAGTTAATTCCCAATCTAACAGCACTAAGACAGTAGTTGTATCTTATCATAATCATGACCATGAATCAAATAAACAGTGGAAAGCTATCAAGTCATTGGATTTACCAAGCATGCTTCCCAAACAACAATATCATCTGAATCAGATGCAATCTAAGCATCAAATCATCTAGTAAGCCACCAGGAACATCATCTATCATTTTTAAGCAACAAGCCTCAGGCCAATAAACATTTAGCATGTGTACAAACCATCCAAACATGAATCAATTCATCCAGTACATGAACAAGCACATAGCGGGAACCCTAAATGGATGATCATCTTAATCTGAATCAGAGAGTAGTAAGAGAGGACACAGCCAACATCTAGCATCGAATCAGCAAGCACAGAAAGCACCAGGGGGAAGGAATCAAACTCACCGTAGGTCCTCACTGAAGAAATTGAAGAGGCAGCAGATTGGCCGACGAACCTGCATCAGCCACGGCGGCGGCCATAGCAGCACACGAATCCACCACACCACCACAGGAGAGACCACGATGGCGGCAGTAGCACTTGAACACATGCCAAACCCCAAACCCTAGGGTTCAGAGAGGCATCGACCCATTGCAGGAGAGCCCTAGGCTCAAATCCAATTGGATGGAATGAACGAGCGTCATCGACAACCCCCAATTGCACCATGGCGGCGACTAAAACGGCCGACGGTAGCGGGAATCGACGGTGGCGGCATCGCTGGCCACGAGGTCGGGGTCAGAGGAGGAGAGGATAAGATCGGGGGAGAGAGAGAGGCAGTGAGGAGTGGGCCGAGCTGGGCCAGACTCTTCGGCTAGATCTTGTGGTAAACTTCGTGACCTTCTACCTCGGCTAGATCTTGGGATCACCACGTTAGAGGAAAAGTTTTGTTTTATCTCTGCGTGGCCCAACATTTATGGCATTGTCGTTTGGGGCATATAAGTGAAAAACGCATGAAGAAGCTCCATGGTGATGGTCTTCTAACTTTGTTTGATTTTGAATCATACGAGACATGTCAGGCTTGTTTACTTGGAAAGATGACCAAATCGCCTTTTTGGGTTTACCCGAGAGAGCGATAGACTTGTTGGAACTCATATATACTGATGTGTGTGGACCAATGAGCACGACAGCCAGAGGAGGATATCACTACTTCATTACTTTCACTGATGATTTCAGTAGATATGGTTATGTATATTTGATGAAGCATAAGTTTAAAACTTTTTAAAAGTTCAAGGAGTTTCAGAATGAGGTAGAGAATCAACGTGGAAAGAAAATAAAGGCCTTGCAATCTGATCGTGGAGGTGAATATTTGAGTCATGAATTTAGCAATCATCTTAAGAGTTGCGGAATTGTTCCACAGCTCACGCTGCCCGGAACGCCTCAAAGAAACGGGGTCTCCGAACGGCGCAATCGAACTTTGTTGGACATGGTTCAATCGATGATGAGCCAATCAGATTTACCATTATCATTTTGGGGTTATGCTCTAGAAACGGCAGCTTTCACACTTAACAGGGTACCATCTAAATCCGTAGTTAAGACACCATATGAGATGTGGACTGGAAAGAATCCCAGTTTGTCTTTTCTAAAGATTTGGGGATGTGATGCATTTGTCAAGCGACTTCAGTCGGACAAGCTAACACCCAAATCGGATAAGTGCATTTTCATGGGATATCTGAGGGAAACCTTAGGGTATTACTTCTACAATTGAGAAGAGGGCAAAGTGTTTGTCGCTCGCATCGATGTTTTCCTAGAGAAAGAGTTTCTCACAAAGGGAACGAGTGGAAGGTCAGTGTGACTTGAAGAAGTTCAAGATGAGCCAGTTGGGGATGCTTCTACAAGTGATGCTATTGTAGCTGAACAAGTTGAGGAACCCGTGGCAATAGAAGCACCACAACCACGAAGGTCGGTGAAGCTCAGTGAAACGAGGAAATTATTATTGTTAGACAATGATGAGCCTGCGACCTATGCAGAAGTGATGGTGGACCCAGACTCTGAGAAATGGTTGATCGCCATGAGATCCGACATAGAGTCCATGGGTGACAATCAAGTTTGGAACTTGGTTGACCTGCCTGATGGTTTTAAAGCCATCGAGTGCAAATGGATCTATAAGAAGAAGATTGATATGGATGGAAATGTTGACATCCATAAAGCTCGACTTGTTGCAAAAGGTTTTTGACAAGTTCAAGGAGTTGACTACGATGAGACTTTCTCGCCTATAGAGAGGCTTAAATCTATACGGATCATTCTAGCCATTGCTGCACATTTCGACTATGAAATATGGCAGATGGATGTCAAGACGGCTGTAAGGTTCATAACCTTTAATAAGGTAGAGATCCCTGTGTTTACAATGTTAGTCCCTGGATCAATAGCTAGCATCCACAGTTAAGATGTAATATCAAGAAACAAAGGTCATAATACAACTTTATAACCAGGAATAAAAATAATTTATTACATCTTACATAGCTCATTTGGCTTTCTCATTACAATGCAGCATAATATAACAATAGCATGGGGTCCTTCATCTTCAAAAGTGCCACAGGAAGACATGTTGGTTGTAGACTTGTAATCCTAAATCAATAACTTCTCTAACATCAAACAAACCTGCAACATAATAAGTTACAGCCACAAGGGTCAATACATTTGAATTGTATTGGCAAGTGATACTATGGTAGTATAGTGGAGTCTATCATCTATATGCTTTTGGCTAAGTGGAGCTTTAGGCTTGCATTGCTCAAAATAGATTTTCCTTATCATTTGAAAACACTAAGTTTTTGCTTGACAAAAATCACCCAAGGCATCTCCCTATAGAAATTGGTGATCCTTCAACCCTTGTTCAACCACAAGTTTTTAACTTAGAAATGGGATGAGGAGATTCTTGATAGCTTCCATGTATTGATGCTCAAATTGTCCTTTACCAGGGACATGGCTAAGTACTTATATTTTTCACTCTGCAGAGGTTGTGCACTTTCCCCACAAGACTTGGTTTCACCAAGACAAGATCTTTCAGAAGCCTTCCCTTAGACCAGAATGGACGCGTTCCAACCTATCATCCCCTACCACCAACTGTCCATTTGGCTAAGTTATTGCAACCTATATGATCCAGGCAGAGCCCATAATGCCAAGTGGCTGCACTTGAAGCTTCAAAACATTTGACATCTCAAATCTCTTTGTTCCTGGGTGGCCATCCACAAGTGAGATACACAAGGTAAACCATAGAAATGGGCCTTGTGAACCACTCAACACAAACCATTCCTTCCATTCCACCCAGGTGATTCATTCACTTAGTTGTTTTATTAAACAAAACACAAGTCCTTGTCTTGGAAATATTCCATAGTATGAATATATATTCCACCCTTGTTTTCTATTAGCTAAGCTAAGCATGATAGTAGTAGGAATCTTAACTTAGGAAATTCTACTAAGGTTTCATCTACTAGGATTTCCCATGGCATAGTTTACACTTAGCAAAATTCCATGCAAGTCCTACTTAGAAATATCACTAATGCATAGTGAAAATAATGGGACAAAAGTATGAAGCATCACTTGCCTTGTTGGTAGAGAATATAAGTTCACTCCTTGTCTTTGCAATGATCACACTCTTCAAATCACTACAATTCAATCAAGCAAGGCACAATCTCAATCTACCATTCAAGAAAAACATCACATAAAATGATAGAAACAAAACAATGCATGAAAGCATGCTAAAGATTGTTTTATTTGAAGAAGTGGTTTATAATAGGTTATAAACATTTGAAAACACCTAATGATTATTTTATAAAGTGGCAAAATCATTTGCAAAAGATTTCACTTCATAAACCATTTTTAAACTAAGTCATTATTTTATGTGGTTGAAAATGTCTTTAGCAAAGTAATTGTTTTATAGGGTTCACAAAATACATTTTAAAATCATAAAACTTGGTGTTTGGGGTCAGAGAGTTTTAAATCAAAACATTTCCCGAAGGTTTTCTCCAAAAAAGCATTTTTAACAAATAAAAAATATTTTTATTTGACTAGAAATGGTTTAAATCAAAAGTTTATTCTTTTGCTTCACCAAATATATTTTTGAAAGTACAAATTGATTTCTATGGTCAGTAGGTTCAAAACAAACCATTTTCCAAAGGTTTTATCTCAAAAATCATTTTAGAACAATTTTTATATTCTAAACATGCCTACACAAGTTTCTGCAAAAACAACCAATTTAACAGAAACATTTTACTAAACAAAGTGCATGGTCAGAAAGTACTTGTCTTGCTGAATCCATTCATATAAAATTTGCAAAATTTGGACGTGTGGTTTGAAAGTTATGAATTTTGCAAGTTTACTAATTCAATAGATCAAATTCTGTTTTTAAATCAACACACTGGCCACGCATCGCGCTGCGATTGGTCGGTACCACTTCGCTTGGATCGATCGCTGACAGCCGTTGGATCTAAGTTAAATCGTTCGGCTCTGGTTCAAACTCACCTCTTCGCCTAGATCTAATCCTAGTCAGTCAAAATGGATCCTACGGCTACAAGGCGCTTGCCAGGAACTGGCGGCGCTGACGGCGGCTGCGCGGCGGCGACATTCGGCTAACGGCGCTGCGGCGACTATAGGAAGCGAGGGAGAGGGAGGATGTGCTCACCGGGTTCGTCGTGGCGTGGGGAAGCTCAAGGTGCTCGCGAGAAGGAAAGGGGCGCACGGGTGTTGTTGAAATTCCTCGCCGGAGATGATCCTAGCGTCGGGTGCGGTCAGTCATCGTCGAGGGCGACGCTACGGATCACGAGGGAGCAAACGGAAGATGCGTCTAGCTTCGTACGCGAGTCACAGACATGTGTGCATCAAAAGGAGGGGAAGGGGGTCTGGTCTCACCGGTAGTGCTCGTCGGAGCGGAGGCAGACGGTGGCGATGTGCAGTGGTCGTCGTTGTCGAGGCTGGGGGTCAAGCGCGAGCAAGCTGATGATGCAGAGAGAAGCGCCAGGGGGTGGGGGTCCCGCTCGGGTGCTTGAGGAGGCGAGGGGCGGCAGGGTTTGGCCGGAATTGTCGCCGGAGCTTGTCGGAGGAAGTGGCGGTGTAGGAGGAATTGGGGACAGCCTGGGGGCAGAGAGGGGAAGGCGAGTGAGGGGAAATGGGGAGGAGAGGCAGGCGTTTAATCGTGCATGGTCGCGGCAAGGTTTAAATGCGGCATTATGGCGAATTGATCGCAAGAAATCAGTGGCAGAAAACGGTCGTGAGGTGAGGGGGAGAAGGAGTCGCGGCGAGGAAGAATCTTGCGTGGCGGTGGGGTCGTTTCGTCAGCGAAGGAGGGACAGGGGAGATGGGGTCCAATCGTCAATGTCTCTGCGGGTGAGTTTCAGAGTAAGGAGTAAAACGTTTCGGGGGTGAGAGGAAATGGGTTGCTGGGCCTAGTGGGCTCGCTGGCTGGTTCCATTTTTTTTATACTGAAAACCTTTTTCTTTTTCTATTTCTAATTTCTGTTTTGTTTTTTTAATTAAATCAAACACTCATTTGAATTCAAACCTTTGCCAAATTTTGTGAATAATCAAACACTGTTTATTACCACATTCTTATGTCAAATTTAGAATAAAACTTTTATTCCTTAAGTGCCTTTTGAATTGTTTAAAGTAGGTCCTTGTATTAATTCCTTCAAGATTTAATAATGTTTTTAATTTCCATTTGAATTCTAAATCCTTCCAAAACCTTTCAGTCAGTTTTATTTACTTAATAGGGTGTCAAATAATTCATCTTGAATTATTTGGAAGGTATTTAATATGATTCATAAATCATTTGAATTGGGTATTTGTTTTAATTCCAATGGAATTAAGTATAGTTTTAATTCCATAAATTTTATTTGGAAATTTCTTTGATCTTATTTAAGTAAATTAAACATTTTTCTTCCACTTGGGTAAATTCCAAATGTCATTTTCTCATGATTTAACTGATCATTCTTATTATAGATTTGTCTTTATTAAAATAGGGATAGAATGGTTGATGCCATTTTATTTTATTTGGAAATTCTTCATCCTTTTATTTCATTTGGGTTTGGATTATATTCATTCCATTTTCTTATGGTCTTGGCCAAGATTTAATTTGGTCTTTAAATATTCCTTATTTAATATTTATTTCTTCATCTTATAAAATCCATATCTTTTTATTTATAGATCCAAACTTGGTGACTCCAATTTGTAAAATCTTATTTAATTTTTATTTATCCTTTTAAATTTCTTTAGGATTAATTGCTCACCATTTGTTATGGATTTTAGATAAGTGCTTTATTAGCTTTGGAAATTACTTTTCCTTATCCTATTAAATTCATAAGATTTTATCCATGGATCCAAATCAAGTGAAACCAGTTTATAGGGTTTTAATATATTTCTATTTATCATTCTTGATCATTTATAAATGTTTGACGATAGATTTTTATATGGATCAAATCCATAGGTTTGGAGATAACTTGGAAATGATTTTATTCCATTAGGGTTTAGGGTTTGGATTTATTTTCCAAGTGTTTAAATTTCAAAATGCATCTTATGAGGAATGTATTCCACTTGATTTGAATTTTGTTGAATTTCAAAACTTTATTTAAAGTTTGTTAAAGATGGGATTTTAAGTTTCCAATTAGAAACAAAAGTTTCTTTTCACCCTAAAATTCAACAATCTTTTATTTTGTTTATTTATTTTTCACATTACAAGATTTGGAAAATATTGGGATGTGACAACGGCTTTCCTAAATGGAATCCTAACTGAGGACGTGTATATGATGCAGCCCAAAGGTTTTGTCGATCCAAACAATGCTGGAAAGGTATGCAAACTTCTAAAGTCCATTTATGGGCTAAAGCAGGCATATCGGAGTTGCAACATTTGATTTGATGAAGTTGTAAAGGAGTTTGGCTTCATCAAAAACGAACAAGAACCTTGTGTTTACAAAAAGGAAAGTGGGAGAGCGCTTGTATTTCTAATCTTATATGTAGATGACATATTGCTGATTGGAAATGACATTCCTATGCTCAAGTCTGTTAAGACCTTATTGAAAAATAGTTTTTCGATGAAGGACTTAGGATAAGCGGCATATATTTTGGGCCTCAAGATCTATAGAGATAGATCAAGGAGGCTAATTGGATTAAGCCAGAGTACATACATTGGCAAAGTGTTGAAATGGTTCAGCATGGAAGAGGCTAAGAAGGGGTTCTTGCCCATGTCTCACAACATAAAACTCAGCAAGACTCAGTGTCCTTCGACTACTGATGAGCGTGAGCGCATGAGAAGGGTTCCATATGCTTTGGCTATTGGATCCATCATGTATGCAATGATATGTACTCGCCAAGATGTTTCCTATGCTCTAAGTGTTACGAGCAGATATTAGGCTGATCCAGGTGAAGGTCACTGGACAGCGGTAAAGAATATCCTTAAGTACTTGAGAAGGACTAAGGATGTGTTCATAGTTTATGGAGGTGAGGATGAACTCAGTGTAAGGGGTTACACAGATGCGAGTTACCTTAACGACTCAGATGATTCCAGATCGCAATCTGGTTATGTGTTTGTCATGAATGGTGGTGCTGTTAGTTGGAAACGTTCCAAGAAAGATACGGTGGCCTCCTCTTCAACAGAAGCTGAATATATTGCCGCCTCGGAGGCTGCAAAGGAAGCTGTTTGGATTAGGAATTTCCTGATCGCTCTTGGTGTGGTTCAGGGCGCGTCCAATCCCATGGACATTTATTGTGACAACAATGGTGCTATTGCACAAGCCAAGGAACCTAGACAGCACCAGTAGAACAAACATATTCACATGCATTACCATCAGATTCGTGAGTTCGTTGAGGATGGTAGTGTCATGATATGCAAAATACATACGGACTCAAATGTTGCTGATCCTTTTACAAAGCCACTCCCACAGCCTGCGCATGAGGCGCACTCAAGAGCAATAGGTATTAGATACAATCTATATTGACTCTAGTGCAAGTGGGAGACTGAAGGAAATATGACATAGAGGCAATCATACAGATGATCATATTTCTTATGTATCCATGAGTTACTGTATTGTTCCTTGAATATCCATATCAGGCAACTTGTATTGATTGGCAATTATGTGAATTGTTTGTGAAACTCTTTGCTTGTATGGTTATTTAAGTTGTCCTTAGTCGGAGTTCATGTGAGCACACATGTGAATATTAGACTAGCACATCGATTGGTTGATGACTATGTTTTGCAAGTCATGTTATGAACATGGGGTTGGACTGACCCAACTTGAGACTGGCAATTAGTTGCAGCTCTCTCTCTACACATCGTGTATGTTTTGTCCTTAGACCTGAGATTGTCGCAGGTACTTGAGATGTGGATCGACATACTTTGGGGCTATCAGACGCTACTCCGTAACTGGGTAGTTATAAAGGTAGCTTTCGGGTTTGTCCTGAAGCATGCTGCAAGGCATGGTCAATCAAGATGGGATTTGCCCCTCTCTAATTGAGAGAGATATCTCTGGGCCCCTCGAGTGATCAGATCCAGAAATGCATGGCTGTACTATATATGGTTAAGAGTTAACCTAGTAAAGGGATTCCAAATCATAGTATCGAGAAAGGGAGGTCAGCTTGGAGCTAGACCAAATATCGTGAGGCAAAGGGAAAGACATGTACTAAACCTTGTGATGGTTCGTCTGATATGATCTTTCTATGCGTTTAGGAGTTGGCACGTATTTCTAGAGGACGCTACCAACTATTGACAGAATAAGTGTATTCGTGTCATGTCTATATATATATGAACCTATAGGGTCACACACTTAAGGGGCTGGAAGCCTAATGAGGATTGGATCCGAATTAGACCAGGCTTAGGCTACTGATGGGCTGCTAACGTAGAAGCCCACTAGGGACGCCTATATAAGAGAGGGTGGGGCGTGCTGACCAGCGTTAGACGATTCCACCCAGCCGCCACTCCTCAGGACTGTGTTGCACGCGCGGACCTAGCAGTCCGGCGTCTGACGCTTCCACCCTATACTTGTGGATACCTCGGAGGCGCTGCATTTATAGCGCTTGGAAGAGCCGCGTAAGGGGAGATGCTCGTGGGACGAGAACAAGGAGGAGACGTAGATCGTCTACACTGCCTCGACGCGCTTCATCAAGTTCCACAACTGCGCGTCTAGTGGTAACCCCGTGATCTATGACAACAGTAATCCTGGTTTACGTCGTAGAAAATTTTGATTTGCGCTAGTGTAGCCTACCTGTATCCCTTCATCTAGGTACAGAACTGAGTTTGAAATTAAATAAATAAATCTAAGTTTGAATTGTTGGGTCGCACGGGATGTTTAACTGGGATGGCCCACTATGCACAGCGCGCGCGTGCTGAGTAATTGAACGACCCCACTCGTCAGTGAGACAACGAGTGGCGAAGCGATATGGGGCGATTAGGACCGTAGGATCTAACTCTAAACGAACGGGTCTGGTTCATCGTCCATGTCGAACAATGCCTGCGAGACAGAACCCTAGCGCGGCCAGTGGGGGTCGTGGGAAGATCACCGGGGCTCCGGCAATGGTCGGCGATGGGGGCAAACGACGAAGTAGACGACGGTGATCCTCCTGGTACCGGCATCTCATCCTGGGGCGGCTCCAATCGACGGCGCCTCTCCTCCTCTGCAGCGACGAACTCCGGTGAGATTTTGGCCACCTGGTGCTCGCCTTGCTCCGGGAGTGAGTGGGTGTGGTCAGTTGGAAGACCCCTCCTTTGTAAAGGAAAAGGATCCCTGTGATTGCAATGCTAGTCCCTGGATCAATGCTAGCATCCACAGTTTAAGATGAAGTACACAGATACAAAGGTCGTTTATTACATTCATTCCAGAGATAAAACATAGTCTTTTACAACTCAGGGCCAAAGGCCTAATACAAGAGTTTATGGAATAAGTAAATAAACACAAGTCCTCATCTTCATGTGCCACAGGCAAGCATGTTGAGTGTAGACTCATGACTCCTACTCATCATTAGAGTAACCTGCAACATCACAAGTTACATCCACAGTGGGTCAATACTTTGGAATAGTATTGGCAAGTGATACCTTAGTAAATTTTAAGTGGACTATATTACTATATGCATTTGGCTAAGTGTAGCTTGGCTTGCTTTGCTTGAAAATAGGTTTTCCCTATTAGTTGAAATCACTAAGTTTTTCTTTTTCAAAAACTTTCCCAAGAGACCACTAATAGACATTGGGGTCCTTCACCCTTGTTCACCCACAAGTTTTACTTAGAAGTTGGAGTGATGAGATTCTTGTAGCTTCCATGTCTTGATGCTCAAGTTGTCCATTGCCATGGACTTGGCTAAGTACTTAGATTTTCCATCTGCAGAGGTTGTGCACTTTCCCCACCAGACTTGGTTTCCCAAGACAGGACCTTTCAGAAGCCTTCCCTTAGCCAAATGGACGCGTTCAAACCTATCATCCCACTACCACCAACTGTCCAAATGGCTAAGTTCTAGCAACCTATATGATCAAGGCAGAGCCCATATTGCCAAGTGGTTGCACTGTAAGCTTTCTCAACACTTGGCCTCCAAATCCCTTTGTGCCTGGGTGGCATACCACAAGTGAGATACACAAGCCAAATCCATGGCCATGTGTAACCACTCAACCAAAAACCACCATTCAAGTCCCATTCCAGCCAGGAAGTTCATTGACTTAGTTGTTTTATTAAGAAAAGCATGAGTCCTGAAGGTCTTAGAATTATTTCACCATAGCATGTACATACTTTACAAACCCTTGTTTTCTACTAGCTAGGCTAAGCATGGCATAGTAACTTAACTTAGGAAAATTCCCTAGCAATTCTACAATTCTACACTACATAGGATTTCCCAACATAGCTTTTGGCAAAAGTAGCATGCAAGACTTAGCAAAAATAATTCTAATGCTTATTCAAAATAAAGGGTGGAAATATCATGAAGTATCACTTGCCTTGGTAATGGGGAGAGTAGCACTCTTCACAATCACAGCCACTAGCAAAATCTACACAAAAATTTGTAGCATACAATTACACACAATTTATATACAAGCAAAAATATGAATGCATGCATGCAAGAATTTACTAAGTGATGATTTTGAAAACCCTACCAAGCAAGTGCATGATACAAAAACATAACAAGTCACAAAGTTTGCCAATCAAACTTATTTGGCACTAATACAAATTACTAAACTAAATCTATACTCAAAATAGCCTTAAACATGTTTCTGTATAAAAAGTCCTTTTATCAGATACTATTTGTTAAACACATTGTAGATTCAGAAAGGCCTTGTTTCATTGAATCCAACGGTATAAAGTTTGCAAAATTCCAACGTGGAAATCTCAAGTTATAGCCATTTGAAAATCTGATCTAAATCTGATTTGAATTTCTATTTCAGATCCAACCCTGGACACGTGTCGCAAAACTACTGGTGCGTACCGATTCGGTCGGATCGACAGATGCAGACCGTAGGATCTAACTTAGATCTGGCGGCTCAGATGCGCGCGTACCTCTTCGTTTAAGATCTATCCTAGCCCTACGATACAGATCCAACGGACTCAATCAGCGAGCCACTAACTGGCGGCGCTGAACGACTGCGCGCGGCAGCGACGGTCAGACGGTGGCGGCGCCGGCGATACAGGACGCTAGAAAGGTAGGGAAGGTACTCACCGTGATCGCAAGGATGTGGGGATGCTCAACGTGTGGTCAGCTCGGCAAGGGGCGCTCAGGGTTGCGGTGGATTGCTCGCCGGAGTAGGGTCTGGCGACGGATGGTTTAGTTCAAGGTCGAAGGCGACGCTGTCGATCACGAGAAGGCAAGCAGAGGATTTGGTTAGATGCAGGAGTTCACGGAGAATATGCGTGCGTGAAGAAAAAGGCTTGGGGCGGTCTGGTCTTACCGGAGGAGCTCGACGGAGTTGAAGCCGAAGACGGTGGCGGCTCAGTCGTTTGCGTTGCCGACGTTCTGGGTCACGCGCGGGCGAACCAGAGGTACTAGGAGATGCGTGAGGCCAAGCGGAGTCTGCTCGTGTGAAGCAGAAGTAGAGGGGTGGTCGAAGTTGGCCGGAATCGTGGCTGCAGCTCGTCGGAGACGGCGGGGTTGCAGGGAGCAATTCACGCTGCCTGGTGGCGCTCTGGGTTCGGGGTTTGGGGGAGAAGGGAGAGGGGACAGAGGGGGTTTAAGTAGCCTGGTCGTGAGCGAGATTTACTCCTGCATTCATCGTGAATTGACGCCGCGAATCAACACTGGAAACGGCCGGCGTGATTTGGGGATTGAGCTGTCTACGGGTGGAGACGACGACGTCGTGTGGGCCGCGGCTGTCAGCGAGAGGAAAGGAGAGGGAGTGGGTCCTACCCGTCGGTCACTCTGTGGGTGTGGGGGTGGGTGAGAGAAAACAGTTCGCGGGGTTGGGGGCTGCTGGCTAGCTGGGCCGTGTTGGGCTGGGTCGGCCAGATTGGCTGGTTGTATATTTTTTTTTCCTCTTTATTCCTTTTCTTTTTCTGATTGAATTTCTAGAAATGGTTTTCAAACCTCTTTTCAATTAAGTTTGAATTCAAACTTGCTCCAGCCTTTTGTACAGTGTTCCTTGCATTTAAATAGGTGTAACACACATCTGTTCAATCAGACTTACTTAGGTTTTTTTTTTGAAAATAATCCAATAAAACCAAGCCTTTTAGGAGATATAATAATAGGCAAAACTTTGGTTTTATTCCATATTTTGTTTTGAAACCTTGCTCAAGCTTTTGAGACCACTTAAGTTTGAATTCAAAACATCCTGAATGAATAATAGCATTTTTCTCATTAGCATGTAGCACAAAGGCTAGGGTTTTCATACATAAAATAATGAGCCACAAATGCTCCTGTTTCTGAAATGATTTTGAGAAAAACCCTAAATGATGATGGATGCAAGGGTGATATGAATGAGTTTTGATATATGAATTTAGGGATGTTACAAATCTAACCCCCTTAAGATGAATCTCGCCCTCGAGATTCGGATTGGCTAGCAAATAGGTGTGGGTGGTCTTTCCGAAGATCATCTTCTCTTTCCCATGTTGCTTCCTCTTCGGTATGATGGTTCCATTGCACTTTGCAAAACTTGATAGTCTTTGTTCTCGTGACTCTTTCTGCAGTCTCAAGAATCTTGATAGGCTTTTCCTCATAAGTGAGATCACTTTCTAGTTGAACTTATTCCAAAGGTATGGTATCCTTCAAAGAACATTCTTCCATTTCTGGGTGACATTTCTTAACCTGACTCACATGAAATACATTATAGACTGCTGATAGAGATGCTGGCAGTTCAATTTCATAAGCAACTTCTCCTTTGCGACTCAGAATCTTGAATGGCCCAACATATCTTGGTGCCAACTTTCCTTTGACTCCGAATCTTTTCACTCCACGAAGTGGTGATACTCTAAGATAGGCTCTATCACCAACTTCGTAGGTGACTTCTCTACGCTTAGGATCTGCGTAGCTTTTCTGTCGGGACTGTTCTATCTTCAATCTGTCCTTAACCAATTTGACCTTCTCTTCGGCTTCTTTGATAAGATCTGGCCCGAATAAACTTCTTTCTCCCACACCATTCCATAACAATGGGGTGGTACATTTTCTTCCATAGAGAAAATCAAACGGTGCCATCTCAATGCTGGCTTGATAGCTGTTATTATAAGAAAATTCTGCGTAAGGCAGACTTTCATCCCAACTTGCTCCATAGTCTAGGGCACATGCCCTCAACATATCTTCAAGGATTTGGTTAGTCCTTTCTGTTTGTCCATCGGTTTGAGGGTGAAAAGCAGTACTGAATTCCAACCTCGTTCCCAATGACTCATGCAGCTGTCTCCAAAAATGGGAAGTAAATTGGGTTCCCCTATCAGACACAATACTCTTAGGCACACCGTGAAGGCATACAATTCTACTCATGTAGATTTTAGCTAACTTGGCACTTGTATAGGTTGTCTTCACGGGTATGAAATGTGCCACTTTAGTTAGGCGATCCACTACTACCCATATGGAGTCATATCCTGATCTGGTCCTGGGTAATCCAGTAATGAAATCCATACCAATCTTGTCCCATTTCCAATCAGGAATTGGTAGTGGTTGAAGCAAACCTGCTGGTTTCTGATGCTCCGCCTTTACTCTACTACACACATCACGCAAAGCAATATGTTCGGCGATGTCTCTCTTGAGATTGTTCCACCAAAATCTTTCTTTCATGTCCATGTACCTTTTGGTGTTACCCGGATGAATAGAATACAGAGAGTTGTGTGCTTGTTGCAAAATCAGTTTCCGCAACTCCGGATCTTGTGGGACACAGATACGTTTCCCATGCCATAATGTACCCTATTCGTCTTCATGGAAATTCTTAGCTTTCCCTAGACCAATATTTTTCTTAATCTCTTCAATTTCCTTATCGGACTTCTGAGCTTCTCGAATCTTGTCCAACAAAGTGGGTTGAACATCCAAAGACATAAGATGTCCTTCAGGCACAATCTCCAATCTGAGTTCTTTGAATTGAGTACACAAATCATCTGGCAATTCTCCTTTGGTAAGGCCATTTACAAACACCTTACGACTTAGAGCATCCGCTACCACGTTTGCTTTACCGGGGTGGTATTGCAAACTCAAGTCATAATCCTTGATAAGCTCTAACCATCTTCTTTGTCTCATATTAATTTCCTTCTGGGTGAAGATATACTTCAAACTCTTGTGATCGGTGAACACTTCACAACGCTTTCCCAAAAGGTAATGCCTCCATGTTTTGAGTGCATGGACGATAGAGGCTAACTCCAAATCATGAGTAGGATAGTTCACTTCATGAGTTTTGAGTTGTCTCGAGGCATAGGCCACAACTTTACCGTCTTGCATAAGTACGGCACCCAAACCTTGATGAGACGCATCACAATATACTTGGAAATCCTTTTTCAAATCTGGCAGACATAGAACTGGTGCTGTCACAAGTCTCTTCTTTAATTCTTGAAAGCTGACTTCACAACCTTCAGACCAAGCAAATTTCTTGTCCTTCTTTAACAATTCAGTCATTGGCTTAGCAACCTTTGAGAAATTTTCAATGAACCTTCTGTAGTAACCTGCTAAGCCAAGGAAACTATGAACTTCTTTCACATTCTTGGGAGATTCCCATTCTGTCACAGCTGAAACTTTAGCAGGATCAACTGCTACACCATCCTTTGTCATAACATGACCAAGAAAACCAACTTCCTCCAACCAAAACTCACACTTGCTGAATTTGGCATCAAGTTTATGCTCTCTTAACTTTTCAAGTATCAAACGCAAGTGTCCTTCATGCTCTTCCTTGCTCTTGGAGTAGACTAAGATGTCATCGATGAAAACGACAACGAACTTGTCAAGGAATTCCATGAACACCTTGTTCATCATATTCATGAAGTATGCTGGAGCATTGGTTAAGCCAAAAGGCATCACGGTATACTCATATAATCCATACCTTGTGGTGAATGCTGTTTTAGGTATGTCTTGCTCTCTTATCTTAAGTTGAAAATAGCCTGACCGGAGATCAATTTTTGAGAACACACAGGCTCCTTCTAGCTGATCAAACAAGTCACTGATTCTCGGCAAAGGATATTTGTTCTTGATAGTTACCTCGTTGAGTGAACGGTAATCTATGCATAACCTTTGACTTCTATCCTTCTTCTCCACAAACAAGACTGGGGCTCCCCAAGATGAAGAACTTGGTTGAATAAATCCTTTCTGAAACTGTTCTCCTAGTTGCTTCTTGAGTTCCTTCAGTTCATCAACTGACATTTTGTACGGTCTCTTTGCTATTGGTCCAGAACCTGGTACCAAATCTATCAGAAACTCCACATCTCTATCTGGTGGCGTTCCTGGTAATTCTTCCGGGAACACATCCGGATACTCACACACAATTGGCACACTATCCATGCTAACCCCCTTAAGAGAATTAAGCATACTCCTCTTTGCTCCAAAGATGGTCTTAAATCTGATCCTTTTATTTTCCGGAGTGGTGAGTGAGACAGTATGGCTGGCACAATCTATCACTCCTTTGTACTTAGTCATCCAGTCCATTCCCAGAATGACATCCAAACCTTGGGAGTTTAATATAATCAAGTTAACGGGAAACTTATACTTCCCGAATTCTATGACTAGGTCATGGCATCCTGAAATCACTATCATTTCTCCACCAGGAGAACTTACTTTTATAGGACACCCAATAGTTTCTACCGGTAGTTCATTTCTTTCAACAAATGCTCTTTATATGAATGAATGAGATGCACCAGTATCAAAGAGTACAAATGCTGGAATGGAATTGAGTCTGAACTTACCAGCAACAGCGTTAGGTTCCTCATAGACCTCCTCCACATTAATGTGGTTCACCTAACCTTTCTGGAAAGGATTGGGCTTGACAGGTCCTTCAACTTTCTTCTCAGGGCACTCATTAGCATAATGCCCCAGTTTCTTGCATTTGAAGCACTCAACTTGACTGATGTCCTTTTTTGCAGGCTGACTTCCACTTCCACTACCATTTCCACTGTGGTGGCTCTTATGTCCACTCTTGTGGTTCTTGTACTTGTCATTGTCATGACTGCGGTGATGCTTGTTGTCATGACGGTTGTGGTTGTGGTGTTTGTTGAATTTCCCATGCTTATGGGATCCTGAGCTACCACTGTCATCATAGTGAGATCGTTTGTGAGACGACCCCGAGCTGTGTTTGTCGGAGTGTTTCCTCTTCCTACTCTCGACTTGCTTCATTTTATTCTCCAAAATAGCAGCCTTGTCACACAGAGACTGATAAGTTGGAACATATGCCACAGACAATTGTAAGTTTAACTCATCATTCAAGCCTTCCAGAAACTTTTCCTTTCTTTTGGCATCTATGTCAACCTCATCCGGTGCATAGCGCGCCAGATTGTTGAACTCTTCTATATATTCAGCCACGCTGCGGTGGCGCTGCTTCAGGTTGTGAAACTCCTTCTTTTTCAGGCTCATCATTCCTGATGAGATATGAGCAGTGCAAAAGCCATCTTCAAAGATAGCCCAAGTCACCTCATCTAAAGGAGTGGTGATTTGTAAGTTGTCCCACCATGTGGCGGCTGGCCCTTCCAACAGATGCGCTGCGAACCTGACCTTTTCAGCATCCGTGCAGCCCACGGTCACTAAGTCCTTGTTCACAGAACGTAGCCAATCATTGGCCACCATGGGATCAGTTGTCCCTGAAAACTTAGCTGGCCTCAGACGCAGAAATCTGGTGAGCATATCAAAACCTGGAGGGTTGTTGTTGTTGTTATTGTTATTGTTGTTGTTGTTGGGGTTGTTGTTGTTGTTATTCTGGTTTTGGATGAATGTTGTCATCATCTGCATAAGCTGTGTTTGAGCATTCATCATCTGTTGCATTTCCGGAGTGATGTTGTTGGGGTTGGGGTTTGCGCGACGGGGAGGCATCTGTGGTTTGTTCAAATAGAGATAAGAATGAGATACCCTTAGATGTTTTATGCACAATACATCACAAGCAAACACAAAGCATGCAACTCAAGGATAAAAGTTCAACAACGGAATAACAAAGTTCTCGAAATAACACACACAAGTGGCAAGCCATCCACATGTCGGATGGTCCAATAACAAGTTCACAAATAGCAAGTATGATAATGAAAGATAAACGAGTAGTCAAGTCTACTCATCAGCATCAATCTCCTCCTCGACAAAGGTAAGACCCGCGTTCTCCATCGCTGTCTTGTTCTCCTCAATCGTAGTGGTCAAGGAATCGATCTTGGCCTTGAGAGCCCTCTTCTGGGAGCGAAGCCTCTCGATCACCATCTGCTGCTGCTCTAGCTCGAAATCTTTGGACTTCAGTTCCTCGGTCATGTCCCGGATCTTCTTGTTCCTATCCTGGACGCGTTTCTCCTGACTCTTGAACTTGCGGTCCTGGGCCTCGAACTTCGTCTCCATTTCCTTGACTATCTCATCCTGCTGTACGAAAAGCTTGTCCTTCTCGCGAAGCTGCACCTGGAGCTCGTCATTGCTGAGCATGACGTTGGTCGTGTCCGTGTCCACGTGCCTGATAAGAGACTCTAAGTCCTGGAGACATAGACGTATCGGCTCTGGTACGTCCCTCGAGTCGTCCTCAAAGTCGATGGACTCTCCATCGTCATCACGTCTTCCGAAGACGTGAAAGTGGGTGCCTCTAACCTGTCGGGAGTGACGGCCTAACAGACGTCCTATCAGGTCCTGTATGACGACCTCCATGCCTCTCTCCCTGTCATCGTGCATAAGCTTGAAGACGATGGCCTCCGTAGTAGGCTCTGTCTGACGTCCGGGCTGGTTCACCTTGAAGCCCCAGAGGTCCTTCCTCTCGAACTTGGTGAGTGGGTGCACCATGATGGTGGGAAGAGGGAGATCGAGCAAAGTGGTAAGCTCAACGATACGAGGACCGAAACGGGTAACCTGGAACTCCTCAACGGTGCTGATGGTAATAGGCATCTATTTATAAGATAGAAAAGTTAGAACAACACTATTTAAGATAAACAAAGACAACATCACATACACATCCTTGGGACACAAAATCACACAAGTCATGCATACATGAATCCATTACATCAATCAAGGTCCAAACTTATTTAAGGTATCATTTTGGAAAATAGGGTGATAGGTGGTGGTCCAACTAACGAAGTGCGTTTACAATCCTATCTCACTGGATCTATTGGCTAACACAATGTTCCTAGAGGCAATCCACCTATCTTGTTCACATGATTCCATCACTAAGTCTATAATATCTCCCCTTAAGGTTTGGTTGGTGGCTTCCAACTCTTGAGTAAGATCCTTCTCCTTCTCTAAGTCTTTTTGGAGGTTGAGCATTCTACACTTGACTCTAGCACTAAGTTCTTTGATAGTCCTCCAGCTGCTTCTCTTGCTGACTCAAAGAATGTGGTGTGCATCACAGTGTTGGTGTACATGCAGAATCCTCTTTCTTTGTGGTTGTCTTCCTTGTTTTTGTACAAGTGAAGTTGCACCCACCAATACTCCACTCCTTCATCCATCACTGGAAAGCCTTTGTAAACAGCTGCACCATGTGCTTCCATTGCCACCATGAGGTCCTTGAGAATTTTGGGAAACTCAGTTTCACACTCCAAGGTCATGGTCATGAGTGGTCCTTTCTTCACGGCTTCGTTGATGGAGTTCATCTACAAATAGAGATGAGAAAGAGAAGATTAGAAAAGTTTACGAGAAGAATAGACAAGTGTAGAAGTAGTTGAAAAATTTTCCTTAGTGGTTTTCCATTCCTAGGGTCATAATCCTACAGGCAACACAGTGCTCTGATACCATCTGTAAGACCCCTCCTTTGTAAAGGAAAAGGATCCCTGTGATTGCAATGCTAGTCCCTGGATCAATGCTAGCATCCACAGTTTAAGATGAAGTACACAGATACAAAGGTCGTTTATTACATTCATTCCAGAGATAAAACATAGTCTTTTACAACTCAGGGCCAAAGGCCTAATACAAGAGTTTATGGAATAAGTAAATAAACACAAGTCCTCATCTTCATGTGCCACTGGCAAGCATGTTGAGTGTAGACTCATGACTCCTACTCATCATCGGAGTAACCTGCAACATCACAAGTTACAGCCACAGTGGGTCAATACTTTGGAATAGTATTGGCGAGTGATACCTTAGTAAATTTTAAGTGGACTATATTACTATATGCATTTGGCTAAGTGTATCTTGGCTTGCTTTTCTTGAAAATAGGTTTTCCCTATTAGTTGAAATCACTAAGTTTTTCTTTGTCAAAAACTTTCCCAAGAGACCACCAATAGACATTGGGGTCCTTCACCCTTGTTCACCCACAAGTTTTACTTAGAAGTTGGAGTGATGAGATTCTTGTAGCTTCCATGTCTTGATGCTCAAGTTGTCCATTGCCATGGACTTGGCTAAGTACTTAGATTTTCCATCTGCAGAGGTTGTGCACTTTCCCCACCAGACTTGGTTTCCCAAGACAGGACCTTTCAGAAGCCTTCCCTTAGCCAAATGGACGCGTTCCAACCTATCATACCACTACCACCAACTGTCCAAATGGCTAAGTTCTAGCAACCTATATGATCAAGGCAGAGCCCATATTGCCAAGTGGTTGCACTGTAAGCTTTCTCAACACTTGGCCTCCAAATCCCTTTGTGCCTGGGTGGCATACCACAAGTGAGATACACAAGCCAAATCCATGGCCTTGTGTAACCACTCAACCAAAAACCACCATTCAAGTCCCATTCCACCCAGGAAGTTCATTGACTTAGTTGTTTTATTAAGAAAAGCATGAGTCTTGAAGGTCTTAGAATTATTTCACCATAGCATGTACATACTTTACCAACCCTTGTTTTGTACTAGCTAGGCTAAGCATGGCATAGTAACTTAACTTAGGAAAATTCCCTAGCAATTCTACAATTCTACACTACATAGGATTTCCCAACATAGCTTTTGGCAAAAGTAGCATGCAAGACTTAGCAGAAATAATTCTAATGCTTATTCAAAATAAAGGGTGGAAATATCATGAAGTATCACTTGCCTTGGTAATGGGGAGAGTAGCACTCTTCACAATCACAGTCACTAGCAAAATCTACACAAAAATTTGTAGCATACAATTACACACAATTTATATACAAGCAAAAATATGAATGCATGCATGCAAGAATTTACTAAGTGATGATTTTGAAAACCCTACCAAGCAAGTGCATGATACAGAAACATAACAAGTCACAAAGTTTGCCAATCAAACTTATTTGGCACTAATACAAATTACTAAACTAAATCTATACTCAAAATAGCCTTAAACATGTTTCTGTATAAAAAGTCATTTTATCAGATACTATTTGTTAAACACATTGTAGATTCAGAAAGGCCTTGTTTCACTGAATCCAACGATATAAAGTTTGCAAAATTCCAAAGTGGAAAGCTCAAGTTATAGCCATTTGAAAATCTGATCTAAATCTGATTTGAATTTCTATTTCAGATCCAACCCTGGACACGTGTCGCAAAACTACTGGTGCGTACCGATTCGGTCGGATCGACAGATGCAGACCGTAGGATCTAACTTAGATCTGGCGGCTCAGATGCACGCGTACCTCTTCGTTTAAGATCTATCCTAGCCCTACGATACAGATCCAACGGACTCAATCAGCGAGCCACTAACTGGCGGCGCTGAACGACTGCGCGCGGCGGCGACGGTCAGACGGTGGCGGCGCCGGCGATACAGGACGCTATAAAGGTAGGGAAGGTACTCACCGTGATCGCAAGGACGTGGGGATGCTCAACGTGTGGTCAGCTCGGTAAGGGGCGCTCAGGGTTGCGGTGGATTGCTCGCCGGAGTAGGGTCTGGCGACGGATGGTTCAGTTCGAGGTCGAAGGCGACGCTGTCGATCACGAGAAGGCAAGCAGAGGATGTGTTTAGATGCAGGAGTTCACGGAGAATACGCGTGCGTGAAGAAAAAGGCTTGGGGCGGTCTGGTCTTACCGGAGGAGCTCGACGGAGTTGAAGCCGAAGACGGTGGCGGCTCAGTCGTTTGCGTTGCCGATGTTCTGGGTCACGCGCGGGCGAACCAGAGGTACTAGGAGATGCGTGAGGCCAAGCGGAGTCTGCTCGTGTGAAGCAGAAGTAGAGGGGTGGTCGAAGTTGGCCGGAATCGTGGCTGCAGCTCGTCGGAGACGGCGGGGTTGCAGGGAGCAATTCACGTAGCCTGGTGGCGCTCTGGGTTCGGGGTTTGGGGGAGAAGGGAGAGGGGACAGAGGGGGTTTAAGTAGCCTGGTCGTGAGCGAGATTTACTCCTGCATTCATCGTGAATTGACGCCGCGAATCAACACTGGAAACGGCCGGCGTGATTTGGGGATTGAGCTGTCTGCGGGTGGAGACGACGACGTCGTGTGGGCCGCGGCTGTCAGCGAGAGGAAAGGAGAGGGAGTGGGTCCTACCCGTCGGTCACTCTGTGGGTGTGGGGGTGGGTGAGAGAAAACAGTTCGCGGGGTTGGGGGCTGCTGGCTAGCTGGGCCGTGTTGGGCTGGGTCGGCCAGATTGGCTGGTTGTATATTTTTTTTCCTCTTTATTCCTTTTCTTTTTCTGATTGAATTTCTAGAAATGGTTTTCAAACCTCTTTTCAATTAAGTTTGAATTCAAACTTGCTCCAGCCTTTTGTATAGTGTTCCTTGCATTTAAATAGGTGTAACACACATCTGTTCAATCAGACTTACTTAGGTTTTTTTTTGAAAATAATCCAATAAAACCAAGCCTTTTAGGAGATATAATAATAGGCAAAACTTTGGTTTTATTCCATATTTTGTTTTGAAACCTTGCTCAAGCTTTTGAGACCACTTAAGTTTGAATTCAAAACATCCTGAATGAATAATAGCATTTTTCTCATTAGCATGTAGCACAAAGGCTAGGGTTTTCATACATAAAATAATGAGCCACAAATGCTCCTGTTTCTGAAATGATTTTGAGAAAAACCCTAAATGATGATGGATGCAAGGGTGATATGAATGAGTTTTGATATATGAATTTAGGGATGTTACAAATCTAACCCCCTTAAGATGAATCTCGCCCTCGAGATTCGGATTGGCTAGCAAATAGGTGTGGGTGGTCTTTCCGAAGATCATCTTCTCTTTCCCATGTTGCTTCCTCTTCGGTATGATGGTTCCATTGCACTTTGCAAAACTTGATAGTCTTTGTTCTCGTGACTCTTTCTGCAGTCTCAAGAATCTTGATAGGCTTTTCCTCATAAGTGAGATCACTTTCTAGTTGAACTTATTCCAAAGGTATGGTATCCTTCAAAGAACATTCTTCCATTTCTGGGTGACATTTCTTAAGCTGACTCACATGAAATACATTATGGACTGCTGATAGAGATGCTGGCAGTTCAATTTCATAAGCAACTTCTCCTTTGCGACTCAGAATCTTGAATGGCCCAACATATCTTGGTGCCAACTTTCCTTTGACTCCGAATCTTTTCACTCCACGAAGTGGTGATACTCTAAGATAGGCTCTATCACCAACTTCGTAGGTGACTTCTCTACGCTTAGGATCTGCGTAGCTTTTCTGTCGGGACTGTTCTATCTTCAATCTGTCCTTAACCAATTTGACCTTCTCTTCGGCTTCTTTGATAAGATCTGGCCCGAATAAACTTCTTTCTCCCACACCATTCCATAACAATGGGGTGGTACATTTTCTTCCATAGAGAAAATCAAACGGTGCCATCTCAATGCTGGCTTGATAGCTGTTATTATAAGAAAATTCTGCGTAAGGCAGACTTTCATCCCAACTTGCTCCATAGTCTAGGGCACATGCCCTCAACATATCTTCAAGGATTTGGTTAGTCCTTTCTGTTTGTCCATCGGTTTGAGGGTGAAAAGCAGTACTGAATTCCAACCTCGTTCCCAATGACTCATGCAGCTGTCTCCAAAAATGGGAAGTAAATTGGGTTCCCCTATCAGACACAATACTCTTAGGCACACCGTGAAGGCATACAATTCTACTCATGTAGATTTTAGCTAACTTGGCACTTGTATAGGTTGTCTTCACGGGTATGAAATGTGCCACTTTAGTTAGGCGATCCACTACTACCCATATGGAGTCATATCCTGATCTGGTCCTGGGTAATCCAGTAATGAAATCCATACCAATCTTGTCCCATTTCCAATCAGGAATTGGTAGTGGTTGAAGCAAACCTGCTGGTTTCTGATGCTCCGCCTTTACTCTACTACACACATCACGCAAAGCAATATGTTCGGCGATGTCTCTCTTGAGATTGTTCCACCAAAATCTTTCTTTCATGTCCATGTACCTTTTGGTGTTACCCGGATGAATAGAATACGGAGAGTTGTGTGCTTCTTGCAAAATCAGTTTCCGCAACTCCGGATCTTGTGGGACACAGATACGTTTCCCATGCCATAATGTACCCTGTTCGTCTTCATGGAAATTCTTAGCTTTCCCTAGACCAATATTTTTCTTAATCTCTTCAATTTCCTTATCGGACTTCTGAGCTTCTCGAATCTTGTCCAACAAAGTGGGTTGAACATCCAAAGACATAAGATGTCCTTCAGGCACAATCTCCAATCTGAGTTCTTTGAATTGAGTACACAAATCATCTGGCAATTCTCCTTTGGTAAGGCCATTTACAAACACCTTACGACTTAGAGCATCCGCTACCACGTTTGCTTTACCAGGGTGGTATTGCAAACTCAAGTCATAATCCTTGATAAGCTCTAACCATCTTCTTTGTCTCATATTAATTTCCTTCTGGGTGAAGATATACTTCAAACTCTTGTGATCGGTGAACACTTCACAACGCTTTCCCAAAAGGTAATGCCTCCATGTTTTGAGTGCATGGACGATAGAGGCTAACTCCAAATCATGAGTAGGATAGTTCACTTCATGAGTTTTGAGTTGTCTCGAGGCATAGGCCACAACTTTACCGTCTTGCATAAGTACGGCACCCAAACCTTGATGAGACGCATCACAATATACTTGGAAATCCTTTTCCAAATCTGGCAGACATAGAACTGGTGCTGTCACAAGTCTCTTCTTTAATTCTTGAAAGCTGACTTCACAACCTTCAGACCAAGCAAATTTCTTGTCCTTCTTTAACAATTCAGTCATTGGCTTAGCAACCTTTGAGAAATTTTCAATGAACCTTCTGTAGTAACCGGCTAAGCCAAGGAAACTATGAACTTATTTCACATTCTTGGGAGATTCCCATTCTGTCACAGCTGAAACTTTAGCAAGATCAACTACTACACCATCCTTTGTCATAACATGACCAAGAAAACCAACTTCCTCCAACCAAAACTCACACTTGCTGAATTTGGCATCAAGTTTATGCTCTCTTAACTTTTCAAGTATCAAACGCAAGTGTCCTTCATGCTCTTCCTTGCTCTTGGAGTAGACTAAGATGTCATCGATGAAAACGACAACGAACTTGTCAAGGAATTCCATGAACACCTTGTTCATCATATTCATGAAGTATGCTGGAGCATTGGTTAAGCCAAAAGGCATCACAGTATACTCATATAATCCATACCTTGTGGTGAATGCTGTTTTAGGTATGTCTTGCTCTCTTATCTTAAGTTGAAAATAGCCTGACCGGAGATCAATTTTTGAGAACACACAGGCTCCTTCTAGCTGATCAAACAAGTCATTGATTCTTGGCAAAGGATATTTGTTCTTGATAGTTACCTCGTTGAGTGAACGGTAATCTATGCATAACCTTTGACTTCTATCCTTCTTTTCCACAAACAAGACTGGGGCTCCCCAAGATGAAGAACTTGGTTGAATAAATCCTTTCTGAAACTGTTCTCCTAGTTGCTTCTTGAGTTCCTTCAGTTCATCAACTGACATTTTGTACGGTCTCTTTGCTATTGGTCCAGAACCTGGTACCAAATCTATCAGAAACTCCACATCTCTATCTGGTGGCATTCCTGGTAATTCTTCCGGGAACACATCCGGATACTCACACACAATTGGCACACTATCCATGCTAACCCCCTTAAGAGAATTAAGCATACTCCTCTTTGCTCCAAAGATGGTCTTAAATCTGATCCTTTTATTTTCCGGAGTGGTGAGTGAGACAGTATGGCTGGCACAATCTATCACTCCTTTGTACTTAGTCATCCAGTCCATTCCTAGAATGACATCCAAACCTTGGGAGTTTAATATAATCAAGTTAACGGGAAACTTATACTTCCCGAATTCTATGACTAGGTCATGGCATCCTGAAATCACTATCATTTCTCCACCAGGAGAACTTACTTTTATAGGACACCCAATAGTTTCTACCGGTAGTTCATTTCTTTCAACAAATGCTCTTTATATGAATGAATGAGATGCACCAGTATCAAAGAGTACAAATGTTGGAATGGAATTGAGTCTGAACTTACCAGCAACAGCGTCAGGTTCCTCATAGACCTCCTCCACATTAATGTGGTTCACCTAACCTTTCTGGAAAGGATTGGGCTTGACAGGTCCTTCAACTTTCTTCTCAGGGCACTCATTAGCATAATGCCCCAGTTTCTTGCATTTGAAGCACTCAACTTGACTGATGTCCTTTTTTGCAGGCTGACTTCCACTTCCACTACCATTTCCACTGTGGTGGCTCTTATGTCCACTCTTGTGGTTCTTGTACTTGTCATTGTCATGACTGCGGTGATGCTTGTTGTCATGACGGTTGTGGTTGTGGTGTTTGTTGAATTTCCCATGCTTATGGGATCCTGAGCTACCACTGTCATCATAGTGAGATCGTTTGTGAGACGACCCCGAGCTGTGTTTGTCGGAGTGTTTCCTCTTCATACTCTCGACTTGCTTCATTTTATTCTCCAAAATAGCATCCTTGTCACACAGAGACTGATAAGTTGGAACATATGCCACAGACAATTGTAAGTTTAACTCATCATTCAAGCCTTCCAGAAACTTTTCCTTTCTTTTGGCATCTGTGTCAACCTCATCCGGTGCATAGCGCGCCAGATTGTTGAACTCTTCTATATATTCAGCCACGCTGCGGTGGCGCTGCTTCAGGTTGTGAAACTCCTTCTTTTTCAGGCTCATCATTCCTGATGAGATATGAGCAGTGCAAAAGCCATCTTCAAAGATAGCCCAAGTCACCTCATCTAAAGGAGTGGTGATTTGGAAGTTGTCCCACCATGTGGCGGCTGGCCCTTCCAACAGATGCGCTGCGAACCTGACCTTTTCAGCATCCGTGCAGCCCACGGTCACTAAGTCCTTGTTCACAGAACGTAGCCAATCATTGGCCACCATGGGATCAGTTGTTTTTGAAAACTTAGCTGGCCTCAGACGCAGAAATCTGGTGAGCATATCAAAACCTGGAGGGTTGTTGTTGTTGTTATTGTTATTGTTGTTGTTGTTGGGGTTGTTGTTGTTGTTATCCTGGTTTTGGATGAATGTTGTCATCATCTGCATAAGCTGTGTTTGAGCATTCATCATCTGTTGCATTTCCGGAGTGATGTTGTTGGGGTTGGGGTTTGCGCGACGGGGAGGCATTTGTGGTTTGTTCAAATAGAGATAAGAATGAGATACCCTTAGATGTTTTATGCACAATACATCACAAGCAAACACAAAGCATTCAACTCAAGGATAAAAGTTCAACAACGGAATAACAAAGTTCTCGAAATAACACACACAAGTGGCAAGCCATCCACATGTCGGATGGTCCAATAACAAGTTCACAAATAGCAAGTATGATAATGAAAGATAAACGAGTAGTCAAGTCTACTCATTAGCATCAATCTCCTCCTCGACAAAGGTAAGACCCGCGTTCTCCATCGCGGTCTTGTTCTCCTCAATCGTAGTGGTCAAGGAATCGATCTTGGCCTTGAGAGCCCTCTTCTGGGAGCGAAGCCTCTCGATCACCATCTGCTGCTGCTCTAGCTCGAAATCTTTGGACTTTAGTTCCTCGGTCATGTCCCGGATCTTCTTGTTCCCATCCTGGACGCGTTTCTCCTGACTCTTGAACTTGCGGTCCTGGGCCTCGAACTTCGTCTCCATTTCCTTGACTATCTCATCCTGCTGTACGAAAAGCTTGTCCTTCTCGCGAAGCTGCACCTGGAGCTCGTCATTGCTGAGCATGACGTTGGTCCTGTCCGTGTCCACGTGCCTGATAAGAGACTCTAAGTCCTGGAGATAGAGACGTATCGGCTCTGCTACGTCCCTCGAGTCGTCCTCAAAGTCGATGGACTCTCCATCGTCATCACGTCTTCCGAAGACGTGAAAGTGGGTGCCTCTAACCTGTCGGGAGTGACGGCCTAACAGACGTCCTATCAGGTCCTGTATGACGACCTCCATGCCTCTCTCCCTGTCATCGTGCATAAGCTTGAAGACGATGGCCTCCGTAGTAGGCTCTGTCTGACGTCCGGGCTGGTTCACCTTGAAGCCCCAGAGGTCCTTCCTCTCGAACTTGGTGAGTGGGTGCACCATGATGGTGGGAAGAGGGAGATCGAGCAAAGTGGTAAGCTCAACGATACGAGGACCGAAACGGGTAACCTGGAACTCCTCAACAGTGCTGATGGTAATAGGCATCTATTTATAAGATAGAAAAGTTAGAACAACACTATTTAAGATAAACAAAGACAACATCACATACACATCCTTGGGACACAAAATCACACAAGTCATGCATACATGAATCCATTACATCAATCAAGGTCCAAACTTATTTAAGGTATCATTTTGGAAAATAAGGTGATAGGTGGTGGTCCAACTAACGAAGTGCGTTTACAATCCTATCTCACTGGATCTGTTGGCTAACACAATGTTCCTAGAGGCAATCCACCTATCTTGTTCACATGATTCCATCACTAAGTCTATAATATCTCCCCTTAAGGTTTGGTTGGTGGCTTCCAACTCTTGAGTAAGATCCTTCTCCTTCTCTAAGTCTTTTTGGAGGTTGAGCATTCTGCACTTGACTCTAGCACTAAGTTCTTTGATAGTCCTCCAAGCTGCTTCTCTTGCTGACTCAAAGAATGTGGTGTGCATCACAGTGTTGGTGTACATGCAGAATCCTCTTTCTTTGTGGTTGTCTTCTTTGTTTTTGTACAAGTGAAGTTGCACCCACCAATACTCCACTCCTTCATCCATCACTGGAAAGCCTTTGTAAACAGCTGCACCATGTGCTTCCATTGCCACCATGAGGTCCTTGAGAATTTTGGGAAACTCAGTTTCACACTCCAAGGTCATGGTCATGAGTGGTCCTTTCTTCACGGCTTCGTTGATGGAGTTCATCTACAAATAGAGATGAGAAAGAGAAGATTAGAAAAGTTTACGAGAAGAATAGACAAGTGTAGAAGTAGTTGAAAAATTTTCCTTAGTGGTTTTCCATTCCTAGGGTCATAATCCTACAGGCAACACAGTGCTCTGATACCATCTGTAAGACCCCTCCTTTGTAAAGGAAAAGGATCCCTGTGATTGCAATGCTAGTCCCTGGATCAATGCTAGCATCCACAGTTTAAGATGAAGTACACAGATACAAAGGTCGTTTATTACATTCATTCCAGAGATAAAACATAGTCTTTTACAACTCAGGGCCAAAGGCCTAATACAAGAGTTTATGGAATAAGTAAATAAACACAAGTCCTCATCTTCATGTGCCACTGGCAAGCATGTTGAGTGTAGACTCATGACTCCTACTCATCATCGGAGTAACCTGCAACATCACAAGTTACAGCCACAGTGGGTCAATACTTTGGAATAGTATTGGCAAGTGATACCTTAGTAAATTTTAAGTGGACTATATTACTATATGCATTTGGCTAAGTGTATCTTGGCTTGCTTTTCTTGAAAATAGGTTTTCCCTATTAGTTGAAATCACTAAGTTTTTCTTTGTCAAAAACTTTCCCAAGAGACCACCAATAGACATTGGGGTCCTTCACCCTTGTTCACCCAAAAGTTTTACTTAGAAGTTGGAGTGATGAGATTCTTGTAGCTTCCATGTCTTGATGCTCAAGTTGTCCATTGCCATGGACTTGGCTAAGTACTTAGATTTTCCATCTGCAGAGGTTGTGCACTTTCCCCACCAGACTTGGTTTCCCAAGACAGGACCTTTCAGAAGCCTTCCCTTAGCCAAATGGACGCGTTCCAACCTATCATCCCACTACCACCAACTGTCCAAATGGCTAAGTTCTAGCAACCTATATGATCAAGGCAGAGCCCATATTGCCAAGTGGTTGCACTGTAAGCTTTCTCAACACTTGGCCTCCAAATCCCTTTGTGCCTGGGTGGCATACCACAAGTGAGATACACAAGCCAAATCCATGGCCTTGTGTAACCACTCAACCAAAAACCACCATTCAAGTCCCATTCCACCCAGGAAGTTCATTGACTTAGTTGTTTTATTAAGAAAAGCATGAGTCTTGAAGGTCTTAGAATTATTTCACCATAGCATGTACATACTTTACCAACCCTTGTTTTGTACTAGCTAGGCTAAGCATGGCATAGTAACTTAACTTAGGAAAATTCCCTAGCAATTCTACAATTCTACACTACATAGGATTTCCCAACATAGCTTTTGGCAAAAGTAGCATGCAAGACTTAGCAGAAATAATTCTAATGCTTATTCAAAATAAAGGGTGGAAATATCATGAAGTATCACTTGCCTTGGTAATGGGGAGAGTAGCACTCTTCACAATCACAGTCACTAGCAAAATCTACACAAAAATTTGTAGCATACAATTACACACAATTTATATACAAGCAAAAATATGAATGCATGCATGCAAGAATTTACTAAGTGATGATTTTGAAAACCCTACCAAGCAAGTGCATGATACAGAAACATAACAAGTCACAAAGTTTGCCAATCAAACTTATTTGGCACTAATACAAATTACTAAACTAAATCTATACTCAAAATAGCCTTAAACATGTTTCTGTATAAAAAGTCATTTTATCAGATACTATTTGTTAAACACATTGTAGATTCAGAAAGGCCTTGTTTCACTGAATCCAATGGTATAAAGTTTGCAAAATTCCAACGTGGAAAGCTCAAGTTATAGCCATTTGAAAATCTGATCTAAATCTGATTTGAATTTCTATTTCAGATCCAACCCTGGACACGTGTCGCAAAACTACTGGTGCGTACCGATTCGGTAGGATCGACAGATGCAGACCGTAATATCTAACTTAGATCTGGTGTCTTAGATGCGCGCGTACCTCTTCGTTTAAGATCTATCCTAGCCCTACGATACAGATCCAACGGACTCAATCAGCGAGCCACTAACTGGCGGCGCTGAACGACTGCGCGCGGCGGCGACGGTCAGACGGTGGCGACACCGGCGATACAGGACGCTAGAAAGGTAGGGAAGGTACTCACCGTGATTGCAAGGATGTGGGGATGCTCAACGTGTGGTCAGCTCGGCAAGGGGCGCTCAGGGTTGCGGTGGATTGCTCGCCGGAGTAGGGTCTGGCAACGGATGGTTCAGTTCGAGGTCGAAGGCGACGCTGTCGATCACGAGAAGGCAAGCAGAGGATGTGGTTAGATGCAGGAGTTCACGGAGAATACGCGTGCGTGAAGAAAAAGGCTTGGGGCGGTATGGTCTTACCGGAGGAGCTCGACGGAGTTGAAGCCGAAGATGGTGGCGGCTCAGTCGTTTGCGTTGCCGATGTTCTGGGTCACGCGCGGGCGAACCAGAGGTACTAGGAGATGCGTGAGGCCAAGCGGAGTCTGCTCGTGTGAATCAGAAGCAGAGGGGTGGTCGAAGTTGGCCGGAATCGTGGCTGCAGCTCGTCGGAGATGGCGGGGTTGCAGGGAGCAATTCACGCATCCTGGTGGCGCTCTGGGTTCGGGGTTTGGGGGAGAAGGGAGAGGGGACAGAGGGGGTTTAAGTAGCCTGGTCGTGAGCGAGATTTACTCCTGCATTCATCGTGAATTGACGCCGCGAATCAACACTGGAAACGGCCGGCGTGATTTGGGGATTGAGTTGTCTGCGGGTGGAGACGACGACGTCGTGTGGGCCGCGGCTGTCAGCGAGAGGAAAGGAGAGGGAGTGGGTCCTACCCGTCGGTCACTCGGTGGGTGTGGGGGTGGGTGAGAGAAAACGGTTCGCGGGGTTGGGGGCTGCTGGCTAGCTGGGCCGTGTTGGGCTGGGTCGGCCAGATTGGCTGGTTGTATATTTTTTTCCTCTTTATTCCTTTTCTTTTTCTGATTGAATTTCTAGAAATGGTTTTCAAACCTCTTTTCAATTAAGTTTGAATTCAAACTTACTCCAGCCTTTTGTACAGTGTTCCTTGCATTTAAATAGTTGTAACACACATCTGTTCACTCAGACTTACTTAGGTTTTTTTTTTGAAAATAATCCAATAAAACCAAGCCTTTTAGGAGATATAATAATAGGCAAAACTTTGGTTTTATTCCATATTTTGTTTTGAAACCTTGCTCAAGCTTTTGAGACCACTTAAGTTTGAATTCAAAACATCCTGAATGAATAATAGCATTTTTCTCATTAGCATGTAGCACAAAGGCTAGGGTTTTCATACATAAAATAATGAGCCACAAATGCTCCTGTTTCTGAAATGATTTTGAGAAAAACCCTAAATGATGATGGATGCAAGGGTGATATGAATGAGTTTGAAATATGAATTTAGGGATGTTACATCAGTGAGAGGTGGGGAGTGAGATGGTGTGCTCAAATCTAACGGGGGTGGCCTCCTTTTATAGTGGCTGAAGGGGACCGACGGGCACGAGTGGAGCTCGTCGTGGTCGACGGCACAGAGTGCTACTGGCATTGGCGACGATAGGGGGCGGTGCTGTGCTCCCTAGCGACGCTCAATGGCATGGGGGCGAGGCATGGGGCGGCGCAAGATGGTCGGATTGTCGCGGCGCTCTGGGCGGGTCCGACGACAAGTTTAATGGCGGACAGCGTGCATGGTCCGCACGGCGGCGAACGAGGTTGTCTGGCAGGGTGCTGGGGTGCTGGCGATCACGTCTGCAAGTGGCCAGTGCAGCGCGTGGTCCGTGGGCTAGTGTCGCTGACGGCGCACCGGCGCGCTCTCGGCGCGCACACAGAGAAGCTTGGCATGAGCTTGCCATGTGGTCCAGGGGCTGGCAATGCTCGGGGCTTGGACAGGGGGTGGCGGTGGACGGTGGTCAGTGCTCCAGACAAGGTTGGCGAGGCTAGTTCTTCCTCTAGCTCGCTGGAGACATGGGGTGACAATGGTGCTCTCAGCATGCTCACCATTAATGGATAGGCTTGCTCACAGTGGTGCTAAAGCTAGTTAGATTACTTTGATCATCTACTGAGAGTGTAGATTTATCTATAGAGGGAGCAAGTTAGGCACTGATCACTTCTCACTATAGTGTTTTGTGTTTGTTTGTTTGCTGCTGACAAGGTGTTTGATGAAATGGCCGAAATAAATTCAAATTTTAATTTTGGATTCAAACTTGGTGGGTTTGCTAGGAACAAACTAGGGACTCTCCGGTTAGTTGGATTAGTCAAGGGGCACTGGTTTGGTTGGGTTTTGAAAATGTGTGATCTTCACATATGATAAAGATTCAATTTTCAATTGTGATTTGAACGAGGTTTCCAAATGTTTATATAAGTTTGTAAGGTGGTCTTTGATTCACTTTTACTTGGTCTAGCAAGGGGTGAAAAGAAATAGAAAAGTTTCTGTTTGAAATCTTGGACTAGAAACACTCAAAGTGACCTAGTGAGCAAGATTGGCAAAAATGACCATTTCCTTTATTTGAATTGTTTTTGATTTTCTCCTGATTTTTTTCTGCTTGGAAATGTTTTAGATCATGTTATTTTCATCTTTAATCCATCCCTTGATATTTAGGTTAATCACACAAGTCCATTCATGCATTCATCAAATCATCACATACACACATTCATGCATATGGTTTTTATTTAATCAAAGTTTTTGCTAACCCTAATTTTAGTGATTAGAGTTTGATGAACATGATCAATATTTTTGGGATGTTACAAACCTTCCCTCCTTAAACAAAATCGCGTCCTGAGATTTGAAAAAGAAGAAAAAAGATTACCTAGGATTTAAAGAGATCGGGAAACTCCGTCTTGATGTGATCTTCTCACTCCCAGGTAGCTTCTTCTTCAGTGTGGTTGCTCCACTGAATGTTGAGAAACTTGATGCTTCGGGTTATGGTGGTTCTGAAAGCTTCCTCCAAAATACGGATGGGTACTTCGGGAGATGTCAGGTCATCGTTGATCTCTATGGTCCAGTGGTCAATGTTCTTGAAAACTTTAGCCTTCTCCGGAACTTCAAGACATTTGCGAAGTAACGATATATGGAACACAGTATGCACTGCTGACATTTCCTCGGGTAGTTCCAATTGATATGATACTTCTCCTCGATGATTCAGAATCTTGAAGGGTCTGATATATCTGGGGGCTAAATTTCCTTTGAGATGGAAACGTTGTATTCCCTTCAAAGGCGACACTTTGAGATACACAAAATCTCAGATATTGAAAGCAAGGTCTCGACGTCTCTTGTCGGTGTAACTCTTCTGTCTTGACTGGGCGGTCTTGAGGTGCTCACGGATCTTGTGAACTGTCTCTTCTGCTTCTCGTAGGATGTCGGGTCTGAAGATCTGACTCTCTCCTACTTTTGACCAATTCTAAGGGGTACGACACTTCCTTCCATACATGAACTCAAATGGGGCCATTTGCAAACTAGCTTGATAACTGTTGTTGTACAAAAATTCTGCGAATGGCAGACAGTCTACCCATTTAGATCCATACTCTAGCACACATGCTCTCAACATGTCTTCGATTATTTGGTTTACTCGCTCTATTTGTCCATCAGTCTGAGGGTGATACGCTGTGCTGAAATCCAATCGGGTTCCTAATCCTTCTTGGACTTTCTTCCAGAATCTCGAGGTAAACTGAGTTCCTCGATCCGTTATGATGTTCTTGGGGACTCCGTGCAAACTAGCGATTCTAGCGATGTATAACTACGCTAGCTTCAAACTCTAGTATGTGGTCTTGACTGGTAAGAAATGGGCTACCTTGGACAATCTGTCAACTATGACCCAAATAGAGTCATTTCCTCTAGTAGATGTAGGCAATCCGGTGATGAAGTCCATTCCTATAGAATCCCACTTCCATTCCGGAATCTGCAATGGTTGCAATAGTCATGCGGGTCTTTGATGTCCAGCCTTAACTCTCTCGCAAATATCACACTTGGCGATATAGCTTCTGATACATCTTCGTTCCTCCGAGATGGAAACGTTGCATTCCCTTCAAAATAACTTCTTTTAACTCTGAATCTGCTGGTACACAAAGACGTCCTTTGTACCACAGAACTCTTTCTTCATCTTTGCTGAATCCGGGTACTTTTCCTGTACCGATACGACGTTTGATTCCGTCGATACTAGCATTTCCTTTCTGCGCCTCCTTGATCTGATTGATCAAATTGGATTGAAGTTCTATGCTAGCCAAAAATCCTTCACTTACTAATTCCATTCTGAAATATTCCATCTCTTTTTGAAAACTTGGTTGCTCCTTCAAAATCATGGAATTCAAGCGGCACGGCAATCTACTAAGGGCATCCGCTAGCACATCGGCTTTATCGGGGTGATAGTGAATGTCCAGATCATAGTCCTTGATTAGTTCAATCCATCTTCTCTGCCTCATATTCAGCTCCTTCTGAGTGAATATATACTTAAGGCTCTTGTGATCCGAATAAATCTCACAACGATTTCCCATCAGATAATGCCTCCATGTCTTCAGGGCTAGAACTACGACTGCTAGTTCAAGATCATGGGTTGGATAATTCTATTCATGTTGCTTCAGTTGTCTGGATAGATAAGATATAACTTTGCCCTCTTGCATTCGCACACATCTGAGACCGATCTTGGATGTGTCACAATATACATCAAAGGGCTTCGTGATATCCGGCATGATCAAGATTGGGGCTGAAATCAATCTCCTCTTGAGTTCTTGAAAACTCGCTTCACATTTGTCTGTCCATTCAAACTTCTTGTCCTTCTTCAACAATTGTGTCATGGGTCTAGCGATACTTGAGAATCCTTCTACGAACTTGCGGTAGTATCCTGCTAATCCGATAAATGCACGAACTTGGGTTTGAGTGGTTGGGGCTTGCCAATCTTCCACATCCTTCACCTTTGCAGGGTCAACGGTAATTCCTCCGGCTGATACGATATGTCCGAGGAATCCTACCTCCTGTAACCAGAATTCACATTTGCTAAACTTGGCATACAACTGATGCTCTCTAAGGGTTCCAAGAATGTTCCTTAGGTGTAGCTCATGTTCTTCTTCTGATTTGGAATAAATCAGAATGTCATCGATGAAAACAACGACAAACTTATCCAGGAAGTCCATAAAAATATTATTCATGAGGTTCATGAAATAAGCGGGGGCATTGGTTAATCCAAAATACATGTCAATATACTTGTATAATCCATATCTGGTGGTAAAGGCAGTCTTTGGAATATCCTCTACGTGAATATTGAGTTGATGATAGCCAGTTCTAAGATCAATGTTAGAAAACACTTTAGCACCAGCCAATTGGTCAAACAGGTCTTCTATCTTTGGCAACGGGTACTTGTTCTTGATGGTGACATCACTCAACTTTCGATAATCCGTACACAAACGGTTACCTCCATCCTTCTTGTCCACAAAAAAAACAGGTGATCTCCATGGTGACGCACTTGGTTGAATCAATCCAATTTCCAACATGGCATCCAGTTGCTTCTTCAGTTCCACTAGTTCAGATGGGTTCATACTATACGGTGTCTGGGCTATGGGTCCGGTTCCAGGGATTAGTTCAATGATAACTCGATATCCCGATCTAGGGGCATACCGGGCAAAACATCTAGAAATACATTGGGGTATTCACAGACTATCCGAACTTGGTCAATGGTTGGCTGGGCTATACTCTTGTTGCACTTGAATTAACGGGGCAAGGTTTCTGATACATGCTCTACTGATATTCTGGCTATACTGGTCATTGTTATGGCTTTCTTGGAATAGTTAATTAATCCTTTATGTTTGGACATCCAATCGATCCCTAGTACTACTTCCAAACCTTTAGTTCTGAGTACTATTAGATTAGCATAAAAATCTATACCATGGATTCGGATAGGCACGGCTTTGCAAATTTGTCTATCTTTGGTGGTTGAACCGGGTATTTGAACTATCATAACATGCTTCAATTTGGTGGGTTGAATGTTACTAGTGCATGTAAATTCTTCAGTAACAAATGAGTTCGATGCTCCAGAATCAAACAGCACTCTTGCAAGTACTGAGTTAACAAAAAACATACCCAGCACGACATCTGGCGCTTATTGGGCTTCTTCAGCATGCATGAGAAAGAGACGGCCATTGCGGTTGAGCGAGTTTCCTGGGGCAAACCTTCTTCCGGGTTGAACATGACGTTTCTGGTGAGCTGGGGCATTTGCATTGGGGATTGCGGCAATCTTCCTGGGGCACTCATTGGCAGAGTGACTCTTGGTTCCACATTCATAACAAGTCACTTGGGACTTGTCCTTTGCTGCAACTGGCACAGCATTGCTTCCAGTCCTTGGGGCAGTGTTGGTGTTGGTGGTGGCATTGTTGTTGTTGAACTTGGGGGGTGCACGGTTGAAATTGTTGGGGTTTCCGGGGTTGTTGTGATTTCCTCCGGGCCTTGGGTTTCAACGGTTGGGATAGGTCAGATGGTTCATCGGGGGTCTGTTGGTTCTTGAGGAAAATCCGAGAGATGGTTTGGGGCGATACTTGGGTGTATGGTGGGTTCCTGGTTGATGCATCATGCGATGCTTGCGGTTCTCATTAGCTTGGTTGATGTTTCCTTCCATTTGAATGGCAAAGTCAACTAAAGCTTCAAAATCATCAAAGGGAATATTGACTAACAATGTCTGCATTTCATCGTGTAGACCATTTAGGAATCTCTCCTTCTTCTTGTCTTTAGTGTCTATCTCATCCGGTGCATACCTAGCCAATGACAAGAATTTGTCACGGTATTCCACTACGGTCATCCTTCCTTGCTTCAGTTCCCTGAATTCATCTCTCATCCTCTTGATTAAACCCGATGGCACATGGGTTCTGCTGAACTTGACTTTGAACTCTTCCCAAGACATCATCTGTCCTGCAGTCATGGCACGAACGTTGTTCCACCATGATATTGCATCTCCCGCCAGGTAGTGGGTAGAAAACAACACTTTCTTGTTAGCTTCCACTCCTTCAGCATCCAGATTGTTCTCCATGGTTTGTAGCCAATCATCTACATCTAGGGGCTCTTCTGACTTAGTGAAAACAGGTGGATTGGTGTTCTGGAAATTCTTGAGCTTAGATCCAAGGTTGTCCTGATGTCCATGGCCTTGATTGTTGTTTTCCATCTGAGCTATCTGTTGAAGGGTGGCTAAGTTGGCTTGACGTTTGGCTCTTTCAGCTTCGCGGTCAGAAACCAACATTTGAAAGATTTGCAACATTGGGTTTGGGGATGAAGTGCTTCCTCCGCGAGGCATCTGAAGATTGAGATAGATCATGAGAAAAGAGGGAAATTTCTAAGGTTCAGGGTTTGGTTTTGGAAAAGTTTTCAAAGTTTGACTCAGATTTTTCTAGCAACTTTCTCTTCATTCATTCATTCATAGCACACGATATAAACACACACCACAACAAAGGAAAATAGATGGTTTTAAGAACCATTCTGGGAAACTACGATACAGTGGGACCGAATACAACTCACTAACGCTAGTGCTCAAGTGCTACTACTCCTTGGAGTCAGTGTCCTCATCATCCTCCTCATCATCATCAATGAAGGCGAAGTCATCCTCATCGGTGAAGAAGTCCATGGCCTGATCCTCCTGAAAGTCATCATCATCGTTGAGATAGGAGTAGGGGTCTCCACGAAGGTCTTCCCCTGCATTCTCCCTCTCCTGCAACTGCATGTCTCTCTCGTGGATGGTCTTCTCCAAATCCGTGATCCGGTGGCGAAGACGGGCAATGATGCGCTCCTTCTTGTCGAGCTGACGGCGACGAGACTGGAGATCCTTCACTAGCATGGCGATGGTCTGATCCTTCTTGGCGGCGATGGCGTACTTGTGGTTGGTGTAGGAGCGGGCATTGTCCAACTCCTTCCGACAGTCACACATCATGAAGCTGAGATCGTCCAACTAAGTCTTCAGCTCATGGTGATATGGGGCCTCCGGTGGCTGTCCCATAGCATCAGGCCTTAGGTAGAACTCAAAGCGGGTACCCTTGATTTTATTGATACTCTGCCCACATAGATGGGCAAGAGCTTCCTGCATGGCCCTGGCAAGTCCATCGAGCTAGTTGTTCTCTCTAAAGGTGAACTGAATTCCCTCTGTGGTGGGGGGTTCAATCTGTCCCCCGAGACTTGCAATAACTAACAACTACAAATCCTCTCCTTCCTGATCATTGAGCTGAGCTCCAAAGAAATCGGGGTGCGGATGCTCTAGCATTTCTGCCAGCTGGTCCAAGTCACGCTCAAAGATGAGGTCTCCTCCATTCCCCAACTGATAAAACTTGTTGTACTTCACGTCCATCTATAAGAATATAGGATGAGTAGGTTAGTAAAGTGATCAAGTGTGTCAAATTTTTAGTAAGTTTGTAAGAACTTTTGAGGAACATGAATTTTCATGAAATAATCCAAGTGATAAGAATAAGAATAAGTCTTCATAAATACTCACTTCCTTGGTTTTGAAACTAAGTTTTTGATTCAAGCGTCCATTCTAAACTAGGGTCTCCTATCGTCAGGATGGCTCTGATACCAACTTGTCAACACCCGGATTTTTAATCCCAGATGCCTGTTATGCCATACATCGCAATCCCAGGATTACCATTTTTGTGAGACATAACAGATTGGATATCACAGCACATCATCCATTACAAACCATACATAAGGTCTTACACAAATAAGGATCTCATGATCCAGTTCTTAATACAATTCAAGCAGCTAAATAACGTAAAGATAACGATAGCATAGGCGAAGCTCCATCTTCATGGCCATAGGAAATGCTGACGATGGGAGATTGTCACATCCCAAGATTTTCCAAATCTTGTAATGTGAAAAATAAATGAATAAAATAAAACTTTGTTGATTTTCAGGGTGAGAAGAAACTTTTTGAATCCAATTGGAAACCTTCAAACCAATATGGATCAAATAAATCCTAAAACGATTTAAAAAAAATTAATAAAGGAAAATAAAAATATTTGGATTTACTATTTTGAATCTTTTAATAAAAAGATTTGGTTTTCAAAAGAAAAGGTGGATTTATAAATAAGGATTATTTTTTTAGAGCCAAATTAAACCTTGGCCAAGCTTTTGAATTAAAACATTTTGTTTTGAATAAAAATAGTAAAGGTTTGTTTAAATAAAATAATAAGGATTTAATATCCAATTTTATTAAAGTAAAGGCTTTTCCCATTTTAAATAAACACTAAAACTTATTTATTTATTTTAAATAAGTTTTCCAAGTATTTTATATTCTCAAATAAAACCTACTGAAGTGTTTTGGTTTTATTTTAGATTTCAAAATAAAGTTCTTAATAAAACAAATCCTATTTGATTTAATGACTAAGGTCCATTGTATTTAATTATTAATGGACCCTAAACTTAAATGTTATTTTATTTTAAACAAGTTTTCCAAGTATCTTATTATTTTCAAATAAAACCTACTGAATGGTTTGATACTATTTTGAGATTTCAAAAAGATAAAGATTTTATTAAAGCAAATTCTATTTGATTTAATAACAAAGGTCCATTTTATTTAAGTAATAAATGGATCCTAAAAAGATTAAAAATATTATTTTATTTTTGGACCTTGGTTTTGTGTTGTTAAACAGAACTAACACAATACAAAGTTTGGTGAATGTTTTGCTTTGATTTGTGGATTGATTGGTTTGATTGAATTCAAAATAGAATTTTAGAATTAGAAAAAGAAAAAGCAAACAGGAAGAAAAAAATAGAATCTGGCCGACCCAACCCAGCAGCCCATTTCCCTCTCTCCCCGAAGCGTTTTTCTCTCACTCACCAGACGACCCGCGCAGTCGCAGACAGCCGGACCCCACCTTTCCCCTCTCTCTCTCGCTGACTGCTGAGCCCCACCGCCAGCTCACCGTCTTCAACCCCGCGACGACCCCTTCTCCCTCCCCTCGTCGCTGTTTCTGGCTGTGATTCCGCGGCTTAAATTCACCTTAATGCGGCCACCATTACTCGCAGTGATCATGCCCATTTAAACGCCAGCGTCTCCCCTCCATTTCCCCTCTGTCTCCTCCCCCAAGTGCGCCCCCAGGCTGTCGAATTTCGCTCAACACCACCCTCTGCTCCGACGAGGTCCGGTGCAAATTCCGGCGACCCAACGCCGCCCCTTGCCTCATCGACCACGCACACATACTCCACACATCCTGGCGCATCTCCCCATGCCACTGGTTCGCCCGCGAGTGCCCCATAACGTCGGCTTCGTCAACCTCAACTCGCCACCGCCGTCTGCCGTTTCTCCGACGACCTCCCTCTGGTAAACCAGACCACCCCGACCCCTCTCAATCACGCACACACCATCGCCGTGTCTTTGCGCGTCTGACCATGCGTTTCGTTTGTCTCCTAGTGATCCATAGCACCGTCCTCGACGACGACTGAGCGTGGCCGAGGCGCAGCTCCACTCCGGCGAACGATTAAGCCCGCTCCAGTGCGCCCCTTGCCAAGACGACTCCACGTTGAGCTTCGGCGTCGCCCTGCGATCACTGTGAGCATCTCCCCACCTTCCATTGCTTCCTGTATCACCAGCACCGCCACCATCTGGCCGCTCCGCCGCCAGCCACCGCCGTAGCGCCGCTCGCTTTAGGTCAAGCTCGCAGCAGCCGTCCGATCTCGATCTGGTGGATAGGATAGAACCACTTAAAGAGAAGGGGTACGCAACCTGTGCCGCACGATCTGACTTGATCCAACGCTCCAGAGTATCCAATCCGAGCGAAGCGGTACCGACGAATGGGAATAAGACGCGTGTCACCAGTTCTGTTTAAAAACAAAGTTTGAATCAGATTTGTTTGCAAAATTGAAACCCTTGTAATTTTTGATCCACACGTCCAAAAATTGCAAACTTTATATCAATGGAATCAGTGGAACAAGCCCTAGCCAACCATGCCATTTGTTTAGTCAAAAGCTTCTGGAAAAATATTTGTTTTTGCAGAAACTTATGTATGCTTGTTTAGGTTATAAAAATTATTCAAAAATGATTTTGGGGATAAAATCTTTGGCAAATGGTGTGATTTGAACCTACTGACCATAGGAAACACTTTGTGGATTCAAAAATGTATTTGGTGAAACAAAATAATGATTCTTTGATTTAAAACCATTTCTAGTCAAATAGAAATATGGTTTATTTGTTAAAAATGGTTTTGGAAGAAAACCTTTGGGAAATGTTTTGTTTTAAACTCTCTGACCCTAAAAACAAAGTTTTGTGGTTTAAAAACATATTTTGTGAACCCTATAGATTAAATGCCTTAGTAAAAACATTTCTACACCACATAAAATGATACCTTGTTTTGAAAATGGTTTATAAAGTGAAACCTTTTGCAAATGACTTTGCCACTTTACAAAATGACCAATAGGTGTTTTCAAATGTTTAAGAACCAATAGGAACCACTTTTACAAATAAGACAAACCTTTTTGCATGCTTGCATGTGTTGTTTGTTTTATTATTTTATGTGATGTTTTGCTTGATTGGTAGATTGAGATTGTGCCTTGCTTGATTGAATTGTAGTGACTTGAAGAGTGTGATTGTTGCAAGGACAAGGAGTGAACCTATACCCTCTACCAAAAAGGCAAGTGATGCTTCGTACTTTTTGTCCCATTACTTTCACTATGCATTAGTGATTTTTCTAAGTAAAACTTGCATGGAATTTTGCTAAGTATAAACCTTGCTATAGGAAAACCTAGTAGATGAAACCTTATTGGAACATTTACTAAGTTAAGATTCCTACTACTATCAAGCTTAGCTTAGCTAATAGAAAACAAGGGTGGATTATACATTCATACTATGGAAAAATTTCTAAGTCTGAGGACTTGTGTTTTTGTTTAATAAAACAACTAAGTTAATGAATCACCTGGGTGGAATGGTAATTGCTTGGTGGTTTTTGGTTGAGTGGTTCACAAGGCCCATGTCTATGGTTGACCTTGTGTATCTCACTTGTGGATGGCCACCCAGGAACAAAGAGATTTGAGATGTCAAATGTTGAGAAGCTTCAAGTGCAGCCACTTGGCATTATGGGCTCTGCCTGGATCATATAGGTTGCAAGAACTTAGCCATATGGACAGTTGGTGGTAGAGTTTGATAGGTTGGAAAGCGTCCATTTTGGTCTAAGGGAAGGCTTCTGAAAGATCTTGTCTTGGTGAAACCAAGTCTTGTGGGGAAAGTGCACCACCTCTGCAGAGTGTAAAATCTAAGTACTTAGCCATGTCCCTGGTAAAGGACAATTTGAGCATCAAGACATGGAAGCAATCAAGAATCTCATCATTCAAATTTCTAAGTTAAAAACTTGTGGTTTGAACAAGGGTTAAAGGATCTACAATCTTTGTTTGAGAAAAATGTTTTTGTCAAGCAAAAACTTAGTGTTTTCAAATGTTAAGGAAAAAATCTATTTTGAGCAATGCAAGCCTCAACTCCACTTAGCCAAATGCATATAGATGATAGACTCCACTATACTACCATAGTATCACTTGCCAATACAATTCAAATGTATTGACCCTTGTGGCTGTAACTTGTAATGTTGCAGGTTTGATTGTTTTTAGTGAAGATTGATTGATTAGGATTACAAAGTCTACAACCAACATGTCTGCCTGTGGCACTTTGAAGATGAAGGACCCCATGCTTATAGTTATTCTGCTGCAATATAATGTAATAGCCAAATGATCTATGTAAGATGTAATAAATTATGTTATTCCTGGTTATAAAGTTGTATTATGACCTTTGTTTCTTGATATTACATATTAACTGTGGATGCTAGCTATTGATCCAGGGACTAGCATTGTAAACACAGGGGACTCTACCTTATGATAGGGATGGACCCTTACAGAGATGATCCTAGTTTTCGTAACCTTCCTGTGGTCCATCTTCCTGATACTCCTCTTCATAGTCTGGCCACAGGAATAGCCAGGGACAAAGCCATGAGTACTCTTTAAGTACTCGCAAACTAATACTAACAAGGGGTTTTTGTAGTAGGATACTAAGATCTAGGGTTGTTTTTGCAAAAAGCCAGATTTACCTTAACTAAGTTCAGAAGCTAAGAAAGCTAGTTAGAAGTTTTATAACACCTAAGTGGGAACTTGAATTTCATATCACAACTCTGTTGTGGTTAAGTCAAAGTCATAAATCATTTCATAAGTCATTTTGAGAACATCTGACGATGGAACAGTATGGCCACTCCAACTGTCCATAATCACGAACGCGGCTATTCGAATAGTTTGACACTCTGCAGAGATTGTACACTTTCACCACAACATTCGATCAATCCGTCAGGCACAATCCTGAATTCACCATACTCAGTATGCGGATAATCAATCCTAACCTTTAAATTACATGCCCTAGTATAGGCACCTCTCCTGTGAGTTTGGCATCCCAACCATGACCAACTGTCATCTTGGGTACTACACAGGTGGACAATCTTCACAAGGTAGCCTCAGCTCACACCGTCCATAAGGGAACCCATACTAAGGTATATAAAATTCCAGTCAAGCCCTACCCAAATTTTGGGTATTGTGGTTATACGGTAAAATTGGAATGGTATCGCATCCAGACAACCATCAGTTTTATAAAGGGCTAAGGCTCATGCCTCAACATTTTCATCCTCAAAATCATCTGGTGTTAGGACACACATGTCAAAACATTTCAGTAGAATGACTCATCATTCTAAGATTTTCATAACCATTTTCACCAAGTATTCCCATCTAAAGTTGGTCAAATTTTATGCTTAACACTAGCATCTATAAGTGGGGGTAGATACTAATGAGGGGTGGTAAACAAGTGTATCTTATCTAAGTGAAATCTCATGCCTCGGGATAACATCAAGATTTATCTAACTTAGGCCAAGTTTTATGCTCTTTATGCTACCTTCAATTATCTCTCTAGAATCTACAAGTCACTAAGTAAACTCTAAGAGAAAGCTTTAATAAAGAAAATAAAGTACTAAGCTTGCAAGTAAAACTAGGATTGGGTATCATCAAATGGGTATAAGCTTGCAAGTAGAGCTTGCAAGTGGAGCTTGCAAGTGGTAGATTGCTTAATGAGTAGCTTGCAAGTATTGGCTTGCCTTGTGCAGAGCAGTGGTTGAAGTTCTCCTCGGCTTCTTCCTTGTAGTATCCTTCTTCCTCCTCGTATCCTTGGTCGGTACTAGCATCTATAAATAAATACGACGTACACAATCACCAAACAATACTTAACTATTTCTAATCATCACACAAAGTGATGTGGACATCCCTTCTATTGATACAACCTTTGTACCTACAGCTACACACATACAAGGACCCATCACAAGATCATGTGCCAAACAACTTAACTATCAGGTACTTTCGTTTCTTGGAACTATTCCTCACATACATGAGAATATGATGCTGCCTAAATCAGATGTATTTCTTACTCTTAGGAATGAAGGACCAAGCATGGATGAGAGGGACAAGCATTTGAGCATGGCCATGCATGGAGATGGCAGCAAGCATGTGATGATTCAAGAGCAGGCCGCGGATGGAGATTTCAGAACTTTGAGGCCACACTAATGAAGAAAGAAGGCTTGGACGAAATATTCAAGATTAATACTTCACAAATTCGTCCATAGCTTAATATGGTGCTGCGACACCTTTATTTTGGGCCAGGTCCATGTAATTTTCGCAGGATTTTAAATAGCCACTTTTTAGAGTCCGTATTTGTCACATCCCAAGATTTTCCAAATCTTGTAATGTGAAAAATAAATGAATAAAATAAAAACTTTGTTGATTTTCAGGGTGAGAAGAAACTTTTTGAATATAATTGGAAACCTTCAAACCAATTTGGATCAAATAAATCCTAAAGGGATTTAAAAAGATAAACATTTAATAAAGGAAAATAAAAATATTTGGTTTTACTATTTTGGATCTTTTAAATAAAAAGATTTGGTTTTCAAATGAAATAGAAGTTTTACAAATAAGGATTATTTTGTAAGCCAAATTAAAACTTGGCCAAGCCTTTGAAATAAAAACATTTCTATTTTATAAAAGTAATTAAGGTTTATTTAAATAAAATAATAAGGATTTAATATCCAATTTTATTTAAGTAAAGGCTTCTCCCATTTTAAATAAACACTAAAACTTATTTATCTATTTCAAATAAGTTTTCCAAATATTTCATATTTTCAAATAAAACCTATTATTTTGGTTTTGGAAATAATTAGTTTTTCAAATGGAGATTTTAAATAAAACAAATTCTATCTTGATTTATTAAACAAGGTCTATTTATTTAATTAATAATAGACCCTAAAATAAAAATATTATTTTTATTTTGGAAATTGGTTTATGCTGTTAAACGGAACCAAATTCAAATGAAAAGTATGGTGATTGTTTGAATTGTTTTGTTTGTTTGATTTGTTGTTTGATTTTCAAAACAGAAAATAGGAACAGAAAAGGAAAAACAATTTGAAAGAAAAAAATAAGAATTGGACTCAGCCCAACTGGCCAAGCCCAACAAGACCCAATCCAGCCCACCTACTCTCTCCCGCGGCGAAACGTTTTCCACTCAGAACCTCACCCACTCTGCGACTGATTGGTGGACCCTCCTTTCCTCTCTTTTTCTCACTGACCAGCCGACCCCACCCTGTCCTGTTCATCGTCTACACCCGCGACCCGTTCTTCCCCATTTCTGCCGTTGTTTTTGCGTCGTCAATACACCTTAATGCAGCGTTTAAACCTCGCAGTGATCAAGCGTGATAAATCCCCTCCCTCTCCTCTGCATTTCCCCTCAAACCCCGCTACCAGAGAGCCCCTAGGCTGCCTCGAATCAGCCTTGCACCGCCGCTGCTCCGACGAAACTCTGGCGACAATCCCGACCGAACCGCACCACCCCTTACCTCCCCGACCAAGCTCACACCTTCACCACTCCCAGACGCTTCCCCCTGTACCTTCCATTCAACCGCGGGCGCCCCAGAACGCCGTCTTCGACAAGCTCTGAGCGCCGCCGCGTCTGTTTACTTCTCCAGCGAAGTCCCCAGGTAGAATCCGACCGCCCCTCTTCTTCTCCTTCACATAGGCAGCTTCGCATTGATCTTACGCGTCTAAATGTGTCTTCATCTTCCTTCGGAACAAACCACAGCACCGTCTCCGACCACGTCCAGAGCCGCCTGACACCGTCCTTGACTCCGGTGAGGAATTGCTGCAGACCCAGAGCGCCCCTTGCCACACCGACCACACGTCAAGCATCACCACGTCCTCGCGATTCTGGTGAGCATCTCCCCTACTCCTCCCGTTTCCTATTCTCGCCGTTACGCCATAGCCAGAGCACTGCCGCCGCGCGCCACCATCGTCGCGCCGCCAGTTCTTGGCAGGGCATTAGGAGCCGTCCGATCCAGATCCGAGGCACGCGATAGATTGACTTATCGAAGGGGTACGAGTGATCCTGTGCCGCACGATCTGCTTAAGATCCAACGCACCAGAGAGGCTGATCCGCACGAAGCGGTACCGCCCAATCAAAACGCGCCACGTGGCCAGGCTTCGTTTTAAAAACAGATTTGAATCTGTTAGAGATTCAATTTTGAAACCTTTGTAACTTTTGATCCACACGTCCAAAAATTACAAACTTTATATCATTGGAATCAATGGAACAAGCCCTAGTCAACCATTCCTTTTGTTTAGAAAATAGTATCTGTTAGATTGGTTGTTTTTGCAGAAACATTTGTATGCTTGTTTAGATTAGAAAAATTGTTCAAAAATGTTTTTGAGGTTGAAATCTTGGAAAATTAGTTTGTGGTGAACTTACTGACCCTAGGAATCAACCCATGGTTTTAAAAATGAATTTGGTGATGTTTAGGATGGATTAATTGATTTAACCCATTTCTAGCCAAATAAAAATATTGGTTTTGTTATGAAAATGTTTTTGGAGTAAAAACTTTGGGAAAATGTTTTGGACCAAACCTACTGACCATAAACACCAAGTTTTGAGAAACAACAACTTATTTAGTGAACAACTTAAGGTTGTTGCTTGGATAAAAATATTTTCCACCACATAAAATAATGAATGGATTTAAAAATGGTTTATAGACAAAACCCTTTTGCAAATAACTTAGCCACTTTGGAAAATGACCACTTTGAACCTTACAAAGTTTAGAAGCCTAGTGGAGACCACCTTTGCAAATAGAACCATCTCTTGCATGCTTACATGCATGACTTAGATCCCATTGTTTTATGTGTGTGAATTGTTTGATTGATTATTGGTTTGGAATGCTAGTTGATATTGTGTTTGCTTGATTGATTGTAGTGAAGTTAGAAAAGTGTGAGACTAGCAAGATCAAGGAGTGAACCAACATTCCCTACCAAAAAGGCAAGTTACACTATCATCTAAAGTCCTACTATTTTCATTATACTTAGTGGATTTTGAAACATGCATGAAAAGAATTTCTATACTTATGCTATGCTAAATCCTAATAAGATACCCTATACATTCCTTAGTGAAAACAATGTAGTTGTTACATGCTTAGACATGCTATATTTTTGAAAAGAGATACATGTTGAGATTTTATTAAGTTGGAAAAAGGACTTGTGTTTTTATATAATAAAACAAGGACTCAATGAACCACCTGGGTGGCCAAGGGTACTTTGAGTTTTGGAGAAGGTGGCAACAAAAGGAACCATGTCTATGGCAATCTCTTTGTGTTGTGCTCCAAAGGAAACCACCCATGAAACCTAGAGATTGAACATGTTTCTCCAATTGTGGCTTTCGTGTGCAACCACATGCTATTTATGGCTCTGGCTTAGTCAACTACATTGGGAAGACCCATGCATTGCCTTCAGTTTACTGGACATGGGGACCTGGAATCCTACATGGGTGCTGAAGACAAGCTAGCAATGGTGTATGGGAGGACCCTCTGGAAAGACTTCGTCACATTCTCAATCTGCCGGTACTCCATCTTGGTGAGCACCAATCCAGTGGCCACTGGTGGCAACAAGATGGGATTGTGACATGTGGGTAAAGTGTACTACTTCTGCAGAAGATAATAAAATCTAAGTACTTAGCCGTGTCCCCGGTTATGGACAATACTGAGCAACTAAAGTTTAAAGCTATGGGAAATCTCGACATTCTAATTTCTAAAAGAAAACTTCTAAAAGACTTGATGCACTTGGGGGTACCAAGGAGCTCAAGAGATTTTGATAAAACTTGATGCACTTGGGGTTACCAAGGAGCTCAAGAGATTTTGATGAAAACTTGATGTACTTGGGGGTACCAAGGAACTCAAGAGATTTTGATAAAACTTGATGCACTTGGGGTTACCAAGGAGCTCAAGAGATTTTGATAAAACTTGATGCACTTGGGGGTACCAAGTAGCTCAAGGGATTTTTGACAAGGACTTGAATACTTGGGGATACCAAGGAGTTCAAGGGATTTTTGATAAAGAGATTTGACAAAGGAAACAAAACCATTTGAAAAGATAGGATAAAGTATTGCTTTATGCAAATGAGCCTAAAAACTCTACTTAGCCAAATATGCATGTAATGATAGGATCCACTTATATTCCACATAGTAGTGAAACTTGCCAATACAATTCAAATGTATTGACCCTTGTGGCTGTAACTTGTAATGTTGCAGGTTTGATTTATTTTAGTGAAGATTGATTGATTAGGATTACAAATTCTACAACCAACATGTCTGCCTGTGGCACTTTGAAGATGAAGGACCCCATGCTTATAGTTATTCCGCTGCAATGTAATAGCCAAATGAGCTATGTAAGATGTAATAAAAATTATGTTATTCCTGGTTATAAAGTTATATTATGACCTTTGTTTCTTGATATTACATCTTAACTGTGGATGCTAGCTATTGATCCAGGGACTAGCATTGTAAACACAGGGGACTCCACCTTATATTGTTTAAAGGTTGGGACACTCCCTCTACAGATGGTATCAGAGCATTATGTTGCCTGTAAGATTTGTAAACCCTAGGATTGGACAAAAACCCTTAGAAAATAGGAGTTGTACTTGTTCCAAAAACTTATTTACAAACAATCTTGTAAACTCTTTCCTCAACCACTTTGGTTTTAACTCTATATCTTTTCTACTTCAACTTGATGGAAAAACCTACCCCATGGCCAAGGACTTCACCATGTGCAAAGGACTTCTTCAACATCTTCAACTCTAATGACTTCAACATCTTCAACTCTAATGACTTCAACATCTTCAGCATATTCACCAAGGACTTCCAACTTGGATATCACTAAGGACTACAAGTGAGACAAGGAAATCTTGCTCAAGATTTAGAGACTGAGGGAATGCAAAAGTTAGAAGGAGCCCACATCACTTGAAGCTTTGTGACCAAGGAGTTTTCTCAAGGAACCATGATCTCATGTAAGAAAAATCAACCAAGAATGATGGAAATATCACAAGTGAACCATATAGATGGACCACCATATTTTAGTTAAGTCAAAACACACCAACTTATGTGGTGTAACAAAAATATTTTGTTGCCTAAGTATGTGCTTGAACTTTGTTGTTTGAGTGAAAAGTTGTTTGTGAATGCTTGCACATTGTTTGAGTGAATTGTGATGTGTGTGATTAGAATTGATTCCTTAGAAATATCTTGCCTATTCTAATCCTCATCCAACCCAAACAGATGACTACTCCAAGAGACTCCAACATCAAGGTTGATGACACCAACACCAACCAAGAGGACAGCATGAAAGAGCTCATAGCAACCCAGAACCAGTTGAACCAAGTGACAGCTCAATTCATAGCCAACACCAGTGGAGAAGATCCAACACTACAAGGATTTTTGGAGACTCAAGGCCAACTGATGCTCAAAGTGACTGATCAAATGATCAAAATGGAAGAGAACTATTCCAAAAGAGTTTGTGACAACAAGGATGACAGAAATGTTATTCTAGATGGAGCCCCAGATTGCATAATTTGTGGAGACAAGGATCATACTTCCAAGGAGCATGGAGATCAATGCCCCAACTGTGAAGAGAAACATCCTTTTGGACAATGTCCCACTTCTCAAGCTACTTGCTACCTATGCGAAGGAAACAACCATGTTCCTATCCAATGTCCCATCTATTCCATTGTGGAACAAAGGAAACAAGGTGGAGTGCAACAAATGATTGCAAACCATCAAGAAGGATCCAAGTCTACCAAGAAGGTTGATGACAAAGGAAAAGGACCACTTATACCTCCAAACAAAACAACCCAATTCAAAGGATCAAGTAAGAGGAATGTGAATTTTCTAAAGAGCAATAAAAGGTCCAAGAAACATGTAGACATTCCTACCTACCAGATAACATATGAACAACATGAACTGGATGCACTCTTAGCTTTGGAGAAACCCAAGAAGCAAAAGAAGGACAAAAGCCATGTGCAATGTCATAAATGTAAGGAAATGGGACACTATTCTAGTGAATGCCCAGAGAACCAGAAGAATAAAGAGATTGGCCAAGTGGTGTGCAACAATTGCAAAGAGCTAGGCCATTATGTGGCAACTTGTCCACAAGAGCCACGTAAAGAACTCAAGGACATCAACTGTTTCAATTGCAAGAACCCAGGACATTATGCAAGCAACTGTCCAGAAAAGATGAAGAACAAGTTGAACAAGCCTATGGAGAAACTCAACCTTGGCCCATGAGTCAAGTATGGAAACAAAGGACACAATGCAAATATTTGCCCAGAGAAGTTTTTCCAGGATCCCAAGAAGGCCAACATGTAATTTTGTTTGAAATTTATTTTAAGGGTGGTAGTACCCTAGTTGTTTTGAGCCTACTTGTAACCCTAGCCTTCCCAAATCTCGGGACGAGATTTATTTTAAGGGTGGTAGCCTTTCACATCCCAAGATTTTCCAAATCTTGTAATGTGAAAAATAAATGAATAAAATAAAAACTTTGTTGATTTTAGGGTGAGAAGAAACTTTTTGAATCCAATTGGAAACCTTCAAACCAATTTGGATCAAATAAATCCTAAAGGGATTTAAAAAGATAAACATTTAATAAAGGAAAATAAAAATATTTGGTTTTACTATTTTGGATCTTTTAAATAAAAAGATTTGGTTTTCAAATGAAATAGAAGTTTTACAAATAAGGATTATTTTGTAAGCCAAATTAAAACTTGGCCAAGCCTTTGAAATAAAAACATTTCTATTTTATAAAAGTAATTAAGGTTTATTTAAATAAAATAATAAGGATTTAATATCCAATTTTATTTAAGTAAAGGCTTCTCCCATTTTAAATAAACACTAAAACTTATTTATCTATTTCAAATAAGTTTTCCAAATATTTCATATTTTCAAATAAAACCTATTATTTTGGTTTTGGAAATAATTAGTTTTTCAAATGGAGATTTTAAATAAAACAAATTCTATCTTGATTTATTAAACAAGGTCTATTTATTTAATTAATAATGGACCCTAAAATAAAAATATTATTTTTATTTTGGAAATTGGTTTATGTTGTTAAACAGAACCAAACTCAAATGAAAAGTATGGTGATTGTTTGATTTGTTTTGTTTGTTTGATTTGTTGTTTGATTTTCAAAACAGAAAATAGGAACAGAAAAGGAAAAACAATTTGAAAGAAAAAAATAAGAATTGGACTCAGCCCAACTGGCCAAGCCCAACAAGACCCAATCCAGCCCACCTACTCTCTCCCGTGACGAAACGTTTTCCACTCAGAACCTCACCCACTCTGCGACTGATTGGTGGACCCTCCTTCCCTCTCTATTTCTCACTGACCAGCCGACCCCACCCTCTCCTGTTCATCGTCTACACCCGCGACCCGTTCTTCCCCGTTTCTGCCGTTGATTTTGCGTCGTCAATACACCTTAATGCAGCGTTTAAACCTCGCAGTGATCACGCGTGATAAATCCCCTCCCTCTCCTCTGCATTTCCCCTCAAACCCCGCTACCAGAGAGCCCCTAGGCTGCCTCGAATTAGCCTTGCACCGCCGCTGATCAGACGAAACTCCGGCGACAATCCCGACCGAACCTCGCCACCCCTTATGTAGCATCCCAATTGTCTAACAATTGCAATGCTACTAGCCTAGTCTATATATATGTTACTTCCTATATATAATTGTTGCATCATAATCCTATCATGCTCATGTCATCATGCCACCTTGCATTTGAGCATCATATAAAACCCTTTTCAATTTGGATCTTCTCTCATATGCATTATTAATTGTAGTTGCCTCTTGTTACATTGTATTTGGTTTTTGATAAATGCTTGATGCCCAAGTTGAATTGGGGGCATTTCTCTTTCAACTCCACCACCTTCCTTTGGCTTCATCTAAATTCCACCACCCTAGTCATATATGAGCCATTGCTTTTCTTTTGCTATTTAAATCTAGCTCATATGTGTTGGTGTGGATCCATTCTATGTCTACATGTTCCATATATGATGTATGTTGTTTTCACAATATTAATTATGTGGAGCCTCATGGTCACCTTTGAATGTCATGTGAGTAGAATCTTCCTTTTACCTTCCATATGGTTGTTTTGGCTAATTGAGCTTGTTTAAATATAATTGTGGCCAAATGATCTTTTAGTGGGATATATACACTAGCATGGCCTATTATATTCAATTATGCTTGATTCTACCATTCCCATATATTCTTCAAGCTTGTATCTAGTGGGTTGGAATTTATTCAAATAGTGATGTGCATGCATGTAACAAGTTCCCATATGTACTATAGTTGTTTTTACAACTAATAGAAGTGGCTATTCACATTCATGCATGCCCCATGCAACATCACCATCCCTTCCCCTTACCCATTCATGTGAGTTTGTTTGAGGTTTTTCTTTGGTGTGGATTTAAATCACATGGGCATCTCCATGCTAACAAGTGGATTTTCCCTCCCTCTCTCTCTAATCCTCTCTCCAAAAACCTAGTTCTAAGCTTAACCCTATACCACCCCATCTACCCCTCCTCCTAGCCAAACCCTAACCCGAGCCCCTCTCTTATCTAACCCTAGTTACACCCGAGTCCCTCCCTCTCTTCTCTTCCTCACGCCGGCCCCACCCTGCAGCCTCACTGCCCTCCCCTGGTCCCTCTCTTTCCATCTCTCTAGCTAAAGCACAAGAAAGGAGAGAGGAAGAAGCCTACACCACCGAGCCTCCTCTTGCTTTTGCAAAATGGTGGAGACCATCCCATGTGCCTTCCACCCCCTCTTCCTTATCACCCCAACCACCCCAGGCATCCCAGATCGAGATCTGGAGGAACACTGACCCTCTCCTCTTCCCTCTATTCCTCCCTACCTTCCAAGCCTCGCCATGGCGCTCAAAACCTAGCCTAGCTCGCCCATCCCTCCTTCCGGTGTTCTGGAGCTACTTGAGGCGGACCAAGGGCATCAGCGGGTTCCCCTGCTTCCTCCTAGTCGCCCTGCACACGGAACGCCGCCAAGAGCTGCCGGGTTGCCGCCATGCCGCCGTAGATGCCTTGGACCCGAAGCTCCGGCCAGCAAGCCCCGCGCCAGATCGCGACCGCCCCGAGCTCCTTCGCCTACACCGTTGAACTCCTGGTGAGCAACCAAACCCTCCATACATGTTCCCTATCCTCCTCTCGCCGTAGAACGCCGCCACCTTCCGTCGAGCACTCCGCGTGGGCGCCGCCGTTGCAAGCACGCCTTGCAGTACATGCCGTCCGTCAGATTGCCGTGTGTTTTATCTCTGTTCGTCAGGTTTTCCCCGTTGCGGTAGGCCTCCCCTTAGGAAACTCCATATACCAAAGTTGTAGCCCTTCGTCGTATCTGTGTTTTTCGTTTTTATGGCTTAGCCAGTTTCTCGCTAGATTCGTCGCCATCGTTCTCCAAACTCGGCTCCAGATGCTGTTTTTCCCAGACACGAAGTTTTAGTTCTTCAGATCTACGCGGTCAGTTTTGCACTTAGGTCCCTAGCTTTCCCAGCTCGCCAACCCGCGGTCCCCTGAGCCCACCGGTCAGCCGCCGTGCCGTTTTACGAAACGGTACCTCGGCTTCCGCTGTTTCCCACCCGCGCTCCCCGGATCTGCCGCGTGGCAAGCCCTGGTTGGGTCGCGCGCGCGGTGGACCCGCTGGACGCCGGTCCCATCTGTCATCCGCACCGGCTAGCTCGCCCCGCGGTGACAAAGTTCCCAACCAAACCGCTGCGTCAGCGAGCGCTGAGTCAACGCAGGCCCCACTTGTCAGTGACAGTGGCTAGCTTCCTCTGAGTGTAAAAAGCCTCTGTTCTTTTGTGTTTTATTAAAAAATCTTTTCCATAATTTGTTTAAATGTTTTTAAATCTAGTTTTAATATCTTTTAATTAACTTACCCAAATAACACAAATGATATATGTTTTGAAATCAGAAAAATGTGAGGAATTAAAATATTCCATTCAAAATATATTTTAAACACTTTAAATTTCAAGTTGATTAAAATTACAATAAAATGCCCTTTTTCTTAATTAATTAATAACTTTTGTTTTATAACTCCGAATTTGACAAATGATATGTCTAAATCGATCAACTCGACGAGACCTTTCTGTTTATGCATTCCATGTTCTGAATTGCAGCATGCATCATATAAATATAAAGTATACAGCAACTTATTGGAGTATAAAATGTGACCCAAACTCAATAAAATGCTTTATTCTTGTATTCCACACCTCACCCATGCCATGCTACATTCTTGCCATGCAAATTGTGCATCATTCATCATGGCATGATTGTTTGCTTGTCGCATTTTATTCATATGCTTGTGCACTTTATTTATGTTGCCCCTTGTTTGTTTGGTTCTTCTTCGAATAGACGCTGAGTAGGGGATATATCAAGAAACCCAGGAGCACCACCCAGATCCTTCTCTCGCTTCAACTGAGCTGCCAGGAAAGCACTACCACATGCTTGCATACATATAGTACCTATTGCCTCTATCTTATTCTAGCATCATTGAGTCGCGATTGCATTAAACTGAATCCAAAGTACTGCATAGCCTTTACTTTTAAACCCCACCGAAGCTTGTTCCTCCATCCCATGAGCCATTACTACAGGAGTTGTTTGAGCCATGCGGGTCGTAGAACAACATGTGTAGGGTATGTGAGTGTCTGATGGATAACGAGGTACCTATACAACTTAACCTGAGTAGTAATGGGATAACTAATGAAAGTGGCACCGGTGAGCAATATCTGCTATTTGGTTTTTCATGCTCACTTGTGTCCCGTAGGACCCCGAGTACTTGATTCCTGTTCCTTGATTATTCGCGCTATCCACATCCGGGAGGCTTATGGACCCCCCTGAGCCAGAGCTTGATTCATTCTTATTTCTTGGGGCCACAAAGTAGTTTGGGGCTTTATTACTATCCTGTACTTATGCCATGCTTTACTGCTTTATTTACGATTGTGCGAGGAGCACCTGTACTGTTTAGGATCGTGACACGTTTTCGCTGTATCGACAAGCCCAGTCACACTTTCGGGTTCCCAGTCGTTTACAGCCTTCCACACAAACCTTGAGTCCATCTCGGAGCCGGCCAACTTCGTTGCGGGTAGCTTAATAGGGTGGCCCCCTGAAATATTTCTGAATCCTGTGATCGCTTTGTCGTGAATGCCTCGTTGGGTTTTGATTTGGTTTTGATTTGGTTTTTCCGAGGTTGATCGAGTGTGTGTTGCTATTTGTGCACCCCTGCAGGGTAAAACTTTCTGAAAGCCGTGTCCGCGGTTATGGACGACTTGGAGCACAGTTTCTCGATCATAGACAAGTATAACTAAAGTACCGCTTTTAATTTGACTAAGTAACTGACTAGTAAATAGTGCAACACTCATGGAATGGATAATAAAACTGCCAACAGATGGGGGTGTTCGTCCGCTTCCTCGTTGGTAAGTGAGGAGGAGGATGGATCTGTTAATATTACTGTTATAACTGTTGTTATTAATTCACGGACATCCGTCTATCTTTGGTTAGGCGGATGGTTAGCGAGTATCTATAGAATTGTTAGGTATTATCTTTTGCTGCAACTGCGTCACCCAGGTTGTGTCCCCTTTAGAGGCATAAAGACTTGCTGAGTACCCCTAGGGTCTCACACGATAAATTATTTGATTCAGATGAACAGGTACACTCACAATATGGATACTGGGTGGAGGAGACAGACGATGTGGGCAACGATCATTCGGTGTAGAGATTCCGGGAACGGGGATCCGTGAGATCTGTGGGCGGGATGCGTTTATTTATGGGGCATCTTATGCCGATTTGCTTCTTATCCGTACTCGGATCTTGTTTTCCGCTTCCGCCTGATACTCTGATGTTTGATGTATGAGGAGATATCCTAAACTATTATATCTATCTAGGATATTTGGATCTTGCCGTATGGCGTTGCAATATTTCTATTTCTTTTAGATGGAATGGCTCTAAGGACTGTTGTATGGTGGCTTGCATACATACTCATTTGTGTATGTAGTTGATCCCTTCGCCTGCCGATTACGCCGCCCGTTCTTGTCCCGATGTTTGGAAATGGTTAGGACGGCCGAAAGGTCTACCTGTGAGTGGCATTTGGGGCCCCACCGTACTATTTTAACCATTTCTGCTCATCCAGGCTTGTAACTAGGAGCGTAATTCACCGAGGTAGTTACAATTGGTATCAGAGCCATCCCGCCCTTTAGGGTCTCAGCCAAATGGTCGTTGTCAAATATTTTTGGTAGCTATGTATACTAGGGAAAAAAAACGCGAGAGTAGGACTGCTTCCATTTTTCTTCTTAACCACCCACCCTTTTCTGGTAAGGAAGTGTAACGTTTTCTATCCTCTTCTTAAATTCAAACTAGGATTCACGTGTTCTGGGTTTCCGTAGTACCATAGGTTGAGTGTGTGTGTGTAATTCCTTGTCTATCTGTTGTATCCAACATGTTATCTTTATCTGCCTTTGGTTATCAACTGTTGGTACATTCCATACTGACAGGCTTTTGAATACCGGCGCGATCTATCTGACTCCTTGTTAACCGGTGCCATCTTCTTAAGGGTGTCCTTCCTTCTAGCAACTCCACATTCTGTGAAACCATCAGTTGCTAATCGCTACCTGATAAGTGTTTTTGCGCATCTATTGGTATTTTAATGCCAAAAAATGCGGAAAATTTTTCTTTGATACATCTGTGCTTCCACACTCCTTTTCAGTCGTGTGTGAAACATTATCTATCTCCCTTTTATCAACATGTCCATGCTAACTCATTCTTTTGTCACCGGTGCTTAATCCTAGAGTTTCATTTCATCTCCAATTCTCTTGGGCTAATTACATAACATGTGTCGATCCGATGCTGGTGATTGTAATTTGGTTCTCGGCATAGCTATATGACACTTATCTTGAGTGGAATATTGAAAATGCAATCACCACTATCCTCCAAATGGTGACGGTTATCTCCTGTGATTTTGAGTACACCGCGATCATATCTATGCATATTCAAGCATCTTTGGCAATCCAGAGTTTCTCCAAGCACTACGGCGGTCTATCATCTGTCCATCATGTTGCACATCCTTTTGAACCCCATATCTGCACAATTCTCCTGGATACGAGGGAATTGCATCTTTTCGTCTCTGATAGCTTTGCTTAAGGTATGAGCTATCATCGGTTCTTATCCAAGATCTCTTTATCTTTGTAATCGGTGATCCGATCGACAATGTGAACCAGGTGACATCTCTTTTTCTTCCGAAGGACCAGTTAACCTATTCTGTCAGCGCATCTTCTTCAACAGGAATCCTTACTCGTAACGTTGATCTTTCAAAGAGCGTTGAGCTCAGAAAGTGTTTCGAGCATTTGTTCGTTCTCCCGCCTCTTGAACTTGGTATTCTGGGAATATCTTGTTAATCCATGGTGGTATATGTTGATAATATGCTTGCTTATTCGATATCTATGGAAGGACATGGAAGATCATCTGTGTCTCTTTCTCTCGAGCTTTGTGAGCACTGCCTGTGTGCAAAGTCTCAAAGTGAGAATTCTGACTTTTTGAAGTCACATATCTCGACCACGTCCTTCTGCTAAATACATTACTTCAACTCTAGAATCAGCAAGTCCATTGTTAATTCCATCCTCCATCTTCAACCAATCCGGAGTTGTTCCTTGTTGGCAAGTTATCATCGTTGTTCCGCTGAAGATTTCCTCAAGGCTGCTAAATCTCTCTCAATCATTTCAAGAAGAACATGGAGTTCTTTCACCTCAATCTCGTTAAGTAATCTCTTGAAACCCTCTCGTTCTATCATCTATGCTCGATCCACCGGAGGCCATGAAGACCTTCCAGATCTTGTATTCCTTCTGTTCAAGTGGTGCTATCTTTTTCTATATCTGTGAAATTTTGCAGTTGTCTCCGTGATCTTCCTTTATATCTTTCCGGTGGCTTGGTACTTCCGACATGACGACAACATCATCATCTTTATCTATCTATGAATCCGGCGAATCGTTTGCATCTATCCTTGTTTTCTAACGGAGTTCTATGAGTTTTTGCCAACACCTTCAGTCTGTTTCGGTAGTTGGGTTGCATGATTTTCTTATTCATGTGCGGAGTAATGCTTTGAGTGCGGGATGGAGTAGCTACCATACCACTACTCTTATCATTCGCTCTTGTACATTGAATTGGTGAATTAATGTGATTTCACTCATTCCACGGAAGTTAGAAGTGGCCTTTATCCCTTGATACTTTTACTTCCGTCCTTGTTTTTCCGGAGTGCTCTTTCAAAGAAAGTAATCAATAATCTCTTGTTGGTGATCTCACCCTTTCTACACGGAGCAAAATCCTCAATTATCTGGTGGAAACAAACGCAAACCTTTTTCTATCCTCGTCTTTCTACCGATGCTCGATATCCCCAAACAAGATGAAAGGAAGCTATCTCTCTCTTTGTTTCATCAATTCTTTTCTATGGTAAAGCCAATTATGGTTGATGCCATCAGCCGCAAATCTATTGCGTTAGCGTCAAGGCTAAAGAAAGCAATAAGTATATCTACAATAAACTCCAGATCCTCCATATTCTTTGCTTCTCGGTATTCCATCATGATCTGGCTTCACATCCGTCTCTGGAAGTTATATCCGCGCACCTCAATTGCGTGATCCTTTGGGTCTTACCGGCGCAACAAGAATCTAATCCGACGATGTCTAACTAAATCTTTCTGTTGATATCAAGGGACTCTATTGTTTGAAGGCAATATTGTTTCCGAACTTCATTTCTCAAATCCGAGAGAAGGTACGATGCTATTGTCATAGTGGTTCAAACCTCTCCAACCTAGTCTTCCGGCGACACAAAGATTCATCCTCTCTAGTATCGGTAAATCTTTAATCTTAACGGTGTGTCTTTCTTGATTCATGATACATCATCTTGTCCTTTCTTTCACAAGTGGTTATATTCTTTTATCTCGTTTCTTGGGAAAACCGGAGCTATGTTCATCCTATCCTTCTTGTCTCACGACAATCCTTCAATTCTTCTAACCCTTGGTGTCTCAAGCAAAACGCAAGACTCGCAACAAGTCTAGCAAGTTTTGCAAGGTGTAGTGGTCGCACCATTCCGTTCTTCATCATCTTGGGAGCGCAAGGATCACCTTCATTCCGAACACCCGCCTCTTCTTGTGTTGTTCTCTTTGTCCTAGGAATCTCGGGGCGAGATTCTTGTTTAGTGGGGGAGAGTTGTAGCATCCCAATTGTCTAACAATTGCAATGCTACTAGCCTAGTCTATATATATGTTACTTCCTATATATAATTGTTGCATCATAATCCTATCATGCTCATGTCATCATGCCACCTTGCATTTGAGCATCATATAAAACCCTTTTCAATTTGGATCTTCTCTCATATGCATTATTAATTGTAGTTGCCTCTTGTTACATTGTATTTGGTTTTTGATAAATGCTTGATGCCCAAGTTGAGTTGGGGGCATTTCTCTTTCAACTCCACCACCTTCCTTTGGCTTCATCTAAATTCCACCACCCTAGTCATATATGAGCCATTGCTTTTCTTTTGCTATTTAAATCTAGCTCATATGTGTTGGTGTGGATCCATTCTATGTCTACATGTTCCATATATGATGTATGTTGTTTTCACAATATTAATTATGTGGAGCCTCATGGTCACCTTTGAATGTCATGTGAGTAGAATCTTCCTTTTACCTTCCATATGGTTGTTTTGGCTAATTGAGCTTGTTTAAATATAATTGTGGCCAAATGATCTTTTAGTGGGATATATACACTAGCATGGCCTATTATATTCAATTATGCTTGATTCTACCATTCCCATATATTCTTCAAGCTTGTATCTAGTGGGTTGGAATTTATTCAAATAGTGATGTGCATGCATGTAACAAGTTCCCATATGTACTATAGTTGTTTTTACAACTAATAGAAGTGGCTATTCACATTCATGCATGCCCCATGCAACATCACCATCCCTTCCCCTTACCCATTCATGTGAGTTTGTTTGAGGTTTTTCTTTGGTGTGGATTTAAATCACATGGGCATCTCCATGCTAACAAGTGGATTTTCCCTCCCTCTCTCTCTAATCCTCTCTCCAAAAACCTAGTTCTAAGCTTAACCCTATACCACCCCATCTACCCCTCCTCCTAGCCAAACCCTAACCCGAGCCCCTCTCTTATCTAACCCTAGTTACACCCGAGTCCCTCCCTCTCTTCTCTTCCTCACGCCGGCCCCACCCTGCAGCCTCACTGCCCTCCCCTGGTCCCTCTCTTTCCATCTCTCTAGCTAAAGCACAAGAAAGGAGAGAGGAAGAAGCCTACACCACCGAGCCTCCTCTTGCTTTTGCAAAAAGGTGGAGACCATCCCATGTGCCTTCCACCCCCTCTTCCTTATCACCCCAACCACCCCAGGCATCCCAGATCGAGATCTGGAGGAACACTGACCCTCTCCTCTTCCCTCTATTCCTCCCTACCTTCCAAGCCTCGCCATGGCGCTCAAAACCTAGCCTAGCTCGCCCATCCCTCCTTCCGGTGTTCTGGAGCTACTCGAGGCGGACCAAGGGCATCAGCGGGTTCCCCTGCTTCCTCCTAGTCGCCCTGCACACGGAACGCCGCCAAGAGCTGCCGGGTTGCCGCCATGCCGCCGTAGATGCCTTGGACCCGAAGCTCCGGCCAGCAAGCCCCGCGCCAGATCGCGACCGCCCCGAGCTCCTTCGCCTACACCGTTGAACTCCTGGTGAGCAACCAAACCCTCCAGACATGTTCCCTATCCTCCTCTCGCCGTAGAACGCCGCCACCTTCCGTCGAGCACTCCGCGTGGGCGCCGCCGTTGCAAGCACGCCTTGCAGTACATGCCGTCCGTCAGATTGCCGTGTGTTTTATCTCTGTTCGTCAGGTTTTCCCCGTTGCGGTAGGCCTCCCCTTAGGAAACTCCATATACCAAAGTTGTAGCCCTTCGTCGTATCTGTGTTTTTTGTTTTTATGGCTTAGCCAGTTTCTCGCTAGATTCGTCGCCATCGTTCTCCAAACTCGGCTCCAGATGCTGTTTTTCCCAGACACGAAGTTTTAGTTCTTCAGATCTACGCGGTCAGTTTTGCACTTAGGTCCCTAGCTTTCCCAGCTCGCCAACCCGCGGTCCCCTGAGCCCACCGGTCAGCCGTCGTGCCGTTTTACGAAACGGTACCTCGGCTTCCGCTGTTTCCCACCCGCGCTCCCCGGATCTGCCGCGTGGCAAGCCCTGGCTGGGTCGCGCGCGCGGTGGACCCGCTGGACACCGGTCCCATCTGTCATCCGCACCGGCTAGCTCGCCCCGCGGTGACAAAGTTCCCAACCAAACCGCTGCGTCAGCGAGCGCTGATTCAACGCAGGCCTCACTTGTCAGTGACAGTGGCTAGCTTCCTCTGAGTGTAAAAAGCATCTGTTCTTTTGTGTTTTATTAAAAAATCTTTTCCAGAATTTGTTTAAATGTTTTTAAATCTAGTTTTAATATCTTTTAATTAACTTACCCAAATAACACAAATGATATATGTTTTGAAATCAGAAAAATGTGAGGAATTCAAATATTCCATTCAAAATATATTTTAAACACTTTAAATTTCAAGTTGATTAAAATTACAATAAAATGCCCTTTTTCTTAATTAATTAATAACTTTTGTTTTATAACTCCGAATTTGACAAATGATATGTCTAAATCGATCAACTCGACGAGACCTTTCTGTTTATGCATTCCATGTTCTGAATTGCAGCATGCATCATATAAATATAAAGTATACAGCAACTTATTGGAGTATAAAATGTGACCCAAACTCAATAAAATGCTTTATTCTTGTATTCCACACCTCACCCATGCCATGCTACATTCTTGCCATGCAAATTGTGCATCATTCATCATGGCATGATTGTTTGCTTGTCGCATTTTATTCATATGCTTGTGCACTTTATTTATGTTGCCCCTTGTTTGTTTGGTTCTTCTTCGAATACACGCTGAGCAGGGGATATATCAAGAAACCCAGGAGCACCACCCAGATCCTTCTCTCGCTTCAACTGAGCTGCCAGGCAAGCACTACCACATGCTTGCATACATATAGTACCTATTGCCTCTATCTTATTCTAGCATCATTGAGTCGCGATTGCATTAAACTGAATCCAAAGTACTGCATAGCCTTTACTTTTAAACCCCACCGAAGCTTGTTCCTCCATCCCATGAGCCATTACTACAGGAGTTGTTTGAGCCATGCGGGTCATAGAACAGCATGTGTAGGGTATGTGAGTGTCTGATGGATAACGAGGTACCTATACAACTTAACCTGAGTAGTAATGGGATAACTAATGAAAGTGGCACCGGTGAGCAATATCTGCTATTTGGTTTTTCATGCTCACTTGTGTCCCGTAGGACCCCGAGTACTTGATTCCTGTTCCTTGATTATTCGCGCTATCCACATCCGGGAGGCTTATGGACCCCCTGAGCCAGAGCTTGATTCATTCTTATTTCTTGGGGCCACAAAGTAGTTTGGGGCTTTATTACTATCCTGTACTTATGCCATGCTTTACTGCTTTATTTACAATTGTGCGAGGAGCACCTGTACTGTTTGGATCGTGACACGTTTTCGCTGTATCGACAAGCCCAGTCACACTTTCGGGTTCCTAGTCGTTTACAGCCGTCCACACAAAACTTGAGTCCGTCTCGGAGCCGGCCAACTTCGTTGCGGGTAGCTTAATGGGGTGGCCCCCTGAAATATTTCTGAATCCTATGATCGCTTTGTCGTGAATGCCTCGTTGGGTTTTGATTTGGTTTTTCCGAGGTTGATCGAGTGTGTGTTGCTATTTGTGCACCCCTGCAGGGTAAAACTTTCTGAAAGCCGTGTCCACGGTTATGGACGACTTGGAGCACAGTTTCTCGGTCATAGACAAGTATAACTAAAGTACCGCTTTTAATTTGACTAAGTAACTGACTAGTAAATAGTGCAACACTCATGGAATGGATAATAAAACTGCCAACGGATGGGGGGTGTTCGTCCGCTTCCTCGTTGGTAAGCGAGGAGGAGGATGGATCTGTTAATATTACTGTTATAACTGTTGTTATTAATTCACGGACATCCGTCTATCTTTGGTTAGGCGGATGGTTAGCGAGTATCTATAGAATTGTTAGGTATTATCTTTTGCTGCAATTGCGTCACCCAGGTTGTGTCCCCTTTAGAGGCATAAAGACTTGCTGAGTACCCCTAGGGTCTCACACGATAAATTATTTGATTCAGATGAACAGGTACACTCACAAGATGGATACTGGGTGGAGGAGACGGACGATGTGGGCAACGATCATTCGGTGTAGAGATTCCGGGAACGGGGATCCGTGAGATCTGTGGGCAGGATGCGTTTATTTATGGGGCATCTTATGCCGATTTGCTTCTTATCCGTACTTGGATCTTGTTTTCCGCTTCCGCCTGATACTCTGATGTTTGATGTATGAGGAGATATCCTAAACTATTATATCTATCTAGGATATTTGGATCTTGCCGTATGGCGTTGCAATATTTCTATTTCTTTTAGATGGAATGGCTCTGAGGACTGTTGTATGGTGGCTTGCATACATACTCATTTGTGTATGTAGTTGATCCCTTCGCCTGCCGATTACGCCGCCTGTTCTTGTCCCGATGTTTGGAAATGGTTAGGACGGCCGAAAGGTCTACCTGTGAGTGGCATTTGGTGCCCCACCGTACTATTTTAACCATTTCCGCTCATCCAGGCTTGTAACTAGGAGCGTAATTCACCGAGGTAGTTACACCTTACCTCCCCGACCAAGCTCACACCTTCACCACTCCCAGACGCTTCCCCCTGTACCTTCCATTCAACCGCGGGCGCCCTAGAACGCCGTCTTCGCCAAGCTCTGAGCGCCGCCGCGTCTGTTTACTTCTCTGGCGAAGTCCCCAGGTAGAATCCGACCGCCCGTCTTCTTCTCCTTCACGCAGGCAGCTTCGCATTGATCTTACGCGTCTAAATGTGTCTTCATCTTCCCTCGAAACGAACCACAGCACCGTCTCCGACCACGTCCAGAGCCGCCTGACGCCGTCCTTGACTCCGGTGAGGAATTGCTGCAGACCCAGAGCGCCCCTTGCCACGCCGACCACACGTCAAGCATCACCACGTCCTCGCGATTCTGGTGAGCATCTCCCCTACTCCTCCCGTTTCCTGTTCTCGCCGTTACGCCGTAGCCAGAGCACCGCCGCCGCGCGCCACCGTCGTCGCGCCGCCAGTTCTTGGCAGGGCATTAGGAGCCGTCCGATCCAGATCCGAGGCACGCGATAGATTGACTTATCGAAGGGGTACGAGTGATCCTGTGCCGCACGCTGCTTAAGATAAAACGCACGAGAGAGGCTGATCCGCACGAAGCGGCACCGCCCAATCAAAACGCGCCACGTGGCCAGGCTTCGTTTTAAAAACAGATTTGAATCTGTTAGAGATTCAATTTTGAAACCTTTGTAACTTTTGATCCACACGTCCAAAAATTACAAACTTTATATCGTTGGAATCAGTGGAACAAGCCCTAGTCAACCATGCCCTTTGTTTAGAAAATAGTATCTGTTAGATTGGTTGTTTTTGCAGAAACATTTGTATGCTTGTTTAGATTAGAAAAATTGTTCAAAAATGTTTTTGAGGTTGAAATCTTGGCAAATTAGTTTGTGGTGAACTTACTGACCCTAGGAATTAACCCATGGTTTTAAAAATGAATTTGGTGATGTTTAGGATGGATTAATTGATTTAACCCATTTCTAGCCAATAAAAATATTGGTTTTGTTATGAAAATGTTTTTGGAGTAAAAACTTTGGGAAAATGTTTTGGACCAAACCTACTGACCATAAACACCAAGTTTTGAGAAACAACAACTTATTTAGTGAACAACTTAAGGTTGTTGCTTGGATAAAAATATTTTCCACCACATAAAATAATGAATGGATTTAAAAATGGTTTATAGACAAAACCCTTTTGCAAATAACTTAGCCACTTTGGAAAATGACCACTTTGAACCTTACAAAGTTTAGAAGACTAGTGGAGACCACCTTTGCAAATCGAACCATCTCTTGCATGCTTACATGCATGACTTAGATCCCATTGTTTTATGTGTGTAAATTGTTTGATTGATTATTGGTTTGGAATGCTAGTTGATATTGTGTTTGCTTGATTGATTGTAGTGAAGTTAGAAAAGTGTGAGACTAGCAAGATCAAGGAGTGAACCAACATTCCCTACCAAAAAGGCAAGTTACACTATCATCTAAAGTCCTACTATTTTCATTATACTTAGTGGATTTTGAAACATGCATGAAAAGAATTTCTATACTTATGCTATGCTAAATCCTAATAAGATACCCTATACATTCCTTAGTGAAAACAATGTAGTTGTTACATGCTTAGACATGCTATATTTTTGAAAAGAGATACATGTTGAGATTTTATTAAGTTGGAAAAAGGACTTGTGTTTTTATATAATAAAACAAGGACTCAATGAACCACCTGGGTGGCCAAGGGTACTTTGAGTTTTGGAGAAGGTGGCAACAAAAGGAACCATGTCTATGGCAATCTCTTTGTGTTGTGCTCCAAAGGAAACCACCCATGAAACCTAGAGATTGAACATGTTTCTCCAATTGTGGCTTTCGTGTGCAACCACATGCTATTTATGGCTCTGGCTTAGTCAACTACATTGGGAAGACCCATGCATTGCCTTCAGTTTACTGGACATGGGGACCTGGAATCCTACATGGGTGCTGAAGACAAGCTAGCAATGGTGTATGGGAGGACCCTCTGGAAAGACTTCGTCACATTCTCAATCTGCCGGTACTCCATCTTGGTGAGCACCAATCCAGTGGCCACTGGTGGCAACAAGATGGGATTGTGACATGTGGGTAAAGTGTACTACTTCTGCAGAAGGTAATAAAATCTAAGTACTTAGCCGTGTCCCCGGTTATGGACAATACTGAGCAACTAAAGTTTGAAGCTATGGGAAATCTCGACATTCTAATTTCTAAAAGAAAACTTCGAAAGACTTTATGCACTTGGGGGTACCAAGGAGCTCAAGAGATTTTGATAAAACTTGATGCACTTGGGGTTACCAAGGAGCTCAAGAGATTTTGATGAAAACTTGATGTACTTGGGGGTACCAAGGAACTCAAGAGATTTTGATAAAACTTGATGCACTTGGGGTTACCAAGGAGCTCAAGAGATTTTGATAAAACTTGATGCACTTGGGGGTACCAAGTAGCTCAAGGGATTTTTCACAAGGACTTGAATACTTGGGGATACCAAGGAGTTCAAGGGATTTTTGATAAAGAGATTTGACAAAGGAAACAAAACCATTTGAAAAGATAGGATAAAGTATTGCTTTATGCAAATGAGCCTAAAAACTCTACTTAGCCATATGCATGTAATGATAGGATCCACTTATATTCCACATCGTAGTGAAACTTGCAAATACAATTCAAATGTATTGACCCTTGTGGCTGTAACTTGTAATGTTGTAGGTTTGATTGATTTTAGTGAAGATTGATTGATTAGGATTACAAAGTCTACAACCAACATGTCTGCCTGTGTTACTTTGAAGATGAAGGACCCCATGCTTATAGTTATTCCGCTGCAATGTAATAGCCAAATGAGCTATGTAAGATGTAATAAAAATTATGTTATTCCTGGTTATAAAGTTATATTATGACCTTTGTTTCTTGATATTACATCTTAACTGTGGATGCTAGCTATTGATCCAGGGACTAGCATTGTAAACACAAGGGACTCCACCTTATATTGTTTAAAGGTTGGGACACTCCCTCTACAGTATTTGAGGGGGAAAGGATTTCTAGGGTTGGATTCGGCCACCACTTCCATGGCTGGCCGAAACCCCACCTTTTCCTCCTTAAATACTCCCCATAGCCATCACCCTAGACTCGGATTTTGTTTAGACATTACGTTAGCCATCATAGCAACTTTGCCGAGGCTCGAGCGTCGCAGAGGCCTCTTGTACTTCACACCTATTCAGGATCCCACCTTTTCAATAAAGCTTTCCTCTTAATCCGCAATATCTTGATTGCAATATTGGTTCTTACTTGTTCTCGATTTCAGGTAGGAATTAAGACCCTCGCTGGTCAGGCTGATCGTGCTCCCGCGGGATCGGTAACCTCTAGGAGATTGGCCTAGCGATTGCATTGGCGCTCGTGCTCGCACGTGTAGTCGGATCGTCAAGCCCGAACTCCACCAAATCGATTATCATCATCTCATCGAAAGATCGGACACCTTTGCCCTATCAAGTGGTATCAGATTTCAGGTTGCTCGGTGAGATTTTACTGTGTTCGTAGATTAGATCTGTTTTTACCTATAACCCACGAAAAAGCCAAAAACACAGTTAGAGTTTAGATCCATCCCATAACCAATCTACACCTTGCATTATCTTTTCAGTTTTTGCATTGTTGAATTTGTGTCTACATCGTCGCGTCGAGTTGCTGGTCTTAGTGTCTCGTCCCTTGGAGTTTCGAGTTCTGATCATAGTAGTCACCGCCACACTCGCCGATCACCGCCACCATATTCCGCCACCATATTGCGCCGCCATACACCCAGCCACCATAATACTCCGCCACCGCCTTCCTACCGCGACACAGATCCGATCAGCTTTCCTGCCGCGGTACGAGTCCGAGTAGAGTTTTTGTTCCTAGTTATTTCTTTTTACTTTCCTTCTTTGTTGTTTCCGTGTTCAGCTAAAGTCCGTGTCGAGCTCAGAGTCCGGTCGTAAGTCCAGAAGGAGAGCAAAAAAAAAGTCTGGAACCGCCTCCGAAAAAAATTTCTGGCTATACTAGTTTTCGGCTCTGGGGATCACTTTTCTCCATCGGCCGTTGTAGCGATATTTTTTTGGCACCTGCGCTCTTTCCGGAGCACAAAAAAAATTTCGAATTTTTTTTGGGGCTAACCTATTTTTAGACCCCGTAGATCAGTTCTAGACACTCGCCATCATAGTGATTTTCCACCTCTCGGTTCGCTTTTCAGGGTGCCATATCATCATACATTGCTTGTTGTGTCGCGTCGTGACATCGTTGGTGATCTAGGCTCGCGTCTCTAGTACGGTCTAGCCTAGGACCAGCAAAGTACCGTCGTTGCGCATTCTTTCAAGTTTTGCGTTGCTGTTTTGATAATTGCTAACCCCTTTGCTAAGCCTTCCCAGAGCTCCACAGATATTCTCCACGTGCAGTGTCTCGACTCCCAGTAATCGCTCGGTTCAATCTCTGGACCCGCTGATCCTCGCGGTTGCACATCGCCTTTTCCTATTGTTTGGTAAGAACTTGTAAGAGCTTCGTATATTGCTCAACGGATTACGCGTGACTTCCACCATCTTTCCGTACTATATACCTGTGCTTTTGAAAGGACTAATCATGACAGATACTTCGCGGAACCCTACCACAATGACCAACGAAGACGTGGATACTTCGCGGAACCCTGCCACAGATACTACATGCCCACTTCTCTGAGCTCTTGGTCAGTCGCGCTGAATACGTGGATACATGCCTAGGGGAGTTTGACACCAAGCTCACCAACGCCGTGGACAAGATCGATGGACTCAAGAAATCCTTCAACGCCAAGCTTGACGCTCGGTTCAAGGAGATTTTGAACAGATTGCCCGCACCCGCACCCGTACCTGGTGCACGGCGCATTCCAATCACGGGTCGGACTGCTGGTTCGGCTGCCGCCGCACCCAAGGCGGCTACCTCCGTGGCTGACGCACCTCAGACTTCCGCCGTGGCTGCTGCGGCGACATTGGGGACAGACGACGGGTACTACTACGACCCCGACGACGACGATATGTTTGACGAGGAGGTTGAGAAACCTCCACAGGTACCTGCTGGCCGTCCCCGACATTACTACCGCAACGCTCGACCACCGGTACGTGATGATGATCATGTTGCAAAGCTTAAATTAAATATTCCATCTTTTGAGGGTAAATATAATCCTGATGCATATCTTACATGGGAGATGGAAGTAGAACAACGTTTTGCATGCTTAAAATATCCTGAGAATATGCGTGTTAGTGCTGCTACATGTGAATTTACTAAATTTGCTTCCCTTTGGTGGTCTGGGTATTGTCGTTTAAATCCTACTACTATTCCTAGTACTTGGACTGCTTTAAAAACTGCTATGCGTGTTCGTTTTGTACCTCCCACTTATCAACGTGATTTACTAAAGAATCTGACACGTTTAGAGCAAGGGAAAATTTCTGTAGGAGAGTATTATCAGGAATTTCAAACGGGGATGGTTCGGTGTGGTCTTGTTGAATTAATGAACAAATGCTTGCACGTTTCTTTGGTGGATTAAACAAGGACATTCAGCACATATTAGATTATAAGGAATATAATTCTATCACTTGTTTGTTTCATCTTTCTTGCAAAGCTGAACGTGAAGTGCAGGATCGCCAACCACCATGGAGGAGGACTAATAATTCTGCAGGTCACACATCCACTTGGACATCCCGACAATCAGCGCCTCCTTCTCGTGATTCGCCACCAGCTAATACCACATCCAAGGCCACCACAAGATTTCCAGCTGCTCCTCCACCATCATCCAATGCTCCTGCTCATAGTACATCTTCTATGGCTTCCACGGGTAAGACAAAGGATATACAATGCCACAAGTGCTGGGGTTTTGGTCATATTGAGAGACAGTGCACAACACAACGTGTGATGATGGTGCGGGGGGATGGTCAATACGATTCAGCGAGTGACTTTGATGAAGATACATTAGCCCTTATTTTTGCTCGAGATGGAGAAAATTCTGATGCTGATGAAGAGACAGAGGTAATGGGAGCTGAAGCTGCTGATCAATACAAGAGCTTAATTACACAACGTGTGTTGAGTGTGCAATTGAGCAAATCTGAGCAAGATCAACGCCACAACCTGTTCCAAACACGTGGTGTCGTCAAGGAAAGAGCTATACGGATCATCATTGATGGAGGGAGTTGTAACAATCTAGCTAGTGTTGACATGGTAGAGAAGCTTTCGCTTCCAACAAGACAACGCACACATTCATATTACATCCAATGGTATGAGAGTTCTCGCAAGATCAAGGTAACAAGAACGGTACGCGTGCATTTTACTATTGGTACATATTCTGATTTTGTTGATTGTGATGTTGTACCTATGCAAGATTGTTCTTTGTTACTTGGTAGACCATGGCAATTTGATAGAGAATCTGTTCATAATGGCAAAACTAATCACTATTCTCTTATTCATGATGGAAAGAAAATTGGTCTAAAACCTATGACTCCCGAACAGATTTTAAAAGATGATCTTGCTAGAGCTAGTAGAGCTAAAACTGAGGAGAAAAATAAAAGTGAGAATCAGATTGTTGCTGCAGATTTTATACCACTAAAGAACACTAAATCTGATTCTACACATGCTACTGAAATTCGTTTGAAGAGTCCATGTATGCTTGCAAATAAAATTGATATTGCTGAACTAGATGAAAACAATACTCAATGTTATGCAATTGTCTGCAAAGAGGTTTTGTTTTCATTTGAGGATATGCCTCCTTCTTTGCCACCCGCTATTGCTAACCTTTTGCAGGAATACGAGGACGTCTTTCCCGCTGAGCTGCCACCAGGTCTACCTCCTATTCGAGGAATTGAGCACCAAATTGATCTAATTCCTGGTGCTACGTTGCCCAACCGCGCGCCATATAGAACCAATCCAGAGGAGACAAAGGAGATACAACGCCAAATTCAGGAACTACTCGACAGAGATCATATTCGTGAGTCCCTTAGCCCCTGTGTTGTTCCTATTATTTTGGTACCTAAGAAAGATGGTTCTTCGCGCATGTGTACTGATTGTAGAGCTATCAATAATATTACTATTCGATATCGTCATCCTATTCCACGTTTAGATGACATGCTTGATGAATTGAGTGGCTCTACCATGTTTTCTAAAGTTGATTTGCATAGTGGTTACCACCAGATTCGTATGAAATTAGGCGATGAATGGAAAACGGCATTTAAAACTAAGTTCGGTTTATATGAGTGGTTAGTAATGCCGTTTGGTTTAACTAATGCACCTAGCACTTTCATGAGATTAATGAACGAAGTTTTACGTGCTTTCATTGGACGTTTTGTGGTAGTCTACTTTGATGATATTCTGATTTATAGAAAATCTTTAGAGGATCATTTGGACCATTTACATGTTGTTTTCAATGCTTTACATGATGCACGTTTGTTTGGTAACCTTGAGAAGTGCACCTTTTGCACCAATCGAGTTGCGTTTCTTGGCTATGTTGTTACATCACAGGGTATTGAAGTGGATCCAGCCAAGATTGAAGCTATTGAGAATTGGCCGCAGCCCAAGACGGTCACACAAGTGAGGAGTTTTCTTGGCCTCGCTGGTTTTTATAGGCGCTTTGTCAAAGACCTTGGATCAATTGCCGCGCCGTTGAATGAGCTTACCAAGAAGGATGTGCCCTTTGTTTGGGGCGATGCACAACAATAGGCCTTCGTCATATTGAAAGATAAGCTAACACATGCTCCCTTACTCCAACTTCCTGATTTTACTAAGACTTTTGAGCTTGAATGTGATGCTAGTGGAATTGGTTTGGGAGGGGTGTTATTACAAGAGGGAAAACCTGTTGCATATTTTAGTGAAAAATTGAGTGGGGCTAATCTGAACTATTCTACTTATGATAAAGAATTATATGCGTTGGTTCGGACATTAGAAACTTGGCAACATTATCTATGGCCTAAAGAATTTGTTATTCATTCTGATCATGAATCTTTGAAGCATATTCGTAGTCAAGCTAAGTTGAATCGTCATCATGCAAAGTGGGTTGAATTTATTGAGTCTTTTCCTTATGTTATCAAACACAAAAAGGGTATAGATAATATTATTGCTGATGCTTTGTCGCGACGTTATAGTTTGTTATCTCAACTTGACTTCAAAATATTTGGATTAGAAACTATTAAGGAACAATATGTGCATGATGCTGAATTTAAAGATGTGTTGCAGAATTGTAGAGATGGTAGAACATGGAACAAGTTCGTCTTCAATGATGGATTTGTGTTCCGTGCTAACAAACTATGCATTCCGGATAGTTTTGTTCTTCTTTTGTTGTTACAGGAGGGGCATGGAGGAGGATTGATGGGTCACTTTGGTGTCAAGAAAACGGAGGATGTTCTTGCTGCACACTTCTTTTGGCCACGTATGCGTCGAGATGTTGAGAGATTTGTGGCACGCTGCACTACTTGTCAAAAAGCTAAGTCTCGCCTTAATCCACATGGTTTATATATGCCTCTTCCTGTTCCTAGTGTTCCATGGGAGGATATTTCTATGGACATTGTTTTGGGATTGCCACGAACACAGAAGGGGAGGGATAGTATTTTTGTTGTTGTGGATCGGTTTTCTAAGATGGCACACTTTATTCCTTGTCATAAAACAGATGATGCTGCGCATATTGCTGATTTGTTCTTTCGTGAAATTGTTCGTTTGCATGGTGTGCCAAATACTATTGTTTTTTATCGTGATACTAAATTTCTTAGCCACTTTTGGAGATGTTTATGGGCTAAGTTGGGGACTAAATTGCTGTTTAGTACGACATGTCATCCCCAAACTGATGTACAAACTGAAGTAGTAAATAGAACTTTGTCTACTATGTTGCGGGCTGTTTTAAAGAAGAACATAAAATTGTGGGAAGAGTGTTTACCTCATATAGAATTTGCTTACAATCGTTCGCTGCATTCTACCACAAAGATGTGCCCGTTTGAGATCGTCTATGGTTTTGTTCCTCATGCACCTATTGATTTATTGTCTTTACCTTCTTCGGTGCAAAATAATTTGGATGCTACACAACGCGCTGAAATGATATTAAACTTGCATAAGACTACTAAAGATAACATTGAACACATGAATGCTAAGTATAAACTTGATGGGGATAAAGGGAGAAAGCATGTTGTGTTTGATGTTGGAGATCTTGTTTGCTTACATTTGCGTAAAGATTGTTTTCCTGATTTACGCAAGTCTAAGTTAATGCCGCGTGCTGCTAGTCCCTTTAAGGTGTTACAGAAAATAAATGATAATGCATATAAACTTGAGTTGCCTGCAGACTTTGGTACGGTTAGTCCTACGTTTAACATTGCAGATTTGAAGCCTTACTTTGGTGAGGAAGATGAGATTGCGTCGAGGATGACTTCAATTCAAGAAGGGGAGCATGATGTGGACATCCCTTCTATTGATACAACCGTTGTACCTACTGCTACACACATACAAGGACCCATCACAAGATCACGTGCCAAACAACTTAACTATCAGGTACTTTCGTTTCTTGGAACTATTCCTCACATACATGAGAATATGATGCTGCCTAAATCAGATGTATTTCTTACTCTTAGGAATGAAGGACCAAGCATGGATGAGAGGGACAAGCATTGAAGCATGGCCATGCATGGAGATGGCAGCAACATGTGATGATTCAAGAGAAGGCCACGGATGGAGATTTCAGAACTTTGAGGCCACCATAATGAAGAAAGAAGGCTTGGATGAAATATTCAAGATTAATACTTCACGAATTCGTCCATAGATTAATATGGTGTTGCGACACCTTTATTTTGGGCCAGGCCCATGTAATTTTCGCAGGATTTTAAATATCCACTTTTTAGAGTCCGTATTTGAGGGGAAAAGGACTTCTAGGTTTGGATTCGGCCACCACTTCCATGGCTGGCCGAAACCCCACCTTTTCCTCCTTAAATACTCCCCATAGCCGTCACCCTAGACTCGGATTTTGTTTAGACATTAAGTTAGCCATCGTAGCAACTTCGCCAAGGCTCGAGCGTCGCAGAGGCCTCTTGTACTTTGCACCTATTCAGGATCCCACCTTTTCAATAAAGCTTTCCTCTTAATCCGCAATATCTTGATTGCAATATTGGTTCTTACTTGTTCTCGATTTTAGGTAGGAATTAAGACCCTCGCTGGTCAGGCTGATCGTGCTCTCGCAGGATCGGTAACCTCCAGGAGATTGGCCTAGCGATTGCATTGGCGCTCGTTCTCGCACGTGTAGTCGGATCGTCAAGCCCTAACTCCACCAAATCGATTATCATCATCTCATCGAAAGATCGGACACCTTTGCCCTATCACAAAGGTTCACACTAGATGATCTAGCATCATCACTATTATAACAAAGATTAAAGCACTTGTCTTATTTATTTTATTTTTAGAAAAGTAATTTCTACTCATTGAAAAACTACTTAAGATTTAATATTATGCAACTAAAACATGGGATCATGTTGACACATGTCATCACCACATATTTCAGTACATAGAAAGGGATTTAAAGTCGTGTCACAATTTAATAAGGTTTAACCTTTTTATTTTAATTAAATAAAATGACTAGAATGGACTATGAGGAATTCTTTTATTACTTGATTATTATTTCTGCAAGTAATCCTATATGTTTTTATGTAATCTGAAAGGTATGGTAAATGTGATTTTTGAGAGTTGGAATCAACTCAAAAGCTCTTATGGTTGAATTTTGAAAAATGTTTGAATGCAAAAAAGCTTCTACCTTGTTATTTTTACCATGGGTAATCTAAAATTCTAAATGGTTTAAATCCAACAGGCTTGGATTAAGAATTTCAATATCTTTCTAACAAAATTGGTTTAATGCATTTTGGTTCAGTGAATCGAGCTGGGTTGATTTTTGAATCTAGGTACAGAACTGAGTTTGAAATTAAATGAATAAATCTAAGTTTGAATTGTTGGGTCACACGGGATGTTTAACTGGGCCGGCCCACTATGCACAGCGCGCGCGGGCTGAGTAAGTGAGCGACCCCACTCGTTAGTGAGACAATGAGTGGCTAAGCGGTATGGGGCGATTAGGACCGTAGGATCTAACTCTAATCGAACGGCTCTAGTTCATCGTCCACGTCGAACAACGCGGCGAAACAGAACCCTAGCGCGGCCAGTGGGGGTCGTGCGAGGCTCACCGGGGATCTGGTGATGGTCGGCGATGGGGGCGAACGACGAAGTCGACGACAGCGATCCTCCTGGTATTGGCAGCTCCTCATGGGGCGGATCCAATCGACGGCGCCTCTCCTTCTCTGTATCGGCGAACTCTGGTGAAATTCCGGCCACCTGGTGCTCGCCTTGCTCCGGGAGTGAGTGGGTGTGGTCAGTGAGAGTTGGGGAGTGAGATGGTGTGCTCAAATCGAATGGGGGTGGTATCCTTTTATAGTGGCTGAAGGGGACCGACGGGCGCGAGTGGAGCTCATCGTGGTCGACGACACAGAGTGCTACTGGCATGGGCGACGATACGGGGTGGTGCGGTGCTCCCTGGCAATGCTCAACGGCATGGTGGTGAGGCGTGGGGTGGTGCGAGATGGTCGGAATGTCGCGGCGCTCTGGGCGGGTCTGATGGCAAGTTTAATGGCGCACAGCGTGCATGGTCCACGCGGCAGTGAACGAGGTTGTCTGGCGGGGTGCTGGGGTATTGGCTATCACATCTGCAAGCGGCAAGGGCGGCGCGTGGTCTGTGGGCTAGTGTCGCTGACGGCGCACTGGCGCGCTCTCGGCTCACACGCAGAGAAGCTTGGCATGAGCTTGCCATGTGGTCCAGGGGCTGGCAATGCTCGGGGCTAGGACAGGGGGTGGCGGTGGATGGTGGTCAGTGCGAGACAAGGTTGGCGAGGCTAGTTCTTCCTCTAGCTCACTAGTGACATGGGGTGACAATGGTGCTCTCGGCATGCTCACCATTAATGGCTAGGCTTGCTCACAGTGGTGCTGAAGCTAGTTAGATTACTTTGATCATCTACTGAGGATGTACAGTGAGCTATAGATGGAGCAAGTTAGGCACTGATCACTGTTCACTATAGTGTTTTGTGTTTGTTTGTTTGTTGCTGACAAGGTGTTTGATCAAATGGCCGGAAGAAATTCAAATTTGAATTTTGGATTCAAACTTGGTGGGTTTGCTAGGCACATACTAGGGAGTCTCTGGTTAGTTGGATTAGTCAAGGGGCACTGGTTTGGTTGGGTTTTGAAAATTTGTGATCTTCACATATGATTAAGATTCAATTTTCAATAGTGATTTGAACGAGGTTGCCAAATGTTTCTATAAGTTTGTAAGGTGGGCTTTGATTCACTTTTACTTGGTCTAGCAAGGGGTGAAAAGAAATGGAAAAGTTTCTGTTTGAAATCTTGGACTAGAAACACTCAAAGTGACCTAGTGAGCAAGATTGGCAAAAATGACCATTTCCTTTATTTGAATTGTTTTTGATTTTCTCTTGATTTGTTTCTGCTTGGAAATTTTTTATATGACGTTATTTTCATGTTTAATCCATCCCTTGATATTTAGGTTAATCACACAAGTACATTCATGCATTCATCAAATCATCACATACACACATGCATGCATATGGTTTTTATTTAATCAAAGTTTTTGTTAACCCTAATTTTAGTGATTAGAGTTTGATGAACATGATCAATATTTTTTGGATGTTACACCCACACCCCCTGCCGCGCGGGTGCGCCCAGGCCACGCCTGGAGGGGGTGTGTATGCCCCAGGCACCCCCTTGGCCTCCCTCTTCACCTATAAGATGCCGCTTGACCTAAAAACCGAGGGGGGGTTGACGTTTTTCTAGAAAGAGTTCCTCTGCGCCGTCACCACCAGAAACCTCGATTCAGAACCAGAAACTCCGTTATGGCACCCTGCTGGGACGGGGAATTTGAAGAGGATCATCGCCATCGTCATCACCAACGCTTCTCCGTCAACCATCCATGTTTCCCTCATCCATGAGTGAGTAATCGCCCGCTGTAGGCTATGGGGATGGTCGGATTGGATGAGTTCTATCTTGTAATCGAATAAGATTGTTAGGGCATGGTGCCTAGTATCTCTTTTAGTGATATTTGACTTTGTTGCAACTTGTTGTGCTTAATTCTTGTCACTAGGGCCCGAGTGCCATGATCTCAGATCTGAACTTATTATTGAATCATTATGATAGTATTGTTTGTGATCTTATCTGCAAGTTGTGTACACATATCATTGTCCGGATCCAAAGGCCCCAAAGTGACAGAAATTGGGACAACCTGAGGGGATGGTTGCGATGTGAGGATCATGTGTGTTCACAGAGTGTTAATTCTTTCCTCCGGTGCTCTATTAAAAGGAGCACCTTAATTGCCAGTAGTTCCCTTGAGGCCTCGCTGCAACGGGCTGGCAGGACAAAAGATGTTGTGCAAGTTCTCATTGCGAGCACGCATGACTATATATGGAGCACATGCCTATGATTGTTTAGTACTTGGATGCTTATCTTATTTATTTGCAATTGCCCTAGATCTTGAAGTTACATGTTTAGACTCGTCCATGCAATTCCCGTCCATCCATCCCTATGCCTACCGCGCTCATATCCTACTGTTTGCTACTACTGTTACTATTGCTCTTGTTTTACTGTTGTTGTTACTTTGCTTTTGTTACTACAAAACTGTTGCTACTGATAAAATTTTGTGAGTAAGAACTATTTCCAGGTGCAGCTGAATTGACAACTCAGTTGTTAAGGCTTGCAAGTATTCTTTGCCTCCCCTTGTGTAGAATCAATAAATTGGGTAATACTACCCTCGAAGACTATTGCAGTCCCCTATACTTTTGGGTCATCAACATCACGTAATACCATGCTAAAAAAGTAGACGGGTGCTATTCCAACCCCTCCTCCTTTTGTTTCTCCAAGCTTTTAGGCTCGGGCAAAGCCTCTCCTTCCCCCAGGGAGGGGAAGGAAAACCTTCTGTTTCTTCGACGGCATCGTCTATTCCGGGGCCCTTTCGCTGCTCCACTACCAAATATGTACTAACCACCTACATGGTAGCAGCAACATAGAGTAATAGAGGTTCTACGGGTCGCGGAGAGACGAGGATATGGCGAGAGGATGGGTATTCCTTGAGATCAAGGAATGCCTGCTCTACCTCCAGGTCCACTCAAAGGCCCCCTTCTTGAGGAGCTTAAAAACAGGAGGGCACGCTCGCCCAAATGGGAGATGAACCGCCCGAATGTCGTGACACACCCATTAAGGCATTGCACGTCTTTTATCTTCCAGGGATGATGCATGTCCTCTATGGCCTTGATCTTTTACAGATTATCCTAGATTCCCCGGTGCGAAACCTAGAACCCAAGGAGATTCTCAGAAGGGACACCGAAAAAGCACTTCTCTAGGTTAAGGCGCGGTATCACCTTTCAACGATTATCGAAGGTTTCTTGTAGGTCTTCAATTAGGCTGATTTTGTCGTGACACTTAACAACAATGTCTTTTATGTATGCCTCCATGTTCTACCCCATCTGGGGGCCAAGCAGATACGAATGGCCCTCTGTAAGATGGCCCTAGCGTTCTTGAGCCTAAAGGGCATACAAGTGTAGTAGTAGTAGCATCCCACCGGGGTTATGAACGTTGTCTTTTCCTCATCCTCTACTGCCATTCAGATTTGATGGTAGCCCGAGAACGCGTCAAGGAAACAGAGCAGGTCACACCCATCGGTAGATTCTACCACTTGTTCGATCCGCGACAGCGGAAAAGGATCTTTCTGGCAAGCCCAGTTCAGGTCAGTGAAGTCGGTGCATAGCCTCATCTTTATATTCGGCTTGGGCACCACAATGGGTTTGTCCATCCACATAGGATGGAGGACCTTCCGCATCACACCGGCCCTCACCAGTTTGCGCACTTCTTTCATGATGAAGTTATGGTGGTCTTAAGCCTGGCGCCTGACCTTCTGCCGGATAGGCCGGTCCCCGGGGCACACCACCAGGTGGTGCTCAATGACTTACCTCAGAACTCCGGGGAGATTTGAGGGATCCTAGGAAAAGTCATCAAAATTCTCCCATTGGAAAGCGACGAGCCCAGCCTCCATATTTGGACATAACTGGTTCCTAATGGTGATGAAGTGAGCCGTTTCATTACCTAGTGGCACCTTATTGGTAAGTTGAGGCTCTCCCTTGAGCCTTTGCTTCCTGGGACTGTTGGCCACGCCGGTGGCCTTTTCCCCTAGGACTTCGTTAGCAGCACCTCCCGTGTCTTCTGGTGGTGGTATCGCACGCGTGGTTGTGCCTACGCTAGCATTCTTGCCTTCCCGAGCGATGAGATGCGATCGGGGCTGCGGTGAAGGAGCGGAGCTTGGCCCTGGATGCGGGTCGGCATCTGCGGTGGTGTCCGCGCACCGTGCATGAGGATCGACCTCCAAGCCGCCAGTCATGGGAGGCCCATGAGAGCGAGTTCATGCAGCTGGTGCATTAACCGTGGCAGAACCTGTTCCGATACCAGAAGATTTTCTTGCTGCCATGGATGTCGACGGCGCGGTCGGTGTCGATGACTATGACGAAGCTCACGAAGTGGTTGATGCTGAAGCTGATTGTCGAAGCCAAAAAAGCAAGCGCCCCCTACCTTACACACCAGATGTCGCGTCTCACTAACCGGACATAGAGGATGTTGGGTACCCCTTATTTGTTTGGTAGTAATCATGAAGGGGTTCTGGCCTCAACGTCATCGTCTAAACATGCTGATATGGGCACACAACACACACAAAGCACATTCATTTTTTACCTAGGTTTGGGCCGCCCTTTGGCTAACAACCCTATGTCCTGCTTTGGTGTTTTATCTAGGGTGGATGGATGTACAATATGATGATCTCAATGGTACCGGGGAGCCGCTTTATCTCTAGCTTCTACACTTCCCGAGCGTCCTCGTCCTCACCTCTCTTACTTTTTCCTATATTCCTCCTCTCCAGCGTGGAGAAGGATCTCATCTCTCTCTCTGCTACTCAGGAAGTATATGTGTCTCTTCAGCTAACTGATCGTTCAACCCCTCTCTCTGTGGCCTAGTGCCTCCTTTTATACCTCAAGGTTTCACTACAAGGGCTGGCGTGGGGAATCGCCCCAGGGCATTCCCGGGCTCCATTGCAGTGTGCCACGCGGTCTTCACGCAGATGGGTGGTGCCTGTAGCCAATGGATGCATGGCCACAGGCAGTGCGTAGGCGCACTTGATGTCCATGTGATAGCTCGGGCTCCGTCTTGTCACGCCTATCAGTGGCGCGCTGCAGCAAACTACAACATCATGATGATGTACAGTGGCGTGGGTGCGTCACCTGTTCCCCAGGTTGGGCCCGACACGTCTTGTTTGGCTCAGTTTACTCCGGTTATCGGGCCACACCTAGCCTAGGAGGGGTGATCTTCTGGTCCTTCCGGGGCTCAGTCGAGGCTTCTCCTTGGCTCCCCTATCCCCAATCACGCCCTTACCACCTTTCAGGGCAGTCCTCAAAAGGAGTGTTTGGACCGCCTCATGCATGTCGTTGTCCTTTCCTTCTCGTCTACACCTGGCTAGCGATCGTGGCTCATCTTGTAGTGTTTGTCTCGACACCATAGCCGATACTTAGTATCCATAGGGTCATCATACCAAATCCATACCTGCTTGGGGCACATGCTGCTCGCATCCTTGCAATGCTCCCGGTGACCTAGCCTTGCCAAGGTTGAGTTGCTGACCGTGGGTCCAGGGGGCACGCACTAAGGAGAAATGTGAAGGACCCCCAATCCCATTACTCCGACATGGAAGCGTTGAAAATGGTTTTTGAACTCAATAATGCTAAAGCTTTCTAGGGGATGTAGGATACACCACTAGCATGTTGTAATTAATCATAATTATGATAACCTATTTCTTGTGCCATGACATGTGTGGAGAGAGTTCCATAATAAGATGTTCACTACAAGTCTCGTAGGCAGTCACTTTCTTGAGACAGGAAATGAAGTCATCTCTAAATAACCACGGCGATGTCTCAGAGCAGTAACTCATACATACCACCACAATTAAGGGTTTCCCCATGGATATCATAATTATCTTAGTGAATCTCTCTTTACTCCTCCTTTTACCATGTAGGTTATAAGCCAATGCTTGTAGTCACGAATAACAATGGACATACTCCCATACATGTCTAAGGATTTCACCCTCTCTTTAGTCCCATAGGAAAATTACATGTAGCCGACTTGACATGCCATCTAAAGAGAGAGATCTAACACAATATCATAAATCAATATATCATAGACACAAGTAATAGATCATGTTTATTTATTTTCATAAAAGTTCCAAGGTTTCTCCATCTCCCCAAGAACAAAGGGAACTACTCACTCATGGAAGCAATCAACAAGATCATCATAATAAAATGGATGGATAAAAGTACGGGGATAAATCTAATGCAAACCACAATTGAATTTGGAATTACAATAAGATCTAACGTATGGAAGATGGAAGTAGCTATGGTGATGGAGATGCAGGGGTTGATCATGAAAGGAACGATGCGATGTGCTCCAATGATCCGTGAAGCAGCAAGGATTTTCCCTTCACGAGGTGAATGTCGGATCTCAGATCCGTCTTCACGAGGTGAGAGTATTTGACGAGACAGACACGCTGCCACATGGTACGGGCGGGTGGTACGGGCAAGCCCCGCCTGTACCAGTGGTTGTTAAGCTCCCTGGAGCCTCCTGTGTGTTTTCCAATTTCTCGGGTGCAAGGAAAAATCAATTAATTACTTTTATCACATATAAATATCATATTTCAACATAATATGACAGTCCCAAATGATATGTCCCTAAGAGACTTAGTAATTAAGGATCATGTTGAAACAAGGACAAAAGGTGCACGCCAGTGTAGTAAAATACCAAATACCCTACTCTACTTGTGCAGAAACAAGAGGTAAATATGCTTCAATTTTGGACTCATCAACTTCCCCAAGATAGACTCTTGCTCGTCCCCAAGCAAGATGGTGGCTAATGACTGCAAGTGCATAGATCAATTGTAGCTAGTTTCGAAATAAGAGTATCGAACCCACACAGAGATATTTGGTTGAGGTCCTTATGCCCCTCATCACTATCTACCAAAGGATACTTGTAAGTTGCCTTTGATTTCAAGTAAATGGGTGTTTGAAAGGTTTTTGGTTTAAGTACAAGAAAATAAATAAAACAAGTAAAAACAAAGCAAGTAAAAAGAGTGTTTGGAACGGTGGTTGAACTCAATAGGGCTAAGACGTTCTTGGGGATGTAGGATACACCACTAGCATGTTGTAATTAATCATTATTAGGATAACCTATCTATTGTGTCATGATATGTGTCGAGAGAGTTCTGCAATAAGATGATCACCCAAGGCTCATAGGTAGTCACTTTGTTGAGCCAAGAATGAGGTCATCTCTATATAACCATTGCGATGCATGGAAGCAATCACCATGCAGACTACCGCAATTAAGTGTTTACCTGTGGATATCGTAATTACCTTAGTGCATCTCTCTTTGTTCCCCCTTCAACCGTGTTGGATGATAGCGATGCTTATAGTCACAGTAGAAACCGACACAAGGCACCCAAGCACGTCCAAAGGGTTTCACCCTCTTACTTTAAACCCGAAGGCAAATGATATGTGGCCGACTACACATACCATCTAAAGGGAGAGATCAAACACACATCATAGATTTGCTAGATCCTCTACACAAGTAATAGATCATCTTTATTTCATTTCATAATAATGCTAGGTTTCTCCATGTCCCTAGGAATGAAGGGAACCACTCAACATGGAAGCAATAAACAACATCAACATAATCAAATGGATGGATAAAAGTATTGGGATGAATCTAGTGCAAAAAAAAATTGAATCTGGAATTACAACAAGATCTATTGAATGGAGATGGGGGTAGAGGTGGTGATGGATATGAAGCGGTTGATGATGTGTTGTCCTCCAATAACCCGCGCAGTATCAAGGATTTGCTCTTCTCCAACTTCCACCTTCGTATCCCTTTCTGGGTTGGTTTTTCGTGGCTGGAGGTTTCTGTGAATGTTGGATTTGTGATCTATTTTTGCGACGAAGAAGTATTTTATGAGGCGGTCCCATTGTCGGGTCATACAGGCGTGCGGTACTAGCGGGCTCCACCCGTACCACTGGTCGTTACGCTGGCTTGAACCTCCTGGGTGCAGGCAATTCTTCCAGGTGTGAAGATAAATTCATAAAATGACTTTTATCACTTAGAAATATCATATTATTGTGTAATATGATAGTCTTAATTTATATGTTCGTTAAATACTTAGTAAATTGGGATCCTATTGGAACAAAGACAAAAAGGTGCGCGCAAACATGGTAAAATACTAAAAACCTACTCTACTTATGCAAAAACATTAATTAAAAATGCTCACATTTTAGACTCGTTGGTGGATTATGGACATGGTCATCATGTTCATGAGGCACAAGGCGTTACAAAAAATGAGGAAAAAATTGAGACAATAGTACAATATCGGATGTAGAATTGCATCATGAGTTTTACCACACCTTTACACATGACATCATTCATAGGCTTCCACACCTTTTTTATCAATAATGTTATAAGAAGTTTTTAAGGGTTAAGCCTATTATAGAATCATCAAGTTAATACAGTTGAGCACTAGATTCGAGTAATGAAAGATTCATGATCATTGCTTGAGCTGCTCTCTTTTTTCAATCTTGTACTTTTTATTTTGCCTTGAAATTCTTTTGATAGCTGATTCTTTTTCTTTCTCATTCAACAGAACCACTTGATCATGCTTACTACTCTTTATCACACCTTGACACATCACATGATTTAGAGGCTTCCACACCTTTTTGTATTAATGCTATTATAAGAAGCTATTAGTGATTGAACATATTATAAAATCATAAAGTTAAAAACAGTTTAGCACTTGGTTTAGTAATGAAGATTCATGATCATCTATTTTTTTCTCTTTTCTTTTCTCTCTCTTTCTTTTATAAGCTTGTACTTCTTCTTTTTATTTTGAGAATTTTATTTATAGCGAATCTTTTGTATATATCTCTTTCTTCTTCTCCTTCTTTTAGCACATCTATGTGATCATTCTCACTACTATAGAGTTTATAATCCAAACTTGTGACTATAATATATTACCAAGATTTTACTTCTCATAATTTAATCAATGCTTTATTGGTGTGGAAGTCCCTAAAATCATAATAGTTGTACAAGTATCATAACACTCAACCTAGTCCAATCATCTAATATAATAATGATGAATCAAAAGATAACTTCGAATATCATAAAGTCTCGAAACTCAGCGGTCTTCTCTTAAACAAGGGGGATCGAAGATGATGTAGCCAATGCAAAATATCTTGAATAAAAACTAAATGTGTAAAGTAAACATGCTAAAACTATAAGATAGATTACAGGGTGTTATATAGATCTCCCCCAAGCTTGGGATCAAGCAGGCATGATCAAATAATCTGTGTTGGTACCTATTCCTTCTTTGTGGTGAAGAAATCATCATCCTCTTCCTTCTCATCTGCCTTGAGGCTATAGGCATGAGAAATACACGTGAATAGAGTGGACAATTCCGTGATGTGAGTATGTTGTTCCTTGATTATTTTTCGGAAAGTTTTCCTGCCATCGGCCATCTCCATAATGTTATTCGTCCAGAGTTGAACTCTACCATCGATGTAATCGACCCTTTTTTGAGGTATTTGCCCAACATCCAGTAGGATTCAACTCCTTCCCAAATAGTCTCAACGCAAGCTTTGGAAATCTTTTCAAGGTTTTTGATCTTTTCCCTAATCTCATCCTGTTTTGGTTCTTCATGAGAAGAAGATTTGAGAGAAGACCCACAAAGGTTATACCTATAGGGTTTGAGTCATTGTTCTTCATGTCTCATCCTTTGTTCCATGTGCCGAAGCATCTCTAACTTGCGAGGAAACATGTCCTCCCAGTTGGGGAGTGGAACCACTTGACTCCATTCTCTTGTTGAGGTAGACGAAGAATCCCCCTCAAACTACCTTCTCCCTTCTTGAGCACCAGGTTCTTATCCCTTCTTGTTCCATATCTGCTTGATATGAAAAGGCTTAGCTCTTGAACGATCAAGTGAGATCTGAGATTCCATATCAAAAAATGGAGAAAGATAAACCCAAGATATGAAGGGTGAAAGCAAATGAAGAAATGAAAAGAAGGCGGAAACAAGAAGAAAAAAGAAAACCTGATTAAGAAGGGTTTGAAGTCGGACGTGGGGAATGGTACGGGAGGGCTGCATCCATACGATGTGCCCATACCGGCATCGAACCGACCATAACCCTCTTTTTTTAAACACACTAATCGAATCGGAAATGTACGCAGGGAACGTAACGACCATCCGTACGGGAAGATGCGCCTGTACTGCATGGTCGTACTGTAACCCCGAAAAACATCCCTGGCGTACTGGCAGCATAACGACCAGTCGTATGGTTGCATGCGTCCATACCGCCTAGCCGTACCGATCCTAGGAAAAAGAAAAAAGAAACAGAGGGAGACATCGCCCAGCCCGTACCAGGTCGGAAATTGCTCAAAAATATTCAGAAAAATGAGGATAAAGCAAAGAACTCAACGGGCGAACCAAAAAAGTTACTAAGAATGCAAAAATAAGGAGACTAGGATCTTGATACCTTACTTTGTTTGATGTATTCCTCGACCGTGATTAAGGAAACTAGCTCCGTTGTGTTCACTTATCCTATTCTATAGTGCTTTAAATGTTGCCCATTAGCAATCAATATGGAGGAAGGAGTAGCGTTTTTCAATTTTACCGCCCCTGGGTTATGCTTCTTCTACTACATAAGGTCCTTCCCACTTGGATTTGAGTTTTCCTGCAATAATCTTAAGCCTAGAGTTATAGATCAAGACTTTATCCCCAGATTTAAACTCCTTATTTTCTACTTTCCTATCATGCCATTTTTTAACTTTCCCCAGATTTTTATAATCCTCATTTCTGAGCTCATCTAAAGCATGAATATCTAAGAGTTGTTTTTCCCCTGTAGTCTTAAAATCAAAATTCATAGTTTTAATATCCCAACGAGCTTTGTGTTCTAATTCTAATGGGAGATGACAAGATTTACTGTATACCATATTATATGGTGTCATTCCATTGGATTCTTGTACGCAGTGCGGTACCCCCATAATGCATGTAGGGTTTTCATCAAGGAAAACAAAAAAATTCTATCACATGAACACACAAAACCAAGATCTAATATATGGCCAAGCCAAGATCTAATCTACGAGATCGGTGCAACGAGGTTGTAGAGAACTAACCCTCGTAGAACCAAAGCTTTTAACGAGTTTCGGATCTCGTGGTTGATGTAGTAAATCACTTGCCGATCTCAAGATTATGTAGACAATCCTTCTGGTACAACGTTGCGGCAGCACTTCCACAGTCGGTCAAACGTACGATAGTCGATGAAGACCTTCCTCTCCCTTGTTCCAACACGGCAGCGGCGGTTGTAGATCTCCTCGAAATCCCAACATCATGACAGTGTGGTGGTGGTGCTGGCGGTGGTGGATGGAGGGGGAGATTTCTGCAGGGCTTTGCCTAAGCTGGAGCAGGACGGTGGATGAGAGATAAGAGAGGCGGCGGCTAGGGTTAGGCGCCAAAGGACAAGGGGCCAAGAGGGTGGTGCCCCACCCCTCCTTATATGGGTGGGGGGGCGGCGCCAAGGGCCTCCCTGCCCTAGACGAGTTGCCCCCCCAACTCGGCTAGCAAGGGGAGAGACCCTCCCCAACTCGGCTAGGAAGAGGACAGGGGGAAACTTGCCTTTCAAGTTTTACCTTTCCTTCCCAACTAGGATTTGACTTTTCAAACTAGGGTTTGACCCCTTCTTCCTAGTCCTTGGCTGAGTTGCCCTTGGGCTTGGTGCGGCTAGCCCCCTAGGGCATGCCACATCCCAAGTGACCCCTCCCGGGGTGGTGGACCTTCTAGAACATTCTAGTAGCTTCTGGTCAAAACATCGAAAACATTTCTAAACACCGGACATTGACTTTCCTTATATGAATCTTATTATTCAGACCATTCCGGATCTCCTCGTGATGTCCTGGATCCAATTCAAGACTCCGAACAACATTCGGTCTCCAACTCATATTCCATATCTACTTAAGCAACATCAAATCCTTAAGTGTGTCTCCCTACGGTTTGTGAACTATGCAGACATGATCGAGACACCTCTCTGATCAATAACCAATAGAGGGATCTGGAAATCCATATGGCGCCCACATATTTCTATGATGACTTCGTGATTGAATAAACCATTTACATACTATATCGATTCCCTTTGTCGTGTGATACTTTACTTAAGTGTGTGACATCCCTAGTTCGATCGTCGGTATATCTGTGGCATCCCGCAAAACCACTACTAGAAAATCGCGTTGTTTTTGTGCATTGCATCATCATGACCGCATGCTCATGTCATCATGCCACATTGCATTTGAGCATCGTCATCATCATGCATATTAATTTGCCTAAAAACTATTTGCGAAAGACAATCGTTTCTAAAATTTACCCTCCTTCTATTTCAAATTAAACCCCCGGACGCTTCCGGATATTTTTGTTTGTCTAAAATCTATTTATACAAGCTTATTGCAAAAGTTAAATAAAAATTATATTATTTTAGTGGGGCAGTATTACGGGCCGAATGACCCGAACGACCACCCCAGAAAAATACAAACGGTCCACCTAATCGGTCCGCCTAAAATCCTAAAGTGACCAACCTATCTACCCACCCCTCTGGCCACCTCACCCGGACCAATCTGTGACCGCCACCTCACCCCTCTCCTCCCCTAAACCTATCAACCGCTGCCACCTAACCCTCCACCTGGCCACACACCCCACCCCAGCACACAACGCACACACTACACGCCACACACCCACACACGCACGCCCCACCCGCTCAGCCCCTGTTCCCTGGGCCCCCTCCCTGCCCCAGCGCCACCTCACCACGCACACAGCCCCCCGGATCCCACCTCCCCCTGTCGGCCACCCCCCCCGGCCGCGAGTCCCGTGTGGCCCTGGCCCACCTGGCCCCACCGCCTGTCGGGTCCTCCTCCCTCCTCTCTCCTCTTCTCCCGGCCTGCCACCACCCCGCGTCGTCTACCTCCCTCCCCATCGTCTTCCTGCGCTCCCCACCTCCCTCGCCGGCGTTCCTTCCCCCCGCTCGCCAACCTCCCCGGGCGTCTCGCCTCGCCCCTTTTCCCTGGCCGCTTCCCCACCCCAAGCGGCGCCGGCTCGAGCTCGCCGCCGCCGCCCAGCGCCCTCCTCCTCCCGCTCGCCTCCGCCGCCGCGGCTCCCGCTTGCGCCGCCTCCTTCCGCACGGCCGCGACGCCGCCGTCGGCCGCGTCCGCTCCGGCCGAGCTCCGCGCCAAGGACGCCACGCAACCACCCCGCGCCCCCCGCCTGCCGAGCCCACCAGCGCGGCCCCTCCCCACCTCCGGCCGCGGCGTCGCTCGGCTGCCCGCCGCCGACGTACCCCGTTCTTCCTCAGGCGCCCACCTCCCCGCCAAGCAGAGCTCCGCCCGCCGCCGGCGCTCGCCGACCCCGTCCTCCGCCGCCAGTCGACCCGCCCCGCCGGAGACGTCCACGCTTCCGCCTCCTTCCTCTGCCGCCGGTCCCGCTCACCACCAACCTCGCCGTCGGCCCTCCGCGCTTCCTCGGCCGCGATCCCCGGCCGCTGTCTTCCTCCCTTCCGGCGTTTCTGGCCTCGCCTGACGCCGCCGTCGCCGGCGGGCCCGCTTCGTCGTCCTGCGTCACCGAGCCCAACCTTGCCCCTGCTGCCGCCGCCTGAGGCCGCGTCTGGCCGCTGCCTGTCAACCGTGTGCGCACCGGCCGGCCTTGCTGCACGTGTCGGCTAGAACGGTTTCACGCCCGCGCCGTACCGCGAGTACATGTTGGTAATCTGTATGTCGGTGAGTTTTGCGGTTGTCGTGTACTCGTGGCCGTTCCAAAGTTCGCGACGCAAGTTTCGCCAAGATCGACCAACGCAATAAGTTGTTCGAGGATCACCCCAAGGACTTCAAGGTGAACCCACAAGATCCACCTCACGGACGCCGAGACCATCGATAAGATCTCCATCCGGGACTCCAAGGACTCCCTCACGGACATCGAACGCCAAGATCGCCTCAAGGACAACCAGCTCGGCTTCCCGAACGCCAAGTACGACTCGATGGCGTGGGACCCGACAAGACCTTCGCAACGGCAAGATCGACCCCGTGGGACCCGACAAGATCTGCACGACGACAAGAACGACAGCGAACAGGCGAGTCCGATGCGCCCTGACGCCGAACCAAGTCCTGCTTCCCGGAGGCGACAAGATCTACCTCAGTTGTCCGAGAACGTTTCCGTCGAACCCTGAACCCTGAGACCGACCCCGAACCCCCGGACCAAGATCTGCCGAACCCTAAATGTGTGACCCTTATCCGAACCCTTATTTTTATAAATGCTAAACATAAAACCTGTTGCATATTAACTTGTCATTCTTGCATGCATATTTGTGTGGTTTGGGGGGGGGCCTTATGCCTATTCACCTAATCATTAAATATGGAGCCCATATGCGGGAAAATCTAGTCTCATATTGGCCTCATTTAAATTTGTGTAGCGAACCGGTGCCATCTTTTGCCATGTTAATACAACATTTAAGTTGCGGGGTTCTAAATAACTTGAACCATATAATTAATTGTCGGGACCCCGGTTCCGCTTAATATGACCAAATTGCATCGCATCCTTTGCCATGTCATGCATCATACATGCATCATGCCGAGCTTCTGCCGTTGTATTAAATATTGCATCCGGTGTTTCTTCTAGTGTTTTGCTTCTTCGCGGATAAGGCCGTTGAGTTGATGTGAGCTTCGCCCGATCTTCGGATGAACCTTTCGGCAATGTTTTCAGGCCAGCATCTTCCCCTTTCTACCTATCTTACTTTTCTAGTATTTATTCCCTCCTGTTGATCTTTTGCTATCTGTGTTGCGATGCTCTAGTTTTCGTACCCATGATACCCCTTGCAGCCATATATAGCCTTGGACACACCCTATTACCTGTTGTTTGGTAGATAGTTGGACCTGCGCGTTGTAGTCGCTTGCTCAATTGCTGCTGCGTGTCGTCAAGTGCCACAGTTGTTGGAGTAATGCCGCATGTTGATGTTGGAAATGATCATGGCTTTACTTTATCGTTCACTTTAATTACTGTTTAACAACTAAAATTGAATTAAGCAGAGGCATCGGTGGGTGATAGATAATATTTGGTTTCCGACCGCCCACTTGTGTCCCGTAGGACCCGAGTTCTTGACACCTGTTCCGAGATCGAGCGCGCTAACCACAGGTGGGGAGATATGGGCCCCCCATTGATTATTACCTGATTTCAAAGTATTGTACTGGGGGCCACAAACTAGTTTGAGGTTTTATTTACTATCCTGTACTTATGCCATGTTTACTGCTTTAATTGAATTGTGCGACAGATAGCACCTGTACTGTTTAGGATCGGGACACGTTTTCGCGGTGTCGACAGTCCGCGTTTGGGGATTTGCTGTCGTTCACAGCCGTCTACCCAAACCCTAAGTCCGTCTCGGAGACCGGCCGACTTCGTTGCGGGTGTCGACTTGGTGGGGTGGCCCCCATGTACTTGCTTTGGGTCTGGGAACGTCATGACTTAGGCCCCGCCGACATACCGATGGGTGTATGTTAACTGATCTGGCAAAAAGGGTCGAAGTGCCTGTGGATACTTTGGTGCACCCCTGCAGGGTTTAATCTTTTCGAGAAGCCGTGTCCGCGGTTATGGACGACTTGGAGCACAGTGCTTGATCATAGACAACTATAACTAAAGTTTACTGTTATAAATTGACTTGTATCCGATTTGACTAGTAATCAGCTTCACTACAACGGAATGGCTAAATAAAAGTACCAACAACTGCTGGGTTTTGGGTTATCTCATGCTAATTGAAACTGATTAGTAAGTGTCGCAACTACAATGGAATGGTTAACTAAAAGTACCCACTGCTTACTTTATCAGGATGAATATCTAAACCTGACTAGTAAAGTGCCGCAACTATAACTGAATAAGTAAAACTGCCAACTGTGTGAGTTCCTCGGTTGACTTCCTCGTTTGGTCTCGAGGGGGAAACGCCAGGATGGGTTTGTCTGATGATAGTATCAGGTTGGATCCGAATAGGCCTTCCTTACCCCTCTCTGATAGCCGCCAGTAGTATCGAGTATCTATAGGTTGCTCAGTGCATGCTGCCGCTGCCGCTTCAGTCCACCATACCTTTGTAGGCGAGGACCGCCGAATTCTAGCCTCGCCGTGTACTGGCCTCAGTACTGACGCTCCTTCTTTTTCCTTTGCCCTTTGTCGGCACCCCTTTTGTTTAAGCAGGTTTGAGATCGACGTCGTTAGCAGGGTTACCCTTCCGGCTTGGCCTGGGCAGGGTTATGGATGCCATTGGTTATTCTTCAGGGCTCTTAGCCCCATTTGCATCTTGTCCGTAGTCGGACGCTCTATCATTTTCAAGGTGATTTGGATCTTTGTATATTATATCTGTATTCTTGACTCTTTGAGTCGCTGTTGTATATATCTGTGCTATGGGTCCCATCGAGGACTGTTGTGTAATGTTATTACTTCGTTTTCCACCCGCACGAAAGTGCCTGGTGGGCACCTTCGAATCGTTTCTATGCGGGTTTGGCGGGTTTCGCTAAAACTTGCATAGGGCCGATTCTGAGGGTGTTACAGAGTGGTATCAGAGCTCAGCAGTTGCGATACCCCACAAGTCCAGCCTGTAGGATAACCTAGCTAACGGCCGAAGTAGAGTGTCAAAACTATGTTTGCAAAATCGGTTGGATAGTTCTGATTAGGTCTGATTTTACTTCTTACCCCTTTGCTATTCTCCTCTTATCTCGACGTGTTTTGAATCCGCTCTCTTCTCTCTCTGCGAGTCCAGGATTTCTCGTGGTTGGGTTTCCGTCGTACCTTCAGGGCTTCACTTCCTCCTTTGGTAACGGTGTTGCTACATCTGGTCTTCATGCTATCCGAGGAATCCTTCGTCTGATGGACTTCTCTTTGTTCCCTCTCGTGCCTTCCGGTGTTTTCTGACGCGACGACATCATCCACGCCAGATCCGATGCAGAGTCTGCCTCACTCCTTTGTTTCCGAACCTCGTTTGTCGAGATCTTCAGTCTGATTCCGGGAGTTGGTTGCATAATCTGTCTATTCGTGTACATAGTAATGCTTTGAGTGCGGGATGGAGTCGCGACCATACCACTACTCTTATCATTTGCTCTGTATATTGAATCGTGGATCGATGCAATTCTACTCCTTCCATGAAAGTTAGAGGTGGCCTTACCTTTAACTTCGTCCGTTGTTTATCCGGAGTGTTCTCTTGACGAACGGAATCAACGACGTCTTGTTGGTGGTGTCGCCGTTTTCAAGACGAAGAAAACATCCTTGTTAGTGGTGTCGCGAGGATCTACACGATGTGAGAAGATTCGGATCGCCGACCTTATTTCCGGTACCATGAGGCGGATCTCGAGGGCGAGATCCATTGTTAGTGGTGTCGAATTGTGGCATCCCGCAAAACCACTACTAGAAAATCGCGTTGTTTTTGTGCATTGCATCATCATGACCGCATGCTCATGTCATCATGCCACATTGCATTTGAGCATCGTCATCATCATGCATATTAATTTGCCTAAAAACTATTTGCGAAAGACAATCGTTTCTAAAATTTACCCTCCTTCTATTTCAAATTAAACCCCCGGACGCTTCCGGATATTTTTGTTTGTCTAAAATCTATTTATACAAGCTTATTGCAAAAGTTAAATAAAAATTATATTATTTTAGTGGGGCAGTCTTACGGGCCGAATGACCCGAACGACCACCCCAGAAAAATACAAACGGTCCACCTAATCGGTCCGCCTAAAATCCTAAAGTGACCAACCTATCTACCCACCCCTCTGGCCACCTCACCCGGACCAATCTGTGACCGCCACCTCACCCCTCTCCTCCCCTAAACCTATCAACCGCTGCCACCTAACCCTCCACCTGGCCACACACCCCACCCCAGCACACAACGCACACACTACACGCCACACACCCACACACGCACGCCCCACCCGCTCAGCCCCTGTTCCCTGGGCCCCCTCCCTGCCCCAGCGCCACCTCACCACGCACACAGCCCCCCGGATCCCACCTCCCCCTGTCGGCCACCCCCCCCCCCCGGCCGCGAGTCCCGCGTGGCCCTGGCCCACCTGGCCCCACCGCCTGTCGGGTCCTCCTCCCTCCTCTCTCCTCTTCTCCCCGCCTGCCACCACCCCGCGTCGTCTACCTCCCTCCCCATCGTCTTCCTGCGCTCCCCACCTCCCTCGCCGGCGTTCATTCCCCCCGCTCACCAACCTCCCCGGGCGTCTCGCCTCGCCCCTTTTCCCTGGCCGCTTCCCCACCCCAAGCGGCGCCGGCTCGAGCTCGCCGCCGCCGCCCAGCGCCCTCCTCCTCCCGCTCGCCTCCGCCGCCGCGGCTCCCGCTTGCGCCGCCTCCTTCCGCACGGCCGCGACGCTGCCGTCGGCCGCGTCCGCTCTGGCCGAGCTCCGCGCCAAGGACGCCACGCAACCACCCCGCGCCCCCCGCCTGCCGAGCCCACCCGCGCGGCCCCTCCCCGCCTCCGGCCGCGGCGCCGCTCGGCTGCCCGCCGCCGACGTGCCCCGTTCTTCCTCAGGCGCCCACCTCCCCGCCAAGCAGAGCTCCGCCCGCCGCCGGCACTCGCCGACCCCGTCCTCCGCCGCCAGTCGACCCGCCCCGCCGGAGACGTCCACGCTTCCGCCTCCTTCCTCTGCCGCCGGTCCCGCTCACCACCAACCTCGCCGTCGGCCCTCCGCGCTTCCTCGGCCGCGATCCCCGGCCGCTGTCTTCCTCCCTTCCGGCGTTTCCGGCCTCGCCTGACGCCGCCGTCGCCGGCGGGCCCGCTTCGTCGTCCCGCGTCACCGAGCCCAACCTTGCCCCTGCTGCCGCCGCCTGAGGCCGCGTCTGGCCGCTGCCTGTCAACCGTGTGCGCACCGGCCGGCCTTGCTGCACGTGTCGGCTAGAACGGTTTCACGCCCGCGCCGTACCGCGAGTACATGTTGGTAATCTGTATGTCGGTGAGTTTTGCGGTTGTCGTGTACTCGTGGCCGTTCCAAAGTTCGCGACGCAAGTTTCGCCAAGATCGACCAACGCAATAAGTTGTTCGAGGATCACCCCAAGGACTTCAAGGTGAACCCACAAGATCCACCTCACGGACGCCGAGACCATCGACAAGATCTCCATCCGGGACTCCAAGGACTCCCTCACGGACATCGAACGCCAAGATCGCCTCAAGGACAACCAGCTCGGCTTCCCGAACGCCAAGTACGACTCGATGGCGTGGGACCCGACAAGACCTTCGCAACGGCAAGATCGACCCCGTGGGACCCGACAAGATCTGCACGACGACAAGAACGACAGCGAACAGGCGAGTCCGATGCGCCCTGACGCCGAACCAAGTCCTGCTTCCCGGAGGCGACAAGATCTACCTCAGTTGTCCGAGAACGTTTCCGTCGAACCCTGAACCCTGAGACCGACCCCGAACCCCCGGACCAAGATCTGCCGAACCCTAAATGTGTGACCCTTATCCGAACCCTTATTTTTATAAATGCTAAACATAAAACCTGTTGCATATTAACTTGTCATTCTTGCATGCATATTTGTGTGGTTTGGGGGGGGGCCTTATGCCTATTCACCTAATCATTAAATATGGAGCCCATATGCGGGAAAATCTAGTCTCATATTGGCCTCATTTAAATTTGTGTAGCGAACCGGTGCCATCTTTTGCCATGTTAATACAACATTTAAGTTGCGGGGTTCTAAATAACTTGAACCATATAATTAATTGTCGGGACCCCGGTTCCGCTTAATATGACCAAATTGCATCGCATCCTTTGCCATGTCATGCATCATACATGCATCATGCCGAGCTTCTACCGTTGTATTAAATATTGCATCCGGTGTTTCTTCTAGTGTTTTGCTTCTTCGCGGATAAGGCCGTTGAGTTGATGTGAGCTTCGCCCGATCTTCGGATGAACCTTTCGGCAATGTTTTCAGGCGAGCATCTTCCCCTTTCTACCTATCTTACTTTTCTAGTATTTATTCCCTCCTGTTGATCTTTTGCTATCTGTGTTGCGATGCTCTAGTTTTCGTACCCGTGATACCCCTTGCAGCCATATATAGCCTTGGACACACCCTATTACCTGTTGTTTGGTAGATAGTTGGACCTGCGTGTTGTAGTCGCTTGCTCAATTGCTGCTGCGTGTCGTCAAGTGCCACAGTTGTTGGAGTAATGCCGCATGTTGATGTTGGAAATGATCATGGCTTTACTTTATCGTTCACTTTAATTACTGTTTAACAACTAAAATTGAATTAAGCAGAGGCATCGGTGGGTGATAGATAATATTTGGTTTCCGACCGCCCACTTGTGTCCCGTAGGACCCGAGTTCTTGACACCTGTTCCGAGATCGAGCGCGCTAACCACAGGTGGGGAGATATGGGCCCCCCATTGATTATTACCTGATTTCAAAGTATTGTACTGGGGGCCACAAACTAGTTTGAGGTTTTATTTACTATCCTGTACTTATGCCATGTTTACTGCTTTAATTAAATTGTGCGACAGATAGCACCTGTACTGTTTAGGATCGGGACACGTTTTCGCGGTGTCGACAGTCCCCGTTTGGGGATTTGCTGTCGTTCACAGCCGTCTACCCAAACCCTAAGTCCGTCTCGGAGACCGGCCGACTTCGTTGCGGGTGTCGACTTGGTGGGGTGGCCCCCATGTACTTGCTTTGGGTCTGGGAACGTCGTGACTTAGGCCCCGCCGACATACCGATGGGTGTATGTTAACTGATCTGGCAAAAAGGGTCGAAGTGCCTGTGGATACTTTGGTGCACCCCTGCAGGGTTTAATCTTTTCGAGAAGCCGTGTCCGCGGTTATGGACGACTTGGAGCACAGTGCTTGATCATAGACAACTATAACTAAAGTTTACTGTTATAAATTGACTTGTATCCGATTTGACTAGTAATCAGCTTCACTACAATGGAATGGCTAAATAAAAGTACCAACAACTGTTGGGTTTTGGGTTATCTCATGCTAATTGAAACTGATTAGTAAGTGTCGCAACTACAATGGAATGGTTAACTAAAAGTACCCACTGCTTACTTTATCAGGATGAATATCTAAACCTGACTAGTAAAGTGCCGCAACTATAACTGAATAAGTAAAACTGCCAACTGTGTGAGTTCCTCGGTTGACTTCCTCGTTTGGTCTCGAGGGGGAAACGCCAGGATGGGTTTGTCTGATGATAGTATCAGGTTGGATCCGAATAGGCCTTCCTTACCCCTCTCTGATAGCCGCCAGTAGTATCGAGTCTCTATAGGTTGCTCAGTGCATGCTGCCGCTGCCGCTTCAGTCCACCATACCTTTGTAGGCGAGGACCGCCGAATTCTAGCCTCGCCGTGTACTGGCCTCAGTACTGACGCTCCTTCTTTTTCCTTTGCCCTTTGTCGGCACCCCTTTTGTTTAAGCAGGTTTGAGATCGACGTCGTTAGCAGGGTTACCCTTCCGGCTTGGCCTGGGCAGGGTTATGGACGCCATTGGTTATTCTTCAGGGCTCTTAGCCCCATTTGCATCTTGTCCGTAGTCGGACGCTCTATCATTTTCAAGGTGATTTGGATCTTTGTATATTATATCTGTATTCTTGACTCTTTGAGTCGCTGTTGTATATATCTGTGCTATGGGTCCCATCGAGGACTGTTGTGTAATGTTATTACTTCGTTTTCCACCCGCACGAAAGTGCCTGGTGGGCACCTTCGAATCGTTTCTATGCGGGTTTGGCGGGTTTCGCTAAAACTTGCATAGGGCCGATTCTGAGGGTGTTACAATATCTATACCTAGTTCAACCTTTTTACCGATAATTACTCTTTACTCGTTCTGTGATGTGACATACCTTGTGAACTTGTCACATGATTGCAAGCCAATTGGATGACACTCCACCGAGAGGCACATAGTATATCTATCTGTCATATGGATGGACAAATCCCACTCTTGATCCATATGCTTCAATCCATACTTTCACAATACCTAATGCCACCTTTATAAACACCCAGTTACGGAAGTGGTGTTTAATGTCATCAAAGCATCCATCCAGTGATTAACAAGATCTCATGGTCAAAGGATTAGGTTACTATGTATTTGAAAGCTTGTAGCAAACAAACTCTAAATGACTTGATCTTATGCTATGCTAACTATATAAGTGTGTCCATCACATCATTCTCCTAGTGACATGATATTGTTATTAATAACACCTAATGTCCATGATGAGGAAACCACGATCATCTATTAATCAACTAGCTAGTTTAATAAGAGGCTTACTAGGGACTCTTTTATGTTTACAAAACACATAAGTATTAATGTTTCTGATTAATACAATTATAGCATGTTATGCAAACATTCATCATAAACACAAAGATATAATAATAACCATTTTTATTATTGCCTCTTTGGCATATCTCGAACAGTCTCCCACTTGCACTAGAGTCAAATAATCTGGATTACATGGTAATATACCTAACATCCATGGCGTTCTGGTGTTGGTCATGCTTTGCCCTAGGGAGAGGTTTAGTCAACGGATCTGCCACATTCAGATATGTGTGTACTTTGCAAATCTTTATGTCACCATCTTGGACATGCTCATGAATATCATGAAAATGTAGCTTGATATGCTTTATCTTCTTATATGACCTTGGCTCTTGTGCATTGGCTATGGCACCCAAGTTATCACAATAGATGGTCATCGGGTCCAACGCACTAGGAACCACACCAAGCTCCGTAATGAACTCCTTCGTCCATATCACTTCTTGTGAAGCCTTCGAAGCAGCTATGTATTCTGATTCATTTGAAGATCTAACCACAACGCTTTGCGTAGAACTCCTCCAGCTCACTGTTGCACCATTCAAAGTAAATACGTATCCATACTGTGACTTAGAGTCATCTGAATCGGTGTTCCAACTAGCATCGTTGTAACCGTTTAGAACGAGCTCTTCGTCACCTCCATAAGAAAGAACCATATCCTTAGTCCTTCTCAAGTACTTTAAGATATTTTTGACCGCTACCTAGTGATCCACTCCTAGATCAATTTGATATCTGCTAGTCAAACTAACAACATATGCAATATTTGGTCTTGTACATAGCACTGCATAAATGATAGAACCTATGGCTGAGGCATAGGGGGTTTTGCTCATCCTCTCTCTATCTTCTACCATAGCTGGACTTTGAGTTTTACTCAAGGTCGTATTAGGCAACATGGGCAAGAACCCTTTCTTTCTTTCTTCCATTCCAAACTTCTTTAAAATCTTGTCTAAGTATGTAATTTTTGAAAGCTTTGTTAAGAATCTTGATTTATCTCTATAAATATTGATGCCTAAAATGTATGCAGCTTTGCCAAGATCCTTCATTGGAAAACCATTATTCAAATAGTATTTGACACTTTTAAGAAGTTCTATATCATTCCCAATCAACAATATGTCATCCACATATAGTACTAGGAATGCTATAGTGCTCCCACTCACTTTTAAGAAGTTCTATATCATTCCATAAGTTTGTATAAATCCAAAGATTTTGATCACCTTATCAAAATGTTGATTCCATCACCGGGATGCTTGCTTCAATCCATAAATGGACCGTTGAAGTTTGCATACCTTGTTAGCATATTTAGTATTGACAAAACCTTTGGGTTGTATCATATACAACTCTTCTCCAGTGTCACCATTGAGGAACGCCGTTTTTACATCCATCTTCCATATCTCATAATCGTAATATGCAGCGATTGTTAACAAAATCCTCATAGACTTTAGCTTCACTACCGGTGAGGAAGTGTCATCATAGTAAACTCCTTGAATTTGTCGAAACCCATTCGCAACAAGTCGAGCTTTATAGACGGTAACATTACCATCAGCGTATGTTTTCTTCTTGAAAATCCATTTGTTCTTGTAAAACCCTCTCCTGATAAAGGATGAGTTCATGTGTATAGTGCCAGTCCCTGGATCGGTTCACTGGCACACACAGTTCAAAATGATACCAAATATAATTGTGCATCACAAATACAACGAATATGAACCAGAATTTACATTATTTATTCAAGTACACAACAGAAAACAAATATAAGGTAGATCTCCATCCTTCAAATGTGCCACAGGCGAACAATTGTTGAGTGGAGTCCCGCGACCTATGAACGGTCACTCAGATACGACATAACCTGCAACATAAAACGTAGCAGCCCCGAAAGGTCGATACATGGAATGTATGACAAGTAGGCTAAAGTGGTTAACAACAGATCTATCAACTACAAGCTTATATGGCTAGGTGGAGCTCAGGCTCATTTGCATAAAGCAATAATTTTATCCTAACATTTGTAAAAAAGTAGTTTTCCAATACGATAAATAGGACACTCTGGTTCACTCCCAGGTGCTCCTACCCAATTATGTTCACACAACAAGTTTTATGTAATTGAGAAATTGGGATGAGTGAGAACTATGTCATAGCATCAGTATCAAGTTGCTCAAATTATCCATAACCGAGGACACGGCTAAGTACTTAGGTTAGACACCCTACAGGGTTTGTACACTTTACCCATGTGACCTAGCCAACCCAGCTCAGACCACCACACTCATATTGTGTGATTATAGGGAGTAGTCCAAGATAAGACAATTCGGGAAGAGCTTCCCAAACCCATCCATGCACCGTACTAACCTACACTATTCTACATCTCTGGCTACGTAGGGTTTGAGTCGCCACAACCTACTATGTCCAGCCAGCCACCCATTCTTACTGGCACATGGTTGCACATGAAAACTATCAAACAAAGAAACCAATCCTTTCTCAGTACCCTAGGCGGCATTCCCCACCATAAATCCACACTCGATGACCCAATCAATGCCATTCCGTCCAGGTGGTTCATTAAAATCATGTTGGTTTGTCATTTAGCAAAATATAAGCCTTTCAAAACATATAACTTTTCATGGTGTGATTCCCTTCCTCGTCTAAATAGCATAGCTAAGAAATCTACCAATACGATGTCTCATAAAGAAGGAATACTAAGGAATAATATAGGACATAGAATAGCATATACATATCAATTACTAGACATGAAATTCTATGAAAACATCTACAATGCATAGGAAAATAATAGGACATTTATGACCAAGATAGCACCACTTTCCTTTTGTAGATATAGTCGTTTAGATAATCCTCACAATTATAATGGTCTCACTCGTCGAACTCACAATAATTGCAATCGTAGTAGTTGCACTCCTTACAATCTATCGTTCAAAAGCAAAGGCACGACAACACACCATTTAGAACATTGCAATCATGCAATAATGCAACAATACAGTAAATAATGATGAAAAATGCATGCATGATAATTTAATAAGTCATAATGGTTGTATTTAGTTCTCTAGACATTATTAGATCACATGATGCATGTGCAAAGTCATTTAATGCATTAATGCATTTATTATTAAAGTTATATCTATTTAATATGGTTTATCTCACTTTAATTCAATTACTGATGTTTCTGTCGTGTAAAATTGTGAAGTAAATGATAATGGATAGGTAATGTAATTTAGAGACAATAGAAATTTGAATCACATAAAAATGATTTATAGATCTTTTCTTATGATTAAAATACCATTACAATGGGTTTATAAATTTCTGCACGAATTTATATTTTAGCAATACCAAATAATATGACATGCAATTTATATGGATATATATTTTCATAACAAAGTAGTGGAAATTAGTTTCACTAATTTTGACGTTCTGGTTAATTTTCTAGGATTTAATTACTAGTTAAAAGGGTTTAAATCATTTAAATTATTTTCTTCGCCCAAAATTATATCTAATACCATTTTAATGTCTCACATGAGTCAGGGACTCCATAGACATATTATTTGTATTTTTAGGATCTATAAATAATTTACTATGATTTATTTACTCCAAATGGGCCATTAAACCAATTAAACAACTACCGTAAATATTTATGGTAAAAGTCGGATATAAAGGAATGTTAATATTCTTCACAATTTTCTGAATCCAACGATATATTATTTGCATTTTATGACTGATATTCTGTTTTATATGAATTTTAGAAGATCTGCATATATTCAGGCTATTTAAAAACTGATTTACATAGTCAGCAGACATGCGGCGAGCTCTTACTAGCTGAGCGCGCTGAGTGGCGCTGACGCGGTGTCGCTAACACAAAGTTCCAAGTGGCGCACGCTGGTTGGCCGATACCACTTCGCGCGGCTCTTCTAATCCAGAGCATCTGTAGGAGATCTGACGGTGCAGAGAGGGTTCGTCCAGGAGCTCACGCGGCGACGGGCGGCGGCGGCATCTCAGTCGGTGATGGTGGCGAAGCTCCAAGTGGTCTCCGACAAGGGCGAGGTGGCTGACAAGGTGCGGGAAAACTCGGTGAGCGTATTGGTGTCCTCTGTGGGCTACCTTGCTTCCTCTAGCAACGGAAAAAGGTGGCTGGAGTGGTGCGGGTTTCCATGGCTCTGGCGAAGGTTCCCGGATGCTGCAGTGCTTCTACAAGAGAGGAAAAAAGGTGAGGAGACAGAATTGAGGACAGGGAAGTGAAATAGGGAGAGAGGAGGGAGTGGGGCGGCGAAAACCTCGGGATCAAAAACAACAGTGAGCTCTAGCGGCGGTGATTCGGAAGAGCTTTGTGGGGTGGCTAGGGTTTGGAGATTTTGAAAAAAAGAAAAAATACGAGAGGAGAGGGTTTATATAGTGAGGCTTCCGTGCGAAAGGGCGAAAGAATCGAACGAGATCATCCGGATTTGGGGAAGGGGATCGATCGGGATCGGGAAGGCGTGGCCGGCTCTGTCTCTGGCGCCGGGACGGGGATGACAGGTGGTGTCCACATGGTAGTGGTTGCTATTAGGTTGACAAGCGGGTCCTGCACTGGGTGAGAAAAAATGGTGAGAGGGGGCGCGCATTGGTGCCTCTGCTGGCGGGCCGGCCTTGGGCCGCTGCGGCAGCTGGCATGCGCATAGGTAGCGCTGGCGGTAGGTTGGTTGGGCCGGGCCACAGGTTCCTGGTAGGTTTAGTTCTTTTTTTTCATTTTCTTTTCTGTTTTCCTTTCTAGTTTTATTTTTAGGTATCCAATTTACACAAAGTAAATTCCCAAAAATTTGTAATTTTGCAAGAGTTATTTTAAGACAATAATATACCTCTTTTCTGTCCATTTCAAATATTTCAACTAATAGAAATTGAGTTTGGTTTATAGGACTTTTACTTCATTTCTTTTATTCCTTTCCTTTTATATAATTCACATCTTTTGATTTTGAGCTCCAAAATCATTAAAACCACTACCTATTTTTTTATAAAAATGTACTCTATCAATATAAATTATTCATGGATATATTTTCTCAATTTTAGTATGGACAAACCATAGCTATTTGGTTCCACTTAGAATGGGAAAATCCCATTTAGGGTTTTGAATTTATTTTTTGGAAACACTATTTTCTTCTTAGGGTTTATATGCAATGATGTTCATGCATGATTCATGATTTTTAATTTTTAAATCTTGCTCACCAATTCCACAATATGTAATCAATCCATGTCCTTTTGCCTATATGACTAGTTAGGTCATAACAAAAGAATATAAGTTATTGAAATCAAGGTTGAGGGGATTTTCAAGTCTAAAAGTTTCTTTTATTTGGTAATTTTCAACAAAGTAAAACAATCAATCAAACTTATTTTTTTTATTTCATATTCCAAAATTAGGAGAATTTTGGGATGTGATAGTTCTCAACAGCCTTGCGGCCATCTGGTAAGTCCACCAAAGTCCACACATGGTTTTCGTACATGGATCCAATCTCGGATTACATGGCTTCTTACCATTTGTTGGAATCTGGAGTCATCATTGCTTCCTCATACGTCGCAGGGTCATCTGTGTTGTCCACCAACATGACATTCATAACAGGTCATACCAATAAAGAGTGGTACGAACCCTCGTTGACCCGCAAGGTTCAATAGCAACTTCGTTTGAAGTTTCATGATCATTATAATTAGCTTCCTTTCTTATTGGTGCAAGCGGCACAGAAACATATTCCGGTGCTATGCTACTCTCAAATCCGAGAGAAGGTTTAGCAACCTCATCGAGTTTTACTTTCCTTTTAGTCACTTCTTTCAAGAGAAACTCCTTCTCAATAAAGTATCCATTCTTGGCAACAAAAACTTTGCCTTCAGATCTATGATAGAAGGTATACCCAATTTTTTCTTTAGGGTATCCTATGAACATGCATTTCTCCGCTTTAGATTCAAGCTTGTCGGGCTGTAACTTCTTGTGGCATCCCGCAAAACCACTACTAGAAAATCGCGTTGTTTTTGTGCATTGCATCATCATGGCCGCATGATCATGTCATCATGCCACATTGCATTTGAGAATCGTCATCATCATGCATATTATTTTGCCTAAAAACTATTTGCGAAAGACTATGGTTTTCTGAAACTAGCCCTCCTTCTATTTCAAATCAAACCCCCGGATGCTTCCGGATATTTTGTTTGTCTAAAAACTATTTACAAAAGTTTATTGCAAAGTAAATAAAAGTTATATTATTTTAGGGGGCAGTCGAACAGGCCGATTCGACCCGGACGACCACCCCCAGAATAAATCGGTCCGCCTAAACCCCTTTTTATACCCAGACCTAAACTACCCACCCTGCCTCCACCTCACCCCAACCAATAGCCTCTCGCCACCTCACCCAGCCCCTCCCTTGGCCCAATCCCCAGCTGCCACCTCTCCTGGCCCACCCCCTCTCTCTCTCTCCCTCCACCCACCTCACCCGCCGACCCACCCTGGTCAACCACCACCTGGCCCGCCCCTGCCCTGATCCCCACGCCCACCTGTCCCCACCTGCGACCCCACACCCGGCCCCACCCACACAGCCCCGCTCGCTCCCCTTCCTCTCTCTTCTTCCTCCTCTAGCCGCACCCCGACCCCGCGCCTCTCCTCGGCTCTGCCCCGAGCGCCGCCTGTCCGCTCCCCCCAACCGCGCGGACCTCCCCTCCGGCCGCCGACCTCCTCCGTTCCCCCTCCGTCGCCCGCGGCCCCGCGCTCCTCCTTCCCCGACGGCTTCCTCTTCCTCCGCCGCCGGCTCGCCCTGCCCCGCGCCTCCTCGACGCCGCCCCTCCGGCCGACCTCGCTCCCTCCGGCCTCCACATCCCCCGCTCACCCCGCCGCTCGAGCTCCGACCCCCGCCGCCTGGGCGACCTCGCCTTCCTCCCCCCTGCATCCCTCTGCCTCTCCACGCCACCGCCCTCCTTCCTCCCTCGCGCCGCCTCGCGTGCCCCCGACCACCGCCTGAGCATCCTCCTCGCCGGCTTCCTCCTCCACGCCGGCCACTCGCCTCCGTGCCGCCATCCCTGCCCGCGAGCCCCGCCGGCCTCGCCTCCATGTCGCTGTCCTCCGGCGTCGCCTTCTTCCCTCCCGGCGCCTCGCCCGCCGCCAGCGCCCCTCGGGTCCCCGTCGCCTCCGCCGGCCGCTCCCTGCAGCGAGCGCGCCGCCCCTCTTCGCCGTGCGCCTCCTCGCCTCCAGCCGCCCAGCCCTGTTTTCTCCTCTTCCGTCCGCTAGAGAGCTCGCGCCCGGCGAGCCTGTCGTCGTCAGGCCCCGCGCGAGCGCGTCCGCACCCGCCTCCCTGATGTCTGCGGCCCCGCGTTCCGCCCTTCGCTCGCCTTCTCGCTCGAGTACGGCCTCCTCGTCCCTGGCGACCACCTCCTAGAGTATCCTCTCGTCACGCACCTGCGCCAATCCAAGATCGACGACAACCTGGACCTATCCGACAAGCTGTGGCCCTAGCCCGAGTTCTCCACCGACCACGAAGCCGAGAACCCCTACAGGATCAAGACCCCGACAAGATCTCCGCTCGCCCGCGTGTGCCATAATATGTCAAGGCCTTCTCGTCCACAAGACTAAAAAGGTGCGGATCCACGATCGACATCACCATTGTAAGGATCCGGTGAACCATCGGTGTTGGACCTGAGTCTGCCACCAACGCCACGACTTTCGGCATGGATTCGAAGACCGAACCCGACACGCCAAGTACTTCCCTCGGACGCCTACCCGGAATGACAAGATCGCCACACGGACGCGAACCCCAAGACCCTGAGGCCCCGAACCGAAGACCGATCCGAAGCGCCAAGGCCTTCGACAGGAAATCGACAAGATCATCGCGGAACTCCAAGGTCTACTTCGCAGTTTGCCGAACGCCGAGATCTTCAATCGGATCCGGGGACACCGAGACCCCGATGCGACAAGTACTTCATCCCGAACGCCATGACCGTCGACATGACCCGAAGACCGCGGATGCGCCAAGATCTACCTCAGTTGTCCGAGAACGATCCCGTCGAACCCTGAACCCCGACCCTGGACCCTGAGACCGGACCCCGAACCCCGGAACCCCAAGATCTGCCGAACCCTAATGTGTGAACCTTTTCCCGAGCCCTTATTTTATAAATGCTAATTATAAAACCCGTTGCATATGAAATTGTCATACTCGCATGCATATTCGTGTGGTTTGGGGGCCTTATGCCGATTCACTTTATAATTAAATATGGGGCCCATATGCGGGCAAATCTAGCCTTATATTGGCCTCATTTAAATTTGGGTAGCGAACCGGTGATATATTTTTTGCCATGTTAAGACAACACTTAAATTTGCGGGGTACCTAAATAACTTGAACCATCTAAATATTCGTCAGGACCCCGGTTCCGCTTAATCTTGACTAATTGCATCACACTTTTTCCATGTCATGCATCATACATGCATCATGCCCGATCTTCTGCCGTAATCTTAAATATTGCATCCGGTGTTTATTCTAGTGTTTTGCTTCTTCGCGGATAAGGCCGTTGAGTTGATGCGAGTGTCGACCCGATCTTCGGTTGAACCTTCGGCGATGTTTTCAGGCGAGCACCTCCCCCTTTCTACCTATCTTACTTTTATAGTATTTATTCCCTCCTGTTGATCTATTGCTATCTGTGTTGCGATGCTCTAGTTCCCGTACCCGTGAAATCCCTTGCAGCCGTATATTGCCTTGGACACATCCTATTACCTGTTGTTTGGTAGATAGTTAGACTTGCGCGTCGTAGTCGCTTGCTCAAGTGCTGTTGCGTGTCGTCAAGTACCACAGTTGTTGGAGAATTGCCGCCTGTTTAATGTTGGAGATGATCATGGCTTTATTTATTGTTCACTTTAATTATTGTTTAACAACTAAAATTGAAGTAGGTAAGCAGAGGCACAGGTGGGCAATAGATGTTATTTGGTTGTTAACCGTCCATTTGTGTCCCGTAGGACCCCGAGTACTTGATACCTGTTCCTTGAATATTCGCGCTATCCACATACGGGGAATTATGGGCCCCCCTGTCTTATTTCTTGGGGCCACAAACTAGTTTGAGGTTTTATTTACGATCCTGTACCTATGCCATGCTTTACTGCTTTATTTACGTTTGTGCGAGGAGCACACTGTACTGTTTAGGTAAGCGGAATGTTTTCGCGGTATCGACAATCCCAGTTTTGGGTTCCCAGTCGTTTACAGCCATTGTCGCAAACCTTGAGTCCGTCTCGGAGTCAGCTAGCTTCGTTACGGGTCTACTCAATGGGGTGGCCCCCTGAAATATTTCTGAATCCTGTGATTGCTTTGTCGTGAAAGCCTCGTTGGGTTTTGATTTGGTTTTTCCGAGGTCGATCGTGTGTGTGTTGCTATTGGTGCACCCCGGCCGGGTAAAACTTTCTGAAAGCCGTGTCCGCGGTTATGGACGACTTGGAGCACAGTATCTCGATCATAGACAACTATAACTAAAGTAGTGCTATAAATTTGACTTTATAATGACTAGTAATCAGCTTCACTATAATGGAATGGCTAAATAATACTGCCAACTATTGCCTGTTTTGGGTTGACGCTTGCGACCATTGTACCTGACTAGTAAATATTGCAACTATGACGGAATGGCTAAATAAAAGTACCAACAACTGCTGGGTTTTGGGTTTATCTCATGCTAATCGTATCTGACTAGCAAGTGTTGCAACTACAACGGAATGGTTAACTAAAACAGCCCACTGTTTATTTATCAGGACGAATATATATACCTGACTAGTAATTGCCGCAACGATAACCGAATAAATAAAACTGCCAACTGTGTGAGTTCCTCGGTTGACTTCCTCGTTTGGTATCGAGGGGGGAAACACCAGGATGGGTTTGTTTGGTGTAAGATTCAGGTTGGATCCGGATAGGTCTTTCTTACCCCTCTCTAATAGCCGCCCGTTGTTTTTGAGTCTCTATAGGTTGTTTAGTGCATGTTGCCGCTGCCGCTTCAGTCCACCATACCTATGTAGGCGAGGACCGCCGAATTCTAGTCTCGCCATGTACTGGCCTCAGTACTGACGCTCCTCTTTTTCCTTTGCCCTTTGTCGGCACCCCTTTTGTTTAAGCAGGTTTTGAGATCGACGTCGTTAGCAGGGTTACCCTTCCGGCTTGGCCTGGGCAGGGTTATGGACGCCATTGGTTATTCTTCAGGGCTCTTAGCCCCATTTGCCTCTTGTCCGTAGTCGGACGCTCTATCATTTTCAAGGTGATTTGGATCTTTGTATATTATATCTGAATCTTGACTCATGGAGTCGTGTTGTATATATATCTGTTCTGTGGGTCCCATCGAGGACTGTTGTGTAATGTTATTACTTCGTTTTCCACCCGCACGAAAGTGCCTGGTGGGCACCTTTGAATCGTTTCTATGCGGGTTTGGCGGGAATCGCTGAAACTTGCATAGGGTCGATTCTGAGGGTGTTACACTTCTTTACATAAGCGTCGCAACCCCAAATTTTAAGGAACAACAACTTAGGTTTCTTACCAAACAACAATTCATACGGTGTCGTTTAAACAGATTTAGATGGTGCCCTATTTAAAGTGAATGCTGCTGTTTCTAATACATAACCCCAAAACGATAACGGTAAATCTATAAGAGACATCATAGACCGAACCATATCTAAGAGAGTTCGATTATGATATTTGGACAAACCATTCCGCTATGGTGTTCCCGATGGTGTCAATTGTGAAAGTATTCCGTATTTCTTTAAATACATGCCAAACTCATAACTTAGATAGTCACCCCTGCGATCAGAATGCGGAAACTTAATCTTCTTCTTACGTTGATTCTCTACTTCACCTTAAAATTCCATAAACTTCTTAAAAGTTTCGGACTTATGTTTTATGAAATAGATATACCCATATCTACTCAAGTGATCTGTGAAAGTAAGAACATAACGATAACCACCTTGCGATGCCACACTCATTGGACCGCAAACATCGGTATGTATGATCTCCAATAAGTCTGTAGCTCGCTCCTTATGCCAGAAAATGGAGTCTTAGTCATTTTTCCCATCAGACATGCTTCGCATCTTTCAAGTGATTCAAGAAGTCCATAGGAATGGAGTATCTTCAGTTGCTTCACTCCAATGTGACCAAGAATACAGTGCCACGTATATATGGAATTATCATTCAATTTCATTTGTATAGCATCTATATTATGAACATGTGTATCACTACAATCGAGATTCAATAAGAATATACTATTAAAAAGACGAAAAATGATACCAATCCTCCAGGGGATTACACGCAATTATCCCCCCGGTTCCACGTACGTCTCGTGGCCAGGTTCGTACAGTTCCTTCTTTCTGTTTTCCTCTGCCTTATCTTCTTCCTAGCAGCACGCGAGCCCAGCCTCCAACCCCCGCCGCCCACAGCTCCTGCACCTTGCATGTCGTGTGCTGCCCGCCGCTGCAGCTCGCGCCGCCCGTCGTGCCCCTGCAGCTCTCGCCGCCAAGACTCCTTCAGCTCGCCCGCCGGAGAACGGCGGCGACGTCTTCGCCGTCTCTTGCGCGGACAGCTCCCTCCGCACTCTCTTCCCATGTCACACTCACACCTCCCTGAACCATAAGCGAAGCTGAGGGGAAATCATAGAGGCGGCTTGCTTCTCGATTTGATTGGTCCGGCTCATGAATCGGGCGTTAGCGCTTATTTGTTCCTCTCTTCAAGTCCAGAGGAAGCCACGTCTAGGACCGATTGCAAGGTCTTCAGGATATGTGGAGTGGCCAGAATGATCAGGATGCTTGCCAGTGAGTGAAACTATCAACATTTTCGCGAGCACTGTCTGTTTTGATCAAACAATCGCATATCCCCTGAACTATACACTGTTTATGAAAAGTTGATTTCAAAGTCAGTTATCCTTTTCGACATATCTTAACAAAATTACAATTTGTACGAGGACGGGTCTCTCCCGCGGTACGTGTTGCAGGTGGCGTTGAGGATCACTAGTCATAGGCACCGCTACAGACGACTGGCAGAGTTGCTACTTAAGCCAACCCGACTTGCTACTAACAGTGTTCGGAGGTGCTACCCACGATGAGGGTTGAGTTCTAGGAATTTTTTTTGTTGTGGTGGGGATTTGCTACATATATGTATTTGTTTTTCTAGAACTGTTCTGTATGTTTTCTATAATATTGTAAACATTTTGCGACAAGATGTTCGGCGAAGTAGATTTTGCTATGGTAGCAATTTTTTTGCTACAAAGTTCCGATGATGTCTCCAGCGAAATGGATTTACAAAGCTTTATTATTACTTCTCAGGTCTTGGCATTTATAAAATGAAAGGGGTGGTGTCTGCTATGTGTTGGTGGGCATTTACAGTACTATAGTCATGATTACTCAGTTTATATAACATTTTCTTCCAAATTATACTGGCACACACATGACACAATTATTCAAAAAAATATTTAATAGCGTTGTTATAGTTTTGTCCATACTATTTCATATTGATTTACAAAGCTTTACTATTACTTCTCATGTCTTGGGCTTTACAAAATGAAAGGGATGTCTGCTATGTGTTGGTGGCATTTACAATACTATAGTCATGAGTACTCAGTTTATATGGTACATTTTCTTCCAAATTATACTGGCACACACATGAGTACTCAGATCTTGGGCTTTACAAAATGAAAGGGATGTCTGCTATTTGTTGGTGGACATTTAGAGTACTATAGTCATGAATAATCAGTTTTTATGATTTGGAGACCATGAATTAAAGAACTAAGAGTGAAAAAAATTGCAAGTTATTTTTTATGAAACACAAATCAGCAGCACACTGTGCTCCCCATATCAGACTCCATCACCTCGCTGTTCTGTTAAACAGGCTCCTTCTGTTCTTTATTCTGGTGCTCTACGTCCTAAGCCTGATGTTTAGTTTCCTCTGTTTTTCGTTCTGTTCATGATGTCTGTTATTTGCCTTCTTTGATTGGTTCATTTTTCGATGCATCATTCTTGTACTTGGTCCATGGCGGCTACTCCTTTTGTTCCTGCTGACAAGGCTACTAGCAACTCGCAGAAGCGAAATTGATGAAAAAGTATCCGATGCCACTGAAAGAGGTACTGTTCTCTATTCTATACTGCGTTTTTTCTTCAAATAAAGATGAAATATCAGCAGGCTTGCTGCTATATCCTACAGGCACGTCCACATGGTTGTTCTTGAGAAAATATATTGTGTTTGTTGATAAATCAAAATACCTCCATAGTAGGCACGAATATAGCCATATAGTTCGCCTAGATGAGTACTACATCTCACCAAAGTTCTTCAATGTGGTAGCCCAAGTATTCCTCGGCAACTGTTTTGCTTTCTAAGCCTGATACATACTTTGTATCTCTCTTGGATGTATGTAGGCCGTTTGATGAAGGTGAGCACATTTGTGTACTAGTGGGCTCCTGTTTTTTGATCAGCACCAGTCGTTCATGTCCCTACACACCGTGTTATCTATTTTTTTTAGAGAATGAATACATAAGGGAGAGTTCCAACTAAACCATAGGTACGATCCAACAAATAATCTATGGTCTGGAGCCACACTGAAACAATGTGTGTTCGCTCTTTATAAATTTTCATGGTCGACCTGCTTGGACAAAGACATAGCAAACGCAACACGATGACCATGGAGGACCGTGAGATTGTCAGGTTGCAGAGGAGCTATCATCAAACATAAGGTTTCCCTTTATCATGTACTCCTATTCAAGTAAGAAAGAACTACTCACAATAAAGTCTGATTATCATCCATAGAGCCAGATGAAAGTTTGGATAGGCTAGAGGAGACCATTACCAGCTCCAAGAACATCGCACTAGCTATCAAGAAGGAGTTGGACAACAGAATAGTCAATGGTTTCAAATGCACTTCCTCTTCCATTTTACTTCTTCGCATGGAACATACCATGCGGCTTTGGCATGTATTTTTCTTCTAGACTGATAATGATATTCATCCATAAAATCCAAGTTATCAGCATATGCCATTTTAAATATTTCTTGGTCAACTAATCGTACTGGAATTATCTTGATGTACCACAACTTTTGGGTGTAATACGTGAGATTTTTAGTCCCATGTTTTAAATACGAGTGAACAAATTTTAATGGCATATGTTGGAAATTTGTTTTATTTATATAGGAGAACAGAACTGATCAAATTTATATGCTCCTTATCAATTACTATATATATTATGGTGATGGACTATACGAGAACTACATAGAATTTGATTTCATAGTTGGAGGAGCTTCATAGAACGGCGAAGAGCGGGTGGCGTATATATATATATATATATATATATATATATATATATATATATATATATATATATATATATATATATATATATATATATATATATATATATATATATATATATATATATATATATATATAGGGTGGCGCTATTTGACACCCGCCCTCTATCTTTAGAACCGTATATTATTTTTACGTCACGTAAATTTTGTATTATTTCGTAAGTTGAGAAGAACATAATAAAATTTAAAAATGACATAATTTTTTTTTGTTTACATGCCATAAAAAATCGATGTAAAAGACATATTTTTGGTGTTTTTTACACTATAATGACTCAAAAACTTTATTTTTGTGTCAAATTTTTTGGTTGTGGTGATTACATGAACATAATTATTCGTATACAAAACATAATTTTTTAGTCTAACAGCGTAAAAATATGTTGGGTGCAAAATAACTATTCTACACCCTGGGTGTCAAATATGGATCCTATATATATATACATATATAGGAAGCGGATATGGTATGTCCATCCTCTTTAGAGGATGCATCTCTCACCACACATGTGCTTTGAGATGGGTACTCAATGACTCACCTTTATCTTTTCTTATTTTCACCACCTATTTCATAAATCAATTTCACAAACCTGTCACATGTCTGCCCCAAGCATTTGAGGAAACTTGTCCAAGTTGTCAGGTCCTACTTATGTGTTGTTTTGCAGGCTGCGTTTGAATGTTGTTTGAATTCGTTGCAAAAAAGGGCAAAGGAGAGACTTCTGCGTTCAGTGGGCCGCCAGGTCGCTCTGACCACCCAGCCTGGGTTGCTGTGCTCATAATTCAATTTTCTGGTCCACTTCAGGAATCTGGGTACCCGTCCTCTTAAGTCACGTGGGCTGGAATTTGCTTTAGTGACGTGGGCTGGAATTTGCTTTAGTGACGTGGGCTGGAATTTGCTTTAGTGAGATGGTACCTAACACAGGCCTGTAGACGTGAATTCAAAAATCTCGCTCGGTACCTCATGGGCTCTCTATGTTCTGTCCTTGTTAGACCTGTTGCCTTGGTACCAAAGGAGGCAAGGCTGCTCCCGATTTTTTTATTTCCTTTCCCTTCTACAGCACTCACAACAGGGAAAAGTATAGCGTGTTTGATTCCTATCAAACCCGTATCTAGTCTTCCATGTGTCCAGATACTTGACCGTATGGCTACATGTGTTTCTAGCAATTCCTCTAAAAAATAACTTGTGCTAAAAAAGATTTTGCATTTAATCAGGTGTGCCTGGTACCCAACATTTCACAAAATTGATCAAGTCAGCGAACATGAACTCAATACTTGAGGTCAAAGATTCAACACCTAATGTTTCTCTTATCTGGTGATACTAATGCATACTACCACACACTTGCAGCCAACTGGAACCATCTCTATGTGGAATCCATTCAATAGCTTTAACTCCCCTTTGATGTTGACTCGCCTGATCATTACGCCTTCGGGGACCTGAAGTAGTCATCAACACCGAACTATACCTTGTTAACAACCCATGGTATCTCATGTTCCGCACCCTGATGGGAAAGGGTAACTAATTATTTCAGCACCACGATGATTCAGCACCGTCATCCACCACGGTTAATCAAAACAATTGAGTACCTAGATAAGATTAATTAAGCACCAAAATTAGTGGATCTAGTATGCACCCAGATAGTAGAAAGGATTCAGCATATCAGAGGGATAGTAGAAATGTTTCGGCACCCATATAGTAGAAATCTTTCGGCACCCAGATAGTAAAAACTTGTTAAGCACCCATATAATTCAGCACCCATATGATTCAGCACAAAGGAGAGGATAAATTATGCATTAGTACTAATGCCTGACACCTCACACAAGCAACTGAATAAATATTGCCAAAGCTTGGACATGATCAGGCCTAAGCTTCATCGAGCAGGTCCTCCTAGATTCAGCTATTCAGCACTCCTAGATCAAACTAAGTACTTAGGTATGCACTGGGCACTGGTCATTTAACATAATGACAAAGAATTCATAATTCTTCCATGTTTTATTCCCAAACTGCCAGGAGTGTGCCTTGAAGAATTCATATGCCTCTTACTCAGCTTCTGGTAATACCTTTGCCTACTAACCCAGCTCTGACCCGACAAATAATGTTAAGTACCCAAGATCATCGCTTGGTACTGGTAGTACTCAACTTAAGATTCAGCACCAGTGCACTCATCCAAAATCATCCATAAAAAACATAAGTTTGGTACTGCTAGGCATCAGTCAAGTACCCACAATCTGTACTACTAGGGATGCAATTAAGCAAATGGAATAAGCACATAGAGGATATGTATCATGGTATTTCTGATTGATATATGTCAAGAACCTAACTTGTACATGTTAACAGAAACCCTTGTAATATGCATCCGGTAGACAATATTAAGTAACCAAAATCGGACCCAGTAACCCAATTTCAAATTAGATGTCGTTGCATAGCAGCATATAACACAAACTACACTTTGCCTATCTAACATATATTTCCTATGCAACCAAACATAACTCCTCAGTGTCAAATTGTCAACAGCACCAGGCTACAGCTTATATCAGCAGCAGGGATGCAATTAAACAAAAAGAAAAAGGTTTTTTAACAGAGTAGCTATTTGCACACAACCCCCTCTTGTTGGCAAAGATGGCATTGACATAAAGATCAATTTGTGCACCACACACTCAAACGCAAACGCACACCACACAGGCCTTACAGATGCAGACTAGAAGAGTGAAAAACAACACAGGAAGGGAACACAGATTCGGCTGAAAAATTGACCATCAACTGAATCAAGTACTCTCCATACGAGGCGGTACGCGTAGTGGAAGCGGCCAGAGCCCGAGGCGGTCTCTGATTCCCGGAAGCCGCTGCTGCTGCCGCGGTGGTGGTACAGGTGGTGCCGCCCCGAGCCCCCCGCCGAGGAGCCCGCGCAGGGCTTGCAGTGCCGGTACGCGCCCGACGCCTTCAGCGCCATGTCCTTGATCTGAAAACGAACCCGAGAAAGTTCCCCGTCAGTTCGAATCCCCCAGTCAGTCTCCCACCCGATCTGATGATTAGACCTCGGAACGAGAGCCGCAAAAGCGGTGACCTTCCAGGCAAATTTTGGACAAAATAAAAAAAATCGAGGTTTCTAAAGCACGGTGCAGACTGCCGAGAACGGAGAACCCACCTGGGTAGTGTGCGCCTTGATGGCCTGCCTCGTGCTGGCGTCGTCGCGCCGCCCGCGCCACCATCGACCGCGTCCTCCCCCTCCGATGGCTCGTGCAGCGGCGGCAGCGGCGCTTCTGGAGCACGCGACGCACGCGAGCATCCCGCCCCCTTCCTCCTCCTCTCCTCCGGCACGCACGCACGCACGCAAGGCACACGCGTTCCCTCTAGTAGCCGGCTGTGGATGTCAATCTAGATAACGGCTGACGACACGCGCACGGAAGCATATCCTCCCCGCCGTACTCCATTGCGGACGGATTAGATCGATCCGACGAGCTGGACTCCGAGCATCCGCGCCCCATCGCTCGCCCCGAATAAGTGGCGACAGCCGACGTCCCCAGCTCAACAACGGCGGAGCAGGAATCGGGGCCTGTCTGGGGCTTGGCGCCACCAAGGTTTGGATCTGCTCGCCCCGGTCAGATCGGTGGCGGACAACGCGGCGGCGAAAAAATGGGAAGGAAGGTGACGGTCGTGGCGGGATCTGGTGTTGCACGGGAGGAAAAAATGGCCTGGTATGAGGAGCGGTTGTGGTCGGAGGTGAGGGCGGTGCCGAATCCTGGAGGTTGTGGGACGGGAAGGGATCGACAGAAGTGGGATCTGGGACGGTGGTGTGCAACGGGAGGTGTTTGCCGGAGTTGGGACGTGGGGCGCTGAGAGGTATAATGGATTTGCCAACGGCTCCCTCCCTGCGGCGAGTGGCTGCCTGTGACCACGGCAGAGGGGCAAAGCAGACCGGGAGGTGGCAGCTATGAGTCAGTGCAGAGGAACAGCTGTCAGATGGAAAGGAAGAAGGGAAAATACCTCTTTAGGATATTAGGTGTGTGGTTGATAAAACATAAATGGAGGGATATTATCTGGGCCGCACGGATCTCCAAACAACCAACGGTGTGAGATGCTTCCTCTAGCGAGGATGGACACACAAGGATTTTCTACCCACCAGGCTAGCTGTGCATGCTTATACAATCGTCCAATATTGCCACCTTATGATCCTGGAATATCCGCATCGTCGGTTGCTGGCATTATTCTGCTAACGACATCCTCTTGCCATCCATCAAATTCTGCTAAGCGTAAGCTGTAGGAGATATCATTTGTCCTTTTACTTATGTCTTAGACGCCACCATCACATCGTTGTGGTTTTCATTTATGTCTTAGGCCCAGTTCTTTTGAGCTCCGGCTTGTGCAGAAGCCACTCAGGCTTGAGCTGTAAAGAAACAGCGGTTGAAATAAGCTCAACAGAAACTATGATCCAGTTCTTTTTGGCTTATGTGTTCCTAGCTTTTTGTCCGAGTTGTTTGATAGAAAGTCCATAATGCCACTGGAACGAGTTTGTATATTGACTTCGAGTTATTTCTTACTGTTCTCTTGCAAAATCATTCAGAAATCAGAACACAATCAAACACATATATTAGCTAGCTAGCCCTCCAGCCGGGTTACAATCAAACACATCTACTAGCTAGCTGTTCCCCTTTGATTGTCCAGAATTCTTATTTGTGTCATGTTCCGTTACATCGCATTACTACAGATGGACTTCTACTCCAAATTTCAGGTAACAGAAGACGGTGGTTGAGGAGCGAGGCACGAGCAGCATGTCGGATGGAGACGGAGCGCCCGTAGACTGCCGCAGCTGAACGAGCCCCTGCTTGCGAGCTCGAGGTTGGTTCGATCCAGGCCAATGATACTCGGTGTCAGCGGGCTATGCTCCCACCATGGAATGGAAACGAGATGGCGCGGGTGGCGGGTGGCAGTAGGCGGGGGGAGGCGGCCGGCGGCCGACGGCGGGGTGGTCCGTTGCGGCGGCAGAGGCAGAGGAACCCTACCTGTTTGGGAGGAAGAGGATAGGAACTGCTCGCTTGGGCTTAGCCTCGCGTAACGGTTCAGGCTGAATGAATAGGGGTATATCCACGTACCGTTTCGGCTGAGCTCGGGAAGCTGCGGTAAGCTGGGGGTACCCGGCTTCTCCCCACTGTGAAGAAATCGTGGAAGCCGGCTGTCCCAAGAAACGGCTTAAATTTGAGTTCTTTTTAGCTTAAGCTTATTTTTACCTGTAAGTTGTCTAGAAGCTCTAAAAGAACAGGGCCTTAGACACCATCGTCACATCATTGTGGTTTTCACATGTTCCATACATACCGTAGTCAAGTGTTTTGTGATTTCCAAATGTGTCCTATATACCACGTACATGTGGTTGTGGTTTGTCTGGCCAAGTGGCATTGTTCTTTTCCCACGCTTTCTATTGAAAATGGTTGTGACCTCGTTCATGCGTGATTCCATTGAAAATAAATAATCGTAGAATTTAGTTATGAAAAACATCTAATAGATCTCTCTTTTAGCTCCTCCAGGACTCCTTTCACGGAATGATCCAAAAAACTTTACTACTTATAGTGATAAAATAATTTTACCATTTTACATGTCAACCTCGTGGTATCATATAGGACAATATCACAAACTGAGTAAAATAAGCCTACCGGGCTCAACTAACATCTATTTTATCTTGTTTTTTTGTGTGAAGCAACGACATGATCCTTGCTCTTACTAAGCTCCTGTCCTTATTGTCAATGGTTCCTCCCTTTTTTTAAATTCATCTTGAGGTGATAAATGAACTCGGGCCCACTATGATATGTCGTGACCTTTGGCAAATTTGCGAGGATGTGCGCTGCCGCCGCGTGCACACGCTCGTCGTTGATATTGCGTCCAAAATTAATGAACTAGAAAAAAATGGCAATAGTTTGGATTACAAACTGAATTTATTGAGCTACGACAACATGGCAAGTCAAGAGTTTGACACAGGATTTGTGGTTACATCAGGCGATCGAAGGTTTAGCATGTTATGAGACTAGGAGTAAGATCCATTGAGAAGACACGACAGGTTTTGAAATGCATTGCCTTGTTCTTCTATCTCTTGAACGAACTCGGGTGGTGGGTTGCCAGTGTTGTTCTTCAGATATAAGAGGTTGTATAGTAGCTCCGCCGGTGTGGCACGGTCCATCTTGGGCTGTATTATTTTCGTATTGATATTGAGTGATTAAACGTTGTCAGGGAACTAACTCAACTAAGTGGTTGAACTCACAAAATAGATAAGAGCTCGCGCACTCTCGGCGCATTTGCCATCAACGAATTTATCATTGGTGTTCACCCCTTCTTGAATACCCATGCAGCATTCCAGCTGCTCATCGTGCTCCTCCTAGGATGGCTCTGCCCACTGAATTAAAGAGATGCCGGCTCACTAGAAAGGATAAAGGAGGAGAAATCGTAGTCCCTGCAGACTTAAGATTTATCACATCAACATCAAAAACATAGAAAATGCTCGAATTTATACATGTGGGTGGAAATCGCATAGATGAAACATCAAATAATTGATACCTTCTTAATGCCTCAATGGACCTATTTCAGTTTGGAGAAGGCGTACGTTCTTGATTCATGGGATGACGTGTGTTCTTGGCTCTGTGTCCTAGCACGAGTGACATGGAAAATGCATGATGTCATGGTAAATGTCACATTGTTGAGAGGACTTCTGTGTGTGGATAGGTCACACGGTGGGAAGAACTTACATCTATGGATGACATGCGTCGTTTACTTTTTAAATCAATATTATGCTCTCGATACAACGTCTGTTAGTTTCTCTAATGGATTTATATCACATTCGTCAATCAGATTATACACTCGTCTTCTAATCCTATCGTGTTGTGGGCATGCACAGCTAGCCGGGTGAGTATCCCACTATTTTCCATATATATGAAAAATAGTGGACTACTCACCCGGCTAGTTGTGCATGCATGCAACGCCGTAGGATAAAAAGACGAGAGCACAATCTAATTAACGGATGTGATATAAAACCTATTAGAGAAACTAACGTCTATTGTATCGGGAGCATGAGATTGATTTTTTAAGTAAATGACGCATGTCATCCACACACATGAGTTCCTCCCACGGTGTTATCAATGTCATCCACACACATGAGTTTTCTCCACGGTGTTACCTATCCACACACAAATGTTTTCTTTATCTGGCTTTAAAATTTACCATGACAACATGCATTATTTTGCATATTACACATGATAGAACACACAACTAAGTACATGCGGCATGTCACGCATGCTATAGGCCACATAGCCAAGAACATGTGTCTTCACACGAACCAAGAACATAAACTTTTCTTCAAAATGAAATAGGGCGTCCTCTCGCCATATGTTCACTTGGCGATATTTTTTACGTGCGAGATGCCAGTCATGAGCAATGGTGCAACTGTGGTGTTTGTTAGATTTTTTGTGGTACCTCATGTTTACTTGGCGCCTATATGTAGTGTCATATAGCTTTCACGGGAACGGAGGATAGAAAACGCGACAAAAATAACGAGATCAGTTGGCCGGGCAAGCCACAAACAAATATACTTGATATCGAATGTACCATCCTCTGGAAACCACAAAACAGCTAATTGCGATGCACATGTTAAAAACCACGACGAGGTGACCATGGTTCCTAAAACACAAAGGAAAACCACAACCATGTGAGGATGGTGGCTAATACACAAGTGAAAGGACAAAGGACATGTCCTTCAGCCTATTCTTAGCAGAATTTTAACGGATGGCAATAGGACGTCGTTAGCAAAATAATGCCAGCAACCGACGATACGGATATTGCGGGATCATATTGTGGCTATATCGGATGACAGTGCATGCATGCACAGGTAGCATGGTGGGTAGCAAATCCGCGTCGATATATATATATATATATATATATATATATATATATATATATATAGAGAGAGAGAGAGAGAGACAAAACATATGGTATGTCTGTATTGTGGAGGAAGCATCTCTGTCCACTCATTGCTTGGAGATCCGTGTTACCCAAAAAACTGATTTTCTTTTTGTACTTTTTCGGGGCTCGCTGGTATATTCTAATAGGGATTTTTCTCTTCCTACCTTTTACATGTTCACTGACAACTGGCTTTTCTGCCAAGTCCAGACGCAGACGCCAGGGAAATATGGGTTCTTGTCAAGCTCCTGGCATAGAGGCCGTGGTTTCTCGGTCCCTAGTCTTATCAGGGCATCCACTATGTTGGCAATAAGGTTATCTATAAGCAAAAAGTAGTCAATAAGGAGTTCCACATACATAGTGAAGGCTATCAATAAGCTATTCATAAGCTTAAAACCTTAAGGGTGACCTACAAGCTTGTGGTTTGTCTATAAGCAATAAAATATTTTTTAGCTTCTTCCCTCTCTCTTGCATGTGTGCAACTTTAACTGACACGTAGGATCAGCTTGTAGACAAGTTCAACTAGATACATTGTGATGTAATCAATAAGTTTATGGTTTGATATGTGGGTGTCAGCTTATGGACAGGTTCCACACCACACCACATGGACATCGGCTCCTCCCTGCCTCTCAGCCGCACCTCCCCGCCGGTGGTGATAGCTCCCCAGTCTGCCGCCATGAATCCCCGTGCCTGCAGACAACCCCGACCTCCTACGTCAAGGGAGCCCAATCAGGAGCTGGCCGAGCTCCTGCCGTTGTCGGGTCAACCGACCGGTCGTCCCCCACTGCCCGAGCTCCCCCAGATGCACCACTTCTTGTTTCCTTCGACGCGACCATGCCACCATTCGTGGCCTCTACTCAGTCTACGACCTCGATCCAGGTCTAGTCTCCCTGCTGGAGCACAACGGCAACCCGTGATGGCCGCTATGGCCGCTACCGGGGCGCGCCGGAGGTGGGGAGAGGGGCGGTGCCGGAGGTGATGTCGAGCGCTTCCTCCACGGAGGGCCTTCCCCACCGGATTCCGCTCGCCGCCCAGGATCTCCACCACCGCCTTGATTCCCCATTGACATTGCATCCAGATTCGGCACCAGGCCCCCAACCGCCTCTCCCCATGCTTCGGCCATCCCCAGCCCGGGGAGCTTCTTCGACGCCAGCACGCAGGCCACAGAACAATCGACGGCGAGCCCATCAAGGACGCTGCACCCCTGGCTCCAGCCCCCACCATCCAGAACTCACTAGTGAGTATTCGGTTCGATGCCCTTCCTCAGAAATTTTTGTTTTCTGAAATTTTCTAGGAGGCAAATCTTGATAGTGTGGTTGTTGGTATATTAAGTGTTGCAGGTGGATCGGTTTTATCTGCTGAGGTTGGTTAGCTGATAACAAGCATACATGCACAATGGCTGCTGAAGTTGGGCAGCCGTTCTATGGATGGTCACACTCAGATTTGGGCTACAATGACCGTGCATAGGTAGTTTCCTCTGCATTGAAATCATCCATTTCTCACCTTCGGTTGCGTCTTTGAATTTTTGACTAAAATCTCAAGGTTAAATAGTTCCCTCATATCGTAATGTTGCTGGAAAACATTTGAGATGTCAACATTATGTGACACAGTTGATGCTGTCTGAATGGTGACTTGTTTTGAGAAGGCTAGATGATGGTTAATCATTCTGTTTTTATGCATTGTGAACTGGGTGCGAAGGTCAAATTTGTTTCTGAACTGGAGTAGCAAAATTATGAACAGATGGAATTGAAGAAACCACTAGAGCACAAAAAAGTCAAAGCCATAGTCGCCCAAAAAATGAATCTTTATTTTAGGCAGGAATGCACATCTGCAACCTCGACCAAGCTCTATTGTTTGTCTGTTTCATCAAACTTATCAAACTTAAAGATGCCGTTCCGAGTTATGTAGAACTTAGCAGCCACAGCTCCCATGAATTTTTTTTGTCGATGTCTCAACTGCTTGTTGCTTGTCTATCCCAAGATTTCATTTTGTACAATGAAACTTATGATCCTTTGACATGTTTGCAGCTTTTTGGAGAGCTAGATTATATTCAAACTGCTTCAGGAGTTTGCCACAAGGGTGTTGATTGTGCTTTTCAAGTTTCTTAACGTGGTACTGTGTGGTGCTAAATAATGCACCATATTGCAGGATTCCTATATTTAGTCGTGAGGTACACATTTATAGATCAAACTTTGTGTCCAGCAGTATACCAGGATGATCTGTTTCATCTGAAACTTATAATGTGAAGATTAAATTGATCTGCAGAATATTCTGTCATAGCTTCTGTCATTATTTCTTTCAGAATTTTTTGAATTGAGTGGGAAGGTGCTGTACAATGCATCGTCAGGCGCTGTACAAATGACCACTTGTTTAACTCCACCCAAATCACCACTTCAAAATTGTACCTTTTGCTTCTTCTTATACTCCACCCAAATGACCACTTGTTTAACTGAAGCAGCCCTAACACATCTGCATGATCTTGATGTATGGTCGTTGTTGCCTAAGAGCTCTTTGTGATAATTTGATGTTATCTAGCATAGCAAATGTTTGTTCCAATTTATTGAAGATATCATACAAGTTTATGTGAGGTGTCGAATCATATGGGTGCTTAATAAGTTACTGTGAGGTGCCGAATCATATAGGTGCTTAACAAGTTACTGTGAGGTGCTAAATTATTGCTTTGAATTATGAACACTTCTCCATGTGCTGAGTCATTGATCTTCTTGTACCGAATAATTCTTACCCGGATGAATTTTGTGCCTCACTGTTATGATTTACTTGATTCATATTTCCTGTCACCCGAATGTATTTGTTTGGTGCCGAGTAATTTCAACCGGGGTACCGTTGGTTGTGCTTAAATTAAAAAATTACTCCGAATCATTTGGGTGCTTAACAAGTTGCCCTGAGGTGCTGAATCATTTGGGTGCTTAACAAGTTCCCTCGAGCTGTTGAATCATTGGGGTGCTTAACAATTTTCCCTGAGGTGCTGAATCATGTGGGTTCTTAACTAGTTTCCGTGAGGTGCTGAATCATGTTGCCATGTTGTTTATCTAACATGTTGTTTCCCTGCTTATTTCTATTAGTCGTTTTTTGAGTGGGGGTGCATGAAAAGTTAAGACACTTGGTTATGTTTACAAAGCTAGGAATAATGTCTCGACCATGCTGTTGTTGTGTTAAGAAGTGCACTTGGAGCAGACTGTATCCCCGGAGCAGAGCACCGCCAAGCGAAGTAGACATCGCCCATATCCTGGTACAGGCGTACAACAGCTCTGGCACAAGTGTTCGGTTCAGGTCCCAGCTCCCTTATCTTCATGTATATTAGGATGGATAGGCTTAATTGATGCCTTGTGTAGTTTTTACCAGTGATTACAAGTTGTAGTTTTTACAAGTTACTCCAATGTGCTGAACCAATGCTCTCCAATTTCTTTGTATTATCCACTTGCAGTACTTGGTACTAGGCTCTGATGGGTTCTTGTATTAATGCAAGTGTGTGTGTCAGTCCTGCAGCAGGGTCCCACAACAATGCTGACACGGGTTAAATTATCAAGTTCGTTTTCTTGACCCGTTCTTTTTCAGGTGGTAGTCATATATGACAGAACTTCTTAATTATTATTTTATTACTTAATGTGAGATCACAACATATTCAACCTAGGTGCTGATAATTTAAAATCCATTCCAAACTTTCTAATATACACAAGATACTAGGTCCTTTTTTTTTAGTCAAACAAGATACTAGGTCCTGACTCCTGAGTTAGCTTGCTTCGTTACCGACGCAGGTCCAGCGAGTGCTGGTTTAGAGCACATGGGCACGGAGAGAAGGCAATCAGCTGCCAGCCCACATGGTACCATCCGGCTTGTGTAGGTACCCGTACCCTCAAATCAGCTGCCAGCCCATGTGGTATCGATTGGTTGAATTCCTGCCAGCCCAGATCGCCTCTGACTTGCCCATGCCATGATACTGGCTACATGGCGTGCGACAGAACCCACTGGCTTGGCAGCGGGCTGACAGCACGTCCAGAGCCCACTGGCTTGGCAGTACGGGAATTTCCCAAATCTGCATATATTTTCAAATTGGATTCAAACGAAGTCTGCAAAAAACACTCTTTTAGAACTGCCAAACTCCCCCAAGTTTCCTCTTTTGCTTGTCAATGTCATGTGTGTGGTGAGAGAAAATGGTTTCATAAATAGGTGGTGTAAAAGAGTAAAGAAAAAGGGAGGACTATTGGTACGAATCTCAAAGCATGCTTGTGGTAGTAGATGCTTCCTCGCGGGTACTAGGGCATACCGTTTGCGCTTCCTATATATATATATATATATATATATATATATATATATATATATATATATATATATATATATGAGAGGAGAAGCTACCACCAAGGTAAACAGTTCGTTCTTACATCCAAGAGGGACTGCACAAAGCGGGTCTGTGGAGTGTCTATGATGCTCTAATCGCAACGATGACATAAAATAGAACAAAACATGTCCATTATATATACTCATTTCGTCCTAAAAATAAGTGACTTCAGCTTAGCTAGATTTGCATGCATGTATATACTAAAATATATATAGATACTTTTAAATTTAGACAAATTCAAGTCACTTGTTTTAGAACGGATGGAGTATTCTAAATGTGTGATTTTATTGAACCGTGGCAACGCATGGGCATTCAGCTAGTAGATATTAATCATATAAATCAAACAACCATTATTTTCGAACTTAAACTAGTAACCGTCTTGCAATAAACAAGATCTAGATATAATGTTCATGCTTAACACAGGCACCAAATAACAATTATTTAGACTTAAAACTAATCCTGATGGTAGTGAAGAGGGAGCGTGCCGACGGCGATCACATCAACCTTGGAGCCATTTCCAACATGCATCGTCACCTCGTCTATCGCTAGTGTTCGTTTATTCTGCAGTACCTATTTTGAGTTACAAATATGAGCAACCGAACCAGTATCCAATTTCTAGAAACTACTATGATTACTAGTAAGATACACATCAATAACATGTATATCGAATATACCTTTCTTCTTTATGTTGTCGTTCTTCAGATCTGCCAAGTACTTGGGGCAATTCCGATTCCAGTGACCACACTCTTTGCAACAAAAGCATTCTGTATCAGGGCTAGGGCCAAATCGAGTCTTCTTCTCAAGTGCAGCAACAGATTTTCCACCCTTCTTGAAGTTACCCTTGGGCTCACCCTTTTCCTTCATGTCTACTTCGGCAGCCACCAAGGTGGCAGCAAGTTTAGTGAGCGATGCAATCACACCACTTATCTTGTAATTCAACACAAACTCTTTGTAGCTGGGTGGGAGCGACTGCAGAACTCTATCTGTCGCAAGATCAACTGGGATGGCATATCCTAGTATCTTGAGACATTGAACATAGCGCATAATCATCATCATGACATGATCATTCACAGAGTTGTGTTCCTTCGTATTAACACTGAAGAACTCACCAGATATCATATATTTCTCAACAGGGATTTGGCTATCAAACATGGCTTTGAGTTCCTCCACCATGGCAGTTGCGCTGCTAAGTTCAAAGCGTCCCTGGAGTCCAGGCTCCATTGACATAAGGATCGCATATTTCACAAGATTGTAGTCATCATGCTTTGTGTCATACACATTGCGCTGATCCAGAGATGCAGTATTTTCAGGTGGGTCACCTAGTGGTGCATCCAACACATAGGTCAAATTTCCAACATCGAGGACAATCCTCATGTTACAGAACCATTCTGTGAAGTTGTTTCCATTGTATTTCAGCTTTTCTTTCTCTAGGAATGCATTAAAAATGATGGTAGGGGTCGCCATGATTTACAACATATTTAGAAGGAGTTTAGACTAATTTTATTATAAACTGAGTTCATATTTAACTCTTAAATTAACAAGGTGAACTCCCACTCAAAAAACATATCTCACATTGATTTAGTGATCACACGAACCAAATCTAGTACACCAAGTCCGATCATCACGAGAGATGATGTAGTTTCAAAGGTGAACATTCAACATATTCATCATATCGTCCATATGACTCATGCTTTACCTTTCAGTATTTCGTGTTCCGAGACCATGTCTGTACATGTTAGGCTCGTCAAGGTTAACCTTAGTATCCACATGTGCAAATCTGGCTTGCACCCATTGTATGAACACATAGAATCTATCACACCCGATCATCACGTGGTGCTTCTAAACGGCGAGTCTTAGCAACGACACCTACTAAGGATGAACACTTTATTACTTAATATTTAGTGAGAGGGATCATCTTATAGTGCTACCATCGCTGTCGTCGGATTGTCGACAAGTATGCCATAGGGGGTCCTGGAAGCATTGAGAAGATGGGGTGTGAGACGTACGGTGTTCTAGGAGCGGTGAGTACAAGTTTACCCAGGTTCAGATCCAACTACGGTGATCAGATCCTACTCCTGATAGCAATCCAGTAATATATCGGCGAGAGCCAGATGTTACAGCGGATTACAAAAGAGGTTCGCCTGTGCGAGTAGGTTATGGTTGATCTATGATCTGGTGGTATTGTGTGTGTGCCCTAAAGGCTCCCTAAGGTCCGGTTTATATAGTCACCAAGGACTAGGGTTATAGGAGAGACCTATCCGGGTACGTTACAGAGTCCGTAACTAGATACAGTTTGGACTATAAGTAATACATCAGGCCTAATTCGGTAACTCTTTTGGGCCATGTCATAGCCGGAAGTGACTCCTTCTCTTTCTCTGACTGGGCTGCCCATGAAGGAAAGCTCTAACCCGTTGGTGGGCCACCCTGGTCAGCAAGTCCTGTGGGTATACCCAAAAGTATATCTCCAACAGTAGTGTAACACCCTCTGACCGGCCCTATGCAAGTTTTAGCGATTCCGCCAAACCCGCATAGAAACAATTCAAAGGTTCCCACCAGGCACTTACGTGTGGGTGGAAATAAAGTAATATCATTACACAATAATTCTCAATGGAAACCACAAAACAAATATATACATCAGCGACTCAAAGGGTCAAGAATACAGATATTTAGACAAAGATCCAAATCACCTTGAAAACGATACAGTATCCGAATACGGACAAGATGCAAATGGGGATAAGATCCCTGAAGAATAACCAATGGCGTCCATAACCCTTCCCAGGCCAAGCCGGAAGGGTAACCCTGCTAACGACGTCGATCTCAAAACCTCCTTAAACAAAAGGGGTTCCTGCAAAGGGCAAAGGAAAAAGAGAGCGGTCAGTACTGAGGCTTGTACACGGCGAGTCTAGAATTCGGCGGCTCTCGCCTACATAGGTGTGGTGGACTAAAACGGCAGCACAACAGACACTAAACAACCTATAGAGACTCGAGGCAACTGTCGGCTATCAGAAAGAGATGAGAAAGACCTATTCGGAACCAACCTAATACTACCACCAATCATACCCATCCTGGTATTTCCCTCTCGAGACCAAACGAGGAAGTCATTCCAAGGAAACTCACACGGTTGACAGTTTATTCATTCCTTCTATGGTGGTTGTCCAACTTACTAGTCATATCAGATACAAGTCCAATTATAACAGTAAACTTAAGTTATAGTTGTCTATGATCGAGAACTGTGCTCCAAGTCGTGCATAACCACAGACACGGCTTTTTGAAAAGATTAAACCCTATAGTGGGGCACCAATGTTTCCACACGCACCTACACCCTTGTTGTCAGATCAGGTAGGTACAAGATCACAAAATATAAACCCAACGGTATGTCTACAGGGTTTCGGACACGACGTTCCTAGCAAAGAGAGCACATGGGGGCCACCCCCTAAGCTACCCGTAACAAAGTCGGCCAGTCTCCAAGACGGACCCGGGGTTTGTGTCAATGTTGTAAACGACTAGGAACCCAAAAGTGTGACTAGGCTTGTCGATACAGCGAAAACGTATCATGGGGTTCCTAAACAGTACAGACGCTCAACGTGCAATAGTAAATAAAGCAGTAAAGCATGGCATAAGTATAGGATAGTAATAAAGCCCCAAACTAGTTTGTGGCCCCCAGTACAGTACTTTGAAATCAGGTACTAAATCAATGGGGGTGCCCACACACCCCCACATGTGGTTAGCGCGCTCGATCTCGAAACAGGTGTCAAGAACTTGGGTCCTAGGTAGACACAAGTGGGCGGTTAAAAACCAAATATTGTCTATTACCCACCGGTGACTCTACATTATTTACCTACTTTCAGTATTAGTTATTAAAAGGTAATTGAAAAGCCATGATCATCTCCACCATTAAGCATGTGTCAACCACCCAACAACGGTGGAACATCAACGACGCGCAGCAGCACCTAAGCAAGCAACTACCACTCGCAAGGCTGACTATCTACCAAACAACATGTAATAGGAGGTGTCGATTGCAATTTAGGGGATGCAGGGAATAATAAAAGGGTACGAAACCTATAGCATCGCAACACATATAGCAATAGATCAACAGGAGAAAATAAAGACTATAAATGCAAAATAGGTAGAAATGGAGAGAATGCTCGCCTGAGAAAACACCACCGAAGGTTCATCTAAATATCAGATCGATACTCGCATCAACTCATCGTCCTAATCCGTGAAGAAGCAAAGCACTAGAAGAAACACCGGATTCACTATTTAATATTATGGCAGAAGATCGAGCATGATGCGTGTATGATGCATGATATGGCAAAGATGTGATGCAACTAGACAATATTAAGCGAAACTTGGGTCCCACTAATTAATTATTAGGTGGTTTATGTTGTCCAGATACCCGGCAATTTAATGTTGTATTAACAAGGACAAATACGACATCGGTTCGCTACACAAATTTAAATGGAGTAATATTAGGCTAGAAAATCTCACGTATGGTCTCCATATTTAATTATAGTAAATCGGCTATACAACCCGAACCAGCAAACCAACAAAATATGTATGCAACAAATATATATTAGATATTATAAAAATATTGGTATCAGGAATGGGGTCATAGGGGCCAAGGTCTTAGGGCTCGAAAGGTTCGGGCTTCGGATCCTCGAGATCAGGGTCTCGAGGGTCTCAGAATTCTGTGAAGGCGAACTTGGCATCCGTGTTGAAGTCCTTCGAGCATCAGATCCGTGTAGGCACGCTTGGGGTCTGAGCGAAGATCATTGTATTTCAATTGAAGGTCTTGGCCTTTGGAGAGGTTCGGAATCTGCGGGTTCTCGATGTGGTCACTCTTTTTGCTATATGGATCCTTCGTGTTCGATTTATCCTTGTTCATTAGCATCGGCACTCTCGATGGAGCTTCTTGGGCCGCGTGTGGCAGGCCTGCTTGCAGGCTTGCACTGCTGCTACTCTCTCTTCTGCAAGCCTAAGACTGCTATACTAAGGACAAAAAAGAACAGGTCTACTGATGTTGCTGTGCGGCAAGGGAAACAAAAGAACAGAGGGTGGTAAGGCACGCGACGACAAGAGGAAGCTCATGGAGGTGGGCGCCAGGGACGAGGCCGGGCTCAACGCGTGAAGGCGAGCAGCGTGCCGGAGCGTGGGGCGGCAGGCGGCAGGTAGGCGGGGTGCGACCACGCTCGCGCGGAACTTGGCAGCGACGGGCTCGTCAGGCGCGAGCTCTCTAGAGGGGTGGTGCAGGGGCGCCGGGCTTGGCTCGATGCAGGGGCGAAAGGACGAGGAAGGAGGCTATGGAGCAGGCCGAGCTCGACGGGGAGGCGGGTCGAGGTGGAGGAGGACGCTGCAGCGGCGCAGAAGCGGTGGAGAGGTGTCCATGGCGGCGGGGTCGCAGTTACTGGCGATGGAGGCCGGAGGCGTGGGGAGGCGCTCTCGGTGGAGGAGGGGTACTCGACGTGGGCGAGTGGCCGAGGCCGGCGTCGGGCGGATGCGGCGTGCAGGGAGGTCAAAGGAGTGGCAAGCGAAGGGGAGGAAGGTGGTGGCTGTTAGGAATAGGCAACTTGTATTCCTCTGGGGGCCAAAGGCCACAATATATAATACAGGTACATGTGCAAATATGCAGGAAGACCCCTAACATATGGGGAAACTACAATATACAAATATATACATCTAACACCCCACCTCAAACTCATGGTGGATCCACAACACTGAGTTTTGAGAGTAAGAAATCATGTTGCGCTCTGGTTTGTGCCTTCGTACAGAAATCCGCCAACTGTAAATCTGAAGGTACATACTGAAGCGCAACAACCTGAGCCTGCACCTGAGCACGTGTATAGAAAGCATCAATACCAATATGCTTGGTAAGCTCATGCTTGACCGGATCACGTGCAACACTAATAGCACCTGTACTGTCAGACAAAACCAGAGTGGGTGTGGTAATAGAGACCCCAAAATCCGCAAGTAACCACCGTAACCAGGTCACGTCAGCAGTCAACAAGGCCATAGCACGCAACTCAGCCTCAACACTCGAACGGGAAACCTTTGTTTCTTTCTTCGTCTTCCAAGCAATGAGCGAACCACCAAGAAACACACAGTAAGCAGAAAGTGAACGGCGATCTGAAGGATCACTCGCCCACGTAGCATCCGAATAGCACTGGAGCTGAAGGGAGCTGGAACGCGGAAAGAAAAAGCGACGAGTGATCGTACCACGAAGATAACGAAGAACGCGGAGAAGATGACTATAGTGAACAGTGGTGGGAGTAGAAACAAACTGACTCAGAATATGAACAGGATAAGAGATGTCAGGACGAGTGACAGCAAGATAAACAAGGATCCCAACAAGATGACGATAACGCGTTGGATCAGGAAGAGGATCACCATCAGTAGGTTGAAGCTTAACATTAAGCTCCATAGGGGTCTCAACAGTGCGCTCATCCCCAAGAGCAGCACAAGCAAGAAGATCCTGAATATACTTTTCCTGAGAGATGTAAAAGCCATCAGAAGTGGAGGAAACCTCAATCCCAAGAAAGTATCGAAGAGGACCAAGATCAGTCATAAGAAACTGATCACGAAGATGAGCCTTAAAAAGGCGATATACTCAGAATCATCACCAGTAATGATCATATCATCAACATAGATAAGAAGAAGAGTGCGTCCATGAGGAGAAGTGTGAACAAACAACGCTGAATCATGAGCACTAGGGGAGAAACCAGCAGCAGTCACTACAGAAGCAAAGCGCTCAAACCAGGCACGAGGGTCCTGTTTGAGGCCATGAAGAGAACGTCGAAGACGACAAACCATCCCCTCGGGAACAGAATACCCAGGAGGAGGTTGCATATAAACCTCCTCACTCAAATCACCATTGAGAAAGGCGTTCTGAACATCAAGCTGGGACACAGACCAGTGACGAACAGAAGCAACAACAAGAAGAGTACGTCTAGTGGTCATATGAGTCACATGAGCAAAGGTCTCATCATAGTCACAACCATGCTCTTGCTAAAAACCACGAGCCACAAGACGCGCTTTATAGCGCTTAAGAGATCCATCAGAGCGGGTCTTAATCTTATAGACCCACTTAAACGTGATAGGACAAACACCAGGAGGAGGAGAAACAAGATCCCAGGTGCCAGTGCTCTCAAGCGCAGCAATCTCCTCAGCCATGGCCAGCTGCCATGCAGGATGATGCTCAGCATCCCGATAAGAAGTCGGCTCAGAGGCAACAGAAATACCATACTGACTAGGAGAGTAACGGTTGGGGGCACGACGCTGACGAACAGGACGAGTAGAGGGAAGCTCATCAGAGGAAGACGACTCAGGAGACGACGATGAAGAAGAAGGAATAGCAGAGGAAGACTCCAGAGAACGAGGAGAACTAGGAGAACTAGACGGAGCAGAGGAGGACGGTGTCGAAGAAGAGACATCAGGGGAATGAGATCCTGACGAAGACACAATAGGAGTAGAAGGAGGTGTGTCAGGAAAGAGAAGAAAAGAGATATCTTCCACCGGGTAGATACCAGCGGTGGGACGAGGATAGAAAGGACGCGTCTCATCAAAAATAACATCACGAGAGATACACATCCGACGACCAACAGGGTCCCAACAGCGATAGCCCTTATGCTCATCACTGTATCCAAGGAAGACACACTCAATAGACTGAGCGGTCAGTTTGGTGCGTTCCTGAGGAGCAAGGAGAACATAGCAAACACAACCAAACAAGCGAATCCTGGAGTAGTCTGGAGACTGGCCAGATAGGCGCTCAAGAGGGATACCACCCTGTAGAGCGGCAGAAGGCTGAATATTGATGAGGTAAGCCGACGTAGCGACAGCCTCAGCCCAAAAGTGCGGCGGAAGAGAAGAAGCAATCATCATGGCACGAGTGGTCTCAAGAAGATGGTGATGCTTACGCTCAGCAACGCCATTCTGGGCATGTGCACCAGGACAGGAGAACTGAGCAAGGGTGCCCTGCTCAGCAAGAACTCCTCGCAACATCTGGGAGATATACTCACCAGCAGAATCAGCACTAAACACATGAATGGGGGTTGAATATTGAGTACGGACCATGGCCGCAAAACGCTGATATATGGAGAGCACTTCACTGTGAGAGCGCATAAAAAACAACCAAGTATACTGAGAAAAATCATCGATGAATAAAATATAGTAGCGATGGCCCCCTTTCGAAGCGAAAGGAGCAGGACCCCAAACATCAGAATGAACTAAATCAAAAGGTCGCTGAGATACAGATGCGCTAGTAGGATAGGGAAGCTGAATCTGTTTACCCAACCTAAAACCCTGATAATGTAAAGACCCATCTCCTAAGACAGACCCCAGAAGACCACGATGAACTAATGAAGACAGGCGAGAGTCACAAAGGTGACCAAGACGATGATGCCACTGCTGAAAGGAGCTGGTAGCAGAGGCGGCGACAAGAGAATAACTTGCAGATGAAGTGGCAGCGGAAGGAACACGAAGCCAGTCTAACTCCCAAAGTCCTGAAGACGGCTGCGAGGGCCAGCTCCAACCAGTGCCTGTGTGCGACGGTCCTGGACAACACAATAATCAGCATCAAGAATGACGCGACAACCAGAGTCAGTAAGCTGGCTAGCAGAGAATAGATTCATCTTAAGAAGAGGGACATGAGAAATATCAGGAACAGAAAAGGAAGAAGTAGAAAGGGTGCCTCGACTAGAAACAGGAAGAGAGGTACCATCAGCCGTGAAAACACGGACAGGAGAAGGGAGAGAACGAAGAGCGGACAACAAAGAAGACTCAGAGGTCATATGAAAGGAAGCTCCAGAATCCAGATACCACGGAGATGTACCTGACTGTGTAGAAGGTGGTGGTCGCGCAGTGCATGGAGAATCAGTCACAGAACCAGCAGTGCCCCTCGAAGAAGAGCCTGTAGCAGCAAGCAGACCGCGAAGACTCCTGATAATGTTCTGATCAGAGAGAGCAACTGCTGAAGACCCGAAAGGAGCCGACTGCCCACGAGCCTGGTGCTACTGATGTAAACTGGGATTCCGTGTATAACAGGTGGCCCAAGTGTGGCCATCCCTGTTGCAGTAAGAGTAGTGACGAAGAGAACCACGGCGACCCTGACCATGAGCCTGCTGGTGCTGACTCCGACCCTGAGGCTGCTGGTGCTGACTCGGACCCTGAGACTGATGATGCTGAATCTGACCCTGACCTGGAGGAGTGGGTAGTATCAGTGGCGGCACAGAGGACAGCGACTGAGTCGAGGGAGCAGACGACATAGAAGGACAACGAGTAGCAAGCACAGACGAAACCGCAAGAAGACCAGCACCACGGATACGGGTCTCCTCAGCCCGGAGCTCAGACAACACCTCAGAGAGCGGAACACGACCACGAGCATTCAGCTGAGCACGCCGGGGCTCAAACTCCTGGCGGAGCCGAGACAGAAACTCATAGATACGATGAAACTCCAAATTTGAGCGCACAATCTGGCAGCACGAGCATGTGCCACAAACAGCAGTACGGAGAGAATCAAGATGACGCTAGATAGCAGCACTCTGAGTATAGAACTCATCAATAGTGGAATCACGCTGCTGAAGAGCATGCTCCTGGCGAACCACAGACAGATAAAGAGCATCCCCAGACGGCTGATACCGCTGACGAAGATGTGCCCACTGAGCGGCAACAGTAGGGAGACTCATAAACTCAGCAGCATACTGGGGCAGAACACTGGAGGTGAGAACAGCAGCAGCACGAGCATCCTCATCGACCCACTGAGTATAGGCAGTCAGAGCGTGGCGATAGGTCTCGAGATCAGTAGAGTATTGCTTGAACTTCGGATCATAAGCAGCAACAACACTATCATCAGCACTCTGAGCAGCATCCTTGGCCTCTTGGGAAGCATCAGCGCCGAGAACAATCGTCGTCGGTGGAAGAGGAGCCACAGGAGCAGGGGGACACGGCGGACAAGAGACCTTACCGGAGAGTACACCCCAAAGACGAAGACCGCGCATGTGAACACGCATAAAGGCAGCGAAATCAGGGTAATTCGCGCCATCGAAGATCACCGGGCAGTGAGGAATCGCAACATAGCCCGATGCAGAAGACATCTCTCTCTGTTTTTTGTCAGATCTAGTCAACCAGAGCTGCAGGCAGAGGCCGGCGAAATTCCGGCGAGTCGGCGCGAGAGACGGCGCCAAAGGGCCTGGGTAGGCTAATTCGGGCCGCCGGGGAGCGATTCCCGGTGGCGACGATAGCCAGCGGCGGCGGAGGGCGAGCGTCGGGGCGGATCTGGCGAGGCGCAGTGCAGACGTGCGGTATCTGGCGAGGCGCAGTGCAGCCGAGCGGGATCTGGCGAGGCGAGCAGGTCCCGCGTGGCGTGGCAGGAGGCGACGGGTGGCCTGGCGTGCTGGATCCCGCTGAAGCAGAGACGGGGTCGGGGACACAGCGGGCTAGCAGGAATCAACAGCTTATCGGGCGGGCCAGCAGGTTGTCAAGCGGTGTCCCACGTGGCGTGAGGCGTGAGGCGGGGGACGTGGGGAGTTGACGAGACGGGACCGACGGGACCCGACAGGACGTTGGCAGCGTGGCGTGAGCAGAGGGCAGGAGCGACGGATGGCCAGACGGAGATCTGAAACCAAGAAGTTCCGATATGGAACCGAAAAGAATTCCGATCTGAAACCGAGAAGAATCTCGATCGGAACACAGATCGATCCAGATCTGAAACGGCAACCGGATCGATCCAGATCTGAAACGGGACAAAACAGGCGGCGACCGGCGGTGACGACGATGGCAAGGCCGGTGGTGACAGGGACGGTGGCGGCCGACGAAGTTGCGAGAAAGAGGATGTGACTAACGAGGCTCTGATACCATGTTAGGAATAGGAAACTTGTATTCCTCTGGGGGCCAAAGGCCACAATATATAATACAGGTATAGGTGAAAATATGCAGGGAGCCCCCTAACATACGGGGAAACTACAATATACAAATATATACATCTAACAGTGGCATGCCGGAGGGGATCCTGGCGGCGCCGGTCTGAAAGCGGGTCGGTGCAGGGGTGCAAGACGGCGTCGCTGGTGGTGGATACGGGGAACAAGGGAGGGCTCGCGTGCTCTGGTTGCGTAAGGGGTTGGGAGCACGACGCGTGAGGAGAGGGAGGGCGGGGCCGGCTTGCAGCGAGCGGGATGCGGGGATTTGGTATTTTGGTTGACCGCGTGCTCGTCGATGCTCGAGACAGGGAGAGGGCGGGGATGCGCGTGATAGTGGGGTAGTGCGCGTTGAAGTGGCAGTGGGGATCCGTGTACGTGCGTCGTGTGCCGCGTAGCGTGTTGTGCGGGTCCGCTGAGACAGGAGTGGTGGCATGGTGGAGGGTTTGGGGGTAGGATCTGGTTAGGGTTAGGCTAGGTTTTGGTCTAGTGGGGTACTAGGTGGCCTGTTGGCTGGGCCCATAGGCCTGGCCCACTAGGCTGACTCCCCCACTAACAAAAATAGTTTTATTATTTATGATTTTATTTTTTCTAAAACAAAACATTTGTAAAAAGTTTTTAGACAAATAAAAGATTCGGACGGATCTTGGGTTTCGATTTGAACAAAGAGGGAATATCTAGAAAACAAAATAGGCTTTTTTGAAAATGGTATTTGGCCAACAGATGCATGTAGATGTCATAATGATGCATAGAGATAATACATGCGATTTTCTTGTAGCGGTTTTATCCGGGGTGCTACAATTCGACATCACTAATAATGGATCTCGCCCTCGAGATCCGCCTCATGGTATGGGAAGAAGGCCGGTGATCTGAATCTTCTAGCTTCGAGTAGATCCCCATGACATCACTAACAAGGGTTCTTTCTTCATCTTGAAATCGACGACACCACCAACAAGGGTCGGTATTCACGTTTGTCGAGAGAGCACTCCGGATAAACAAAATACGAAGGTAGTGGCATCAAAATAGAAGGTGGCCTCCAACTTCTGTGAATGTAGTAAAATTGCTTGATCCACCGATTCAATGTACTAGATCGAATGATAAGAGTAGTCGAATGCTGATCAGTCCATCGCGCATCCAAAGCATTACTCTGCACAAGAATAGGAGAATTATGCAACCAACTCTCAAAATTCAGACTGAAGATCTTGACAAGCGATGTTCGGAAAACAAAGGGGTGATGCAAGCTCTTCATCGGATCTAACATAGATGGTATCATCGTGTTGGAAAACACCGGAGGACACAAAGATACACAGAGAAAGATTCCTCAGATAACATTAAGACCGGATGTAGACACACCGTTACAAGAGGAAGGAAGCGAAACCCTGAAGGTACGATGGAAACCCAAACACAAGAATTCCTGGACTCAAAGAAAAGATAAGAGAGCAGATTCAAAACACGCAGAGATAAGAGGAGAATAGCAAAGGGGTAAGGAGTAAAAACAGACCTAATCAGATCTATCCAACCAATTTACCAAAATAGTTTTGACACTCTACAACATTTGTTAGCCAAGTTATCCTACAGATTGGACCAGTGGGGTACCGTAACTACTGATCTCTGATACCACTCTATAACACCCTCGGATCGGCCCTACGCAAGTTTTAGCGATTCTGCCAAACCCGCATAGAAACGATTCAAAGGTGCCCACCAGGCACTTGCGTGCGGGTGGAAAATAAAGTAATATTATTACACAATAGTCCTCGATAGAACCCACAAAATAGATATATACATCAGGGACTCAAAGGGTCAAGAATACAGATATTCAGAACAAAGATCCAAATCACCTTGAAAACGATACAGTATCCGAGTACGGACAAGATGAAAATAGGGCTAAGAGCCCTGAAGAATAACCAATGGCATCCCTAACCCTACCCAGTCCAAGCCGAAAGGCAACCTTCTAACGATGTCGATCTCAAAACCTTCTTAAACAAATGGGGTGCCGGCAAAGGGCAAACGAAAAAGAGAGCGGTCGGTACTGAGGCTAGTACACGACGAGTCTAGAATTCGGCGGCTCTCGCCTACATACGTATGGTAGACTGAACCGATAGCGCAACATGCAATAAACAACCTATAGAGACTCGAGACAACTGTCAGCTATCAAAAAGAGATGAGAACGACCTATTCGGAATCAACCTAATACTACCACCAATCATACCCATCCTGGTATTTCCCCTCGAGACCAAACGAGGAAGTCATGCCGAGCAAACTCACACGCTTGGCAGTTTTATTCATTTTTTCCATGGTGGTTATCCAACTTACTAGTCATATCAGATAGAAGTCAAATTATAACAGTAAAATTAAGTTATAGTTGTCTATGATTGAGAACTGTGCACCAAGTGGTCCATAACCGCGGACATGGCTTTTCGAAAAGATTAAACCATGCAGGGGTGCGCCAAAGTTTCCACGTGCACCTACACCCTCGTTATCATATCAGGTAGGTACAAGATCACAAAACATACACCCAACAGTATGTCGACAGGGTTTCAGACACGACGTTTCCCAGACCCAAAGCAAGCACATGGGGGCCACCCCACTAAGCCACCCATAGCAAAGTCGGCCGGTCTCTGAGACGGACCCAGGGTTTGTGTCGATGGCCATAAACCACTAGGAACCCGAAAGTGTGACTGGGCTTGTCGATACAACGAAAATGTATCACAGGGTTCCTAAATAGTACAGGCGCTACACACGGAATACTAAATAAAGAAGTAAAGCATGGCATAAGTACATGATAGTAATAAAGCATCAAACTAGTTTGTGCCCCAGTACAGTAGTTTGAAATCAGGTACTAAATCAATGGGGGTGCCCACACACCCTACCTATGGTTAGAGCGCTCAATCTCCGAACAGGTGTCAAGAACTCGGGTACTAGGTTGACACAAGTGGGCGGTTAAAAACCAAATATTTTCTATTACCCACTGGTGCCTCTGAATTAATTACCTACTTTCAATATTAGTTATTAAACGGTAATTGAAAATCCATGATCATCTCCACCATTAAGTATGTCCCAACCACCCAACAACAGTGGGGCATTGATGACGCGAAGCAGCACCTGAGCAAGGAACTACGACTCGCAAGGCGGACTATCTACCAAACAATAGGTAATAGGAGGTGTGCATCACAATTTAGAGGATGCAGGGAATAATAAAGGGGTACAGAATCTATATCATCACAACACAGATAGCAATAGATCAACATGAGGAAGTAAAGACTATAAATGCAAAATAGGTAGAAAGGGGGAGAATCCTCGCCTAGGAAACACCGCCAAAGGTTCATCTGAAGATCGGATCGATACTCGCATCAACTCATCAGCCTAATCTGTGAAGAATCAAAGCACTAGAAGAAACACCAGATGCACTATTTAATATTATGGCAGAAGATCAGTCATGATGCGTGTATGATGCATGACATGGCAAAGATGCGATGCAACGAGATAATATTAAGCAAAACCTGGGTCCCGCTAATTAATTATTAGGTGTGTTATGTTGTCCAGATACTCCGCAATTTGATGTTGTATTGACAAGGCCAAATACGACATCGGTTCTCTACACAAATTTAAATGGATCTAATATTAGAGTAGAAAAGCCCGCATATGGTCTCCATATTTAATTACGAGGTGAATCCGCTATACGACCCGAACCCGCAAAATATGTATGCAAGCATGTACAATTTAATATGCAACAAATAAATATTAGATATTATAAAAATATTGGTATCAGGAAAGTGGTCACACATCGGGGCGAAGGTCTTGGGGCTCGAAAGGTTCGGGCTTAGGATCCTCGAGATCAGGGTCTCCAGGGTCTCAGCATTATGTGAAAGCGAAATTGGCGTCTGTGTAGAAGTCCTTCGGGCATCAGATCCGTGTAGGCGCTCTCGGGGTCTCGACAAATATAATTGTATTCCAGTTGAAGGTCTTGGCGTTTCGAGAGGTTCGAAATCCGCAGATTCTTGATGTGGTCGCTCTTTTTGCTATATGGATCCTTCATGTTAGATTTATCCTTCTTCACGAGCGTTGGCACTCTCGATGGAGCTTCTCGGACCGCATGTGGCAGGCTTGCTTGTAGGCTTGCACTGCTGCTGCTCTCTCTTCTGCAAGCCGAAGACTGCTATACTGAAGACAAAAAAAGAACAGGGCTACTGATGTTGTTGTGCGGCAAGGAAAACAAAAGAGCAGAGGGTGGAAAGGCACGCGACCTGTATGCCCTCGAGCGCCCGCCCATCCATGGTGAATACTCTCAACTGCCCACAACCTGAGCCCCTACAGCTCCAACCAAGGGCCGCGCACGCGGCACTCTCCACCAACGACCCGCGACCAATGAACAACATGGTCGCCGCCAACGGGCAGCCAGTCGACGCGTGGACCCACATCATCAACAAGCTGGTGCGCACGCCAGCCCGACGACCTTAGGCACACCCTCACCAACTGCCGCGACGGTGAGCCAAGGGGCTCGCTCATCCGAGTCGTCCCCCAGTGCTTCAGACCGATGATCCGAGGCGAAAAAAATATGGAGAACTTTAAATCGCCAAAAGAGATCAACGGGCAGCCAGTCGACGCGTGGACCCACATCATCAACAAGCTGGTGCGCACGCCAACCCGACGACCTGAGGCACACCCTCACCAACCGCCGCGACGGTGAGGCAAGGGGCTCGCTCATCCGAGTCGTCCCCCAGTGGTTCAGACCGATGTTCCGAGGCGAAAAAATCTGGCGAACTTTAAATCGCCAAAGGAGATCGAAAAGTACGATCCCTTGTACGATTCGTCCATGTGGCTGGACACATACCTCATGGAGATGGAAATTTCCGGCCACACCGACCTACTCGCCGCTTGCTACCTCCCCCTGATGATGGAGGGAGCGACTCGCCAATGGATCAACACTCTCCCCGCGGACAACATCGATTCTTGGGAGGACATGTGCGACGCATTCGTCAGGCACTTCTAGGGTTCCTACACCCGTGCCACCAGCATCGAGGACCTAGAGCGATGCGTCCAAGGACCCCGCAAGTCGACCCACAACTGGCTCCAAAGGTGGCAAGATCTATGGTTCAATGCGGCTGGCATCCACCCAGAGACGGCGATCCACTGCTTCAAGACCTCATGCCGCTACGAACCACTCGTCGCCAAACTCAAGCGGGTGTACAAAACACTCGACAACATCCGAGACCTCCTCGAGATTGCCAAGCGGTACACGGAGGAGTACCTGAACCTAGAAACCGACGACAAGTCGGGTGGAAACTACCGCCCAAGCGGCCACGACAACGGGAGGCAACCCAAGCTACGCTACAGCAACACTCATCGCGGTGACGGGCGAGTTGACTTTATCGCCAACGCTGGCTACACGCCACGCGACCCGAAGAGCTTCCGCCGCGATGGAGGCCAACACCACGACGGCGATAACTACAAGGCGAGACCGAAATTCGACCCCGCAGCTCTCCTCAACCAACCCTTTGTGTTCCATAGCAGGGAGGGGAAGCCCGCCATGCACACGACCGCCTACTGCCACTCCCTGAAGGAGATCGAGAAGGCACAGCGCGCAAGGGAGGACCCCAAGAACAACCCACCAAATGGCGGGGCATTCGGAAACGACGTCGGGTCGCTCCACACCTTCACTGGGTTCAGCACCAAGCGCGAGAAGAAGGTCATCGCCCACGCTGTCGCCATCAACGCGGTGTGTCGATGTTCCCCGCTTCCTCAACTGGTCCGAACAGCGCATCACGTGGAGCCGCGAGGACCACTCGCCATGGATCGAATATCCGGGGCGAGTCGCCCTGTTGGTCAAGCCCAAAGTGGGCGACTACTAGATCCCCAAGACATTAATGGATGGTGGCAGCTACATCAACATACTCTACCTGGACACGTTCAGGCGGCTGCGGCTCCCGTAGTCAATGATTGAGACGACCTTCACCACCTTCCACGACATCGTCCCCGGCCGGAAGGCGTACCCGATCGGTAAGGTGACGCTTCCAGTCACCTTCAACACACCAGCGAACTTGCACACTGAGCGGATCATCTTCGAGCTGGTGCCCTTCAACAGCCCCTACCACTACGTCTTGGGGCCACAAGCGTTCGCCAAGTATGGTGGCGCTGCACTACGCGTACAACGCGATGAAGCTCCCAGGGCCATGCGGCATCATCACCATCCACGACGACCCCGACATGGCTGCAGAGTGCGAGGCAAAGGGCGCCAAGCTCGCGGACGCCGTCATCGCCCCGGAGGCAAACCACGTGGAGGAGCTTGACAGAAATACGATCAGGGTCGACAAAGATGACCCCACAATACTAAAAAAGCCCAACTCGGAGAATGGCGGCTCGACCGTGTTCGAGGCCACCACGCACACCCGCTCGGTCGAGCTGGTACCAGGCGACTCCAGCCAGACGGTGACGATCGAGACAGGCATGAGCCCCGCATAGGAAAGCACGCTCATAAATTTCCTACGTGAGAATCGCGACATCTTCGCATGGAAGCCATCTGACATGCCAGGTGTCCCGAGGGAACTCGCTGACCACAAACTCAATGCCGACCCCAAAGTGCGACCTGTCAAGCAGTCGCTGCGGCCCTTCAATGAAGAGCGCCGCCGAGCATTCGCCGAGGAGGTGCAACGTCTACTCGCTGCAGGCTTCATACGGCCCATCAAAATACACCAAGTGGCTGGCAAGCCCAGGTCTGGTCGAAAAAGAAGAATGGGACTATAGAATGTGTATCGACTACATAAACCTCAACATCGCCTGCCCAAAGGAGCAGTTCGTCCTCCCGTGAATCGATCAAATCATCAACTCGACCGCGGGCTCGGAGTTGTTGTGTTTCCTTGACGCCTACTCTGGTTACAACCAGATCAAAATGGCGGTCAAGTACGAGGATATGATGGCGTTCATCATGCCATTCGGTGCCTTCTGCTACACCGCCATGACATTCGGCCTAAAGAACGCCGGAGCGACCTACCAACGGTGCATGCAGGAGTGCCTTGCGAGAAAAATTGGCCGCAACATCCACGTATACATCGACGACATGGTGGTAAAGTCCAATCGCCAGAGCGATCTACTCGCCGACCTGGCTGAAACCTTCGCAAATCTGCAGAGGTACAAGATCAAACTCAACCCAGGAAAGTGCACCTTCGGTGTACCCACTGGATAGCTACTAGGGTATGTAGTCTCCAAGCAAGGCATCGAGGCAAACCCCGCCAAGATCAACATGATCGCCCGGCTCAGCAAACCCGAGTGCCTCCGCTACGTCCAGAAGTTGGCCGGGCGAGTCGCGGCTCTCAGCCGCTTCATCCCCTGGCTAAGCGAGAAGGCAATGCCTCTCTACCTCCTAATGCGCGAAAACCCCATGTTCTAGTAGGACAAGGAGGCGGACGACACCCTCCACGCGCTCAAAGAGGTGCTTCTCGCGACCCTGCTGCTCGCCGCTCCTGTTGAAAAAGAGCCGATGCTCGTCTACGTCGCGACATCCGTGCGAGTCATTAGCGCCATCATGGCCGTCAAACAGCCAGAAGAGGGCAAGGAGCTCCCCGTGCAGAGACCCATATACTACATCAGTGAAGTCCTCACCGAGTCGCGACAGCGCTACCCATAGTAATAGAAAATGGTATATGCGGTCTTCCGAGCCCAGCGGCGGCTGCCGCACTACTTCCAGGAGCACCCAATCACGGTCGTCTCCTCGGCGCCGTTTAGGAAATCATCCGCAACCGCGAGGCGACTGGGCCAGTCGCCAAGTGGGCCGTCGAGATCGGCATCCACAATATCAATTACGAGCCGTGCAAGGCAATCAAGTCGCAGGCCTGGAAGACTTCCTCGCCGACTGAGAGGAGGCGCAGCAGCCGGAGAAGCTGTCGTACCTCCATTACTGGTCGCTCCACTTCGAAGGGTCCAAGAACGCAGACGACACAGGGGCAGGGATCATACTCACCACCCCCAAGGGCGACAAACTGCGCTACATGTTGTACTTCGACTTCACCACCTGCACCAACAACATGGCCGAGTACGAGGCCCTCCTTCACGACATGCTAGCCACCAAGGAGATGAACATCAATCGCCTGCGGTGCTACGGCGACTCCGACCTCGTCGCCGCTCCTGTCGTCGGTACCTACGATGCCGTCTCCCCCACCATGGAAGCATACCGCCAAGAAGTGGACCAGCTGGGAGGCCACTTTGCTGGATACTCTGTCGAGTGGATCGACCGACTCAAGAGCGAAGAGGCTGACGCCCTCTCTCGCATCGGATTGGCTCGCCATGCGCCACCCGCCGGTGTCTTCCTCGACACCATCACCAAGCCCTCCGTCTCTCCCCAGAGGAGATCGACCTCGGGATACCGCTGCAACCAGAACCAGCTTTGGTCGCCGTGGTCGCGGAGCCAAGCGACTGGACCATGCCATATGTCGCCTACCTCCAGGAAGGACCCTGCCAGCAGACAAGACGGAGGCACGCATGATCGTGCGCCGCTGCAAATCCTTCATCATCATCAACAGTGAACTCCACAAACGCATCATCACCGGCATGTTCCAACCTTGTGTGCATCCTGCGGAAGGCCGCAAGATCCTCCAAGACATCCATGCCGGCGACTGCGGCCATCATGCTGGCGCCCGGTCCCTGGGCGCATTAGCCATGCGACATGGATTCTACTGGCTCACCGCATACGCCGACGCGGTCGACATTGTCCAAAGCTGCGTTGGGTGTCAAAAGTACGCCAATCAAATGCACGTACCCAACTCGGTGCTCAAGACTATCCCCATCACCTGGCCATTTGCCGTGTGGGGCATGGACATGGTGGGTCCCTTCAAGAAGGCCCCCTCCGGCTACACCCACCTCCTGGTCGCAGTAGACAAATTCACCAAGTGGGTAGAGGCCAAGCCAGTCCGCAAGTGCGATGGGAAGACCGCCGCCAACTTCCTACACGAGCTCATCTACCGCTACGGATTCCCAAACAGTATCATCACGGATAATGGCACCAACTTCGCCAAGGGCGCCATGGTCGAGTACTGCGAGGAGCATAACATATGACTCGACCTCGCCTTATTCGCCCACCCGGAGTCTAACAGCCAGGCGGAACGCGCATACCAGAGAATCCTCCATGGCCTAAAACCGCGACTGCAAGTTCCCCTCGAGCGAACTCCGGGGTGCTGGTTCAAGGAGCTTCCCTCCGTCATCTGGGTCATCCTCACCTCCAACAACCGATCGACTGGGTTCACGCCCTTCTTCATGGTGTACGGCACCGAAGCCGTCATGCCGACTGACCTCAAACATGTCTCGCCTCGTGTCGTCAACTACGCAGAAGTCGACAACGAGCTCACAAGCCAAGACGGGGTCAACCAGCTCGACTAAGCACGCGACCAAGCTCGCTCCTACACCACCATATACCAGCAAGGACTCCGCCGCTACCACAGCCTCCGAGTCCGGAATCGCACCTTCCAGGAAGGCGACCTGGTCCTGCGACTAATCCATGACAAGAAGGGCTTGTACAAGCTCTCTCCCCCATGGGAGGGACCATTCGCCATAGGGCAACGATGCCTACTACCTCATCGACGTCCGAGGGGACGGACAACTCAACGTCAAGCGGTCGTGGAATGTAAACCTCCTAAGGAAGTTCTACACCTAGAACTCCAACATGTACTCCCCCCTCCATGCAATAAAGATGTTCGACTGACACAAATTGTGTCTACTCTCCAACCTTGTGCCATTCGCACTCGTAAAAATAGCATTACACTAATCACGGAAGTTAACCCTTGGTCGTGCGACCGGCACGACTAAGTAGTGCGACGCAAGGGCATCGACAAAGTTTAGGCCTTGCTCGTCCACGAAAATGCCAACCCGGAACCCCATCGGAGTCGCCTCGCTCGACTGGCCCGCCGGGTCAAGACAACCACACTCGCTTCTCATAGTGACCCAGTACTCCGCATCCTCGGTGCAGCGACTCGAACGGTCAAGTATCACGATCGGGGACTGACGCCAGTCCAAAGCTATGGAGCTAAGGAAAACACCAAGTACGAGAGCGCGCCCTGGACTCGCCATGCGACTGGCTCTTCGAGTCAGGCAGAGCGACGCGCCAACCACAACATGCTTTGTCCTCACCTACCTTGGGCATGCGACTAGAATGGCTAAGTACCATACCCGAGGACTCGCCCAACCAACCCCGTTCGTGTGCAAGAAAACAGCTAAGTACAGAGCACCCCTTGGGGTCGCCAAGAGACTGGCTTCCCAAGCCACGGCGAGTAGACCTCAACTAACTAACAGTATAAAAAGCAAACATACATACACAAACATGAGGTAAACCCCATAAAAGAGTAGACGCGCTCGGGGACTCGCACAACCAAACAATCTAAACTCAAATCAAATCTGACACAAGCATACATGCATTCCTTATAGCAACAAATTTTGTTCACTTACAAGAAAAGACATACACTTATTTCAAATAATTCTAGTCGGCAAAGCTATCTACTCTGCAGGATTCGAAGACGAAGCGCCACCGCTACCACGAACACGGATGAAGGGTACCCACGGGTTCGACGGGTATGTGGTCAACACGCCCGCCATCACCGATCGGAATGGCTGCTCCGCCTTGAAGTCGCGATGCACCGGCTCGGGGTCGTTCGGAGCAACGATCATGTCTTGGTACAGCAGAAGGTCACCCATCGCCAGCACCCGGTCGGAGTAGACCGCGGCCCGATCAGTCAACTTCAGCACGTCAGAGATTTCGACCGAGCCAGTCGCCGAGGGATACCCACTGGTGACATCATCGAGGTCGAAGTCATCAGGGAAGTGAGCGAGCCCAAGGCTCAGCGCAGTCACGGCCCCGCGGCGGAAGGCCGACCGCGACATGTACTCTACAACCGCTGGAGCCCTCTCCAGGTAGAGCCACACCTCCATGAGTTCGATGGGAATCACCTCCGGCGGTGATATCTCCTGGAGGTACGCGCGAATGCAGGTCACCGAAAGGGCGACAAAATCCACCAGCATCGTGACGCACTGCCTCGCGTTGTATGACTGCGCCTCAGGCTCGGCATCAAGAATTTTCCCTGCAGAGGAACAAGCAACTCAGCGTCAGCAGGACGCATGATTCGAGTACACCCCCTCGGGGACTCAATGGCAAAGGCGACCCGCACGCTCGGGGACTCGCTGATACAAACAAACACAAGTCCAAGGAACTAAACAATGAGGGGACGGCAACGCCCCGTGATGAAATCTTGAAGACCCAAAAAATCGGTCTGTAGCCCCGCGACAAGAGCATCAAACACCTTCCGTTCCTCAGCAGCGGCAGCGATAGACGCCTTAGCCCTCTCCTCCGCCGAGCTCGCCTCCGCCTTCGCATCCTTGAGCTCTCGTTCCAGCTCGGCCAACCGCTTCTCCGCGATGGTCAACGATGGCTGGGAAGCCGTCAACTCGTTGACGGGATCAAACCCTCGCGATCTTTCACAACTGCGGCCGATTGCCCCTCTGCTGCAACGCAAGGGTGATATCAAAATTAGAAACAAGAAAACAAGGGAGAGGGTATTTAAAGAACCTACCCACGGTTGCCTACAGCTTCTTGTTCACCTCCTGCACGGAGCGGAGGTCGCGCTCCAAACGCTCTCTGGTGGCTAGTCGCTCTGCCGATTCATGCTGGAGGCCCTGCATAGACAAAATTAACATAAGCAAACATCAAAGAAATTCCTAAGTGCCTAGTCGACTAGCCACTCGGAGACTGGACATCGAAGAAATTCCTAAGTGCCTCCCAGCGACTAGCCACTCAAGGACTAGATAGCAAAAAACAATAAGAATCTACTTGTTGAAATTCAGCGACCAGATCCTCGGGGACTAGACATACCTAGATAGCCGTGCCTAGCATGCTGTGCAGCTCGACCGCGTTCACCGACGACAGCACAAGAGGTGTGCGCCCGCGACGCTGATCAGCCTCCGAGCCCAAAACATCGGGCGCTTAGGCCAATTGCACCGAGACACTCGTGGCAGTGGCCCTCGCCATGAAGCACGGGAAGGTCACCACCGCCGCTCCCACAACACTCATCGTGGGACCCGATGCCCCGACCAGCGCTACAGGTTCCACCTGCCTCGACCTCGCGTCCACGACGGCCTCCACGGTCGCGTCCACTCCAATCGAAGCTCTTCTTGGCGCGTCGATCGGCTCGTCCTAGATTGTGACGACTTTGTTGCCCTTCATCTTCTTTGCCCCCTCAGCGGGCACCTCGGCATCATCACCCTTCCTCTTCTTCGAGGTATCAGGCTTCGCCCCTAAGGCGTCCACCGGACCTTTGGCCACTGAGGGGTGACCTATCTTTTTAATACCAGTCCTGCAAAAGGAAAGGGTCAACAAATCAGACGACGGTTACAAACTGGCGATTCAAGTTGATACGGCAAGACACTCACCTGGCGATTGGGATGTGCGCCGGCTTCTCCAGTTCCGGGGCCAGCTTTCGGCTGATGCCCGTCTCGAACAGGGCCAGAGCCCACGAAACAGAGGCCTTCTTTGTTGAAGAGGCCGCAACGGCAGGTAGTTCCCCTCCGGTCGACGCCGGTGCCTTCCTCGACGGTGACGCCTCTGCGGCTGGAGCAACCCTGAGGCCTATGTCTGCCGAGAACGATGGTGGAAGCGACGCCAGTGACACCTCGTCCTCCACCACAGCTGCACTGGCCGCCTCGGGCGCCTTCGCCGATGCTTCAGCCCCAGCATCATTGGTCGCGCTAGTCGCTTCGGAGCTAGTTGTTGACCGAGGCGGCGATACCTCCCTGACCGGCTCCTTCTTCTTCTTCTTCGGTGATACCGCCCTGGGCGCCTTCTTCTACTTCTTTGGCGAATTCTTCTTCGACGGCGTTGCCACATGCCGCGAGCTATGTTTGTGGGCTTCTGTTGGAATTGTGCCCTAGAGGCAATAATAAAGATGTTATTATTATAATTATTGTTCATGATAAGGTTTATATTCCATGCTAGAATTGTATTAAGCGGAAACTTTGATACTTGTGTGGTTTATGAACAACACCGTGTCCCTAGTACGCCTCTATGGACTAGCTCATTGATTAATGATGGTTAAGGTTTCCTAACCATAGGCATGAGTTGTCGATTAATAATGAGATCATGTCATTAGGAGAATGATATTGATGGACAGACCCAAATTAAGCAGAGCAATTAGATCATGTCATGATGTTCATCTTTGCGAAGCTTTTTCTTATGTCAAGTATTGTATTCCTTAGACCATGAGATAATACAACTCCCTGGTGTCGGAAGAAAGCTTTGAGGTCATCAAACATCATCCTATGTGAGGGTGATCATAAAGGTGTCTCTCAGGTGATCGGAAAGTACTTGTTGGGTTGTATGTATCGAGATGGAATTTGTCCCTCCCGAGTCAGAGAGATATACTTCGGGCCCAGTCGGTAATCGATATCAACACCGCTTGCAAGCACGTGGTTAAGGAGTTAATCACAAAGTGATATCGGATTATGAAACGAGTAAAGTACTTGCTGTGAACGAGATTGAACTAGGTATGCTGATACCAACGATCGAATCTCGGGCAAGTAAAATATCGCATGACGAAGGGATTACATATATGGGATTAATTGAATCTTGGCATCGTGGTTCATCCGATATGATCATCGATGAATATGTGGGAGTCAATATGGGTTTCCAGATCCCGCTGTTGATTATTGATAGAAGATCATGTCTGCATATTCTCGAACCAGTAGGGTCACACACTTAACATGCCTCGACGCTAGGATAGATTGGATAATTGGTTTATGAGTTTTTGTTCGGAGTCTCGGATGAGATCCAGGACATCATGAGAGGTTTCGGAATGGTCCGGATAATAAGATTCATATAAAGGAAAGCAGTTTTTGGATTTCGGAATTGTTTCGGAGTTTATCGGTATTGTACCGGAAGGTTCTAGAAGGTTCCGGAGTGGGACCAACATGGGCCCACTTGTTGGAGGGCTGCGTGGGCCTAAGGGGGAGTGCCCTGGCCGCTTTGGGCCAGGGGCACAAGGCCCCAAAGGCCAAGCCGGCCATCCCTAGGGGAAACCCTAGGGAACCCTTCTAGAAGGAAGGTGGAAACTTGCCCCCCACTCCACCCTTGGGGCCGCCGCCCTAGGGCTTGGAGGAGGGGCCAAGAGGGGCCGGCCACCACCCTATATAAGGAGGGAAGGTGCGCACCCTCCCCCTCCTACTCCTCCAACCCTAGCCGCTGTCATGCTGCCCTTCCACCTCTCTCTCTCCCGACTGCGCGTAGGCGAAGCCCTGCCGCAGAAACTCTCCACCATAGCACCACGCCGTCGTGCTGCAGATCCAATCCATCTCTCCACCCTACTTGCTGGACCGAGGAAGGAGGAGATGTCGCGGCACCGTATGTGTCCATCTCTCGGAGGCGCCGCCACTTGCGGTGTTGGATCGGATCGGATCGCGAGGAGGAGAAGGCTAGTTCGACTACATCACCCACGTTTTGTTGAATGTTTCCGCTGTGCGATTTCTTCAAGGGTATGAAGATCTCATCTATCTCTCTCATTGATTGCATCTCCTATATTAGATCTTGGCTTTCTTGTTTGCATCCGTAGAATTTTATTGATTTACTATGATGCAAAACCCATCAGTGGTATCAGAGCTAGATCTATGCATAGATGTGTTTCACGAGTAGAACGCAACATGCTTGTTGCGGGCGTTGATGTTTTCTGTTGCAAGCCTCTTATTGTGTATTTATTATGGCGCGGCATAGTGAGATCAAAGCGGTCCAGGCTAACTTTACGCGACCTCCTTCGCGAGACCGGCTCCGCACTTGACATGTGGCTTGTTCCACACATGCGGCTGGTGGATGCCAGTTTCTCTCACTATAGTAGTCATGGGATTTACACCGGATGTTAGCAACCATAATATCACCATTGTGGCTTTCCATAGGTAAGAATCGTTCTTAGCTTGTTACTCCCATAAGCCACGTAAAACATGCAATAACAAAGTAGAGGCGTCTAACTTGTTTTTTGCAGGGAGTGTTTTGTGATATGGTATGGCCCAAGACATGCTGTGTATGTTGTATGCAATGATCATGTTTTGTAATATTTCACGACTTGCATGTCGATGAGTTCACAACCGGCAGGAGCCATATGGTTGTCTTTATAATTGTGTGTGACCTGCGTGTCAACTTCTTATACACCATGTAATAGCTTTACTTTATTGCTAAGTAGTTAGCAATAGTTGTAGTTGATATTCGTGGTGGAGGCAATCATGATGGAGTGATGGAGATCATGCTGGCGTGCACAAGATGGAGATCATTGCGCGGAGATTGGCTATACCATGTCACATAAAATTATATGCATGTGATGTTTATCCTTTTATGTATCTTATTATGCTTAGATCGCGATGGTAGCATTATAAGATGATTCCTCACTTAAAGATCAAGATAAAATTGTGTTCTCCCCATGTATGCACCATTGCGAAAGTTCGTCGTGTTCAAGCACCTCGTGATGATCGGGTGCTATAAACTATATGTTCACATACAACGGGTGCAAGACAGTTTTTTACACGCAGAAATACTTGGGTTTGACTTGACGAGCCTAGCATGTACAGACATGGCCTCGGAACACACGAACCGAAAGGTTAAACATGAGTCATATGAATGATATGATCGACACTTTGTTGTCCACCATTGAAACCACATCTCTTCTCGTGAAGATCGGATTAGGTGTGGTGAATTTGGATCGTGTTCACTAAACAACTTGAGGGATGTTGAATTTAGTGGGAGTTCATCTTGTAATTTGATTAAGTTGAACTAGTTATCATGAACATAGTCTAAATTGTATTTGCAAATTTTGTAGATCAAATGGCTAATTCCAACTTCAACTTCAACGTTTTTGCCGAGAAAGAAAAGCTTAAGAATAATGGGTCTAACTTCACCAACTGGTTCCGCAATCTGAGAATCATTCTTGCGGGCAGACAAAAGGACTATGTACTAGACAAAGCGCTAGGTGACGCCCCTGCTACTAATGTGCCGGCTGATGAAAAAGTTGTTTATCAGTCGCGCAAAGATGATTATGGAGTGATTAAGAGTACCATGTTGTTTGCTATGGAACTGGACCTTCAAAATCGTTTTGAGGAGTTCGCCGGGCCCTTTGAGATACTTGAGGAACTGAAAACCATGTTTCAGACTCAGGCCCGTTCTGAGAGATATGAGATCTCTGAGAGTTCTTTAACTGTAAGATGGAGGAAGGGAGTTCCGTTAGTGAGCACGCCATTAAGATGTCGGGCTACACCCAACGTCTTGAGCAACTGGACTGGAAGATTCAGAAGAGCTCAAGATTGACAAAGTTCTGCAATCACTCCCTCCTAGCTACAAAGGTTTTGTAGTTACTCACAATCAAATTGGTTCCACTGATACGATCACTAAGCTCTTCGCTAAGCTGAAAGCTGCGGAGGTGGATATCAAGAAAGATAATCATGTGTTGATGGTCAACAAGACCCCTAGCTTTAAGAAAGGTAAGGGTGCAAAGAAATCCTTCAAGAAAGGCAGCGGCAAGCGCGTTTCCCCTGCTGAGAAGAAGTTCAAGTCTGGACCTAAGCCGGACACTGAGTGCTTCTATTGCAAGGACAAGGGTCACTAGAAGCGCAACTGTCCCAAGTACTTAGCGGACAAGAAGGATGGCACCATTAAAGGTATATTTGATATACATGTTATTGATGTTTACCTTACTAGCGCTCGTTGTAGTGCCTGGGTATTTGATACTGGTTCAGTTGCTAATATTTGTAACTCGAAACAGGAGCTACGGAATAGATGGCGGCTAGCAAGGGATGAGGTGACGATGCGCGTTGGCAATGGATCAAAAGTTGATGTGATGGTCGTCCGCACGCTCTCCTTAGTTTTACCTTCAGGATTAGTTTTAAACCTTAATAAGTGTTATTATGTGCCTACGTTGAGCATGAACATTATATCTGGATCGTGTTTATTGCAAGACGGTTATTCATTTAAATCGGAGAATAATGGTTGTTCTATTTATATGAATAACATCTTTTATGGTCATGCACCTATTGTGAATGGTTTATTTCTTCTGAATCTCGAAAGCAATGAAACGCACACCCATAACATTGAGGCTAAGAGATGCAAAGTAGATAGTGATAATCCAACTTATTTGTGGCACTGCCGTCTAGGTCATATTGGTGTAAAACTCATGAAGAAACTCCATTCTGATGGACTTTTGGAGTCTCTTGATTTTGAATCATTTGACACATGCGAGCCGTGCCTCATGGGCAAGATGATCAAAACCCCGTTCTCTGGTATGATGGAGCGAGCAACAGACTTATTGGAAATCATACATACCGATGTATGCGGACCAATGAGTGCTTCGACGCACGGTGGATATCGCTATTTTCTCACTTTTACCGATGACTTAAGTAGATATGGGTATATCTATTTAATGAAACATAAATCTGAAACATTTGAAAAGTTCAAGGAATTTCAGAATGAAGTGGAGAACCATCGTAACAGAAAGATTAAGTTTCTACGATCCGATCGTGGAGGTGAATATTTGAGTTATGATTTTCTCACGCATCTTAAAGCAAGCGGAATCGTTTCGCAACTCACGCCACCCGGAACACCACAACGCAATGGTGTGTCTGAACGCTGTTATCGAACTCTATTAGATATGGTGCGATCAATGATGTCTCTTACAGATTTGCTGTTATCATTTTGGGGTTATGCATTAGAAACCACTGCATTCACTTTAAATAGGGCACCATCTAAATCCGTTGAGACGACACCGTATGAACTATGGTTTGGTGCTAAACCTAAGTTGTTGTTTCTTAAAGTTTGGGGATGCGAAGCTTACGTCAAGAAGTTGATGCCGGACAAGCTCGAACCCAAAGCGGAGAAATGCATCTTCATAGGATACCCTAAAGAAACGATTGGGTATACCTTCTACCACAGATCCGAAGGAAAAGTGTTTGTTGCAAAGAACAGATCCTTTCTTGAGAAGGAGTTGCTCTCGAAAGAAGTGAGTGGGAGGAAGGTAGAGCTAGACGAGGTTATTGAACCTTCTCTCGAGTTGGAGAGTAGCGCAGCACCTGAAATTTTTCCAGTGCCGTCTGCACCAACAAGGGAGGAAGCTAATGACGAGGATCATGAAACTTCAAACGATGCTACTACTGAACTTCGTAGGTCGACAAGGTCACGTGCCACTCCTGAATGGTACGGCAACCCTGTCTCAACCGTCTTGTTGTTAGACAATAGTGAACCTGTGAATTATGAGGAAGCAATGATGAGCCCAGACTCTGAGAAATGGCTAGAGGCCATGAAATCTGAATTGGGATCCATGAGCGAAAACCAAGTATGGACTTTGGTGGAACCTCCTAGCGACCGTAAGGCCGTTGAGTGCAAATGGATTTTCAAGAAGAAAACGGACGCGGATGGTAATGTTACTGTCTATAAAGCTCGACTTGTCGCAAAAGGGTTTCGGCAAGTTCAAGGTGTTGACTACGATGAGACTTTCTCTACCGTAGCGATGTTTAAGTCCATTCAGATTTTATTAGCAATTACTGCATTTCATGATTATGAAATATGGCAGATGGATGTCAAGACTGTGTTCCTCAATGGCAACATTGATGAAGAGTTGTATATGATGCAGCCCGAAGGTTTTGTCGATCCTAAGGATGCTAATAAGGTGTGCAAACTTCAGTGTTCCATTTATGGACTAAAGCAAGCATCTCGGAGTTGGAACCTTCATTTTGATCAGGTGATCAAGAGCTTTGGATTTGTTCCAAATTGCTAAGAAGATTGTATCTACAAGAAAGTGAGTGGGAGCTCGGTGACATTTTTAGTACTATATGTGGATGACATATTGATTATTGGAAATGACATTGGTATGCTTAACAATGTGAAGAGTTATTTGAATAAATGTTTTTCAGTGAAAGACCTAGGAGAAGCTGCTTATATATTAGGCATCAAAATCTATAGAGATAGACAAAGACGCCTAATAGCTTTAAGCCAAAGTACATACATAGACAAAGTTCTGAAAAGGTTCAGAATGGATAAAGCAAAGAAAGGTTCATTGCCCATGTTGTCAGGTAAGATATTGAGCAAGGCTCAGTGTCCAGCTACGGTAAACGATAGAGATACTATGAGCAAAGTGCCATATGCCTCGGCCATAGGTTCTATCATGTATGGCATGCTATGTACTAGACCGGATGTGTCCAATGCTCTTAGTTTGATGAGCAGATACCAAAGTGATCCAGGAGTGGAACACTGGACAGCCATAAAGAACATCCTAAAGTATTTAAATAGGACTAAAGAAATGTGCTTGGTCTATGGAGGTGATGAGCAGCTCGTCGTAAAAGGTTACGTCGACGCTAGTTTCGACACTGACCCGGATGATTCAAAATCTCAGACATGATACGTTTATATTTTGAATGGAGGAGCTGTGAGCTGGAGAAGCTGCAAGCAAAGCGTGATCGTGGGATCTACAACAGAAGCGGGATACATGGCTACTTTAGAAGCGTCAAGTGAAGGAGTTTGGATCAGGAACTTCATCACTGAGCTTGGTGTGGTTCCAAGTGCCTTGGACCCACTGGAGATATTGTGCGACAACACTAGCGCCATAGCACTGGCTAAGGAACCAAGATATCATCCAAAGACCAAGCACATCAACCGCCATTTTCATATAATTCGAGATTATAGAGCAGATGGAGATGTGAAGATTAGCAAAGTACATACAGATCTGAATGTCACAGATCCGTTGACTAAACCTCTTCCACGAGCAAAACATGATCAGCACCTCAATGCCATGGGTGTTAGATTGTTTCCATATGTAAACTAGATTATTGACTCTATGGCAAGTGGGAGACTGTTGGAATTGTGCCCTAGAGGCAATAATAAAGATGTTATTATTATAATTCTTGTTCATGATAAAGTTTATATTCCATGCTAGAATTGTATTAAGCGGAAACTTTGATACTTGTGTGGTTTATAAACAACACCGTGTCCCTAGTATGCCTCTATGGACTAGCTCATTGAATAATGATGGTTAAGGTTTCCTAACCATAGGCATGAGTTGTCGATTAATAATGAGATCATGTCATTAAGAGAATGATATGATGGACATACCGAAATTAAGCAGAGAAATTAGATCGTGTCATCGTGTTCATATTTGCGAAGCTTTTTCTTATGTCAAGTATTGTATTCCTTAGACCATGAGATAATACAACTCCCTGGTGTCGGAAGAAAGCTTTGAGGTCATCAAACATCATCCTATGTGAGGGTGATCATAAAGGTGTCTCTCAGGTGATCGGAAAGTACTTGTTGGGTTGTATGTATCGTGATGGAATTTGTCCCTCCCGAGTCGGAGAGATATACTTCGAGCCCACTCGGTAATCGATATCAACACCGCTTGCAAGCACGTGGTTAACGAGTTAATCCCAAAGTGATATCGGATTACGAAACGAGTAAAGTACTTGCTGTGAACGAGATTGAACTAGGTATGCCGATACCAACGATCGAATCTCGGGCAAGTAAAATATCGCGTGATGAAGGGAATACATATATGGGATTAATTTAATCCTGGCATCATGGTTCATCCGATATGATCATCGATGAATATGTGGGAGTCAATATGGGTTTCCAGATCCCGCCGTTGATTATTGATAGAAGATCATGTCTGCATATTCTTGAACCCGTAGGGTCACACACTTAACATGCCTCGACGCTAGGATAGATTGGATAATTGGTTTATGAGTTTTTTTGGAGTCTCGGATGAGATCTAGGACATCACGAGAGGTTCCGGAATGGTCCGGAGAATAATATTCATATAAAGGAAAGCAGTTTTTGGATTTCAGAATTGTTTCGGAGTTTATCGGTATTGTACTGTAGCAACCTCGGATCAAGTAAGATCCTAAGTCCCTGTGATTAACATGCTAGTCCCTGGATCAATAGCTAGCACTCACAGTCGATAAAATATCATGTAAAACACAGGTCTTTATTACATGAATCGAATAATCCAGAGTTTACGTTATTACAACAGAAGCGATATAAATACAACTTGGAGTCCCATCAATGCCACAGGCAGGTTGAGTGAAGACCCGCGATCCTAGCGCACCTTTCAATGATCTCCGAAATTCTGCACATGAAACGTGCAGCCAACAAGTTGGGTCAATACTTTGAATGTATTGGCAAATTACACCAAGGAAGGAAAGACTAACTCTACATGCAAGGCTAGTTTAGGCTTTGGAGTTCATTTGCATAAAGCTAGTTTTCTTAAGTAGAGAGAAGAGAAGATTGTCCTACTTTGTAAACATTTGCTTAGATAAAATAAGGTCGAGTGGCACACGAGGATATTACGCACCAAGTGTCCAAACAACCAAACACTTGGATATTACGCACCAAGCGTCACTTGGATATTACAGACCAAGTTCCCAAATTCCCACCCATTAGCGATATTACGCACGCCATGGGGTTTCAAAACTTTGTTTTAGAAAAGAGAGGAAGATCCTTCAGAGGCTCCATCCTTCAGATGCTCAATGTTGTTCTGTTTCCATGAACACGGCTGATCGATCAGATTGCAATACTCTCGAGAGTTTGTGCACTTTACCCACAATCCATGATCAAGTCCTTTTACAGACAAGACCATGGCGAGGCTTTCCCTTAGTAGCCCCTCTACCTTCCGGATCCAACCGTGCCAAGAACCTCCAAATGTTGGTACCCAGGTGAGGTTTCCCACTAAGTACTAGGCCAAGACAGTGCCCATAATGTATTGTGGTTGCACTGGAAGCTTTTGAATTCTAAAACATGGCAGACTTCTTTGATTCCTGGGCGGCCTTCCTCCACCAAAATCTCACTCATTGTCCCGACAACCATTCCGCCCAGAAGAAAACTTAGTTTTATTTTGAAGTGGATTTGAGAAGAAAAGTTTGCTCTAGAGAGCCTTTATACTTAGAAAAATTCTTTGTCTTTCGAACCCCCCAACGGTACTTTGTATATATAGCATAGCAAGCAATACTTAGTAAAAACAGGGGTAACCTATTAGGATGGGAAATCCTAAGTATAGAGATACTCATGGCATACTACAAAATCATCGCACTTGCAAAATAATACTACGGAAAAATTCTACTAGATCATCCTACACATGCATACTACAGAATTTTGAAGATCACATGCATAGAATCAAAACTGGGACAAAATTATGAACAAGTGGTGTAACTTGCCTTATGTTGATAATATGGGTGTTGATTGTATTTCTTCGCAGCAATCGCACTCTCCGAACAATCTAATACGAGGACAAGGTAGTTCCAATCAAAACAATTGCAAACATAGCAAACACAACAAGGATGATCGAAAACATGCATGATGATTTAACATGACACAATGGTTATAATTAGTTTTATGAACATTAATATATCATATGATGCATGTATGAGTTCATTTAATGCAATAGGGTACTTGTTATTAATGATTACTTGCCAATATAAGGGTTTTGATACTTCTGTTGTAACGCCTGTTCTAACTATAGAATTAAATTTTTTTCTTGGGTTTACTGGATAGAGGACGTTAATACAAACCAGTAGGCGTTGGATTCACCCTAATCGGAGTTATAGATCTTTTTATATGATTTAAATAGTGTTTAATGGGTTTTAAATGATTCATACAGTTTCTGTTGCCTAAAAATCAAACTAAAATTATATCTGTAATCTCCACGGAATTGTGATTTCAGGGACATATTATTTGTAATTTTCTGAGTAGTATTTATTTTCTTATGAATTTATTACTCTAAATAAGCCATTAAACCATTTATTTAATTGCTGCGAAACCTTACAGTATTTTACTTAACCATTTGCAGATTGATGATCTACATGGAACCAGCTTTCTATCGGTATATTATTTATATTTTTGTGACAAGCAATTAATTTACTATGAATTTAATGATTTATAAAGCCATTAAAACTAATTAAATTGCTACAGGTTAAATAATCTGCAAAGGCTAGATCCAACCAGATATTATTAAAGTACATTACAGTAGCTTCAATTTGATATATTATTCATATTTGTCGGAGTTACAGATAATTTCTTATGAATTTATTAACCTAAAAGACCATTAAAACTAATTAAATTACTTCAGTAACCACGTACAGTAAAAGTTGGATCTATTCTGATAAGATGATTCTACATGAAATTATCTTCAATTTGGTATATTATACGCAATTTTTGGACATGGTATGAATTTCTAATGAATTTTACAAGTTAGATCTATAATATGCAATTTTAAATTCGAACGGAATATTCCGCTGACTGGACAGGTTGACTTTGCATGCTGACTGGGACTAGATGTTGACCTTATATTGATGTGGTGTTGATGATGAAGATGACCGGGATGACGACATGGCACGCACCGGTTTGATTGGATCTCGACCATCTGGATAGGATCCGGTGGCTAGAAGAAGAGATTGACCCGATTTTGGCTCAGAATAGACAAGAAATAGATCTGTGTTAGAGAGACAAATCCGTAGGTCAAATTGAAAAACTCAGAACATGAAAGTTGTGGGGAATCATTATTCCTACCTTATCACCAAAGGAATTTGGATTTGAAAAAACGAGTGCGAGTAGATCTTGGATTTACACCCTAAGATCTGAAATATTGCGATGCGAAATTCTCCGGCTGTGGTGGATGAAAAGAGGTGAGGTTTGTCGGGATTGAAATATTTCGACGATTCCTACAACTTTCGTTTTTTGACCGAAGGCAAACGACGAAGTCTAGATGGGTTAAAAAGCAAAATAAGATTCGGGCATATGTAGATTCGGGATTTCGAGAATAGAAACTCGTACAACCGTGGCTCTACGAGTTTATATGGAGGTTTAGGATGGTTTAGAGATAGGCCTTGGAGTAGAGAACAATTAGAAACAAACGGAAGTCGATTCGGAGTTATAGATAAAAAGTTATAGCAGTTTGAGTAGAGATAGGTTTAACAAAACAGATTTTGCACGCTTTTTGGAGCAACCCGATCGATCCCGTACGCGTGGCCTGCCCGGCTGGCTCGGTCCGGTTAGACCGGATGGGCCGGCCCGTTTTTTTTTATACTTGTTTTCCTCATATCTTTTGCATACGAAATCTAAATGACATGATTCTTGTTTCTAAATTTTTCTAAAATCGAATAGATCATTATAGGATCAAATTTGTAATTTTTTTACTAGTTTGGAAGTAGTGAATTTATAAATCCTTGTATATTTCATTTTATTTATATCTTTATGTGTTTGTATTTGTTCCATAACTTTTTCATACTAGCTCCAAATGAGCTCAATTTTGTTTCTAAAATTTTGTAATATTAATTGGATCCTTTTAGGCTATAATTTAGCAATAATCGCTGTCCTAGCAATATTGGGTTTTAAAAAGTCAATTTAGTTACCCTTAGGAACATTTGGGCGAATCAACTATAGAATTTAGATACCAGGATTTGGATTCAGTTTGTGAGAACTTTGCATGGATGTAATGAAATGCTTATGAATGCTTCATGATTTTCATTTTGAAATCTTGCACACCAATTCTACAATCCATAATCAATCCATGCCCTTTTTGCCTATATGGCTACTTAGGTCTTAACAAAAGAATATAAGATTTTGAATTCATGGTTGAGAGGATTTTCTATTCAAAAAGGTTCTTCTCTTTGAGAATTTTCGACATAGTCTAACAATCAATCAAACTTATTTATTTATTTCACATTCCAAAATTAGGAGAATTTTGGGATGTGACAGACTACCACCCTTAAAAGAAATCTCATCCCGAGATTTGGGAAGGCTAGAAAGAAAGAAAGGTTCGGGATCCTTTAGGATGCTACCACCCTTAAAAGAAAATGACTAGGTCACTTCTCGAGGATTCACTTAGCTCAGATTGGTTCTCCTTTAGACTTTTATTGGCACAATGTCTCTAGCACATTCTAAACATCATGATTGATAGTTTCCGAGAAAGCACTTCTTAAACTAGCAAAACTCTCATGGTGGGCAAATAGGGAACATTTACTTCACGGTGCCCATAATTCACGGTTGGGATTCATCCTTACCGTGCATACTATGCTTAGCAATGGATGCTTTTAGAAGGGTGTAACAATATACCATTCTAGGGTTTAGGCTCAACTCGACTCTCTGCTAAGGTTGAAAAGGGCACTCAAGATTCGCAAAGCCAACAGTACAAGAGCGAATAATAAGAGTAGTAGGAATGGTGATCAATCCATCTTGCACCCAAATCATTACCCTGTATGAGGATAGGTGAATCACGTTTTTCTATCACTCATTCTTACTTGCCTTGAAGAATGTTTCCATGGGCACGAACTAATGCTCTATGTATACTCCCATGTATTCAATCAACAAAGCCACTACTAGAACTAAGCTATCGATACTTCAACTTTCAGGTTGGGTAATCTACTACCTAACATCATGTGCAACACTTCATACTTCCACATCCTTTTTTTCTATTAGGTGGAGCATTCCCTTCCTAAATGCATTGTGTTGTCAAACCTTCCACTTAACACATCATTATATCTCCAAGGGTTCAAGATAGGAAAGGATAGATTCTATAGGAAATAAATGACTAAGAAAATAATCCTACCCATAACTATATGAAGCAATCAATGTCACAAACAAGGAAACAATCATAAGAAATCAACACACAAGCAAGCACCTATATAATAACATTACATGTGTATAAACTTAGTAGTATATAACCACAAAATAGTTTGAAAGCATTGGGAACAATACTAGAGTAAAATAGAGCAACATATAAGCAATAAACAAAATCTGTCAAAACGGTACAGCAGACTTCACGAATTTTTCTGACCGACTTAATCTCATCACGAATTTTAGCCAATTTTTGTGCATGTACTACAGGTAATTACGCTCCAGATCCTATTTTTGTAGATATTTCTGAGTTACCAATAAAATATGTAAAATCGCGCGGTACAACAGGTCAGGCAGAAAACTGCAGCAGTAATCCACGAATTTCAATCAATTCACACCATTAAAATAATTTTAAAACCACACGAAAGTTCCAGCAACTTTAGAGTTTCAAAACAACAGATCCTAAACAACGCATCACACGATATGATTCAGTACAAACCAGCAAGCAACCTATATTGTCATACCACATAAGTTGGTAAAAACAATATGCTAACACGATAGCGATGATCTCCTAAAGAGATAAAATATGATGGTCTAGACCTAACCAACTTGATGATATGTTTACTTATGTCATACTATTTGTTCTTTTACTTAGCTAACTGTCATATAGGTATCATAAGACAACTACAAATTTGAACAAGAAGAGGTTATAGAAAAGATAGACAAGAAATATAAGAACATCTAATAAGTATAAAATATGATAGTTCTCCTAATAGAGGTCTTCTATTGCTATTACCATCGTCGTTTTTATCCTTTCCAGCTACATTCACATGTTTTGGACAATTATCAGCATAATGCCTAGGATTGTGACACTGGAAGCATAGGACTTTTGCTTACATCCTTCCTCCTTTTTGGCAAGGACATCCTGTCTTGTGGTTCTTCATGCTCTACCTCAACATTTGGAAGCCTTGATCGTTTCCTTGAGCCAGTTTGGGGAAAATGGGCATTCCTTTCATATGTCGAGTATTGCGAAGTGATGACTTTGGGTGCGGTGTCTAGAGTCTTGAATCCATCCCTTGTATTTGTCATGTCCTCGCGGAGCTTCATGAGGTCTTGGCGCATTCCGTCTCTGACTTGTTGATTCGGTTGATGTACCACCGGGTAGAGGTGCATTGAGCGGGGTTGATTGGTCCCTTCGCACAGGAAGAATGTAACTTGAGAGGTGGGACATTCTTCTGATGGGTGCCTTCCTTCACAGTAGGGGCGCTGATCATGATGCTCCTTGGTGATATGCCCTATTTCTCCATAGATCGTGCAAGCTAAATGTTTCGGGACTTCAACTTCTTGGATTTTTGGTATACGAGACGAGATTGAAGTAGAACCACTTTAAATTCTTCCTAAGATATCACCCCTTGATGATCATCAATGGTGTGTTGCATCTCCCACCATGTTGGAGCGTCGTCCTTTAGGAATTGGGTGGCATAATGAAGCATTCTATTGACTTCAATGTTGGCATCCTTCATTCTTTCTTCAACCTGGAGCATCCACTTCTTTGCATCGGCGTGGCTCTTACGCTTGGTGGAGTTGAGTTCTTTGTCCTCCTTATTGATATGGTCCATCCGTCGAGTTGACCAAGGTTTAGAGTAGGAATGAATGGAGTATGGAAGAAGAAGAATAACCCATACAAGAAATTTTATTTAGAAAACAGGTTTTCATTAGCTAAGGTAATAAACCATACAAGATAGCAAACAATTTGTCGCATCTATATTTAGCGAAATCTTATTCGGGTTTGGTTCCTAATAGGTCACTTGGAATTTTCGAAGCTTCAAGTCTCCAAAAGTCTTCGTGCTCTTGATAGTCTTCATGTTCTTCATAATCTTCAATCTTTCGAGTTCTTTAGTTAATAACATTGACTTAAGGCCTTTGAAGTCTTTAATCTTGTATCATCAGTCTTGGAACATCTTTCATGGAGGTCTTCAAAAGTCCCGACTTAATCGAAACATTGAGATGATCTTCTTTGAAAAGGTAATCTTGAGAAAAGTTTCTTCTTGAAGTGTGTAGTGGTCATATTCTAATGTTGAAAGGAAGAGACTTAAGAAATTTTAAAACCCCAAAGGTAGATGATGAGAAGTATGAGAGTTTTCTGAAATAACTTAGAAAATATTTGTCCTAAGGTTTTTCCATGTCTAGGGTCACGATCTACAGTCAACTTATGCTCTGATACCATCTGTAGCGACCTCGGATCAAGTAAGATCCTAAGTCCCTGTGATTAACATGCTAGTCCCTGGATCAATAGCTAGCACTCATAGTCGATGAAATATCATGTAAAACACAAGTCTTTATTACATGAATCGAATAATCCAGAGTTTACATTATTACAACAGAAGCGATATAAATACAACTTGGAGTCCCATCAATGCCACAGGCAGGTTGAGTGAAGACCCGCGATCCTAGCGCACCTTTCAATGATCTCCGAAATTCTGCACATGAAACGTGCAGCCAACAAGTTGGGTCAATATTTTGAATGTATTGGCAAATTCACCAAGGAAGGAAAGACTAACTCTACATGCAAGGCTAGTTTAGGCTTTGGAGTTCATTTGCATAAAGCTAGTTTTCTTAAGTAGAGAGAAGAGAAGATTGTCCTACTTTGTAAACATTTGCTTAGATAAAATAAGGTCGAGTGGCACACGAGGATATTACACACCAAGTGTCCAAACAACCAAACACTTGGATATTACGCACCAAGCGTCACTTGGATATTACACACCAAGTTCCCAAATTCCCACCCATTAGCGATATTACGCACGCCATGGGGTTTCAAAACTTTGTTTTAGAAAAGAGAGGAAGATCCTTAGAAGGCTCCATCCTTCAGATGCTCAATGTTGTTCTGTTTCCGTGAACACGGCTAATCAATCAGATTGCAATACTCTCGAGAGTTTGTGCACTTTACCCACAATCCATGATCAAGTCCTTTTACAGACAAGACCATGGCGAGGATTTCCCTTACTAGCCCCTCTACCTTCCGAATCCAACCGTGCCAAGAACCTCCAAATGTTGGTACCCAGGTGAGGTTTCCCACTAAGTACTAGGCCAAGACAGAGCCCATAATGTATTGTGGTTGCACTGGAAGCTTCTGAATTCTGAAACATGGCAGACTTCTTTGATTCCTGGGCGGCCGTCCTCCACCAAAATCTCACTCGTTGTCCCGACAACCATTCCGCCCTGAAGAAAACTTAGTTTTATTTTGAAGTGGATTTGAGAAGAAAAGTTTGCTCTAGAGAGCCTTTATACTTAGAAAAATTCTTTGTCTTTCAAACCCCCAACGGTACTTTGTATATATAGCATAGCAAGCAATACTTAGTAAAAACAGGGGTAACCTATTAGGATGGGAAATCCTAAGTATAGAGATACTCATGGCATACTACAAAATCATCGCACTTGCAAAATAATACTAAGGAAAAATTCTACTAGATCATCCTACACATGCATACTGCAGAATTTTGAAGATCACATGCATAGAATCAAAACTGGGACAAAATTATGAACAAGTGGTGTAACTTGCCTTATGTTGATAATATGGGTGTTGATTGTATTTCTTCGCAGCAATCGCACTCTCCGAACAATCTAATACGAGGACAAGGTAGTTCCAATCAAAACAATTACAAACATAGCAAACACAACAAGGATGATCGAAAACATGCATGATGATTTAACATGACACAATGGTTATAATTAGTTTTATGAACATTAATATATCATATGATGCATGTATGAGTTCATTTAATGGAATAGGGTACTTGTTATTAATGATTACTTGCCAATATAAGGGTTTTGATAGTTCTGTTGTAACGCCTGTTCTAACTGTAGAATTAAATTTGTTTCTTGGGTTTACTGGATAGAGGACGTTAATACGAACCAGTAGGCGTTGGATTCACCCTAATCGGAGTTATAGATCTTTTTATATGATTTAAATAGTGTTTAATGGGTTTTAAATGATTCATATAGTTTCTGTTGCCTAAAAATCAAACTAAAATTATATCTGTAATCTCCACGGAATTGTGATTTCAGGGACATATTATTTGTAATTTTATGAGAAGTATTTATTTTCTTATGAATTTATTACTATAAATAAGCCATTAAACCATTTATTTAATTGCTGCGAAACCTTATAGTATTTTACTTAACCATTTGCAGATTGATGATCTACATGGAACCAGCTTTCTATTGGTATATTATTTATATTTTTGTGACAAGCAATTAATTTACTATGAATTTAATGATTTATAAAGCCATTAAAACTAATTAAATTGCTACGGTTTAAATAATCTGCAAAGGCTAGATCCAACCAGATATTATTAAAGTACATTACAGTAGCTTCAATTTGATATATTATTCATATTTTTCGGAGTTACAGATAATTTCTTATGAATTTATTAACCTAAAAGACCATTAAAACTAATTAAATTACTGCAGTAACCACGTACAGTAAAAGTTGGATCTATTCTGATAAGATGATTCTACGTGAAATTATCTTCAATTTAATATATTATACGCAATTTTTGGACGTGGTATGAATTTCTAATGAATTTTACAAGTTAGATCTATAATATGCAGTTTTAAATTCGAACGGAATATTCCGCTGACTGGACAGGTTGACTTTGCATGCTGACTGGGACTAGATGTTGACCTTACATTAATGTGGTGTTGATGATGAAGATGACCGGGATGACGACATGGCACGCACCGGTTTGATTGGATCTCGACCATCTGGATAGGATCCGGTGGTTAGAAGAAGAGATTGACCCGATTTTGGCTCAGAATAGACAAGAAATAGATCTGTGTTAGAGAGACAAATCCGTAGGTCAAATTGAAAAACTCAGAACATGAAAGTTGTGGATAATCATTATTCCTACCTTCTCACCAAAGGAATTTGGATTTGAAGAAACGAGCGCGAGTAGATCTTGGATTTACACCCTAAGATCTGAAATATTGCGATGCGAAATTCTCCGGCTGTGGTGGATGAAAAGAGGTGAGGTTTGTCGGTATTGAAAGATTTCGACGATTCCTACAACTTTTGTTTTTTGACCGAAGGCAAACGACGAAGTCTAGATGGGTTAAAAAGCGAAATAAGATTCGGGCATATGTAGATTCGGAATTTCGAGAATAGAAACTCGTACAGCCGTGGCTCCACGAGTTTATATGGAGGTTTAGGATGGTTTAGAGATAGGCCTTGGAGTAGAGAACAAGTAGAAACAAACGGAAGTCGATTCAGAGTTGTAGATAAAAAGTTATAGCAGTTTGAGTAGAGATAGGTTTAACAAAACAGATTTTGCACGCTTTTTGGAGCAACCCGATCGATCCCGTACGCGTGGCCTGCCCGGCTGGTTCGGTCCGGTCGGACCGGATGGGCCGGCCCGTTTTTTTTTTATACTTGTTTCCCTCATATCTTTTGCATACGAAATCCAAATGACATGATTCTTGTTTCTAAATTTTTCTAAAATCGAATAGATCATTATAGGATCAAATTTGTAATCTTTTTACTAGTTTGGAAGTAGTGAATTTATAAATCCTTGTATATTTCATTTTATTTATATCTTTATGTGTTTGTATTTGTTCCATAACTTTTTCATACTAGCTCCAAATGAGCTCAATTTTGTTTCTAAAATTTTGTAATATTAATTGGATCCTTTTAGGCTATAATTTAGCAATAATCGCTGTCCTAGCAATAGTGGGTTTTAAAAAGTCAATTTAGTTACCCTTAGGAATATTTGGGCGAATCAACTATAGAATTTAGATACCAGGATTTGGATTCAGTTTGTGAGAACTTTGCATGGATGTAATGAAATGCTTATGAATGCTTCATGATTTTCATTTTGAAATCTTGCACACCAATTATACAATCCATAATCAATCCATGCCCTTTTTGCCTATAAGGCTACTTAGGTCTTAACAAAAGAATATAAGATTTTGAATTCATGGTTGAGAGGATTTTCTATTCAAAAAGGTTCTTCGCTTTGAGAATTTTCGACATAGTCTAACAATCAATCAAACTTATTTATTTATTTCACATTCCAAAATTAGGAGAATTTTGGGATGTGACAGACTACCACCCTTAAAAGAAATCTCGTCCCGAGATTTGGGAAGGCTAGAAAGAAAGAAAGGTTCGGGATCCTTTAGGATGCTACCACCCTTAAAAGAAATTGACTAGGTCACTTCTCGAGGATTCACTTAGCTCAGATTGGTTCTCCTTTAGACTTTTATTGGCACAATGTCTCTAGCACATTCTAAACATCATGATTGATAGTTTCCGAGAAAGCACTTCTTAAACTAGCAAAACTCTCATGGTGGGCAAATAGGGAACGTTTACTTCACGGTGCCCATAATTCACGGTTGGGATTCATCCTTACCGTACATCCTATGCTTAGCAATGGATGCTTTTAGAAGGGTGTAACAATATACCATTCTAGGGTTTAGGGTCAACGTCGACTCTCTGCTAAGGTTGAAAAGGGCACTCAAGATTCGCAAAGCCAACAGTACAAGAGCGAATAATAAGAGTAGTAGGAATGGTGATCAATCCATCCTGCACCCAAATCATTACCCTGTATGAGGATAGGTGAATCACGTTTTTCTATCACTCGGGCATTCTTACTTGCCTTGAAGAATGTTTCCATGGGCACGAACTAATGCTCTAGGTATACTCCCATGTATTCAATCAACAAAGCCACTACTAAAACTAAGCTATCGATACTTCAACTTTCAGGTTGGGTAATCTACTACATAACATCATGTGCAACACTTCATACTTCCACATCCTTTTTTCTATTAGGTGGAGCATTCCCTTCCTAAATGCATTGTGTTGTCAAACCTTCCACTTAACACATCATTATATCTCCAAGGAATCAAGATAGGAAAGGATAGATTCTATAGGAAATAAACGACTAAGAAAATAATCCTACCCATAACTATATGAAGCAATCAATGTCACAAACAAGGAAACAATCATAAGAAATCAACACACAAGCAAGCACCTATATAATAACATTACATGTGTATAAAATTAGTAGTATATAACCACAAAATAGTTTGAAAGCATTGGGAACAATACTAGAGTAAAATAGAGCAACATATAAGCAATAAACAAAATCTGTCAAAACGGTACAGCAGACTTCACGAATTTTTCTGACCAACTTAAACTCGTCACGAATTTTAGCCAATTTTTGTGCATGTACTACAGGTAATTACGCTCCAAATCCTATTTTTGTAGATTTTCTGAGTTACCAATAAAATATATAAAATCGCGCGGTACAACAGGTCAGGCAGAAAACTGCAACAGTAATCCACGAATTTCAATCAATTCACACCATTAAAATAATTTTAAAACCACACGAAAGTTCCAGCAACTTTAGAGTTTCAAAACAACAGATCCTAAACAACGCATCACACGATATGATTCAGTACAAACCAGCAAGCAACCTATATTGTCATGCCACATAAGTTGGTAAAAACAATATGATAACACGATAGCGATGATCTCCTAAAGAGATAAAATATGGTGGTCCAGACCTAACCAAACTTGATGAGATGTTTATTTATGTCATACTATTTGTTCTTTCACTTAGCTAACTCTCATATAGGTATCATAAGAATGGACAAGTACAATTTGAAAAGAAGAGGTTATAGAAAAGATAGACAAGAAATATAAGAACATCTAATAAGTATAAAATATGATAGTTCTCCTAATAGAGGTCTTCTATTGCTATTACCATCGTCGTTTTTATCCTTTCCAGCTACATTCACATGTTTTGGACAATTATCAGCATAATGCCTAGGATTGTTACACTGGAAGCATAGGACTTTTGCTTAGATCCTTCCTCCTTTTTGGCAAGGACATCCCGTCTTGTGGTTCTTCATGCTCTACCTCAACATTTGGAAGCCTTGATCGTTTCCTTGAGCCAGTTTGGGGAAAATGGGCATTCCTTTCATATGTCGAGTATTGCGAAGTGATGACTTTAGGTGCGGTGTCTAGAGTCTTGAATCCATCCCTTGTATTTGTCGTGTCCTCGCGGAGCTTCATGAGGTCTTGGCGCATTCCGTCTCTGACTTGTTGATTCAGTTGATGTACCACCGGGTAGAGGTGCATTGAGCGGGGTTTATTGGTCCCTTCGCACAGGAAGAATGTAACTTGAGAGGTGGGACATTCTTCTGATGGGTGCCTCCCTTCACAGTAGGGGCGCTGATCATGATGCTCCTTGGTGATATGCCCTATTTCTCCATAGATCGTGCAAGCTAAATGTTTCGGGACTTCAACTTCTTGGATTTTTGGTATACGAGACGAGATTGAAGTAGAACCACTTTAAATTCTTCCTAAGATATCACCCCTTGATGATCATCAATGGTGTGTTGCATCTCCCACCAAGTTGGAGCGTCGTCCTTTAGGAATTGGGTGGCATAATGAAGCATTCTATTGACTTCAATGTTGGCATCCTTCATTCTTTCTTCAACCTAGAGCATCCACTTCTTTGCATCGGCGTGGCTCTTACGCTTGGTGGAGTTGAGTTCTTTGTCCTCCTTATTGATATGGTCCATCCGTCGAGTTGACCAAGGTTTAGAGTAGGAACGAATGGAGTATGGAAGAAGAAGAATAACCCATACAAGAAATTTTATTTAGAAAACAGGTTTTCATTAGCTAAGGTAATAAACCATACAAGATAGCAAACAATTTGTCGCATCTATATTTAGCGAAATCTTATTCGGGTTTGGTTCCTAATAGGTCACTTGGAATTTTCGAGGCTTCGAGTCTCCAAAAGTCTTCGTGCTCTTGATAGTCTTCATGTTCTTCATAATCTTCAATCTTTCGAGTTATTTAGTTAATAACATTGACTTAAGGCCTTTGAAGTCTTTAATCTTGTATCATCAGTCTTGGAACATCTTTCATGGAGGTCTTCAAAATTCCTGACTTAATCAAAACATTGAGATGATCTTCTTTGAAAAGGTAATCTTGAGAATAGTTTCTTCTTGAAGTGTGTAGTGGTCATATTCTAATGTTGAAAGGAAGAGACTTAAGAAATTTTAAAACCCCAAAGGTAGATGATGAGAAGTATGAGAGTTTTCTGAAATAACTTAGAAAATATTTGTCCTAAGGTTTTTCCATGTCTAGGGTCACGATCTACAGTCAACTTATGCTCTGATACCATCTGTAGCGACCTCGGATCAAGTAAGATCCTAAGTCCCTGTGATTAACATGCTAGTCCCTGGATCAATAGCTAGCACTCACATTCGATGAAATATCATGTAAAACACAAGTCTTTATTACATGAATCGAATAATCCAGAGTTTACATTATTACAACAGAAGCGATATAAATACAACTTGGAGTCCCATCAATGCCACAGGCAGGTTGAGTGAAGACCCACGATCCTAGCGCACCTTTCAATGATCTCCGAAATTCTGCACATGAAACATGCAACCAACAAGTTGGGTCAATACTTTGAATGTATTGGCAAATTACACCAAGGAAGGAAAGACTAACTCTACATGCAAGGCTAGTTTAGGCTTTGGAGTTCATTTGCATAAAGCTAGTTTTCTTAAGTAGAGAGAAGAGAAGATTGTCCTACTTTGTAAACATTTTCTTAGATAAAATAAGGTCGAGTGGCACACGAGGATATTACGCACCAAGTGTCCAAACAACCAAACACTTGGATATTACGCACCAAGCGTCACTTGGATATTACACACCAAGTTCCCAAATTCCCACCCATAAGCGATATTACGCACGCCATGGGGTTTCAAAACTTTGTTTTAGAAAAGATAGGAAGATCCTTCAGAGGCTCCATCCTTCAGATGCTCAATGTTGTTCTATTTCCGTGAACACGGCTGATCGATCAGATTGCAATACTCTCGAGAGTTTGTGCACTTTACCCACAATCCATGATCAAGTCCTTTTACAGACAAGACCATGGCGAGGCTTTCCCTTAGTAGCCCCTCTACCTTCCGGATCCAACCGTGCCAAGAACCTCCAAATGTTGGTACCCCGGTGAGGTTTCCCACTAAGTACTAGGCCAAGACAGTGCCCATAATGTATTGTGGTTGCACTGGAAGCTTTTGAATTCTGAAACATGGCAGACTTCTTTGATTCCTGGGCGGCCGTCCTCCACCAAAATCTCACTCATTGTCCCGACAACCATTCCGCCCAGAAGAAAACTTAGTTTTATTTTGAAGTGGATTTGAGAAGAAAAGTTTGCTCTAGAGAGCCTTTATACTTATAAAAATTCTTTGTCTTTCGAACCCCCCAACGGTACTTTGTATATATAGCATAGCAAGCAATACTTAGTAAAAACAGGGGTAACCTATTAGGATGGGAAATCCTAAGTATAGAGCTACTCATGGCATACTACAAAATCATCGCACTTGCAAAATAATACTACGGAAAAATTCTACTAGATCATCCTACACATGCATACTACAGAATTTTGAAGATCACATGCATAGAATCAAAACTGGGACAAAATTATGAACAAGTGGTGTAACTTGCCTTATGTTGATAATATGGGTGTTGATTGTATTTCTTCGCAGCAATCGCACTCTCCGAACAATCTAATACGAGGACAAGGTAGTTCCAATCAAAACAATTGCAAACATAGCAAACACAACAAGGATGATCGAAAACATGCATGATGATTTAACATGACACAATGGTTATAATTAGTTTTATGAACATTAATATATCATATGATGCATGTATGAGTTCATTTAATGCAATAGGGTACTTGTTATTAATGATTACTTGCCAATATAAGGGTTTTGATATTCTGTTGTAACGCTTGTTCTAACTGTAGAATTAAATTTGTTTCCTGGGTTTACTGGATAGAGGACATTAATACGAACCAGTAGGCGTTGGATTCACCCTAATCGAAGTTATAGATCTTTTTATATGATTTAAATAGTGTTTAATGGGTTTTAAATGATTCATACAGTTTCTGTTGCCTAAAAATCAAACTAAAATTATATCTGTAATCTCCACGGAATTGTGATTTCAGGGACATATTATTTGTAATTTTCTGAATAGCATTTATTTTCTTATGAATTTATTACTCTAAATAAGCCATTAAACCATTTATTTAATTGCTGCGAAACCTTATAGTATTTTACTTAACCATTTGCAGATTGATGATCTACATGGAACCAGCTTTCTATCGGTATATTATTTATATTTTTGTGACAAGCAATTAATTTACTATGAATTTAATGATTTATAAAGCCATTAAAACTAATTAAATTGCTACGGGTTAAATAATCTGCAAAGGCTAGATCCAACCAGATATTCTTAAAGTACATTACAGTAGCTTCAATTTGATATATTATTCATATTTTTCGGAGTTACAGATAATTTCTTATGAATTTATTAACCTAAAAGACCACTAAAACTAATTAAATTACTGCAGTAACCACATATAGTAAAAGTTGGATCTATTCTGATAAGATGATTCTACGTGAAATTATCTTCAATTTGATATATTATACGCAATTTTTGGACGAGGTATGAATTTCTAATGAATTTTACAAGTTAGATCAATAATATGCAATTTTAAATTCGAACGGAATATTCCAGGGAATATTCCGCTGACTGGACAGGTTGACTTTGCGTGCTGACTGGGACTAGATGTTGATCTTACGTTGATGTGTTGTTGATGATGAAGATGACCGGGATGACGACATGGCACGCACCGGTTTGATTGGATCTCGACCGTCTGGATAGGATCCGGTGGCTAGAAGAAGGGATTGACCCGATTTTGGCTCAGAATAGACAAGAAATAGATCTGTGTTAGAGAGACAAATCCGTAGGTCAAATTGAAAAACTCAGAACATGAAAGTTGTGGGGAATCATTATTCCTACCTTCTCACCAAATAAATTTGGATTTGAAGAAACGAGCGCGAGTAGATCTTGGATTTACACCCTAAGATCTGAAATATTGCGATGCGAAATTCTCCGGCTGTGGTGGATTAAAAGAGGTGAGGTTTGTCGGTATTGAAATATTTCGACGATTCCTACAACTTTTGTTTTTTGACCGAAGGCAAACGACGAAGTCTAGATGGGTTAAAAAGCGAAATAAGATTCGGGCATATGTAGATTCGGGATTTCGAGAATAGAAACTCGTACTGCCATGGCTCCACGAGTTTATATGGAGGTTTAGGATGGTTTAGAGATAGGCCTTGGAGTAGAGAACAATTAGAAACAAACGGAAGTCGATTCGGAGTTGTAGATAAAAAATTATAGCAGTTTGAGTAGAGATAGGTTTAACAAAACAAATTTTGCACACTTTTTTGAGCAACCCGATCGATCCCGTACGCGTGGCCTGCCCGGCTGGCTCGGTCCGGTCGGACCGCATGGGCCGGCCCTTTTTTTATACTTGTTTCCCTCATATCTTTTGCATACGAACTCCAAATGACATGATTCTTGTTTCTAAATTTTTCTAAAATCGAATAGATCATTATAGGATCAAATTTGTAATCTGTTTACTAGTTTGGAAGTAGTGAATTTATAAATCCTTGTATATTTCATTTTATTTATATCTTTATGTGTTTGTATTTGTTCCATAACTTTTTCATACTATCTCCAAATGAGCTCAATTTTGTTTCTAAAATTTTGTAATATTAATTGGATCCTTTTAGGCTATAATTTAGCAATAATCGCTGTCCTAGCAATAGTGGGTTTTAAAAAGTCAATTTAGTTACCCTTAGGAACATTTGGGCGAATCAACTATAGAATTTAGATACCAGGATTTGGATTCAGTTTGTGAGAACTTTGCATGGATGTAATGAAATGCTTCATGATTTTCATTTTGAAATCTTGCACACCAATTCTACAATCCATAATCAATCCATGCCCTTTTTTCCTATATGGCTACTTAGGTCTTAACAAAAGGATATAAGATTTTGAATTCATGGTTGAGAGGATTTTCTATTCAAAAAGGTTCTTATCTTTGAGAATTTTCGACATAGTCTAACAATCAATCAAACTTATTTATTTATTTCACATTCCAAAATTAGGAGAATTTTGGGATGTGACATGTACCGGAAGGTTCTAGAAGGTTCCGGAGTGGGACCAAGGTGGGCCCACTTGTCGGAGGGCTGCGTGGGCCTAAGGGGGAGTGCCCTGGCCTCTTTGGGCCAGGGGCACAAGGCCCCAAAGGACCATCCGGCTAGCCCTAGGGGAAACTTGCCCCCCACTCCACCCTTGGGGCCACCGCCCTAGGGCTTGGAGGAGGGGCCAAGAGGGGCCGGCCACCCCCTATATAAGGAGAGCAGGGGCGTACCCTCCCCCTCCTACTCCTCCAACCCTAGCTGCCGTCCTGCTGCCCTTCCACCTCTCTCTCTCCCGACTGCGCGTAGGCGAAGCCCTGCCGTAGAAACTCTCCACCATAGCACCACACCATCGTGCTGCAGATCCAATCCATCTCTCCACCCTACTTGCTAGACCGAGGAAGGAGGAGACGTCGCGGCACCGTACGTGTGCATCTCTCGGAGGCGCCGCCACTTGCGGCGTTGGATCGGATCGGATCACGAGGAGGAGAAGGCTAGTTCGACTACATCACCCACGTTCTGTTGAACGTTTCCGCTATGCGATTTCTTCAAGGGTATGAAGATCTCATCTATCTCTCTCGTTGATTGCATCTCCTAGATTAGATCTTGGCTTTCTTGTTCGCATCCGTAGAATTTTTTTGATTTACTATGCTGTGAAACCCATCAGCTTCGCCCTCGCCCCCATCGTGACCCTCGAGGCTCTTGATGGCCTCGAGCTCGCGTTGCTGTTGCCCGCGAGTTTTCTGAACTGCAGGTGTGGCAACCTCCACGACCTCATCATCATCGTCATCGTCGTCGTCATCTCCATCATTCTTCTCGTCGGAGGAGTACTCGCTCTCGTCCCTGGTGGCCTCATCCGAGCTTTCGTCGTTGGCGGGAGGGAGCCAGCCTTCCACAACTTGGACCAGCTGAACAAATAATACATGGTTAGTAAACCGTGATTTAAGGAGAGACAGACTTACCGTTGGCGCCTTGCGCTTCATGGTGTATTGGGCGATTCCGGACTTTGGGTCGCGGTACTCCGTGTCGATGATATTCCTCAGCGCGAGGGCATAATCGTCGGCCTTCTACTCGGCGGTGTAGGCCTTGGTCCCGTCGTCCTGACCGGTGTACTCATATATCCACTGGGCAAGGTTGGCCAGGGGCACCAGTCGCCGCCCGAGCCAGCAATTGTATAAATTGATGGTCTCGAGCCCGTCTTTCTTCAGCTGGCGAATCATCGTCAGCATCTCGTCTACCACCATCCGCTGGTCATGCGGAATCTTGGCGACTTGGAGCCGGCGCGGCTCGGCCCTCTCGGCGGAGTATGTTGGGAGTGACACCTCGCCATCTGGAGTCGACTCGCTGACGTAAAACCAATGCTTCTTCCACTCGCTCGCCGCCTTCTTTGGCAGCATGAGGTTGAGGAAGGAGGCCTTGGACTTCAATTGAAAGGTAAGGCCGCCCACTACCAGCATCGGGCCGCCTGCCCCCTCCCGACCAATCCGCCTGTGGAACAGCTCCTGCCACAGGGGAAAGTATGGGAGACAGCCCAGATAACACTCGTAGAACGCCACAAAGATGGCGAGCTTCTCGATGCTTTGCGGCCCGAGATCCGATGGCTGGATGTCGTAGTACGCGCAAAACTGGCAGAAGAAGAGCGAGGTGGGGAAGCTGAGCCCCCTCTCGAGATGGCTAGTGAAGCAGATGAATTCGCCGGCGCACGGATCTGGCTCCATCTCCCTGGCTGCAGGAATTCGCCATCTCTCGGCGCAGAGAATTCCTAAGTCCTCGAAGGACTTCAGCAACGCCTTGGTACACTTGGACTTCCACCATGATTCCTTTGGAGGAGCCATGGATTCAAGGGTCTAAGCTCGCTAGAACGCTCTGGGTTGCTCTGGAGGGAGTAGGAGATTGAAGGGCGCACGGAGTCGGAGGAATAGTGAGGAATGACTCGCAACTCGCTTGTCACTCTCCTTATATAGCGGTTGGTTCCCGCCATTTTGGGAAACCGTTACCGTGCGATGATTACGCCGATATTACCCTTGGGTTACCCAACGGCTCGTTTGACCAGACTGATGGTCCAACTTTGTCTACTCGACTCACCGACCCATTTTCCATGGCTGCGATGCGACTACTCGCTAAATTGGCGATTCGACTGGCCGCCGTTATTGTGACTGACGATGCATGATGAAGATTCTTTCTCTCATTGAAGGAGTCCATCGCCGATTCGACTGGGCGTTCAAATTGGACACGAATACTCCGACTGCCAAAGAACACCTACGACAAATCAACGACGGCCTCGGGGACTAGTGATGGGGATATTCCGAGTGGGGTATACCCAGCTAGATCTTTCCTATTGGATCATACTTCCAGCGAGTGGGCCTGCAGGACGGCGACTGGATCATGACCCAAGGAGGAACCTGGAGACTAGAAGCTGAGGGCCCAGAAGCATAGTTAGGCCCAGTCGGATTAGGTCAAAACACTCTGAGTCCTTATCCAACTCGGTTGTAGATCAGTAAACCCTAGCAAGGTGACTCTATATAAACCTCCCTATGGCATGCATAGAACTTACGTTCCATCATACACCCCCTCGACTCGCCGCCTAGCCGCCGAGCTCGCCCATTGTACTCTCTCATCAATACAATCTAGCAGGAGTAGGTCTTTACCCTCCGGGGGGCCGAACCTGGGTAAATCCCTGTGTCTTTGCCCTCATCTTGCACTGCAGATGGATGGCCGCCCTTGCCCCTCGTTCTACTACACGCTGCCAATCACAGCATCTGCCATGGCTATTCACATGACATAGTTGATCAGCCAAAATGTGTGCTTGACGGGCGTACTTTTGGAAACCTCTGCATGTTTTGACCAGTTTCTCGGCATCTGCCTTAGCTGTGAGCCAAAAGAATCCATGTCTGAAAGCTTTTGCAAATAAAGATTTGGCTGCAACGTGGTGACCTCACTAGCCTTCGTGGATTTCTCATAAGATTTCCACTCCTTCCGGAAAAATACAGCACTAGAAACCCCAGAAACACTCCTCTTATAGAGCTCACCATTAATTATCGTATAGTATTTTGCTCGTCGCACGATCTGTCGGCCCAGAACTTCGTCTTCGGGTAATTTTCTGTCTATTAGGAAATCCAGATAGGGTTTTGTCCAGCTGGGAATTACAGCCAGAACTGCTACTAAAGGTGAGTCAGATTTCATTTGATAGTCCTCATCAACTCATGTGATGGAGAGGATTTTTAGGTGTTCTAGAAAAGCGCCATCCGGGACTTGTTTCCACCCAGAGCCTATTCTTGGTAAAGCATTTGCTTCTTCATTTTCTGCTCGAGGGATGTGTTGAACCTCAAAACCCTCGAACGATTTAGATAATTCATCCACAACAGCTTTGTAAGATGTGATGTGTTTGTTTGCATTGCAGATATCGAATACTTGCTAAGCAACTAAATCCAAGTCTCCGTAACAAATGAGTCTAGTTACGCCAATATTTTTGGCCATCTGTATTCCATGTAACAGTGCTTCATACTCGGCAGTATTATTGGTCGCTGTGAAGTGTATCTGTAACACATAGAATAACTTATCTCCTTGGGGTGACTTGAGCACCACACCAGCACCCGAGTCCCCTCGTGCTTTTGACCCATCAAAATGTAGGGTCCAAAATTCTGAGTTTGTTTAGGACTTGTATTTTATGTAGTCTCTATCTAGTCAGCGAAGAAATCGGCAAGTATCTAGGATTTGATTGTTGTTTGTGGCTTGTACTCGATGTTGAAGGCTGCAAGCTCTAGTCCCCACTTTGCAACACGTCATGTGGCATCGTGGTTGTTGATTATATCTCGCAGGGGAGCAGTACTCACCACTATGATCTTATGCTCTTGAAAGTAATGTCGTAGCTTTCTTGCTACAAAAAATACTCCATAGGATAGCTTTTGGTAGTGTGGATACCGTTGCTTCGACTCTGTCAGGACCTCACTAAGGTAGTATGTTGACGTTCCACCTTGTGATCATAGACTTCTTCCTCGTGTTCTACTGATGTTACTACACTTATGACTTTGTTAGTCACTGCGATGTAAAGTGACATAGGCTCCTGTGGCTCTAGTGCTGCGAGGATTGATGGATTCGAAAGTAGATCTTTCAAACTTTGTAGGGAAGCATCGGCTTCCTAGGTACAGATAAATTTATCGGTTTTCTTCAAGAGTTTGTACAAAGGCGTGGCTCTTTCTCCGAGTCGGATGACGAACCGACCCACTACTGCAATGCATCCTGTGAGACATTGCGCATCCTTAGGCGAGTTGGCCTGGTAATGTTGAGTATAGCCTTGATTTTGTCTCGGTTCACCTCTATGCCTCTTTCAGACACGATAATACCTAACAATTTTCCGGCCAGGATTCCAAAGAAACACTTCTTCGGATTTAGCATTTGAATTTTCATAGGCTAGCAAATGTTTCCTCTAAGTCAGAAATAAGCGTTTCCTTCTTTTTGGACATCACTGCTATATCATATACGTATACATGGACGTTGCGTCCGATTTGATCGTTAAGGCAATGCTGCATGGTGCGTTGATATGTAGTTCCTGCATTCTATAGGACAAAAGGCATAGTTTTGTAGCAGAAGGTTCCGAAAGGTGTGACGAAACACGTCTTGAGTTGGTCCGATTCTTTCATTGGTATTTGGTGATATCCAGAATTTGCATCAAGAAACAGAGTAATTCCGACCCTGCCATAGCGTCGACAACTTGACCGATTCTAGCTAAAGGGAACAGATCTTTAGGGCAGGCCTTGTTAAAGGCGGTATAATCAATGAACATCGTTAAATCAATAGTGTCCTTTTTATGGACGAGACAGGATTTGCCACCCAATCAGCGGGGATGACCTCTGCAATAAATCCGGCTAATTCTAGTCGGGATAATTCTTTAGCTATAGCTTTGCGCTTTTCATCACCAAACCATCACAAGAACTTTTGATGGGTTTAGCATCAGGGTACACATTAAGGGAGTGCTAGACAAGTTCCATACATACTCCGGTCATGTTAGAAGGCTGCCATGCGAAGATATCTTTATTAGCTTTGAGGAATTCGACGAGCGCGCTTTCCTATGCGCGGTCTAAGCCTACCTCTATGTTCGTAGTCTTGGAGGGTTCGTCTTCTTTTAGTGACGTCTTCTTTGTTTCTTTTGATGCCTTGAACTACAGATTTGGCTTCAGCACCTCATTCTTCATAGCGGGCATCTCGGACAGGTCGATGGTCTTCTTGATATCCTGGTACTCTTAGGCATGCAGCACAGCTTTAGCAAAGACGGCAGATCCTTCCTTGCAATCTCGCGCTTTCTTCGGGTTTCCCTGGATGGTGATAACGCCCTTTGGACCCAGAAGCTTTATCATGTTATAGATGTAGCAGGGGTGAGCCATGAACGCCTAGTAAGCCGGACGCCCGAAGATGGCATGGTAAGCACTTTTTAACGGTACCACCTTGAAGGAGAGTGGCTCGGTCCGGTAGTTGTCTCGGGTCCAAATGTCACGTCCAGTGTGATCTCAACTAGAGATCCGCTTGCGGTGAAGTGTCTCATGAAAAGTCACATTGCTATGATTTAATTGGCTTTCGTTGATCTTCATGCAGTGAAGTGTCTCGATGTAGAAGTTGTTGATGCTGCTACCACCGTCCATGAGAGTTTTAGAGAACTCATACCCATCAATAAGAGGATTGACGACCAGAGGGTACTTTCCCTGACGATGTGTTTTCCTCGGGTGATCTTTGTGGTCAAACATTAAGGGATAGTTGGAACCGTGGCATCGAGCTCACGCAGAACCGCCTTTTTGACCTTGGCCAACTGAGTACCAAGGAAGCTGACATATGTGTCTTTATTTCTAGGATAATCCTTCTTTCCATCCGACTTGGGCTATGCGGAATTCGCTTCTTCCATGTTGGAATCTTCCTTGGGCTCCTTGCCTTTCTCGGAATTTTTCTTTCCTTTTCGTCGCTTGGCTCTGTAGCCAGCGGATTCGTCTTTCTTGATGTCTTCGTTGAAACGACACTCAACATTGGTATGGGTAGAACCTCCATTCAAGTCCTAGCAATGTACACAAGGGTTGCTGGCGATGTCGACCCAGAAATACGATTTTACGGGCTGTTGATCTCCTCTACCTTGGACCCGAGAAGTTCTGCGACCTCTCCCCTGGCCGCCTCCACGCCCTCTGGATCCGAAAGTTGCGTTACTAGCTGCGTAGTCTAGAGACGGTTTATCTTCCGAGGTTTTCTTGCGCTTTTGAGTTTGTTGCTTCTGCTGCTTGGCCGCATTTAGATTGGCCAGAATATTCAGCAGTCCATCTGAATCGTTATTGGCGTCAGCATATTTTCTCATCATTTCTATCATCTCTCCCATATCCATGACATGGAGTCTGACTAGGAGTCCTACAATGAAAGGTTCGATCGCAGTTTGCTCGTTTACTCCCTTGCAGGAGTTTTTTTTGTGTCAATCCAGTGTCCGAGGTAATCCCGGCAGGTTTCTCCGAGTTTTTGAGTGCAATGCTTCAAGTCCCCGACTGTAACATCCCAGGATTAGCACCTCGAAATAGACATGACCCATGTGTGTGTATTGTATTCATGCATCAGAAAATCCAGGGAATTTTCGCGCAAAACTAAAGAAGCTATAGAGGGATCGAGATCTCTCTTGTTCTGATGGAAACATCAGGGCAGGTACGATGGATTTTAACATGACCTCTACGGTACTTTTGTGTTTGAGGGGAAAGCAATTCAATTTTGAAATTTCAAAAGATATATTTGGATTGTAAAAGAATAGAATTATAACTTGAAATGTTGTTACAATTATAAATACATATTTGAGATATTATTTATGATTAATATATAATTAATCACAAGTATTAAAATACAAAGGAAAAGAATTTAATTATTCTATAATATTATATGAACATATAATCATAATTACAATTGAATAAATTGAAACAATTCAATAAAATGAAATTATTACAATAATAATCTTTATTATTACATATATACATATAGTATTGTTGTTCTTTTATCATAAAAGAATGAAAGTACATTACAATAAACAAATAAATAGAAAAAGGAATTACATAAATGAAATAACTAAAAGAATTCTTTATTACAAGCATATATATATATATTACATTGTTTTTGCAAATGAATTATAAAATAAAAAGAAAACAAGTAAACATTATTGAATAAAATACAACAATACATTGTTTTTACAATATTCAAACAGAAAAGAAATTACAATTATATATAAAAAGAAAACCTATAGTAAATCGTAGATATTTAGTCTAAACTAAATCTGGTATCTTCTCTCTTCTTCACTTTATTTCCTGAACAAAAGAACAACAAAACATTCCAGAAAGGAGGGGTTAGTGTAATATATTGCTCTCAGATATCAATAGTGTAGTGCACTGTTTGAACTCATCATTGAGTAGTATTAAATAAAAAGGTGCCAATGTAAAATTTGTTCTTCTCTAGAATTTTTGCCTCAGGCTTATGCATCATAGGCAGGGGCAAATTTCACCAAATATAGCATTTGTTCGTATCAGATGTGTAGCCTCAGTACAACCTCATTGGCCAAGGGGCAAGTTTCACCATGAGGAAGAAAAAGGGGACAATCAAAATAGAAAAAGATCACATCTGTACTCAAGCATATCCACCAGAGACATTTTTATATCATGAAACTTGAACCAGCACAGGCCCCACATGTAAGCATGCTTGGAGCTTACACACTGCATGCAAGCTGTGTACTGTCAACACAGTAGTAGTAGACAAGCACACATAAAAGAAGCAACCCAGCTGCAGTTCAACCGTAGCTAACATGAGATCATCACCATATCATTCCTTCCACCCCAGTACAGCTCTTAGCATAGCCTAGCATCAGATAATCACTGATGTATACAGACCCACATCACTAGGATCTGGTTGCTAGAAAGCCATCCAAGAACTAGTGAGGAGTAGTTTCATAGGGAAGGCAACAAACCAGGAGGAACTGGCTAGCAGTTCATTGAGGAGCACAAGAAAAGTGATCTAGATCAACATCAAGAGGAGCAGGAAACAACAACATCACAAGGACAAACAAGGCTAGCTGATCAAGTACTAGTACCAGCATAGCAACATCAAGTTCTGCATCAGGTTATAACCCAACACTAGATCATCATCTAGTATCTGTACTTACCAACATACAAATTACAAAAGAAAGGAAGGGTGTTGGTAAAAGTATTTTTCTTAGATTTGTATACTAGTGGTATGAAAAATCATCATTAAATATTAGGGCGATAATAACATCTGTTCTTATCAAACTAGCCCAACTAACAACAGATCATACCACTATGGAGCATACTGCTGTGCACACTCTAATGAGGCACCACAATAGTATATCCACAACAGTAGAAGTTATTACGTGGTACAATAGTGACCACTTATGTTATCAATATAATTTGACTCAGCCTTTGCATCACTGGAAGCCAACTACTCATTTTTAGTCAGATACTGCAACAGTAGATCATGTTACTATGAACTGCTATTGTGCACACTCTTTGGAGGCACCACAATAGGTTTCTAAAGCAAAGCACAACCACTACTTCAGTTATCTACATGATCTTCCACTTAATATAATATTGCACATCATTATCACTATAACCTACTAATGTGTACACTCCAAAGAGGCATCACAGTAATAAGCTCATAGCAATAAAAGTTGTCAAAGTAAACTAGCAGAAGCAACTTAGGTTTTCAAACCATTTGAAGTTTTTCCTAAATCATTTATCTAGTTAAAATTAACTAGAGATCATTCAAGCTTTTACTTCTGTCATCCTGGACACATAAAATTCAATCAAGTTGGTTCCTGAAGATAAGAACTCAGTTAACCCTAGGGCAACATCATAATATCAACTACAATAAACTGCTAGTAATAACACATCCAGAAGCTAATTAATTAGTGGTACCACAGCTATTAAGATTTTCCCTAGAACTTATGTAGAGGTAAGCATCATTGCAGTACTTCCATCAGGAATGATCACAGTCGTAAGTGGACAAGTGTAGTAAGATATTATGAGTAGCAAAAGCATGGTATCAACTACCATAATCTGGACATGATAATAGAACGCAAATCCAATGATAACCAATTTTTAAAACCATTCCAAATGTAATCAATCATCTTCCTAGAAATCATTAACCAGGAATCATCTATATGAAGATTCCTGTCATATATCAAAGACAAGTACATCTTAGCAAACTATGTTGCTAAACCATATGCTCAGATAAGAATTCTATTCTTATTGAACTCTTTAGAATACATCTTAAATCTACTAATTGTTAAGCAATAAACCCTATAAAACACAATCTCCAACAACCATGACACATGTTATTAGCCTGTACAAGATCAACATACCTCACAGAAGCATAATTATGATGAAATTTCTGAAAACAGAACCCCATTCCAGTTTAATTCTCACAAGGCATGGATTATGGTAGATGTCACCAGTATTGCACAAGAACCAGTAGGGAATAATCTGGAGTGCAACCGGTAGAACAACATCACTGGAAATTAATCCTAGACTGACTAACACATGGTCACACCATAAATCATGCAAGATAACTTAGAAATCCCTTCTATCTGGCCAGGATAGAATTATCAATTACATAAGGCAAGTTGTTAGTATGCCTGAGAGTAACTAGAAAGGGAGGAATCCTAGACCAGGAGTAATCCTAATTTAGGAATGTATTAATAGAAGGGATGAGACACAGAGAAAAGGGGGATATGAGGGAAGCATATACTTGGGGTCGAGTTGCATCTCGTCGGAGTAGAAGCAGTGGTAGAGTCGAGGGAGGCAGTGAAGACTGATGATAGAAAGCATGGAGACACAAGGAGCACGACAACGCTCGACCCACGTCGGGTAACACTGCATCACTTCATCACAAGCATCCTCCCCGTGTTCCGTGCCACCAAGAACCACCATCAATTCACAGGCAAGCGACAAAGTCATGAACACCGAAACCCTAGCGCCAATTTGTTGGTGATGGCGAGCGAGATGGCGCAGGAGGATCACATCGATTGTGGTAGGCAGGTGGAGCTCGAGGGGCGTGTTGATTAGGACCCACAACACCGACCAGAGTGGCCAGAGTTTGCCGGAATAGAAACCAGAGTTGAGCAGGAGAACGGCGGCATCGAGCCGAGTCAGGAGAGGAGCGAAGGAGAACGTGGGTGTGGGTGAGGCGTGCGTGGGATGAGGGAGTGGGTCGGGGCCAAGGTGACCCGAAGCCAGGTCCAATTGGGTCAGGTCAGCCTAAGTGCCCAACCCTTACCACCAAATTTAATAAAATAAGAAGTAATATAAAGTAAAACAATTATTAAATTACCAAAATACCCTTGTAATATTTAAAGCTGTAAAAGAATATAGAAAAATCATAAACATATATATAATATATCTAAATAATCACAAAAATGAGATCTATCTAAGAAAAATATAAAACTACTTGTTTGAGTTAAATAAAATACCACTAAATATGAAAGTCACTAGAGTTCTAAATAAATTATAACAATATAAAAAATATCCTAAAAATTAATAAAATCATTTTTGTGTAGAAAAATAAATCTACTATATTATAAAATACTAACTTAATTCTTTTATAATTAAAATTTGAAGTAGGTATTCAAAGACATTTCATCCTTTATGAAATTTTATAAACATAAGTTTAATACTTAAAATAAATAAAAAATAATTTTTAAGATCTTAAATAAATATATTTTATCAAAGAAATACTAAATATATTATTCCAAAAAAAATTAGATTCTTAAGAAATAAATTCTAACTATTGTATTTTATTAAAGTGAGATAATTATTTCTTAACTCTTTAAAATTATTTCCTAAGTAGGAAATGATCACATTTCTTTATAAACATTAAATCCTTTAAGACTAAGTACTAAAGTCTAAAAACATAATTAGGATTCATAATAAAATTTAAGTGTAAACTCTCTTGAAACCTTAAATCAAATTTAAACCAACAACATTTAAACTAACCTTATGTATCATTCAAATCTATTATAGGTAAATGATATTAATCTTTTAACCATACCTCACATGACTTTATACCCTAACAAAATACAAATATCATAAGAATTACACCTTAAGTCCAAATATGTCCTTAAAGTAACTTTAGTCTACAAGATTGTAAACAGCATGTTAAGGGCTTCATTATATATTTTTTAGTTCACTTTGGTCTGTTTCAATTAAGACCTAACGCATCTCAAGACCAAACTAATCAAGCAAACGCCAAGAGACATCGACCACATTCTATTAACCATAAAGATTGTTTAAACCTTAGAAAAGAAACCTTTTCTTCGAAGTTTATCCTTTTTGCCACTTCAAAAAACAAACTCTATAATAGTTCTTCAACCCTTAATAACCCAACACTTATACTTTCATCATAATCAACAGATAACAATTAACCTAACTCAATCTTAGATTGCTTTATACTGTATTGTTATATCGTGGATGTTAAAACTCAAGTTCCTTATAAGTACATCCATTTGTGAAGTAAGAGTTGAAGATAAACCAACTCTTAAGGAATCACCTAAGCTAAACTTGTTGGAATTTTTGCCTAAATAGGCCCAGCCCATTTATTATATGTCAATAAATTCCTGAAATCCTAGAGGCCCATTTGGCCCATTCATGCAAGGCAAGAGCTGGGACAAATGTTTAGTCCCACATTGCTAGTTGAGTGGAAGTTGGACCTGCTTATAAGGTGAGCTCTCCTACCACTTGGTAAAAGGATGAGAAGGAGAAGGAGAGAGTTCCACACGCGCGCTCCTCCTCCTCGCCTCGCCTCGTCACGTCACGATGCGCGCACGCGCCGCGGGTTGCGGGAATCTCGCCGAGCCGAGCTTTATTTTGCCACGCATGAATGGTATATGAACAGTCGTACAGAAGTTGAAACGTTTTGCTCGAGTGGACTTTTAATACGAACTGAGTGGAGGCTATCCGGTGGGCTGCCGCCTGTTCGCTTCAACTCTCGTCCGTTCGTTTCATCTTCTGTGCAGCCTGTCTGCCTACCCCTCTGTGTCTATATAAGAGAGAGGTCGCGCCTCTTCTCAGATACACTGCACCACATCGTCGCATATTCCTTTGCACCTCAAGTTCCAGAGCACTGCGCTACCTAGATCTTCCCCATCCCGTCTTGCGGTGTGCACCGCGGGCAGGGACAGTAGGCCTCCGAGACCCCGCTGCTTCGAGTCCTGTACGGGAGAAGGGCGATAAGGTTTTTGGGGAGCGCTATCGGCGCGACTACTGGCTTCGTCACAGACTCCCACACGGATAGCGACTGCGGTGACGTCTTTCCCAACGAGGAATTCTTCCCTGACATCAGCACCCTCTTCCTTGACGACATGGCTAACGATGGTGCCAACATGAACACCGGCGGTTCCTCTTTTGCTGCCGCTGCTGTGTATGTTTTCTTTATCAATCTTGTTCTGATCGCATCTCAAGACTTATGTCTTGCAGTCTGTTTGGTTACCTGTCTTAATATGTTTTCTCTATTTCACATGATTAGTATTTTGTATTTTATTCTAATCATGATTTATCTAGCGTTTATTATGGGTAATTTGCTTGGTAAATTGCTCTATTATTCAACAATCCAAAAACCTTATTTCAGGCAATTTGCCCCAAGTGGCTTTGTTGCTTCTATGAAGCCACCTATGTTTGAAGGTGTGAATTACAAATGATGGCGTGTGAGAGCAGTGCTCTCGTTTCACACCATGAGCTGCTATAACGCCATCTATGGCGCACCTGAGGGGGAACTTAATCCCGCTCAGGAAGAGGCGTTCCAAAAACTTGATACCACTTTCAAGGCTGCCTTGATCAGCATCCTTGGCGACAATATTCTCGATTCATATCTGTCATTTAGCAATGGCAAAGATATGTGGGATGCGCTCGAGAGAAAATTTGGAGTCTCCGATGCTGGTAGTGAACTGTATGTCATGGAACAATTCTATGACTATAAGATGGTTGATGACCGCTCCATTGTGGAGCAGGCTCATGAGATACAGTCACTTGCCAGGGAGCTTGAGCACTTCACTTGTGCTTTACCAGACAAGTTTGTTGCCCGAGGCATCATTGCAAAACTTCCCCCATCATGGAGGAATTTTGCTACTTCTCTGAAGCACAAGAGACAAGAGTTCTCCGTGACGGATCTCATTGGGACTCTTGATGTGGAAGAGAAGGCGAGATAAAAAGACAAACGTGCTCGAGGTACCGAGGGAGGTTCTAATGCTAACCTGGTACAGAAAAGGAACTTCCAGCCTCACAATTTCAAGAACAAAGGCAAGTTTGATGAAAAATGAAAGTTCGATGGAAAGAACAAGGCCTCACAGTCCACCAGCTTCAAGAACAAGACTGATAAGAGGAAAGGTGCTTGTCATGTGTGCGGTGATCCTAATCATTGGGCTCCTGCTTGTCCCAACCGATTTGACAAGCGCTAGCATGGGAAGAGCAGCAAGACTGCTAATGTTGTCATGAGCGACATTGTGATGAAAGATGTTGGGTATGGTATATTACCTACTGTTCTTTCATTATGTCATTCTCCTGATTGGTGGATTGACACGGGCACTAATGTACATGTCTGTTCTGATATTTCCATGTTTTCTTCATATCAGGTCAGTGGGACTCAAACCGTGCTGATGGGGAACGACTCGCATGCTTCTGTTCATGGTGTTGGTATGGTCGATCTGAAGTTCACTTCAGGAAAGACCGTGCGCCTGAAGAACGTGCATCATGTTCCCTCAATAAATAAAAATCTTGTTAGCGGATCTCTTCTGTGTCGAGATGGCTACAAGATTGTATTCGAGTCCAATAAATTTGTAATTTCGAAGTATGGAACCTTTTTTGGTAAAGCCTATGAATGCGGAGGCTTGTTCCGCTTATCTCTGTCAGACATTTGTAATAAAGTTGTTAATCATACTTACACGAATTTTGAATCAAATGTCTGGCACTCTCGTCTTTGTCATATTAATTTTGGTTGTATGAAGCGGCTAGCCAAAATGAATTTAATCCCTGATTTCTCAACTGTTAAGGGATCTAAGTGCCAAGTCTGTGTGCAAGCTAAACAACCTCGCAAGTCACATACGATTACAGAAAATGAGAAATTTAACACCACTAGAGTTAATACATTATGATCTTTGTGAGATGAATGGTGTGTTGACAAAAGGTGGAAAGAAATATTTCATGACTTTGATCAATGACTCTACGAGATATTGTCATGTGTATCTTCTGAAATAAAAAGATGAGGCTTTGAGTTTCTTCAAAATCTAGAAAGCTGAGGAAGAAAATCAACTTGATCGAAAGATTAAGAGGCTTAGGTCTGATCGTGGTGGAGAGTATTTTTCCAACGAGTTTGATTCCTTTTGTGCGGAAGATGGCATAATTCATGAGAGGACGCCTTCCTACTCACCCCAGTCAAATGGAGTAGCCGAAAGAAAGAACCGTACTCTAACAGATTTGGTTAACGCCATGTTAGACACATCGGGTCTTTCTAAGGAATGGTGGGGGAGGCACTATTGACCGCGTGTCATGTCCTAAACCGAGTTCCCACAAAGAACAAAGAAATTAATCCATTCTAAGAATGGGAGAAGAAAAGATTAAAACTCTCTTACTTACGTACTTGGGGTTGTTTGGCAAAGGTTAATGTACCAATCCCCAAGAAGCGCAAGCTTGGACCGAAAACCATTGATTGTGTTTTTCTGGGCTATGCTTTTCATAGCATTGGTTATAGATCCTTGATAGTAAAATCTGAAGTGCCTGACATTCATGTCGGTACAATCATGGATTCGACTGATGCGACTTTCTTTGAGGATATCTTTCCAATGAAGGATAAACCTAACTCATCAAATCCGGAGATACCTAGTTCATCTAATCAGGAATTTGCTATATTATCTGAACCTACCATTCCAATTGAACACTCTGAAAGTCCTAAGGAGGATGATAATGAAATTCCTAAAAGGAGCAAGAGACAAAGGACTGCAAAGTCTTTTGGTGATGATTTCATTGTGTACCTTTTCGATGACACTCCCACTTCCATTTCAGAAGCTTATGCATCTCCTGATGCTGACTACTGGAAGGAAGCTGTTCATAGTGGGATGAATTCCATCTTAGCTAATGAAACATGGGAGATCACTGATCGTCCTTATGGGTGCAAACCTGTAGGATGTAAATGGGTGTTTAAGAAGAAACTAAAGCATGATGGTACTATTGATAAGTACAAGGCAAGGCTTGTGGCCAAGGGTTATACCCAAAGGAAGGTGAAGACTTCTTTGACACTTACTCACGTGTAGCAAGGTTGACTACCATTCGAGTACTACTTTCTCTGGCTGTCTCACATGGTCTTCTCGTTCATCAAATGGACGTGAAGACGGCTTTCCTAAATGGAGAGTTGGATGAGGAAATTTATATGGATCAACCAGATGGTTTTGTAGTAAATGGTCAAGAAAGAAAAGTGTGCACGCTACTGAAGTCTTTATATGGTCTTAAACAAGCACCTAAGCAGTGGCACGAAAAATTTGATAAAACCTTAACCGCTGCAGGCTTTGTTGTAAACGAAGATGACAAGTGTGTATACTATCGCCATGGTGGGGTGAGGGAGTCATCCTTTGTTTGTATGTTGATGACATACTCATTTAAGGAGGTCAAAGATTTCTTATCTCGTTCCTTTGAGATGAAGGATCTGTGAGTAGCTGATGTCATCCTGAACATCAAGCTATTGAGAGATGATGATGGTGGGATTACACTGCTTCAGTCCCACTATGTGGAAAAGATCTTGAGTCGTTTCGGGTATAGCGACGCCAATTTTTCTCCTACACCGTATGATCCTAGTGTGTTGCTTCGAAAGAATCGAGGAAATGCTAGAGACCAACTAAGATACTCTCAAATCATTGGCTCGCTTATGTATTTAGCTAGTGCCACAAGGCCTGATATCGCCTTTGCTATAAGCAAACTCAGTCGATTTGTTTCAAATCCAGGAGATGATCACTGGCATGCTCTTGAGAGAGTTATGCGATATCTAAAAGGCACTGCGAGCTATGGCATACACTATACCGGGTATCCGAGGGTACTAGAGGGTTATAGTGATTCAAATTGGATATCTGATGCTGACGAGATAAAGGCCACTAGTGGAGATGTTTTCACACTTGGTGGTGGCGCTGTTTCTTGGAAGTCTTGCAAGCAGACCATCTTAACGAGGTCAACTATGGAAGCAGAACTCACAGCACTAGACACAACCACTGTTGAAGCAGAGTGGCTTCGTGAACTCTTGATGGACTTACCTATGGTTGAAAAACCTATACCCTCAATTCCAATGAACTGTGATAATCAAACTATGATTATTAAGGTGAACAGTTCTAAGGATAATATGAAGTCCTCAAGACATGTGAAGAGGAGACTAAAATCTATCAGGAAAATGAGAAACTTCGGAGTTATTGCATTGGATTATATCCAAACATCTAAGAACCTGGCAGATCTCGTCACAAAGGGACTATCACGCAATGTGATAGAAAATGCATCGAAGGAGATGGGTATGAGACCCACACTATAAGTTTTCCATAGTGGCAAACCAATCTATGTGATCGGAGATCCCGTGAATTAGAATTGGGAGACAAGCTGTTGGTAGACTGAGAGGAAAGTATTCCCACTTTAATGAACACCACTCCGTGAAGATGCAATACTTTCCTATTTTGCACGGCAGGTTTATTTTATCTTAATGTGTTCTAAATGGCTTAATCTTAAGTAGAGATGTTGTCCTGCAGAACATCTATTGAAGAACACACCTATATGAGTCTGACTGTGAAACGTCGCAGTCTATGAGAGTTGGGTGCTCTCTAATAAACTCATGAAAGGTCATGGAGTATGACGTATAAGCTCCACCCGCACAAAAGTCCCACGGTAGACTAGTATCGATCAAGACTTTTTGTGAAGCTAGGTTCGCAGCAAACTTGCAGTTCAAGGCATAGTCCACTGTACAAGTTGCAGCCTAGTATAACATAAAGTTCTAGGTGGAAGTTCAACTTAACAGTCTCCACTACAGTACCGGTATATAAACAATGTTTTGGAACCAAAGGCAAACTTCATGTGCCTCTGGGATCTGGTGGGGGATTGTTGAAATTTTTGCCTAAATAGGCCCAGCCCATTTATTATATGTCAATAAATTCCTGAAATCCTAGAGGCCCATTTGGCCCATTCATGCAAGGCAAGAGCTGAGACAAATGTTTAGTCCCACATTGCTAGTTGTGGAAGTTGGACCAGCTTATAAGGTGAGCTCTCCTACCACTTGGTAAAAGGATGAGAAGGAGAAGGAGAGAGTTCCACACGCGCCCTCCTCCTCCTCCTCGCCTCGCCTCGTCACGTCACGACGCGCGCGCGCCGCGGGTTGCGGGAATCTCGCCGAGCCGAGCTTTATTTTGCCACGCATGAATGGTATATGAACAGTCGTACAGAAGTTGAAACGTTTTGATCGAGTGGACTTCTAATACGAACTGAGTGGAGGATGTCCGGTGGGATGCCGTCTGTTTGCTTCAACTCCCGTCCGTTCGTTTCATCTTCTGTGCAGCCTGTCTGCCTACCCCTCTGTGTCTATATAAGAGAGGTCGCGCCTCTTCTCAGATACACTGCAACACATCGTAGCATATTCCTTTGCGCCTCAAGTTCCAGAGCACTGCGCTACCTAGATCTTCCCCATCCCGTCTTGCGGCGTCCACCGCGAGCCGGGACAGTAGGCCTCCGAGACCCCGCTGCTTCGAGTCCTGTACGGGAGAAGGGCGATAAGGTTTTTGGGGAGTGCTATCGGCGTGACTACTGGCTTCGTCACGGACTCCCACACGGATAGCGATTGAGGTGACGTCTTTCCCGACGAGGACTTCTTCCCCGACATCAGCACCCTCTTCCTCGACGACATGGCTAACGATGGTGCCAACACGAACACCGGCGGTTCCTCTTCTGCTGCCGCTGCTGTGTATGTTTTCTTTATCAATCTTGTTCTGATCGCATCTCTAGACTTATGTCTTGCAGTCTGTTTGGTTACCTGTCTTAATATGTTTTCGCTAATTCACATGATTAGTATTTTGTATTTTATTCTAATCATGTTTTATCTAGCGTTTATTATGGGTAATTCGCTTGGTAAATTGCTCTATTATTCAACAAAACTCACTTAGACTATCTGGGATCCAATTTGAGAGTTTTAAAAATGCATAGCATTACTTATGCATAATAGCATATTGCTTCTTTAAACGTTAGTCCTTACCGGACCAATGATGTTGTTTATGATATTGGATCTTCTATTGTCTCGAAGACCGTGAGTGCATAATATTGCAATCACAAAAGGCAAGTTCACACTTGCTCATGTCCTTTGGTTATTTTCTATCAAATATTTGCAAATCCAGTGGTGTCATCACCTGCATTTCAAAAAGGCTAGAAAACACTATTTTTGATAATAATGTGAACTATTGGTTACTGCTCCAGGGTGATTAGCTAATCTATTAAGTCTGGTAGTTGGAATACCACTACTCATGAATATATCATCTAGGGCTTAACAACCAATGTCGTCAGTGATTCTTGCGCCGTATATTACACGCTAACCATGAGGTTTGGAATGGGATGGAGAAGTGAGCTGTATCTTCTTCCTTTCACATGAATGGATGACCATCGTGATGCTGTTGTACCTTACGAGGCTCAGCATGGGTGGGACACCTTAGTTCCCCGTGATATTTGTATCTAGACTATCTATGAGGGGCGGTCGTAGGTATGTCCTCATATTGATGGGCGCGACCAGGTTCATTGTCTGCTCCCTAGAGTCCTCAAGAAGTCAACCATAGTTATATCTGCTATGCGGATAAACAGAGGTCGTTCTGCTTAGGGGGTCGTGTTCTATGTGGGGTCGTGGAGAGGGGAAGTGATTGGCTTGGATCTTAGTCTAGTCCTCATACCAAGAAATTGTGAATCAACCTATAACTCGTATGTGCAACAAAGCTAAGATCTCTCATGGGAAAAGTAACGCACCTCTGCAGAGTGTTAGAACTATAACTTGTTACTCCCTGTTCCGGGAAGAAGCTGCGAACGCGGAAGGAACGGAACTCCATGAAAGTTCTGGTGAACCTGTGAAGGCTGACGGACATAGCTTTTCATAATAAAAGCAACCTTTGAATAAATGTTTATGAAAACCTGCATAGCCTATGACCTATGGTCTGTGGCTATAGATATAGTGCATCAAACACTCCTTTTTAGTGAACTTGCTGAGTACGCTCGTACTCAACGTATATTCTTAACCCTTACTAGATTCTGAAGCCAATAAATATGACGTTTACATCAACTTATGCTCAAGGGAATCATCATCAATAGCTCAAGCTCTTCAATGAAGTCAAGGAAGTCAACATATACATCAATTAAAGTGAAGACAAAGTTCCTGATTAGATAGGAATATAATCTCTAGCCATAGAACCTACTTCTGTAGAGTATTGTAATCGTAGCAATGCAAACCAAATAGTTAGATGCTAATATTATTAGCATGATACTTATGAGTTGTTATTTTTTAATCTTCTTTATAAGAAGTTTTCTTTCTCTTTCTTTAACCTAGAGTGTTCTCTGGATCATTTGTAAAGATTCGAGTTATAACCTATAGTCATGTCTTGGACCTACTGTGTTTATGTTACACTACTATGATGGATTTAATATTAGAGAACGGTGTTTCATTGGTGTTATATCAATGACTATAGTGTACTACATCATGCAGTGGTATGTTGGGTCACCGCAACTGTATCAGAGCATATGCTTTGATCTTTTGATTAAAACCCTTTTAGGAAGATCTGTAGGTTGGATAGTGACTATAGGTGGCCATCTTATCTCAACCAAATATTATTTTAATTTGTGATGAGTATCCACTTGAATAAAACTTTGTCACAAGAAGTTTAACTCATCTTTCTTAAGAGTAGTATCCATTTTTTCTGGATATCTAACTAGTTCTAAGAAGGTAGACCACCATTAAGATGTATTAAGTAAGATAAAACATCAAAGTAGATTATGACTAAGACTAGGATCAAATTTAAGAAATCATTTGAAGTAGTTTAAATGGTGTAGCCTAACCAAATAATTCAAGTAAGACAGTGGAATCTTATTGTTAGTTGATAACAAAAGACAACATGATGGATATCATTAGGATAAATGTTGTTATAATGGGTAGTAATCATGTGGGATACACTTGAGAATTCTATGTGAAGGAGTGAAATTATGTTAAAGATCAACGATAATATAATAAGTAAAGTCATCATGGTGAGATTAGCTCTTAAATCATGATGAATAGATAAAACATAATGTTATCATGGTGAGATTAGCTTTAAACCATGATGTAGGTGTAAATATGACAAGTACTTAGTAAATTATCTTGAATTAGAGTAAGAAAAGAACAATGAAAAATCATGATAGAAGTAATAGATGTTAAAAATTATTCGATAAGCTTTAGTTTTAGGTACTAAATAGATTATTGTTAGTCTTTTCGAGAGATCATGTGAGGTTAGTTTACTAAATAAATAAAGGTTGGTTATATTTAGTCATCTCAAAAGGAAAATAACAGGTTGGTGTAGCCAATTTGAGACCAATTTGCTTAAAATTATCCTGTTGCAATTGAGCAATCTGGATAAATATTGAGACAAAGAATAATTTGACTAAATGTGCTAAGTATCATGAAGTAAACCTATATGAGAAGGTGTCATATACTACACAATTAAGCCTGAATTCTAGAGAAATTATACTCAACCACTATATTATGGGATTAGAATATTGTGTGTTATATGTACCACATTTGGATTTATTGGTTTTTCTTGGATCTTTTTGATTGACTAGATCTATACATGAAGTTTGACTTAGTGTGCAAAGGCATGTTGCAACATCCAGTTACTACTTGATGTTATAGACCTACATAGAAAAGGGAACTCGTGCAAGGGAGTGACGAGTTCCAAAGATCCAGATGAAGACTTACATGAAGAGTGAAGCCAAGTATTAGGAGTATCAACACAATTTGAAGGATGGTTCAAGTTTATATCATTATTAGTCAGTAATAAGAAGGAAGATTAGTGTAGAAAGTGTATGGAACAACAAGAAGTGATCAACTTAAGATTCATTCAAAATAGGTAATGTTGCTAAGAAGTTGATGGATTAGTAGTACCAAGTTCATGGAAGTATCATGAATAAGTGCAAAGAAGAAATTTTGGAACAAAATGGTATTCAAGTTCTAATAATTCAAAGAGAATGCCAGTAGTACGTCGAAAACCTTAGGGTAATTCATAGACCCTAGGATGGTCCGCTGTTGGGGATATACTTTCCCGATATACCCACAGAACACACTGACCAGGGTGGCCCACCAACGGGTTAGAGCTTTGCTTCACGGGCGACCTAGTCAGAGAAAGAGGATGAGCAAGTTTCGGCTATGACCAGGCCCAGAAGAATTACCGACTTAGTCCTGTAGTATTACTTGTAGTCCAAGTTGTATCTAGTTACCGACTCTGTAACGTAGCCGAATAGGTCTCTCCTGTAACCCTAGGTCCTGGTGTCTATATAAACCATCCCTATGGGAGCCTTTAGGGCACAACCAATCTTACAACCATAATCACAACTCGCACAGGCAAACCTCTCTTGTAATCCGTTGTAACATCCGGCTTACGCCGATATATTACAGGGTTGCTAGCAGGAGTAGGATCCTATCACCACAGTCGGATCTGAACCTGGGTAAACTTGTCCTCACCGCTCCTGGAACATTCGACGTCTCACACCCCATCTTTCCAACGCCACTAGGACACCATATGGCATACTTGTCTACAATCCGACAATAGTTGGCTCCCACCGTGGGGCAGGTGATGTTTGGAGCTTCGTTCTAGGCGGAATTTGCGTGTGCAGGAATCGGCGAAACTATTGCCATAGGTCGTTGATACGTCAGAAACGTATCTATAATTTTTTATGTTCCATGCTTGTTTAGTATCTACTTTGCTTTGTTTTGTCTACACTTTGAGGTATTTTTATACACTTTCTGGAACTAACCTAGTGAAAAGATTCCACAGTGCCAGGTGCCTGTTCTCTGTTGTTTTTGGTTTCAGAAAGCTAAAAAATGAATATTCGAGGAATTGGACGGGACAAAAGCGAAAGTTCATATTTTTTCCTGAACAATATGGAAAATCGAAGACGAGACAGAGGAGGACACCAGGGTGGCCACACCCTAGGTGGGCATGGGGCCCACCCCGGCCGCGCCCACAGGGGGTGTGGGCCTCCTGGCCCTCCACCGACCTTGCCTCCTTCGCCTATAAGAAGCCTCCGACCCAAAAACCCTAAAGAATCGACTAGAAAGCCACGAAAAGTTCCGCAGCGTTGCCGCCATCGAAGGGGAGATTCGGGGGACAAAAAGTCTTTGTTCCGACACCCTGCCGGGATGGGGAAGTGCCCCCGGAGCCATCTCCATTGATCTCCATCTTCATCTTCATCACCATTGCTGATTCCCATGATGAGGAGGGAGTAGTTCTTCCTCGAGACTAAGGGCTCTACCGGTAGCTATGTGTTCATCTCTCTCTCTATGCATGATCTTGTTGTAATCAAGTAGATCTACCTTGCTACTCAAGTGCTTTAATAGATCTCGATCTCTCCCCACGTGTGTGTAAGTGACAGTGTGCATACCGTTGTGGCACTTAGGATAGAGGTTACATAAATACTCATCGTGCTTTAATAGATCTATGTTTTTCCCCACGTGTGTGAAATTGATAGTGTGCGCACCGTGTGTGGCAGTTAAGGTAGATTACATATATATATTCATGAGTTATATTTGGAGTTGGATGTCTTTATGAAAATGTGGTGTTTGCTGGAACCATCTAGCGCTCAAGGTGACAGTGTGGGGTTATCTAGATGGGGAAGGCGGACTTTGAGGTGTGATTTTGTAGGCCTACTGTGGATTAGAGTGTCCAACCGGAGAGTAGTTCAGGGTAGTATCATTAAGAGAATATATTTATATGAGAGAGTGTTCACTAGTGAAAGTATGATCCCTAGGCCTTGATTCTAATCATTGAAACACCATTTTCATCTAGATCTGTTGCATGTTTGCTTGCTTCCATAAGTTTTCCTTTAGTCCGTTCCTCACTGTCAAGCTCTTTTCTGGCACCGTTACCACTTGTATTTCACTATCTCTTCGCCGAACTAGTGAACCTATATACCTGACAAGTGTATTAGGTGTGTTGGGGACACAAGAGACTTCTTGTATCTTGATTGCAGGGTTGCTTGAGAGGGATACCTTTGACCACATCCTCCCTGAGTTCGATAAACCTTGGGTAATCCACTTAAGGGAAACTTGCTGCTGTTCTACAAACCTCTGCACTTGGAGGCCCAACAACCGTCTACAAGAATAGAAGTGCGTAGACACCAGTCGTGTGGTCTACGCCAGTTATGTCCCTCTCGTTCTTCTCGATGATACTTGGATTCCGGCTAGCAAACTCGTCACGACCTACACAATCATGTCTATCGGCAAGATCGATATTTATCCCGGCTTCGCTGAACTCACCGAACCCACCCTTGAGGTGATGACCATGGCGGAAGAAAAATCTGGATCTACTTTGTCCGCAGAGGTGGAAGATTTCAAGATCCCAGAAAAAAATCTTGGATCCCACCCAACCCACTCATGTAGTGGAAGAAGCAGTGGAAGAAAAATCCGGGTCTGATCTCATGTTCGAGATCGGATACACGGATGAGGAATATATCCACTATGGATCCATTCCCGCTGAGGCCATAGCATAAAAAGTACTCTTGAGGAGCAAGATAAATAAGATGATGAGACTCCCCTACATCGATTACAAAGCAATCACCAATATTCAGGAAAGATTTGAGATGGAGGAGGCAGAAACCCATCAGTGCCACTAACTCAAGAACATGAACAAGAGGAGGCACTGTTTCATGTACCACATAAGCTCTAGAGCCGACTCTGTCGATGCTGGAGCCGGTAGCGATTCAGTCCTCGACGCAATCAAAGAAAACGCTGACTTACCTGGCTCACCTTAGGAGTAAATAACGTCGCAGGAACTTCGAGACTTCGAGAAGGAGATGGAGGAGTATGAAGAAGAACATGCCTCCAAGCCAACTCAAGGTGAGCCGGAAAATCCTCCTAGTCCATATGATAGCATGGATGAAAGATACACCTCGCAGGATGATATGGATACCGGAGATTCATTCGAGGTCCACAAGCCAACCGGTATGGAAAGTACCGACGAAAGCTTATCCCCCGGTACCAGACCAAAAACCGTCTTTCCCACCGGTATGCACGTTAAGGCTACTGGGCGGTCAAAGAAGAAGAAGAAGAACAACAAGAATCAGACACTGGCAGAGTCGGACGTCGAGGAAACCAACAAAGAAAAAGTTGACGAAGAGATCGAGATGGAGAATCAGGATGGAGATACGATTAATACCACGCCGACCGATCCTCCTGTAGATGGACATGTCGTCACCAAGGGTGCACATGAAATTTACGGAGATTCTCTCACGATTCCAATCCCAACAGCTTCGGATCTCACTCCGGAGGGTGCCGGAGAAAAGGGCTGAGGACTTGGAAAAGCACCGTCTGTTTTTGCTCAAAGAGGCCCCGCGCATCCTCGAGCTTAAGCAACAATTAGACAGTGATCCTGCCAAATATCATTCATATTTCAAGCGACACCCAAACAAAACAAGAGGAGGTCAGTTTCTTGCCAACAAGAACCCGGATATCCACGAAGACCTATTTGACAGAAAAACTGGAGAGAAGATCCGAGTCTACAACACGCCGTTGGAAAACGCTGCTGTAGCTCAAGCTATCCTCGCCAATAATCCGTCTCCACAACAGGTCCAGTAGTGCGTTGCCTTGCTGGACAAAGGACTGAAGTAGCAGGAAATGGCCACGTCATTTAGTGGAAAGCTAGCCTCAAAGTAGGAATTTTACCACACTAACGCCGAACAAAGAGCTGACGGAAGACTCCGCAGGGATACAGATCAACGCTATCGTCCTCGTGGAGAAGAAGAGAATTCAAGAACCGGCTGAAACGGCCACTCTCGCAGGCCAGCACGTGACTGGGCAAGATTTATTCCGGCTGCGTCCGAAGATGCCATCAGGGTAATGGTTCCTCATCAGGACCATCATCAGCAAAACAACCACTATAGGGAAGACTCGGAAGTGCGCCGCCAGCGAGAGAAGGATCGGCTAAGGATGCCACCACCAAGTCGTCCGGCTGGCAACGCCGGACGAAGAGATGATCCGGATCGTCCTGAATCAAGTAGGGACAAAGCCCAAAGAAATCAACATCAGAGTCAGCATAATGAGGCTCCACCACCACCACCGTGTAATCCAGCAGGAAATAATCCACCAGGGCCACCCTCGCCCCCAGGCAGCGACCATGAAGGATCCCGATGTAGCCATGGAAGTTGCAGGGGCGGAGGCGGCAATGGTGAGAGGATAAGCAGAAATCTGACTCCGCCACGCAGAAACCGTGAGTCTTCGAGGCGTAGATCTCTCTCGCCAAATGTCGCACGCCATCGCATTGAGTCAAACATAGAGGCGCGGCGGTACGAGGAAGAAGATGTGTATGTGGGACCCAAGTGCTTTGGCCCACGCATACGTTGGACCAAATTTCCGGTAGACTTTGGTATTGCCAAACACATCCAGGCCAACGACGGCGCGGCTCGCCCAAATACCTGGCTCCAGGATTTTTTCCAGGACTGCTACATAGCCAAAGGAGGAAACAGTCTAGTCGCAGTCCGATATCTCCCGCTTATGCTGAGGAAGACGGCTCAATCATGGCTCAATGAACTGCCAAAGAATTCAATTTATAACAGGTATGATATGCAAAGCGCGTTCTTTTCAAACTTTGAGGGGACATACAGGAGGCTCTGCACAGTCGGAGACTTGCATCATTGCACGCAAAGACCCGGAGAAACTTGCCGGGATTACCTCAGACGCTGGATTGACATGAAGGACTCCCGTGAGGGAGTAAACGAGCAAACTACGATAGAAGCTTTCATCACAGGACTTCTAGTCGGATTTTGTGTCACAGACTGAAGCGTGACCAGGTCACAGATTTGGGAGAAATGATAGAGACGGCTAGAAAATATGCTGATGCTGACGATGATTCAGAAGGGCTGCTAAATATTCTGGCCAATCCCAATATGGCCAAACATCCAAATAAACAAGCTCATAAGCGCTAGAACACCTCGGAAGATAAACCGGCTACGGACAACGCAGCTGTCAACGCAACGTTCGGAACTGGAGGACAAGGAGGGCGCGGAGGCGGCCGCGGTCAAGGCCGTGGAACTTCCCGAATCCAGGGCAGAGGAGAACAACAACCCGGAAGAACCTATACCTAGGCCGACATTGCCAACAATCCCTGTGTCCACCACTTGGATAGTAACAGAGGATCTACCCACACAAATGCCGAGTGTCGTTTCAATGACGACATCAAAAAAGATAAATCCGCTGGCTACAGGGCCAAGCGACGAAAAGGAAAGAAAAATTCTAAGAAAGGGAAGGATCCCAAGGAGGATTCTAACATGGAATAAGCGGATGCCGCTCAGCCCAAATTGGATGAAAAGAAGGAATTTCCGACTAAAAAAGACGCATATGTGTGATTCCTTGGATCTTAGCCGGCTAAAGACAAGAAGGTGGTTCTCCGTGTGACATGGTTATACCCTACGGGTACACGACATTGGCATACCTGGTCCAGCCCAAGAAAAGCCCACAAGAATATACACGGCTTGTGGAGATTTTCGGATAGCCCAAGCCCATGACATCTTCGGATCCTTGAAGAGCAAGACTAGAACAGATAAAATATTCAAAGGGGCAAACCCTAAACTTGTAACCGACTCGATCTATGTCCAAGACCTGCCTAAACTCTATATAAAAGCTAGGAGGACACGGTGAGGAGGACAAACCTTTTCCACCACATACACACCTCCACGCCAGATTGCATCTGCGCACCTCTGTAACCTTCGGTTCCGCCGTAATCAAGAGCAGACAAGCAGGAGTAGGGTTTTTCCTCCGGGGGCCTGGACCTGGGTAAATCTCGTGTCCCCTGATTGCTTGTCTGTTAACCGTTCCGCGATCTCCAACACCCCCACCTTCTCCAAAACCCAAGATTATAACAATGGGCATTGACGAGATTAAACCTCGTCAATTGACGCCGTCTGTGAAAACCGAGGACGCTGATTGTGCGATCGTGACGGTCCCATCCGAATTGATCTACAACTCATCTGCAACTCGCCCGGCCTTCGAATCCATAGGAAATGGAGTCGACCTGACGATCGGTGACATGTGTTTTCATATTATCAAGCTGATGGAATTGGCGACTGCTCCTAGATCGCATCTTGCCGTCTCGTCTATATCAGCATGCTTATCAACAGCTCATTCCCCTATTTCCTGCCCAATCACTTCAATGTTTAGATATAATTCTTGGTAGGACTTTGTAATTCATGATGTAAACTGTTGTTGAGCTTCAATGAAATATTGGTGCCTCTGGCACCATCAGTTTTCAAAAAAGAAAAAAAACGGTTTTCACTATCGCTGCAACTGAATCAATCCTCGTCACGGCTGGTCTCAAGACCCATGCAGTCTTGGATACATACGCGTACCTACCCGGCGAAAAGAAGCAAATCGAGAAGCTAAACGGCGACATCAACTTAATTTGATTCCAATTAATCTTGTCCTGGCAGAACCGGACGCGTTCCACTTCCGTCTACCTAAATTATAGATGCCATAGCTGATTCCGTTTAATTTGGACCAAGTTTCGAAGACAGAAGCATACCAGAGTATTCAGCGGTGCAAAGATTAATTAATCAAGAGACTAGTCTATGTCCGTACATGCGCATATGCCTTCACGCCAGAAAAAGTTCAAGGACATGTGGTCTTGTCGCCCACTCAAAGCCCTCATGCAGGGCTAGTTTGCTTTGGATAAAAGTGTCGATGGGACATGAAACACACGAGTGCATCAGATTATATTGTAAGGAAAATTATGATGGACTATGCAATCGGAACGCCCGGATAGAGGATCAATTCGCCGTTTCTATTTAAAGCAAGGCAACTTGAAGCCCGAGCGACTCTGCCTTGCGACCTCGTCTGTCACGTCAACTCCGGTCTATCACGTCGGTTTCGAAACGCCGCCTCGACCACATCAACTCCATACTCAGAGCTGCCTCTACTTGGCCATATGATTCGCGACCATCGATCTGTTGCGGTTTTCGACTGCAACGATCCTCTGCGGTCTTCAACTGTCGTGACCCGCTGCATCCTTCGGATGCGGCGACCCGATGCGATCTTCGAATGCGGCGATCAGTCATATCGGCTGTAAAAGCTCCTGCTTGTAATATATGTAATTAGTACTTAAATATTGCATGCATCTGTTAAAACTCAATAAAATGTTTGCACGTGATCAAGTGTGTTGAATTAAATGCAAATCCAAAACCCTAATTTTCCCCTCTCTTTGAACCACATTCAAATGGTGTTTGGATTTTGAAAATTACAAAAAATAAAGGAGCCCAAATGGTTTACAAGGGCCTCTAAATATTTTGTAAATTTTACTAAAGTCTCTAGTATTTTGGAATTGTGCAAAACAGATTTCAAATAAAATTTACAAAAGACACAACTGAAATCAGAAAAATAAAAGAGTTTGGGAAAAATAAAAAAGCAGCAGCCGCAGCTGGGCCGTGGCCCATCTCCTCCTCTCCATCTTGTCAGCACGCGCACAGCACCTAGCAGCAACCGCCGCCCACCCGAAGCCCAGCAAGGGCCCAGCCCGCGTACCGCTTCGTCTCGTCGTCTTCGACGACAACGGCAATCACCTCGTGCCCATGCCGTCGCCGTTCATCGCCGCCAACCGCTGCGATGCTCCGCCGCCCCACAGATGCGAGGATAAGGCCGCCGCTACATCACCTCGTCAACCCTATCCTCCCACTTCCCCTCGCGCCCCTCTCGCCGCGTTCTTCCCCTCGCATGGCCGAACCCTAGCTGACGGGCTCGCCGTCGCCTCGTCCTTTCCGGCCACCCCTCGCCGTTCTGAGGCCACCATCAGCTCCGCCTCGCCTCTGTGAGCCACCACCTCAACGGAATCGACCCCGCGTGCCTCCAATCGTCACCAAGGTCGTCATCTTCCCCGAGCCCGACGTGCACCGCCATCTGCCTCGCCGTCGCTCCGGGACCCGCCTCACCTCACCGCCTCCACCAACAGCCTCGTGGTGAGCTCCTGGTGCTCAGGCACCCTCTGGTCGCCTCGCTCGCTCACTGTATCCACCACTCGTCGTCGATCTGCAAGCTTCGCCACCGCGCGCCGCCGTGTAGCTCGCTCCGGCGACCAAATCATAGTGGCGCCACCCTCTTTAGGTTCGCCCTGCAGCGCTCGTTCGAACCCGCCCCTCCGCGCGTCCTGGTTCGCCGTCTAGCGCCGTCCCTCGCCGCGTCTAACGTGGTTTCCGGCGAGCTTGCGTGGCGCCAGCGTGGCGCTTGCGTAAGCTAGGCCAGCGTGGCCCTGGGGCCCCATCGTCAGTGACTAGGACTAGATTTTCCTCGGTGAGAAAAGTATTAGGGTTAGGATAGGGTGACGTCAGCCTGATGTAATAATGGTTTAAATATTTCAGAGAATGATATAAATTTATAAATTCAATAACTTATTATTTATAAGTCAGAAAAATATGTATAATATATTAAAATATTCAGAAAAATGATATCTACCTAATTACACTATAATCATTCATTGCTAATCAACTTTCATGACAAGTTTAATTAGAACAACATAGTAACCCCTCACATGTGATTCCGGAGTTTCCCCGAGTTAGGGTTTTCAACCCTCGGAACCGCGTTTAAACTGTCAAGCATGCCTTAGGGTTTCATTTCAATGCAATTCAACTTGTCATATCATTCATATTGATTGCGCATTGCATTGTTCCATATATTGAATGTTGGTTCCCCTTTTTTCGGTATTTGGTTCTTCACGAATAGGAACCGAACCCGAAGCTAAAGCCAACGACATCGAAGATCCATACCTGTCTACTGACGGACAAGGCAAGCGTAGCCTCTCATTCTGAACCTATGTTTATAAAGTATATTATTTCTCGCTATGATGCACACGATTCCAATGTGGTATTTTGTCAGTAGCTAGTGTTACCTATCTACTGCACTGTTTCCCTTTTTTAGCCTTATACTCCTGATCCACTGCTCCTAGCATACCTAGGTTTGGCATGTGAGCGTTGCTAGAGCTTTTGGTACCGACAGCTTAGCCATGCATAGTAGCAACGTCTGATCTGTCTGAATGAGGATTCAAAGATGCCAGAGAATCCAGAAAGGTAGGAGATGGTGACATCAACGAAGGAGTTAACTTAACATGCTAAGGCTTGTATGGGAGGCCACATTGGGTGTGGTTTTTGTAGTCCCATGCTTGCCACCACTAGGAACTGAGTTCTTACCTTTGGAACCAAGACGAGCGTACAACCACACGGGGCCTGGAAAACCCCACGAGCAACTAACTTGCCTAGTAGATTCCATGAGTCACATAGTTTGGGCTTTCCATTTGGCATACTCATTGAAAACCTTTTCGAACGAGGAGGTGATGGAGGTGCATCATAATAGGTAGGGAAGCGTGGACCGGGTTGCTTGGGGTCGATGGAGCCCCTGGTAAACCAACCTCGCCTCACATCTTTAAGTATCGGCTTCAGGATTTGACCCGTTACGGCGGAACCATACTTATTGCGTGACTCATGGTCTCGGCAAAAGCAAGGTAAAGGTCGTGGTCAACTATCCTCTGCCGGCCTTCCAAGGAAGAGGGCTAATAATATTTGGCATTAAGAGTCAGTTGGTACGTGTGGGTAAAGTTGTACACCCCTGCAGGGTTAAATCTTTTTGAAAAGCCGTGTTCACGGTTATGAACGACTTGGCAACCGGACTTAAGATCATAGATAACATTAACCACCATAAAACTTGCTGATCCACGTGTGCTTAAGGATGCTTCCTCCGGGTCGAGGGGGTGATCCTAGATAGGAGGTTCTGATGAAGCTGGTGGTTATCAAGATGTGATGAACAAGACGAAGAAGTCGCTATCTTATCCCTTTTAAAAGATTTTGAGTAGACGAGCCTCTTCTCTCTCTTGTTTACAAATAAAGATTGCTTTCCGCAAAAATAAATCCAGAGAAAGCCTTTCTAGCCAGAGCATGTAGATACTATGTTATCTAAGTCTTGCGGAGTACATTCTCGTACTCAGCCTTGCGCCATTGTTGTTTTTCTACAGAGGATCTGGTTGCAACTGAAGGTGGATTCTACGTTGACATCGATGAGTAGTTGGGGGTCCCAGGTAGCAGCCTGAGGACTATGGGATGGACGTCGCTTTTGTTTATGGCCTCTTAGGCCCTTTGCTAAGTTGTTGTGTAGAACAACATAATTTACTTTCACTGTGTGATGTAATATTGGGTCTATGACCTCTGGTTTGTAATAACTCTAATACCTTACTATGTTAAGAGTTTAAACTTATGCTGTTGAATCCCTGTGTTCTGTAATGTTACCGAATCATACTATGATATTCCGTGTTTGGAGTTGAGCTTATCTTAGATGGTGATCTGAGGTTAGTTTAACCCTAATCCCGGGGGGTGCTACATCGGCGTCAGCGATCGTGAATCGGGGGCTCCTTCAACTCCGGTCATTATCTACGACCTTTGTCTCCAACGACTCGGGGGCTCCCTCCGCTTTGGAGACCAGCCGCGGCCTTTGGCTCCAGCAACCCGCTGCGGTCTTCGGCTCCAGCGAACTATGCAGTCTTCGGCTACGGTAACCCGCTCCATTCTTCGAATGCGATGACCCGCTGCATTGTTTGGATGCGACGACCCAGTGTGGTCTTCGATTGCGAAAATCTTCGCTGCGGCAACCCGCTGCCTCCATCTTCTATGGCGATCCGCTACAATCCTCGACCATGATCCGCCGCTTGCATCGGCTCCCGCGATCCGCCGATTGCATTGGCTCCCGCGACCTGTCCACCACGTCGACAACCAACAAAGCTAAGTTTCCCTCTACTCAGAGTTGATTCTTTTATTTTTAACTCGCACTCGAAACACTCGGGGGCTACGCCCACTTCGAGTAACCTAATGTGGCATCGGCTCCACGCACTCAAGCACCTCGAACGCGACAGCCCGAGTAGCTGATTCTTCCTGACCGTCGAATCCTTGAACTCCGAGTGCCTCGTCAAGGTAATGAGACTAAGGGTAATCAGGCTAACGAAAAGTCCTAGCATACAGTGCAAAAGTGTCGACTCGATTGGCACCAGAATTTTACCTTACAGGCCGACAAACAACTATTCTTTACAAACTACAAGTACTTCACAATTCTTCATGTTTTTGCAGCCTACAAAGACGCAACGCTGGCGATGCACCCGACAGACGTGATGCTGGCCGCACACCCGACAGAAGCAACGACTTCGACTTCATCCGGAACATCAAGTCCTTCTGGCTAAATGTCGCACGACTCCGCTATGTTGACTCCTGGCTCTTTATGCGTGACACGCTGACTCGATGCACTTCCGGGTCAGTGGTTTCTCCTCGCATGAGTCTCCACTCGAGTCCGCGACTCGACTAGACACTCGGGGGATACTCCAATAAGGAGTGCTGGTCACGCACCCGATGTAATTCCGGGTCAGCGGTACGCCCACGAGATTGTTGAATACAACTGCACGATAGAAGACTCGAGTCTCTGCCCGAGTCTACGACTCCACCAGACACTCAGGGGCTACTCCAAACTGGAACGCTGGTCACGCACACGGAAGATCTACGAGTGGCACGCATCGATTCCTCACTCGAATCAACGATTCGACTGATGACTTGGGGGCTAATCCCATAGGGAGCGCTGGTCGCGCACTCAAAAAAATGAAGGAATTTAGGGCATCTGCAAGGTCATCTGAAGAACTTCCGGATCACCGTGTATGCGCAACCGATGACTATAAGTTTCTGTTCGAGTCTACGACTCGAACAGACACTCGGGGGCTACTCCCATAGAGAGCGCTGGTCACGCACCCTATAGTCCATTGTGTTGACTATGTCCATAATGTTGACTCCTTTACAACAACCAAACAAATTCAGCTGACCCGATGAACTTTTGGGTGAAGTGCTTCACACTCGACACAACTTTCGACTCCGACATCCAAATGAAAGGTTCAAGATAACTAAGTCTCCACCCGAATCATAGATTCGACTGAACACTCGGGGGATAATGACATGGTTATATCCTACCGGTACACAACATTGGCATACCTGGTCCAGCCCAAGGAAGGCCCACAAGAATATACCCGGCATGTGGAGATTTTCGGGTAGCCCAAGCCCATGACATCTTCGGATCCTTGGAGAGCAAGACTAGAATAGATAGAATATTCAAAGGGGCAAACCCTAAACTTGTAACTGACTCGATCTGTCCCCGAGACCTGCCTAAACTCTATATAAAGGCTAGGAGGGCATGACGAGGAGGACAAATCTTTTCCACCGCATACACACCTCCTCGCCAGATTGCATCTGTGCACCCCTGTAACCTTCGGTTCTGCCGTAATCAAGAGAAGAGAGGCAGGAGTAGGGTTTTCCCTCCGGGGGCATGAACCTGGGTAAATCTCTTGTCCCCTGGTTGCTTGTCTGTTAACCGTTCCGCGATCTCCAGCACCCCCACTTTCTCCAAAACCCAAGCTCATAACAATGAGCATTGACGATATTAAACCTCATCACCGTGATCTCAATGCCATGGTTCCGGCTGTTCCACATTTTCTGGATTGGTCGGATGTAACCATCACCTTTGATCGCTCAGACCAGCCAAGGAAAACACATCGTCGGGGAAAGTATCCTCTGGTCGTCAATCCTCTCATTGATGGCTATGATTTTTCTAAAACTCTCAAGGATGGTGGAAGCAGCATTAACATCCTCTACATAGAGACGCTCCACCGCATGAAGCTACACGAGAGCCAGTTGAGTTACAGTAGTGTAACTTTCCATGGCATTGTACCAGGGAGACAGGCAGATTCTCTAGGCGAGATTACTCTAGACGTGACATTCGGAACCCGAGATAATTACAGGACCGAGCCACTCTCTTTTGAGGTGGTAGCGTTCAAATGTGCATACCACGCCATCGTCGGACGTCCGACTTACTGGGAGTTCATGGCTCGTCCTTGTTACATCTACAATATGATAAAACTTCTAGGTCCAAAAGGCTTAATCACCATCCGGGGAAACCCGAGGAAGGCGCGAGATTGCGATGAAGCATCTGCTGCCTTTGCTGAAGCCGTGCTACACGCCCAGGAGTACCAGGAGATCAAGAAGACCATCAACCCGTCAGAGATGCCCTCTATGAAGAACGAGGTGCTGAAGCCAAGCATATAATTCAAGGCATCAGAAGAGACAAAGAAAACTTCATTGAAGCAAGATGATCCCTCCAAGATGAAGAACATAGGGGTAGTCTTAGTGTCGTCGGATTGTCGACAAGTATGCCATAGGGGGCCATAGTGGCGTTGGAAGTATGGGGTGTGAAACGTCGGATGTTCCAGGAGTGGTGAGCACAAGTTACCCAGGTTTAGATCCGACTACGGTGATCGGATCCTACTCCTGCTAGAAACCCAGTAATATATCGGTTTAAGCCGGATGTTACTATGGATTACAAGAGAGGTTCGCCTGTGCGAGTTGATTGTTGTGGTTTTGTGTGTATTGCCCTAAAGGCTCCCATAGGGCCAGTTTATATAGTCACCGGGGCCTGGGGTTACAGGTAGAGACATATCCGGCTATGTTATAGAGTCGGTAACTATGTACAACTTGGACTACAAGTAATACTATAGGCCTAAGTTGGTAACTCTTATGGGCCTTGTCGTTGCCAGAATTGGATCCTCCTCTTTCTTTGACTGGGCCGCCTGAGAAGCAAAGCTCTAACCTGTTAGTGGGCCACCCTGGTCAGCGAGTCCTGTGGGTATACCCGGAAAGTATATCCCCAACAGTAGCCCCCAGAAGTCTCCAAGATCTGAAGTCGGATAAATCATCTAGCTTGATGGTTTCTTCGTCTTGAGAATCTTGAAGGGTTCCCCAAAACATCTTTCATTGATGTAGGATTCTGAATCAGTTGAGTCGGATATATTCTGCTCTGATCTTAATCTTTTCCCTGATTGGTTTGAAACATAAGCCGGATTTTACAGCGGCATGCTGACTGACAACTTTTATAGGCCCGGTCCCATCACTGACAAGATTTCCATCAGCACGACCGTTGGTGGGTCCGTTCCTTACGGAACAGAATGCCGTTTCAATGCCTACACAAAAATCGAGGGGGCGGAAGAGTCGCGAGGAAGCTAACTCCCCCTCTCCTATACGCGTGGCGATAATTGCGTGTCTAACCGCACGAATCTTGACGTGGAGGAAAATAAGAGGAGAAAAACCCTTCTTCTCAGATTCACTTCTCCGTCGATTCATTCATTGCTTCCTCGTACTCCTCAAGCTTTTCCGCACCAGTTCCAATCTGCACACCTGTTGAGAAAAAATCTCTCCTTCCCCCACCAGCCCTTCTTCCTCCAAGAACTATGGCATCTGCCTTGTCCTCAGGAGCCGCGGAGGGTTCGTCGACGACGGACGAGAAGAATATGTCGGGTCTTTGGATCTCCAGTTCCATGGATACTATGGAGCTCCAAGTCATGGAGGATGAGGGGTTCATTGCTATCGGCGCGTGGTGGAGCGATGCTGTACATGCCATCCCCGCGCCGAAAAACGGCGAGAGGGTGCTGTTCAGCACTCACGTCGACCGTGGCCTCAGCCTGCCACCGTCAGACTTCTTCGTCGAGGTCCTCAAACATTATGGTGTGCAACTCCATAATCTTCCTCCCAACTCTCTGCGTGAGCTTAGTGCTCACGCAGCTCTGTGTGAGGGGTTTCTTGGCATTAGGCCAAGTCTCACCCTTTTCCGGTACTACTATGGTACTCGGAAGAATTCCATCAGTGTCGGTGTGCCTTATGTCACCGGGACTCTTAGCTTAGTCCTTAGGAGGAATCGGATTTATCCTAGGATTAACGCTAGTGAGTCCATCAAACGCTGGGCCAGAACTTTTTTCTACTATAAGGATATTCCGGCTCTGGGTAAGGCGGAAGGTCTTCCGGCGTTCGCCAATGGCGCCGCTCCCCACCAAGATTCATGGGACGCGGAAGCACTGGAGCTGTCGGATATCTTGATTCTCACCAAGAGGAGGATGAATTTTTGATGAAGCATGAGGGGCTTTGTGGATCCGACTTGATCCACTGCTGGCTGGAGCGCCGGATTCAGCCTCTCTAGCACCACGGAGACAGCCTCATGCACCAAGTCACCGGCGACAAGAAGGACAACATGAAGGTCAGGCCGAACCGGCTTTCGCCGAAGGACTATAGGACCCTCATGCAATATTTGTTCAAGGAAAGAGTGGAACGAAAAGTTCCGGAAGTTTCCATGAAGATGTATACATCCAGCCGTCCTCTAGCTCCGGTAAATATTTCGACTCTACTTTCGTGCTTCATCATTTTCTATGGATCTTTCTCCGACTCTATTTTCATTGATGCTTTTCTGATTCTGTCAGCTCGAGAAACTCTCCGAGTCCCAGCTAGCTCCACTAGAGGGCTATGCCTCAAACGACCCAGATGCAATGGAGGATGATGAGGTGCAAGAGGTTGCCACCTCCGCTTCCAAGAAGCGTAAGGCGAAGGAAGTTGTCGCTGCTGGTAGCCATGTACTGCCAGTAGTTAAAAAGTAAGCACCTCACCTTTCATTTTTGGTACTCCTGTACCTTTTTTATCTTTCCAGAGCACACCTAATAATTAGGATTTTCTTGTTCTAGAGTTAAATCATCGTTGAAGAGAAGGACAAAGCCGGACAGCAAGCCGAGCAAGCAGATGCGTCAGTAGAAGCTTGTAATTTCCCTAGTTGTGCCGCCATCGACCCCATCCACGACTCCGTCAGTGCAGGGAGCTTCTGCATCCCCTGACGCTGGCAAGATCTCGAAAGCCCTGGTTACTGTTGATGACCAGGCAACTGACAAGGGTGAACCGGTAAAGGGTAATGATCCCATGGTAATGACCACAGGTACGATGGCTAAAGTGGTCGACTCAGATGTCCCTGGCCTCAAGAGGAAAGAAAAGGAAGAGATTCTCAGACTAGCTCAAACCAGTCTTGAGAAGCAAACCTTGACTCTAGAGGCAACGAGCTAAGAGGAGGAAGATGTCAAGCTGGTTAGCCTCCTGGACCAAATTTTGGTCTAGGATGCTAAAGTCGCATCCGACGAGCTTCCAGCAACGGATGTTCCGTCCCTCACCCTTACCGAGAATGTGTTTCACAACACCAAGCTCGGATTTGAAAATTTGCACCTAGAACATATTGTAAGTTTCCGATTCTTATTTGCATTTATTATCATATCCTCTAGCCCTCAAGCATGAAGTCGGATAAACATTTCTGGATCCGGGTTGATGCTTTTAGGTTGCAAAAGAACTATGTAGTGTAGCCTCCAAGGCTCGTGCTATAATTTTACTTAGTTAAATTTGCAGCCTGAGTCTTAGTAGCCATCTGATGGTATTCCGTCTCTAAACTTGCAGAAAATTGCATCTTCCAACCAGGAATATCAAGAATATTTCCAGCAAGCACAAAGAAATCAAAGCTTTGCGCTTTGAGAATTCAAAGTTGAAAGTTGAATAATATGAAGCAGAGGTAAACTTTTCCGGCTTCCTCTTTGTCAATTAAATGTTTTGACATAGTCGAATTTACTTTATCCGATTAATATTTTTTCTTTGCAGAATTGTTATCCCAATCCAGCAAGATGGTGGAGAAGGCCGAAAACTTCAAGGTCTTGCAAGCAGAGAATGCTGAACTCTGGGAAAAGCTTTAGACGCTAACTGTGGAATTGGAGAAATCCGTAGCCACTGTCCTGGAGTCAAGAAACAAGGAGACCGTGAGGCTCGAGAAGCTCCTAGCCCTCCAAGATAAGGAATCTGCTGATCTCAAGGACTTTGATATCGAGAAGGATCTTGCCCAGGCCTCAGCAAGTGAACTAGACAGCCTACGCAAGGAGCATGCTGAATGGAATCACTCCGTGCTTGGTAAGATTTATGAATCTTTTCTTTGTGTTGTATTTTTCAACTTTCTTTTTAGCCGGAATTTTACATTTTGGTTCTTTCCCAGCCCCCCTGAATCTTTCCGACTCTTCCACTTCTGAAACTCGCCTCGAGCGCATTATGCTTGTTGGAGATTTCTTGTTCGACTTCCACCAAACTCTAGAAGAGGTTGGCGAAGCCGTCAAGCTTTCCGACTTGCACACAATGTCGGTGCATGAGGTGAGGGACAAAGTTAAGGAGATTCCGAAGTTGATTGAGGACTGGAAGATCTCCTACGCTCAGACTACTGCGCAAACATCTCTGACCATGGTGATGAGCCACCATAGTGAGATGGAAATCTGGCACGTCACCAAGGGCATTGCCGAGGAGGATGATGAGGGTAACCCGCAAGATATCAAGGTCATCCAAGAATCATGTGCAGGTTACGCTTGTCGGGTGGCGGAGATGACCAACTACACGATGCCATTCTTCGAATCTGTCGCCGCGCCTCCTTCGCCTCAAGAGCCAGAAATCAGCAACACTTCCAAGTCTGAGATCGAGGGCGACACTGCTGTTGATTCCAGTGTTCCACCTGCTTCATCACCACCGCCTGCAGATAAACAATTTCTATGCATTATCTTAAACTTATGGCAATGTAATGATGGCTACAATATTTATTTTGTGCTGGTCTGTAAAAACTAATGATTTTACTATCTTAGCATGTTTGTTTATATATTTTTATGCTTTATGCTTGAAAGTTTCTGAAGCACCCCCTTTTTTTAATATGTCTATACTTATCGGTTTATCTGGCTCTTTGCCTCGTCCCTTTCATGGGTCGGCCAACCTTTAGCACGAAAACTTTGCCGAGCAATAGAGCACAATTTCTAAACCAGTTTAAACTCGAAAACAATGCGGCCTCCAGTACCAACAACTCATTACTCGGAAAATGCCCGCGTCTAAGCAATCAGATAAAGAATCAAAGTGTAGACAATGATTTAAAAATTTTACCGTAAGGTAACATTTTTAGATTGTTCAAAAATCGTAACCAGAATGAACATGAGCATAAAGTACTTTCAAGCATTCTGGGATTTTCGAAAAAATTACATGCTCTTTTGGAAATAAGATGGCAAAAATGTCTCAAAAATAACAATATGAGGAAACCAATACTTTATTTCACTTTTAACATGTACATATATGGTTACAAGGAAATATAACTAAGAATAGAAGGGACATAGCCGTGCAATATTCCATGGACGGTCTATTTCATCCGGGTCTGTGCTGCCACCAGCTTTGTTCCTTTTCCGAGTATCAGGTCTTTCCTTGACTGGTTTCATGTCGGTTAAATAATATGACCCATTATGCAGAACTCTTGTAACCATAAAATGTCCTTCCCAAATTGGTGAAAGTTTATGATTTCTCTTTTGCACAAGTTGGAAAACCAAATTGCCTTTTCTGAAAGAACGGTTTTGCGCTCTTTGACTATGATACTTGCGTAACTTCTGTTGATATGCTATAGATCTCTGCTCAGCATTGATGCGTACTTCTTCGATGATATCGAGATCATCTTTCCGAGAAACTTCTGCATCTTCTTCTATATACGCTTTGACTCATGGAGCCTGATGAATCAAATCACTTGGAAGAACTGCTTCTGCACCGTAGACCAAGAAGAAAGGAGTATAGCCGGTTGACCTGTTAGGAGTTGTACGTAAGCTCCAAATCACAGACGGTAATTCTTCCACCCAAGCCCCCGTGGCCCGACGAAGCGGTGCCTCGAGGCGAGGTCGGATTCCTTGTAGAATAAGGCCATTAGTTCTTTCGACTTGTCCATTGGCTTGTGTATGTGCGACTGATCCAATATCAAGTCGGATCCCTTGTTCTTCACAGAATTCGGCAAGTTCACCAATGAAAAATTTGCTCCCGTTGTCAGTAATTATACTGTGCGGATATCCGAATCTGATGATTACCTCCTCGACGAATCTTCTGTCTGTGGCTCCATCGCAACTTGTTACGGGTTTAGCCTCAATCCATTTTATGAATTTATCCACCATAACTAGTAGGTGAGTAAATCCACATTTTGCCGTGCGAAATGGCCCTACCATATCAAGCCCCTAGACCACGAATGGCCATGTAATAGGGATTGTTCGCAGCTGTTCAGCCGGAACGTGTGCCTGATGAGCGTACTTTTGGCAGGCCTTGCATGTTTTAACCAGTTTATTGGCATTTTCCTTAGCTGTAAGCCAAAAGAATCCGTGTCGCCACTAAGGATCTAGCTGCAGTGTGTTGATCACACTCTCCTTCATGGATTTCTCTTAAGATTTCCACTCCTTCTTCTGAAGAAATACATCTCTGAAACACGCCAAAAACACTCTGCTATAGAGCTCACACATTTATTATAGTGTATGCTTTTGCTCGTCGGACAATATGTCGGCTCAAGACTTTGTCTTCAGGAAGTTTTCCGTCTATCAGGAAATCCAGATAGGGTTTTGTCCAGCTAGGAATTACAGCCAGAACTTCTATTAAAGGTGAGTTGGATTTCATCGGATAGTCCTCATCAACTCCGACTATGGAGGGGACCCTTAAATGCTCTAGAAAATCTCCATCCGGTACTTGTTTCCGCATAGTACCTATCCTTGATAGAGCATCTGCTTCCTCATTTTCTGCTCGAGGGATGTGTTGAACCTTAAAACCCTCGAACTATTTAGATAATTCATCCACAACAGCTTTGTATGCTGCCATGTGCTTGTTTGCGTTGCAGATGTAGGATACTTGGTGAGCAACTAAATCCAAGTATCCGTAACACATGAGTCTTGATATGCCAATGTTTTTGGCCATGCGTATTCCATGTAGTAGTGCTTCGTACTCGGCAATATTATTGGTTGCCGTGAAGTGTATTTGCAACACATAAAAAAACCTATCTCCTTGGGATGATTTGAGCACCATGCCAGCCCCCGAGTCTCCTCGTGCATTTGATCCGTCAAAGTGAAGGGTCCAAAATTACGAGTCTGGAGGACCAGAGTTTTCTGCCGTTTCTGTCCAATCAATGACAAAGTCGGCGATAATTTGAGACTTGATTGCTGTACGTGGTTTGTACTCAATGTCGAAAGCTGCAAGCTCTATTCCCCACTTTGCGACACGTCTTGTGGCGTCGTGATTGTTGATTATGTCTCGCAGAGGAGTTGAGCTCACTACTATGATCTTGTGCTCTTGAAAATAGTGACATAGCTTTTTGGATGCAAATAACACTCCATATGCTAGCTTTTGATGATGTGGATATCGTTGCTTTGATTCTGTCAGGACCTCACTTAGATAATAATTTGGCCGCTGCACCTTATGCTCTTTCCTCGCGCTCAACTACTGTTACCACGCTTATGACCTTGTTGCTCGCTGCAATGTAGAGTAACATAGGTTCCTAAGGTTCTGGCGCTGTGAGAAATGGTGGATTTTAAAGCAAATCTTTCAAACTTTGCAGGGTAGTTTCGGCTTATGGGGTCCAGACAAATTTGTCGGTTTTCTTCAAGAGTTTGTACAGAGGTGCGGCTCTTTCACCGAGCCAGCTAACGAACCGACTCACCACTGCAATGCAACAAGTGAGGCGTTGTACGTCCTTCAGGCGAGTCGGCCTTGTAATGTTTAAGATAGCCTTGATTTTTCCCCGGTTCACCTTGATGCCTCGTTCAGAGACGATGAAACCTAACAATGTTCCGGCTGGAATTCCAAAGAAACACTTCTTCAAATTTAGCATCATGTTGAATTTTCATAGACTAGCAAACGTTTCATCCAAGTAGGAAATTAAAGTTTCCTTCTTTTTGGACATAACTGCTATGTCGTCTACGTATACGTGGACGTTGCGTCCGATTTTGTCGTTGAGACAACATTGCATGGTACGTTGATATGTTGCTCCTGCGTTCTTTAAGGCAAAAGGCATAGTTTTGTAGCATAAGGTTCCAAAAGGAGTGACGAAAGACATCTTAATTTGATCCGAATTTTTCATCGGTATTTGGTGATATCCGGAATATGCATCGAGAAAATGGAGTAATTCCAACCCTGCCATTGATATCCATAACTTGATCGATTCTTCGCAAAGGAAACGGATCTTTTGGGTATGTATTGTTCAAATCGGTATAATCAACACACATCCTTAAATCAATGGTGTCCTTCTTAGGGACGAGTACATGATTTTCCACCCAATCTGTATGGATGAACTCTGTTATGAAATCCGCTAGCTCTAAGCGGGCTAATTCCTTGGCTATTGATTTTCGCTTTTCATCACCAAATCGACATAAGGACTATTTGACGGGTTTGACGTCTGGGTACACATTAAGAGAGTGCTCGGCAAAGTAGATCCGGATTACTTTCCTCTTTGACGGGTCGGCATTTTCTTCGATTGCATCTAGGACCGAGTCTCTACCAGCTCCAGCATCGACAAAGTCGGATCCAATGCTTATTTGGTACACGAAACGGTGCTTCTTCTTGTTCATGTTCTTGAGGTATTTGTATAACTTGGTTTCCGCTTTGACGTTAGCAAAGCTGGATCCATAGCAGATGTACTCTTCGTCTGTGTATCCGATCTCGCTAGAGAGGTCGGATCTGACTTCTTCTTCCACCTCCTTTCCATTACGGGAGTGGGTTGGGTGGGTTTGATTTTCTCCGAGGCCCTGAACTCTTCCGCCTCTGCGGACAAAGTAGATCCGGATTTTTCTTCCGCCATGGTCATCACCTCAAGGGTGGGTTGGGCGGGTTCAGCAAAACCGAGATAGATATCGATCTCACCAATGGATATGATTGTGTAGGTCGTCACGGGTTGGGAAGCCAGAATCCAAGTCTCATCGAGAAGGATGAGAGGGACGTCACTGGCGTAGACCATGCGACCCATGGCGATTGTTTTGCCGATTCCTGTACGCACAGATTCCGCATGGAACGATGCTCCAAAGGTCACCTGCCCCATGGTGGGTGCCAACTATTGCCGGATTGTCGACAAGTACGCCATAAGGGGTCCAAGTGGCGTTGGAAGGATGGGGTGTGAGACGTCAGATGTTCCAGGAGCGGTGAGCACAATTTTACCCAGGTTCAGATGTGACTACGGTGATCGGACCCTACTCCTGCTAGCAACCTAGTAACATATCGGCACAAGGGGGAGAGTTGTTGGGGATATAATTTCCGGGTATACCCACAGGACTCGCTGTCCAGGGTGGCCCACCAATGGGTTAGAGCTTTGCTTCACGGGCGGCCCAGTCAGAGAAAGAGGATGAGCCAGTTCCGGGTACGACAAGGCCCAGAAGAGTTACCGACTTAGGCCTATAGTATTACTTGTAGTACAAGTTGTATCTAGTTACGGACTCTGTACCGTAGCCGGATAGGTCTCTCCTGTAATCCTAGGTCCTGGTGTCTATATAAACCAGCCCTATGGTAGGCTTTAGGGCACAAAACCAATCTTACAACCACAATCATAACTCGCATAGGCGAACCTCTATTGTAATCCGCTGTAACATCTGGCTTACGCCGATATATTACTGGGTTGCTGGCAGGAGTAGGATCCGATCACCACAGTTGGATCTGAACCTGGGTAAACTTGTGCTCACCGCTCCTGGAACATCCGACGTCTCACACCCCATCTTTCCAACACCACTAGGACCCCCTATGGTGTACTTGTCGACAATCCGACGACATCCGCAACTGGTATTTGGTTGACTTAGTTAACAAGATCATCTTAGCATGTCAGAAAGAGCATAAAACTTGGCATAAGTTAAGTAAGACATAAAGGAATATGCAAATTAAAGCGACCGTTTTCCAAAATGCTTCGCGAAATCAGGCCTACCAAAATGAGAATGTCCAAAATGCAAATTAATGAGGATATACCCACAGGACTCACTGACCAGGGTGGCCCACCAATGGGTTAGAGCTTTGCTTCACGGGCGGCCCAGTCAGATAAAGAGGATGAGCCAGTTCCGGCTACGGCAAGGCCCAGAAGAGTTACCGATTTGGCCTGTAGTATTACTTGTAGTCCAAGCTGTATCTAGTTACCGACTCTGTAACATAGCCGGATAGGTCTCTCCTGTAATCCTAGGTCCTGGTGTCTATATAAACCAGCCCTATGGGAGCCTTTAGGGAAAAACCAATGTTACAACCACAATCAAAACTCGCACAGGTGAACCTTTCTTGTAATCCTCTGTAACATCTGGCTTACGCCGATATATTACTGCGTTGCTAGCAGGAGTAGGATCCGATCACCGCAGTTTGATCTGAACCTGGGTAAACTTGTGCTCACCGCTCCTGGAACATCCGACGTCTCACACCCCATCTTTCCAACACCACTAGGACCCCCTATGGCATACTTGTCGACAATCTGACGACATCCGCAGCTAGTATTTGGTTGACTTAGTTAACAAGATCATCTTAGCATGTCATAAAGAGCATAAAACTTGGCCTAAATTAAGTAAGACATAAAGGAATATGCAAATTAAAGCAACCGTTTTCCAAAATGCTTCGCTAAATCAGGCCTACCAAAATGAGAATGCCAAAACAGTAAATAAGACAAATAATGATGGAAGATTCACTTCGGAGATCCACAATTGTGTAGGTATGCCGTGAGTTCTTTCATGAGACCTTAAATAGGTAAAGTATAAGCTAAATTGAGATCAAAATTCTACTTATAAAACCAATGGTTATTATACATGTAGTTTAGAGACCATTAGGAAACCCTAAGGGAAAGAGTTGTTGGGGATATACTTTCCGGGTATACCCACAAGACTCGCTGACCAGGGTGGCCTAGCAATGAGTTAGAGCTTTGCTTCACGGGCGACCCAGTCAGAGAAAGAGGATGAGCTAGTTCCGGCAACGGCAAGGCCCAGAAGAGTTACCGACTTAGGCCTGTAGTATTACTTGTAGTCCAAGCTGTATCTAGTTACCGACTCTGTAACGTAGCCGGATAGGTCTCTCCTGTAATCCTAGGTCCTCGTGTCTATATAAACCAGCCCTATGGGAGCCTTTAGGGCACAACCAATCTTACAACCACAATCACAACTCGCACAGGCGAACCTTTCTTGTAATCCGTTGTAACATCTGGCTTACACCGATATATTACTGGGTTGCTAGCAGGAGTAGGATCCGATCACCGCAGTCGGATTTGAACCTGTGTAAACTTGTGCTCACCGCTCCTGGAACATCTGATGTCTCACACCCCATCTTTCGAACGCCACTAGAACCCCCTATGGCGTACTTGTCGACATCCGCAACTGGTATTTGGCTTACTTAATTATCAAGATCATCTTAGTATGTCATAAAGAGCATAAAACTTGGTGTAAGTTATTAAGACATAAACGAGTATGAAAATTAAAGCAACCGTTTTCCAAAACGCTTCACGAAATCAGGCCTACCAAAATGAGAATGTCCAAACAGTAAATAAGACAAATAATGTTGGAAGATTCACTTCGGAGATCCACAGTTGTGTAGGTATGCCGTAAGCTCTTTCATGAGACCTTAAACAGGTAAAGTATTGAGATCAACATTCTAGTTATAAAACCAATGGTTATTAGACATGTAGTTTAGAGACCAGTAGGAAACCCTAAGGGGGAGAGTAATTGGGGATATAGTTTTCGGGTATACCCACAGGTCTCGCTGACTAGGGTGGCCCAACAACATGTTAGATCTTTGCTTCACGGGCGGACCAGTCAGAGAAATAGGAGGAGCTACTTCCGGCTACAGTAAGGCCCAGAAGAGTTACCGACTTAGGCTAGTAGTATTACTTGTAGTCCAAGTTGTATATAGTTACCGACCCTGTAACATAGACGGATAGGTCTCTCCTGTAACCTTAGGTCCTAGTGTCTATATAAACCAACCCTATGGGAGCCTTTAGGGCACAAACAATCTTACAACCACAATCACAACTCGCACAGGCGAACCTCTCTTGTAACCCGCTATAACATCCGACTTACAGCGATATATTACTGGGTTTCTAGCAGGAGTAGGATCCGATCACCGCAGTCGGATCTGTACCTGGGTAAACTTGTGATCACCGCTCTTGGAACATCCGACGTCTCACACCACATCTTTCCAACGCCACTAGGACCTCCTATGGCGTACTTGTCGACAATACGACGACATCTGCAGCTGGTATTTGGTTGACTTAGTTAACAAGATCATCTCAGTATGTCATAAAGAGCATAAAACTTGGCCTAAGTTAAGAAGACATAAAGGAGTATGCAAATTAAAGCGACAGTTTTCCAAAATGCTTCGCGAAAGCAGGCCTACCGAAATGAGAATGTCCAAACAGTAAATAAGACAAATAATGTTGGAAGATTCACTCCGAAGATCCACAATTGTATAGGTATGCCGTAATTTATTTCATGAGACCTTAAACAGGTAAAGTATAAGCTAAATTGAGATCAACATTCTAGTTATAAAACCAATGGTTATTATAAATGTAGTTTAGAGACCATTAGGAAGCCCTAAGGGGGAGAGTTGTTGGGGATATAGTTTACACCCACAGGACTCGCTGACCATGGTGGCCCAACAACAGGTTAGAGGTTTGCTTCACGAGCGGCCCAGTCAGAGAAAGAGGAGGAGCCAGTTCCGGCTACGGCAAGGCCTAGAAGAGTTACCAAATTAGGCCTGTAGTATTACTTGTAGTCCAAGATGTATCTAGTTACCGACTCTGTAACGTAGCCGGATAGGTCTCTCCTGTAACCCTAGGTCCCGGTGACTATATAAATCGACCCTTTGGGAGCCTTTAGGGCAAGATAATACCAACCAGTTCACAGATCAACCACAACCTACTCGCATAGGCGAACCTCTCTTGTAATACGCTGTAACATCCGGCTCTCGCCGATATATTACTGGGTTTCTAGTAGGAGTAGGATGCGATCACCATAGTCGCATATGAACCTGGGTAAACTTGTTCTCACCACTCCCGAAACACCTTACGTCTCACACCCCATCTTGTCAACACCGTCGGGACCCCCTATGGCATACTTGTCGACAATCCGACGATAGTTGGCACCCACCGTGGGGCAGGTGACTTTTGGAGCTTTGTTCCGGGTGGAATCTGCGCGTGCAGGAATCAGCAAAACAATCGTCATGGGTCACGTGGTCTACGATAGTGATGTCCCTCTCGTTCTTCTCGACGAGACTTGGATTCTGGCTAAGGAGCCTGTGATAACCTACACAATCATGTCCATCGAAGAGATCGACATCTACCTTGGGTTTGCTTAACCCGCCCAACCCACCCTTGAGGTGATGACCATAGCGGAAGAGAAATCTGGATCTGCTTTGTCTGCATAGGCGGAAGAGTTCAAGATCCTGGAAAAACCTTAACCCACCCAGCCCTCTCCTATAGCGGAAGAAGTGGTGGAAGAAAAATCCTGATCTGATTGATGTACCACATGTATAAGGGGGTGTATCGTAGTACTTTCGATAAATAGGAGTGTCGATCACAACGAGAAGCAGAAGGTGTTCACAGTGGTTTGTAGCAGGAAATCTACATAAATACTTAGCAAACGGATTTTTAGGGTTTTTTGATATAGCAAGGAAATGAAGTGCAAGTAAATAAAGACATCAAATAATTGCAGCAAGTGGCCCAATACTTTCTTAGCAAAGAACTAGCCGGTTGTAATAATTATGAGGACCAAACGTTCTCGAGGACACATGGGAATACTGTCAAGTGCTTTCATTTCATATAGATGATTAATCTTCTTTGATTAGATAAGTGTTGTGTGGGTGAACCTGTGCTAATGTACCGAACTTACTTGGACTAATACATACTTGTGATTAAAACCCTTGCAAGCATCCGCAACAACAAGAAATTAATGAAGATAAAAACCTAAACACAACCTTAAACTCTGAGATCATACACTCCCTTCTGGAAAGTTTTCCTAATGGGGGTTCAGGTTTCTGTCACTCTGGCAAACCCACAATTAGTATCCAAATACACAATAAATTCCCTTAGGCCCATAAATGGTGAAGTATCATGTAGACGACGTTCACATCCACTAGAAGAATAGAACCACAACTTAAATATTAAACCATTTAATAATACCTCAACACAATTCCACTACTAACAACATGAATTCTCCCATATCCTCAAGAACTAAACGAACTACTCACGAGACATCATATGGATCAAGATCAGAGATGATATGATGATGAATAAAAATCTGAACATAAACAATAATTCAATGGTTCCACTCACAAGCATCAACTATAAAAGTAATTGACACCGGGAAAGTTTCCCCTCAGAACTATGCAAGATTCAACACAATTTCTACAACAGGATGGAGTGGTGATGATGGTGCTGGTGGAGAAGGTTGCGTAGATGATGATGATGATCCTGATGAAGTCTAGCTTGATGACAGTGTTGATGGCAACGATCTCCCCTCACCGGGAAGGAATTTCCCTGGAAAAAATCTGTCTACTGGAGATATTTTTCTCTCTCTGTAGTTTCTGCCCCGCAGAGGCAGCGGAATCTTTCTGTGGTCGCTCCCCGAACTTTAGGGTTTCGGGAGGAAGATATAGGCGAAGGGGCGGAGCAGGAGGTGGGCTAGGGTGGCCACACCCCCTGGTGGTGCGGCCCAGGGTGGCCCGCGCCTGGGGGGGCCCTGTGACCCAACTCCGCCTCCCCTTCTGGCTTCCTTCGTCTTCTGGAAAAATATGATTTTCCATACATTTTCTGGTATTTTTCTTATCTTCGCGAAAATTTCATCTAGACACCGATTTTTCGATCAGAATCCTAACTCCGGTAGTCCATCCTCCAAGAATCATCGAACATGCAAAAATAGATGAAAAGACATAAGTATCACCTCTTAATATGACATATATCAATGAATAATAGAAAATTATGATATAGAATAATGATGCAAAATTTACGTATCAACTCCCCCAAGATTAGACCTCACTTGTCTCCAAGCGAAAACCGAGCTCAGTAAACATGTCCACAGGTTTATGGAAAAATATGATTTTCCATACATTTTCTGGTATTTTTCTTATCTTCGCGAAAATTTCATCTAGACACCGATTTTTCCATCAGAATCCTAACTCCGGTAGTCCATCCTCCAAGAATCATCGAACATGCAAAAATAGATGAAAAGACATAAGTATCACCTCTTAATATGAAATATATCAATGAATAATAGCAAATTATGATATAGAATAATGATGCAAAATTTACGTATCAACTCCCCCAAGATTAGACCTCACTTGTCTCCAAGCGAAAACTAAGCTCAGTAAACATGTCCACAGGTTTATGGAGTGAAGTGTCGATAAAAATAATACGAACAAGAAGCATCACACTTACCATTGCACAACTCATAATAGAAATCAACTCACCATTATATAACTTAACTTGCAACGACTATGGGAGTCACAATAAGGATGCATAAAGATAAATCATAATTGGTAATGGAAAACTTTGTTCTTGGTCAGAGAACAGTTGACAAACAGTTTTCAAGCAAAGCTTTTGTAAAGAAGTTTATAACATGAGTCTTTTTAGCAAACATCAAAGGCTTTTCACAATGATGGCTTTCAAAATAATACTCATTCAGATAAGAGTCTTCTGCAAAGCAAGGAAGATAAGGAACGTGATTGAATAAATCATCATATGAATGATTGAAACACAACAACTGAAATGCTTGCTGGAGATGGAGAGGAATAGGTTTACTGACTCAACTTAGAAGTAAAAGAAAGGGCCCTTCACATAGGGAAGCAAGGATTTCAAGTTCATAAAGAGCTTTCAAAATATTATGGTACTTACTAGCTTTGAGCTCTCATTGCCCCTATCATAAGCATCTTGAGGTGATTAAGGTTAAAGTGAACAAAGATGGCGTATATGCTTGACGAAATATAAGTTGGCAATCTCATGTCCCTTGAGTACGAGGGCCGCTCCTCATGCTACTCAACTTTAGTTACCGGTAAGTTCTTGTCATAGTAAGTACATGTGTATCATAGAGAACCGCCAACGGGTACCCCTTGCACATGATACATGAGCTATCCCATATCAAAATAACAAGGCAAGCAAACAATGAGCATCTCAGCAATCTTCTTATTTATCATGGGAAAATGGTTCTTTTTTCTCTCTTTCCTCCTTTTTTTTTCCTTTTCTCAATCTCTTTTTTTCTATCTCTCTCTCTCTTTTTATAAGAAGAATGCTTCATATATTGCTCACTATGGTGATGCTGCAAGTTTCCACCATGATTAGGCATTGTTAGTCTAGCGGCCCAGGCGTTTCTCTAACACACATACATAACTCCATGGACTTTCAAGCTCCCCTTTTATTTCACACCGACGACATCCATAAACAAAAGAGCATGATATCAACTGGCTAGATATTTAAAGGTGTTGAAAGCATTCCCCGTGGCAGCACATTTCTGCTAATCCCAACTTATAGGTGCAAGCATATACAACATAGATGACACAATGGTTCAAGTTTATTAGGGGCAAGAATATAAGGAGTGCCATCAAGTTTGTGAGAGCTTTACTAACCAGTTTTCACATAACAAAAGAATTTTTAATTTGAAATATAGATGAAGCTTGATAATTTACTTGGAATAGCAATAATGCTAATAGGTAGATATGGTGGACACAGATGGCATAAGTTTTGGGGGAATGGATGCACGAGAAGTATTCCCTCTCAATACAGGTTTTTTGGCTGGCAAGGCTAGGTAGAAAGCAAAAGAGTTGAAGGAAATAAGCAAACATACAAGTGATAAAGTCAAACATGCAATCTTCCTTGAAAACACAAAAGATCTTAACTAAAGAATACTAAGCTTATGAGCCAATCAAGAAAGAAGGAAAATGATATAAAATACCTGTAAGTGCTTTTCTCTTTTCCTTTCAAACCTCAAAAAGTGTTTCTACTGACCAGAGCTTGGTTTGCCAAAGCCAATTTAGATTTACTTGATGCTCCCAAAGTGATACCAATACTAATCAACAAGATTAATCATATAATATATATTGCAAACTAAAATAAGAAGTGCAAAAAGTAAAAGATGAAACTTCTCATTAATATTCCATAAAGGCACTCAAACCAAGGGATACATAGATAACCTACTAAAGGAGAGATGCTTCCACAATGCAAACCATCCTATATGATAACTTCTCTGTTCAAGATATGACTCTATTAAAAAGGTAAAAGGATGAAATATAATGATGTGAAACTACAACACTACACCAAGCTTGGAAAAAACCAAAGGGATTCCAAAACCTGATGACGAATTACTCCTTCGGTGGTGGTGTTCCCTTGTCATCGTCTGACTTCCAAGGAAAAGGCTCCCCATCCACAAAGGATGTCTTGGTCTCAAATATCCTGAAACTAGCAGCAGAGCTTATGCATTGAAACCTAGCCTCATACTCATAGTTCTGATTTTGTATGTCGTAGAGCTGTGCTTGTAATTGGTTGGTGGTCTAATGGAGTAAGAGGATTTCATCTCGAAGATCGACAGTCTCCCTCTTGTGCTTGGCGATGAGTTCTGAACTTATCTTATAGATGACCTCCACTTCGCGTTCCACCATCTTCTTGTACCTAAAAACTTCCTGCTCCAATGCTTACTTCCTATCTTCCAGACTTCCTTCTCCTTTAGGGGCTTGAACTTCTTTTATCTGTACCTTCCTATCTTTGAGTAACAACTCCTTGGTGTCAATCTTCGACTCATACATGTACATGTTGATGACCTCTGCGGAGGAATCCTCCATGGGTGATCCAGAGGAAGACATTATGGATCTAAAACTGAGAATCCGCCTGACAGAAACAGATTGAAACAAAAACACGACGAGAACACGATATACGAACCTTGGGGGATCTGGGGGGTTATATATTATGAAGTTTTATGACATAAGGAAGGTACAGCGCGAAAACGGGGCGGAGACGAACTCCGGGGTGGTCTATCCCCCTGGTGGCACGGCCAGGGTGGGCCCACACCACTGGTGGGTGTGGCCCACCCGGGCTCCGTTTCCTCCTCTTTTTTGTCTCGTAACCTTCCATATGTAATAAAAACTGCAAAAATATAAAAAGAAAAGTTTTTCGCGAAACTTCTATTTTCAACACTTTTACCTATTCGAAGACGGACTCTGCAGGCTCTGGAGTTTGGTCTCTAATAAATTCTTCCAAAGTCACCATTTGAATAATATCAACATCTTCATTATAAGAATCTCTAGAAATATAATGTTTGAGCATTTGACCATTCACCACCCGTGTAGTGTTGCCCCTCAAAGAAGAAATTTTTATAGCTCCTGAACGATACAACTCCTCAATAACAAATGGTCCTTCCCATTTTGAGAGTAGTTTTCCTACAAAAAATCTGAGACGAGACCTATACAATAGAACTTTCTCACCAACATGGAACTCCCTTTTGAGAATTATCCTATCATGCCATCTTTTTACTTTTTCTTTAAAGAGTCTAGCATTTTCATAAGGTTCACTTCTCCACTCATCTAAGGTACTTAAGTCAAGCCATCTTTCCTCACCAGCAAGTTTAAAATCTTTATTCAGTTCTTTCACTGCCCAATAAGCTTTGTGTTCTAATTCTAATGGCAAGTGATAAGATTTACCATAAACCATTTTGTAAGGAGACATTACCATAGGATTTTTATAAGCAGTTCTATAAGCCCATAGAGCATCATTCAACTTTTTAGCCCAATTCTTTATAGATCTATTAATAGTCTTTTGCAAGATAGATTTAATTTTTCTGTTCAAAAGTTCTACTTGCCCACTATTTTGAGGGTGATAGTCTTAAGAAATTCTATGGTTAACATCATACTTAGCAAGAGTCTTCCTAAATCCACCATGAATAAAATGAGAACCTCCATCAGTCATTAGATATCTAGGCACACCAAACCTAGGAAAAATAACATCTTTATGCATTTTTAAAGAGGTCTTACCATCATCACTATTTGTAGGTATGGCTTCCACCCACTTTCTAACATAATCAACAGCAAATAGAATATGAGTATACCCTTTTGAAGGAAGAAAAGGACCCATAAAGTCAAATCCCTAACAATCAAAAGGTTCAATAAGAAGAGAATAATTTATAGGCATTTCATTGCGTCTAGAAATATTACCAACTCTTTAACATTCATCACATGATAAAATAAACTTCCTTGCGTCCTTGAAGAGAGTAGGCCAATAAAAACCTGATTGTAAAACTTTTTGTGCGGTTCTATGTCCAACATGATGTCCTCCATAAGAATTTCCATGACATTTTCTCAATATCTGTTGTTGTTCATATTCTGCAACACATCTTCCCATAATACCATCTACTCCTTCCTTATATAAATGTGGGTCATCCCAAAAGTAATTCCTCATATCATGAAAGAATTTCCATCTTTGTTGGGCTGTAAAGGTTAGAGGTAAATACTTGGAAACAATAAAGTTAGCATAATCAGCATACCAAGGACTTTCCTGCGGTCTTACCTTTATTGCAGCCAACTATTCATTTGGAAAACTATCATTAACATGCATATGATCAAAATAAATGTTTTCTAAATGAGATAAATTATCAGCAACAGGGTTTTTAGCTCCTTTCCTATCAACAATATGTAGATCAAACTCTTGTAAAAGCAACACCCATCTAATAAGCCTAGGCTTAGCATCTTTCTTTGTCATAAGGTACTAATAGCAGGATGATCTGTGTGAATGGTAACTTTTGAATCAACAATATTGGGTCTAAAATTATCAGAAGCAAAGATTATAGCTAAGAACTCATTTTCAGTAGTAGCATAATTCTTTTGAGGAGCATCAAGAGTCTTACTAGCATAATGAATAACATTCAACTTTTTATCTATTCATTGCCCAAGAACAGCACCCACAGCAAAATCCCTATCATCACACATAATTTTAAAGGGTAAATTCCAATTAGGTGGTTGTACTATAGGAGCAGTAGTTAAAGCTTTCTTCAAAGTTTCAAAAGCTTCCTTACAATCATCATCAAAAACAAAAGGTACATCTTTTTGAAGAAGATTAGTAAGGGGCTTTGAAATTTTTGAGAAATATTTAATAAACTTTCTATAAAAACCAGCATGACCAAGGATACTACGAATAACTTTCAAATCCCTTGGACAAGGCATTTTCTGAATCGCTTCAACTTTGGCTCTGTCAACTTCAATACTTCTTTCAAAAAATTTGTGTCTAAGCAAAATATCTTCATTAACCATGAAGTGGCATTTCTCCCAATTAAGAACATGATTAGTTTCTTCACATCTCTGCAAAACTTTATCAAGGTTGTGCAAACAATTATCAAAAGAAGTTCCATAGATGGAGAAACCGTCCATGAAAACTTCCACAATTTCTTCACAAAAACCATGAAAAATAGCAGACATACATCTTTGAAAAGTAGGAGGAGCATTACATAAACCGAAAGGCATACACCTATAATCATAAGTTCCATAGGTACACGTGAAAGTGGTTTTCTCTTGGTCTTGAGCTTTCACAGAAATTTGAGAAAACCTAGAATAACCATTAAGAAAACAAAAGTGAGTCTTCTTAGACAACCTTTATAGCATTTGATAAATAAAAGGCAAAGGATAATGATCTTTCTTATTAACTTTATTCACCTTTATAAAATCAATGCACATCCTATAACCAACAACTACACTTTGAGGTATAAGCTCATTATTTTCATTAGGCACAACAGTTATTCCTCCATTCTTGGGGACACAATGAACAAGACTAACCCATCTACTACCAGCATCAAGAAGTTTTAATACCTCATTTCTTACCACTCCCTTCATCTTAGGATTTAAACGACATTGATGTTCAACAACTGGATTTGCATCGGGTTCTATGTTAATAGCATGCTGACATATAGTACGAGAAATCCCTTTTAAATCATCAAGAGTATACCCCATAGCTCCTCTATGTTTCTTCAATACTTCCAATAATCTTTCCTCTTCCTTTTCCTGAGAGTTTAGAACTAATAATAATAGGATATATTTTCTTATCGTCTTGATAAGCATATTTAAGATCATTAGGTGGAGGTTTTAAATCAAAAACAGGATTCCCTTTAGGTGTTAGTGTGGTACCCAAATCTTCCACATGTAGGTTATGCTTAAGCATCTTAGGTTGATGAAGGAAAATATCGTCAATCTCATTTCTTTCCGTCATGAAGACCTCACTTTCATGATCATCCATATATTGCTGCAAGGCATTGTTAGGAGCAAGAGAAATAGCAGAAAGTTGTTCAACCCTGAAATCCTCATTAGGAAATTTATTTTCATAAGGAGTTTTAGAAAATTTGGAAAAATTAAACTCATAAGATTCTCCATAAAACTTAGTTAAAACTTTCTCCTTCTTACAATCTATAATAGCTCAATAAGTGTTCAAGAAGGGTCTACCAAAAATGATAGGAAAAGTTTTACTAGCTTCCTTACCAAGCACTAAAAAATCAACAGGATATTTAATCTTACAACAAAGAACTTCCACATCTCTTACAATGCCAATTGGATAGACTGTCTCTCTATTAGCAAGGTGAATAACCACATCAATTTCCTCCAATTCACAAGGACCAATTTCATGCATAATTTCCTTGTAAAGCTCATAAGGAATAACACTAGAACTTGCACCAATATCACATAAACCATAATAGCAATGATCACCAATTATAACAGAGAACATAGGGACACTAGCTTTCCTAGATTTACTAGGTTGAGAGACAACATTAGAAGCATCTTCACAAAATATAATGTGCCCATCTTCTACATTTTTAGTGAAAAGGTCTTTCACAATGGCTACTACAGGTTCAATATTTATTTGTTCATCAGGTTCAACAGCTTTGTTTGTACTTTTGCTAACCACATTAGCTATAATAGAATGTTCCTTTACCTTGGCAGGGAAGGGTATTCTCTCAATATAAGGTTCGGTCAAAATAGGATCAACAATACAAACTTCAGTGTTTCTAATAGGAACATGATCAACAATATCTTTATAAGGTGCATGGTACTTGTTCCATTCCTTTTTAGTAATTTCAATATAAGAGGCAAAGGCCTTAAAGCAATTTGCAAGAACTTGAGATTCAAGACCGTACTCAGTACTAATATCATGAAAGTCACCAGTTCCCATAAAAGATTTAATGCATTAATAATCATAATTTATACCTAACTTTCTTCCTTTGTCATACTCCCATGCTTCAGTGTTTTCTTGAATACGGTCTAGAAGATCCCATTTAGCTTCTTACTTCATACGTGTGAATGATCCAACACAAGAAGCATCTAATAAATCTTTATCATGAAGAGAGAGCCTTTCATAAAAGTTATTGATAATAATATTATTAGGGAGTTCATGAATAGGACATTTAAGCATTAGTAACTTCAATCTCCCCCAAGCTTGGGCTGTACTCTCTCCATCACGAGGCCAAAAGTTATATATTTGATTCCAATCCTGATGAATCTCACTGGGAGGATAGAATTTAGAATAAAAGAGAGGTATTATTTCCTCCCATTCCATAGATTGTCCATTCTTCAGCAGCTTATACCATTCTTAAGCTCTTCCTTTCAATGATATAGAGAGTAACTTCTTCTTGACTTGTTCAGTTGTGATACCTGCACACATAAACAAACCGCATAATTCATGGATAAAAAGGAAGTGATCACCAGGATGGACAGTTCCATCTCCAAAATAATAATTTTCCATAACACGATCAACAATTCTTGTAGGTATCTTAAAAGGATCTATCTGAACAAGTGGTGGTTCATCTACTACCCTAGCAGTGGTAGTAGCTTTCCCAAATATGAAACAAAGTAGGTTATCCATATTGGAAACAAAGAAACAAACAGAAATAAAAAGAATACTCATAGTAGAAGTTTCCTTTACCAGTTCCACTCTTCAATAGCGCTTCACTCCCCGGGAACGGCGCCAGAAAATAGTCTTGATCACCCACAAGTATAGGGGCTGTATCGTACTACTTTTGATAAATAGGAGTGTCGATCCCAACGAGGAGCAGAAGGTGTTGACTAGTGGTTTGGAGCAGCAAATCTATGGAAATACTTAGCAAATGTATTTTTAGGGGTTTTTGATACAGCAAGGAAATAAAGTGCAAGTACATAAAGACAGCAAATAATTGCAGCAAGTGGCCCAATACTTTCTTAGAAAAGGACACGCCGGTTGTAATACTTATGATTAATCTTCTTTTGTTTTATAAGTGTTTTGTGGGTGAACCAATGCTAATGTACCAACCTTACTTGGACTGATACATACTTATGATTAAACCCCCTGTAAACAACCGCAACTACAAGAAAGTAATTAAGATAAAAACCTAACCATAGCCTTAAACTCTGAGATCCTACACTCCCTTTTGCAAAGGTTTCCTAACGGTGGTTCATGTTTCTTTCACTCTAGCAACCCCACAATTAGTAGCCAAATACACAATGCTTTCCCCTAGGACCATAAATGGTGAAGTATCATGTAGTTGACATTCACATGACACCACTATAAGAATAGCACCACAACTTAAATATTAAACCATTGAATAATACCTCAACACAATTCCACTACTAACAACATGACTTCTCCCATGTCCTCAACAACTAAACGAACTACTCATGAGACATCATATGGATCAAGATCAGAGATGATATGATGATGAATAACAATATGAACATAAACAATAATTCAATGGTTTCACTCATAAGCATCAACTACAAAAGTAATTAACACCAGGAAAGTTTCCCCTTAGAACTATGCAAGATTCAACACAATTGTTACAGCGGGATGGAGTGGTGATGATGGTGTTGGTGGAGAGGGTGGTGTAGATGATGATGATAATGATCCCAATGAAGTCTAGCTTGATGACGGTGTTGATGGTGATGATCTCGCCTCTCCGGGAAGGAATTTCCCCGGCAAAAATCAGTCTGTCGGAGAGCTTTTTATCTCTCTGTAGTTTCCGCCCCGCAGAGGCGGCAAAATCTTTCTATGGTTGCTCCCCGAACTTTAGGGTTTCGGGAGGAAGATATAGGTGAAGGGGCAGAGCAGGAGGTGGGCCAGGGTGGCCACACCCTCTGGTGGCGCAACCCAGGGTGGCCCGCGCCTGGGGGGTGTGGGCCCCCTGTGGCCCAACTCCGCCTCCCCTTCTAGCTTCCTTCATCTTCTGGAATATGATTTTCCATATATTTTCTGGTATTTTTCTGATCTTCACGAAAATGGCATCTAGACACTACTTTTTCCATCAGAATCCTGACTCTGATAGTTCAACCTCCAAAAATCATCCAACATGCAAAAATAGATGAAAAGACATAAGTATCACCTCTTAATATGAAATATATCAATGAATAATAGAAAATTATGATTTAGAATAGTGATGGAAAATGGACGTATCTGTCACATCCCAAAATTTTCCAAATTTTGAAATGTGAAAAATAAATAAACAAAATAAATAATTTTTGAAATTTAGGGTGAAAAGAAACTTTTTGGTTCCAAATGGAAACATCAAAGACCCATCTTGAACAAACTTTGGATGAAAAGGGATTTAAAAGATAAACAAATATTAAATAAAATTTTAAAAGTTCGAATCACCATTTTTGGATCTTTAAATAAAAAGATATGGATTTTACAAACAATGGAAGTAATAAATAAATAAGGGCTATTTTAAAAGGCCAAATTGAAACTTGGCTAAGCAAATAAAATGAAAGATTTTTGTTTAATAAAAAGAGTAAAGGATTATTTAAATAAAATCATAAGGATTTATTAATATCCATTTTTATTTAAGTAAAGACATTTCCCAATTTAAATGAACATTAAAACATATTAAAGTATTTTAAATTATAATTCAAAATAAATTATTTTTAAATAAAACCTACTGCAAAAGATTTGGTAAAATTGAAAATTCAAATAGAGTTTGAAAACATTAATAAAATCTTATTTGAATTAAGACAAGGGCCTATTTTAATAATTAATTTGCCCTAAAAGAATAAAAGAAATACTCTAAATTGGATTTTAGAATATGTCAATAAACAGTATTAAAATCTACTCAAATTTTGGTATAGGTTTGAATTCAAATGGGGTTTGAATTATTTGAATAAAAATCAAAACAGAATAATAGAAAAGGAAAAATAAAAAGAATCAGAACAAAAAAATTAGTTGGACCCAGCCCAACTAACCCTAGGCCCAGACCAGCCCAGCGAGCCCACGTCCCACTCTCTCGCGAAACGTTTTCTCACGCGCAAACACACCCCCTCAGTCGCTGACAGCAGGACCCCACACGCACCCTCTCTCTTTCACAGACAACGCGACCCCACTTGCCAGTTCTTCTTCTTCTTCACCCGCGTCGGCCGTTCCCCCCTCGCACTCGCCGTTTCTGCCGTGTTTTAATCCTCGTAAATTCAAATGAATGCACGAGTAATCGTCGCCAGCAATGACGCGCCCTTAAACGCCTCGCCCCCCTCTTCATTCCCCCCAGACGCCGTTCACTCTCTGCCACCGGGCTGTCTAAATTAGCCGCTGTAAACCTTCTGTTCCGATGAGCAACTCCGACCAATTCTGGAGATAGCCAGCCTCCCCATGCTCCCTGGCACCCACTAGATTATTCCCCATTGTCAGGCGCATCTACCCATAGCCTCAGCTCACTCGCGCGCGTGCTAGTAGCTCGGCTTCGACATCACCCGAGCGCCATCGAGAACGTCTTCAACTCCGGCGAACTCTGCAGGTAGTTTCCGTCCGCCCTGTCCCTCTTGATGATGCTCCCGTGATCTCCACACTCTCCCGCGTCTAACGCCGCCTTCCTTTTGCCTTCTGGTGGCCTGTAACCTCACCCTCGTCGACAAACAGAAGCACCTGGCGCCGCCATGAACTCCGACGAGCAATCGCCGCTACCCCGAGCGCCCCTCGACGAACTAACCCCACCTCGAGTATAAGCGCTTCCCGGCAAGTTTGGTGAGCATCCTCTCTCTCTCCCGCGCCTCCTGGTTCGTTGGCAACCTCAACGTCTGAGCACGCGCCGCCGTCCTCCGCCGCCAGCTCCGCCCATCTGTGGTCGAGCTGCTGTGAGCCACTGGATCTAGATCCAAGCGTCACGATAGATTGCTTAGAGAATAGGTATGAAGCAATCAGCACCGTGCGATTAAGTTAGATCTAACGGCCTGCGTATCATGATCCACCCGAAGCGGTATGGACCAATAAGATTAAGACGCGGACCCGCACGATTTCCGAGGCATGAGGCTCCTCTGAGGTGACCGTTGGTCGGCCTCCGGCTCTCGCCGGCGCCTCGCCGGCATTGGCTCTGCATTGATTCCTCTGGAGGTTGCTGGAAGGTCACCTACTCTGGTGTGACCACGGGTGGTAAGTTTCTGGAAGGTTCTCTCGTTGTTTCGGCTGATTCTTGGCTGGTTCTTCTCAATGCCAAAGGCTCTCCCCTTGAGGGGCGATGTTTGGAAAATGGGGAGAAGATCTCTGTTGGATCTGTTTTGAGGTTCCCCTCTCATCTCTCTCGTGTTAATGATTCCTTGGATCCCTCATCTGTATTTCTTGGTAGATCTCCTACCATCACTGGATCAGATGAAGACACTGGCCTTAAATGGCATGCCCTTTGCTCCTCTTTGCCGACTGATGATCTTGAGCCTTCTAAAGGTTTTCTCATGCTTTTTCCTAGTTCTAAAAGGCTTGTTCTCCTCAACCATAACGAGGTTGTGATTGATGCTAGATACTTGGTTCATGGTGAGGTGGTGGCTTCTGGCATCTCTATTGATCTCCAGGTGAAGAGGGTTGTGGTTGGTACTCAGATTTTACCAAGCCCTTTGGTCAAGAAATTTTCCACCAATATTGAGAAGTTGGTGCCTAGATCTCTGGATTTCTCTGAAAATCTCCCCTCAGGGTGTGCTTCTAAAGTTGTTGCTTCGTGTCGACCTGCCCTGGATTTTTCTTTAGGGCGTGATTTTGAGAAGAGGATTTTTGATAAATTCAGGCATCAAGTTAATTTCATTGGTGGTTTCAGGAAAAGACCCTTTTATCTGGTCTGTTCTTTTGGGCGAGCAAATTTTAAGTTGGACTTTCACACTGTTAGTCTTGCTCTTCAAGCCTGTTTTGGTGGTAATGCTTCTAAATTCCAGGTGAAGCTTCTGCAAGATAGAACGTTTCGTTTCTCGGTTGCTTCAAGGGCAGTGGGATTTGAGATTTACAATATTTCAAAGTTTTCATGTAATTCTTTTGTGATTCATGTCAATCTCTGGGGTAATGGGGGTCCGAACTGGATTCATGAAGAAAGGGAATTCTATAAGGAGTCTGCTAAAGAATGGAAAGTTGTCACGTACAAAAAAGAAAGTGCAAAAAAATCTCCTTCTTTAAAGCCTTCCAGTAAAGGTGGCTCGGTTTTTCAAAGACTCAAATTTCCTGCGTCTCCTAAGGGTCCTTCGCCTGTGATTGAGCAACGTCTTAATGGTGAGTTCAAATCAGGTCTTCATGGCAGATCTTATGCTCAGGTGCTCACTGATGGTGGTTTTAAGTCGATGGTAACGTCGGTCGGGTCTGGGGGAGGCGCCAATCGTGCGGCATTTAAATTGCCTGTTCTCCTTCCTTTTCTGAAATTCCCCTCTTTCCCTAAATGTAGTTGGCCAGACAATTCGTATGAGGGATGGTTCAAGGCCCAGGCAGTTTCACATTCCTGGCCCACTATTCACGGCAGTTTTCACGAGTTCACCACTTCGTTGCAAAAAACAACTACCACTTCCCCTGTCTCCTCAACTCCCCCGCCCGCTGAAACCCCATTCCCCTCCTGCTCGTCGCCGGCGAAGGGCGTCGCAATGGCGAACATTCCGATTGATCCTGCGCCTTTTCTGCCGAATGGCTTCCAGATTATGCAGGTGGCTGGGCGGAATCGCGTAAAGAGGGTGGTGTTGCCTCGGAGGTCAAGGGCGCATGAACAGTATGCCATTGCTACCATTTTCCCCTCCCCCTGGTCCTGTTCCGTTCTTGAATATTCATGGTGTCCTGGTTGATTTCTTCAATAATGAGGTTGGAGTGCACTTCAGAGATATCCAGGATTGTCCCTTTGGGTCTGCGTATGTGCAGTTTCATCATGTTAGCGACCGTGATAGACTCATTGCGGAGAGCCCGATTCCGTTTCAAGATGTGCATGTTTCTTTTGTTAAGCACAATGAGGGTGATAACTGGTGTAGGACTCAGTTTAATAATGAGTGCTGGGTGATGCTAGTAGGGCCTCCCCTTGACCACTGGCATACGGAGGATCTGAATGCTATCTTTGCAGACATTGGGAAGGTTCTTCTGTGGGAGAGGGACCCTGACCAAAAGGGTAGGATTATTGCTAAGATTCGTGTTACTGACTTGGTTGACATCCCCAAAAGTGTGAGGTTTACCATCGGTGACTTGGTGGAGACAGAGTCATGGACTTTTTCTGTTGAAGTTCTTCAGAGTCACTTGCTTGGAGGGGGCCCACCTGAGGAGGATCCACTGCCAGATGACAATGTGGACCCACACCCTGTTCCTGCCCATGGCCCAGTCTTTGGGCCTCAAGTTCCACCTCCCCCCTGCTCCTAGGGGTGATTGGGGACAGTGGATGGCCCCTGTGCAGGATCCTGCTCCTGATGGTGGTAATGCTGAAGGTTGGGGTCCCTGGGAGGCTGCTGCTGCTTAGGTTCAAGGCCCTGCCATTGCTCCTGGAGAAGATATGCCTATTGACAATCAGCATCTGCCACCTCAAGATGTGAACAGTGGAGTTACAGGTGCTATCATTGTTCAGGACTAGGAGCCTGATGATGATGAATCTGTTAATGAGCCTGAGGCTGTGGAGGAGTAAGGTGTGGCAGTTGCACCACAAGGGGTTGGCATTGGTGAAGGCCTTCAAAACATTTTTCAGAACTATCTGGCTGATGAAGAGGAGGCCAATTCTGATGCTGAGGAGGGGGTAGGAAGCCCTATGGACTCAAGTACTGTGGCTCCTGAGAATGATGATTGGATGTTGGAGGATCAGCACCTTCTTTCTCCAAATGAGGCTCACCTTCAGGTTGGGATGGTGAGAACTTTTATCTCAATTCCTGATGTGCATGTGGCTAAGAAGGGATTTTCCCAACAAGGCTTGGAGCTCTGGGAGAATTATTTTGCCCCTCATATTCAGAAGGAATCTTCTTCAATGGGCTCTCTTAAATGTGATATTCCTGTAAGTTGGTTTAACTTCATTACTCTCATGCTTTCTACTCCTGAGAAGTTTAATTGGGTCAAGGGATTTCTTACTTCTCCTTTATGGGAAATTATTAAAGAACCTATTGCTGAGGAAAGTTCAATTTCTTTCATCATTCCTAATGAGAGCTTTTCCCAGATGGCCCCTTCTTGCCTGGGTATTGAATCCAAAAAATCTTCATGCTCTCCCTCTACCCCTGCTAGAAAGAGAAAGGGCAAGGAACCTCTTGTGGAATCTGAGGTGAGAAGAAGCCCTAGAATTGTTGAACTAAATGGGGGTTTTAAAAGTCACATAAATTGTCTAATTGCTGATTGCCTGGTTTGTAATGCTGCTCCTCCTTGTCTGAATTCCAAAGTGGTTAAAAATCTTGCTACTTCATTCTGCAAGGTAAAGGATGGGGACCTGGAGAAGAGGTTGCTCAAGAAAGGGAAGGCCAATGAAGTGGCAGTTAAGGCTCCTACAAAAGGCAACATTAAAGGAGGACCCTCTTCCAGCTTGGGAATTGGTGGCAAGAAGAAACCTGGGGCTGCTGGTACCTGTGGACAGCAAGCCAAGAAGAAGCCCTCTTCTTAAGTGTTTTCATGTATCAAACTAAGTCTTTTGCTGGAGTCTTGTTGACTCCCTGTCATGTGTTCTGTGATTGTGATATTGCAATGTGGATGGTACTTGTTGTGGATTATCTCTGTGGTACTTTGAATTGGATTGCCCTTTGTCTCTGTAATTGCTGTTTCCTCTCCTGGGTGATTACACTATTTATATAACCCCATATCTATACTTGCTCCTGGTTTGTTAATGAATAACAAAAGAACTTGGAAGATCTTGAATTGGAATATCAGGGGAATCAATTCTGAAAAAAAATGGATTGCTCTCAGAAACAAAATTGAGGAGTCTGGTTGTGACATTATCTGTATCCAAGAAACTAAGCGTGAGGACTTTGATAGCTCCTACATTAAAAAATTCTGCCCCTCCAAATTTACCAATTTTGAATTTCTTCCCTCCAGAGGTGCATCTGGAGGTTTGATCACCATTTGGAATGGTTCCCTATTCTCTGGACATCTTTCCTTTCTCAATGAGTTTTCTATCTCCATCACCTTGACATCTCTCTTGTCCAATGAATCCTGGATCCTCACCAACATTTATGGGCCATGTTTACCTGAAAAAAAGTCTGAATTTTTAGATTGGTTTGGCAGCATTGATATGCCTGATGATGTGGACTGGCTCATTGTGGGAGATTTTAATTTCTGTAGACAGCCTTCAGATAGAAATAAGTTGGGTGGAGATGTGAATGGTATGCTTCTCTTTAATGAAGCCATTAATAATTTGGGTCTCATAGAGTTACCACTTAAGGGTAGAAAGTTCACTTGGAGTAACATGCAGAAAGATCCCCTCTTGGAAAGATTGGATTGGTTTTTTACTTCTGCTGCCTGGACTCAGAGTTTTCCCTCAACTTTTGTTGCTCCTCTTGCAAAGCCTACCTCTGATCATCTTCCTTGTGTCATTTCCATTGGCACAATGATTCCCAAAGCTCAGGTGTTCAGATTTGAAAATCATTGGTTGCATCATAAGGAGTTTAAAGCTATTGTTCAAAATGCCTGGAACATTCATGTGGGTTTTATGGACTCTGCAAAAAAAATCAATGCTAAGTTCAAAAATGTGAGAAGAGGGCTGAAGCTTTGGGCCAAACAGCTACCTTGCCTAAAGGCACAAATCTGTAATGTTAATGCCACCATTGACTTTCTTGATATCATGGAGGAAATGAGAACTCTTACTGTTCAAGAGTGGAATCTTAGGAATATCCTGAAAAATCTTATTATTTCTCTTTTACAAGACCAGAATACTTATTGGAAACAGAGGGGGAAAATTAAATCGGTTAAGCTGGGGGATGAAAACACCAAGTTCTTTCACTCCAGAGCTACCATAAGCTTTAGACATAATTACATTTCCATGCTCAAGGATGATTCTGATCTTGAGGTCTATGATCATGATGGCAAAGCAAATCTCCTTTGGAATTCCTTTAAAAATAGAATGGGCTCTTCTGATAAGCCTGAAATGCATTTCAATCTTAATGACCTGGCTGGTGATTGCTTAAGCCAGGAAGAAAGGTATGCTTTGGAAAAACCTTTCTCTGATGAGGAGATTAATGAGGTCATCACAAATCTGCCTAATGATAAATCCCCTGGCCCTGATGGTTTTAATAATGAATTCATGAAGCTTTGCTGGCCTATTATTAAGGATGATGTGAGGCATCTACTTGTGGAGTTCTATGAAGGGCAAGCCTCTTTGGAGAGCATTAATTCTTCTTTTATCACCCTCATTCGAAAAATTGCTGCTCCTTTGACTCCTGCTGATTTTAGGCCTATTTCCTTGCTAAATAGTGTCTTTAATATCATCACCAAGATTCTGGCTAACAGACTGCAAAAAGTCATTCTTAAACTTGTTCACAAGAATCAATATGGTTTCCTCAAGCAAAGATCTATCCAAGACTGTTTAGGTTGGGCATTTGAATATCTTGATCAGTGCCACAAGTCAAAGGAGGAAATTTTAATTCTTAAGCTTGATTTTGAGAAAGCTTTTGACAGAATTGAGGATTCTGTAATCATCAATATCCTTAAGGCCAAAGGTTTTGGAGATAAATGGATTTCTTGGATTCAGATGATCTATGGGTCAGCTTCTTCCTCTGTGCTTTTAAATGGTGTGCCTGGGAATTTTTTTTACTGTAGAAGGGGTGTTAGGCAAGGAGATCCTTTATCTCCTTTATTGTTTGTTCTGGCTGCTGATCTCCTTCAAAGTATCCTCAATAAGGCAATGAACCTGGGTCTTCTTTCTTTGCCCACTGAAGATGTGTTCTGTCCTGACTTCCCTGTGGTTCAGTATGCAGATGACACTTTAGTAATCCTTAAGGCTGATTCTGAGCAACTCTTGTGCCTTAATGCAATTCTACATACTTTTGCTCTCTCCACTGGACTCAAAGTTAATTATTCTAAATCCAGCATGATGCCAATTAACATGGACCCTGAGAGGCTTGGGAATTTTGCTAATACCCTTACTTGCCTCACTGGTTCCTTGCCTTTCACCTATCTTGGTTTGCCTCTGAGCTTGAATAAGCCTGCTGTGGAACATTTCCTGCCTATTGTTCAGAGAATTGAGAGAAGGTTGTGTGGAATAGCTGACTTTCTTAATTATGGGGGGAAACTGCAGTTAGTCAAATCTGTGTTGTCTTCCCTTCCCATATATTACATGAGCTGTTTTGATCTTCCTGTCACTATCAAGGAACAGTTGATTAAATATATGAGGCAATGCTTGTGGAGAAACAAAACTTCTGATGTTCAAGCTAGAGGTACTGCTCTTGTTGCATGGAAGAAAGTTTGTAGACCCAAGAACCAGGGAGGATTGGGAGTTCTAGACCTTAATGTTCAAAATTCTGCTCTTCTTTTGAAGAATTTGGATAAGTTTTATAATCACAAGGATATTCCTTGGGTTCACCTTATATGGAATACCTACTACTGTAATGGTAAGCTCCCTGGAAGAAGTCTTGAGGGATCCTTTTGGTGGAAAGCTCATCTAAAACTGATTGACATTTTTAAAGGACTTGCAAAGTGCTTGGTTGGAAATGGGGAATCCACACTATTCTGGTCTGATATGTGGAATGATAGCTGCCTTCAACATAAGCTTCCTCATCTCCTCTCCTATGCAAAGAACCCTCACATCTCTGTCAGTGAGTTCCTTCATACTGCAAATACTCAGGACCTTTTTTACCTTCCTTTGTCCCAACAAGCTTATCAGGAATATCAAAGTCTTGAACAAATTCTCAATACTGGCAGGCAAGGGGAATCTGATGTTTGGTCTTACATTTGGGGCAGTAATTTTTCGGTCAAAAAGGCTTACTGCTCCTTAGCCGGTTGCCAACCGGTCCAGCCACATTTCTCTTGGTTATAGAATTCTTCTTGTCAGCAAAAGCATAAATTCTTCTTCTGGCTCTTACTGCTTGATAGGCTCAACACAAGAAACCTTCTGAAAAGGAAATGTTTTTCTCTGTCATCTTATGACTGTGTTTTCCAGGGTTGCAACAGTGAAGTTTGTTTTGGGAGTGCCCTTTTGCAAGAGCCTGCTGGGCTGAAATTTCACAGGTCAATATGGCTGATCACAATATCTTTGAAGCCTTAGCCAGTATTAAAAAAGATCTTAATGTCCCTTTTGCAATGGAAATTCTGATACTTGGAACTTGGGGCATTTGGATTTGCAGAAATAATGAAATTTTCAATAATCAGCATGCGTCGATGGAGAACTGGAAGGCTATTATAGCCCAGGAATTAAGATGGGTCCTTTATAGAATTAAGAAGTATCATCAGGGCCTTAAAGTTTGGATTGAAATTAATTTAGACAGGAGATAGCTGATTAGAATGTTATCCCTCTTATTTGAGGTGGTTTGAGTTTGTAAATATTCTTTTGTAACTCGCTATATTATATAAAAATTGAAGTGGGGTTTTTTGCCCTACTGTTTTACCCTAAAAAAAAGATTAAGACGCGTGGCACTGACTGCGATTTAAAAACAGAAAATGATCTATTAGATGTTCAAACTTGCAAAATTCATAACTTTAAATCCACACGTCCAAATCTTGCAAACGTTATATCAATGGAATCATCAAGAAGAGTACTTTGCAACCATGCACTTTGCTTAATGAATGGCTTCTATAAAATTGGTTGTTTATGCAGAAACATATTTAGGCTTATTTTGAGTATAAAATTTATTCTAAAAATATTTTTAGGGTAAAATCTTTTGTAAATGGATTTTTTTGAACCTATTGACCCTAAGAACCAAATTTTATATTTAAAAATATAATTGGTGACACTTAGGAATTAAATCTTTGAATAAAAGCATTTCTAGCTAAATAAAATATTGATTATGGTTTAAAAATGCTTTTTGACTAAAACCTTTGGGAAATGAATGGATTTAAACTCTCTGACCCTAAACACCAAGTTTTGAGATTTGAAAACATATTTGATGAACCTTAGTATATTATTACTTTGTTAAAGGCATTTCTAGCAAGTAAAATATCGCTTTGAATTAAAAATGGGATTTTGGATGAAACCTTTTGCAAATGGATTAATATTAAACCCATTAACCATAAACACTAACATTTGTGTTTAAAGAATATATTTGACTAAGACTACAAAATATTACTTTGATTTAAATCACTTCTAGCAAAACAAAATGAGTTAAATGGCCATTTTCACCAACCTAAATTTAAATGGTTTTACCACTTTTGTAAATAACCAATAGGTGCTTTAAAATGGTTAGAGCCTACTAGAAACCACTTTTCCAAGTAAAACAATCTTTTGCATGCTTGCATGCATTGCTTGATTTTATTATTTTAAGTGGTGAATTGTTTGAGTGTTAGTTTGAATATTGCTTGCTTGATTGAATTGTAGTGAAGTTAGAAGAGTGTGATATTTGCAAGATCAAGGAGGGAACCAATATTCCCTACTAAAAAGGAAAGTGACACTATCATCCATGTCCTACTATTTTTATTACACTTAGTGGATTTTTGTAGTATGCATGACAGGACTAGTATATTTTTATGCTATGCTAAATCCTATTAGGATATCCTTATATCTTCCTTAGTGAAAACATTGTAGTTGTAGTATGCTTAGCCCTGCTATATATTTGGGATGGGATACATGAAATGATTATATAAAGTGTTGGAAAAATATATGTTTTATATAATAAAACAAGTACTTAATGAACCACCTGGGTGGAAATAGGATACTCAAATTTGGACAAGGTGGAAACAATGGGAACCATGTTTATATGGCTATCTTTTTGTATGTGCACTAGAAGAAAACCACCCAGGGACTTAGAGATTGAACATGTTTCTCGTACAGTGTCTTCCGTGTACAGCCACATGCTAAATGGGCTCTAGCTTAGTCAACTACATAGTGGAAGACCCTTGCATTGGCATCTTAAGGTTAACTAGAATTGTGTAATGGAAACATATCCTTACATTGGTGCCTGGTAGACAAGCTAGCATGGTGTATTGGGAGGACTTCTATGGAAAGACTTTGTCACATTCTCGATTTGCCGGTAATCCATTTGGTGAGTACTTATCCAGCGGCCACTGGTGGCGTCAAGACGAGATTGTGTCATGTGGGTAAAATGTACAACTTCTGCAGAAGATCAAATTCTAAGTACTTAGCCGTGTCCCCGGTTATGGACAACTCTAAGCAACTAAGGCCTGAAGCTATGGAAGATCTTGACATTCCAATTCCTCAAAGTAAAACTTGATGGTGACAACAAGGGATTAGAAGAACTTGGAGTTTTCCAAGGATTTCAGAAAGATTGTCAAAAGATCAAAACTATTTTGAAAAGATAGGATAAAACTATATTACTTTCTGCAAATGAGCCTAAACCCTACTTAGCCAAATATGCATGTATTGATAGGATCCACTTATTTCTACATAGTAGTGAAACTTGCCAATACAATTCAAATGTATTGACCCTTGTGGCTGCAACTTATTATGTTGCAGGTTTGTTTGATGTTAGTGAAGGGTGTTGAATAGGATTAAAAGTCTATAACCAACATGATTGCCTGTGGCACTTTGAAGATGAAGGACTCCATGCTATAGTTATATCTGCTGCATTGTAATGAGATAGCCAAATGAGCTATGTAAGATGCAATGAATTATTTTTTTTCCTAGTTATAAAGTTGTATTATGACCCTTGTTTCTTGATATTACATCTTAACTGTGGATGCTAGCTATTGATCCAGGGACTAGCATTGTAAACACAGGGATCTCTACCTTATTAAAGGTTGGGACCTCTACAGTATCACTCATCTCCCGGTTGAGATCGGATACACGAATGAGGAATATATTCGCTTCGGATCTGGTTCAACCGATGCCGGAGCAGAAAAAACACTCTTGAGGCATAGGATAAAGCAAATGATGAAACACACCTACATCGATTACAAAGCAATCGCCAAGATCAAGAATGGAGAGGCGGAAACCCGTCAGACCTTGAACAAGAACAAACATTGCTTCGTATATCACGTGAGATCTGGATCCGATTCTGTCGATGCTGGAGCCGAAAACGATTTAGTTCTTGATGCAATCAAAGAAAGTGTCGACTTACCTAATTCCCCTCAGGAGTCAATAACCTCGCAGGAACTTCGAGACTTCGAGAAAGAGATGGAGGCATACGAAGAAGAATACGCCTCCAAACCAGTGCAAGGTGAGCCGGAGATCTCTCCGATTCGATACGATACCATGGAAGAAGATTACACCTCTCAAGATAACATGGACACTGGAGATTCATCTAAGGTCCAAAAGCCAACTACTACGGAAAGTACCGACGGAAGTTTATCTCCTGGTACTAGACGGAAAACCATCTTTGTCACCGGCACGCCCTTTAAGGCTACTGGGCTGTCAAAGAAAAAGAAGAAGAACAAGAATCCGACACCGGCAGAGCCGGAGGTCGAGGAAACCAATGAAGAAAAAGTTGACGAAGAGATCGAGATGGATAATCGGGACTAAGATCTGATTAATCCCACACCGATCGACCCTCCTGTGGATGGGCATGTTGTCACCAAGGGTGCATGTGAAATTTAGAGAGATGCTCTCACGATATCCCAACTGCTTCGGATCTTACTCTGGATGCGCTGGAGAAAAGGGCTGAGGACCACTACAAGGAATGTGCTATTCTATGACCTTCTAATAGTGACCAGGAAAAAAATCGTCATAGAGTTATGACGATTTTGGACCAGATGGTCGTAAGCCGTTCGGGAGGTTCAAAACCTTAGAAAATTATGACGATTTAGCTCATAAATGTCATAGTTTCATCAGGTGAAATCGTCATAACCTAGCGGAAGTAGCCTGCGACTTTATTTGTAGCTCACTACGACGATTTAAAATCGTCATAACGTCCAAATTAGGATAAGTTGCAATGGGTAGTCCGCCACATCACCAATTGCACCTACGTGTAATGCCTATGTGTCAGTTTGCTTATATGGCACTATTTAAATCTACATTATTTAATCTACTAGGACACACTGACGTGTGCTACCCGCGACCTCCAACCATCGCACTATGAGCCTTACGACTATGGCAAGCAAGCGTTCTTGTACAATAGACATAACGGCCTTTATAAAGGCTACATACCTATTGGGATGGTTTAATTTATCGTTAGGAATTGGCCTAGGTGGGAAGTGATAAAGGGAGGGGTGTATTGTATACGAGCAGGCCTTGGCCTTGTATGTACTAGGCTAAGTCTAGGCTTGCTCGGCTGGTCCAGTTAGGATAGTTTTTTTTTCTTTTATTTTTTATTTTTCTGTTTTCTTAATTCTTTCATATATTTCTTATAAAAAGTCCAAAAGAATTGATTTTTATTTCTAATTTTTTTATAAAATTCAGCAGATCATCTTAGGGTGTTAATTATAAATACATTGAAATTTTAAAAATAGTGGATTTACTAATCTCATATCCAGTAGCCTTTTGGTGGCTGCTCCATAAAACGCCCTGTTTTTTGTTTGGAAAATGAAAAATGTTTTTTTCGTGCGACAAAAAGGAAAACTTCCTCTTTCAACATTGTTTGTCATTTAAATATGCACATGCGTGCACATTATGGGAAAATATCTCATATCTAGTTTGCATTGATCGGACCGTATTTTAATTTTGTATGTCTGTTTCAAACTATGGTCAAAACGGTGGGCATGATGGCTCTTAGCTAGGGGCTGAGCCTCACTAAACTTGAATTGGATCTCTGAAGAAACAACATATTGTGAGTCTAAAAATTATTTTTAGAAACAATCATGGGCATCGGATCATGTACCTGTAGTTCAAATCGGACCCACTTCCTAGCGATTTGGCGGAATTTTTTTTTTGCCAGGGATGAAAGAAAAGTTTTGAGATACCCCGTTAGGGATTTTGTCCATGTAAGGTGCTATAGTATTTTCGAAAAATGGGATGGTAGCATTTTGAAACTTTCATTTGGTAGTTGCTTCACAAAATGCCCCGTTTTTTCGCTCGGAAAATGGAAACTGGATTTTCCTTGCGACAAAAAGGAAAACTTCCTCATGCAATATTGTTCTCCATCACATGATGCACATGCGTGCAAAATATTGGCACATTGTCACAAACTATGCCACGATTCTGGCCATAATACTGGTCGTTTGTCCCGAAATCCATGAAACCTCGAACATGATAGGCCATTTCCGAGAAGGTTTTTCGAAACAATTGCAATATACCAAGTTTGGTATTTTTCTTCACAACTATGTCATATAATAGGACACCACGCGAAGGATTTGCATTGATCAGACCATTTTTGAATTTTTTATGCCCGTTTCAAACTATGGTCAAAACGGCGGGCATGAAGGTTCTTATCTAGGGGCTAAGCCTCGCTAAACTTGCATTGGATCTCTGAAGAAACAACATATTGTGACTCTAAAAATTATTTTTTGAAAAAATCATGGGCATCGGATCATGTACCTGTAGTTCAAATCGGACCCACTTTCACCCGATTTGGGGGGAATTTGTATTTTTTGCCAGGGGTGTAAGAAAAGGCATGAGATACCCCTATATGGATATTGTCCACGTAAGTGTAGGGTTCGCAGCATAGAAAACAAAAATTTCCTAGGATAGGAACAACTATGTACCAAGATCTATCTACCAATCAACGGGCGGATATACATCCACAGAGAACATACCCTTGAAGACCGACAAAGCATAACGAGTTAAACTCATGGTTTATGTAGACGATCTCTTGCCGATCTCAAGATCGATAGGAAATCCTAGCACCGCAAATCAGCGGCGCATCCGTGCTCGCACACACGTCTGAGGCACTGAGCAACCTCTGCCTCCTTGCTCCAGCGATGCAGCGGAAGCACAACTCTTTCTTGTCGAATAGCCACCAGGAACATGTATCTCGCTAGTCCGAGACCATGGGGATAAATACTAGAAGGGGAGAGAGATCCTTCACGAGGAGGTGCGAGTGAGATAGAGGGAGGGGGTTCCTTTTATAGGAGGGGGGAATCCCAAGGGGGTGGCCGGCACATGGGGGCTGCCCCCTTGCCCTCGCCTCATTCATGTGGGTGGACACTCCACTCACAAAAATCCCTTTCAATTCCCTCTACTCAAAAACCCACTCATATTCCCATTAAATTTCCACCAAATTTAATGCAAACTCTCATTAAATAAAACTCCTTTTATTTATTCAGAATTTTGTCAATTACTTTAATGATAAACAATCACATATAACCCCTTGCAAGGATTTCATTTCACATGCAAAAACACTTTCTGCAATTTCACCCGAAAACCCGTTTCGGTATCTAGTGAAATAAATTCCTACGCTTGTTATTCTATCCGGCATGAAATTTTTTCTCCAAATGGATGTTGGTGTATCTTAAGTGTGTCACCCTACGTTTCATGAATAATGCGGACATGATCGAGACCCTTCTTAGATCAATAATCAAAAGCGGGACCTGGAGGTCCATACCGACTCCCACACATTCAGTGATGACTTTCTTGTGATCGCGAGAACCTTTTACACTAGTATCTTAATCCCTTTTACACTAGATTCTGTCGATCTTGTTACTAACATACACTCTTTTCTTATTCCCGTGATATAACATTCTAGTGCTCAAATCACTTGCTTGCAAGCTAACCAATGTGATATCACCGAGAGGGCCCAGAGTATATCTATCCATCATTGGGATGAAAAAATTCCACTCTTGATTCATGGGCCTCAACATAACACTTTAGTAGTTCTAAATCCATCTTTATAATCACCCAGTTACGGTGTGACGTTTGATGTTATCAAGAAACTCTTCCGGTGTTAGTGATTGACTTGATCTCATGGTCTAAGGATTAGGATCACTCTGTAAGTTGTTATAGCAATATAAAATCAATGACTTTGATCGTAATGCTATACTTCGGATGAATGTTCATCACACCATTACACTAATATTGTGACCTCGTTATTAACAACATCCAATGTCCATGATCAGGAAACCTTGATCATCTTGTTAATCAACGAGCTAGTTTATGAGAGAGGCATAACTAGGAACTTTCTGTTTGTTTATTAAACACAAATGTATTAACGTTTCCGTATTAATACAATTATAGCATGCAAAATAAACATCTATCATATACTTGGAATATACATAATAACCATTTTATTATTGCCTCTCAGGGCATATTCCCTTAAGTCTCCCACTTGCACTAGAGACAATAATCTAGTTACATAGTGATAAATCTAACCCCCATGGAGTTCTGGTGTTGATCAGGTTTTGCTCTAGGGAGAGTTTTAGTCAACGGATCTGCTACATTGAGATCCGTGTGTACTTTACAAATATTTATATCTCCATCCTTGATATGCTCGTGGATGGAGTGAAACCGGCGCTTAATATGCTTGGAATTCTTGTGGGACCTTGGTTCTTTGGCATTGGCAATGGCACCACTGTTGTCACAATAGATCACCATTGGTCCAATGCGCTCGCAACCACACCTAGTTCCGATATGAACTCCTTCATCCAAACCGCTTCCTAGACGCTTCCGAAGCAGCAACATATTCGGCCTCCGTTGTTGATCCTGCCACTACGGGTTGTTTGGAACTCCTCCAACTAACCGCTCCACCATTCATGAGAAATACATATCCGGATTGAGAATTAGAGTCATCCGGATCGGTGTCAAAGCTAGCATAGACATAACACTTAGCGACGAGCTCTTGTTCACCTCCATACACAAGAAACATATCCTTACTTCTTCGCAAGTACTTAAGGATATTCTTGGCCACTATCCAGTGTTCCGAACCTGGATCCGATTGGTACCTACTAGTCAAACTAATAGCATGTGCCACATCTGGTCTTGTACATAGCATGGCGTACATTATAGACCCTATGGATGAAGCATAGGGGACTTTGTCCATTATCTCTCTTTCTTCCGCCGTAGCCGGACTTTGAGTCTTACCCAATGTCTTGCCTTGCAACATTAGTAAGAATCCCTTCTTACTTCCATCCATTTTAAACTTCTTTAAAATCTTATCAAGGTATGTACTTTGCGATAGACCTATTAGGCGCCTAGATCTATCTCTATAGAATTCCAAATGAAATGCATACACCATGCATGCTTTCATATTTTTATTTTAGAAAAGTTTTTGTTAACCCTAATTTTGATGATTATAGTTTGATGATCCAAGTTTAGTATTTTTGGGATGTTACAGACACGCATCTTGACCTCACCCCTTGCTAGAGGTCGCTTGTTCCGCGGCCCCTGATTCGAGTTACAAATATTAGCAACTGAACCGGTATCAAATACCCAGTTGCCACTGTGAGTACTAGTCAAGTACACATCAATAACATGTATATCATATATACCTTTATTTTCCTTGCCGGCCTTCTTGTCTGCCAAATACTTGGGGCAGTTGCGCTTTCAGTGGCCAGTCCCCTTACAATAATAGCACTCGATATCAGACTTAGGACCAACTCGGGGTTTCTTTTCAGGTACGGCAACTGGCTTGACGCCCTTACTTCCCTTCCGTTTTCCCTTCTTTTCTTTCTTGAAACCAGTGGTCTCATTGATCATCAAAACTTTATGTTCTTTCTTGATCTCCACTTCTGCAGTTTTAAGCATTGACAGAAGCTCGGGAAGAGACTTCTTCATGCCTTGCATATTATAGTTCATCACGAAGCTCTTATAGCTAGGTGGCAGAGACTGCAGAACACGATGGATGCCTAAGTCAATGGGAATCGTTATTCCGAAGGACACAATCTTATCGGTGTAACCCGACATCTTGAGTACATGCTCACTTACGGAGCTGTTTTCTTCCATCATGCAGCTAAAGAACTTTTCTGAAGCATTGTAGCTCTCTACAGCAGCATGTGTGTCGAAAATCATTTTCAACTCACCCATTGTATCAAATGCATTGCCGTTTTCGAAACGCTTTTGAAGTTATGTCTCTAGTCCATACAATATGTTGCAATGAACTAAGTTGTGGTCCTCCTAACGAGTCTGATAGACATTCTTCTCCTTGTCAGGGGCATCATCGAATGGTGGGGGCCTAGCGGCGCTTATAGCACATATTGATTTTGTGCAGCAGATAGGAGAATCCTCAAATTCATGGCCTATTCGGTAAAGTTGCTACCGTCCGTTGCAAGTTTCTCTTTCTCCATGAACACATTGAAATTAAAAGCAGGTTGTGCCATCTACAACAGAATTTGTAAAGTTTAGACTAAGTTTATGATAGATTGAGTTCAACTAATCCAAATTAAGAATGAACTCCCACTCAAAAACGACATCCCTCGTGCCTTTTTGGTGATTACATGAAACAAATCCACTACACCAAGTCCGATCATCACGTGAGTCGGTGTTTTTTCAAAGGCGAGCATCAAATGGGCATCATATCTACCATATGACTCATGCTTAAACTTTCGGTCTGTGTTCCGAGGCCATGTCTGTACATGCTAGGCTCACCAAGTAAGAACCTTAGTATTCGCGTGTGTAACTGTCTTACACCCGAAATGTGAACGTGGATCCAAGAACACCCAATCATCACATGATGTCTTGGAGCGACGAAACATAATCGGTATATACTTAAGGAAGAACACATTCTTATCTTGATATCTAAATGAGGGATCATCTTATTATGCTAATAAAATGCCAAACAAGCAATATAAGATGTAACAAACATCACATGTTTATAAGTGAAATGATATGGTTCTTGCAATTGATCTCCATCATGTGCATCGTGGTATGATCACTATCATACCTCTATGTGTAAGGCCAAGGTCTATGGAACTTATACGTTATGTGTGTTGTAAGAGTAGCAACTCATAGTTATACTTACAACATCACCATATCATGACACTAGCCCAGCAACAATCTAAACTAGACGCCACTAATTTATCCATTGCAAGTTTTACGTGGCTTAGGACTTTCGAAGATAGATTCGTTCTTACCTACGAACATGAACCACAATGAGGATAACAAAATTGTTGACAACTCGTTGCAAATTAGATATTGACTATAGTAGGAGAGACAAACACCCTCTAGATACTTATGCAAAACTAGTTGCATGTCAAGCGTGGAACATGTCTCATGTGCGAGGACATGTAAAGTTTGTCTGGGCCGCTTCATCCCACTATGCCACCAATATCCAAAGTACAAATAACAAGCAATAACATGATCATCATCGCCCACATACTCATATGTGTACTACCTGTGCAAAGCATCTACGCATAGATCCGGCTCTGATACCACTGTAGGGTTCGCAGCATAGAAAACAAAAAATTTCCTACGATGGGAACAACTATGTACCAGGATCTATATACTAGATACAATCAACGGGCAGATATACATCCCTAGAGAACATACCCTTGAAGACCGACAAAGCTTAACGAGTTAAACTCATGGTTGATATAGACGATCTCTTGCCGATCTCAAGATAGAGAGGAAGTCCTAGCACCGCAAATCAGCAGCTCATCCGTGCTCGCACACACGTCCGAGGCACCGAGCAACCTCCGCCTCCTCGCTCCAGAGATGCAGCGGAAGCACAACTCTTTGTTGCCGAATAGCCACCAGGAACATGTATCTCGCTAGTCCGAGACCATGGGGATAAATACTAGAGGGGGAGAGAGATCCTTCACGAGGAGGTGTGAGTGAGAGAGAGGGAGGGGGTTCCTTTTATAGGAGAGGGGGAAACCACAAGGGGGTGGCCGGCGCATGCGGGCTGCCCCTTTCCCTCCCCTCTTTCATGTGGGTGGACACTCCACTCACAAAAATCCCTTTCAATTCCCTCCACTAAAAAACCCAGTCAAATTACCATTAAATTTCCACCAAATTTAATGCAAACTCTAATAAAAATCTTTGTTATTTATTTTGAATTTTGTCAATTACTTTAATGAAAAACATTGACATATAACCCCTTGATAGTATTTCATTTAACATGCAAAAACACTTTCTGCAATTTCACCCGAAAACCCGTTTCGGTATCTAGTGAAATAAATTCCTACGCTTGTTATTCTTTCCAGCAAGAAACTTTTGCTCCAAATGGATGTCGATGTCTCTTAAGTGTGTAACCCTACGGTTCGTGAATAATACGGACATGATCGAGACCCCTCTCAGATCAATAATCAGAAGCGGGACCCGGAGGTCCATACTGACTCCCACACATTCAGCGATGACTTTCTTGTGATCGCGAGAACCTTTTACGCTAGTATCTTAATCCCTTTGTTTCGCGATAATATTACATGTCCGAGATTCAATTATCGGTATCTCCATACCTAGTTTGATCTCGTTACCGACATGTACTCTTTTCTCGTTCCCATGATATAACATTCTAGTGATCAAATCACTTGCTTGCAAGCTAATCAATGTGATATCACCGAGAGGGCCCAGAGCACATCTATCCGTCATCGCGATGAACAAATTCCACATGTATTAACGTTCCCGTATTGATACAATTATAGCATGCAAAATAAACATATATCATATACTTGGAATATACATAATAACCATTTTATTATTGCCTCTCAGGGCATATTCCCTTCAGTAAGGTGGTATAGTATTTTGGAAAAATGTGATGTTAGCATTTTGAAACTTTCATATGGTGGTTGCTTCAGAAATCGCCCCATTTTTTACGCTCAGAAAATAAAAAATGGATTTTCCGTGCGACAAAAAGGAAAACTTCCTCCTGAAACATTGTTCTCCATCCCATTATGCACATGCGTGAAAAATATGGGCACATTATCACAAACTATGCCGCGATTCTAGCGACAATACTGGTCCTTTGGCCCGAAAGCCATGAAATCTCGAACATGATAGGTCATTTTCGAGAAGGTTTTTTTGAGACACTTGAAATATACCAAGTTTGGTATTTTCCTTGCAACTATGGAACATAATAAGACACAATGCGAAAGATTTTCACTGATTGGACCGTTTTTTAAATTTTTATGCCCGTTTTAAACTATGGTCAAAACGCGGGCATGAAGGTTCTTAGCTAGGGGCTGAGCCTCGCTACAATTGCATTGGATCTCTGAAGAAACATCATATTGTGAGTCTAAAAATGATTTTTTTAAAATAATCATGGGCATCGGATCATGTACCTGTAGCTCAAATCGGACCCACTTCCTTCCGATTCGGCGGGAATTTGTCTTTTTTGCCAGGGGTGGAAGAAAAGGTTTGAGATACCCCGGTAGGGATATTGTACATGTAAGGTGGTATAGTATTTTGGAAAAATGTGATGTTAGCATTTTGAAACTTTCATTTGGTTGTTGCTTCACAAATTGTCCCATTTTTTGCGCTCAAAAAATGGAAAATGGATTTTCCGTGCGACAAAAAGGAAAACTTCCTCTTGCAACATTTTTCTCCATCCTATGATGCACATGTGTGCCAAATATCGACACATTATCACAAACTATGCCGCGATTCTAGCCATAATACTGGTCGTTTGGCCCAAAAACCATGAAATCTCGAACATGATAGGTCATTTCGGAGAAGGTTTTTTTGAAACACTTGTAATATACCAAGTTTGGTATTTTTCTCTGCAACTATGTCACATAATAAGACACCACGCAATGGATTTGCATTGATCGGACCTTTTTTGAATTTTTTATGCCTGTTTCAAACTATGGTCAAAACAGCGGGCATGAAAGTTCTTAGCTAGGGGATGAGCCTCGCTAAACTTGCATTGGATCTATGAAGAATCAACATATTGTGAGTCTAAAAATGATTTTTTTGGAAAAAATCATGGGCATCGGATCATGTACCTGTAGTTCAAATCAGACCCACTTCCTCCCGATTCGGCAGGAATTTGTATTTTTTCCCAAGGGTGGAAGAAAAGGATTGAGATACCCCGGTAGGGAAATTGTCCATGTAATGTGGTATAGTATTTTGGAAAAATGTGATGTTAGCATTTTGAAACTTTCATTTGGTGGTTGCTTCACAAATCGTCCCATTTTTGCGCTCAAAAAATGGAAAATGGATTTTTCGTGCGACAAAAAGGAGAACTTCCTCCTGCAACATTGTTCTCCATCCCATGATGCACATGCATGCAAAATATGGACATATTATCACAAACTATGCCGCGATTCTGGCCATAATACTGGTCGTTTGGCCCAAAGGCCATGAAACCTCGAACATGATAGGTCATTTCTGGGAAGGTTTTTTCTGGACACTTGCAATATACCAAGTTTGGTATTTTTTCCTGCAACTATGTCACATAATAAGATACCACGCGAAGGTTTTGCATTGATCAGACCGTTTTTTAATTTTTTATGCCCGTTTCAAACTATTGTCAAAACAGCGGGCATGAAGGTTCATAGCTAGGGGCTGAGCCTTTCTAAACTTGCATTGGATCTCTAGACAAACAACATATTATAAGTCCGAAAATGATTTTTGGGTAAAATCATGGGCATCAGATCATGTACCTGTAGTTGAAATTGGACCAACTTCCTCCCGATTCGGCAGGAATTTGTCTTTTTTCCCAGGGGAGGAAAAAAAGGTCTGAGATACCCCGGTTATGGTATTGTCCATGTAAGGTGGTATATTATTTTGGAAAAATAGGATGGTAGCATTTTGAAACTTTTAATTGGTGGTTGCTTCACAAAACACCCTGTTTTTTGCACTCAGAAAATGGAAAAAGGATTTTCCGTGTGACAAAAATGAAAACTTCCTCCTGCAACATTGTTCTCCATCCCATGATGCACATGCATGAAAAATATGGGCACATTATCAAAAACTATGCCGTGATTGAGGCCATAATACTGGTCGTTTGGACCAAAATCTATGAAACCTCGAACATGATAGGTCATTTTCGAGAAGGTTTTTTTGAGACACTTGCAATATACCAAGTTTAGTATTTTTCCTTGAAACTATGCCACATAATAAGACACCATGCGAAGGATTTGCATTGATCGGACCATTTTTGATTTTTTTATGCCCGTTTCAAACTATGGTCAAAACGGCGGGCTTGAAGGTTCTTAGCTAGGGGATGAGCCTCGCTAAAATTGCATTGGATCTCCGAAGAAACAACATATTATGAGTCTAAAAATTATTTTTTGAAAAAATCATGGGCATCAGATCATGTACCTGTAGTTCAAATCGGACCCACTTCCTCCCGATTCGACGGGAATTTGTCTTTTTTGCCAGGGGTGGAAGAAAAGGTTTGAGATACCTCAGTAGGTATATTGTCCATGTAAGGTGGTATAGTATTTTGCAAAAATGTTATGTTATCATTTTGAAACTTTCATTTGGTGGTTGCTTCAAAAATCGCCCAATTTTTTGTGCTCGGAAAGTGGAGAATGGATTTCCGTGCGACAAATAGGAAAACTTCCTCCTGCAACATTGTTCTCCATACCATGATGCACTTGAGTGCAAAATATGGGCACATTATCATAAACTATTCCTCGATTCTAGCCATAATACTGGTCGTTTGGCCCGAAATCCGTGAAACCTCGAACATGATAGGTCATTTCCGAGAAGGTTTTTTTGAAACACTTGCAATATACCAAGTTTGGTATTTTTCCTTTCAACTATGTCAAATAATAAGACACCACGCGAAAGGTTTGCATTGATCGGACCGTTTTAGAATTTTTTATGCCCGTTTCAAACTATGGTCAAAATGGCGGTCATGAAGGTTCTTAGCTAGGGGATGATCCTCGCTAAACTTGCATTGGATCTCTGAAGAAACAACATATTGTGAGTCTAAAAATAATTTTTTTTAAAAAAATCATGGGATCGGATCATGTACCTATAGTTCAAATCGGACCCACTTCCTCCCGATTCAGCAGGAATTTGTCTTTTTTGCTAGGGGTGGAAGAAAAGGTTTCAGATACCCGGTAGGGATATTGTCCTTGCAAAGGTGGTATAGTATTTTGGAAAAATGTGATGTTAGCATTTTGAAATTTTCATTTGGTGGTTGCTTCACAAATCTTCCCATTTTTTGTGCTTAGAAAATGGAAAATTAATTTTCTTTGTGACAAAAAGGAAAACTTCCTCCTGTAACATTGTTCTCCATCTCATGATGCACATGGAAATATGGACACATTTTCACAAACTATGCCGCGATTCTGGCCATAATACTGGTCGTTTGGCCTGAAAGCCATGAAACCTCGAACATGATAGGTCATTTGTGAGAAGGTTTTTTTGAAACACTTGCAATATACCAATTTTGATGTTTTTCCCTGCAACTATGTCACATAATAAGAAACCACGCGAAGGATTTGCATTGATCGGACCGTTTTTGATTTTTTATGCCCGTTTCAAACTATGGTCAAAACGGAGGGCATGAAGGTTCTTAGCTTGGGGCTGAGCCTTGCTAAACTTGCATTGGATCTCTGAAGAAACAGCATATTATGAGTCTAAAAATGATTTTTGGAAAAAACCATGGGCATCGGATCATGTACCTATAGTTCAAATCAGACCCACTTCCTACCGATTCGGTAGGAATTTGTCTTTTTTACCAGGGGTGTAATAAAAGGTTTGAGATACACCAGTTGGGATATTGACCATGTAAGGTGGTATATTATTCTGGAAAAATAGGATGGTAGAATTTTGAAACTTTCATTTGGTGGTTGCTTCACAAAACGCCTTGTTTTTTGCGCTCGGAAAATGGAAAATCCGTTTTTCGTGCGACAAAAATAAAAACTTACTCTTCCAACATTGTTCTCCATCCCATGATGCACATGCGTGCAAAATATGGGCACATTATCACAAACTATGCCGTGATTGTGACCATAATACTGGTCGTTTGGCCCAAAAGCCTTGAAACCTCGAACATGATAGGTCATTTCGGAGAAGTTTCTTTTGAGACACTTGCAATATACCAAGCTTGGTATTTTTCCTTGCAACTATGTCACATAATAAGACAAGATTCGAAGGATTTGCATTGATCGGACCATTTTTGAATTTTTTATGCCCGTTTCAAACTATGTTCAAAACGGCTGGCATGAAGGTTCTTAGATAGGGACTGAGCCTTGCTAAACTTGCATTGGATATCAGAAGAAACAACATATTATGATTCTAAAAATGATTTTTGGAAAAAATCATGGGCATCGGATCATGTACCTGTAGTTTAAATCAGACCCACTTCCTACCAATTCGGCAGGAATTTGTCTTTTTTGCCAGGGGTGGAAGAAAAGGTTTGAGATATCCCGGTTGGGATATTGTCCATGTAAGGTGGTATATTATTTTATAAAAATGGGATGGTAGCATTATATCCCGGTTGGGATATTGTCCATGTAAGGTGGTATATTATTTTATAAAAATGGGATGGTAGCATTTTGAAACTTTCATTTGGTGGTTGCTTCACAAAACACCTTGTTTTTTACGCTCAGGAAATAGAAAATGGATTTTCCGTGTGACAAAAAGGAAAATATCCTCCTGCAACATTGTTCTCCATCCCATGATGCACATGCATGACAAATATGGGCACATTATCACAAACTATGCCGTGATTCTAGCCATAATACTGGTCATTTAGCCCGAAATCTATGAAACCTCGAACATGATAGTTCATTTCCGAGAAGGTTTTTTTGAGAAACTTGCAATATACCAAGCTTGGTATTTTTCCTTGCAAATATGTCACATAATAAGACACCACGCAAAGGATGTGCATTGATTGAACCATTTTTGAATTTTTTATGCCTGTTTCAAACTATGGTCAAAACGGCAGGCATGAAGGTTCTTAGCTAGGGGCTGAGCCTCGCTAAACTAGCATTGGATCTCTGAAGAAACATCATATTTTGAGTATAAAAATGATTTTTGGAAAAATTTATGGGCATCGGATCATGTAGTTGTAGTTCAAATCAGACCCAATTCCTATCCATTCGGCAGGAATTTGTATTTTTGCCAAGGGTGGAAGAAAAGGTTTGAGATATCCCGGTTGGGATATTGTCCATGTAAGGTGGTATATTTTTTTGGAAAAATGGGATGGTAGCATTTTGAAACTTTTATTTGGTGGTTGCTTCACAAAACGCCCCATTTTTTACGCTCAGAAAATGGAAAATGGATTTTTCGTGCGACGAAAAGGAAGACTTCCTCCTGCAACATTGTTCTCCATCCCATGATGCACATGTGTGCAAAATATGGGCACATTATCACAAACTATGTCGTGATTCTGGCCATAATACTGGTCGTTTGGCCCGAAATCTATGAAACCTCGAACATGATAGGTCATTTCCGAGAAGGTTTTTTTGAGACACTTGCAATATACGAAGTTTGGTATTTTTCCTTGCAACTATGTCACATAATAAGACACCACGCGAAGGATTTGCATTGATCGAACCGTTTTTAATTTTTTATGCCTGTTTCAAACTATGGTCAAAATGGCGGGCATGAAGGGTCTTATCTAGGGGCTGAGCCTCGCTAAACTTGCATTGGATCTCTGAAGAAATAGCATATTGTGAGTCTAAAAATGATTTTTGCAAAAAATCATGGGCATCGGATCATGTACTTGTAGTTTAAATCGGACCCACTTGCTAACGATTCGGCGGGAATTTTTCTTTTTTGCCAGGGGTGGAAGAAAAGGTTTGAAATACCCCGTTTGGTACATTGTCCATATAATTTGGTATAGTATTTTGGAAAAATGGGATGGTAGCATTTTGAAACTTTAATTTGGTGGTTGCTTCACAAAATGACCCTTTTTACGCTCGGAAAATGGATAATGGATTTTCCGTGTGAAGAAAAGGAAAATTTCCTCCTACAACATTGTTCCCCATGCCATAATGCACATGCATGCATAATATGGGCACATTATCACAAACTATGCCGCGATTCTGACCATAATACTGGTCGTTTGACCCGAAATCTACGAAACCTCGAACATGATAAGTCATTTCTGAGTAGGTGTTTTTGAGACATTTGCAATATACCAAGTTTGGTATTTTTCCTTGCAACTATGTCACATAATAAAAAACCAAGAATTTTGTTTGCATTGATCGGACCATTTTTTAAATTTTTTATGCCCGTTTCAAACTATGGTCAAAACGGCGGTCATGAAGGTTCTTAGCTAGGGGCTGAGCCTCGCTAAACTTGCGTTGGATCTCTGAAGAAACAACATATTGTGAGTCTAAAAATCATTTTTGGAAAAAATCATGGGCATCGGATCATGTACCTGTAGTTCAAATCGGACCCACTTCCTTCCGATTCGGCAGGAATTTGTCTTTTTTACCAGGGGTGGAAGAAAAGGTTGGACATACCCGGTTGGGACATTGTCCATGTAAGGTGGTATAGTATTTTGGAAAAATAGGATGGTAGAATTTTGAAACTTTCATTTGGTGGTTGCGTCACAAAACGCCCCGTTTTTTGCGCTTAGAAAATGGAAAATGGATTTTCTGTGTGACAAAAAGGAAAACTTCCTCTTGCAACATTGTTCTCCATCCCATGATGCACATGCATGCAAAATATGGCGCATTATCACAAACTATGCCGCGATTCTAGCCATAATCGTTTGGCCCCAAAGCCATGAAACCTCGAACATGATAGGTCATTTTCGAGAAGGTTTTTTTGAAACACTCGAAATATAACAAGTTTGGTATTTTTCCTTGCAACTATGTCACATAATAAGACACCACGCGAAGGATTTGCATTGATCCGACGGTTTTTGAAATTTTTATGCCCGTTTCAAACTATGGTCAAAACGGCGGGCATGAAGGTTCTTAGCTAGGGGCAGAGCCTCGCTAAACTTGCATTGGATCTCTAAAAGAACAGCATATTGTGAGTCTAAAAATCATTTTTATAAAATAATGGGCAATAGATCATGTACATGTAGTTCAAATCGGACCCACTACCTACCGATTCAGCAATAATTTGGCTTTTTTACCAGGCGCAGACGAAAAGGTTTGAGATACCCCGTTGGGACATTTGTCCATGTAAGGTGGTATATTATTTTGGAAAAATGTATGGTAGCATTTTGAAACTTTCATTTGGTGGTTGCTTCATAAAACAGACCATTTTTGCGCTCGGTAAATGGAAAATGGTTTTTTTTTATGATATGAAAATTTTCTCCGATAACATTGGTCGCCATTCTAAGATGTACATCTGTGCAATATAAACAAATTATTATAAAATTTGCTACGATTATAACAATAAAATTAGTCATTTGGCTTCCACGTGAGGTCGTTTTCAACTAATCAAATCGCTGGAATTAAACTCTTACAGATCATCCATCTTAGCATGATCTGGACCGTTCAGTATCCATCCAACGCGTGGAAGCTGAGCTGAAGAAGCACAACCACGACCTCACAAACTCCCCACGCCCCGATGACCTAACACAGCGGTAGCCTCCTATTCTCTCTCCCTGGCGCCGCCACCACGATCCCCTGATCCTCCTTCCAGATCGAACGCTTCCGCCACTTCTCCCCTGGCCGACAGCTCCCCTCCGACGCCGCCCTTCTCCCCAAGCTACAGCCGTCCTCCCCTCCGCCATCTCCACCTCCACTCAATTTCACCTGGCCCCGCCACTACCTACCTTCCCAGATCTGGAGCCGATGTGCCCGACCCGCTCCGTCATCGGCACACTCACGGCCATGGCAGTGGCTGCGCTCGTTGCTCACCGGCCTCTGTTGTGCCCCAAATCTCCCTCTCCATCTTCTTCTCCCCTCCCCGATGATAAACAAGGGAAGCAGAGCCACCCGAGCAAGATCCCCACCCGAGCAAGATCCCCTCTCAATCTTTGTCAGGGGGCTAGCCACCACGGACGCTCCTCCTTTCCCCCACTGTCCCATCGCCGACAACCTCATCATGGACTACGCGGGGCCTGGAGCATCCACTTCGAGTACCTCACCTACTTAGAGGCCCGTGTCGGTGTTCCGCTACGACTCCCTCACTAAGCATGAGGGCGTCAAGATGTGGATATGTTCACCGAGCAGGGAAGCTCATGCTATACGGTGTGGAGCTGAAGGATCTGAAGCCGCGTTGGAAGATCGTGATGGTGATCCAGGATCCAGGAGCTAGTAGACGGTGCTAGTGAGCCAGGAGGAGGCGACGGAGGTGGATATGGAGGAGGCCGTCAGGGTCGGCAAGGCCCACTCCTTCATCATCAAGCTTCCCAACGGCTATGACACGTAGGTCTGTCTTATCTCACTTTCGCCAGCATTTTTTCCTCGTCACATTCACCATTTCTGCCTTTTCCATGGAGTAGATATATAGTTTGCTATGCTAGATACCCTCCTCAGATCGGGTGCTTGCTATTTTTTTGCTTGTTAGGAAACAACAACAACACATTATTGCTATGTTGTAATGAGTTACTATTCGCTGGAGGGAGTAGCAAGTAAACTAGCTAGCTGATGTAGTTCTTGAAGATGACACTGTTCAGATTAAGATGTTTTCTTGTTAATACCCGAAGTTTTGTATAGAAGAATAAGGACTTGAACATGTAAAACACCCGTACTTTCTAGTATGCATCACTCATAATTAGCCCTTTATTGGTAAAACACCTGTACTTGTCAATAACTGAAGCTTTGGAAAAATGATGCTACTTCTTAGATGAAGTGCATGTGGTTAGTTGGATTCCACTTCCCTTAGCCAGCACGCTACTGATTTCTGTAATAGGAGCTAATTCTTACTATGGCACCCATGCAATCCCTTGAGATGTTCAGCTTGTCCTTTTAATTGTTACTTAAAGCTCATCGGTCTCCCACTATTAATTCTCTGTAGCAATGGTTAGTCTCCAATCAAGTTCATATTCTCTCCTAATTTTAACTCCTTTTCTGTGAGAGTTGCACCCTTAAATCCCTATGCTCCTAGAATGTCGCTGGCGCACGATTTCATCCATCTTCATGTAAATATTTCAGTATTTGATTCTTACAATTGTGTTTTTCTTCTATTTTCAGAGCTTATGTGTGATGTTGTAACAGTGTAACACTCTCATGCATCAACTGGAATATTATGCCACATGATGCACTAATGTTGTAATCCTGTAACATTCTCATGCTTCAACTGGGATATTTCTTCCTTATACCTGTAATTGTTTTAGGGCGGTAAAAACTGACAGTGACAACTATTGATTCACATGCCTCACTTAGTAATATATCTTATTTGATAGAAGATACCCCAGGCCAACAAAACCTTTAATTATTTAACAGAGATGGGAGGCCTTAGGCCACTCCTACTCATTTCTTTCAGTCATTTGTCAGATTTCTAGAATTTGTGGCAAATGAATAGTAGAGTCTCAAATAACTGTTTTTATGCCACTATAAAAATGCATGTAAACTTCATCGCACTGCTTTGAGTTGTCGGTCCACATAACAATGTTTGTGAGATTATATAGTGAGTGTAGTCATGTAGATTAGATGTTTGGTGCACTACCACCTTTTATTTCTTCAAATGCTACAGATTGATTTGGTCTACAGTTCTTCTAACAAAGATGATAATAGCAAAGATGGTTTTGCTGTATATGATTTAGATGCTCTACTTTGTTATTTGAGATTGATTTGGTTTGTACTTATTTTAGCAAAGATGATAACATATTTTGTTGTAACTATGGCACCACTATGAACCATTTCATTGATTGGTTGAAGAATAGAGTGTTGCTGCTTTGGTAAATGCCTTCACTTTCTTATTCTTGCTATTGTATGTTCTGTCATAGCCACGGCTGCTACTTTCCTCCAATGGACACGACGGCCTGCTCCTGACCGAGATCCTCCACTGACGACACAAGGATGGCATGCTGTAGGAGACCCAATGATAAACATCCCATGAGGAGCACTGTAGCAGGCCTTTGCTGGCACCTGTTAAGGCCTTTTCCCACCTCCTTTGTATTCTTGTTAGGCTTGGTTAAAGAAATGCATGAGTTGCTTCTTTGTATACAAAAGCATTCTGTTGCTGACCATGATCATGTGTTTATTGTTGGTGTGCAAGTATACATAACCAGGAAGAGAACTTGCATCAGGCTTGGTAGTGGCTAGTTGGTTGTACCTCTTTTCTGTAGCAGCAACAACTTGGTGGAAAAAATACCCCTCGGACGCTTCATTATCTTGATTAGATAAGTATTCTGTTTAACTTATTACATGCAAATATCCAAAGTGCTTGTGGCATGAATTTTACTTTCTGTGAGATTATAAATTGTGAAAATGGATGTATGTTTCTTCTAGTTGTGCATGGAGGTGTTCAGATTTTCTGTGATATATATTTTAGATCTTGAATCCGTATATCTTTTATTTATGATGATTTTAGTTTTGGTGTTGTTGTAAAATGTTACACATACTTCATGCTTGATTGTAATTTGGACATACTGATAGACAAACTGGGAGACAATGTCGCGATTAAGGCTTTCCATTTTTGTTACTCATTTGCTATTTTAGCTAATTCAAACCATCATTTTGTTCCTACGATAGAAAATAAAATCAAGTATTTTTTATGTAGCTGCTAGTATATATATATGTTCTTTATTTTCTTCGTAGTTGGTATATGTTATTGTTTGAAGATGTTGATTTTTTTGTCTACATAACCTATTTCAACTCTTTTATAACGGTTACATGCTGAAGGTGGAAGAAGAAAAGGGATTCAGTACTCAACAAAGAGTAGATATTCATATTTTTGATGCTTTATTTATATTTTTCTGGGTGATTTGAGCTATGGAATTGTTGTAAATACTACACTATACATTTATAGTGGTTTTATATTCCTGGGTGATGTGCACTATATACTGATTGTAATATATGTTTTAATTTCTATTATCATTCGTGAACAATAATGTGATTTGGGCTGTGTTTAAGAAATATTGTCTATTTTCTGCCAGTATGTCTGGATTAAATCAAATGCTAGATGGGCTTAAAAGGGTTATGGACCGTCCAACATTGGACTAGAGAAATGTACAATTTTGAGTAAATCATTGAAAATGAAAAAGAAACGGACCATAAAAATGCTCAGGCCTTGAATGTAGAAAAGGACAAAATGTTGGGCTTGGACCAAGTAATCAATCGAGTTTGATAGAAAATTTGATGGACCATATTATTTGGCTGTCCCATACAAATGATAGAAATGGACCAGGCTGATTGTGTGCCACGTAGGCTCAACCATGTAGGATCTGACCTGGCGAGGCCAGTTTTCCCATGACGATATCGGATCATCATAGAAGGTTATGACGATTTCACTAAAATTATTGTTATAGTTCATTTGCGATGCCCAACTTTTGATGATTTCAAAATTGTCATAGAATCATCATAAATGGACTATTATGACGATTTTGTGATGAAAATAGAGGGTCATCTATAGCTAGATTCCTTGTAGTGGACCTGGAAAAACACCGCTTGTTTTTGCTCGAGGAGGCTGCGCACATCGTCGACCTCCGATAGCAGTTAGACAACAATCCTGCCTAGTATCAGTCAGAATTCAAGTGACTACCAAACAAGACAAGGGGAGGTCCGGTCCTTGCTAATAGGAATCCGGATGTCCATAGAGATTTATTTGATGGTAAATATGGAGAGAATATCCGATTTTACATCACGCCAGTGGAGAATGCTGCGGCTGCTCAGGCTATCCTCGCCAATAATCTGTCTCTAGAGCAGGTCCGACAATGCATAGCGTTGCTGGACAAAGGATTAAAATAGCAGAAGATGGACACATCATTCAGTGGCAAGCTGTCCTCAAAGTCGGTATTTTCCACGCTAGCGCAGACCACGTCGCTGATGAAAGACCCCACAGGGATATGGATAAACTCTATCGTCCCCGAGGAGAAGAAGAAAATTCAAGGACCGGATCAAACGGTCATCATCGCAGGCCCGCAAGTGACTGGTCGAGAGTTATTCCGGCTGCATCTGAAGATGCCATTAGGGAATTGGTGCCTCATCAGGGCCATCTTCAGTAAAACAATCGCCACAGAGAAGACCCGGAGGTGTGCCGCTAGAGAGAAAATGATCGGCTAAGAATGCCACCCCTAAGTCGTCCAGCTAGTAACGCTGGACGAAGAGATGATCTCGACCATCCTGAATCAAGTAGGGATGGGACCCGAATAAATCAACCTCGGAGTCAGCATAATGAGGGTCCACCACCACCGCTGTGTCATCCAGCCGGAAATAACCCACCAGGACCACGATCGCCTCCAGACAGCGAGCATGAGGGATCTCATCGAAGCCATGGAAGCCGCAGGGGCGGAGGTGGAAATGGTGAAAGAAGAAGAAGGAATATGACTCTGCTGCGCAGAATCCGTGAGCCTCCAATGCGCAGATCTCTCTCGCCAAACGACGCTCATCATCACATTGATTCAAACATAGAGGCGCGATGATACCAGGAAGAAGACGTATACGTGGGAACTAAATGTTTTGTCCCGCATATCCGTCAAACCAATTTTTTGGTTAACTTTGGCATTGCCAAGCACATTCAACCCTAAGATGGCGCATCTTGACCAGATACTTGGCTTCAAGATTTTTTCCAAGCTTGCTGCATCGCCAAAGGAGGAAATAACCTGTTTGCAGTCCGATATCTCCCACTTATGTTGGAGAAGATGGCTCGATCATGGCTAAATGAGCTACCAGAGAATTCAATTCCCAACTGGTATGATATGCAAAGTGCGTTCTTTTCAAACTTCGAGGGAACATACAGGAGGCCCTGCATAGTCGGAGACTTGCAGCATTGCACTCAGAGACCCGGAGAAACCTGCCGGGATTACCTCGAACGCTAGATCGACATGAAAAACTCCTGTGAGGGAGTAAACAAACAAACTACGATTGAAGCTGTCATTGCAGGAATCCTAGTCAGACTTTTCCTTCACAGACTGAAGCGTGACCATGTCACAGATTTGGGAGAGATGATAGAAACGGTGAGCAAATATGCCAACGCCGATGACGATTCAGAAGGACTGCTGAATATTCTGGTCAATCCAAATGCGGCCAAGCAACAAAAGCAACAAACTCAGAAGTGCAAGAATACCTCAAAAGATAAAACGGCTCCGAACAATGCATCACTTAACGCAAAATTTGGATCCGGAGGACGAGGAGGGCGTGGAGGCGGCCAGGGACGAGGCCGCGGAACTTCCCGAGTCTAGGGCAGGGGAGATCAGCAACCCGGAAGAACCTATACCTGGGCTGACATTGCCAACAATCCCTGCGTTCATCACCTGGACAGTAACAGAGGCTCTACCCACACAAATGACGAGTGTTGTTTCAGTGACGACATCAAAAAAGATGAATCCGCTGGCTATAGGGCGAAGTGACAAAAATGAAAGAAACATTCCGAGAAAGGCAAGGAGCCCAAGGAAGATTCCTACATGGAAGAAGCGGACGCTGCATAGCCCAAGTCGTATGGAAAGAAGGACTATCCCACAAAGAAGGACAAATACGTGTTCTTCCTTGGAACTCAGCCGTCTAAGGTCAAAAAGGCGGTTCTCCGTGAGCTCAATGTCACGGTTCCGGCTGTCCCCCAATTCCTGGATTGGTTGGATGTAACCATCACCTTTGAACACAGATATCATCCAAGGAAAACACATCGTCGGGAAAAGTACCCTCTAGTCGTCAATCCTCTTATTGATGGCTATGAGTTCTCTAAAACTCTCATGGATGGTAGCAGCAGCATCAACATCCTCTGCATCAAAACACTCCACCGCATGAAGATCCATGAAAGCCAGTTCAGTTACAGCAGTGTAACTTTTCAAGGCATTGTACCAGGGAGACATGCGGATTCTCTGGGTGAGATCACACTGGACGTGACATTCGGAACCCGAGGTAATTATCAGACCAAGCCACTCTCTTTAGAGGTGGTACCGTTCAAAAGTGCTTACCACGCCATCTTCGGGCGTCCGGATTACTGGGAGTTCATGGCTCATCCCTTTTACATTTACAACATGATAAAACTTCTATTTCCAAAGGGCATCCTCACCATCTAGGGAAATCCAAGGAAAGCGCGAGACTGTGAGGAAGGATTTGCCGCCTTTGCTGAAGTCATGCTACACACCCAGGAGTACTAGGAGATCAAGAAGACCATCGAACCGTCCGAGATGTGTACCATGAAAAATTAGGTGCTGAAGCCAAGCATGCAGTTCAAGGCGTCGGAAGGAAGAAGATCCCTCCAAGACGACGAACATAGGGTTAGGCTTAGATCGTGCATAGGAAAGCGCACTCATCGACTTCCTCAAATCTAATAGTGATATATTCATATGGAAGCCTTCTGACATGACTGGAGTACCTAGGGAACTTGCCAAGCACTCTCTTAATGTGTACCCTGACACTAACCCATCAAATAGTCCTTATGATGGTTTGGTGATGAAAAGCGCAATGCTATAGCTAAGGAATTAGCCCGACTAGAACTAGCCAGATTTATCGCAGAGGTCACCACGCTAAGTGGTGGCAAATCATGTACTCATCCCTAAAAAGGATACTATTGATTTAAGGATGTGCATTGACTACTTTGCCTTGAACAAGGATTTCCCTAAAGATCTGTTCCCTTTGCCCAGAATCGATCAAGTTATCTACTCAACAACAAGGTTGGAACTACTTTGTTTTCTAGATGCATATTTCGGATATCACCAAATACCGATGAAAGAATCGGATCAACTAAAGACGTCTTTCGTCACACCTTTCGGAACCTTCTGCTATAAAACTATGCCTCTTGGCTTAAAGAACGCAGGAGCTACATATCAATGCACAATGCAGCATTGCCTTAATGATCAAATCGGACGCAATGTCCATGTATACGTAGATGATATAGCAGTGATGTCCAAAAATAAGGAAACATTTATTTCCGACTTAGAGGAAACATTTTCTAGCCTACAAAAATTTAACATAATGATAAATCCAAAGAATTGTTTCTTTGGAATTCCAGCCAGAAAATTGTTAGGTTTCATCGTGTCTGAAATACGCATAGAGGTGAACTGGGATAAAATTAAGGCTATACTCAACATTACGAGGACGACTCACCTGAAGGATGAGCAACGTCTCACTAGTTGCATTGTAGCAGTGAGTCAGTTCGTAAGCCGAGTCATAGAAAGAGCTGCGCCTTTATACAAACTCTTGAAGAAAATAGACAAATTTGTCTGGACCCAGGAAGTCGTAGCTGCTCTACAAAGTTTGAAAGATCTACTTTTGAACCCACAAATTCTCACGGCACTAGAGCCTCAAGAGCCTAAGTTAGTTTACATCGCAGCGACTAACAAAGTCATAAGTGTGGTAACATTAGTGGAGCGCGAGGAAGAATTCTATGAGAATAAGGTGCAGTGTCCAACATACTACCTAAATGAGGTCCTGGAAGAATCAAAACAACGGTATCCATACCATCAAAAGCTAGCCTATGGAGTGTTCCTCGCCTCCTGAAAGCTATAACGCTACTTTCAAGAGAACAAGATCACATTGGTGAGTACTGCTCCCTGTGGCGTGTTATTAACGCCTCATGCTACTCAACTTTAGTCACCTGTAATTTCTTGTCATAGTAAGTACATGTGTATCATAGAGAACCGCCAACAGGGTACCCCTTGCACATGATACAGGAGCTATCCCATAATCAAAATGACAAGGCAAGCAAACAATGAGCATCTCAGCAATCTTCTTATTTAACATGGGAATATGTTGCTTTTTTCTCTCTTTCCTCTTTTCAATATGTCTCTTTTTTATAAGAAAAAAGCTTCATAGATGTCATTATGGTGATTCGGTAAGTTTCCACCATGATTAGGCATGGCTTAGGCTAGCGGCCCAGGCGTTTCTCTAACACACATACATAACTCCATGGACTTACAAGCTCCCCTTTTATTTCACACCGACGACATCCATAGACAAAAGAGCATGATATCAACTGTGTACAAAGTACAAGTGCAATGTTAAAAGCTTTCCCCGTGACAACACGGTTCTGATAATTCCAATGTATAAGTGCACGCATATACAACATAGATGACACAATGTTTCAAGTTTATTAGGGGCAAGAAAAATAAATTGTGCCATCAAGTTTGTGAAAGCTTTAATCACTAAGTTTCCTCATAGCAAAATACTTTTTAATTGGAAGATAGATGAAAACAAGAATATACTTGGAATGGTGTAACACACCATGCATAGGAATTTATAGTGGACACTTTGGAATAACTTGATTTCTTTGGAGTTGGATGCATGAGTAGAGCTTACTCATACAAGTGGAGGCTAGCAAAAGACTGGGAGCGACCAATTAAGAGAGCAATAATGGCCATAATCATGCAGAGCAACAAAACATTACTAATCAAAGCATAAAGTGGTACTACAAGTCAAGGACTAATTGATCATAGAGGCTATGGTGACTCGTTCATAGGCATATCATGGTGTGAGCATGTGCCAAGTCAACCCAAACAAAGCATCAAAGGAGAATACCACAATACTATGCTTTTGTATGCTAAAACAACGCATGATTCCTTCAAGGCACACTAAGCAATCCCAATTGTTTGGAACAAGTCATGCTACAGCAATAATCATTAAGCATAAGGTCAAAACAACACCTAGTATGAGATGCTAAATTCTAAGTCACAGTCAAAGCAAGCTCCTCTTGTACTACTCAAGCAAGAAATTTCTACTCCTCTCCAACACCAATCAACTTATTTGAAACAACACAGCGAGAACGGGGGTCCAAACTACTTTATTCAAGAAAACTAAGCCAACCAAAAGAAAACTAAGATGCTCCAAGAACAACACAGCAGTGCATGAAACAATGAAAACAAAGTGTCTAGAAAGACATGAGCTTTTTATTGATGAAGAAGGGAATGCCTTGGGCATCCCCAAGCTTTGACGCTTGTACCTCTTGAATATTTATTGGGGTGACACGGAGTGGCATCCCCAAGCTTGTTCTTTTGTCCATTCTTCATCTCATTACATCATTCTCTCTACACCTGCAAATTTTTCTTTAGACAAAACTTCACACAATCTTCATTAGCAACATTAGTGTATTCAAAAGATAATAGACCTTTGGGTTTAGCTTTAGAACAGCAAAACTTTCACTAAAAACACAAGCTACTGTAGAAATTCCCTCAATACGCTCAATTTCCCAAAAAGAACCCTAAAAGGAATCAATAAGAAGCAAATGCAAATAATGGCAGAAATCTGTCAAAACAGACTATCGGGTAGAAACCGGTTTTTTAGAAGACCTTGTCTTGCTCAAATAAAAAAGTGTTGAACTAACGAAAGTTATCTAACATACTGGGGATTTATTCAGAAAATATCAGCTTAATCCAACTTATAGATATTGTACATGAATGTTTATGGTGGAGCACAAAAATCTGTTTCGGGACAACAACTCCCCAAATCGTACTTCCCTCTCATTAGAGGTCATTCTTGGCACAAAAAACAAACAAAAATGTTAAGGAGAGGTCATTACTGAAGTAATAACTTCCAAGACTCATGAAAACTTTTGGGTTATCTCCCAATAAGTACTTTTCTTTAACGCATTTAAGTTAGGCTTGATAGTTTGAGAAGATGCTCACATAAGAAATATGAATTGAAGTAACAGAGAGAATCAACAAGCAAATTCAAAACACATTTATGTTTAACCCACTTCCTATGCATAGGAATCTTGTAAAGAAACAAGTCATGAAAGCACAAAAAAAAGCATAGGAAAGAAAAACAAGTGCAACTTCAAAATTTTCAACATAAAGAGGGGAAACTTAATATTGTGGAGATACATAAGACTATGTTTCCCTCTCTCAAAATAATTTTCAGTAGCCTTATGAATAAACTCAACAATATAACTATCACATAAAGAATGCTTTTCATGATCTACAAACACATAATTTTTATCAAGCTCAAAAATAGTGGGATTAAAACCTTCAAACCCACTTTTAACAATTTTATCACAAGAAGACTGATCATTCGATATAGGACCATCATCTAGAGATTTATCATAAACATTTTCTAAGCAAAACTCTTTAGTACCATGAATTTCGAAGTTAGGCACAAATAAAGGATTATCATAGATAACATGAGCATAACTATTAACGCAAGTTTTACCCATAGCAGATATTTCAAAAGAATCCACAAAACATAACATTCATCCTCCTTTGGTAAGCATGGGGGACAATCAAATAATGTAAGAGGTAAAGAGTTACTCTCATTAGAAGGTAGACATGGGTAGATCCATTCTTCCTCCCAGTGTTCATCACTCTCCTCCTCTTTTTTATATAATGAGCTTCTAGTTTCAGCAATTTCTTCTTTCATAGGCTCCTGCAAAGCATTAGTCTCTTCCATGTGTGGAAAGCATCTATTAAAATATTCAAGAATATAGCCATTTGCTTCCTTGTAATTATCAAAGAAAAATTTAAGTATCTCATAAACCTCATATTCATAAGGTACAACATCAGTATTTTAAAGAAAAGTAGCAAGTTCAAATGCACCCTTGAAAGCAATAAATTCTTCAATTTGTTTCACATCATAAAAGTCATAATTTCCCTTAACATAAGAAGATATGGTAACATCATCATTATACTCACATTGAAAAGGGAGGTGTTTATACCTCCTACAGCAACAAGCTTTATCAAAGCAATAAGTAACATTATAATTAGAGCACACCTCTCTAGCAATAGTATTCAATTTATCAATTTATTCCCATAAGTGATTCCCTTTTTGTGACAAACGGTGTTCCTTATAATAATACTTTTGTTCTTCCGTGAACCCACCTTACCAATAAGAACTAGTTTCAAAGAAACCATCCATTGATAGAGAGCATGACAAAGCAAGGCAATAATATACCAACAACTAGAGTAGGAACTAATTTTTTTGTGTCTTTGATAAGAGAAATCAAACCAAACTAAACTAAATTTTTTTGAGTTATTGATAAAAAGAGCAAACAAAACAAGCAAAAGAAACTAAGAAAAAAAAAGTAAAGAGAAAGGTTGTGAAGGACTCCTCTTGTGAGGACATCCTAAGCCTCCCCGGCAACGGCGCCAGAAAAAGCTTGTTGGCGTGTTATTGACGCCTTGTTGGGAGACCCCAAGAGTAAGGTGTGATAAGCACATCAACAATTTTTCCCTCAGTAAGAAACCGAGGTTATCGAACCAGTAGGAGGAAGGAAACGACTCAAAGGTGTTGCTAGAAACTTGGAGACCTACACAACAAAAACTCAAGACTTCGCCGCAACAAAAAGTGAGGTTATCAATCTCACCGGTTGCTGTAACAAAGGATTAACTGTATGGTGTGGAAGGTAATAGTGGTTCGTAGCAAGTAAATGGTAACAGTGGAAGATGTATCAATGGTAAAGATTGGACGAGGGTCCGTAGTTCACTAGAGGTGTTCTCCTTAGATAAACAAACATGGCATGCTGAGTAAACAAATTATAGCAGGGCAATTGACAGGACTGAGAAAGGCATAACAATGCAATACTAGATATTCATGATCCTATGAGATTCTATTGGGCAATACAACAAGATACATAGACCGCCATCCAACTGCATCTATGACTAGAAATCCACCTTCAGGTCATCATCTGAACCCCCTCCAGGATTAAATTGCAAGCAACAGATAACTACTTTAAGCAAAGTGTGTAAGGTAAACAATCCACTTGTTCCATGAATAAGAGACCGTTGTTTTCTCCCTAGTGGAAACATCACATCTACAACCTTAGAGATTTTTGTCACTTCCCTTAGATTAAATAGAGGCATGAACCCACTATCTAGCATAAATACCCCCTCTTGGAGTCACTATCATCTACTTGGCCAATATAGCTACTAGAAATGCAGAGCATGCAAGATCACAAACAACACAGACATGATAGAATAAATAAGACGAAACCATTAATCAATCTGACATAGTAATCTCAATATCCATCAGATCCCCACAAACACAACATGCATGATTACAAATAGATATGATCTTGATCATCAACGGAGCTCACAAGAACTAAACATGGTAGCACAAAGGAGGATATAAAACCATCTAGATACTACATGAACCCGTAGTCCAAGGTGGAACTACTCAAGCTTCATACCGGAGGCTGGCATGATGAAGAAGAAGGCCTCCGGGATGATCTCCCCTCCGGAAGAGTGCTAGGAAGAGCTTCAGATCCCCCGATCTAGGGACGATGGTGGCGGCGGCTATAGATGGTTTCGTGGAATATTGATCGAGTACTTAGGGTTTAGGCATCGGGAGGTCTTTATAGGCGAAGAGGAGAGGCAGGGGGTCGCCAGGGCGGCCACACCCCCACCTCCTTTATCACTGAGCGGTCATTTAGGGGCCTTAGCTGGTGATCCGGGCTGTTTCCCTCTCGACGATGAACCTTATCCCCGTTATTTTGGGGTCATATCTAGTATTCAGAGTTTACCTCGATTTGGTACCGCTCGCGCATCCCACACCAAAACAGTGCTTTACCCCTAGATGTCCAGTCAACTACTATGCCCCCCTAGGAGCGGGCCCACCTTGGCCACGCGGCCAGGAGGTGTGGCCCCCTGGTGTCTCTCCTTCGTCTCATATTCAGGCTTCGTGTTCCCCACGGTAAAATTGAAGGGAATATGCCCTGAGAGGTAATAATGAAGTTTTTATTATGTGTATTCCAAGTATATGAGAGATGTTTATTTTGCATGCTATAATTGTATTAATACAGAAACATTAATACATGTGTGTTTAATAAACAAACATAAAATTCCTACTTATGCCTCTCTCATAAGCTAGCTCGTTGATTAACAAGATGATCACAGTTTCCTGATCATAGACATTGGATGTTGTTAATAACGAGATCACAACATTAGTGTAATAATGTGATGAACATTCATCTGAAGTATATCATTACGATCAAAGTCATTGAGTTTATATTGCTATAAACAACTTACGAAGTGATCCTAATCCTTAGACCATGAGATCATGCCAATCACTAACACCGGAAGAGTTTCTTGTTAACATCAAACATCACACCGTAACTGGGTGATTATAAAGATGGCTTCAGAGCTACTAAAGTGTTATGTTGAGTCTCATGGATCAAGAGTGGAATTTATTCATCCTGATGACGGATAGATATACTCTGGGCCCTCTCAGTGATATCACATTGGTTAGCTTGCAAGCAAGTGATTTGATCACTAGAATGCTATATCACGGGAACGACAAAAGCGTGCATGTCAGTAACAAGATCAAACTAGGTATGGAGATACCAATTATCGAATCTCGGACATGTAATATATCGTGAAACAAAGGGACTAAGATACAAGCGTAAAAGGTTCCAACGATCACAGGAAAGTCATCGTTGAATGTGTGGGAGTCAGTATGGATCTCTAGGTCCCACTACTGATTATTGATCAGAGAGGGGTCTCGATCATGTCTACATTATTCACGAACCATAGGGTGACACACTTAAGGGATACCGACACCATTTGGAGAAAATAAGATGCCAGGGTGTCATGGGAATGGCCACGGCAGATGCTGCGATTGGCAGCGAGTAATAGAACAAGGGGCAAGGGAGGACAACCATCTGTGGTGCGAGAGGAGGGCAAAGACATAGGGATTTGCCCAGGTTCGGCCCCTCGAAGGGTGAAGACCTACTCCTGGTAGATTGTATTGATGAGAGAGTACAATGGGCGAGCTCGGCGGCTAGGCGGCGAGTCGAGGGGGTGTATGATGGAACGTAAGTGCTATGCGTGCCCTAGGGAGGTTTATATAGATTCACCTCGCTAGGGTTTATAGATCTACAACTGAGTTGGATAAGGAATCGGAGGGTTTTGACCTAATCCGACTGGGCCTAGCTACGCTTCTAGGCCTTCAGCTTCCAGTCGCCTTGCTCCTTCTTGGGTCAAGATCCAGTCGCTGTCTTGCAGGCCCATTCACTAGGAATATGATCCTATAGGGAACGTCCTGCTGGGTATACCCCACTCGGCATATCCCCATCAGTAGTCCCCGAGGCCGTCGTTGATTTGTCGCAGGTGTTCTTTGGCAGTCGGAGTATTTGGGTCCAATTTGGACGCCCAGTTGAATCGGCGATGGACTCCTTCAATGAGAGAAAGAATCATTGTCATGCATCTTTAGTCGTGATAACGACGACCAGTCGAATCGCCAATTTGGCGAGTGGTCGAGTCACAGTTTTGGCGAATGGGTCGGCGAGTCGATTAGACGAAGTTGGACCATCAGCCTGGTCAAACTAGCCATTGGGTATTCCAACGGTAATATCGGCGTAATCACCACACGGTAACGGCTCCCCAAAATTGGCGGGAACCAACCGCTATATAAGGAGAGTGACGGGTAAGTTGCGAGCATTCCTCAAATTTCTTCCGACCCCGCACACCCTTCAATCTTCCATTCCCACGAGAGAGATCCAGCAAGCCTAGACCCTTTAATCGATGGCGCCTCCGAATGAATTGTGGGGGAAGTCCAAGTGTACTAGGGCGTTGCAGAAGTCCTTCGAGGACGCAGGGATTCTCTGTGCCGTGATATGGAGAATTCCCGCGGCCGGGGATGTGAAGCCATATCCATGCGCCGGCGAATTCATTTGCTTCACTAGCCATCTCAAGAGGGCCCTCATATTCCCCACCTCGCTCTTCTTCCGCTGGTCCTGCGTGTACTATGGCATCCAGCCGTCAGATCTGGGGCCGCATAGCATCGAGCACTGTGCCATCTTCGTGGATTTATGCGAGTGTTATTTGGGCTGCCTCCCGTACTTTCCCCTGTGGCAGGAGATATTCCACGGTAGGATTGGTCGCGAAGGGGAAGGCGGACCGATGCTGGCAGCGGGTGGCCTCACTTTCCAGCTGAAGTCGAAGGCCTCCTTCCTCGACCTCATGTTGCTGAAGAAGGTGGCAAGCGAATGGACGAAACACTGGTTCTATGTCAGTGAGTCGACGCCAGACGGCGAGGAACCACTCCCGGCGTACTCCGCCGACCGGACCAAACCACGCCGGCTCCAAGTCACCAAGCTCCCGCACGGGCAGCAGATGATTGTAGATGAAATGCTGACGACAATTTGCCAGCTAAAGAAGGATGGTCTTGAGACCATCACTTTATATAATTGTTGGCTCGGGCGGCGATTGGTGCCCCTGGCTAGCCGTTCCCACTGGATGTACGGGTACACCGGCAAGGAGGACGGAACCAAGGCCTGCACCGCCGAGTGGAAAGCGAACGTACGCCTCCGCGTTGAGAAAGATTACTGACACGGAATACCGCGATCCGAAGGCCCGGATCACCCCATACACCACGAAGCGCATGGCGCCATCGGTAGTATGTGTTTCCTTGTCTATTTCGTAGTCGCAGAAATGCATTCACGGTCTACTAACCATATATTGTTGGTTCAGATGTTCCAAGTTGTGGAGGGCTGGCTCCCTCCCGCCCACGAAGAAAGCTCGGATGAGGCCTAGGGGGACGAGAATGAGTCCTCCTCCGACATGCACGATGATGGAGACGATGATGATGATGACGATGACGATGATGATGAGGCCGTGGAGGTCGCCGCACCTGTGGTTCGGAAAACTCACTGGCAGCAGCAACGCGAGCTCGAGGCCAACAAGATCGTCGAGGGCCACGATTGGGACGAGCGCGAGGCCCATGAACATAATTCTCGGCGCGTGGCCACACCGCTAAAAAAGAAGTCACCAAAGAAGAAGAAGAAGAAGAAGAAGAAGAAGAAGGAGGGGGAGGCGCCCAGGGCGGTGTCGCCGCCTCGGTCGGCGACTAGTTCTGAGGCAACTAGAACGACCGCTGATGCTGGGACCGAAGCGTCGAGGAAGGCGCCAGAGGTAGGCAGTATGACCGTGGTGGAGGATGAGGTGCCGGTGGCATCGCTTCCACCCCCATTCTCTGCAGTCATAGGACTCGAGGCTGCTCCAGCCGTAGAGGCATCGCCCTCAAGGAAGGCACCCGCGTCGACCGGAGGGGAACTTCCTGTTGACACGGCCTCATCGACGAAGAAGGCCTCCATGACATGGGCTCCGGCCCTGTTCAAGACGGGCATCATCCACAAGCTAGGCCCAGAGCTAGAGAAGCCGGCGCACATCCGCGCTACATCCCAGTCGCCACGTGCGTGTATTTCCATGCCAACTGGAACTACTAGTTTGTAGATGTTGTCTAAATTATTGATCATTTCCTTTGCAGGACTCGCACGAAGATGATTGGTCACCCTTCGGTCGCCAAGATCCCAGTAGACGCCTCAGGGAAGGAGGCTGATCCCTTGAAGAAGAGGAAGGCCGACGATGCCGAGGAAGATGAAGGGTGATGACGCTGTCATTGTCTTAGACAAGTCGACCGACGCGCCAAGTGAAGGTCCGACTGGAGTGGATGCGGCCGCGAAGGCCGTCATGGACGCGGGGTCGCAGCAGGTGGAACATGCGGCACTGGTTGGGGCGTCAGGCGCTACGACGAGTGCTTTGAGAGCAGCGGTGGCGACCTTCCCTTGCTTCATGGCGAGGGCTTCTACTGTGAGTGTCTCGGCTCAATCGGCGCAGGTGCCCGAGATTTTGGGCTCGGATGTCGAGCAACGTCGCGGCGCACGCCTCTTGTGCTGTAGTCGGTGGACGCGGTCGAGTTGCACAGCATGCTAGGTGCGGCTATTCAGGTATGTCCAGGCCCTGAGGATCTGGTCGCTGAATTTCAGTGGGCAGATTCTCATTGCTTTTGCTGTCCAGTCACCGAGTGGTTAGTCGTTGAATTTCAGTGGCTAGGCGCTTAGGAGTTTCTTCGATGTCCAGTCCCGCAGTGTCTAGTCATTGAATTTCAGCGGCTAGGCACTTTAGGAGTTTCTTCGATGTTTGCTTACATTGTTTTTGTCTGTGCAAGGCCTCCAGTATGAATCAGCGGAGCGACTGGCCGCTAGAGAGCGCCTGGAGCACGACCTCCGCTCCGTGTAGGAGGTGAACAAGAAGCTGCAGGCGACCGCAGGTAGGTTCTTGAGTTACCCTCTCCATTGATTTCTTGTTTCTGATTGTGATCTCACCCTTGTGTTGCTGCAGAGGGGCATTTGGCCGCGATTGTGAAGGCCCACGAAGGTTTGGTCCCTATCAGCGAGTTGATGGCTGCCCAGTGATCTTTGACCGTCACGCAAAAGCGGGTGGCCGAGCTGGAGCGAGAGCTCAAGGCCGCGAAGGTGGAGGCGAGCTCGGCAGAGGAGAGGGCTAAGGCGGTTGTCGCTACTGCAGCTGAGGAACGAAAGGTGTATGATGCTCTTGTCGCGGGGCTGCAGACCGATTTCTCGAGTCTTCAAGATTTCATCATGGGGCGCTGCCTTCCCCTCATTGGTGAGTTCCTTGGGCTTGTATTTGTATGTACCAGCGAGTCCCCGAGCGTGCGGGTCGCCTTTGGCATTGAGTCAATGAGGGGGTGGACTCGAATCGTACGTCCTTCTGACACTAAGTTTCTTATTCTTCTACAGGTAAAATTCTTGATGACGAGCCTGAGGCATAGTCATACGACGCAAGGCAGTGCGTCACCATGCTGGTGGATTCTGCCACCCTTTCGGCGACCTGCATTCGCGCGTACCACCAGGAGATCTCGCCGACGGAAGTGATTCTCAGCGAGCTCACGGAGGTGTGGCGCTACCTAGAGAGGGCTCCTAAGGTGGTGGAGTACATGTCACGGTCGGTCTTCCGCCGTGGGTCCGCGACTGCGCTAAGCCTTGGGCTCGCTCACATCCCCGATGACTTCGACCTCGACAATGTCACCAGCGGGTATCCCTCAGCGACTGGCTTGGTCAAAATATCCAAGGTGTTGAAGTTGACCGATCGGTCCTCGGTCTACTCTGAGCGGTTGCTGGCGATGGGCAACCTTCTGCCGTACCAGGAGACGATCGTCGCTGCAAACGACCCCGAGCCGGCGCATCACGACTTCAAGGCGGAGCAGCCGTTCCGATCGGTGATGGCGGGCACCTTGAGCACGCACGCGTCGAACCCGTGGGTCCCCTTCATCCGTGTTCGTGTTAGTGGTGGCGCGTCATCTTCAAAGCCTGTAGAGTAGATAGCTTTGTCGACTGGCGTTAATTAAAGTAAGTGTATGTCTGCCCTTATAAGCGAACAAAATTTTGTTGCCGTAAGGAATGCATGTATGCTTGTGTCAACTTTGGTTTGAGTTTGGATTGTTTTGTTGTGCGAGTCCCCGAGCGCGTCCGTCCTTTTGTGGGGTTTACCTCGTGTTTGTGTATGTATGTTTGTTTTTATACTGTTAGTTAGTTGAGGTCGACTCGCCATGGCTCGGGAAGCCAGTCGCTTGGTGACCCCAAGGGGTGCTCTGTACTTAGCTGTTTTCCCGGACACGAACAGGGTTGGTTGGGCGAGTCCCCGTGCGTGATACTTAGCCGTTCTAGTCGCATGCCCAAGGTAGGTGAGGATAGAGCGCATTGTGATTGGCACGTCGCTACGCCTGACTCGAAGAGCCAGTCGCATGGAGAGTCCAGGGCGTGCTCATACTTGGTGTTTTCCTTAGCCGCGTAGGTTTGGACTGGCATCAGTCCCCGAGTGTGGTACTTGCCCGTTCTCCATGCGGAGGACTAGGCCGCTGTGGGAAGCGGGTGCAGTTGTCTTGGCCCGGCAGGACAGTCGAGCGAGGCGACTCCGATGGGGCTCCGGGTTGGCATTTTCGTGGACAACACAAGGCCCAAACATTGTCGATGCCCTTGCGTCGCACTACTTAGCCATGCCGGTCAAGCGACCAAGGGTTGACTTCCATGATTAGCGTAATGCTATTTTTACGAGTGCAAATGGCACAAGGGTTGGAGAGTATACACAATTTGTGCGAGTCGAACATCTTTATTGCATAGCGGGGGGAGTACGGGTCAGAGTTCTAGGTGTAGAACTTCCTTAGGAGGTTTACATTCCACGGCCGCTTGACGTCGAGTTGTCCGTCGCCTCGGACGTCCAGGAGGTAGTAGGCGTCGTTGCCCAGGACTCGCCCTATGGCGAATGGTCCCTCCCATGGGGTAGAGATCTTGTGCATGCCCTTCTTATCCAGGATCAGTCACAGGACCAGGTCGCCTTCCTGGAAGGTGCGAGTCCGGACTCGGCGGCTATGGTAGCGGTGGAGTCCTTGCTGGTAGATGGCGGTGCGGGAGCAATCTAGGTCGCGTGCTTCGTCGAGCTGGTCGACCCCGTCTTGGCGTGCGAGCTTGTTGTCGACCTCCACGTAGTTGTCGACACGAGTAGAGTCGTGCTCGACGTTAGTCGGTATGACAGCTTCGGTGCCGTACACCATGAAGAAGGGCGTGAACCAAATCGATCAGTTGACGAAGGTGCGGATGCCCCAGATGACGGAGGGGAGCTCCTCGACCCAGCACCCTGGAGTTTGCTTGAGGGAAACTTGCAGTCGTGGTTTGAGGCCATGGAGGATGTTCTGGTTGGCGCATTCTGCCTGACCGTTGGACTACGGGTGGGCGACTGAGGCGTGGTCGAGCCGTATGTTGTGCTCCTCGCAGTACTCGGCCATGTCGCCCTTGGAGAATTTTGTGATGATGTTGTGCGGGAATCCTATCGGTAGATGAGATCACGTAGAAATTTGGCGGCGGTCTTGCCACCGCACTTGCGGACGGGCTTGGCCTCCACCCACTTGGTGAATTTGTCGACTGCAACCAGGAGGTGAGTGTAGCTATAGGGGGCCTTCTTGAAGGGGCCTACCATGTCCATGCCCCATATGGCAAATGGCCAGGTGATGGGGATGGTCTTGAGCACCGAGCTGGGTACGTGCGTTTGATTGGCATACTTTTGGCACCCGATGTAGCGCTGGGCGATCCATTCGACAGAGTAACCCGCGAAGTGGCCCGCCAGCTGGTCCACTACTTGGCGGTATGACATCATGGTGGGGGAGACAGCTTCGCAGGTACCGGCGACCTGCGCGACAACGAGGTCGGAGTTGCCGTAGAACCATAGGCGATTGATGTTCATCTTCTTGGCGGCTCGCATGCCGTGAAGGAGGGCCTCGTACTCGGCCATGTTGTTGGTGCAGGGGATGAAGTAGGTACATCATGTAACATAGCTTGTCGCCCTTGGGGGAGGTGAGTACGATTCTTGATCCTACTCCGTCTGCGTTCTTGGACCTATCGAAGTGGAGCGACCAGTAATGGAGGTACGGTAACTTCTCCAGCTGCTGCGCCACCTCCCAGTCAGCCGAGGAAGTCCGCCAGGGCCTGCGACTTGATTGCCTTGCGCGACCCTTACTTGTTATTGTGGACACCATTCTCGATGGCCCACTTGGCGACTCGCCCCATCGCCTCGCGTTGTGGATGATGTCCTGCAACGGTGGGGAGGAGATGACCGTGATTGGGTGCTCCTGAAAGTAGTGCGGCAGCCGCCGCTAGGCTTGGAAGACCGCATATAACATTTTCTGGTACTGCGGGTAGCACTTTCGCGACTCGGTGACGACCTCGCTGATGTAGTAGACGGGGAGCTGCACAGTGCGCTCCTTGCCCTATTCTGGCCGTTGGACGACCATGATGGCACTGACGACTCTCTCGGATGCCGTGACGTAGACGAGCATTGGCTCCTTGTCGGTGGGGGCGGCGGGCAGCGGGGCCGCGAGTAGAACTTCTTTGAGTGCGTGGAGCGCTTCGTCCGCCTCCTTGTCCCACTGGAACATGGGGTTCTTGCGCATTAGGCGGTAGAGAGTGATTGCCTTCTCGCCTAGCTGGGGGATGAAGCGGCTGAGAGCCGCGACTCACCTGGCCAACTTCTGGACGTCGCGAAGGCACTCGGGATTGCCAAGTCGGGCGATCTTATTGATCTTGGTGGGGTTTGCCATAATTCCTCGTTTGGAGACTATGTACCCCAGTAGCTGTCTAGTGGGTACACCAAAGGTGCACTTTCCTGGGTTGATTTTGATCTTGTACCTCCACAAATTTGCAAAGGTTTCGGCTAGGACAGCGAGTAGATAGCTCTGGCGATTGGACTTTACCACCACGTTGTCGATATAAACATGGATGTTGTGACCAATTTGGCTCGCAAGGCACTCCTGCATGCACCGCTGATAGGTCGCTCCGGCATTCTTGAGGCCGAACGTCATGGCGGTGTAGCAGAAGGCATCGAATGGCGTGATGAACGCCGTCTTCTCCTCATACTCGACCTCCATTTTGATCTGGTTGTAACTAGAGTAAGCGTCAAGGAAACACAGCGACTCCAAGCCCGCGTTCAAGTCGATGATCTGATTGATGCGCGGGAGGACGAACTGCTCCTTTGGGAAGGCGATGTTGAGGTTTTTGTAGTCGATACACATTCTCCAGGGCCCATTCTTATTTTTGACCAGCACTGGGTTTGCCAGCCACTTGGAGTATTTGATGGGACGTATGAAGCCTGCAGCGAGTAGACGTTGCACCTCCTAGGCGATTGCTCGGTGGCGCTCTTCATTTAAGGGCCACAACGACTTCTTGACAGGTCACGCTTTGGGGTCGGTGTTGAGTTTGTTCTCAGCAAGTTCCCTCGGGACACCTGGCATGTCGGATGGCTTCCATGCGAAGATGTCGCGATTCTCACATAGGAATTCGATGAGCACGCTTTCATATGCGGGGCTCATGTTTGTCCCGATCGTCATCGTCTGGCTGGAGTCGCCTGGGACCAGCTCGACGGTGTGGGCATGCGTGGTGGCCTCTAACGCGGTCGAGCCGCCGTTCTCCGAGTTGGGCTTCTTGAGTATGGCGGGGTCATCTTTGTCAACCCCGCTCTCGTATCTGGTGAACTCCTCCGCTTGGTTGGCCTATGCAGCAATGACGGTACCGGTGAGCTCGGTGCCTTTCTCCTCGCACTCGATGGCCATGTTGGGGTCGCCGGGGACGGTGATGATGCTGCACGGCCCTGGGAGCTTCATCGCATTGTACGCGTAGTGTAGTGATGCCATTAACTTGGCAAACGCTTGTTGCCCCAAGACGCAGTGGTAGGGGCTATTGAAGGGCACCAGCTCGAAGACGATCCGCTTGGTGCGGAAGTTCGCTGATGTGTCGAAAGGTGACTAGCAGCGTCACCTTGCCGATCGGGTACGCCATCCGACCGGGGATGATGCCGTGGAAGGTGGTGAGGGTCGTCTCGATCATCGACTGCAGGAGCCGTAGCCGCCTGAACGTGTCTAGGTAGAGAATGTTGATGGATCTCCCGCCATCCATCAATGTCTTGGGGAGACAGTAGTCGCCTACTTTGGGCTTGACCACCAGGGCGACTTGCCCCGGATATTTGATCCGTGGAGAGTGGTCTTCGTGGCTCCACGTGATGCGTTGCTCGGACCATTTGAGGAAGCGGGGGACGTCGACTTGGGACACCACGTTGACGGCAACGGCACGGGCGAGCACCTTTTTCTCGCGCTTGGTGTCGATCCCGGTGAAGGTGTGGAGCGAACCAACGTCGTTGCCAACTGCTCCGCCGTTGGGCGTGTTGTTGTTGGGGTTCTGCCTCGCACGCCGTGCCTTCTCGATTTCCTTCAAGGAGTGGCAGTCGGTGATCGTGTGCATGGCAGGATTCCCTCCCTGCTGTGGAACACATAGGGTTGGTGGAGGAGAGCCGCTGGGTCGAATTTCGGCCTCACCTTGTAGTTGTCGTTGTCGCGGTGTTGGACTCCGTCGCGGCAGAGGCTCTTGGGGTCGCGTGGCGCATAGCCAGTGTTTGCGATGAAGTCAACTCGCCCATCACCGCGGCGCTTGCCAGTGAGGCTAGTGTTGATGTAGCGTAGCTCGGGTCGCCTCCCGTTGTCGTGGCAGCTTGGGCGGAGATTTCCACCCGACTCGTCGTCGGTTTCTTGGTTCGGGTCCTCCTCGCCGTACCATTTGGAAATCTCGAGGAGGTCTAGGATGTTGTCAAGTGTCTTGTACACCCACTTGAGCTTAGAAACCAGTGGTTCGTAGAGGCATGAGGTATTGAAGTAGTGGATCGCCGTCTCTGGGTAGATGCCAGCCGCATTGAACCATAGATCTTGCCACCTTTGGAGCAAGTTGCGGGTCGACTTGCGGGGTCCCTGGACGCATCTCTCCAGGTCCTCGATGCTGGTGGCGCGGGTGTAGGAACCCTCGAAGTGACTGACGAAGGCGTCGTGCATGTCCTCCTAGGAATCAATGTTGTCCGCTAGCAGGGTGTTGATCCATTGCCGAGTCTCTCCCTCCATCATCAGGGGAGGTAGCGAGCGGCGTCGGTGTGGCCGGCGATTCCCATCGCCATGAGGTATGTGTCCAGCCACACGGCCGGGTCATACGAGGAGTCATACTTTTCGATCTCCTTTGTCGCTTTGAAGTTCACTGGCTATTTCTCGCCTCGAATCATCGGTCCGAAGCACTGGGGGCCAACTCGGCTAAGCGAACCCCTTGGCTCGTCGTCGTGGCGGTTGGTGAGGGTGTGCCTCAGGAAGTTGGGCTGGCGTGCGCACCAGCTTTGGCTGTTGATGATGTGGGTCCGCGCATCGACTGGCTTCCCGTTGGCGGCGACCATTTTGTTCAGCGGTCGCGGGTCGTTGGTGGAGAGTGCTGCATGCGCGGCCCCTGGCTAGAGCTGTAGGGACTCGGGTGGCGGGCAGTTGAGGGTGTTTGCCATCGATGGGTGGGCTCTCGAGGCCGCCCTGCTTCCTGTGGAGCGGGAGTACATGCGGCCCCACGAGTCGGATCCTTCGACTTGTTGTTCGGCAGCCTTGGCGAGTAGGGCCTTGGCGTATTGGATCTGTAGCGTGCCTTCCACGGTCATGTTGAGGTTGGCGACCGTAGCTTGAACCGCGACGACATTGTCCATTGGGTGGAGTACAGTGGGAGGCCGTTTGCGTCCCGCTCTTGCAGGGTGATGAGGATCCTCGGATGGTTTGGAGGGGGCGTGCGGCCGGGTGGCGGCAGGGGAGCTCCATTCGCTGTTGCACCTGGCGGTGGTCGGGCACTTCCTCCTTGTGGCGGTTCTCGCAGATCACGTGATTGGACATACGAGCCGGGTCATTCTTGTCATAGAAGTTCAGGGCGCGGCCCTGAGCGCTGAGGTTCAGGCGCGACCCAATGCGGCATTGATGGTAGAGGAACAACTCTTGTGTTGTTGCCTGCTCGAGGAAAAAAATCGCACTCGGCTTGTTCCTTGCGAATCACCTCCTCCAGGCGCAAGTGGAGTTCCTCAACTTCCCCCGCTATCGCGGTTGGCGGGATCGATGTGGAGAACAGGTCTGGCGGGGCGCTCATGCCGCCCGCCATGTAGGCCGCGATGAAGCGACCGGATCCGGCGTAGAGGTCGCCGAAGTTCTCCGATCCGGAGTTGTAGTCGAAGATTACGAGGATAGATAGATCCTCGAAATCCCCGATGTTGGAGACTTGGGTGATGGAGCCGGCTAGTGACATGGCGGGGATGGATCCGGCGACTGAGGCCGGGGTCGCCGAGTCGGCGTCGTCGTTAAGGGCCGTGTCGTCCGTGGCCGCGTTGGTCTTGGTCACGTTGCTGGTGGCCGAGTCATACTCGGAGGCGATGCGGTGGATGATGTGGACCTGACTCTCAGCGAGCCGATCGCGCGGCGACGACTCGCGGATGCGCGCCGAGTCCTCCGAGATGATGACGTCGGTGAAGCTGATGAAGAGGCCGATCGTGCCTACCGGCATGATGACGTTGTGGGTAACCGGGCGTGATGCTGGGGCATAGCTGCTGGGCAAGATCTGGAGGATCCCACCGATGGCGATCATGCGACAGGTGGCGATCGCCCGATTGATGGGCAGATAGTTTCTCACCACAAAACACAAGCCTGACCGGCCAGGCCCCATGGTGGGCGCCATTGTCGTGGGAATAGCCACGACAGATGCTGTGATTCGCAGCGAGTAGTAGAACGAGGGGCAAGGGCGGCCAGCCATCTGTAGTGGGAGATGAGGGCAAAGACACAGGGATTTACCCAGGTTCGCCCCCCCGAAGGGTAAATACCTACTCCTGCTAGATTGTATTGATGGGAGAGTACAATGGGCGAGCTCGGCGGCTAGGCGACAAGTCAAGGGGTGTATGATGGAACGTAAGTGCTATGCATGCCCTAGCGAGTGGGCCTGCTAGGCGGCTAGTGTTTACAGATCCACAACCGAGTTGGATAAGGACTTGGAGGGTTTGACCTAATCGCCTGGCTCATTCTTGGGTCGCGATCCAGTCGCCGTCCTGCAGGCCCACTTGCTAGGAGTATGATACAGTAGGGAACGTCCTGCTGGGTATACCCCACTCGGCATATCCCCATCACAGAGAAAGAAAAAGAAAGCGCAAGAATTTATTGCACTAGACACCGGAATTGTTTCGGTTGAAATTGCTGAAACTGGTTCTGCTTGTGAAATTGAAATGTTGTAAGGGGTTTTATGTGAATGTTTGTTAAGTAAAGTAATTAACAAAATTCTTAATAAATAAGTAAAAGAGTGTTATTTAAATGGGAGGTTGCATTAAATTTGGTGAAAATTTAATGCATGTGAGTGGATTTTTGAGTGGAGGCATGTTTATGTGAGTGGGAGCTTTTCATTTTGAGTGGTAGCTACACCCACATGAATGTGGAAGAGGTGGGGGAAGACACCATGGCTGGGCACCATGCCCCTTGGTTGCCTCCCCTCTCCCTATAAAAGGCCCCCCTCTACTCCTCTCACAACACACCTCCTCGTGAAGGATCTCTCTCCCCGCTTTAGAATTTCCCCATGGTCTCGGATCAACGAGATACATGTTCCTGGTGGATTTTTTGGAAGGATTTGTTGGTTCTGCTACTTTCCTGGAGCGAAGGCGCGGAGGTTGTCGGGATACCCGAACGTGTGTGCGATCACGGATGCACCACTGCTTTGCGGTGCTGGACTTGATGGTACTGGACCGGATGGACTTCTTATCGATCTTGAGATCGGCAAGCGTTCAACTACATCATCCACAATTACAACCTTTTTAACGCTTTTCAGTCTTCCAGGGTATGTATTCTATGGATGTATATCCACCTGTTGCTTGTATCTAGTAGGAATTTTTTGTTTTTGATTCTGCGAACCCTACAGTGGTATCAGAGCCGGATCTATGCGTAGATGCTTTGCATGGGTACTACACATATGAGTATGTGGGCGTTGATGGTCATGTTATTGCTTCTTGCTTGTACTTTGGATATTGGTGGCATAGTGGGATGAAGTGGTCCGGACAAACTTTACATGTCCTCGCACATGAGACCTGTTCCACACTTGACATGCAACTAGTTTTGCATAAGTGGCTTGCGGATGTCTGTCTGACCTACTATATCAATATCTGATTTACAACGAGTTGCCAATAATTTGATTATCATTATTGTGGTTCCATGTTAATTGGTAAGAACAGTTCTATCTCCGAAAGCCCTTAGCCATGTAAAACATTCAAAAGGTAAATTAGAGGCATCTAGTTTTTGGTTTTGCCGGGTAAGTACTATGATATGGTATTTCTATAATTTGTAGTATGGATTGATACTATTGAAAATTATAATATGATAAAGTTTAAGTTCCATAGACCTTGGCCTTGCACATATAGGAATGATAAAGATCAGTCCACGATGCACAAGATAGTGATCAAGTGCAAGCACCATATCATATCACTGTAGCATATGATGTTTGTTTGCATCTTATATTGCTTGTTTGGCATTTTATTAGCATTATAAGATGATAACTCATTTAGATATAAAGATAAAAATGTGTTCTTCCTTAAGTATGCACCGACTATGTGTCACCGCTTCAAGACATCACGTGATGATCGGGTGTACTTGAATCCACGATCATACATCGGGTGTAAGACAATTTTACACACACGAATACTAAGGTTCTTACTTGGTGACCCTAGCATGTATATACATGGCCTCAGAACACAGACCGAAAGGTTAAGCATGAGACATATGTTTGATATGATGCCCATATAGACGCTCGCCTTTGAATCTACACCGACTCACGTGATGATCGGACTTGGTGTAGTGGATTTAGTTCATGTAATCACCAAAAAGACACGAGGGATGTCATTTCTGAGTGGTAATGCATTTCTAATTTGGATTAGTACAACTCAATTTATCATAAATTAAATCAAACTGAATTTGCATAATTTGTTGTAGTCATTGGCATTCGTTCACCACCTTATGATTAGTTGTAATTGAGATAATAGAACTATAGAATTCTGTATGTTTACTCCATGAAATTTAATAATTAGTATTAAATCGTGAGTAAAAATTCCAGTGTTAGTATCTAAATATCATTTTTGCCTCCATGATTATTGATTGTTTTTAAATATCAAGGTTATCTAGGAGCTGAAAGAATTGTTTCAGAAACCATCATGTGTGGCAGGTATAATAATATCTGAAACAATATTTTCATTGCAATATGATAGAGTATAATATATGTTCTCATATTAAATGAGAATTTGCAAAGTTTGGAGATGCCTGACATCCTAATCATCCAAAAGGGTTTTGGAAAGTAACATTATACTGACGATTCGCCTTTATAAAGTTACATTATCTTGATCATGAAAGTTGTCATGATAAGGATGAATAGAAGATGTAAGTAAAGTGTTTACTGCACTAAAATATTACTAAATAATGGTTTTTTGAAAGAACGCCAAATGATGGGGATATGCCTACCGAGGTATACTCAGCAGGACGTTTCCTACTGGCCCAAGCCGTCAGCGAGTGGGCCTGTCGGACGGCGACTGGATCAAGACTTGGCGTGGACTCAGGCGACTGGAAGCTGAAGGCCCAGAAGCATAGCTAGGCCAAGTCGGACTAGGTCATAGAACCTCCGAATCCTTAACTAATTCAGTTGTGATCTGTAAACCCTAGCGAGGTGAGCCTATATAAACCTCCCTAGGGGACGCATAGGAGATACGTTCCATCATACACCCAAGCGACTCGCCTCCTAGTCGTCGAGCTCTCCCCTTTGTACTCTCACCATAATACAATCTAGCAGGAGTAGGTCTTTACCCTCCGGGGGGCCGAACCTGGGTAAACCCTTGTGTCTCCGCCCTTATGTCACACCGCAGATGGCTGGCCGCCCTTGCCCCATGTTCTACTACTCGCTGCCGATTGCAGCATCTGCCATGGTCATTCCCACGACAGTGGCGCCCACCGTGGGGCCTGGCCGGTTAGGCCGGTGTTCTGCGGTGAGATCCAATCTGCCCATCAACGAGTCGGTCGCCACCGGCCGCATGATCACGACCGGCGAGATGCTCCAGATCTTGCCGAGCAGCTACGTCCCGACGGCGCGACCAGTCACGCACATCGTGATTCTGCTGGTCGGCACGATTAGCCTCTTCATCGGCCTCACCGACGTCATCGCCTCGGAGGACTCGGCTCGCATCCGCGAGTCGCCGCCACGTGACCGGCTCTCTGAGAGACAGGTCCACACGATTCACCGCCTCGCCTCCGAGTACGACTCGGCCCACAGCAACATGGCCGAAACCACCGCGTCTGCGGACGACGCGTCCCTCAACGACGACGCCAATTCGGCGACCCCGGCGTCACTCGTCGGATCTATCATTGCCGCATCGCCCGTGGGCTCCATCACCCAGGTCTCCAACGTCGGAGACTTCGAGGACCCCTCCATCCTTGGGATCTTTGATTTTGACTCCGGGTCGGAGAACTCCGCCGACCTCCACGACGGAACCGGACGCCACGCCGCGACCTACACGGCGACCGGCGCCGACCCGCCAGAAGAACCCTTCTCCATGCCGATCCACCAAACGCGACTGCAATGGAGGTCAAGGAACTCCGCCTGAAGCTGGCGGAGGCAGTCCGTAAGGAGCAAGTCGAGCGCGAAAAATTTCGCCTCGAGCAGGCGACAACACAGGAGTTGTCGCGTTATCACCAACTTCGAATCAGGTCGCGCCTGAACCCCGCCATCCAGGGGCGTGCCCTGAACTTCGACGACGAGAAAGACCCGGCTCGCATGGCCGAGCACGCGATCTGCGAGAACGCGCCGCTAGGAGGAAGCGCTCGACCCCCACCAGGGGCGACGGCCAATGGAGCACCACCACCACCCAACCACGTGCCCCCAAGGGACCAACCAAGGATCGTGGTCTCCTCGCGAGAGCGAGACACGAACGGCCTCCCGCTGTTCTCCACCCCCATGGACAACGTCGTCGCGAGCCGAGTTGCGGTCGACAACATCCAAGTCACCGGCGATGGCGCCCTGCAGATCCAGTACGCCAAGGCTCTACTCGCCAAAGCAGTTGAGCAACAAAACGCGGGCGCCGACTCACAGGGTCGGATGTACTCGTGCTCATCAGGTAGCAGGGCGGCCTCGAGCGGCCGCCCCATGGCGGCGAATACCCTCAACTGCCCACCACCCGAGCCCCTGCAGCTCCAACACCGACACGCAAACACGGCACTCTCCACCAACGACCAACGGCCGGCAAACAACTTCGTCGCCGCCAACGGGCAGCCCGTCGACGCCCACACCCACATCATCAACAACCAGAGCTGGCACGCATGACAGCCCGAAGACCTGCGTCACACCCTCACCAACCGCCGCGACGGCGAACCAAGGGGATCGCTGAGCCGAGTCGGGCCCCATTGCTTCGGACTGATGATCCGAGGCGAAAGATACCCGGCGAACTTCAAAGCACCGAAGGAAATAGAGAAGTATGACCCCTCGTACGATCCGTCCGTGTGGCTGTACACCTACCTCATGGCGATGGGGATCGCCGACCACACCGATCTACTCGCCGCCTGCTACCTCCCCCTAATGATGGAGGGAGCATGCAGGCAGTGGATTAACACCCTCCCCTCGGATAGCATATATTCCTGGGAGGAAATGCGCGACGCCTTTGTCAGGCACTTCGAGGGCTCATACACCCGCGCCACCACCATCGAGGACCTGGAGCGATGCGTCCAAGGACCCCGCGAGTCGACCCGCAGTTGCGTCCAACGGTGGCAAGATCTGTGGTATAACGCGGCTGGAATCCACCCGGACACCGCGATCCACTGCTTCAAGACCTCGTGCCGCTACGAGCCACTGGTCGCCAAGCTCAAGCGAGTGTATAGAACACTCGACAACATACCCGACCTCCTAGAGATCGCAAATAAGTACATGGAGGAGGACCCAAACCAAGAAACCGACGACGAGTCGGGAGGACATCGCCGCACGAGCGGCCACGACAACGGGAGGCGACCCGAGTTACGCTACAGCAACACTCGCCTCATCGGAAAGCGCCGCGGTGACGGGCGAGTCGACTTCGTTGCCAACACCGGATACGCGTAGCGCGAGCCCAAGAGCTTCCGCCGCGATGGAGGACAGCGCCGCGACAGTGGCAACTACTAGGCAAAGCCGAGGTTCGATCCCACGGCCCTTCTCAACCAACCCTGTGTGTTTCATAGCAGGGAAGGAAAGCCCACCACGCACACGACCGCCGACTGCCACTCTCTCAAGGAGATCGAGAAGGCATGGCGCACGCGGGAAGACCCTGACAACAACCCGACAAATGGCGGAATGTTCGGCTGCGTCGCCGGCTCGCTCCACACCTTCACAGGATTCAACACGAAGCGCGAGAAGAAGGTCATTGCCCGCGTCGTCGCTGTCAACGCGGTTTCCCAGATAGACATCCCCCAGTTCCTCAACTGGTCTGAGCAACCAATCACCTGGAGCCACGAGGACCACTCGCCACGGATCGAGTATCCGGGCCGAGTCACCCTAGTGGTCAAGCCCAAGGTGGGAGACTACTGGCTCCCCAAAACGCTAATGGACGGCGGCAGCTCCATCAACATCCTGTACCTGGACACCTTCAGGCGACTGCGGCTCCCGCAGTCGATGATCGAGACAAACTACACCACCTTCACGACATCGTCCCCGGTCGGAAGGCGTACCTGATCGGCAAGGTGACGCTGCCAGTTGCCTTCGGCACACCAGCAAACTTCCGCACCGAGCGGACCGTCTTCGAGCTGGTTCCCTTCGATAGCCCCTACCACTGCATCCTGGGACACCAGGCGTTCGCCAAATTCATGGCAGCACCCCACTACGCGTACAATGCGATGAAGATACCTGGGCCGTGCGGAATCATCACTATCCATGGCGACCCCGACATGGCCGCAGAATGCGAGGCCAAAGGGGCCGAACTCGCTGACGCAGTCATCACGGTGGAGGCCAACCATGCCGAGGAGCTCGCCAAGTACGCGAGCGGGCTCAACAGCGACAACCCCACCATACTCAAGAAGCCCAATTCGGAGGTTGGCAACTCCACCGCCTTCGAGGCAATGACGCACACCCGCACCGTCGAGCTAGTCCCAGGCGACTCCAGCCAGACGGTGATGATCGAGACGGGCATGAGCCCAGCATAGGAAGGCGCGCTCATCAAGTTCCTCCGTGAGAACAGGGACATCTTCGCATGGAAACCATCCGACATGCCTGGTGTCCCGAGGGAACTCGCTGAGCACAAACTCAACGCTGACCCCAAAGTGCGACCTGCCAAGCAGTCGCTACGGCCCTTCAATGAAGAGCGCCGCCGAGCCATCGCCGAGGAGGTGCATCGTCTACTCGATGTAGGCTTCATTCGGCCAATCAAGTACTCCAAGTGGCTGGCAAACCCAGTCCTGGTCGAGAAGAAAAACGGTACCTGGAGAATGTGTATCAACTACACAAACTTAAACAGCGCCTACCCGAAGGAGCAATTCGTCCTCCCACGGATCAACCAAATCATCGATTCCACCGCGGGCTCGGAGGAGCTATGCTCCTCGACGCCTACTCTGGGTACAACCAGATCAATATGGCCGCTGAGGACGAAGATAAGACGGCGTTCATCACGCCATTTGGAGCCTTCTGCTACACTGCCATGACCTTTGGCCTCAAAAACGCTGGAGCGACCTACCAGTGGTGCATGCAGGAGCGCCTTGCAAGTCAGATTGGCCGCAATATACACGTCTACATCGACGACGTGGTGGTAAAATCCACTCGCCAGGGCGATCTACTCGCCGACCTGGCGGAAACATTCGCCAACCTGCGAAGGTACAAGATAAAGCTAAACCTAGGAAAGTGCACCTTCGGTGTACCAACAGGACAACTACTGGGATACGTCGTCTCCAAGCGCGGAATCGAGTCGAACCCCGCCAAGATAAACACGATCGCTCGACTCGGCAGACCCGAGTGCCTGTGTGACGTCCAGAAGCTGGTCGGGCGAGTCGCGGCTCTCAGCCGCTTCATCCCCCGGTTAGGTGAGAAGGAGATGCCCCTTTACCGCCTAATGCGCAAGAACCCCACCTTCCAGTGGGACAAGGAGGCAGACGACGCGCTCCACGCTCTCAAGGAGGTGCTACTCGCAGCACCGCTACTCGCCGCCCCCGTCGACAAGGAACCCATCCTGGTCTATGTCGCGGCTTCCGAACGCGTCATCAGCGCCCGGTGCAGCGACCCGTATACTACATCAGCAAAATCCTCACCGAGTCACGCCAGCGCTACCCGCAATACCAGAAATTGGTATACGCGGTCTTCAGAGCACAGCGGTGACTGCCGCACTACTTCCAGGAGCACCCAATAACAGTCGTCTCTTCACCACCGTTGCAGGACATCATCCGCAACCGTGAGGTGACCGGGCGAGTCGACAAGTGGGCCGTCAAGATCGGCGTCAACAACATCAAGTACGAGCCACGCAAGGCGATCAAATTGTAGGCTCTCGCAGACTTCCTCGCCGATTGGGAGGAAGCCCCACAGCCAGAGAAGCTGCCATACCTCCATTACTGGAGCCTACACTTCGACGGCTCCAAGAATGCGGACGGTGCAGGAGCGGGGATCATGCTGACATCTCCGAAGGGCGACAAGCTCCGCTACGTCATCTACCTCGACTTCACCCCCTGCACCAACAACATGGCCGAGTACGAGGCGTTACTCCACGGCATGCGAGCAGCCAAGGAGATGAACGTCAATCGCCTGGGCTGCTATGGAGACTCCGACCTCGTCGTCGAGAAAGTCGCCGGCACCTGCGATGTCGTCTCCCCCACCATGGCGGCATACCGCCAAGCAGTGGATCAGCTGGGTGGACACTTCGCGGGCTACTCCGTCGAGTGGATCGATAGGCGGAAAAACGAGGAGGCTGACGCACTCTCTCGCATCGGCTCGGCTCGACTCGCACCACCTTCCGGTGTCTTCCTCGACATCATCACCAAACCTTCCGTCTCTCCCCCAAGGGAGATCGACATCGGAATCCCGCTGCAACCAGAAGCAGCCCTGGTCGCACTAATCGCCGAGCCAAGCGACGGGACCGCGCCATACGTCGCCTACCTGGAGGTAGGCACCCTACCCGCAGATGAAACGGAGGCCGGAATGATAGCACGCCGCTGCAAATCCTTCGTCATCATTAACGGCGAGCTCCACAAGCGCAGCGTGACCGGCGTGTTCCAACGCTGCGTTCGACCCGTTTAAGGACGCAAAATCCTCCAGGACATCCATTCCAGTGACTGCGGCCACCACGCCGGCGCCCGCTCTCTGGTCTCAAAGGCTATGCGGCACGGCTTCTACTGGCTCACCGCACACGCAGACGCTGTCGACATTGTCCAGCGGTGCGTCGGATGCCAGAAATACGACAACCAAACTCTAGTGCCGAGCTCGGCGCTCAAGACAACCCCCATCACCTGGCCATTCTCCGTATGGGGCATGGACATGGTAGGCCCCTTCAAGAAGGCCCCTTCCGGCTTCACCCACCTCCTAGTCGCAGTCGACAAATTCACAAAATGGGTGGAGGCCAAGCTACTCCGCAAATGCGACGGGAAGACCTCCACCAAATTCCTACGCGAGCTCATCTATCGCTATGGGTTCCCAAACAGCATCATCACGGACAACGGCACCAACTTCGCCAAAGGAGCCATGGCCTTCGCCAAAGGAACACCACATCCGGCTCGACCTCGCCTCAGTCGCCCACCCAGAGTCCAATGGGCAGGCGGAACGCGCCAATCAGAACATCCTCCAAGGCCTGAAGCCACGGCTACAAGTCCCACTCGAGCGCACCTCCGGGTGCTGGGTCGAGGAGCTACCCTCCATCATCTGGGGCATCCGCACCTCCGTCAATAGGTCGACAGGATTCACCCCCTTCTTCATGGTTTACGGCGCCGAGGCAGTCCTGCCAACCGACCTCGAGCACGATTCACCAAGGGTCGTCAACTATACGGAGGCCGCAAACAAGCTCGCACGCGAAGACGGAGTCGACCAGCTCGACGAAGCACGCGACCTAGCTCGCTCCCGCACCGCCATCTACCAGCAAGGGCTCCGTCGCTACCATAGCCGGTGAGTGAGGACTCGCACTTTCTAGGAAGGAGACCTGGTGCTACGTCTAATCCAGGACAAGAAAGGCATGCACAAGCTCTCACCCCCATGGGAGGGACCATTCGCCATCGGGCGAGTCCTAGGCAACAACGCATACTACCTCACCGACGTCCGAGGGGACGGAAAACTCGACGTCAAGCGGCCATGGAATGTAAACCTCTTACGGAAGTTCTACTCCTAGAACTCCAGACATGTACCCCCACCCGCTATGAAATAAAACAGATCGGTTACCACAAAATTGTGTCTACTCTCCATGTCTTGTGCCACTCGCACTCGTAATAACAACGTTACGCTATTCGCAGAAGTCAACCTTTGGCAAAGAGACCGGCACGGCCAAGTAGTGCGGTACGAGGGCACTGGGAAACCTCAGGCCTCGTAACGTCCACGAAAAACGCCAACCCGGAGACCCATTGGAGTCGCCTAGCTCGATTGGCTCCCCGAGCCAAGACAACTGCACTCGCTCCGCACAGCGACCAAGTCCTCCGCATCCTTGGCGCAGCGACTCGAACGGCCAAGTACCATGCTCGGGGACTGACACCTGGTCCAATACGAGCGACTAGGGGAAAACGCCAAGTATGAGAGCGTGCCCAGGACTCGCCATGCGACTGATCCTCCGGATCAGGAAGGAGTGACGCGCTTACAATGACACGCTTAGTCCTCACCTACCCTAGGCCTGCGACTGGAACGGCCAAGTAGCACGCTCGGGGACTCGGCAACCCGACCTCGTTCGCGCCCGGGAAAACGGTCAAGTAAAGAGCACCCCTTGGAGTCGCCATGCGACTAGCTCTCCGAGCCATGGCGAGTCGACCTTAACTCACTAAAAGTTAACAAAACATATAAGAACGAGGTAAACCCCACAAAAAGGGCGGACGCGCTCGGGGACTCGCACAATCAACATCCAAAATCGCAAAACGAATGACAAAATAACACGAGTTTCCTTTATAGTAGAACAATTCGTTCCACATACAAGGAAAGTTACATAGTTATTCCATACTAATGCCAAACAGCAAAACACTTTTACTCCGCATGTTTTGATGCAGACGCGCCACCGTCCCTGCGGCTGCGGATGAAGGGCACGTACGGGTTTGACGGGTACGTCGTCAGCTCGCCCGCCATCACCGCACGGAACGGTTGTTTGACCTTGAAGTCCCGATGCTTCGGTTCAGGATCATTGGGAGCGACAATCGTCTCCTGATAAAGCATGAGGTCGCCCATCGCCCAAACGCGATCGGAGTATACCGCGGCCCGGTCTGTTAGCTTCAGCACCTCGGCAATCTCCACCGAGCCTGTCGACGAGGGGTAACCACTCGTGACATCGTCGAGGTCGAACTCCTCCGGGAAGTGGGCGAGCCCAAGGCTAAGCGCCGTCGCTGCCCCACGACGGAAGGCCGACCGCGTCATGAACTCCACGACTGATGGAGCCTTCTCCAGGTAGCGCCATACCTCGACCAGGTCACTGGGGATCACCTCCGTGGGCGATATCTCCTAAAGATATGCACGAAGGCAAGTCGCTGACAATGCGGCTAAGTCGACCAGGGTGGTCACACATTGTCGCGCGTCATACGACTGCGCCTCCTCCGTGTTATCAATGATCCGGCCTGCAGCACAGAAGCAAGCAGTAAGCAAAACATCGACATCACAACACAGTTATTGCAGTCGGAAGTTGGCTGAAGGAGAGTTTACCAATTAGCGGTCGGCAGAGGTCCGTGGTGAAACTTCGAAGAGAAGAAAAGTCATTCTGCAACCCAGCAACGAGCGCATCAGATAATTTTCGCTCTTCAGCGGCAGAAGTAACGGCAGCCTTGACTCGTCCCTCCGCTGAGCTCGCTTCCGCCTTTGCCTCATTGAGCTCCCGCTCCAGGTCGGTGACTCGCTGCTTGGCCGCGCTCAGAGCGGATTGAGCCGCTGTCAAGTCACCCACCGGGACAAGGCCTTGGCGGGCCTCCTTCACCTCGGCCGCAGCTGCTTGAAGCCCCCTGTTCGTCTCCTGGACGGTAACGAGCTCCTTCTCCAAGAGACACTTCGCAGCAAGCCGTTCGGCTGACTCGCGCTACAGGCCCTGCGCACAAATTACAGCATCAACAACAAATAGTTCATAAGTGCCCACCCGCTGAAACTCAGCGACTAGGCACTCAGGGACTGGACAATGAAATTCCTCAGTGCCCACCCGCCGAAACTCAGCGACTAGGCACTCGGGGGCTGGACAATGAAATTTCTCAGTGCCAACCTGCTAAAATTCAGCGACTAGGCACTCGGGGAATGGATAACATAAAAAACATTAAGAATCCGACCATCACAATTCAGTGGCCCGATCCTCGGGGACTAGACATACCTGGATGGCAGCGCCTAGCATGCCATGAAGTTCCAGCGCATCGACCGACGCAAGCACGACCGGAGTATGGCCATGACGTTGTTCAACTTCTGTCTTGGCGGCCCCAGGAATCTGGCTTGCCGGCACCGAGTCACTCGCTGTGGCCGCCTTCACCATTAAGCGAGGGAAGGTCGCTGCAGATGCCGCTGCGCCACTCGGGGTCGGATCGGCCACATCGAGTGAGTCTGAACGCACCACGTGTTGTGACCCAACACCCTTCTTGGCTCTCGAAGCCACTTCCGCTGCGGTTGGAGGTTCGCTCGGAGCAACCGCCGGATCATCAGAGACCGTGACGACATCGTCGCCTTTCGCCCGTTTGACGCCTTCGGTGGGAGCAATGACCTGGTCGCCCTTCCTCTTCCATGAGGAATCTGCTGGCACCTCGATGGCGACTGGCGGAACCTTGGCCACAGAAGGATGGCCTATATTTTTAACACCAGTCCTGTGAAACAGTTCTATCATTGAAATTGTCAGATTGAAACGCAAAGCAAGCAGACGAGTAAAGGACAGAGGAGCACTCACTTGGCGACTGGAAGGAATCGTAGACCGGTGTGGATGCTGGCCGGCTTCTCCAGTTCAGGCCCCAACTTCCGAGTGAGGCCCGTCTCGAACACATCGTGTGCCCAAGACACTGACGGCTTATTCGAAGATGAAGCCACGGCGGGAGCCTCCGTGGCAACTGCTATGGGAGCCCTCCTTGGTGGCGAGGCCCCTGCGGCTGGAGCGGCCCCCAAGCTAGCGACTGGGGAGAATGGCGGTGGAAACGATGCCAGCGGCACCTCGTCCCTGGTGGCGGCAGCGCCAGCTGCCCCGGCCGTGTGCGCCGTTGCTTCTTCAGCCGAGCTGGTGGCATCGGAGCTGTTCGTGGATCGAGGGGGAGATATCGGCTTCGCTGGCTTCGTCTTCTTCTTTGGCGGAACTTTATTCTTCTTCGACGGCATGGACTCGCGATGTGAGGTGTTCTCAGGAAGCTCGTCGTCATCATCATCGTGGGGCTCGAGGCTTTTGCTGGCCTCGATCTCACGCTGGTGCTGCCCGCGAGTTTTGCGAACCGTGGGGGCAGCAACTTCCACGGGCTCGTCGTGTTCATCATTGTCGGTGTCGTCTCTGTCGCTCTCGGTGTTGCCCTTGGTGGGCGATGACTCGCTTCCGTCTTGGGCGGACGAGATCGAGTTCTCGTCGTCTGCGGGTGGAAGCCACCCTTCCACCACTTGAAACAACTGCAACAAGAACAAACAATGTTAGCACAACCGCGAATGCACAAGCTGCGACTGCGAGTGCAAACGGAGTGGTAGCTTACCGTTGGAGCTGGGCGCCTCACGGTATAAGGGGCGACCCCGGCCTTTGCGTCGAGGTACACGGCCTGGGTAATCTTCTTCAGGGCCAGTGTATAATCGTTGAGTGGAGCGTTGAGTCTCCACTCAACGAGGCATGATTTCGTCTGGTCGTCTTTACCCGTATAGTCGTACATGTAGTGGCCACGACTGGCCAGGGGCACGAGCCGCCGTCCGAGCCAGTAGTTGTAGAGATTGATGGTCTGGAGGCCTTTCTTCTTCAGGCCGCGGATGGTTTGTAACATCTCGTCAACATCCATCCGCTGATCCAGCGGGAGTTTGACGACCTGGAGCCTACGCGGCTCGGGCCGGTCGGTGGAGTACCTTGGGAGCGCCACTTCGTCGCCTGGAGTCGACTCGGTGACGTAGAACCAGTACTTCTTCCACTCGTTCGCCGCCTTGGCGGGCAGCATCAAATCAAAGAACGATCCTTGGACTTCAGTTGGAACGTCAGGCCGCCCACGACAAGCATCGGGCCGCCTGTTTCTTCACGGCCGATTCACCCGTGGAATAGGTCTTGCCACAGGGGGAAGTAGGGCCTGCAGCCCAGATAGCACTCGCAGACCGCCACGAAAATGGCGAGCTGCTCGATGCTATGCGGACCCAGATCCGATGGTCGAGTTTCGTAGTAGGCGCATGTAACACCCTCAGAATCGGCCCTATGCAAGTTTCAGCGATTCCCGCCAAACCCGCATAGAAACTATTCGAAGGTGCCCACCAGGCACTTTCGTGCGGGTGGAAAACGAAGTAATAACATTACACAACAGTCCTCGATGGGACCCACAGAACAGATATATACAACACGACTCTATGAGTCAAGAATACAGATATAACATACAAAGATCCAAATCACCTTGAAAATGATAGAGCGTCCGACTACGGACAAGATGCAAATGGGGCTAAGAGCCCTGAAGAATAACCAATGGCGTCCATAACCCTGCCTAGGCCAAGCCGGAAGGGTAACCCTGCTAACGACGTCGATCCCCAAAACCTTCTTAAACAAAAAGGGGTGCCGACAAAGGGCAAAGGAAAAAGGAGAGAGCGGTCAGTACTGAGGCCAGTACACGGCGAGACTAGAATTCGGTGGTCCTCGCCTACATAGGTATGGTGGACTGAAGCGGCAGCGGCAGCATGCACTAAACAACCTATAGAGACTCGATATAATGGGCGGCTATCAGAGAGGGGTAAGAAAGACCTATTCGGAACCAACCTGAATCCAACACCAAACAAACCCATCCTGGTATTTCCCCCTCGATACCAAACGAGGAAGTCAACCGAGGAACTCACACAGTTTGCAGTTTTATTTATTCAGTTATCGTTGCAGTAATTACTAGTCAGGTGTAGATAATCATCCTGATAAAATAAGCAGTGGGCACTTTGAATTAACCATTCCGTTGTAGTTGCGACACTTACTAGTCAGATACAATTAGCATGAGATATCCCAAAACCCAGCAGTTGTTGGTACTTTTATTTAGCCATTCCGTTGTGGTGAAGCTGATTACTAGTCATATCGGATACAAGTCAAATTATAGCAGTAAACTTTAGTTATAGTTGTCTATGATCAAGCACTGTGCTCCAAGTCGTCCATAACCGCGGACACGGCTTCTCGAAAAGATTAAACCCTGCAGGGGTGCACCAAAGTATCCACACGCACTTCGACCCTTTTTGCCAGATCAGTTAACATACACCCATCGGTATGTCGGCGGGGCCTAAGTCATGACGTTTCCCAGACCCAAAGCAAGCACGGGGGGCCACCCCACTAAGTACACCCGCAACGAAGTCGGCCGGTCTCCAAGACGGACTCGGGGTTTGCGACAGTGGCTGTAAACGACAGCGAATCCCAAAACTGGGACTGTCGATACCGCGAAAACACTCCGCTTCCAAAACAGTACAGCGTGCTCCTCACACAACCGTAAATAAAGCAGTAAGCATGGCATAAGTACAGGATAGTAATAAAGCCCCAAACTACTTGTGGCCCCCAGTACAGTACTTTGAAATCAGGTAATAAATCGATGGGGGGCCCATATCTCCCCACATGTGGTTAGCGCGCTCGATCTCGGAACAGGTGTCAAGAACTTGGGGTCCTACGGGACACAAGTGGACGGGCAACAACCAAATAACATCTATTGCCCACCTGTGCCTCTGCTTACCTACTTCAATTTTAGTTGTTAAACAGTAATTAAAGTGAACAATAAATAAAACCGTGATCATCTCCAACATTAAACAGGCGGCAATTCTCCAACAACTGTGGTACTTGACGACACGCAACAGCACTAGAGCAAGCAACTACGACGCGCAGGTCCAACTATCTACCAAACAATAGGTAATAGGAGGTGTCCAAGGCAATATAAGGCTACTAGGGATATCACGGGGACGAAGACTAGAGCATCGCAACACAGATAGCAATAGATCAACAGGAGGGAATAAAGACTATAAAAGTAAGATAGGTAGAAAGGGGGAGATGCTCGCCTGAAAACATTGTCGAAGGTTCAACCGAAGATCGGGGCGAAGCTCACATCAACTCAACGGCCTTATCCGCGAAGAAGCAAAACACTAGAATAAACACCGGATGCAATATTTAATACTATGGCAAAAGATCGGGCATGATGCATGTATGATGCATGACATGGAAAAGATGCGATGCGATTAGGCCATATTAAGCGGAACTGGGGTTCCGACAATTAATTAGGTGGTTCATGTTATTTATCTACCCCGCAAATTAAACGTTGTCTTTACATGGCAAAATAAGTTACCGGTTCGCTACACAAATTTAAATGAGGCCAATATAAAACTAGATTTGCCCGCATATGGGCCCCATATTTAATTATAAGGTGAACCGGCATAAGGCCCCCAAACCACATAAATATGTATGCATGCATGAACAATTTAATATGCGACAGGTTGCATTATATTATCAAAATAGGGTTTTCGGGAAGGGGTTCACACATTAGGGGGGTCTCGTCGAACTTGGGGTCCGAGGGGTTCGGGGTAGGCCTCAGGGTTCAAGGTTCGACGGGATCGTTCTCGGACTCCGGGATTTAGGGTCTTCGGATCGGGGAAGTAGATCTTGTCGCACGAGCGTCGATGCTTCCGGGAAGGAGAACTTGTCGTTCAGGGTCTTGATGTCCGGGGTGAAGTACTTGTCGTTCCATGGCGATCTTGGCGGCTCGGGGGGGTTCGAGGAATCGAAACGGTCTTCAAATTCCGTGAGGGAGATCATGGCATCGGTGTGGTCGATCTTGTCGGTTCCACGGTTTCGGTCTTCGGATTGGTGCATCGGGGTCTCGACGAGGTTCACGATCTTCAGACTCCTGGAAGGAGAACTTGGTGCGACGCCGGGTTCGGGATCAGTCTTGGGGGTCTCGGCCATCGCGCGGATTGGGGTCTTCGGATCGGGCTTCAGATTCGCGCGGGTTCACGGGCTCAAGCACCGTTGTAGGAGACCTACGGTTGCACTTCCATCCTCTGGTTGAAGCTAGGAATGAGTGGGTGTTACAACACCACGGTTACAGAGCCCTGAAACAGAACATTGCGGAAAAACGTCATGCGCGGGCGGCTCGTGTCTAGCAGGAGCAGGCAAGACACAAGCGGACACGCCCATCGATGCAACGGGAGACGACGGCGACGAAACGAGAGGCGGAGCACAGAGGGCGGGCGTCCTCGGGGAAGCGGTGTTGCGCCGCTGCGGGAGATGGTCGGCGACAGCTCGGGAGATAGAGGCGACGCGGAGCTCGGCAGGCCGGGAACAGCGATGGGTGGCGCTTGCAGAGGTGGTCGGCGAAGCGGTCGACGGCCTGCCGGAGGAAAGGAGAGGGCGGACGGCGCGGGGCTCGTGCTTGGGGAAGCGGCGGCGGAAGGGCCGGGCCGAGCGGGCGAGGCCGCGGCCCGCGGGCGTCGTCGGGAGGTGGAGGGCGAGGCCGGCGGAGCTGCGGAGGGAGGCGGCGCCGGGGAGGACGCGGACGATGGCGACGGGCGGGCGGCCGGTCGCGGGAGGCAGAGGCGTGGCCGACGCGGTCGGGGGCCGGCGCCGGGGATGGGGCCCGAGGAGGGTGGGAGAGCGCGCGGAGGGCAGAGGCGAGGAGGTGCTCGCGGCGGCGGCCGCAGAGCCTGCAGGCGAAGAGAACGCGGGCCGGCGGAGAGGACCCGAGGGAGACGGCGGAGGGGTCCGGTGGCGGGGCGAGCGAGGTCGGCAGCGCGGTGACGCAGAGGGAGGGAGCAGCGGCGGCGATGCGGTGGAGCTGAGCCCGGCGAGGTGGTAGGTGGCAGGCTCGAGCGGGGGGGAGGGGAAGAAGAGAGGGAGCCGGAGGAGAGGGAGAGGACAGAGGAGAGGTGGCCGGAGGGGAGGCAGGGGGAGAGAGGCGGGGCGGGTTGCGTCGGTGGGGAAGGTGAGGGAGGACGGTGGTAGGTGGGGGAAGGTGGGTCCGGGGTGGGGCCAGGAGGAGGGGGGACGTGGTTGGCGTGTGTGAGTGCGTGTAGGCGTGGGTGCTGCGTGGGTTGAGTGGGGAGTGGGCTAGGTGGCGGTGGGATTGGTGAGAGGAAGAGGTGTGGGTGAGGTGGCAGCGTGGGACTGGGTGGGGGAGAGAGGAGAGGTGAGGTGGAGAGAGGGCATTGGTCAGGGTGAGGTGGAGGGGGTGTGGGTAGATTAGGTTGGGTAGTTTTAGGATTCTGGTGGACCGATTTTATTTCGGGGGTGGTCGACTGGGTCGAATCGGCCCGTTCGACTGCCCCACTAAAAATAATTAAATATTTTATTTATTTCAAACAGGGCTTTTGCAAACCGATAGCAGACAAAACAAAATAATCCGGAGACCCGGGTTTTGCGTTTGAACAAAGACGGGGCGTTTAGAGAACAAAAATAGGTTTTTCCGAAAATAGTTTTATGCAAGCAAATGCAAGATGATGACGATGCTCAAATGCAATGTGGCATGATGACATGAGCATGCGGTCATGATGATGCAATGCACAAAAACAACGCGATTTTCTAGTAGTGGTTTTGCGGGATGCCACAATTCGACACCACTAACAATGGATCTCGCCCTCGAGATCCACCTCATGGTACCGGGAAGAAGGTCGGCGATCTGCGTCTTCTCTCTTCGTGTAGATCCTCGCGACACCACTAACAAGAGGTCGTTGTCCGTGATCGGCGAGAGAACACTCCGGGAACAAAAGGTCAAAGGTAGAGGTATCAGCAAATAAAACCACCTCTAGCTTCGATAGAAAGAGGGAACCGATGCATTCTCATCCACTTCAATGTACAAAATCGAATATAAAGGATAGTCGGCATGGGGGCCAATCCATCACGCACCCAAACTATTACTCTGCACAATCAGTAGAAAAGCGCGCAACCATTCTCGGAATCAGACTGAAGATCTCGACAATGGAGGTCCGGAACAAAGGAGTGATGCAGACTCTGCATCGGATCTGGCGTGGATGATGTCGTCGCTTCGGAAAACACCGGAAGGCACAAACAAGGAACAAAGAATGGTACCACAGTAGACGGATTCCTCAGACAGCATGAACACCAGATGGTAGAACACCGTTATCAAAGGAGGAAGCGAAAACCTGAAGGTACGACGGAAACCCAACCACGAGAAATCCTGGACTCGAAGAGGGAGAAGAGAGCGGATTCAAAACACGTAGAGGTAAGAGGAGAATAGCAGAGGGGTAAGGAGTAAAATCAGACTTAATTACTATCCAACCGATTTTGCAAAAATAGTTTTGACACTCTACTTCGGCCGTTAGCTAGGTTATCCTACAGGCTGGACTTGTGGGGTATCGCAACTGCTGAGCTCTGATACCACTCTGTAACACCCTCAAAATCGGCCCTATGCAAGTTTCAGCGATTCCCGCCAAACCCGCATAGAAACGATTCGAAGGTGCCCGCCAGGCACTTTCGTGCGGGTGGAAAACGAAGTAATAACATTACACAACAGTCCTCGATGGGACCCACGGAACAGATATATACAACACGACTCCATGAGTCAAGAATACAGATATAACATACAAAGATCCAAATCACCTTGAAAATGATAGAGCGTCCGACTACGGACAAGATGCAAATGGGGCTAAGAGCCCTGAAGTATAACCAATGGCGTCCATAACCCTGCCCAGGCCAAGCCGGAAGGGTAACCCTGCTAACGACGTCGATCCCCAAAACCTGCTTAAACAAAAAGGGGTGCCGACAAAGGGCAAAGGAAAAAGGAGAGAGCGGTCAGTACTGAGGCCAGTACACGGCGAGACTAGAATTCGGCGGTCCTCGCCTACATAGGTATGGTGGACTGAAGCGGCAGCGGCAGCATGCACTAAACAACCTATAGAGACTCGATATAACTGGAGGCTATCAGAGAGGGGTAAGAAAGACCTATTCGGAACCAACCTGAATCCAACACCAAACAAACCCATCCTGGTATTTCCCCCTCGATACCAAACGAGGAAGTCAACCGAGGAACTCACACAGTTGGCAGTTTTATTTATTCAGTTATCGTTGCAGTAATTACTAGTCAGGTGTAGATAATCATCCTGATAAAATAAGCAGTGGGCACTTTGAATTAACCATTCCGTTGTAGTTGCGACACTTACTAGTCAGATACAATAAGCATGAGATATCCCAAAACCCAGCAGTTGTTGGTACTTTTATTTAGCCATTCCGTTGTGGTGAAGCTGATTACTAGTCATATCGGATACAAGTCAAATTATAGCAGTAAACTTTATTTATAGTTGTCTATGATCAAGCACTGTGCTCCAAGTCGTCCATAACCGCGGACACGGCTTCTCGAAAAGATTAAACCCTGCAGGGGTGCACCAAAGTATCCACACGCACTTCGACCCTTTTTGCCAGATCAGTTAACATACACCCATCGGTATGTCGGTGGGGCCTAAGTCATGACGTTTCCCAGACCCAAAGCAAGCACGGGGGGCCACCCCACTAAGTACACCCGCAACGAAGTCGGCCGGTCTCCGAGACGGACTCAGGGTTTGCGACAGTGGCTGTAAACGACAACGAATCCCAAAACTGGGACTGTCGATACCGCAAAAACACTCCGCTTCCAAAACAGTACAGCGTGCTCCTCACACAATCGTAAATAAAGCAGTAAGCATGGCATAAGTACAGGATAGTAATAAAGCCCCAAACTACTTGTGGCCCCAGTACAGTACTTTGAAATCAGGTAATAAATCGATGGGGGGCCCATATCTCCCCACATGTGGTTAGAGCGCTCGATCTCGGAACAGGTGTCAAGAACTCGGGGTCCTACGGGACACAAGTGGACGGGCAACAACCAAATAACATCTATTGCCCACCTGTGCCTCTGCTTACCTACTTCAATTTTAGTTGTTAAACAGTAATTAAAGTGAACAATAAATAAAACCGTGATCATCTCCAACATTAAACAGGCGGCAATTCTGCAACAACTGTGGTACTTGACGACACGCAACAGCACTTGAGCAAGCGACTACGACGCGCAGGTCCAACTATCTACCAAACAACAGGTAATAGGAGGTGTCCAAGGCAATATAAGGCTACTAGGGATATCACGGGGACGAAGACTAGAGCATCGCAACACAGATAGCAATAGATCAACAGGAGGGAATAAAGACTATAAAAGTAAGATAGGTAGAAAGGGGGAGATGCTCGCCTGAAAACATTGTCGAAGGTTCAACCGAAGATCGGGGCGAAGCTCACATCAACTCAACGGCCTTATCCGCGAAGAAGCAAAACACTAGAATAAACACCAGATGCAATATTTAATACTACGGCAAAAGATCGGGCATGATGCATGTATGATGCATGACATGGCAAAGATGCGATGCGATTAGGCCATATTAAGCGGAACCGGGGTTCCGACAATTAATTAGGTGGTTCATGTTATTTATCTACCCCGCAAATTAAACGTTGTCTTTACATGGCAAAATAAGTTACCGGTTCGCTACACAAATTTAAATGAGGCCAATATAAAACTAGATTTGCCCGCATATGGGCCCCATATTTAATTATAAGGTGAACCGGCATAAGGCCCCCAAACCACATAAATATGTATGCATGCATGAACAATTTAATATGCGACAGGTTGCATTATATTATCAAAATAGGGTTTTCGGGAAGGGGTTCACACATTAGGGGGGTCTCGTCGAACTTGGGGTCCGAGGGGTTCGGGGTAGGCCTCAGGGTTCAGGGTTCGACGGGATCGTTCTCGGACTCCGGGATTTAGGGTCTTCGGATCGGGGAAGTAGATCTTGTCGCACGAGCGTTGATGCTTCCGGGAAGGAGAACTTGTCGTTCAGGGTCTCGATGTCCGGGGTGAAGTACTTGTCGTTCCATGGCGATCTTGGCGGCTCGGAGGGGTTCGAGGAATCGGAACGGTCTTCAAATTCCGTGAGGGAGATCATGGCGTCGGTGTGGTCGATCTTGTCGGTTCCACGGTTTTGGTCTTCGGATTGGTGCATCAGGGTCTCGACGAGGTTCACGATCTTCAGACTCCTAGAAGGAGAACTTGGTGCAACGCCGGGTTCGGGATCAGTCTTGGGGGTCTCGGCCATCGCGCGGATTGGGGTCTTCGAATCGGGCTTCAGATTCGCGCGGGTTCACGGGCTCAAGCACCGTTGTAGGAGACCTACGGTTGCACTTCCATCCTCTGGTTGAAGCTAGGAATTAGTGGGTGTTACAACACCACGGTTACAGAGCCCTGAAACAGAACATTGCGGAAAAACGCCATGCGCGGGCGGCTCGTGTCTAGCAGGAGCAGGCAAGACACAAGCGGACACGCCCATCGATGCAACGGGAGACGACGGCGACGAAACGAGAGGCGGAGCACAGAGGGCGGGCGTCCTCGGGGAAGCGGTGTTGCGCCGCTGCGGGAGATGGTCGGCGACAGCTCGGGAGATAGAGGCGACGCGGAGCTCGGCAGGCCGGGAACAGCGATGGGTGGCGCTTGCAGAGGTGGTCGGCGAAGCGGTCGACGGCCTGCCAGAGGAAAGGAGAGGGCGGACGGCGCGGGGCTCGTGCTTGGGGAAGCGGCGGCGGAAGGGCCGGGCCGAGCGGGCGAGGCCGCGGCCCGCGGGCGTCGTCGGGAGGTGGAGGGCGAGGCCGGCGGAGCTGCGGAGGGAGGCGACGCCGAGGAGGACGCGGACGATGGCGACATGCGGGCGGCCGGTCGCGGGAGGCAGAGGCGTGGCCGACGCGGTCGGGGGCCGGCGCCGGGGATGGGGCCCGAGGAGGGTGGGAGAGCGCGCGGAGGGCAGAGGCGAGGAGGTGCTCGCGGCGGCGGCCGCAGAGCCTGCAGGCGAAGAGAACGCGGGCCGGCGGAGAGGACCCGAGGGAGACGGCGAAGGGGTCCGGTGGCAGGGCGAGCGAGGCCGGAGGCGCGGTGACGCAGAGGGAGGGAGCGACGGCGGCGATGCGGTGGAGCTGAGCCCGGCGAGGTGGTAGGTGGCAGGCTCGAGCGGGGGGGGGGGGGAGGGGAAGGAGAGAGGGAGCCGGAGGAGAGGGAGAGGACAGAGGAGAGGTGGCCGGAGGGGAGGCAGGGGGAGAGAGGCGGGGCGGGTTGCGTCGGTGGGGAAGGTGAGGGAGGACGGTGGTAGGTGGGGGAAGGTGGGTCCGGGGTGGGGCCAGGAGGAGGGGGGACGCGGTTGGCGTGTGTGAGTGCGTGTAGGCGTGGGTGCTGCGTGGGTTGAGTGGGGAGTGGGCCAGGTGGCGGTGGGATTGGTGAGAGGAAGAGGTGTGGGTGAGGTGGCAGCGTGGGACTGGGTGGGGGAGAGAGGAGAGGTGAGGTGGAGAGAGGGCATTGGTCAGGGTGAGGTGGAGGGGGTGTGGGTAGATTAGGTTGGGTAGTTTTAGGATTCTGGTGGACCGATTTTATTTCGGGGGTGGTCGACTGGGTCGAATCGGCCCGTTCGACTGCCCCACTAAAAATAATTAAATATTTTATTTATTTCAAACAGGGCTTTTGCAAACCGATAGCAGACAAAACAAAATAATCCGGAGACCCGGGTTTTGCGTTTGAACAAAGACGGGGCGTTTAGAGAACAAAAATAGGTTTTTCCGAAAATAGTTTTATGCAAGCAAATGCAAGATGATGACGATGCTCAAATGCAATGTGGCATGATGACATGAGCATGCGGTCATGATGATGCAATGCACAAAAACAACGCGATTTTCTAGTAGTGGTTTTGCGGGATGCCACAGCGCAGAAACGCCGGAAGAAGAGGGAAGTTGGGAAGCCAAGTCCCTGCTCCAGGTGGCTAGTGAAGCAGATGAACTCCCCCTCGTGCGGATCCATAATTACTTCTCTAGCCGCGGGGATGCGCCATCTACCGGCGCGGAGAATCCCCGTCTCCTCGAAAGATGCTAGCAGTGCCTTCGTGCACTTGGATCTACCCCATGGCTCGGTGGAGGGGGCCATCGGCTGGAGGATCGTGGGGGTCAGAACTTTCTGGATCTCGTTCTGGTCGCTGTGCAGGATGGCGAAACAGGAAGGCGTGATATCGAAGGAAGCGAAAGAAGTGTTTTCCCTGTTCTCCCTTCACTCTCCTTATATAGAGGTTGTTACCCGCCATTTTCGAGCGCCGTTACTACGCGGTAATTATGCCAATATTACTATTGGGATTAACCAACGGCTAGTTTGACCACGACTGACGGTCCAACTTCATCTACTCGACTCGTTGCTCCCAGCGACTCGACGATTCGCCGACCCGATCACTATAACAGTGACAAATTATTCGCCGACCCGATCACTGTAACAGTGACTAAGTACTCGCCGACCCGTTCGCCAAGATGCAATACGATTGGTCGCCGTTATTGCGACTAAAATGACTAGTTCTTTCCTTTGTTCAGGAGTCCGCCGCCGATTCGACTAGGCGTTCGCATTGGACCCGCATACTCCGACTGCCAGCAAACACCTGTGACAAATCAACGACGGCCTCGGGGACTACTGATGGGGATATGCCTACCGGGGTATACACGGCAGGACGTTTCCGACTGGCCCAGGTGCCAGCGAGTGGGCCTGCAGGACGGCGACTGGATCAGGACCTGGCGTGGACTCAAGCGACTGGAAGCTAAAGGCGCAGAAGCGTAGATAGGCCCAGTCGGATTAGGTTAAACGATCGCTGAAACCTTAACTAATTCGGTTGAGATCTGTAAACCCTAGCGAGGTGAGCCTATATAAACCTCCCTAGTGGACGCATAGGAGATACATTCCATCATACACCCAAGCGACTCGCCGACTAGTCGTCGAGCTTGCACCTTTGTACTCTCACCATAATACAATCTAGCAGGAGTAGGTCTTTACCCTCCGGGGGGGCGAACCTAGGTACACCCTTGTGTCTCCTCCCTCATCTCGCACCGCAGATGGCTGGCCGCCATTGCCCCATGTTCTACTACTCACTGCCGATTGCAGCATCTGCCGTGGTCATTCCCACGACACCAAACATTTGATGATGGTGATCTACTTCAAAGTGAAAGTCCAAAGGTATTAGTATTTTACTATAGACGCTTTGGACTATGTGTCATGTATATGGCTCCACTTTTGATGTTGATAGATTCTTTTAAAAGGAAAAGGAAATGCTGAAAGAGAATCTATAAAATATTTGGCTAAAAAGGAAAGACTGAAATATCCAGCTTAGGTATATAGATGATATACATGTTATGGCTATATTCTTTGCTTGTTAAACAATGTGTTTCTTGGGTATTGGATACCGAATTGATTGGTATGAAATATCATACATAAGAACACAATTCATGAACTACAATGGCATAAGTAACTAGCAAGAGAATATGTGATGATGTTCATCTAAAATAAACAAACGGTTGTTTGTATTTCTCGTTGACATTAAAGCTTGCCTTCAAGATTTGTTTTAATAATTGTTAGTGGAATCAGGTATTATGAGAACAAAGATTGTTCAAATAATTACCGTATTCCATATAAGATGGATGATCTACAAATCTATTTGGAGAAATCACATCCATAAAACCTAATGCTAAAATGTCGCAAGACAAATGATTTCAATATCACTTACGAAGTGACATCGCCGTTTAAATTATGTTGGAAAGAAAAACATGAAGAAACTCCATATTACTGGATTTTTGGAGTCTTTGATTTGATCAAATGACGCTTGTGAGACTTTCCTCGGGATAATTAAAACTTTGTTCAAAGGCCAAAGAAGAATGAACGACAAAATTATCGGAATTTATACATATCGATGTATGTAGTCCATTATGTGTAGTCGTAAGCGATGGATTTCAACTTCATATGCTTTATCTAGAAATTTGAGTGAATATTCACTTAATGAGGAAGAAGTATGAAATATTTGAATATATTAAAAGACTTTCAAGATGAAGTGGAAAATCATTGTAACAAGAAAATAAATAATTTATGATTTGATCATAAAGGGATTTATTTGAGTTGTAAGTTTAGCAAAACACGTAGATTTGCATCTCCCGAGAAACACCATAGGAATATGGAGGGTTCAAGATTTGTAATGAAACCTTGTTTGACATTGTTGGATCAAAGGTGTTATTTATAAAACTGCCATTATATTTTAAAAGATTAAAGCTTTAGAGACTACAGCTTTTACACTAAAAAGAGCACCATCGTGATCCATTGAAATGACACCATAAAGATTATGGTTTGGGATAAAACCCAAGTTGTCCTTTCTTACATTTTTGTATGCTAAGCATAAGTAATATGTTTACAACAAAAGTCGGATGAGCATGTCTTTGTAGGTTATTTAGTATAACCATTGGGTATTCCGCCATAACACCAAGGACAAAAGAGTTTGTCGCTTTAAACGTCAAGTTTCTTGAGAAACAATTTTCGTAAAAGTTAAGTGGGAGGACAATAGAACTTTGATAAGGTTGATGAACCTTAAATAAATGTGCTGAGTTGCGTAGTGCCAGAAATCATTCTGGAGGCAGACATAACGCTCATAGCTTATGTGCCTCAAAGGTCGTGGTCACGGAGATCTAAGTTCCTATTGAACCAAGTAGGTCGGGTAAACAATCAAATACTAAGATTTGAGAGTAAATCATTATTGTTTAACAATGATGAACCTACTTCATGCAAAGAAGTAATGATGGGCCCTGACTCGACAAATGGCTTGAAGCCATAAAATCCGTGATAGTTCCATACACGATAAATCATGTTTTTTGAACTTGGAAGACCCTCCGGAAAGGTGTAAAAACCTATCTGTCGTATTTAGATCTATAAAGAAACATACATGGATGTTTCACATCTATGAAATAGTCGACATGTTGTAAAGTATTTTACGATGATGTTCAAGGAGTTGACTATGAAAAGATTTGATCTTTCATAGGGGTATTTAGTCTAGACGGATTAATGTAGCAACCACTACATATAATTTGGTATATGGTAGTTGAATAAACAAAACAAAGTTATCCTAATAGAATGGTTACCTAGGACGTGTGCATGACATGATCCAAAGGGTTTTGTTAATTTAAAGGATGATAAAAAGGGCATGCAAACTTCAATGTTTGAAGTAAGCATCACGAAATTGGAATATTCACCGTGATGAAACTGTTAAAGGAGTTTTCATCAGGAGACGATGAAGATGATTGCATTTGCAAGAAATTAAGTGGGAGCACTAAGACATATTTCTAATACATTATGTGGAGGACATATTGTTGATTGGAAATGATGTATCTTTTCTTGACAAAGGTTAAGAATTTCATTTCGATGAAATACTTAGGCAAAACCCAAATATTAGGCATGAATGTTTATATGGATAGACTGTGACGCTAATATGGTTGTGCCAAACGTACATATATGAGATATTGAAGGAGTTAAATATGGAAACGACAAGAAAAGGTTCTTGTCACATGGAAAAGAATTGAATCAAGATTCAAGTGTATCGACACTTGATAAGTGAAACAAGATTCAAGTGATTTGACACTTGATGAGTGAAATCACAAGAAGTTTTTGATCAATCATACCATGATATGTACACATCCAGATATGTCCTATGCTCTAAATGTTATGAGCATATACCAGAATGAATCATAAAATGATCATTGGACGATAGTAATGATATTATTATAGTATTTTTGAAGAATTAAGAATATATTCTATTTGTATAAGAGACAAATAGTTCATTGTAAAATGACACTAGTTCTGTCACAAGATACAAATTAAGTTTATCTCTATTTAAAATATGGGTGGCACAATGAAATGGAAAGAAGTTTTCATGACGGATTTGGATAAATTCCAAAGTTAAGAAATTGTGACGGATACTACAACAAAAGGCTAAGTATATGACTGCTATAGTAGCAGCGTAGGAGGGCATTTGTGTCAAGTAGTTTGTTATCAAACTAAGGTGTGGTTTACAATGGGATAACACTAAAGATATATTGTACAACAATAGTATCAACATGATTTAACCCCAAGGAACTAAAAGTCTCACCAAAACACAAAATTTATACAATGCCATCTCATTAGATAATGAGTGATGCGTGAAGACGCAAAGACATGCAAATACACACGGACCTGAAAGCGTCAAATTCGGAGAATATGTTAACCACTACAAATTGCGTATATGCAAAACCAGAAAGCCATAGGTGTTCAATACGCAAAGTTTTCAAACTAGATTAATGTCTCTAGTGCAAGTGGGAGATTGAAGGGAATATGCCCTGAGAGGCAATAATAAAGTGGTTATTATCTTATTCCTTGTTTATGATAAATTCTTATTTCTCATTCTATAATTGTATTAATACGGAAACGTTAATACATGTGTGTTTAATAAAAAATAGAAGGTTCCTAGTTATGCCTCTCTTATGAACTAGCTCGTTGATTAACAAGATGATCAAAGGCTTCCTAATCATGGACATTGGATGTTGTTAATAACAAGGTCACAACATTATTGGAATGGTGTGATGAACATTCATCTGAAGTATAGCATTCCGATCAAAGTCATTGTGTTTATATTGCTATAACATCATACGAAGTAATCCCAATCCTTATACCATGAGATCATGTCAATCACTAACACTGGAAGAGTATCTTGATAACATCAAACGTCACACCGTAACAGGCTGACTATAAAGATGGGTTTAGTGCTACGAAGGTGTTATGTTGAGGCTCATGGATCAATAGTGGAATTTGTCCATCTAGATGACTTGAGAGATATACTCTGGGCCCTCTCAGTGATATCACATTAACCAGCTTGCAAGCAAGTGATTTGATCACTAGAATGTTATACATGTTGGTAACGAGATCAAACTAGGTATGGAGATACTGATGATCGAATCTCGGACATGTAATATATCGTGAGACAAAGGGATTGAGTTACATGCGTATAAGGTTCACACGATCACAAAAGTCATCGTTGAATGTGTGGGAGTCAGTACGGATCTCCAGATCCCGCTGCTGATTATTGATCGGAGAGGGGTCTCGATCATGTCTATTATTAGTGAACCATAGGGTGACACACTTAAGGGATACCGACACCATTTGGAGCAAATAAGATGCTAGAGAAAGAAAAAAGAGCAGGAATTTATTTCACTAGACACCGGAAATTGCTGTAACTGGTTCTCCATGTGAAATTGAAATGTTGTAAGGGGTTTTATGTGAATGTTTGTTGATTCAATTAATTAACAAAATTCTTAATAAATAAATAAATAAAAGAGTTTTGTTTAAATGAGAGCTTCCATTAAATTTGGTGGAAATTTAATGCATGTAAGTGGATTTTTTAGTGGAGGCATATTTATGTGAGTGGGGGCTTTTCATTTTGAGTGGGAGCTCCACCCACATGAATGTGGAAGAGGTGGGGGGAGCCACCATGGCTGGGCACCATGCCCCTTGGTTTCCTCCCCTCTCCCTATAAAAGGGCCCCCTCCCCTCCTCTCACAACACACTTCCTCGTGAAGGATATCTCTCCCCCCTTTAGAATTTGCCCATGGTCTCGGATCAGCGAGATACATGTTGTCAACACCCGGATTTTTAATCCCAGATGCCTGTTATGCCATACATCGCAATCCCAGGATTACCATTTTTGTGAGACATAACAAATTTGGATATCATAGTACATCATCCATTACAAACCATACATAAGGTTTTACACAAATAAGAATCTCATGATCCAGTTCTTAATACAACTCAAGTAGCGGAATAACGTGAAGATAACGATAGCATGGGCGAAGCTCCATCTTTGGGGTCACAGGCAATACTGACGATGGGACATGATCCTAGTTGTCGTAACCTTCCTGCGGTCCGTCATCCTGATACTCCTCTTCATAGTCTGGCCACGGGAATAGCCAGGGACAAATCCATGAGTACTCTTTAAGTACTCGCAAACTAATACTAATAAGTAAAGGGGGGTTTTGTAGTAGGATGCTAAGCTCTAGGGTTGTTTTGGAAAAAGCCAGATTTACTCTACTAAGTTCAAAAGAAAAGATAACTATTTGAGAGTTTTATAACACCTAAGTGGGAACTTGAATTTCATATCACAACTCTGTTGTGGTCAAGTCAAAGTCATAAACCATTTCATAAGTTACTTTGAAAACATCTGACTGGGGAACAGTATGGCCAATCCAACTGTCCATAACCGCGGACACGGCTATTTGAATAGTTTGACACTTTGCAGAGATTATGCACTTTCACCACAACATTCGATACATCCATCAGGAACAATCCTGAATTCACCATACTCAGTATGCGGATAATCAATCCTACCTTTTAATTACACGCCTAGTATAGGCACCTCTCCTATGAGTTTGGCCTCCCAACCATGACCAACTGTCATCTTGGGTACTGCACAGGTGGACAATCTTCACAAGGTAGCCTCAGCTCAGACCTTGGCCTCAAGGGAACCCATACTAAGGTATATAAATTTCCAGTCAAGCCCTACCCAAATTTCGGGTATTGTGGTTGTATGGTAAAATTGAAATTTGTATGGTAAAATTGGAATGGTATCGCATCCGGACAACCATCAGTTTTATAAAGGGCTAAGGCTCATGCCTCAACATTTTCATCATCAAAATCATCTGGTGTTCAAGAACACATGTCAAAACATTTTAGTAGAATGACTCATCATTCTACGGTTTCCGTAACCCTTTCCACCAAGTATTCCCATCTAAAGTTGATCAAGTTTTATGCTTAGGACTAGCATCTACAAGTGGGGGTAAATACTAATGGTGGGTAATAAACAAGTGTATCTTATCTAAGTAAATATCATGCCTCGGGATGACATTAAGATTATCTAACTTAGGCCAAGTTTTATGCTCTTTATGCTACCTTCAATTATCTTTCTAGAATCTACAAGTCACTAAGTAAACTTTTGATAGAAAGCTTTTTAATAAAGAAACTAAAATACTAAGCTTGCAAGTAAAACTAGGATGGTGTGTCAAGTGGGTATAATCACATATGCTTAAGGCATATACTTGGCATAGTAACAAGCAAGTAGTAGCTTGCATAAGTAGGGTATCTTGCAAGTGTTAGCTTGCTCAGTTAATAGCTTGCTAATTCAACTAGTAGTATTAGGCTTGCCTTGTGCAGAGCAGTGGTTGAAGTTCTCCTCGGCTTCTTCCTCATAGTATCCTCCTTCCTCCTCGTATCCTTGGTCGGTACTAGCGTCTATGAATAAATACGAGGTACACAATCACCAAACAATACTTAACTATTTCTAATCATCACACAAAGGTTCACACTAGATGATCTATCATCATTACTAGCATTACAAGGATTAAAACACTTGTCTTATTTATTTTATTTAAGAAAAGTAATTTCTACTCATTGAAAAACTACTTAAGATTTAATATTCTCCAACTCAAACATGGGATCATGTTGACACATGTCATCACCACATATTTCAGTACATGACAATGTGATTTAAAGTGGTGTCACAATTTAATAAGGTTTAACCTTTTTATTTTATTTTATTAAAGTGACTAGAAATGCCTATGTGGCATTCTTTTATTACTTGATCATTATATTTGTAAGTAAACCTATATATTTTTATATATTCTAAAAGGTATGGTCAAATGTGATTTTTGAGAGTTGGAATCAACTCAAAATCTCTTGTGCTTGAATTTTGAAAAATGTTTGAATGCTAAAAAGCTTCTTCTTTGTTATTTTTACCATGGGTGATCTACAAATCTAAATGGTTTTAATCCAACGGGCATGGATTAAGCATTCCAATACCTTTCTAAAAAAATTGGTTTCATGCATTTTGGTTCAGTGAATTGAGCTGGGTTGATTTTTGAATCTAGGTACAGAATTGTATTTGCAATTAAATGAATAAAAGTAAATTTGAATTGTTGGGTCGCGCGGGACGTTTAACTGGGCCAGCCCACTACGCACAGCGCACGCGCGGGCTGGTTACGTGGCTGTCCTCACGCGTCAGTGAAACTGTGAGTGGTGAAGCGGTACGGGGTGATCTAGGACGCACGATCTAACTCTAATCGAATGGTTCTGGTTCATCGTCCATGTCGGGCAGCGCCGGCGAGACAGAACCCTAGCGCGGCAGGTGGGGGTCATGGGAGACTCACCAGGGATCAGGCGATGGTCGGCGACAGGGGCGAACGATGAAGTCGACGACGACGGTTCCCCTGGTACCGGCAGCTTCTCCTAGGGCTGCTCCAATCGATGGCACCTCTCCTCCTCTACAGCGGCGAACTCCGGTGATGCTCGCCTTGCTCCGGGAGTGAGTGGGTGGGATCAGTGAGAGGTGGGGAGTGAACTAGTGTGAAGAAAACAAGCGGGGGAGGTCGCCTTTTATAGTGGCTGAAGGGGACCAACGGGCACAGGCTGAGCTCGTCGTGGTCGACGTCACAGAGGGCTAATGGCATGCGCGACGGTAGGGGCGGTGATGTGCTCCCTAGCGATGCTAAATGGCATGGTGGAGAGGCGTGGGGCGGTGCTGATCGGTTGGAACGCGTTGATGCTCTAGGTGGGTCCGACAGCAAGTTTAATGGCGCACGGGTGCTCCTGGTCGCGCGGTGGCGAACGAGGTTGTCTGGCGGGGTGCTGGAGTGTTGGCTATCACGCACGCAAGTGGCAAGGGCAGCACGCGGTCTGTGGATGCTGGTCGAGTGTGGCGCACTGGCACGCTCTTGGCTCGCACACAGAGAGACTGGGCGCGTGCTTGGCGGGTGGTCCAGTGGCTGGCTGCACTCGGGGCTAGGACAGGGAGTGGCGGTGGATGGTGCTGTGTGTTCCAGACAAGGTTGGCGGGGCTAGCTCTTCCTCTATCTCGCTGGTGACATTGGGGTTGCCAAATGGGCTAGGCATGGTCACCATTAATGGCTATGTCAAGCTTACAGTGGTGCTAAGGCTTGTTAATTGGGCTAGATCATCTAATGAGAGTGTAGTGAGAGCTAGAGAGGGAACAAGGTTGACCAAATTTCACTGCTCACTATAGTGTTTGTTGTTTGTTTGTTTGCTGTAAACAAGGTGTTTGATGACAAGGCCAAAAGAAATTCAAATTTGAATTTTGGATTCAAGCTTGGCGGGTTTGCTAGGCACATACTAGGGAGTCTCTGGTTAGTTGGATTAGTCAAGGGGCACTGGTTTGGTTGGGTTTTGAAAATGTGTGATCTTCACATATCATAAAGATTCAATTTTGAATTGTGATTTGAATGAGGTTGCCAAATGTTTCTGCAAGTTTGAAAGGTGGGCTTTGATTCATTTTTACTTGGTCTAGCAAGGGGTGAAAAGAATTGGAAAAGTTTCTGTTTGAAATCTTGGACTAGAAACACTCAAGGTGACCTAGTGAGCAAGATTGAAAAAAATGACCATTTTCCTTAATTGATTTGTGTTTGATTTTCTCTTTATTTGTTTCTGCTTGGAAATGTTTTATATGATGTTATTTTCATCTTTAAACCATTTTTGCTATTTAGGTTAATCACACAAGTTCATTCATGCATTTATCAAATCACAACATACACACATGCATTCATATGATTTAAATTAATCAAAAAAATTGTTAACCCTAATTTTAGTGATTAGAGTTTGATGATCATTGTTTTATTTTTTTGGGATGTTACAAACCTTCCCCCCTTAAACAAAATCTCGTCCCGAGATTTGAAAAAGGAAGAAAAAAAGATTAACTAGGATTTAAAAAGATCGGGAAACTCCGTCCTGATGTGATCTTCTCGCTCCCAGGTAGCTTCTTCCTCGGTGTGGTTGCCCCACTGAATCTTGAGAAACTTGATGCTTCGGGTCCTCGTGGTTCTGAAAGCTTCTTCCAAAATACGGATGGGTACCTTGGGATACGTCAGGTCATCGTTGATCTCTATGGTCCAGTGGTCAATGTTCTTGAAAACTTCAGTCTTCTCCGGAACTTCAAGGAATTTGCGAAGTAACGATATATGGAACACATTGTGCACTGCTGACATTTCCTCGGGCAGTTCCAATTGATATGATACTTCTACTCGACGATTCAGAATCTTGAAGGGTCCGATATATCTGGGGGCTAACTTTCCTTTGAGTGGGAAATGATGCATTCCCTTCAAAGGCGACACTTTGAGATACACAAAATCTCCGATATTGAAAGAGAGGTCTCGACGTCTCTTGTCGGCGTAACTTTTCTGTCTTGACTGGGCGGTCTTGAGGTGCTCACGAATCTTGTGAACTTTCTCTTCTGCCTCCCGTAGGATGTCGGGTCCGAAAATCTGACTCTCTCCTACTTCCGACCAATTTAAAGGGGTGCGACACTTCCTTCCATACATGAACTCAAATGGGGCCATTTGCAGACTAGGTTGATAACTGTTGTTGTATGAAAATTCTGCGAAAGGCAGACAGTCTTCCCATTTAGATCCATACTCTAGCACACATGCTCTCAACATATCTTCAAGTATTTGATTTACTCGCTCCGTTTGTCCATCGGTCTGAGGGTGATACGTTGTGCTGAAATCCAGTCGGTTTCCTAAACCTTCTTGGACTTTCTTCCAGAATCTCGAGGTAAACTGGGTTCCTCGATCCGATACGATGTTCTTGGGGACTTCGTGCAAACTGACGATTCTAGCGATGTATAACTCTGCTAGCTTCGAACTCTGGTATGTGGTCTTGACTGGTAAGAAATGGGCGACTTTGGACAATCTGTCAACTATGACCCAGATAGAGTAATTTCCCCTACTAGAAGTAGGCAATCCGGTGATAAAGTCCATTCCAACTGAATCCTATTTCCATTCCGGAATTTGTAAGGGTTGCAACAGTCCTGCGGGTCTTTGATGTCCCGCCTTAACTCTCTGACATATATCACACTTGGAGATATAGCTTCCGTTTTCTCTCTTCATCTTATGCCACCAAAATTGTTCCTTCAAATCCTGATACATTTTTGTTCCTCCGGGGTGGATAGAATAAAGATTATCATGGGCCTCTTTCAAAATAACTTCTTTCAACTCCGAATCTGCTGGTACACATAGACGTCCTTTATACCACAGAACTCTTTCTTCGTCTTCGGTGAATCTGGGTACTTTGCCTATACCGATACGACGTTTGATTCCATCGATACTAGCATTTCCTTTCTGCGCCTCTTTGATCTGACTGATCAAAGTGGGTTGAAGTTCTATGCTAGCCAAAAATCCTTCACTCACTAATTCCATTCGGAAATCTTCCATCTCTTTGTGCAAACTTGGTTGCTCCTTCCAAATCATGGATTTCAAGCGGCACGGCAATCTGCTAAGGGCATCTGCTATCACATTGGCTTTACCGGGGTGATAGTGAATGTCCAGATCATAGTCCTTGATTAGCTCAATCCATCTTCGCTGCCTCATATTCAGCTCCTTCTGAGTGAATATATACTTCAGGCTTTTGTGATCCGAATAAATCTCACAACGGTTTCTGTAGAGGTCCCAACCTTTAATAAGGTAGAGATCCCTGTGTTTATAATGCTAGTCCCTGGATCAATAGCTAGCATCCACAGTTAAGATGTAATATCAAGAAACAAGGGTCATAATACAACTTTATAACTAGGAAAAAAAATAATTCATTGCATCTTACATAGCTCATTTGGCTATCTCATTACAATGCAGCAGATATAACTATATAGCATGGAGTCCTTCATCTTCAAAGTGCCACAGGCATTCATGTTGGTTGTAGACTTGTAATCCTATTCAACACACTTCACTAACATCAAACAAACCTGCAACATAATAAGTTGCGGTCACAAGGGTCAATACATTTGAATTGTATTGGCAAGTTTCACTACTATGTTGAAATAAGTGGAACCTATCAATATATGCATATTTGGCTAAGTAGGGTTTAGGCTCATTTGCAGAAAGCAATATAGTTTTATCCTATCTTTTCAAAATAGTTTTGATCTTTTGACAATCTTTCTGAACTCCTTGGAAAACTCCAAGTGCTTCTAATCCCTTGTTGACACCGTCAAGTTTTACTTTTAGAAATTGGAATGTCGAGATCTATCATAGCTTAAGGCCTTAGTTTCTCAGAGTTGTCCATAACCGGGGACACGACTAAGTACTTAGAATTTGATCTTCTACAGAAGTTGTACACTTTACCCACATGACATAATCTCGTCTTGACGCCACCAGTGGCCGCTGGATAAGTACACACCAAATGGAGTACCGGCAGATCGAGAATGTGACAAAGTCTTTCCATAGAAGTCCTCCCAATACATGATGCTAGCTTGTCTACCAGGCACCACTGTAAGGATGTATTTCCAATACATGAATCCGGTTAACCTGAGTAGGTGCCAATGCAAGGGTCTTCCACTATGTAGTTGACTAAGCCAGAGCCCATTTAGCATGTGGCTGTACACGGAAGCCACTGTACGAGAAATATGTTCAATCTCTAAGTCCCTGAGTGGTTTTCTTCTAGTGCACATACAAAAAGATAGTCATATAAACATGGTTCCCTTTGTTGCCACCTTATCCAATAATTGAGTTTCCATCTTCCACCCAGGTGGTTCATTGAGTACTTGTTTTATTATATAAAACATATATTTTTCCAACACTTCATATATTCATAACATGGTATTCCACTCCAAATCTATAGCAGGGCTAAGCATACTACAACTACGATGTTTTCACTAAGGAAGATATAAAGGGTTTCCTAATAGGACATAGCATAGCATAGTAATATAGTAGCCCTATCATGGATACTACAAAAATTCTACTAAGTGTAATGAAAATAGTAGGACATGGATGATAGTGTCACTTTCCTTAGTAATTGGTGGTGTTGGTACACTCTTCGCAATAACACACTTCACAATCAACACAATCTATCAAGCAAAACAACCAAGACAAAACATACACAAGATCAACACTAATGGCAACACAAAAATCATGAAAAATATGCAAACATGCAAGATGGAAATTTTTATTGTACAAATTTTTATAACAAGGTTCTGAACATTACTAAGTGATTTATAACATTTTATATTTTCAAGATTACAAATGCAACCATTTGTGCAATTGTAGCAATTAGCACTATTTTCTAACACTTGGAAATGTCATTCTCACTAAATAATTGCCACGGTCTTATTTATACTAGAATAAAATTATATTTCGGTCTTACTGTATAGAGAGTTAAATTTACAACCATTTGCCGAAGGATTCACTTAAAAATAATTTACACAACAATTTTTATACTCAAAATACTCCACAAATGGTTCTGTATAAAACGTGATTTTAACAGACTCAAAAATACTGAATTATGACTCCACTGTGTTCTACTCGTTTTTGTGAATCCATAGACATATTATTTGTTAAATTTGGATATACAGAACTAAAGATATGATTTTTGCAAATTTGTGTGTTCTTATGTCTAAAAATCCGAAAATAGGAAGAGATATGACACTTGGCAGATTCTAATTGGAGGATACCCCTTTGTTTAAGTGATCTATGATGACCTTTAGATGAAGATCCAATGGCCCAGAATGGCTCACCGGAAAAGCTCGCCGAAGAAGTTCGCCGGATTTGCGGGCACGAGCTTGGCGTTGTCGTTCCCGTCGCTAGGGACGTATCCGGAGTAGAAGAAGATGCGGACGGCGTAGAGGACGTCGAGGCGGTGCTACTGGACATGATTGAGAGGTTCTTCGTTCCCAAAGGTGACGGCAATCCACGGCTGAAGCAACGTGCGACGTCGGCGGCGCGGAAAACTGCAATCATAGGATGAACAATCCTGTCCTGGAGGTAGGCAACATCAAGATTAGTCTTTTGGTAGAAGGAATCGACGAGGGACTCACCGTAGACAACAAGATCTGACGATGAAATCAAATTTGGGGCTGAAGTTGGCATCGACCATGTGTATTCTACAGAGCTCCTCTCAAAAAAGTTTGAGAATGAAAATGATGGAGGAGGACTAGAGGAATATGATGCTTGCTTCGGTTTTTGCTAAGGTGGTCTGTGGAGGGAGATCGGGAGACGTATGCCGACGTTTGACACTCAGAGCACCAGTTCAATTTGATGTAATTACTCACATAAATGTGAAATTTCTTCCCTGAATAGATTCCTCATTGAATTTGCAATAACTTTCGTGTTTAAATCGACAAGAAACGGTCAATAGAATTGATGGGGAGGAGAGGAAGAGGTCAATGGCCATGAAAGCAAAGTTCCAGGTTCTCTGTAGGTGAACCAGGAGGAAGACTACCAGCTTGGTCGATCGGTCCTGATGGGCCAGAATTCAGCCCAACAAGAAAATAAACGGAGAAAAAAAATACAGTGGGATGGAGGGCTGGTGGGATGATCTCTGGTGGGCTAGGTTGGTCTGTCTCTTTTTTTTCCTTCAACGTTTCTTCTTTTCTTTTTATGTTTCATGTTCTAGTTTTCAATTTGTTTCTTTAATTTGATTCAAATTTATACAGAATCTTTGTAGAAAAAATATATAAAATATAAGTTGATAGTTTACTCTAATTAGAATATTTAGAATAATTTTTTAATAAACTAAAATTCATTTTTTTAAAAAAAATTGACCATGGCATGTAGCCCTATACAGTATATTTTCTCAATTCTTGTTTATTTCATATCTTTTGATTTAGAGCTCCAAAAAGGTTCAAACCAATTTCCTTAGCTTTATAATTTTATTATTTATCATAATCACTCATTTAAGAATACTTTTATTTTGTTTTACTCATTGCCTTAACCTGACTTTATTTTTTTCTTCCTATATTTTTATAAATTTCATATCATTTTATTTAGAGCTTCAAATAGAGTCAAAGTAATTTCTATGGTTTTATAATTTTGCCCTTTATCTTTTTAGCTCACTTAGTAATTCTTCGTATATTTTAAATATGGAATATATCCAAAGTCTCATGTTGTTAAGTGGTCATTTCAACTTTGAGAAGAAAGTTATTTCTCTTAGTTTTAAAATGCTACCATGCATGCTTCATGATTTTGAAGTTTTGAAAACATGCATACAACTTCACAAACAAAATTGATTTAATTAATTTTTGTCTTGAAGGATTTATATTAAATAGTCAAAAAGTTTTTATTCCCTCTGAATTTCTTTTAATTTTTCACATTTCAAAATTTGGAAAATTTTGGGATGTGACAGTTTCCCATCAGGTAATGCCTCCATGTCTTCAGGGCTAGAACTACGGCTGCTAGTTTAAGGTCATGGATTGGATAGTTTTGATCATGCTATTTCAGTTGTCGGGATAGATAAGATATAACTTTGCCTTCTTGCATTAGCACACATCCGAGACCGATCTCGGATGCGTCACAATACACATCAAAGGTCTTTGTGATATCCGGCATGATCAAGATTGGGGCTGAAATCAATCTCCTCTTGAGTTCTTGAAAACTCGCTTCACATTTGTCTGTCCATTCAAACTTCTTGTCCTTCTTCAGCAATTGGGTCATGGGTCTCGCGATACTCGAGAATCCTTCTATGAACTTACGGTAGTATCCCGCTAATCCGAGAAATGCACGAACTTGGGTTTGAGTGGTTGGGACTTGCCAATCTTCAACATCCTTCACCTTCGTAAAGTCAATGGCAATTCCTCCGGCTGATACAATATGTCCGAGGAATCCTACCTCCTGTAACCAGAATTCACATTTGCTAAACATGGCATATAGCTGATGCTCTCTAAGGGTTCCAAGAATGGTCCTTAGGTGGCTCATGTTCTTCTTCTGATTTGGGATAAATCGGAATGTCATCGATGAAAACAACGACAAACTTATCCAGGAAGTCCATAAAAATCTTATTCATGAGATTCATGAAATAAGTGGGGGCATTGGTTAATCCAAAAGACATGACAGTATACTCGTATAATCCATATCAGGTGGTAAAGGCAGTCTTTGGAATATCCTCTGCGCAAATCTTGAGTTGATGATAGCCAGTTCTAAGATCAATCTTAGAAAACAATTTGGCACTAGTCAATTGGTCAAACAAATCTTCTATATTCGGCAGTGGGTACTTGTTCTTAATGGTGATATCATTCAAATTCCGATAATCCGTACACAAACGGTTACCTCCATCTTTCTTGTCTACGAACAAAATAGGTGATCTCCATGGTGACGCACTTGGTTGAGTCAATCCAATTTCCAGCATGGCATCCAGTTGCTTCTTCAGTTCCACTAGTTCAGACAGGTTCATACTATATGTTCTCTGGGCTATGGGTCTGGTTCCAGGGATTAGTTCAATGATAAACTCGATATCCCGATCTGGGGGCATACCGGGCAAAACATCTGGAAATACATCGGGGTATTCACAGACTATCCAGACTTGGTCAATGGTTGGCTGGGCTATACTCTTGTTACACTTGAATTGATGGGGCAAGGTTTCAGATACATGCTCGACCGATATTCCGGCTGTATTGGTCATGGTTATGGCTTTCTTGGCACAGTTAATTAATCCTTTGTGTTTGGACATCCAATCCATTCCTAGTACTACTTCCAACCTTTAGTTCCGAGTACTATTAGATTAGCATAAAAATCTATGCCATGGATTCGGATAGGGACGGCTTTGCAAATTTTCCTAGCTTTGGTGGTTGAACCAGGTATTTGAACAATCATAACATGCTTCAATTTGGTTGGTTGAATCTTTCTAGTGCATGGAAATTCTTCAATAACAAATGAGTGCTATGCTCCAAAATCAAACAACACTCTTGCAAGCACTGAGTTAACATAAAACATACCCAGCACGACATCTGGCGCTTCCTGGGCTTCTTCAGCATGCATGAGAAAGAGACGGCCATTGCGGTTGACCGAGTTCCCTAGGGCAAACCTTCTTCCAGGCTGAACACGACGCTGCTGATGAGCTGGGGCATTTGCATTGGGGGCTACGACAATCTTCTTGGGTCACTCATTGGAGTAGTGACCTTTGGTTCCACATTCATAACAAGTCACTTGCGATTTGTCCTTCGCTGCAACAGGCACAGCATTGCTTCCAGTCCTTGGGGCAGTGTTGGTGTTGGTGGCGGCATTGTTGTTGTTGAACTTGGGTGGTGCACGGTTGAAATTTCTGGAGTTGCCGGGGTTGTTGGGGTTTCCTCCGGGCCTTGGGTTTCCACGGTTGGGATAGGTCGGACGTTTCATCGGGGGTCTGTTGGTTCTTGGGGCAAATCCTGGAGATGGGTTGGGAGGATACTTGGGTGTATGGTAGGCTCCTGGTTGATGCATCATGCGACGCGTGCGGTTCTCATTAGCTTGGTTGATCTTTCCTTCCATCTGAATGGCAGAATCCACTAAGGCTTCAATATCTGCAAAGGGGATATTGACTAACATTGTTTGCATTTCATCGTGCAGACCATTCAGGAATCTCTCTTTCTTCTTGGCTTTAGTGTCGATCTCATCTGGTGCATACCTAGACAATGACAAGAATTTGTCATGGTATTCCACTACTGTCATCATGCCTTGCTTCAGTTCCCTACATTCATCTCTCATCCTCTTGATCAAACCCGGTGGCACATGGGTTCTGCTGAACTTGACTTTGAACTCCTCCCAAGTCATCAGCTGACCTCCTGTCATTGCGCGAACGCTGTTCCACCATGCTCTGGCATCTTCGGCCAGATAGTGGGTGGCAAATAACACTTTCTCGTTAGCTTCCACTCCTGCAACTTCCAGATTGTTCTCCATGGTTTGCAACCAATCATCTGCATCTAGGGGCTCTTCTGACTTAGTGAAAACAGGTGGATTGGTGTTCTGGAAATTCTTAAGCTTAGATCCATGGTTGTCCTGATTTCCATGGCCTTGATTGTTGTTGGCCATCTGAGCTCTCTGTTGAAGGGTGGCTAAGTTGGCTTCCCGTTCGACTCTTTCGGCTTCGCGGTCAGAAACCAACATTTGCAAGAGTTGCAACATCGGGTCCGGGGCTGAGTTGCTTCCTCCGTGAGTCATCTGAAGATTGAGATAGATCATGAGAAAAGAGGGAAATTTCAAAGGTTCAGAGGTTTTTGAACAGTTTTTAAAGTTTGACTCTGATTTTTCTAGCAACTAGCTTTTCATTCATTCATTCATAGCACACAATACAAACACACACCACAACAAAGAAAAACAGATGGTTTTAAGAACCATTCTGGGAAACTACGATATAGTGGGTCTGAATACAACTCACTAACATTGAGCACTAGCGTAGGTGTGAGTTCTACTAAAAGTAATCTAGGGTGCAAAATTTTATGTATGATTTGAAAGAATTTTGGAGTAACGTGAATTTTCACGAAGGATTCCAAGAGGTAAGAATGAGAATAAGTTTTCATAAATACTCACTTCCTTGGTTTTGAAAATAAGTTTTTGATTCAAGCGTCCATTCTAAACTAGGGTCTCCTATGGTCATGATGGCTGTGATACCAACTTGTTAACACCCGGATTTTTAATCCCAGATGCCTGTTATGCCATACATCGCAATCCCAGGATTACCATTTTTGCGAGACATAATAGATTTGGATGTTAGAGTACATCATCCATTACAACCATACATAAGGTTTTACACAAATAAGGATCTCATGATACAGTTCTTAATACAACTCAAGCAGCGGAATAACGTAAAGATAACGATAGCGTAGGAGAAGCTCCATCTTTGGGGTCACAGGCAATGCTAACGATGGGAGATGATCCTAGTTGTCCTAACCTTCCTGCGGTCCATCATCCTGATACTCCTCTTCATAGTCTGGCCATGGGAATAGCCAGGGACAAAGCCATGATTACTCTTTAAGTACTCGCAAACTAATACTAATAAGTAAAGGGGGTTTTTGTATTAGGATGCTAAGCTCTAGGGTTGTTTTGCAAAAATCCAGATTTAATCTACTAAGTTCAAAATCAAAGATAACTAGTTGAGAGTTTTATAACACCTAAGTGGGAACTTGAATTTCATATCACAACTCTGTTGTGGTCAAGTCAAAGTCATAAACCATTTCATAAGTCACTTTTAAAACATCTGACGGGGGAACAGTATGGCCACTCCAACTGTCCATAACCGCGGACGCGGCTATTTGAATAGTTTGACACTCTGCAGAGGTTGTACACTTTCACCACAACATTTGATACATCCGTCAGGAACAATCTTGAATTCAACATACTCAGTATGCGGATAATGAATCCTAACCTTTCAATTACACGCCCTAGTATAGGCACCTCTCCTATGAGTTTGGCATCCCAACCATGACCAACTGTCATCTTGGGTACTGCACAGGTGGACAATCTTCACAAGGTAGCCTCAGCTCAGACCTTGGCCGCAAGGGAACCCATACTAAGGTATATAAATTTCCAGTCAAGCCCTACCCAAATTTCGGGTATTGTGGTTGGACGGTAAAATTTGAATGGTATCGCATCCAGGCAACCATCAGTTTTATAAAGGTCTAAGGCTCATGCCTCAACATTTTCATCATCAAAATCATCTGGTGTTCAAGAACACATGTCAAAACATTTTAGTAGAATGACTCATCATTCTATGGTTTTCGTAACCCTTTTCACCAAGTATTCCCATCTAAAGTTGATCAAGTTTTATGCTTAGCACTAGCATATACAAGTGGGGGTAAATACTAATGGTGGGTAATAAACAAGTGTATCTAATCTAAGTAAATCTCATGCCACGGGATGACATTAAGATTATCTAACTTAGGCCAAGTTTTATGCTCTTTATGCTACCTTCAATTATCTTTCTAGAATCTACAAGTCACTAAGTAAACTTTTGATAGAAAGCTTTTTAATAAAGAAACTAAAATACTAAGCTTGCAAGTAAAACTAGGATGGTGTGTCAAGTGGGTATAATCACATATGCTTAAGGCATATACTTGGCATAGTAACAAGCAATTAGTATCTTGCATAAGTAGGGTATCTTGCAAGTGTTATCTTGCTCAGTTAATAGCTTGCTAATTCAACTAGTAGTATTAGGCTTGCCTTGTGCAGAGCAGTGGTTGTAGTTCTCCTCGGCTTCTTCCTCGTAGTATCCTCCTTTCTCCTCGTATCCTTGGTCGGTACTAGCGTCTATGAATAAATACGAGGTACACAATCACCAAACAATACTTAACTATTTCTAATCATCACACAAAGGTTCACACTAGATGATCTATCATCATTACTAGCATTACAAGGATTAAAACACTTGTATTATTTATTTTATTTAAGAAAAGTAATTTCTACTCATTGAAAAACTACTTAAGATATAATATTCTCCAACTCAAACATGGGATCATGTTGACACATGTCATCACCACATATTTCAGTACATGAGAATGTGATTTAAAGTGGTGTCACAATTTAATAAAGTTTAACCTTTTTATTTTATTTTATTAAAGTGACTAGAAATGCCTATGTGGCATTCTTTTATTACTTGATCATTATTTCTATAAGTAAACCTATATATTTTTATATTCTAAAAGGTATGGTTAAATGTGATTTTTGAGAGTTCGAATCAACTCAAAAGCTCTTGTGGTTGAATTTTGAAAAATGTTTGAATGCATAAAAGCTTTTGCCTTGTTATTTTTTACCATGGATGATATAAAAATCTAAATGGTTTGAATCCAACGGGCCTAGATTAAGCATTCCAATACCTTTCTAACAAAATTGGTTTCTTGCATTTTGGTTCAGTGAATCAAGCTGGGTTGATTTTTGAATCTAGGTACGGAACTGTGTTTGCAATTAAATGAATAAAAGTAAAATTGAATTGTTGGGTCGCGCGGGACGTTTAACTGGGCCAGCCCACTATGCACAGCGCACGCGCAGGCTGGTTAACTGGCTGTCCTCATGCGTCAGTGAGACTGTGAGGGGCGAAGCGATACGGGGTGATCTAGGCCGCACGGTCTAACTCTAATTGAACGGCTCTGGTTCTTCATCCATGTCGGGCAGCGTTGGCGAGATAGAACCCTAGCGTGCCAGGTGGGGTCGTGGGAGGCTCACCGGGGCTCAGGCGATGGTCGGCGACGCGGGCGAACGAAGAAGTTGACGACAACGGTTCTCCTGGTACTGGCAGCTTCTCCTGGGGCGGCTCCAATCGACGGCGCCTCTCCTCCTCTGCAGCGGCGAACTCCGGTGAAATTCCGGCCACCTGGTGCTCGCCTTGCTCCGGGAGTGAGTGGGTGTGATCAGTGAGAGGTGGGAAGTGAACCGGTGTGAAGAAAATGAGCGGGGGAGGTCTCCTTTTATAGTGGCTGAAGGAGACCGACGGGCGCGGGCGGAGCTCATGGTGGTCGATGGCGCAGAGGGATAATGGCATGGGAGACCGTAGGGGCGGTGTTGTGCTCCCTGGTGACGCTCAACGGCATGGTGGCGAGGCGTGGGGCGGTGCTGATCGGTCGGAACGTGTCGATGCTCTGGGCAGGTCCGACGGCAAATTTAATGGCACACGGGTGCTCCTGGTCGCGTGGCAGCGAACGAGGTTGTATGGCGGGGTGCTGGAGTGTTGGCGATCACGCACGCAAGCAGCGAGGGTGGCGCGTGGTTTGTGGGTGATGGTCGAGTGTGGTGCACTGGCGCGCTCTTGGCTCGCTCATAGAGAGACTGGACGCGTGCTTTGCGGGTGGTCCAGTGGATGGCGTCGCTCGGGGATGGGACAGGGAGTGGAGGTGGACGGTGCTGCGTGTTCCAGACAAGGTTGGCGGGGCTAGCTCTTCCTCTAGCTCGCTGGCGACATTGGGGTTGGCAAATGGGCTCGGCATGGTCACCATTAAAGGCTATGCCAAGCTCACAGTGGTGCTAAGGCTTGTTAATTGGGCTACTGAGAGTGTAGTGAGAGCTAGAGAGGGAACAAGGTTGGCCAAATTCACTACTCACTATAGTGTTTGTTGTTTGTTTGTTTGATGCAAACAAGGTGTTTGATGAAATGGCCGAAAGAAATTCAAATTTGAATTTTGGATTCAAACTTGGTGGTTTGCTAGGCACATACTAGGGAGTCTCTGGTTAGTTGGATTAGTCAAGGGGAACTGGTTTGGTTGGGTTTTGAAAATGTGTGATCTTCACATATGATAAAGATTCAATTTTGAATTGTAATTTGAATAAGTTTGCCAAATGTTTATGCAAGTTTGAAAAGTGGGCTTTGATTCATGTTTACTTGGTCTAGCAAGGGGTGAAAAGAATTGGAAAAGTTTCTGTTTGAAATCTTGGAGTAGAAACACTCAAAGTGACCTAGTGAGCAAGATTGGCAAAAATGACCATTTGCCTTCATTGATTTGTTTTTGATTTTATCTTTATTTGTTTCTGCTTGGAAATGTTTTATATGATGTTATTTTCATCTTTAAACCATTTCTTTCTATTTAGGTTAAGCACACAAGTTCATTTATGCATTTATCAAATCACCACATACACACATGCATTCATATGATTTAAATTAATCAAAGTTTTTGTTAACCATAATTTTAGTGATTAGAGTTTGATGATCAGTGTTTTACTTTTTTTGGGATGTTACACATGTTTCCGCTGGCTTTTTCTGGAAGGATTTTTTGCTTCCGCTGCTTCGCTGGAGCGAGGGCGCGGAGGTTGTCGGGTTACCCGAACGTGTGTGCAATCACGGATGCACCACTGCTTTGCGGTGCTGAACTTGATGGTGCTGGATGTGCTGGACCGGATGGACTTCTTCTCGATCTTGAGATCGAAAAGCGTTTGACTACATCATCCACGAGTACAACCTCGTTAACGCTTTTCGGTCTTCGAGGGTATGTATTCTATGGATGTATATCAACCCGTTGCTTGTATCTAGTAGATAGATCTTGGTACTTAGTTGTTCCCATCGTAGGAATTTTTTGTTTTCTATGCTGCGAACCCTACAGAAAGGAGGGGTTAGTGTAATATATTGCTCTCAGATATCAACAGTGTAGTGCATTGTTTGGACTCATCATTGAGTAGTATCAAATAAAAAGGGGCCAATGTAAAATCTTTTCTTATCTAGAATTTTTGCCTCAGGATTATGCATCATAGGCAGGGGCAAATTTCACCAAATAGAGCATATGTTCTTATCAAATGTGTAGCCTCAGTACAACCTCATTGGCCAAGGGGTGAGTTTCACCATGAGTAAGAAAAAGGGGACAGTAAAAACAGAAAAAGATCACATCTGTACTCAAGCATATCCATCAGAGATATTTTTAGATCATGAAACTTGAACCAGCACAGGCCCCACATGTAAGCATGCTTGCAGCTTACACACTGCATGCAAGCTATGTGCTGTCAACACAGAAGTAGTAGACAAGCACACATAAAAGAAGAAACCCAGCTGCAGTTCAGCCATAGCTAACATGAGATCAGCACCATATCATTCCTTCCACCCCAGTACTCCCAAGCTCTACACATACACAACCACAACCACAACCACAACCCAGCATCATATTATCACTAATATATCCTGGTTGCTAGAAAAGCCATCCAAGAACTAGTGAGGAGGAGTTCCACAGGGAAGGCAACAAACCAGGAGGAACTGGCTAGCAGTTCATTGAGGAGCACAAGCAAAGTGATCTAGATCAACATTAGGAGGAGCAGGCAACAACAGCATCACAAGGACAAAGAAGGGTAGTTGATCAAGTACTAGTACCAGCATAGCCACATCAATTTCAGCATCAGGTTATTACCCAACACTATATCATCATCTAGTATCTGTCCTTACCAACATACAAATTACAAAAGAAAGGCATGGTGTTGGTAAAAGTATTTTTCTAAGATTTGCATACTAGTGGTATGCAAAATCATCATTAAGTATTAGGGACATAATAACATCTATTCTTATCAAACTATCCCAACTAACAATAGATCATACCACTATGGAGCATACTACTGTGCACACTCTAATGAGGCACCACAATAGTATATCCACAATAGTAAAAATTATTATAGGGTACAATAGTGACCACTGATGTTATCAAGATAATTTGCCTCAGCCTTTGCATCACTGGCAGGCAACTGCTCATTTTTAGTCAGGTACTACAGCAGTAGATCATGTCACTATGAACTGCTATTGTGCACACTCTTTGGATGCACCACAATAGGGTTCTAAAGCAAAGCACAACTACTACTTCAGTTATCTACATGATCTTCCACTTAAAATAATATTGCACATCATTTTCACTGTAACCTACTAATGTGTACACTCCAAAGAGGCATCACAGTAATAAGCTCACATCAATAAAAGTCATCAAAGTAAACTAGCAGAAGCAACTTAGGTTTTCAAACCATTAGAAGTTTTTCCTAAATCATTTCTCTAGTTAAAATTAACTAGAGATCATTCAAGCTTTCACTTCTGTCATCCTGGACAGATAAAATTCAATCAAGTTGGTTCCTGATGATAAGAACTCAGTTAACCCTAGGGAAACATCATAATATCAGCTATAATAAACTGCTAGTAATAACACATCCATAAGCCAATTAATTAGTGGTACCACAGCTATTAAGATTTTCCCTAGAACTTATGCAGAGGTAAGCATCATTGCAGTACTTCTATAAGTGATGATCATAGTCATAAGTGGACAAGTGTAGTTAGAGATTATGAGTAGAAAAAGCATGGTATCAAATACCATAATCTAGACATTATAACAGAACACAAATCCAATGATAACGAATTTGTCAAACCATTCCAAATGTAATCGATCATCTTCCTAGATATCATTAACCAGGAATCATCTATATGAAGATTCCTGTCATATATCAAATAAAAGTACATCTTAGCAAACTATGTTGCAAAACCATCTGCTCAGATAAGAATTCTATTCTTATTGAACTGTTTAGAATACATCTTATATCTACTTGTTGTTTAGCAATAAACCCTATAAAACACAATGTCCAACAACCATGACGCATGTTATTATCCTGGACAATATCAACATATCTAAGAGAAGCATGATTATGATAAAATTTCTAAAAATAGAATCCCATTCCAGTTTAATTCTCACGAGGCATGAATTATGGTATATGTCACCAGTATTGCACAAGAACCAGGAGGGAATAATCTGGAGTGCAACCAGTAGAACAACATCACTGGAAATTAATCCCAGACTGACTAACACATGGTCATACCATAAATCATGCAAGATAACTTAGAAATCCCTTTATCTGACCATGATAGAATAATCAATTACATAAGGCAAGTTGTTAGTATGCCTGAGAGTAACTAGAAAAGGAGGAATCCTAGACCAGGAGTAATCCTAATTCAGGAATGTATCAATAGAAGAGATGAGACACGGAGAAAAGGGGATATGAGGGAAGAATCTACCTAGGGTCGAGTTGCATCTCGTTGGAGTAGAAGCAGTGGTAGAGTCGAGGGAGGAAGTGGAGACCGATGACAACAAGCATGGCAGCACAAGGAGAACGACGACGCTCGACCCGCGTCGGGCCACACCGCACCACTGCGTCACAAGTATCCTCCCTGTGTTCTGCACCACCAAGAACCACCATCAATTCATAGGCAAGCGACGAAGTCATGAACACCAAAATCCTAGCGCTAATTTGTTTGTGATGGCGAGTTAGATGGCGCAGGAGGATCACATCGATTAGGGTAGGCTGGTGGATCTTGATGGGGTGCGTCGATTAGGACCCACAACACTGGCCGGAGTGGTCGAAGTTTGCCGGAATCAAAGACGGAGGAGAGCAGGAAAACGGCGGCGTCGAGCCGAGTTAGGAGAGGAGCGAAGGCGAACGTGGGTGTGGGTGAGGCGTGCGTGGGATGAGGGAGTGGGCCGGGGCCAAGGTGACCCCGAGCCAGGTCCAACTGGGCCAGGTCGGCCTAAGTGCCCAATCCATACCACGAAATTTAATAGAATAAGAAGTAACATAAAATAAAATAATTATTAAATTACCAAAATACCCTTGTGATATTTAAAGATCTAGAATAGAAAAATCATAAACATATATAATATATATCAATAATCACAAAAATGAGACCTATCTAAGAAAAATATAAAACTACTTGTTTGAGTTAAATAAACTACCACTAAATATTAAAGTCACTAGAGTTCTCAATAAATTATAACAATATAAAAAATATCCTAAAAATTAATAAAAATATTTTTTGTGTATAAAAATAAATCTACTATATTATAAAAATACTAAATTAATTCTTTTATAAATAAAATTTGAAGTAAGTATTCAAAGACATTTGATCCTTTATGAAATTTTATAAACATAAGATTAATACTTAAAAATAAATAAAAAATCATTTTTAAGATCTTAAATAAATATATTTTATCAAAGAAATACTAAATATATTATTCCAAAACATTTTTAGATTCTTAGGAAATAAATTCTAACTATTGTATTTTATTAAAGTGAGATAATTATTCGTTAACTCTTTAAAATTATTTCCTAAGTAGGAAATGATCACATTTCTTTATAAACATTAAAATACTTTAAGACTAATTACTAAAGTCTAAAAACATAATTAGGATTCATAATAAAATTTAAGTGTAAAATATGAATTTTATAAAACTCTCTTACAACCTTAATTCACATTTAAACCAAAAACATTCAAGCTAACCTTACTCATCATTCAAATCTATTATAGGTAAATGATCTTAATCTTTTAACCATACCTCACATGACTTTATATCCTAACAAAATACAAATATCATAAGAATTACACCTTAAGTCCAATTATGTCCTTAAAGTAACTTTATTCTATAAGATTGTAAACACCATGATAAAGGCTTCATTATATATTTTTTAGTTCACTTTGGTATGTTTCAATTAAGACCTAACGCATCTCAAGACCAAACTAATCGAACAAACACCAAGAGGCATATACCATATTATATTAACCATAAATATTGTTTAAACCTTAGAAAAGAAACATTTTCTTCGAAGGTTATCCTTTTTGGCACTTCAAACAACAAACTCTATAATAATTCTTCAACCCTTAACAACCCAACACTTATACTTTCATCATAATCACCAGATAACAATTAAACTAACTCAATCTTAGATTTCTTTATACTCTATTGTTATATCGTGGATGTTAAAACTCAAGTTCCTTATAAGTACATCCATTTGTGAAGTAGGAAATGAAGATAAACCAACTCTTAAGGAAATCACATAAGCTAAACTCACTTAGACTATCGGGGATCCACTTTGGGAGTTTTATAAATGCATAACATTACTTATGCATAATAGCAGATTGCTTCTTTAAACATTAGTCCTTAACGGACCAATGATGTTGTTTCATATATTGGATCTTCTATTGTCTCGATTACCGTGAGTGCATAATCTTGCAATCACAAAAGGCAAGTTCACACTTGCTCATGTCCTTTGGTTATTTTCTATCAAATATTTGCAAATACAGTGTTGTCATCAACTGCATTTCAAAAAGGCCAGAAAACACTATTTTTGATAATAATGTGAACTATTGGTTACTGATCTAGGGTGATCAGCTAACCTATTAAGTCTGGTAGTTGGAATACCATTACTCAGGAATATATCATCTAGGGCTAAACAACCAATGTCGTCAGTGATTCTTGCGCCGTATATTACGCGTTAACCATGAGATTTGGAATGGGATAGAGAAGTCAGCTAGATCTTCTTCCTTTCACATGAACGGATGACCATCTCGTCACGCTGTTGTACCTTACGAGGCTCGGCATGGGTGGGACACCTAAGTTCCCCGCGATATTGGTGTATAGACTATTTGTGAGGGATGGTCGTAGGTATGTCCTCATATCGATGGGGGCGACCAGGTTCATTGTCTTCTCACTAGAGTCCTCAAGAAGTCAACCATAGTTATATCTGCTATGCGGATTAACGAAGGTCGTTCTTCTTGGGGGTCGTGTTCTATGTCGGTTCACGGAGAAGGGAAATGATTGGCTTGGATCTTAGTCTGGTCCTCATACCAAGGAAGTGTGAAAGAGCCTATAACTTGGATGTGCAATAAAGCTAAGTTCTTTCATGGGAAAAGTACACACCTCTATAGAGTGTAAGAACTGTAACTTGTTACTCCCTATTTCGGGAAGGAGCTGCGAACGCGGCAGGAAAGGAACTCCATTGAAGTTCTGGTAAAACGGTGAAGGATGAGAAACATAGCTTTTTAGAATAAAAGCAATCTTTTAAGAAATGTTTACGAAAACCTTCATAGCCTATGACCTATGGTCTGTGGCTGTAGATATACTTCATCAAACACTCCTTTTTAATGAACTTGTTGAGTACGCTCATACTCAATATATTCTTAACCATTGCTAGATTCTGAAGCCAATAAAGACGACATCTACATCAACTTATGCTCAAGGGAATCGTCATCAACATCTCAAGGTCTTCAATGAAGTCAAGGAAATCAACATATACATCAATTAAAGTGAAGAAGAAGTTCCTGATTAGATAAGATAGGAATATAATCTCTAGCCATAGAACCTACTTATGTAGAGTATTGCAATCGCAGTGATGCAAACCAAATAGTTAGATGCTAATCTTATTAGCATGATACTTATGAGTTGTTATTTTTGAATCTTCTTTATAAGAAGTTTTCTTTCTCTCTCTTTAACCTAGAGTGTTCTCTGGATCATTTGTAAAGAGTTGAGTTGTAACCTATAGTCATGTCTTGGACCTATTGTGTTTATGTTGTACCACTCTGAGGGATGTAATACTAGTGAACGGTGTTTCATTGGTGTTATGTCAATGACTATAGTGTACTCATCATGCAGTTGAATGCTGGGTCACCGCAACGATTGTGCAGGGCCTCTTGTATGTTCCCTCGAAGTTTGAAAAGAACGCACTTTGCATATCATACAAGTTGTGAATTGATTTCTCTAGTAGTTCATTGAGCCATGATCGAGCCGTCTTCCGCAACATGAGCAGGAAATATCGAACTGGGACCATGTTGTTTCCTCCTTTGGCGATGCAGCAAGGCTAGAAAAAATCTTGAAGCCAAGTATCTGGTTGAGCTTCGCCATCGTAGGGCTGAATATGTTTGGCAATGTCGAAGTCAACCAGAAACTTGGTTTGACGGATACATGGGCCAAAGCATTTGGGTCCCACCTACATGTCCTCTTACTCATACCGCCGCGCTGGAATGTTGGACTCGATGCGATAGCGAGAATCATTTGGCGAGAGAGATCTACGCCTTCGAGGCTCATGGTTTTAGCGTGGCGGAGTCAGATTCCTGGTTCTCCTTCCACCGTCGCTGCCCTAGCCCCAGCGGCTTCCATGGCTATCATGTGATCCTTCATGGTCATTCCCGGACGGTGATGGTGGCTCTAGCGGGTTATTTCTGGCTAAGCGGCGCAGTCCTAGAGACTCATTATGCTAACTCCAAGGTTGATTTCGTCGGCTCCGCTGCTTGATTCAGAACGATCCGGGTCATTTCTTCCTACGGCGCTGCCAGCTGGACGACTAGGGGTTGCATCCTTATCCGATCTTGCTCTCGCTGGCGGTGTACCTCTAGGTCTTCCCTATGGCGATTATTCTGCCGATGATAGCCCTGGTGAGGCACCAATGCCCTGATGGCATCTTCAGATGCAGTCGAAATAACTCCCAACCAATCTCGCGTGGCCCTGCGAGGATGAACATTTGATCCGTCCTTGAATTTTTTTCTTCCCGAGGACAATGACATTTATCCTCTCTGCAGGGTCTTTCATCAGCGCTTTGTCCTGTGCTAGTGTGGAAAAATTCCGACCTTGAGGCCAGCTTGCCACTGAATTACGCGGCTGTCTTTTGATGTTTTAATCCTTTGTCGAGAAATGCTACGCATTGCTGGACCTGTTCTGGAGACGGATTATTGGCGAGGATGGCTTGAGCAGCCGTAGCGTTCTCCACTAGCGTGATGTAGACACGGATCTTGTCTCCGGTTTTTTCAGTCAAATAAATCTGTGTGGACATCGGGGTTCCTATTAGCAAGAACCGGACCCCCCTTGTCTTGTTTGTAAGTCGCTTGAATTATGAATGATACTGGGCAGGATTGCTGTCTATCTGCTGTCTGAGCTCGACGATGTGGGCAGCCTATTCGAGAAAGAACAAGCTATGCTTTTCCAGGTCCTCAGCCCTTTTCTCCAGCTCCTCCGGAGTGATATCCGAAGCAGTTGGGATTGGTATCGTGAGAGCGTCTCTGTAGATTTCACGTGCACCCTTGGTGACAATGTGCCCATCCACAGGAGGGTCGATCGGTGTGGGATTAATAGGATATCCGCCCTGATTCTCCATCTCGATCTCTTCGCCAACCTCTTTGTTGGCTTCCTCTACCGGCTCTGCCGGTGACGGGTTTTTGTTGTTTTTCTTCTTCTTTGACCGACCGATAGCCTTAACGTGCGTACTAGTGGAAAAGACGACTTTCGGTCGGATACGGGAGATAGAATTCCATCGATACTTTCCGGCGTAGTTGGCTTCTGGACCTCGGATGAATCTCTGGTGTCCATATCATTTTACGCGGTGTAGTCTGCATCCATGCAATCATAAAGACTAAGAGGATTCTCCAGCTCACCTTGCGCTGGCTTGGAGGCGTATTCTTCCTCATATGCTTACATCTTCTCGAAGTCTCGAAGTTCCTGCAACGTCGGTGATTCCTGAGAGGAAGCAGGTTAGTTAGTATTTTCTCCGATTGTGTCAAGAACTGAATCATTACCGGCTCCAACATCGACTGAGTCGGATCTAGAGCCTACGTAGCGCACGAAGCAATGCTTCTTTTTCTTCATGGTATCAAGGTAGCAGCACAGCTGGTTTTCCGCATCTGCCATCTCAAAACTCTGTTTGATCTTGGTGATTGCTTTGTAATCGATGTAGGGGTGCTTAATCATCTGCTTTCTCATGTGCCTCAAGAGTGTTTTTTTGCTACAGCATCGGTAGAATCGGATCCGAAGCGAATATAATCCTCATCCATGTATCTGATCTCAATAGGGAGATCAGATCCAGATTTTTCTTCCACTACAGAAGCGGGCTGGGTGGGTTCAGGTTTTTATGGGATCTTGAACTCTTCCGCTCTGCGAACAGAGCAGATCCGTACTTTTTTTCCGCCATGGTCATCACCTTAGGGGTGGGTTGGGCAGGATCAACAAAGCTGAGGTAGATGTCGATCTCGTAGATGGACATGATCATGTAGGTTGTCACGGGCTCTGTAGCCGGAATCTAGGTCTCGTCAAGAAGAACGAGAGGGACATCACTGGCGTAGAACACGCAACCCATGGCGATTGTTTTGCCAATTCCTACACGCGCAGATTCCGCCTGAAACGAAGCTCTGAAGGTCACCAGCCCCACGGTGGGCGCGAACTATCGTCGGATTGTCAACAAGTATGCCATAGGGGGTCCTGAAGTTGTTGAGAAGATGGGGTGTCAGACGTACGGTCTTCCGGCAGCGGTGAGCACAAGTTTACCTGGGTTCAGATCCGACTGTAGTGATCGGATCCTACTCCTGCTAGCAACCCAGTAATATATCGGCGAGAGCCGGATGTTACAGCGGATTACAAGAGAGGTTTGCCTGTGCGAGTAGGTTATGGTTGATCTATGATCTGGTGGTATTGTGTGTGTTCGCTAAAGGCTCCCTAGTGTCCTGTTTATATAGTCACCAGGGTCTAGGGTTACAGGAGAGACCTATCCAGCTATGTTGTAGAGTCGGTAACTAGATACATCTTGGACTACAAGTAATACTCCATGCCTAAGTCGGTAACTCTTCTGGGTCTTGTCGTAGCCAGAAGTGACTCCTCCTATTTCTTTGAATGGGCCACCCGTGAAGCAAAGCTCTAACCCGTTGATGGGCCACCCTGGTCAGCGAGTCCTGTGGGTATACCTGAAAAGTATATCCCCAACTGTCGCAAACTAATAATACAAGATGCATAAAAAGGATTAACATCACATGCAATTCATAATATGTGAAATGATATGGCCTTTCTTCTCGTGCCTTTGATCTTCATCTCCAAAGCACTAGCATGATCTTCATCATCAACGGCGTGGCGTCAAGGTCAATGGCTCCGCATCATGGTTGTCCATCACCAACAACAACTATTACAACTACTCGATGAACATGCATGCTGGTCTTAACAAAATTTAAAGACAACCATAAGGCTCCTGCCGGTTGACAACTTACAATAAGGATCATTGCATACATCAAATATAATCACAATCATATTATGGCCATATCACATCACAGCACATGCCCTGCAAAAACAAGTTAGACGCCTCTAATTTTCTTTGCATGTTTTATGTTGCTTGGGGTTTTCGCATAAGAACCTTTCTTACCTATGAACAAGAACCACAACGTTGATACAAGTATTGTCAAGTGCCCATTGTAAATTGAATCTTAACTATGGTGGGAGAGACAGACACCCGCAAAGCCACTTGTGCAATACAAGTTACACATTGAGCATGGAGCAATTCTCATGTACGATGACATGTAAGGTTAGCCCGGGCCGCTTCATCCCACCATCTCGGAAGATGCAAAGTACACGAAAAGCAAGCGACAACAAAAGCATCAACTCCCACAAAACCATTGTGTTCTACTCATGCAACAGATCTACGGATATAGTCGGCTCTGATACCACTGTAGGGTTCGCAGCATGGAAAACAAAAAAAACTATCGCATGAACACACAAAACCAAGATCTAATCTATGGCAAAGCCAAGATATAATCTACGACATCGGTGCAACAAGATTGTATAGAACTAACCCTCGTATATCCAAAGCGTTTAACGAGATTCGGATCTCATGGTCGATGTAGTCGATCACTTGTCGATCTCAAGATCGCGTAGACGATCTTTCTGGTGCCATGTTCCGGCAGCGCTTCCGCAGTCGGTCACACATACGATAGTCGATGAAGACCTTCCTCTCCCTTGTTCCAGCAGGGAAACAGAGGTTGTAGATCTCCTCGGAATCCCAACAGCACGACGGTGTGGTGGTGGTGGAGGAGGAGAGATTTCTGCAGGGCTTCGCCTAAGCCGAAATTGGACGATGGACGAGAGAGAAGATATGCGGCGGTTAGGGGCCAAGAGGGGGAACCCCACCCCTCCTTATATGGGTGGGGGCTGGCGGCCAAGGGCCTCCCTGCCCTAGACGAATTTCCCCCAACTCGGCTAGGAAGAGGAGAGGGGAAAACTTGTCTTTCAAGTTTTCGCTTTCCTTCCCAAACAAAGATTTGACTTTGCAAACTAGGGTTTCACCCATTCTTCATAGTCATTGGCCGAGTTTCCCTTGGGCTTGGTCCGGACATTTCCAAACCCCGGAAATTGACTTCAATTATATGAATCTTATTCTTCGGGCCATTCTGGATATCCTTGTTATGTCCTAGATCCAATCCGAGACTCCGAACAACATTATGTCTCTAGCTCATATTCCATATCTACTTAAACAACATTGAATCCTTAAGTGTCCTCCTACGGTTCGTGAACTATGCATACATGATCGAGACACCTCTCCGATCAGTAACCAATAGAGGGATCTGGAAATCCATATGGATCCCACATATTTCTATGATGACTTTTTAATCGAATGACCCATTTACATACGATAGTGATTCCCTTTATCGTGTGATACTTTACTTATCCGAGGTTTGATCGTCGGTATCTCTATACCTAGTTCAACCTTGTTACCGATAAGTACTCTTTACTCGTTCTGTGATGTGACATTCCTTGTGACCTTGTCACATGCTTGCAAGCCAATTGGATGACACTCCACAGTGAGGGCCCATAGTATATATATCCGTCATATGGACGGACAAATCCCACTCTTGATCCATGTGATTCAATCCATACTTTCAGAATACCTAATGCCACCTTTATAACCACCCAATTATGGAAGTGGTGTTTGATGTCATCAAAGCATCCATCCGGTGATGGTGATTAACATGATCTCATGGTCAAAGTATTAGGTTACTATGTATTTGAAAGCTTGTAGAAAACGAACTCTAAATGACTTGATCTTATGCTATGCTAACTATAGGAGTGTGTCCATCACATCATTCTCCTAATGACATGATCTTGTTATTAATAACATATAATGTCCATGATCAGGAAACCATAATCATCTATTAATCAACAAGCTAGTTTAACAAGAGGCTTACTAGGGACTCTTTTATGTTTACAAAACACATAAGTATTAATGTTTCTGATTAGTACAATTATAGCATGTTATGCAAACATTCATCATAAACACAAAGATATAATAATAACCATTTTTATTATTGCCTCTTGGGCATATCTCCAATAATGCGTCACTAAGCTTCATAGCCCAATCCTTTCTTGACTTATTCACCATCTTCTGAAGTATGACCTTAAATTCTCGGTTAGATAGCTCCATCGGCCCACTAGTTTGTGTGTAATAGGGCAAAGTTACACGATGATCAACTCCATATTTTTGAATTATATTCCTGAAAGTACCTTTCATGAAATGAGTTCCACCGTCAGTAATTAAAAAGCAGGGAACTCTAAACCTAGGAAAAATAATGTCTTTAATCATCGTGATAGACGTCGTCGTATCTGCATGAGAAGTGGGTATAGCTTCCACCCACTTAGTGACATAATCAATAGCAGCAAGAATATGAGTGTAACCATTAGCTGGAACAAAGAGCCCCATGAAATCCAACCCCTAAACATCAAAAGGTTCTATTACGAGATTATATTTTATAGACATCTCTATGTTACTCATAAGTTGGCAAGCATCACAATTTATAGCATAGTCATGGGCGTCTTTAATTAGCGTTGTCCTGTAAAATCCCGACTACAAGACTTTGGCTGTTGTATGGTCACCAGCGTGATGTCCTCCATAAGGACTATCATGGCAGACCGTCAGAATAGCTTTAATCTCATGGCAAGGCACACATTTTCTAATTATCCCATCAATTCCATGTCTATATAGGTAAGGATCGTCCCAAAAGTAGTATTTTAAATCATTAAATAATTTCCTTCTTTGATGGTAACTCATTTATTTTGGTAGAAACTTACCCAGACGGAAATTAGCATTGTCTGGAAACCAAGGATCATGTGGCAAGATACTCACCTGGCATAGATTCATTAACGGGAGTTGGATCCTCCATAATACCCTCCATACGTGATAAATGGTCGGCAACCGGATTATCCTTACCTCTCCTATCAACTATTGTTAAGTCGTATTCTTGCAGTAACAAAACCCATTTAATTAGGTGCGGTTTTGCATCCTTCTTGGCTAAGATATGTCTTAAAGCTTGATGGTCTGAATGAACTATCACTTTCGAATTGATAATGTAATGCCTAAACTTATAAAAAGTAAAGACTATATCTAAGACTTATTTTTTAGTTGTTGCATAATTTCATTGATCTTCATTAAGGGTTCGACTAGCATATTAGAGAACGTTCATATTAATCCCATCTTGTTGTCCTAAAATATCTCCTATAGCATAGTCACCAGCATCACACATGATCTCAAAGGTTCCCCCCAATTAGGTGGTTAAACAATTGGAGAAGAAACTAATGCATTTTTTAATTGCTAAAAAGAATCGATACAATTCCTATCACATGTGAAGAAGGTATCTTTATCCTAGAGATAAGTTAAGGGAGTGGCTAGCTTAGAAAAATCCTTAATAAAATGCTTATAGGAACCTCCATGTCTAAGAAAATTCTTAACCCCTTTTACATCTTGAGGTATTGGTAATCTTTCTAAAGTAATAAGCTTATTGTTATCAATCTCAATCCCTTTCTTAGAAATCATATGTCCAAAAACTATCCTTCTCTTACCATGAATCAACAATGCTCCTAGTTGAGGACTAGCTTGGTTTGCCTACATCACTGCAAAATTATATTAAGATTATAAAGACATTGTTCAAAGGCGGTCCCATACACAACAAAGTTTTCCATGAGAACCTCCATAGAGCTTTCTACAAAATTGTCAAATATCTTTAAAACACAATCTTGAAAACTAGCAGCTGCATTACATAAACCAAAGGGCATTAGACTATAAGCATAGGTTCCGTAAGGGCATGCAAAGGTAGTCTTCTCTTGGTCCTCGGGCTAAATAGAAATTTTAGAATAGCCCAAATAACCATCAAGAAAACAAAAATGAGAGTTGCCAGACATCCTTTCTAAGATGTTATTCATGAGAGTTATTTGATTATGGATCTTTATAGTTTCTTTGTTTAGTTTTCTAAAATCTACACACATTTTATATCTTGCTATAGTTCTAGCAGGGATCAACTCATATTTACCATTATTAATTATAGTTATGCAACCTTCTCAGGGTATACAATGGGTTGGACTTACCCATTTACTATCGGAGATAGGATAAATAATATTATTGTGTAGCATGCATATGACCTCCTTTCTTACTACTTCTTTCATTTTAGGATTCAATCTTTTTTTATATCAACAAAAGGTTTAGCATCATCACCCATAGGTATTGTATGAGTAGATATGGAAGGATCTATCCCTTTAATATCACTAAGAGTATATCCAAAGGCTTCACGATGCACGACAAGTACTCCTAATAGTTTTTTTAATTTCATCGGGGGAGAGGCTATCATTAGGAATTACTAGACATTTACCTTGCTTGTCTAAAAAATCATACCTGAGTCTTTGGGGAGAGACTTTAGAACGAGAGGATGTGGATCCTCATCCTCTAATCTCTCTAGCTTTTCAAACTCATTCCCAAGGTGGTCTTCGAATTCTAGTGCTACATTAAGGATCTTATTCAACTCTTCTTTTATAGAGTCATCCGGAAGTGAATCATTGTTTGTCAAGCTTATATCCAATTCGGACTATGGAGTATTGAGATATATTTCCACCAATTCTTCAATAGTCTTATATTCCTTGACTTCAATCTTTTTCTCAAAAGGCAGTTTTGTAAATTGGATGCATTTAACTTCTAAGGTTTCTTCTCCAATCTACAAGGACAAGACTTGTTTCTTATTATCAATATTAGCATTCATAGAGTTATAAAAATGACTACCAAAAATACTGGGAACGAGGAATTTAAAGGAATATCAATAATATAAAAATCAACCGGGTACACAAATGCTCCTACAGAGAAGCATCTGTCGCGAAGAATACCATGAATCACCTACAAGGTTCTATCAAAAAGTATAAAAGTAACTTTGGATGATTCAAGATCTGGTTCATCAAGATGACACCATAATTGTAATACCTCAGACACTACGCTCTAAGCAACAAACCAGGACGAACCCAAAGTGCATAAGGTGGTTCTACCACGGAGGCCCAAAGGCCACCCACGTGCAGGCCCGTCTAAGCGGAGCAGGGCATGGTACCTGATGCACCTAGTTGATGTAGGTGCGCTTCGTCGGGAATCCCCAAGAGCAAGGTGTGATGTAGCACAGCAGCAAGTCTTCCCTCAGTAAGAAACCAAGGTTATTGAACCAGTAGGAGGAAGGAAACGTCACACAAGTGTTGCAAGCAACGTGGAAACCTGCACGACACAAACTCAAGACTTTGCCCCAACAAACAGTGAGGTTGTCAATCTCACCGGTTGTTGTAACAAAAGATTAACTGTATGGTGTGGAAGGTGATGATGTATTGCATCAAGTAAACAGTGGAAGATGTATCAATGGTAAAGATTGGACCGGGGTCCATAGTTCACTAGAGGTGCTCTCCTTAGATAAACAACATGGCATGCTAGGTAAACAAATTACAGCAGGGCAATTGATAGGAACTGAGCAAGGCATAACAATGCAATACTAGACAAAAAGATCATATGAGATTTGATTAGGCAATACAACAATATACATAGCCCGTCATCCAACTGCATCTTTGAATAGAAGTCCACCTTCATGTTATCATCCGAACTCCCTCCAATATTAAGTTGCAAGCAACAGACAACTGCTTTAAGCAAAGTGTGTAAGGTAAACAATCCACTTGTTACATGAACAAGAGACCCTTGTTTTCTCCTCTAACATCCCAAAAATATTGAACAATGATTATCAAATTCTAATCACTAAAATTAGGGTTAACAAAAACTTTGAATGAATAAAAACCAAATGAATACATGTGTGTATGCGATGATTGTGTGGATGCATGAATGGACTTGTGTGATTAACCTAAATAGCAAGGAATGGTTTAAAGATGAAAATAACATCATCTAAAACATTTTCAAGCAGAAACAAATCAATAGAAAATCAAAAACAAATCAAATAAAGCAAATGGTCATTTTTGCCAATCTTTCTCACTAGGTAACTTTGAGTGTTTCTAGTCCAAGATTAAAAACATAAAAGTTTCCATTTCTTTTTACCCCTTGCAAGACCAAGTAAAAGTGAATCAAAGACCACCTTTCAAACTTGCAGAAACATTTGGCAACCCCATTCAAATGACAATTTAAAATTGAATCTATAACATATGTGAAGATCACACATTTTCAAAACCCAACCAAACCAGTGCCCCTTGACCAATCCAACTAACCCAAGACTCCCTAGTATGTACCTAGAAAACCCACCAAGTTTGAATCCAAAATTCAAATTTGAATTTCTTTCGGCCATTTCATCAAGCACCTTGTTTGCAGCAAACAAACAAACATCAAACACTATTAGTAGCAGTAATTTTGGCCAACCTTGTCCCCTTTCTAGATCACTCTACACTCTCAGTAGATGATCAAACTAATCTAACTAGCCTTAGCACCACTGTGAGCATGCATAGCCATCAATGGTGACCATGTCGAGAGCACCCTTGCCACCCCAATGTCGCTAGTGAACTTGGAGAAGCTCTAGCCCCGCCAACCTTGTCCGGAGCACTATCCACCGTCCACCGCCACCCCCTGTACAACGCCCGAGCCTTCCCAGCCACTGGACCACACGACAAGCTCGCACCCAGTTTCTCTGCGTGCATGACAAGAGCGCGCCAGTGCGCCGCATGCGACACCAGCCCACAGACTGCGCGCCGCCCTCGCCGCTTGCGTACGTGATCGCCAGAACCCCAGAAACCCGCTAGATAACCCCGTTAGCCGCCGCGCGGACCATTGACGCTGTGTGCCATTAAAATCACCGTCGGACCTGCCTAGAGCGCCCTGATGTTCCGACCGTTCCGCACCATCCCATGCCTCTCCATAAAGCTGGTGAGATTCGCCAGGAGGCAACGCACCGCCCCCTATCGTCGCCCATGCCATTAGCACGTTCTGCTGACGACCACGACGAGCTCCACCCGCACCACGTCGGTCCCCTTCAGGCACTATAAAAGGAGGCCACCCCCGTTCTATTTGAGCACACCATCTCAATCCCCACCTCTCACTGATCACACTCACTCACCCCCGGAGAAAGGCGAGCACCAGGTGGCCAGAATTTCACCGGAGTTCGCCGCTGCAGAGGAGGAGAGGCGCCATTGATTGGAGCCGCCCCAGTAGGAGTTGTTGGTACCAGGAGGATCGTCGTCGTCGACTTCGTTGTTCGCCCCCATCGCCGACCATCGCCGGAGCCCCGGTGAGCCCCCACTGACCCCCACTGCCTCGCTAGGGTTCAACCTTGCCGCATCCTGTTCAGGTGTGGACGATGAACCACGACCGTAGGATTAGAGTTAGATCGCACGGTCCACATCCCCCCATACCGCTTTGCCACTCGTTGTCTCACAAAGTGGGGTCGTTCACTTAACCAGCCCGCGCGCGCTGTGCATAGTGGGCCGGCCCAGTTAAACGTCCCGCGTGACCCATCAATTCAAACTTAGGTTTATTCATTTAATTTCAAAACCAATTCTATACCTAGATTCAAAAATAAACCTAGCTCGATTCACTGAACCAAAAAGCATGAAACCAATTTTGTTGGAAAGGTTCTGGAGTGTTTAATCCAAGCCTGCTGGATTCAAACTATTTAGATTTGTAGATTACCCATGGTAAAAATAACAAGGCAGAAGCTTTTCTGCATTCAAACATTTTTCAAAATTCAACCATAAAAGCTTTTGAGTTGATTCCAACTCTCAAAAATCACAATTAACCATACCTTTCAGAATATATAAAAATATATAGGTTTACTTGCAGAAATAATGACCAAGTAATAAAAGAATGCCTCATAGGACATTCTAGTCACTTTAATTAATTAAAATAAAAAGGTTAAACCTTATTAAATTGTGACACCACTTTAAATCACATTCCCATGTACTAAAATGTGTGGTGATGACATGTGTCAACATGATCCCATGTTTTAGTTGGATAATATTAAATCTTAAGTAGTTTTTCAATGAGTAGAAATTACTTTTCTAAAATAAAATAAATAAGACAAGTTCTTTATTCTTTGTGATAATAGTGATGATACTAGCTCATCTAGTGTGAAACTTTGTGTGCTAAATAGAGTAGTTAAGAATTGTGTGGTGATTGTGTACCTCGTATTTATTTATAGACGATAGTACCGACTAAGGATACAAGGAGGAAGGAGGATACTATAAGGAAGAAGCCGAAGAGAACTTCAACCACAGCTTTGCACAAGGCAAGCTTAATACTACTGATTGGATTAGCAAGCTTATACTAATATCTTAGCAAGCCACTACTTGCAAGCCTTGATGATACCAAATCCCAGTTTTAATTGCAAGCTTAGTTATTTTATTTCTTTATCAAAGATTTCTCTTAGATTTTACTTAGTAACTTGTAGATAATAGAAGGGTTTTTGAAGGTAGCATAAAGAGCATAAAACTTGGCCTAAGTTAGATAATCTTGATGTCATCCTGAGGAATGAGACTGAACTTAGATCATTCACACTTGATTACCACCCTTATTTAGTATTTACCCCCACTTGTAGATGCTAGTGCTAAGCATAAAACTTGATCAACTTTAGATGGGAATACTTGGTGAAAATGGTTGTGAAAACCTTAGAATGATGAGTCATTCTACTGAAATATTTTGACATATGTTCTTGAACACTAGATGATTTTGATGATGAAAATGTTAAAGCTTGAGCCTTATCCCTTTAAAAAAACTGATGGTTTTCTGGATGCGATACCATTCCAATTTTACCGTACAACCACAATACCGAAATTTGGGTAGGGCTTGACTAGAAATTTATATACCTTAGTATGGGTTCCTTTGCGGACAAGGTTTAAGCTGAGGCTACCTTGTGAAGATTGTCCACCTGTGTAGTACCCAAGATGACAGTTGGTCATGGTTGGGAGGCCAAACTCACAGGAGAGGTGCCTATACTAGGGCGTGTAATTTAAAGGTTAGGATTGATTATCCCCATACTAAGTATGGTGAATTCAGGATTTGTTCCTGACGGATGTATTGAATGTTGTGGTGAAAGTGTACAATCTCTGCAGAGTGTCAAACTATTCGAATAGCCGCGTCCGCGGTTATGGACAGTTGGAGTGGCCATACTGTTCTATCGTCAGATGTTTTCAAAATGACTTATGAAATGGTTCGTGACTTTGTCATGACCACAACAGAGTTGTGATATGAAATTCAAGTTCCCACTTAGGTGTTATAAAACTTTCAACTAGCTTTCTTTGCTTCTGAGCTCAGTAGAGATAAATCTGGCTTTTTGCAAAATAACTTATAGCTTAGTATTTCCTATTCCAAAACCACTTCACTTGTTAGTATTAGTTTGCGAGTACTTAAAGAGTACTCATGGCTTTGTCTCTGGCTATTCCCGTGGCCAGACTATCAAGAGGAGTATCAAGAGGACGGACAGCAGGAAGGTTACAACAACTAGGATCATCTCCCATCGCCAGCATTTCCTGTGACCATGAAGATGGAGCTTCACCTACGCTATCGTTATTATTACGTTATTCCGCTGCTTGAATTGTATTAAGACTGGATCATGAGATCTTTATTTGTGTAAGACCTTATGTATGGTTTGTAATGGATGATGTACTATGATATCCAATCTGTTATGTCTCGCAAAAATGGTAATCCTGGGATTGCAATGTATGGCATAACAGGCATCTGGGATTAAAAATCCGGGTGTTGACAAGTTGGTATCAGAGCCATCCTGACCATAGGAGACCCTAGTTTAGAATGGACGTTTGAATCAAAAAACTTAGTTTCAAAACCAAAGGAAGTGAGTATTTATGAAAACTTATTCTCATTCTTATCACTTAGACTCTTTCATGAAAATTCATGCTCCTCAAAAATTCTTTCAAACTTACCTAAAAATTTGACACACTTGATCACTCTACTAAGTTACTCATCCTATATTCTTATAGATGGACGTGAAGTACAGCAAGTTTTATCAGTTGGAGAATGGAGGAGACCTCATCTTTGAGCGTGACTTGGACCAGCTATCAGAGATGCTGGAGCGTCCGCACCCCGAGTTCTTCAGAGCTCAGCTTAATGATCAGGAAGGAGAGGATTTGTAGTGGCTAGTTGTTGCAAGTATTCGAGGAAAGATTGAAGCCCCCACCTCAGAGGGAATTCAGTTCACCTTGAGAGAGAATAACTGGCTCGATGGACTTGCCAGGGCCATGCAGGAAGCTCTTGCCCGTCTATGTGGGCAAAGTATCAATCAGATCAAGGGTAACCGCTTTGATTTCTACCCAAGGCGTGACGTTATGGGACAGCCACTGGAGGCACCATACCACCATGAGCTGAAGAGACAATTGGACCACCTCAGCTTCATGATGTATGACCGTTAGAAGGAGTTAGACAATGTCCGCTCCTACGCCAACCACAAGTATGCCATCGCTGCGAAGAAGGATCAGACCATTTCCATTCTAGTGAAGGATCTCTAGTCTCGTCGCCATCAGCTCGATAAGAAGGAGCGCATCATTGCCCGTCTTCGCCACCGGATCACAGGTTTGGAGGAGACCATCCACGAGAGAGATATGCAGCTGGAGGAGAGGGAGAATTCATGGGAAGACCTTCGTAGAGACCCCTACTCCTATCTCAGTGACGATGATGACTTTCTAGAGGATCAGGCCATGGACTTCTTCACCGATGAGGATGACTTCGCCTTCATCAATGATGATGATGAGGATGATGAGGAAACTGACTCCAAGGAGTAGTAGCACTTGAGCACTAGCATTAGTGTGTTGTATTTGGTCCCACTGTATCCTAGTTTCCCAGAATGGTTCTTAAAACCATCTGTTTTTCTTTGTTGTGGTGTGTGTTTGTATCGTGTGTTATGAATGAATGAATGAAAAGCAAGTTGCTAGAAAAATCTGAGTCAAACTTTAAAAAACTTTCCAAAACCCCTAAACCTTAGGAATTTCCCTCTTTTCTCATGATATATCTCAATCTTCAGATGCCTCGCGGAGGAAGCAGCTCATCCCCGAACCCAATGTTGCAGATCTTGCAAATGTTGGTTTCTGACTGCGAAGCTGAAAGAGCCGAACATCAAGCCAACTTAGCTACCCTTCAACAGATAGATCAGATGGCCAACAACAATCAAGGTCATGGAAATCAGGACAACCATGGATCTAAGCTCAAGAATTTCCAGAACACCAATCCACCCATTTTCAGTAAGTCTGAAGAGCCCCTAGATGCTGATGATTGGCTGCAAACCATGGAGAACAACCTGGAAGTTGCAGGAGTGGAAGCTAACGAGAAAGTTTTGTTCACTACCCACTATCTGGCCGGAGATGCAAGAGCATGGTGGAACAGCGTTCGCACCATGAATGGAGGAAAAATGATGGCTTGGGATGAATTCAAAATCAAGTTTAGCTGAACCCATGTGCCACTAGGTTTGATTCTACGGATGAGAGATGAATTCAAAGAGATCAAGCAAGGAAGAATGAATTTGGTAGAGTACAGTGAAAGATTCCTATCTCTATCAAGGTATGCCCCGGATGAGATCAGCACTGAGGCCAAGAAGGAGAGATTCCTGAATGGTTTGCACGATGAGATGCAGACAGCGTTAGTCAATATCCCCTTTGTTGATATTGAAGCCTTTGTGGATTCCGCCATTCAGATGGAAGGAAAGATCAACCAAGCTAATGAGAACCGCAAGCGTCGCATGATGCATAACCAGGAACCCACCATACACCAAAGTATCGCCCAAACCCATCTCCAGGATTTTCCCCAAGAACCAACAGAACCCCGATGAACCGTCCAGCCTATCCCCACCGTGGAAACCCAAGGCCCGGAGGAAATCACAACAACCCCGACAACCCCAGCAATTTCAACCGTGCACCACCTAAGTTCAACAAAAACAATGTCGCCACCAATACCAACACTGCCCCAAGGACTGGAAGCAATGTTGTGCCTGTTGCAGCAAAGGACAAGTCTTAGGTGACTTGTGATGAATGTGGAACCAAGGGTCACTATTCCAATGAGTGCCCCAAGAAGATTGCCGCAGCCCCCAATGCAAATGCCCCAGCTCAGCAGCAGGGTCGTGTTCAGCCCGGAAGAAGGTTTGCCCCAGGGAACTCGCTCAACCGCAATGGTCGTCTCTTTCTCATGCATGCTGAAGAAGACCAAGAAGAGCCAGATGTCGTGCTGGGTATGTTTTCTGTTAACTCGGAACTTGCAAGAGTGTTGTTTGATTCTAGAGCATCACACTCATTTATTACTGAAGAATTTGCATGCACTATTAAGATTCAACCACCAAATTGAAGCATGTTATGATAGTTCAAATACCTGGTTCAACCACCAAAGCTAGACAGATTTGCAAAGCCGTACCTATCCGAATGCATGGCATAGATTTTTATGATAATATAATACTACTCGGAACTAAAGGTTTGGAAGTAGTACTAGGAATGGATTGGATGTCCAAACATAAAGGATTAATTGACTGTGCCAAGAAAGCCATAACCATGACCAGTACAGCCGGAATATCAGTAGAGAATGTATCTGAAACCTTACCCCGTCAATTCAAATGCAACAAGAGTATAGCCCAGCCAATCATTGACCAAGTACGGATAATCTGTGAATACCCTGATGTATTTCCAGATGTTTTGCCCGGTATGCCCCCAGATCGGGATATCGAGTTTATCATTGAACTAATACCTGGAACCGGACCCATAGCCCAGAGACCATATAGTATGAACCCATCTGAACTTGTGGAACTGAAGAAGCAACTGGATGCCATGTTGGAAATTGGATTGATTCAACCAAGAGTGTCACCATGGACATCACCTGTCTTGTTTCTGGACAAGAAGGATGGAGGTAACCGTTTGTGTATGGATTATCGGAAGTTGAATGATGTCACCATCAAGAACAAGTACCCACTGCCGAAGATAGAAGACCTGTTTGACCAGTTGACTGGTGCCAAAGTGTTTTCTAAGATTGATCTTAGAACTGGCTATCATCAACTCAAGATTCGAGCAGAGGATATTCCAAAGACCGCCTTTACCACCATATATGGATTGTATGAGTATACTGTCATGTCTTTTGGATTAACCAATACCCCTGCTTATTTCATGAACCTCATGAATAAGATTTTTATGGACTTCCTGGATAAGTTTGTCGTTGTTTTCATCGATGACATTCTAATCTATTCCAAATCAGAAGAAGAACATGAGCTACACCTAGGGACCATCCTTGGAACCCTTAGGGAGCATCAGTTGTATGCCAAGTTTAGCAAATGTGAATTCTGGTTACAGGAGGTAGGATTCCTCGGACATATCGTATCAGCCAGAGGAATTTCCGTTGACCCTGCAAAGGTGAAGGATGTTGAAGATTGGCAAGCCCCAACAACTCAAACCCAAGTTCGTGCATTTCTCGGATTAGCGGGATATTACCGCAAGTTCGTAGAAGGATTCTCGAGTATCGCAAGACCCATAACCCAATTGCTGAAGAAGGATAAGAAGTTTGAATGGACAGACAAATGTGAACCGAGTTTTCAAGAACTCAAGAGGAGATTGATTTCAGCCCCAATCTTGATCATGCCAGATATCACGAATCCCTTTGATGTGTATTGTGACGCATCTAAGATCGGTCTCAGATGTGTGCTAATGCAAGAAGGCAAAGTTATATCTTATCTGTCCTGACAACGGAAGCAACATGAGCAGAATTATCCTACCCATGATCTTGAACTAGCAGCCGTAGTTCTAGCCCTAAAGACATGGAGGCATTATCTGATGGGAAATTGTTGTGAGGTTTATTCGGATCAGAAGAGCATGAAGTATATATTCACTCAGAAGGAGCTGAATATGAGGCAGAGAAGATGGATTGAGATAATCAAGGACTATGATCTGGACATTCACTATCACCTCGGTAAAGACAATGTGGTAGCAGATGCCCTTAGCAGATTGCCGTGCCGCTTGAACTCCATTATTTTGAAGGAGCAACCAAGTTTGCACAAGGAGATGGAAGATTTCAGAATGGAATTAGTAAGTGAAGGATTTTTGGCCAGCATAGAACTTCAACCCACTTTGATCAGTCAGATCAAGGAGGCGTAGAAAGGAAATGAAAGTATCGACGGAATCAAACGTCGTATCGGTACAGGCAAAGTACCTGGATTCACCGAGGATGAAGAAGTAGTTTTGTGGTACAAATGACATATTTGTGTACCAGAAGATTCAGAGTTGAAAGAAGTTATTTTGAAGGAATCCCATGATACTCTTTATTCTATCCACCCCGGAGGAACAAAGATGTATCAGGATTTGAAGGAACAATTTTGGTGGCATAAGATGAAGAGAGAAATTGGAAGCTATATCGCCAAGTGTGACATTTGTTAGAGAGTCAAGGCGGGACATCAAAGACCCGCAGGACTGTTGCAACCATTACAGATTCCAGAATGGAAATGGGATTCAGTTGGAATGGATTTTATCACTAGATTGCCTACTTCTAGTAGGGTAAATGAATCTATTTGGGTCATAGTTGACAGATTGTCCAAGGTATCCCATTTCTTACTAGTCAAGACCACCTACCAGAGTTCAAAGCTAGTGGAGTTATACATCGCTAGGATCGTCAATTTGCACGGAGTCCCCAAGAACATTGTATTGGATCGAGGAACTCAGTTTACCTCGAGATTCTGGAAGAAAGTACAAGAACGTTTAGGAACCCGACTAGATTTCAGCATAGCGTATCACCCTTAGACTGATGGACAAACGGAGCAAGTAAATCAAATACTCGAAGATATGTTGAGAGCATGTGTGCTAGAGTATGGATCTAAATGGGAAGACTGTCTGCCGTTCACAGAATTTTCTTATAACAACAGTTATCAATCTAGTTTGCAAATGGCCCCATTTGAGTTCATGTATGGGAGGAAGTGTCGTACCCCTTTGAACGGGTCGGAAGTAGGAGAGAGTCAGATCTTCGGACCCGACATCATACGAGAAGCAGAAGAGAAAGTTCACAAGATTTCTGAGCACATCAAGACCTCCTAGTCAAGACAGAAGAGTTATGCCGACAAGAGACGTGGAGACCTCTCTTTCAATATTGGAGATTTTGTGTATCTCAATGTGTCGCCTTTGAAGGGAATGCAACGTTTCCAGCTCAAAGGAAAGTTAGCCCCCCAGATATATCAGAGCTTTCAAGATTCTGAATCGTCGAGGAGAAGTGTCGTATCAATTGGAACTGCCAGAGGAGATGTTAGCCGTGCACAATGTGTTCCATATATCGTTACTTCGCAAATGCCTTGAAGTTCCGAAGAAGACTGAAGTTTTCAAGAACATTGATCACCGCACCATAGATATCAATGATGACCTGACATATCCTGAAGTACCCATCCGTATTTTGGAGGAAGCTTTCAGAACCACCAGGACCAGAAGCATCAAGTTTCTCAAGATTCAGTGGAGTAACTGCACTGAAGAAGAAGCTACATGGGAATGAGAAGATCACATCAGGATGGAGTTTCCCGATATCTTTAAATCCTAGGTAATCTTTTTTCTTATTTTTCAAATATCGGGATGAGATTTTGTTTAAGGAGGGAAGTTTTGTAACATCCCAAAAATATTGAACAATGATTATCAAATTCTAATCACTAAAATTAGGGTTAACAAAAACTTTGAATGAATAAAAACCAAATGAATGCATGTGTGTATGTGATGATTGTGTGGATGCATGCATGGACTTGTGTGATTAACTTAAATATCAAGGAATGGTTTAAAGATGAAAATAACATCATCTAAAAAAAATTCAAGCAGAAACAAATCAATAGAAAATCAAAAATAAATCAAATAAAGCAAATGGTCATTTTTGCCAATCTTCCTCACTAGGTAACTTTGAGTGTTTCTAGTCCAAGATTTCAAACAGAAACTTTTCCATTTCTTTTCACCCCTTGAAAGACCAAGTAAAAGTGAATCAAAGCCCACCTTCCAAACTTGCAGAAACATTTGGCAACCCCATTCAAATGACAATTTAAAATTGAATCTATAACATATGTGAAGATCACACATTTTTAATACCCAACCAAACCAGTGCCCCTTGACCAATCCAACTAACCCAAGACTCCCTAGTATGTACCTAGAAAACCCACCAAGTTTGAATCCAAAATTCAAATTTTAATTTCTTTTGGCCATTTCATCAAACACCTTGTTTGCAGCAAACAAACAAACATCAAACACTATAAGTAGCAGTAATTTTGGCCAACCTTGTCCCCTTTCTAGCTCACTCTACACTCTCAGTAGATGATCAAACTAATCTAACTAGTCTTAGCACCACTATGAGCATGCATAGCCATCAATGGTGACCATGCCGAGAGCACCCTTGATGCCCCCATGTCGCCAGCGAGCTAGGAGAAGCTCTAGCCCCGCCAACCTTGTCTGGAGCACTAACCACTGTCCGTCACCACCCCCTGTCCAACGCCCGAGCCTTGCCAGCCACTGGACCACACGACATGCTCGCGCCCAGTTTCTCTGCGTGCGTGCTGAGAGCGCGCTTGTGCGTCGCACGCGACACCAGCCCACAGACCGCGTGCCGCCGTCGCTTCTTGTGTACGTGATCGCCAACACCCCAGCAACCCGCCAGGCAACCCCGTTCGCCGCCGCGCGGACCATGGATGTTGTGCACCATTAAAATCACCGTCGGACCCGCCCAGAGCGCCACGACGTTCCAACTGTTCAGCACCGCCCCACGCCTTGCCATCAAGCCGTTGAGTTTGTCTAGGAGGCAACGCACCGCCCCTATCATCGCCCATGCCATTAGCACACTGTGCAGACGACCACAACAAGCTCCACCCGCGCCCGTCGGTCCCCTTTAGGCACTATAAAAGGAGGCCACCCCCGTTAGATTTGATCACACCATCTCACTTCCCACCTCTCACTGATCACACTCACTCACCCCCGGAGCAAGGAGAGCACCAGGTGGCCGAAATTTCACCGGAGTTCGCCGCTGCAGAGGAGGAGAGGCGCCGTTGATTGGAGCCGCCCAGGAGGAGCCGCCTAGGAGGAGCTGCCGGTACCAGGAGGATCACCGTCGTCGACTTCGTCGTTCGCCCCCATCGCAGACCATCACCGGAGACCCGGAGAGCCCCCACTGACCCCCACTGCCGTGCTAGGGTTCAACCTCGCCGCGTCCTGTTCAGGCATGGACGATGAACCACGACCGTAGGATTAGAGTTAGATCGCACAGTCCACATCCTCCCATACCGCTTCGCTACTCGCTATCTCACTGACGAGTGGGGTGGTTCACTTAACCAGCCCGCGCACGCGCTGTGCGTAGTGGGCCGGCCCAGTTTAACCTACCACGCGACCCAGCAATTCAAACTCAGGTTTATTCATTTAATTTCAAAACCAGTTCTGTACCTAGATTCAAAAAACAACCTAGCTCGATTCGCTGAACCAAAAATCATGAAACCAATTTTGTTAGAAAGGTTCTGGAGTGTTTAATCCAAGCCCGTTGGATTCAAACTATTTAGATTTGTAGATCACCCATGGTAAAAATAACAAGGCAGAAGCTTTTCTGCATTCAAACATTTTTCAAAATTCAACCATAAAAGCTTTTGAGTTGATTCCAACTCTCAAAAATCACAACTAACCATACCTTTTAGAATATATAAAAATATATAGGTTTACTTGCAGAAATAATGATCAAGTAATAAAAGAATGCGTCATAGGCCATTCTAGTCAGTTTAATTATTTAAAATAAAAAGGTTAAACCTTATTAAATTGTGACACCACTTTAAATCACATTCCCATGTACTAAAATGTGTGGTGATGACATGTGTCAATATGATCCCATGTTTTAGTTGGATAATATTAAATATTAAGTAGTTTTTTAATGAGTAGAAATTACTTTTCTAAAATAAAATAAATAAGACAAGTGCTTTAATCTTTGTGATAATAGTGATGATGCTATCTCATCTAGTGTGAACCTTTGTGTGCTAAATATAGTAGTTAAAAATTGTGTGGTGATTGTGTACCTTGCATTTATTTATAGACGATAGTACCGACCAAGGATACGAGGAGGAAGGAGGATACTACGAGGAAGAAGCCGAAGAGAACTTCAACCACTCCTCTGCATAAGGCAAGCCTAATACTATTGATTGGATTAGCAAGCTTATACTAATATCTTAGCAAGCCACTACTTGCAAGCCTTGATGATACCAAATCCTAGTTTTAATTGCAAGCTTAGTTACTTTATTTCTTTATCAAAGCTTTCTCTTAGATTTTACTTAGTAACTTGTAGATAATAGAAGGATATTTGAAGGTAGCATAAAGAGCATAAAACTTGGCCTAAGTTAGATAATCTTGATGTTATCCTGAGGCATGAGACTGAACTTAGATCATTCACACTTGATTACCACCCTTCTTTAGTATTTACCCCCACTTGTAGATGCTAGTGCTAAGCATAAAACTTGATCAACTTTAGTTGGTAATACTTGGTGAAAATGGTTGTGAAAACCTTAGAATGATGAATCATTATACTGAAATGTTTTGACATGTGTTCTTGAACACCAAATTATTTTGATGATGAAAATGTTAAGGCATGAGCCTTAGCCCTTTACAACTGATGGTTGTCTGGATGCGATACCATCCAATTTTACCGTACAACCATAATACCCGAAATTTGGGTAGGGCTTGACTGGAAATTTATATACCTTAGTATGGGTTCCCTTGCGGCCAAGGTTTGTGCTGAGGCTACCTTGTGAAGATTGTCCACCTGTGTAGTACCCAAGATGACAGTTGGTCATGGTTGGGAGGCCAAACTCACAGGAGAGGTTCCTATACTAGGGCGTGTAATTGAAAGGTTAGGATTGATTATCCCCATACTAAGTATGGTGAATTCAGGATTTGTTCCTGGCGGATGTATCGAATGTTGTGGTGAAAGTGTACAATCTCTGCAGAGTGTCAAACTATTCGAATAGCCACGTCCGCGGTTATGGACAGTTGGAGTGTCCATACTGTTCTATCGTCAGATGTTTTCAAAATGACTTATGAAATGGTTCGTGACTTTGACATGACCACAATAGAGTTGTGATATGAAATTCAAGTTCCCACTTAGGTGTTATAAAACTTTCAACTAGCTTTCTTTGATTCTGAACTTAGTAGCGATAAATCTGGCTTTTTGCAAAATAACTTAGAGCTTAGTACTTCCTATTCCAAAACCACTTCACTTTTTAGTATTAGTTTGTGAGTACTTAAAGAGTACTCATGGCTTTGTCCCTGGCTATTCCCGTGGCCAGACTATGAAGAGGAGTATCAAGAGGACGGACAGCAGGAAGGTTATGACAACTAGGATAATCTCCCATCGTCAGCATTGCCTGTGACTATGAAGATGGAGCTTCGCCTATGCTATCGTTATTATTACATTATTCCACTTCTTGAATTGTATTAAGACTGGATCATGAGATCCTTATTTGTGTAAGACCTTATGTATGGTTTGTAATGGATGATGTACTGTGATATCCAATCTGTTATGTCTCGCAAAAATGGTAATCATGGGATTGCGATGTATGGCATAACAGGCATATGGGATTAAAAATCCCGGTGTTGATATCTCCCTAGTGGCAACAGCACATCTACAACCGAAGAGATTTCTATCACTTCCCTTGAAAACTAGAGGCATGAACCCACTATCGAGCATAAATACCCCCTCTTGGAGTCACTAGCAACTACTTGGACAAGATAGCTACTAACAACGGAGAGCATGCAAGATCACAAACAACACAGACATGATAGAATCATAAAGACAAAACCACTAATTAATCTGACATAGTAATCTCAATATCCATCAGATCCCCGCAAACACAACATGCATGATTACAAATAGATTAGATCTTGATCATTAACGGATCTCACAAGATCTATACATGAAATCACAAGGAGGATACAGAACCATCTATCTACTACATGGACCCGTATTCCAAGGTGGAACTACTCACGCTTCATACCGGAGGCTGGCATGATGAAGGAGAAAGCCTTCGGGATGACCTCCCCTCCGGCAGGGTGCCCAGAAGAGCTTCAAATCCCCCTGATCTAGGGACGATGGTGGCGGTGGCTATAGACGGTTTCGTGGAATATTGATCGGGTGCCTGGGATTTCTGCATCAGGGGCTTCATATAGGCCAAGGGGCGAGCCAGGGGGCCACCAGAGCGGCTGCACCGCCCCCCAAGCGCGGGGTGGGCTCACCCGCGTGGCCAGGGGTGTGGCCCTCTGGTGAGCCTTCTCCGTCTTGTCTTCTGGCTTCGTGTTGCCCACGGTAAAATATTGACTTTGGCTTTTGTCCCGTCCAATTCTGAGAATATTGATTTTCTAACTTTCTGGAACCAAAAACAGAAGAAACAGGCAACTGGCACTGTGGAAACTTGTTAATAGTTTAGTTCCAGAAAACATATAAAAACACCTCAAAGTGTAGAAAAAGCAAAGCAAAGTAGATACTAAACAAGCATGGAACATCAAAAATTATAGATATGTTTTCGACGGATCAAGCATCCCCAAGCTTAACTCCTTCTCGTCCTCGAGTAGGTAAGTGATAAAAGAATAATTTTTGAGGTGACATGCACCATCAAAACCAAGATCAAACCATTTGCAAGCATTGAAAGCTGGGATCAAAGAACTCTAAACATGTGCATGAAAGATGCAGTTCTAACAATAAGACAAAGTAATTATGCATGCAACATGAAAGGCTACAAACAAAGATCATGAATAACATGCATTGAAAAACGTTTGTTTATTTCACACATAGAAAACATAGCATAGTGCCATTCAGCTTGTCCCTCATAGAGTAGCAAATAGATCCATAGGACACCTTCAAAGTTCATAAGAGTGACTAGATACAGATAGCACAAGAACAAGTAATATCAGAATATGCATCAATCAATAAGTTTTTGGAAACTACACAAAGAATGGAAACAATGATCTCTTAACGGTGCCTAAAGGTAGAAGGTGGAGACTCAACATAATAGTGGAAGAAAGGCCCTTCATAAAGAGAAGCAGGGATTTCAAGTTTCAAAAGGAGCTTCCAAAAATTATGGTACTGGTTAGCTTTCAGCCCTCATTGCTCCTATCATAAGCATCTTGAAATAATTAAGGTTAAAGTGAACAAACTATGGAGTATATGCTTGACAAAGTATAAGTTGGCAATCTCATGTCCCTTGAATATGAGGGCCACACCTCATGCTACTCAACTTCAGTCACCTGTAAGTTATTGTCATAGTAAGTACATGTGTATCATAGAGAACCGCCAACAGGGTACCCCTTGCACATGGTACAGGATCTATCCCATAACCATAATGACAAGGCAAGCAAACAATGAGCATCTCAGTGATCTTTTTATTTACTATGTGCATAGCTTTTTATTGAGGATGCTTCACAGAATGCTCATTATGGTGATGCTGCAAGTTTCCACCATGATTAGGCATGGCTTAGGCTAGCGGCCCAGGCGTTTCTCTAACACAAAATACATAACTCCATGGACTTACAAGCTCCCTATTTATTTCACACGGTTACATCTATAGACAAAAGAGCATGATATCAACTGTGTACAAAGTACAAGTGCAATGTTGAAAGCGTTCCCCATGATAGCATGGTTCTGCTAATTCCAATGTATAAGTGTAAGCATATACAACTTAGATGACACAATGGTTCAATTTTATTAGGGGCAAAGAATATAAAGTGTGCCATCAAGTTCATGAGGGCTTTAATCACTAAGTTTTCACATAACAAAATACTTTTTAATTGGAAGATGGCTGAAAACAAGAATATACTTGGAATAGTGTAACAGACCATGCATAGGAGTTTATATTGGACACCTTGGAATAACTTGGTTTCTTTGGAGCTGGAAGCATGAGTAGAGCTTACTCATACAAGTGGAGGCTAGCAAAAGACTGGGAGCGACCAACTAAGAGAGCAGTAATGGCCATAATCATGCAGAGCGACAAAACATTACTAATCAAAGCATAAAGTGGTACTACAAGTCAAGGAATAAATGATCAAAGAGGCTATGGTGACTTGTTCATAGTCATAACATGTTGTGAGCATGTGCCAAGTCAACCCAAACAAAGCATCAAAGGAGAATACTACAATACTATGCTTTTGTATGCTAAAACAACGCATGATTTTTTCAAGGCACACTAAGCAATCCCAATTGTTTGGAACAAGACATGCTACAGCAATAATCACTAAGCATAAGGTCAAAAAAACACCTAGCATTTCATGCTAAAGTCTAAGTCACAGTCAATGAAAGCTCCTCTTGCACTTTCAAGCAAGAACTTTCTCCTCATTTCCAACACCAATCAACTTATTTGAAACAACACAGCGAGAACGGGGGTCCAAACTACTTTATTCAGGCAAACTAAACAAACTAATCTAAGCAAACGAAAACTTAGACGCTCCAAGAACAACACAACAGTGCATAAAACAATAAAACAAAGTGTCTAGACAGACCTGAGCTTTTTATTGATGAAGAAGGGGATGCCTTGGGCATCCCAAAGCTTCGCTTGTACCTCTTGGATATTTCTTGGGGTGACACCGGGGTGGCATCCCCAATATTTCGATTTTGTCCATTCTTCATCTCATTACATCATTCTATCTCTACACCTGAAATTTTTCCTTCATACAAAACTTCACACAATCTTCATTAGCAACACTAGTGTATTTAAAAGATAATAGACCTTTCGGCTTAGCTTTGGAACAGCAAAACTTTTCACTAAAAACACAAGATACTGTAGAAACTCCTTTAAAAAGCTCAATTCCCCAACAGAGAACTCAAAAAGGAATCAATAAGAAGCAAATGCAAATAATGGCAGAAATCTGTCAAAACAGACCAGTAGGTAGAAACCGATTTTTTTGAAAATCTTCTGTTGCTCAAATAAAAAAGTGTTGAACTAACGAAAGTTATCTAACATACTGGGGGATTTATTCAAAACATTTCAGCTCAATCCGACTAACAGAGACTCCTCACAAATTTTTATGGTGGAGGACAGAAATCTGTTTCGGGATAGCAACTCCCCAAATCTTACTTTCGTCTCATTAGAGGTCATTCTTGGCACAAAAAGAAAATAAAAAGGATAAGGAGAGGTCATTACTTAAGTAATAACTTCAAAGACTCAAGGAAACTCTTGGGTTATCTCCCAATAAGTACTTTTCTTTAACGTCTTTAAGTTAATCACAAGAAGCAAGAAATCAAGTATTTTCAAATGAGGAAGCATTAACATCAAACCTTGCTTTCAAAGGAGGATCAAAGAGAAACTTCTCTCTCCTCATAGGGAAGTGTTCAATACCTTTCATGAATGGGAATTGAGATTTAATGGTGCCTTCTTTTATATCAATGATGGAACCAACAGTTCTAAGAAAAGGTCTTCCCAAAGTAATAGGACAAGAAGCATTGTATTCAACATCCAAAACATAGAAATCAAGAGGGACATAACCATTGTTAACCATAATGAGAACATCATTAATACTCCCCATGAGTTTCTTCTTAGCATTATCATCAAGTGGGACATCCAAATAACAATCTTTCAAAGGTGACAAATCAAGCATTTCATAAATCTTCCTAGGCATAATAGAGACACTAGAACCAAGATCACATGAAGCTTTGAGATCAAAGTCATTCACTTTCATATTAATAATGGGTTCCCAACTATCTTCTACATTCCTAGGAATAGAAGTTTTGTGTTTTAACTTCTCTTCCTTAATCTTAACAAGAGCATATGTAATGTGTTTAGTGAAAGCAACATGCATATCACTAGCATCAGGACTTCTAGCATGTTTTTGCATGAACAAAATCACATCAGAAATATTGCAACCATCTATATCAAAATCAAACTTAGCATCACTAGTAGACTCATTAGGCTTAGGCACTATAGGAGTAGGAGTAGGGACTTCTTGTGGCTTAGTGGTATCCATTCTAGTGATGGTGCACACACTATTGTTTCTATCAATTTCAGCTTCCCTTTCCCACTTAGCATGAAGTTGAGCTAACAGTCTAACATTTTCATCAATGGTAACTTGTATGGCATGATTGGCAGCAAAGGTACTTTCCATGGTTTCAGGTTTAGCAGTCATTTTATTAATCAAGGAGGATTGTGCTTCAGACAAAGAGGATATATTCTTCTCAACATTTAGAAGTTTTTCCTCCACGGTCTTTTTGAAAGTGGTTTGTTTACTAATAAAGTATTTGAGCATGACTTCAATTTCAGAGGGGGAACTTCTAGCATTGTTGTAGGAGTTTCCATAAGTATTACCATTGTTAGGAGGATAAGACCTATAATTGTTGTTACCACCAAAATTATTCCCATAGGAATTATTGTTGAAATTGTTGTTTCTGATGAAGTTCACATCAACTTGCTCTTCTTGAGAAACCAAAGAGGCTAAGGGAACATTGTTTGGATCTAAAGGAGCTTTCCCATTAACAAGCATAGCCATAATAACATCAATCTTATCACTCAAAGAGGAGGTTTCTTCAACAAAATTTACCTTCTTACCATGTGGAGCTCTCTTAGTGAGCCATTCAGAGTAATTAACCATCATATTATCAAGGAGTTTTGTTGCATCACCCAAAGTGATGCCCATAAAGGTACCTCCAGCAGCTGAATCCAACAGGTTTCTTGAAGAGAAGGTCAAACCTGCATAAAAAGTCTGGATAATCATCCAAGCAGTAAGTCCATGAGTGGGACAATTCTTAACCAAAGATTTCATTCTTTCCCAAGCATGAGAAACATGTTCGTTATAAAGTTGTTTAAATTTCATAATATCACTTATCATAGATATAATCTTAGCGGGATGGTAGTACTTTCCAATAAAAGCATCTTTGCACTTAGTCTAAGAATCAATACTATTTCTAGGCAAGGATAGCAACCATTCTTTAGCTTTTCCTCTCAAGGAGAAAGGAAACAACTTGAGCTTAATAATATCTCCATCTACATCCTTATACTTATGCATCTCACAAAGTTCAACAAAGTTATTGAGATGGGCAGCAGCATCATCAGAACTAGCACCAGAAAATTGCTCTCTCATCACAAGATTCAATAAAGCAGGCTTAATTTCATAAAAGGTAGCATCAGGAGAGGTGGATCAATAAGAGTGCTAAGGAAATCATTGTTATTTGTTCTAGTGAAGTCACACAACTTGGTGTTGTCAGCAGAGTTCATTTTGGCAAAGTGGAGGAAGCCAAAAATAGCAGCAGCACCTAGAGCAGGAACTATTTTTTTTGTGTTTTGGATAAGAGAAAGTAAACCAAACTAAACTAATTTTTTGGAGTTTTTTGATAAAAAGAGGCAAACAAAACCAAGAAAAAGAAACTAAGCAGATTAAAAACAAAGTAAAGAGAAAGGTTGAGGAGGAATCCCCTTGTGAAGACGTCCTTGGCCTCCCCGGCAACGGCACCAGAAAACTTGTTCATGCGCTTAGTTGATGTAGGTGCGCTTCGTCGGGAAACCCCAAGAGCAAGGTGTGATGCAGCACAGCAGCAAGTCTTTCCTCAGTAAGAAACCGAGGTTATCAAACTAGTAGGAGGAAGGAAACGTCACAAAAGTGTTGCAAGCAACATGGAAACCTTCACAACACAAAATCAAGACTTTTCCCCAACGAACAGTGAGGTTGTCAATCTCACCGGTTGCTGTAACAAAGGATTAACTGTATGGTGCGGAAGGTGATGATGGTTTGCAGCAAGTAAACCGTGGAAGATGTATCAATGGTAAAGATTGGACTGGAGTCCATAGTTCACTAGAGGTGCTCTCCTTAGATAAACAACATGGCATGCTGGGTAAATAAATTACAACAGGGCAATTGACAGGAACTGAGCAAGGCATAACAATGCAATACTAGACAAAAAGATCCTATGAGATTCGATTGGGCAATACAACAATATACATATACCACCATCCAACTACATCTATGACTAGAAGTCCACCTTCAGGTTATCACCTAAACACCCTCCAGTATTAAGTTGCAAGCAACAGACAACTGCTTTAAGCAAATTGTGTAAGGTAAACAATCCTCTTGTTCCATGAACAAGAGACCATTGTTTTCTGCCTAGTGGAAACAACACATCTACAACCGAAGAGATTTCTGTCACTTCCCTTGGAAACTAGAGGCATGAACCCACTATCGAGGATAAATACCCCCTCTTGGAGTCACTAGCAACTACTTGGCCAAGATATTTACTAACAACGGAGAGCATGCAAGATCACAAACAACACAAACATGATAGAATCATAAAGACAAAACCACTAATCAATATGACATAGTAATCTCAATATCCATCGGATCCCCGCAAACACAACATGCATGATTACAAATAGATTAGATCTCGATCATCAACGGAGCTCACAAGATCTATACATGAAAGCACAAGGAGGAGACACAACCATCTAGCTACTACATGGACTCGTAGTCCAAGGTGGAACTACTCACGCTTCATACCGGAGGCTGGCATGATGAAGAAGAAAGCCTCCGGAATGATCTCCCCACCGGTAGGGTTCCGGGAAGAGCTTCATATCCCCCCGATCTAGGGACGATGGTGGCGGCGGCTACAGATGGTTTCGTGGAATATTGATCGGGTGCCTAGGGTTTCTGCATCGGAGGCTTCTTATAGGTGAAGGGGCGAGCCACAGGGGCCACTAGCGCGACTGCATCCCCCCAAGCGCGGGGTGGGCCTACCCGCGCGGCTAGGGGGTGTGGCCCCCTTGTGAGCCTTCTCCGTCTCTTCTTCTGGGTTCGTGTTGCCCACGGTAAAATATTGACTTTGGCTTTTGTCCCGTCCAATTCCGAGAATATTGATTTTATGCCTTTCTGGAACCAAAAACAGAAGAAAACAGGCAACTGGCACTGTGGCAACTTATTAATAGGTTAGTTCCAGAAAACATATAAAAACACCTCAAAGTGTAGACAAAGCAAAGCAAAGTAGATACTAAACAAGCATGGAACATCAAAAATTATAGATATGTTTCCGACGTATCAGTACCGGCCAACCACCCTATCCACTTTGCAAGAACATCGTATTAAGTGCGAGTGGTGTAGTTGACAGGCATGCGAACAAAACATACACAAGTGTGTATGTCAGCGACATACAAGAGTACATCAGAGCTAAACCATCTAAAAGAAATAGAAATATTTAACGTCATACTGCAAGATCCAAATTACTATATAGCTAATAGTTTAGGATACATCCGCATACATCACACATCAGAGTATCAAGCAGAAGCGGAAAACAAGATCCAAGTATGGATAAGAGGCAAATTGGCATAAGATGCCCTGCAAATAAGCACACCCCACGCATAGATCTCATGGATCTTCATCCCCAGAATCTCTACAGCAGACGGTCATTGCCACCATCATCGGTCTTCTCGATCCAGTAGCCTTCCTGTGGATATACATGTCTATCTAAACCAATATTTTATCGTGTGAGACCCTAAGGGACTCAGCAAGTATTTATGCATCTAAAGGGAACGACCTGAGGGTGACACAATTGTAGCAAAAATAAAACCTAGCAGTTTTATAGAGACACGCTACAACATCCGTCTAACCAATGATGGACATACGCTCGTTAAATAAACAAAAGTGAATGACCCAACATATATATATCAACATAAATAAACATCGCTCGCCCACCTCCCCTTTCCCAATTGTGAAGGCGGAAGAACATCCAATCTGTTGGCACTTTTATTAATAATTCCATGATTATTGCACTATTACTAGTCAAGTTTTAGTCAATTTAAAAGCGGTACTTTAGTTATGCTTGTCTATGATCGAGAAACTGTGCTCCAAGTCGTCCATAACCATGGACACGACTTTTAGAAAGATTTACCCTGCAGGGGTGCACAAATAGCAACACACGCATGATCAACTTCGGAAAACCAAATAAAAATCCAACGAGGCATCACGACAAAGCATTTGCAAGATTCATATTTGATTTTAGGGGGCCACCTTGCTAAGCTACCCGCTACGAAGTTGGTCGGCTCTGCAATGGACCGAAGGGTTTGCGAGAACGGCTGTAAACGACGGGGAACACGAAAGTGTCACTGGGCTTGTCGATACCGTGAAATCGTGCCATGAACCTAAACAATACAGTACTAAACGCTCCTCGAGCAATAGTAGTAAATAAGCAGTAAAGCATGGCATACGTACATGATAATAATAACACCCTAAAGTAGTTTGTGGTCCCAAGAAATTAAGTATGACTCAAGCTAGGACTAAGGGGATTTATGGTCCCACATACGGATAGTGCGATAGTAAAGAAACAAGAATCAATTACTCAGGGTCCTACGAGACACAAGTGAGCATAAAGAACCAAATAGCAGATATTGCCCACCAGTGCCTTTTTATTAGTTATCCCATTACTACTCAATTCAGTTGTTTAGGTACCTCATTGTTCAAATACACTCACAAACCCTATACATGAAATTCTACGACTCACATGGCTCAAAGAACTCATGCGGTAATGGCTCATAGGATTGAGGGAACAAGCTTGGTGGGGTTTAAAAGTAAAGGATATATAATACTTGGAATTCAATTTTATTTGTGACGCGATTGTGACGCAAGAATAGGATAGATGCAATAGGTACTATATGTAGTGAAAGCATGGGGAAATGCTTGCCTGACAGTTCATTTTTAGAATAAGATGGCTCCGGGTAAAACTCCTGAGGCTCTTGATAAGCTCCTCGCTCGGCGTCTATCTGGATAAAAACCAAACACACAAATGGGCTGAAATAAATACATTGCAAAATGATATAAATCATATGCAACAAGCAAAAAAGTATGCCATGATGTAATGATGCACAATTTACATGGTATAGCATAGCATGGCATGGGTGAGGTGTGGGGTACAAGATGAAAGCATTTTATTAAGTTTTTAGTCATGTTTTGCTCTCATAAACAATGCTGCTCCATTAATATTTATATGATGCATGCTTCAATTCATATCATGGAATGCATAGTTAGAAAGAGATCGTCGTGCTGATCGTTTGAGACATATCATATGTCAAATTCGGAGTTAGGGTTTTAAAGTTGTGAATTATTCAACAAATGGGCATTTAATGGTATTTAAATTATTTCAAAATTTTAAATTGCTAAAATAATATTTTTAATAGCATATTCACAATCCTCACATTTGTCTGATTCAAAAACATATACGCAAGTGCTAAAAAGTTCATGCTGGCTGGTTTGTCGTGGCGAGCCATCGTTTGCTGGCCGTCTTATCAACTCAAATCGATTCGATCACGCGTGGGTAGTGCGTCTCCATCCCGGCAGCACCTGAGCCAGTCTGGCACTTCCCCTCTTCCTAGACATGTCGGGCGTCCTCCCCTCTCCAACTCCTCGCATGGGAAATGTCCGATGGATTTAATCCTCCGCGCTCATCGTCGACTGCGCCCACCGGAGAAGCCATGGAAGGACACCGCAGACTCCCCTCTGGGTCTTCCATGCCTAAATCAGCGCGGCTCCGCTTGATTCCAACCGCCATCGCTAGATGCTCGCTACCGGCGCGTAGATCTAGCACAACCCAAGCTCTCCGTCATGCTTATCCTCCTCCTTGTCCACGAGCACGAGATCTGGCGCCCCGAGGTCATCCAGGAGCATGGAGATGGACGATTCGCTCGAATGCACGGGCCAGCGCCATCTGATCCACATTCCTCCCCGTCTTCACCGCTATCTGGTTTCTCTCTAATCTCACATTCTCCTTTCTCACTCAACATTTCTCCTCAATCCCTAGATCCAACCATACACCCATGCCGATGTGGCACCAACTCGCCCCCTACGACGCCTCGTATCGGGCGTTACGGCGTCCAGCTCCGTGGAAGTGAAGGCTGCAGCGGAGGACGCAACGCTCTTGGTGGGCGCCAACTGAATCGGCACGTCGACTACCAAGTCAACACCGTCCATGGCATATCACATCCATGGCCTTCCTGTGCAGGTGCATGCATCGCCTCACGATACCCCAAAGAAGGTGTTGCGCCCGTCGGCCGCCCCTAGTGTCCTCTCGCGGAAGCGCCGGGTGGTTCTTCGCAGCGGCGGAAACCAGCATTGGTGGTCGTCTAAAGGAGCATGAATGGTGCCGTCATGGTCTTCTACTTGGGCTACCACATCTTCTCCTCCAACATATCGACTTCCATCTGGTACTAGACTCGATCCCTTGCGTAATATCCCTTACTTAGCAAGAATGAATGTTCGACCCGACATAGAGCGGTAACTGCTTACTACTGCTAGCACAACGCATGTGGTCTTGCAGCACATCCGTCCGGTGAGGGACAGTGCACAACAACGGGGACATAAAAAGATCTCACCTCTGTTGCTAGCTCGCTCGTTAATGAAAATTTCTAGTTCTTTATTGTGTGGGTGCATCACTAGTTAGATTTGTGATTGTGTATACTATGATTTCATCGGTGTTGTGCTTGCTGCCTCACCACCGCAGTCGGTCCGGCCATGTGACTCTGGCTATGAGCTAGAGCCTTGATGTGTTAGATGGCTGAGCGCTATGCACACTTTTTCAGTTTTAAGATGGCTCCATAAAAGCTTGTGTATTTGTACTGATTTGTTGTTAAGATAGAACAAATGCAACGCTTGTTGTACTGATGTGTTTTTCAACCACTGATACACTTGTAGGAAGTTACATTAAGTCACCATGGAAACCCTTTTCTTACTACAATGGTAATATTACATAAATTTAATGTTAAGTGTCTACTTTAATACTAGTAATTTTGCACAACTTCAATATTAAGTTGATTCACCGACATAATTAAGTTGCTACTGCCACTTATCTAAGTTGATTAGACATACTAGTTAAAATTACATACTGATCCTTTTTTATTTTTTTACATATACATGAATGCAGTGGAGTTGGCATGTTTTATCCCCTCTTTTTTGTCAATTAATTTGTTTTGCTAATAATCTAAAGTTTATTCTACCACTTAATTAAGTTGATTAGAAATATTAGCCGAAATGTACTTATTCATACCTTTTTGATTGTGCAATTACGCAACCGATAAGTTGCATATCCTGTGAATCAAATCTCTTAGACACATTTTTCAATTTAGTTGTAGATGGAACAAGAACAATTGTATTTCTATCCCAATTAAGTTTGTTTTCATGGTATATACACGGACGCGGGATTTTTTTATTAATTTTCAGCTTTTTCGGTGTGCAATTATGCAACTTGATTAGTTTAAAAAATGCAAATTGATTAGTTGCTTTATCACACGAATCAAGTTGTTTTGGACACACTAGTAAGTTTGCACGCATGCACGTCTGGACTAATATAAATTTATTCAAACATTTTATAGCAATGCTATATTCTGAAGTGTTATATGTCATGAAATATCATACCTATTTTGGTAAGTACAAAAAAAGATATACATTATAACCATGAATTATATATCCTCAATTCTAAACTCCAAATTGAGACATGTGATCACAGAAAATCAGTTATCACCCTTGTGTTTCAATGTAATCATATGTTGACCATTCGTATCTAAAATAATATATAATTTACCAAAATAACATGTAGAAAATTAGAATCATTGAAATTCCTCGGTGATCTTCACAACTGCTTGAAATTCTTCATATTTTCTCAACATCAACTTGCAGGAACTGATGGTAGCTAACAAAAATAACTTTTCTCAGAACAATGCTCAATCATTTCATAACTGCATGTTTTTGCGTTGTTTAAATTTACCCCATAGTCCATACTGTAGATCATTGAGTGTGGTTCTGATAAATCCAAATATAGTCAAAATATGAATTCCCATCATATGCAAAAAAATGCAGAGAACCATCATCATGAAATGGTGGAACCAATCACTCTGATGAGAATACCTAAAGAGTTGCATGTTCAACTTTGATCAAGCATTATATGAACAAAATAGTGGCATGTGGCACCATAAGAGTCAGGACCTCACTTGCATTTCATCAAACGTTTCCAGTTCAGCTGAGAACAGTACATACCGGTATTACTCGGCAACTGCAGTGAGTAGATAACAGGGAAGAAGAGGTTCATGGCTCATAGATTAAACTCATTCATAGATAAAATCTAACTTGCCACCGAGAATTCAGCGAATATCGTTGTCCATGGTGCGGTGTACTATATCAAGGTAACATGCCATAGGTTCATCTTGTAGCCCTGCATCTTACATGTAATAGAAAAGATAAGAGGTGCCAAATTAGACCACATACAAGCATAATGCAATCAATAATTACCATATAAATTGCTCACATATTGTAGGATTTCATTCAGACCATCAAATATACATGAACATGGATACTAATGGTAAACTACAGGCTTCCTTTTTTATCAAAAGGAAGACAAACTTCCCCCGTTTGATAAATGGGAGAAGAACCACTTCCAGAAAAGATGGAGCTCGAGACTAATAACAAAATATACCTCAATACTTACATACCCAGATATATTGGTTCCATTTATCAAATCAAACTATCTGTTTCTCAGAAAAGTAATTATATTAAAGTGCCTCGCACCATGCGTGGAAACATCCGAGTTGGCAAGACAAAATAAATCTAAAAGAGAAGAAAGAGAAGGACAGAGAAACAACAAAGTAGAAGAAGCGAAGAGACCAAGGATCAAATGTTACTGTATCAATAATAAACTTAAGCCTCCGCGAAGGAACTATATAGAGGAAATTCAGTAATGGCCCATACAACCGAAGGTGAAATCGAAATGATCAATCAGGGTTCAGTGATCAAATACATCTGAAGCCCAAATTGAATTAAAGGGAGAGCTTCCACCATGGGAAAACACACTTATTTTTTGGAACATACTAAAAATATGGAAGAAGGCAAGAAAAGGAATACTGAAAATAGTGAATAGTTACGCAAGTGGCTGGAGGCTTTTACATTCCTCGATCAGGTACCTAATACGTAGAATTCTTAAGGTCACCACATTTCATCTGATTCAAGTACGGTGGTCACTGATCAATTCCTGATACATACATGATACATGCAACTTGTTAATAAGCAGCTAGATAAAACACGATAAATGATTCTGATATATACGTGAAAGTTTTCTATTGATGGAGAAATAAAATTAAACACATTTTTGCAGGAACTGACCATGGCATCCCGGTGGGCAATGTAACTCCGATGCGGATGTCACAAAATAGAGGGGCATAATTCATCAATAAACATAAAAACATAGTTTTCAAGGACATGCTAGGGATAAAACCTGAACTTTTGATTATTGTAGTGGATTGGATGGTCTGGAGTGACATTGACTGTCTAAATGGTCTCGAATGGATACCAGCTGGAAGAAGCAATAGCAGATGGAGGAAAACCCGTACATATGTCTCAAATCCAAATCCACTCAGCATTAGTCAGTGAAAGTCCATCCCACGACTACTTTCACGCATTAACAGGCAAGGTGATTAATTGAAAATAAAAAGCGGCCCGACTTACATATGGAAGGAAACGAATGCGCAATGGAAGTGAATACATATACCGTAGAATTTTTCCAAATAGTTACCAAATTCTTCTGTGTGAACTATATGAATGATGGTATTTGATCTCAAGAAATAAATATCCATCGCAAATCAACATCAAACTGTGAGAAGCCTGTAACTGTGTTAAAATCAATCATCATAAGATTCAGTCTATGATAACACTCCGCAAGAGCCATCACAAGAAATCTAGTTAATGACTATTAGAGAGAAAAAAATGTTAGAACAGAAAACAGAAACAAGCCAAGATCGGCTGACACTTGACAGCCCACATCATATGAAGAAAATAACAAGAACCTGCACGTTGAGGCTAATCTCATTCACCGCCTGAGCCAGGCACTTGAGTTCCGGATTCAGAACACAAAAATAGGACATGCAGCAACATCTTTTCTCATCAAGAGCATAGAGGAACGCATTGACTTGCTTCAGTATTAACTCGACCCATCAAGGTGAATAGATATATTAATGCTAGATGAAAACATTAGAAAATAGGATACATGCTCAGAATGCATCCCCTAAAATTAGGTTATAACATAAAATGTATGGAGATGCAATTTCAAATACAATCCACTAAAACTGATGGGTCAAAGACGATTTTATTACGTGGTGAACAAAGCAACACAGATCCACAACAGGAAAAAAAGAAAATAATGGAAACATAGAGAACTTAGGCGGCGTCGCACGGATAGGCGGCGGCACATGGAATGCCTGCGAGGCGTGGAGAGGGCAGGGCTGGGCGCCGGCGAGTGGAAAAGGAGGGATGGGAGATTGGATCTTGAGTAATGGAGAGAGGAGAGGACGTTCGTGGAGAAGGTCACGGAGGAGCGTCCACCCATTTGACGCTGCGGTGCAGGGAGGCAATGGAGGATAGGGAGGAGACGCGGCTGTCGGGCGCCGGCCGCGCAAGGCAAGAAAGAGATGATTGGGGCTGCGAATAAGGTGAAGCAATGTGGTCAGTTTTTTCTTGCAATGATCGCGCGAGGGGAGGCGGACGCGGAGATTTTTCTCTACCGTCTAAGTTTGTTCCGTCAAACTAAATTGCTAAGTGCACACATACAACAGATTAGGCTAATGCTAGTTGTTAGATTGCGCTTAGTTGGCTCATCGTGCGGTGGTAACAGGCCTGCGTATGTTTGTGGGGTGCGTTTAGAGAAGAAAATGTTCGCTCCTTTATAAGTAGTATAGATTAGGTTAAGTTGCATCTATTTTCCAACTTAGTTGTAGAAGGAACAGGCACATTTGCATTTTTTTTCTCCCTATTAAGTTTCTTTTCCCTGGAAAAGACATTGATGTGGGATGGTTTTTTTTGTTGATTTTTCACACTTTTTTGTGTGTGCAATTATGCAACTTGATTTTTACTTTATCGCATGAATCAAATTGTTTTAGACATATTAGATTAGGTCGGATCCATTTTCCAACTTAGTTGTAGATCGAACACTTGATTAGTTGCTTTATCACATGTACCAAGTTGTTTAGACACATTAGGTTAAGTTGCAAAACATAAATGGTTAAGTTTTTTTTGAAGGAAACATAAATGGTTAAGTTTTAGCACTTGCATGGTTAACTTGCATCCATTTCCAACTTAGTTGTAGATGTAACAGACACAATTGCTTTTATGTCCCTATTAAGTTTGCTTTCATAGAATTGACATGGATCTGGAATGTTTTTTGTTGTTTTTTCACACATTTCCGAGTGGGAAATTTTTCAACTTCATTAGTTTCTTCATCCCATGAATCAAGTTGTTTACGCACATTTAAGGTGAAGTTACAATAGCTGCAGGGTTAAGTTGTCGCAGCTGATGGGTTTAGTTGTAGTTATTGTACCCCTTAGTTGCCGTATGGATGATGTGAAATTGTATGGTGATTTTTGGGTAGTTTAATTCCCTGAAACCCATGCAACCAAGCTCAGTACATGATTTTTCATCTAGTTGATTTATTAGACCCCTGAGTTGCAGCAGGGATCTTGTAGAGTTGTATGATCATTTCTGATTAGTTGCTTTTTCGAAAATCCATGCAACATAGTTTGGTTTCTCGAATGCTTGTCTCATCCTGTAGGGGTTGTTTTTATTCACCATGCTCTTCGTAGCTAAGTTGTGTTATCACCATAGCTAAGTTGGTTTGTGATCATATCTAATTTCTTTTCACCAACTTAACTAACTTTGATTCCATATAGCTAGTATGCTATAGGTCCAGCCTTAAATGAGGGTAGATTAGGTAATGTGTTTCTTCTTTCGTAGTTAAATTTATCTGTAGCAATTAACTAAGTTGTTTGCAACATGGTCATTTGCTCTTTTGCGTTGTTTGCTAGTTTTTTTTTCTATATAACTTCATTTTCAAAATATCTAAGTTGTACGTCTTTGACATGTAATATACATGAAAGTTATACCTTTTTATACATTTCTTTGCAAACCAAATCAAATTCATTTAATTTATTTTTGTTGCAAATTTTTCAGGTGCATTAGGCAACTAAACTAATAGTAGTTTCTTGGCATCATCGGCGAGCTACGGAGAAATGGTTGTCGTACGCTTGCACTATGTAAATATGAAGCAGCAACCAGGGTGTCCTTTATCTTCCTAGCTTAAATTATAGATAAGTCAGTTTTTGCTATATGTGTTTTGTTCTACAACTAGTTCTTGCTTCAAGTGTCCATCTCAGATATTTCACACTAGCAGTACTCCCTTGTTAATTTTATATGTTTGATCTTTAATACGTGTGCCTTTTATCATTTCATATGTGTTCTCCAAAAATCACTAGGTAACTCTGAAAATCAAACTGTTGTTGATGGGGGTTGCACTGTTTTCCCTGTGGATGACAGTGGTCCTGTGAATTTCAAAACATGAATATCAGGTTTGTTTTTGCAAATACAGCTGACCCACTTCTATGTCATTGGCCCCATGTTTGCTTCTTGATGAATAAGTACCCGGGGAAATCCTAAGTTCTTCCTGACTAACAAACTGACCAAACTTGTGTTATATTTGTTCATACAACTAAGTTGTTTCAGGTTTTATCATAGTTGATTTTGCCAGGTAGAAGAAATAAATCTTAGTTGTTTTCGGTGTTAATCTAAGTTGTGGTATATTGATGTAAAGCTTGGTTTAGATGCAATTTTTGGTGTTCCTGTTAGGGTTCAATCTAGTTGTTCCTTGACATAATCCCCTGAATTTGTTGGTACATAGCAGATGGATCTGAACATGTACGAGGTGCTTGATGGTGTTTATTGGTTGATAATTAAGTTACTAATTTTTTTTGTTATAGAACCCATAAAGATCCTAATCTAGAAGCCCGTATAAATTTAAATCCAAAAGAAGAACGTAAAATAAAGGGGAGATGGAGAAGTTAGGCTCATGAGATCTGATCTTGTTGTACTCTTTTCCTTGAGTTAACTTTTTTTTTATCATGGTTAGCTGGAAGAAATGCCTTTAAGATTTTTAATGAAAATTTGAAGCGATAGAAAGAAGAGATGCTATATTGTAGAGGAATCGTGCCACAGGATCTAGCAATTTCCGTTTCTGGATCCACGAGGACCAGGAATACTTTCCATATTGGGGGATGGCTATGGGTGACTAACCAGCCCGCGGTTGCTCTCTAGACGTGTCCAACATATATTATACATATTATTTGAAATTATGAATTTTAAATTACTATTTAAATCAAATATATAAAATATGGTCTAATGTGAATAGTTTGACTAGATAGAGTCAACTCTAGTCAAATTTGAAAACAAGGTTGGTTTCATATTTGAAAATCATTCACTTTTCATTTTAAAAACATTTTCAAAATTCAAACAGATTTGTATTTATGAAAATGTTTGAGCTCTTTGAATTAAGAGAATTGGATAAAGGTAAAAATAAAAGAAAAGAGGGCAGTGGATCACTGGCAGAGTATGGGCCATGAAGTTGGCTAACTGCCGCGCAAGGCGGAGAGTAACGGACTGGGCCGGCCCAGCTGACGCGGCCACAGAAAGTAGTTCGGGTTGAAGAGAGAAAAGGAGCAGGGGCCTTTCTAAAAAAAATCAGGCTGCCCGATTGGATCTGATGAAAAACGGCTTCGAAAACCTCCAGTTGAGCTCTACTTTAAACGACGATGGCGAGCTCATCGATGAACCGTTTTGGGCGAGGTTTGTTCTAGTTTGAATAGGAGACAAAGGGTATCACAAGTGGTCAAAGGGGCGTCGCTTAAGAGTGGCCGTGTTGCTCGGAAACCTTCGAGATTCAGAGGACCGGACGTAGAGCACACTGTCGGACTGAACTGAACTTTTGCGAAAAATGGCTAGCTGGAACGATTTTGCGATGAATATGACGATCAAACTAAGCACAATGTCGAGATGATGTAAGAACCTATGTTTTAGAACAGATCAAAATGTACAAGTTTCCTTTAGGAGTTTCTAAAGAGGAGGGCTTCAGCGACCAGTATTCAACGACGAAAAGAGGGGAAAAAATAGGACGACGCAGACTGACGGAAACTTCAGATACGCAGAGAGATCGTGACGACTTCGCTTGATGATTTCTGGGGATAGAGAGCTCCAATTCGAGGGATTTCTTCAGGAACAGAAAGAGGGAACGTCAGGCTACAAAATTTGTGTCTGGAGTTTTGACAGAGAAAGACCGTGGTGGTCGCGGTTGGCAAGGGAAAAGAGGGGCGGCATGGTCTCCGGTGCGCGCGGCTGCTGCTGCCAGCGCTCGCGACCAGAGCGGCACGGCTGCCTGGGCGCGGGCGGCGGTGAACCGCGTCAGACAGGAGGGTGCGCGCCTGTGCGGCAGCAGGAAACAACGGATACGACGAGATAGAGAGGGAGACGATGCATGGAAGAGGATGAGCTCATCGACATGCTGCGAGGAAAGCAGCGGAGTACGTGGAGAAGTGAGGCGCCACCGGGATGAGCACGTCGTTGCTGTGGCCGACAGGTGCGCTGGGACGGAGGGTTCAGGGAGCCCTTCTCCTCCTTGCTCCTTGAAAGCGGGGACGACGCCAGCGATGATGCCATGCTCGTGGTGTAGTGCGGGAGCTCGACGTGAGCATGTCAGAACATTGAGGAGATGGCCAAGGCTCCGGACATGGCACGGCCGAGATCTGGATCAACTTGGAAAAGGGGAAAAGATGGAGACCTGGTGGTTGGAAGTCAAGATGCAAATGGTCTGGTCCGGTTTGGACCTGGTTCTGGACCTCCGATCCTAGGGGAAAATTACAGGGCCAGGTTTGACCCGAACCTCCTCTGCCAGGGTAACGGGTAATCCGAGGTTCGGCCCTCTACTCTGTACCTCACGGTAGAATGTAGCAGCAATATGATAAGCAGTGCTCCATGGTGAATGTCATCTCCGGCATAGCGGCAACCCATCTCGCCGACCAAGACGACAAGTACGCGCGCTCGCAACGTCAACCCCTGCTGCGAGCTTCTGCAGCTAATCGCCAAGTGGTGGTATCCAACTATCTACGCCCTCCCCTCAAAAAAAAAAAAAACTATCTACGCCCTGACAGAAATGGATGAACACTGCATCCGTCACCTTCATGATCCACAACACCAAGGTCATCATCTGCAACCGCTGGCCGGCCGGCGAGGCCAACACATGCATGTACCCGTATAGCTACTTCGAATTCTACAGCGCTGCCATTTTGCACGGGAGGATCTGCTCTATGTCCAAGGTCGATGAGACACTACTCGCTCTTGGCCTCAACAAAGGCCAGGTGCAGGGTCTGCACGCGGGAGAGCTGCTACTGGAGATTGGAGAAGGGGCAGGAGACAGCGTGCTGCACGAGATCTAGGCGGTCCTAGCTGCGAGTAATTCCCGTGGCGTCGCAGCGGTATCGCCGGCATGTGGCGTCGCGGCGTTCCGGCAGCCTGCGGCTTCCTCTGCTCTGTGGCGTCGTGGCGTTCCAGCGGCCGGAGGCTTCCTCTGCTCTATCAATTGGGGTGACTTGGAGATGGTGGAGAAGCCGAAAAAGAGTTGAGGATTTCCTCCGACGAGCTCTAGGCAGGGACCAGGGCTCCCGACTGCGAGCGCCTCCCAGCGTCCAGCGGTCGGCGGCTTGATGTCGAGAGGAACGGTTCGACCCCAGGGCCAGAAGGGCAATAGCCTCGTTGGACCTAAATTTTGATGGGCCGCCCCGCTACCCTAACGGTGCCAAAATACAGGTCCGGTCCAGCGGTCCAGCGGGTTGAACCGGACCAGTTACATCTTGAGTTGGAAGGATGCCTCGGATGCTTGGCTGGCAGGGGCTTTGTTTTTGTGGGCAGAGAGAGAAGGAAGATCGGGCACGGGCTCGGCGTGGCTATCGCGGTGCACGTGATCATGCTGGGGAGATAAATAGGAGACAGATGGTTTAGGCTAGTTTGTTTGCTCGGCTGGATGCAGAGAACAGAGCTTGCCACAGTTTATGTTGATAAACATATTGTACTAGGTATAGGTCACCGTGCTTTGTTAGGGTTGTACCGGTAATTGTACATGTGTCCGTCTGTATATACATGACCAACCGACCCAATTGGTGCCGTGCAATCTCCAATTCCCTTCTACATGGTATCAGAGACCCTCTGGTCCCTGACCTAGCCGCCGTCCTCTCCCTACTCTAGGGCGCCACCGGCCCCTCCCCCTAGCCGCCGCCCCCCTCCCTATCCTAGGGCGCCGCCGGCTCCTCTCCATAGCCGCCGCCTCCTCCACGGCGCCGCCGCTCCTCTTCCCCAAACCCTAGACGCCGCCCACCGCTTCGGCCTCCCACCACCACCACCGCTTCCGCCATGGCCGGTTTCTCCTCCTCCGGCCCCTCCGATCCCTTCAACTCCTCCCGCTCCAGTAGCAGCAACCCCTTCGCTGGCCCCTCCGTCGCCATCATCCGCGACATCCCTATCGCCGAGCGCGTGCCGATGACGCTCTCCACCACCGCTGCCAATTTCTTCCCGTGGAAGACGTACTTCGGGCTGCTCTTCCGCGAGTATGATCTCCTCGACCACGTCGACGGCACCATCGATCTCCTTGCCATGCCGCACGACCCCGAGTGGCTCGCGATCGACGCCACCATCATCCGCTGGTTTTACCAGACCGTCTCCAACGACATCTTCCGTACCGTCGTCCGGGACGGCGACACCGCACAAACGGTGTGGGAGAAAATCACCGGCCTCTTCACCGACAACAAGATCCAGCGGGTCACCTTCCTCCAACAGGAGTTCTTCGGCACCCATCAGAACGACCACTCTCTCGACGAGTACGTTCTCAAGCTGAAGAGCCTCTCCGACGAGCTTCGCGACTTGGAGTTTCCGATCGACGACAAGATCATGCTCTCCACCCTGGCGGCAGGTCTCGGCGAGGATCTCAGCAACGCTGCCTCCAACCTCACGCTCCTCACCACGCCCTCCTTCGAGCAGGCCGTTGCCTACCTGCGCCTTGAGGAGCGCCGCCTCAAGCATCTCCGGGCTCGGGCGGCCCACACCGCCTTCGTCGCTGGTCTCTCACGCGGCGCCCCGGCACCCGCGCCTCGCACCCCCGCTCCCGCCTCCGCGCCTCGCCCCATGGGTCTGCCTACGGGCTTCTACACCCAGCCGCCCCCGCCCCCTCCCCCCGCCACCAGCGGTGGTGCTACCGGCGGTGGTCGTCGCGGGCGTCATCGTCGTGGCGGTGGTGGCAACGGCGGTGGCAATGGTGGCGCCAACGCCACTGCCCCCGTGCCTCATCACAATCCGTGGACCGGGGTCGTCCATGCCTACTCCATGCCCCTGTCGTGCGCTCCCTGCCCGGGCATCATGGGGCCGCGTCTGGCCACCCACCAGGCCTTCTACGCGGCGCCCCAACCCGCAGTCACGCCGAGCTACGTCGCCGCCCCAGGCTACGGTGCCGCGCCCTACTCCGCCCCGGCCTACACCCCCCCCCCCGAGCTCGGCCCCGTGGGACCCCGCGCTCCTGACCGCCCTCCAGAGCGCCCCCACCGCTGGGGCGTATGGTGGCGGTGGTGACTGGTTCATGGACACCGGCGCCTCTGCGCATATGACAGCCCCGGCGATCTGTACCCTGTTGGTTCGGCCTCCACCACCACCAGCAGCCCACTCACCCTCTCCACCGGTGTCGATCTCTGGCACGCTCGCCTCGTCCATCCTAGCTCCGCCGCTCTGCGTCAAATAATGCAAGACTTTTCCTTTACCTGTAATAAAACGGATGCCTACTCTTGTGAAGCATGTCGTCTAGGCAAACATGTTCGCCTCTCGTTTAGTTCCTCCTCCACAGTCGCGTCTTTTCCGTTTCAACTTCTTCATAGTGATGTTTGGACCTTGCCTGTTCCAAGTAATTCTGGTTATAATTATTATCTCGTGATTTTGGATGATCACTCTCATTTTGTATGGACTTTTCCTCTTCGTCGTAAATCTGACATTGCCGCCACCCTCACCGTGTTTTTCGCCTTCGTTTCCACTTAGTTTGGTCGCCCCATTCACGCCTTACAAACTGACAACGGCAAAGAGTTCGACAACATCACTATTCGCTCACTTCTCACCGCCCATGGCGCCATCTTCCGCCTCACGTGTCCCTACACTTCCCCACAGAACGTTCGTGCTGAATGGATGCTTCATACTCTCAACGACTGTGTCTGCACCCTTCTGTTCCACGCACACATGCCCCCACGGTTCTGGCCGGATGCTCTTGCCATGGCGACTCTCCTCGTCAACATCCGCCCGTGTCGTGTGCGTTGGTCTTACACGCCGCATCACCTCCTCTACGGTGCGCCGCCCGCCTATGATGACCTCCGCGTCTTCGGCTGCAAGTGTTATCCTAACACTGCTGCTACCGCCACGCACAAGCTTGCGCCACACTCTCTCCCTTGTGTGTTTCTAGGCTACCCCGCCAACACCAAGGGCTACCGCTGCTACGACCCGGTCTCACATCGTGTCCTCACCTCCCGGCACGTGTACTTTGACGAGTTGGCTTTTCCGTTTCAGCAGGGACTCTTGGTGACGCCTCCGATGACGCCCCCGGCGCCCGCTGGCCCCTCTGTGGCTGGACCCGCGCGCCGACGACTGCCAACGGCGGCCCCAGCGGCCCCCCCGCGCTGGCCCCGCCTGGTCCCTCGGAGCCGGCGCCCCCGTCGCCCCCTCCTGCGACGCCTCCGGCGCCGTCGACCAGCCCGACCGCCTCTTCGTCACCCGCTTTATCGGCCGCCTCGGCCCCCGCCTCGCCGCCCGTCGTTGCGGCTCCTGCGCCCATGCTCACCCGAGCACGTGCGGGAGTGCGGAGGCCGTCTACGCGCTACCTCATGACCAGTACGTCTGCACGGTGTTCCCGTCCGCCGCGTCTGCCTTCTGGGCCAGCGGGAATAGTGTCCTGCCGCATGACGGCGGGGTGTCTTCGTCCAGCGAGGGGGATACGTCCTCCCCGCTGCCGAGTGCGTCGTCCACTTCCTCCCCCTCGCCGGTGCCCATCTCGGCTTGTGCCGCCTTGCGCGACCCGCATTGGCGCGCTGCCATGCAGGAGGAGTATGATGCGCTGCAGCGTAACCGGACCTGGGAGCTGGTTCCCCGGCCCCCTTGTGCTAATGTCATCACCAGAAAATGGGTCTTCAAGCACAAGCTCGGCTCCGATGGTACTCTCGAGCTCTACAAGGCGCGCTGGGTTGTGCGCGGCTTTCGGCAACATGCTGGTGTCGACTTCACGGATACGTTTGCCCCGCTTGTGAAACTGGGCACGATCCGCACGGTGTTGCACCTCGCCGCTTCTCGCGCGTGGCCGGTGCATCAGATGGACGTCTCCAACGCCTTCCTTCATGGCCATCTGTCGGAGCAGGTATACTGTCAGCATCCCGTTGGCTTCGTCGACGCCGAGCGCCCCGATGACGTGTGCCTGCTTTCTCGGTCCTTGTATGGACTGAAGCAGGCGGCCCGCGCCTGGTACCATCCCATCGCCGTGTTTCTGCATCAGCTCGGCTTCCGCTCCACGCGTTCCGATGCGTCGTTGTTCGTCTACCAGACCGGCCACGACATGGCATACCTGCTGCTGTATGTCAACGACATCATCTTGAAGGCCTCCACCGCTGGTCTTCTTCGACAGCTCGCCGACAGTCTTCGCGCTGAGTTCGCGTTGAAGGACCTCGGCCCACTCCACTACTTCCTCGGCATCGAGGTTGTCCGGCGTGCGGACGGGTGCTTTCTTCATCAGCAGAAGTACTCCCGCGAGCTTCTCGAGCGTGCAGGGATGCTTAACTGCAACCCTGCGCCTACTCCTGTCGACACGAAGGACAAGCTTTCGGCCAGTGATGGGTCGCTGGCCTCCGACGCGCCGTTCTACCGCTCCATCGTAGGCGCCCTCCAGTACTTGACGTTGACACTCCGGAGCTCCAGTACGTTGTGCAGCAGGTGTGCTTGCACATGCATGCCCCTCGGGATGCCCATTGGGCCGCGGTGAAGCGGATTCTCCGCTACATCTGTGGCACCATGGGCTACGGCCTGTCGCTGCATGCCTCGCCCTCGACGTCGACCGACCTCGTCGCCTACTCGGACACGGACTGGGCAGGCTGCCCGGACACGCGGCGCTCCACCAGCGGCTACTGTGTCTACCTCGGCTTGTCGCTCGTCTCTTGGTCCTCCAAGAGGCAGCCCACCGTGTCTCGCTCCAGTGCCGAGGCCGAGTACCGCGCCATGGCTAACGCTGTGGCCGAGTGCACGTGGCTTCGCCAGCTTCTCTCCGAGCTCTCTTGTCCCGTTGACAAGGCTACGGTGGTCTTCTGCGACAATGTGTCGGCTATCTACCTCTCCGCCAACCCCGTTCATCATCGGCGCACCAAGCACATCGAGTTGGACATCCACTTTGTTCGTGAGCAAGTTGCCCTCGGTCACGTTCGAGTTCTTCACGTACCGACGTCTCAGCAGTTTGCCGATATCATGACGAAGGGATTGCCGTCCACGACTTTTCCTGAGTTTCGCTCCAGTCTATGTGTCGGTGCCGACCCTTCGACTGCGGGGGTGTTGAGTAACATATTGTACTAGGTATAGGTCCCCGTGTTTTGTCAGGGTTGTACCTGTAATTGTACATGTGTTCGTGTATATATACATGAGAAGACGACCCAATTGGTGTTGTGCAATCTCCAAATCCCTTCTACAGTTTGGGTTTCAGATTGGACCAAGGAGCTAGCTTGAGGTTGCATTAGATGATATTGATAGCTGTGTGGGGGACACACGCGGGTAGAATAATAAGATACTTGGTGAAGATTAGCTAGGTAGATACTTAGGTAGAAAATAGTTTTTTCTTATACTATTTGATTTGTTTGATTTACTTTTTTACACGTTGTTTCAAAAACCAACAAGCAATCCATCTAAGAAGAACCAAACATGAGAAGAAGCAAGATGGTTTGGATTTATTGTTCTCTTTTTTTAATATGGAAAACCCCATAAACCATTTGAGGAAGACCAAAGAATTTAAAGAAGGAAGAAGATATCCCATGCATGCGTTATTTAGAGGTGAAAACCTCTACACTTCCCTAGGATTTGCAAAAGTACCATAAGGATATCCAATCAAGCTTTCCTTCATGATTCTGTTTAGAAAAGAGGTGCATTTGAAGTGAGAATACCAAGTGTAGTGTGTATGAGCCACTATGGATTTTATGGCCTTATTAAATCAAATATACTCCTAATCTTGAATAAAATCATGACAAGAAGATAGAAAGGAATTCTACACTGCAAATTATGCAAAGATGGCAAAGGAGCTCCCACATTAAATATTGTGAAAACAATATTAGATCATGTATGGAAGAATGAGACAAAAGAATGGATCCATACCCAAAATAATTATGAGCTAGAGTCTAATACAAAGGAAAAAGAATTTGCTCATAATCAAAAGAGATGGTAGAATTTATGGATGGGATGAAAAGGAAGGTGTCAAAGTGGATGATGAAACTGGTGGTGACAAAGAAAGGTGGTGGATTTGCAAAAGAGATATGCCCACAACTCAACTTGGGCAGGAAGCAATTTATCAAGAAGCAACTTGTAGCACCCTGGGTAAAACCACTACCAGAAAATCGTTGCGTATTTGTTTGTGCATCATCATGAGAGCATGCTCATGTCATCATGCCACATTGCGTTTGAGCATCATCATGTCTGCATGCATTTATTCGCCTAAAACTATTTTCTAAAAGCTTGTTTTGTTTTCTAGATATTCCCCTCTTTGTTCAAATCGAAAACCTTAGATCCGTCCAGGTCTTTTATTTGTCTAAAAACTTTTGCTAAAAAAATGTTTAAAATGTTTTATTAAAACTGGGGGAGGCAGCCCGACCAGCCAAGCCAGTGGCCCAGCTGGCCAGGCTAGCCTACTACCCCAACCTTGGCCCAGTTTTTAGCCCCGCAGAGGCCCAAGGCCCAGCCGGAGGAGCTCCACTCCTCAAACCCAAGCCCATGGCGCCAGATGGCCATATACTATCTACTAGATGGCCATATGCTATCTACCGGTCTATGTATATTGTTGTAATGCCTAATCAAATCTCATAGGAATCATGAATGTCTAGTATTGCATTGTTATGCCTTGCTCAGTCCTGTCAATAGCCCCGCTGTAATTTTTTTACCCAGCATGTTATGTTATTTATCTTAGGGAGAACACCTCTAGTGAACTATGCACCCCGGTCCAATCTTTACCATTATTACATCATCTACTGTTATTGTTTACTTTCTGCAAGCAACCTTTTGTTGGGCCATGTAGATATAAAACAAAACTTTTCCCTCTAATGTGGTGATCCCAAGATCTAGCCGAGGTAGAAGGTCACGAGGATTACCAATAGACACGCGGTTGCGGATTACTGATGAAGCGCGTCAGTTGATGCAATGCAGTACCTGTGATCTCGATCCAATTGACGATCGTCCAAGCGCTGATGGTACAACGCCTCTGCTGGTGTCAACACATACAAGGAGGAGCGCCGGCGGTGAACTGCTAGGTTCAGTACGTCGGCAGGACTGCTGTGGATCTAGGGTTTCCAACTCATGGAATGACCTAATCGATCAACCCACATGGGGTTCTGTGCCCCACTATATAGGAGTGAACGTGGGCTCCACTCACTCGTGGCCCATTCATAAAGCCCATATAATATTAGTCACCGTGAGTCTGACTCACTGACTTAGTCCAAATCCGGATCGGGTCCAACCCAACCAGATCTCTGGTTTAGATCCAATCCGAACTTGCTCTCGCTCTTAAGTGTGTGACCCCGTAGGCTCATGGCTACTTGGACACGATTGGAGTCTGACTCTCAATCGATTAGTCGGTAGCGGCTCCTAGCAGAACGTGCCGACTCCCAAGTACCAAAGAGTCATGACGACTTGCCTTTCCAATGTGACTTATGTCCGAGTCCCTTTTGCCTCACGATATACCTTGTCAGACTATAGGTGAATATTTGTCATCCCTTAAATAGTCCGACTCTCTTCTTGATCCGAGATAGGTGATTCATCCGACTAACTCTTAGTCGATTGCCTCGGTTAACACTCAACCGAGTCGTGCATGGCCATGCTTTCCGAATCATATCATACGAGAGGGCCCAGAGAATATCTCTCCAAGTGGAGGCACAAAATACCATCTTGGTTATTCACGTCACACAGCTTGATTCTAAGTCGACCCGAACTCTGCCTTTATAATTTCTCTGTTACGAATCAACATTTGATAGAACCTAAGTCGGTGATCCTCAACTCGGACTTTGCAACAACCTCAGGTCTAAGGATTACATTGATTGAGATATATAAATGACAACTTGTTCGTTGTACCTCAAAATGGGTCAATCCGACTCGCTAAACTCTTTAGCCGAATCTGTGTAAGTCGGAATAGCATCACCCTGCCAATGACAAGTGGATCCAAGTCATCTAGCCGACTTTCACATTGGTCTAAGTTGTGTGTCCAGCACAACCTCGATGACGAAGGATATTTAGTACAAACAACATGAATGCATAGTTCCACAACTGAATCACATATTCAATGATACACCTCAGATGTTTACACAAGGACAACTTAATATCTTTATGAATACAATGGGAAATATCATCATCCATGATTGCCTCTAGGGCATATTCCCAACACCTTTACCTTCCACTCTATACGTTTAATCCTTTGTTTTTAGCAAACCAGTGAGATTGACAACCTCACTGTAAGTTGGGGAAAAGTCTTGAGTTTGTGTTATGCAGGATACAAAGTTGCTAGTAACACCTTGGAGTTGTTTCCTTGCTCCTACTGGTTCGATAACCTTGGTTTCATAACTGAGGGAAAACTTGCCACTATGCTCATCATACCTTCCTCTTGGGGTCTCCCAACGAAGCTCTATAACTGAGCCACGTCACCCCTAAGTCCACCTGGCCATCACCTCTCCTCTAGCCATACCTGAGTACCTCAACGTGTCACAGCCATGCATCACATTCGATCGTTCGGATCACCCATGTCCGATACCTTGCCCAGGTCATTCTGCCCTGGTGCTCGAAGCACAGATAGGGGGATTTGAGATGAGTCGCGTCTTCATGGACGCCGACAATGGCATCAACCTGATGTTCGCCAGCACACTCGTGGCTATGCAGATCCCGCTATGCAGCCTGGAGGTGTCAGACACGACGTTCCACGACATTGTCTCAGGGAAGGGAATATACCCCCTGGGAAAAATATGGATCGATGTCATCTTCGTCTCCCCCAACAACTTCAGGTGCGAGCGTCTTGAGTTCGATGTGGTAGACTGGTCGTCATAGTACCATGCCATCTTCGGGCGGGTGGCATTCACGAGATTCCTAGTAGTGCCACACTACGCGAATATTCTTTTGAAGATGCCAGGACCCAACGGTGTCATCATCGTCCCAGGAAGCTTTACCAAGTCAGACAGCTACGACAGGGACTTCAACATAATCTCCTAGTTGTTCGGCATGAAGGAGGAGCTCGCAAGGCTAAAAGATCTCACAGACAACAGCCTACTGTGGCGCCCCGCCAAAATCACTACTAGAAAATCGCGTTGTTTTTGTGCATTGCATCATCATGACCGCATGCTCATGTCACCATGCCACATTGCATTTGAGCATCGTCATCATCCTGCATGGGTTTTGTCTAAACTATTTTCGAAACGCCTAGTTTTGTTTTCTAAATACTCCCGTCTTTATTCAAATTAAAACCCGGGTCTCCGGAATATTTTGTTTCGTCTGCCAACAGTTTTCAAACGCCCCGTTTTAAATAATAAAATATTTATTTTATTTTTAGGGGGCAGCCGTACCGGGCCGATCCGACCCAGTCGGCCACCCCCAGTACAAAACCGGACTACCTAAACCCTATTCCTACCCCAACCTAATCTACCCAGTCCCCAGCTACATCACCCCGACCATTCACCTCGCGCCACCTCACCTCTCCCTTTCCCCCATCCAATCCCCGCCTGCCATGCACACAACACACACACACGCAACACACGCCGCGCGCGCATCAGCCAACTCCCTCCACACCCACCTGGCCCGCCTGGGCCCCACCCAGCACCACCTGCCGCCCCTGGGACACGACCCCCATGCAACGCGCCCCAGGCCCCCCGATGCAGCCCCGGCCCCACCCCGTGTTCCCCATCGCCCCGCTCCCGCAACCCCTCCCTCGCCTCTGCCCTGTCTCGATTGTCCCCAGAGCTCGCTGCCGCCTCGCCGTTTTCCGGCCGCCCGCCTGCGTCCGGCCCCTCCGCCCTGCAAGCCGAGTCCCGCCGCCAGGGCCGAGCCCTACCTACTCGATCCCCTCCGTCGCCGAGGGCTGCGCCTCGCGGCCTCTTCTCTGCTCTGCCGCGGGCCCAGCCCGCCTCTCCACCGGCACCCCTACGAGAACGGCGACCCCGCCGCCCACGAAGCTCCTCCGGCCGCAGGCCGCCCTCATCCCCCTGCATCGGCCGCCTCCCGAGCGTCCCATGCCGTCGGTCGCCGTCTCCGCCCTCCTCCAGCCACGAGCCAGGCCTCGCCGCCGAGCTCCTCCATCCGGACACCTTCTGCGGGCTCCGGCAGCTCCGCCGCCAGGCTTCCCTCGCCATCGAACCTGCGTTGCCACGAACCTCGCTCCCCTCACCTGCCCGCTCGAGCCCGCATAGGCCGACCCTCCTCGTCATTCGGCCAAGCCCGCCAGTGGCGCCACGCCTTCCGCCATCGCCACAAGCGCTGCTGCTGCCGTCCTCGCCCCTCTACACCGTGAGCTCCCCGTCGTCCCCGCTCGCCTCGGTCGTCCCATCCTGGTCGCACGCCGCTCGACCTCTTGCCCTCCTGCATCCCACCTCACCTCTGCTGCCACATCATGTCGCGTGGCACCGATGCCCCTGCCACGCGAGCTCGCCCACCATAGTGTCCCCGCCGCTCTCAGAGCTCCTTCTCGCGTCGACGCCCACCCCTACCCCATCGAGCATCCCTGCCGGCCTTCCTCTGCAGGGAACAGCGCGCCCCTCCTCTGCTGGCTCTCCGTGCAAGCTCGCTAGCGCCGCTCTAACGGGGCCGTCGCTCTCGAGTCCGTGTAATCCAGGTGATGCCCGCGTCCGTGCGTGTATGAGCTTGTGTTTTTGTGATGTTGTATCAAGGCAGTGTACTCACCCCTCACTCTTGGTACCCGGACCTCTGTCTAGATCCCATCGATGCTATCAAGATCCCTACACGAGTAAAAGTGCATCTGAAGACCACCGGTGCTGAACCAAGCACGCCATCATCATCGAAGCCTAGAATCTGAACAACCTCTGACGCGGGTGCCAAGATTGGCCACATGGAGACCAAAGACCCTGAAGCTCGATCCGAAGACCGATCCCCCGAGCCCGAACCCCGTCGAAACCCCAAACCAAGATCGTCGACCCCTATGTGTGACCCTAAGCCCATATTTTTATAAATGATATCACTTGTTGCATATAAAATTGCCATGCTTGCATACATATTGTCATGTGGGTTGGGGGCATTATGCCAATTCATCTCATAATTAAATATGGAGTCTATATGCGGGATATCTTTGTCTTATTCCGGACTCCATTTAAATTTGTGTAGCGAACCGGTGATATATTTTGCCATGTTAAGACAACATTTAAATTGCGGGGTATCTAAACAACATGTTAAGCGGAGTGTTTTCGCGGTATCGACAAGCCCAGTCTCATTTTCGGGTTCCTAGTCATTTACAGCCATTGGCGCAAACCCTGAGTCCGTCTCGGAGACCGGCCGACTTCGTTGCGGGTAGCTTAGTGGGGTGGCCCCCATGTACTTGCTTTGGGTCTGGGAAACGTCATGACTTAGGCCCCGCCGACATACCGATGGGTGTATGTTAACTGATCTGGCAAAAAGGGTCGAAGTGCGTGTGGATACTTTGGTGCACCCCTGCAGGGTTAAATCTTTTCGAGAAGCCGTGTCCGCGGTTATGGACGACTTGGAGCACAGGTCTCGATCATAGACAACTATAACTAAAGTTTACTGCTATAATTTGACTTGTATCCGATATGACTAGTAATCAGCTTCACCACAACGGAATGGCTAAATAAAAGTACCAACAACTGCTGGGTTTGGGATATCTCATGCTAATTGTATCTGACTAGTAAGTGTTGCAACTACAACGGAATGGTTAACTAAAACTGCCCACTGCTTATTATATCAGGATGACCATCTATACCTGACTAGTAATTGCCGCAACGATAACTGAATAAATAAAACTGCCAACTGTGTGAGTTCCTCGGTTGACTTCCTCGTTTGGTCTCGAGGGGGGAAAATACCAGGATGGGTATGTTTGGTGGTAGCATCAGATTGGTTCCGAATAGGTCTTTCTTATACCTCTCTGATAGCCGACAGTTATATCGAGTCTCTATAGGTTGTTTAGTGCATGTTGCGCTGCCGCTCAGTCCACCATACCTATGTAGGCGAGGACCGCCGAATTCTAGCCTCACCGTGTACTGGCCTCAGTACTGACCGCTCTCTCTTTTTCCTTTGCCCTTTGTCGGCACCCCTTTTGTTTAAGCAGGTTTTGAGATCGACGTCGTTAGCAGGGTTACCCTTCCTGCTTGGCCTGGGCAGGGTTATGGACGCCATTGGTTATTCTTCAGGGCTCTTAGCTCAATTTGCATCTTGTCCGTACTCGGACGCTATATCGTTTTAAAGGTGATTTGGATCTTTGTATTGTACATCTGTATTCTTGACTCTTTGAGTCGTTGTTGTATATATCTGTTTTGTGGGTTCCATCGAGGACTATTGTGTAATGGTATTACTTCGTTTTCCACCCGCACGCAAGTGCCTGGTGGGCACCTTTGAATCGTTTCTATGCGGGTTTTGGCGGGAAGCGCTGGAACTTGCATAGGGCCGATTCTGAGGGTGTTACACCTACCCCTAGTCACCAGGAAAAATGCACTTGAAATGTCATTCGACTCCAAAGTCAACACCAAAAAGGTGCAGGTCCACCCGACAGACCTCTCCAAGACGACTTTGATTGCTAATGACCTGAGTCCTGCATAGGAATTCATGCTCGTAGAATTCCTCCGTGAGCGTTGTGAAATCTTCGCCTGGTGTCCTACGGACATGCCAGGAATTCATAGAGAATTCACCGAGCATGCACTCAATGTGTTTCCTGATGCAAGACCGGTAAAGCAGTCGATGCGGCAACTGTCTGAGAAAAGGAAAGCACCTGGGTGGCATCGAAGTGAACAGATTCCTTGATGCGAACTTCATAAGGGAGATAAAGGAAAGCAACTGGGTGGCTAACTCCGTGCTAGTCCGTAAGAAGTACACGGACATCCTAAGGACCACTTCCCCTACCACAGATCAATCAAATCATCGATTCCACTGCAGGATATGAGAGACTCTCCTTCCTCGACGCATAATCAGGCTACAATCAAATTCAACTGTAGGTCAAAGATCAAGAGAAGACGGCATTCATCATGCTGTTCAGGGTGTTCTGCTACAACACAATGCCCTTCGGGCTGAAGAACACGGGCGCCACCTACCAAAGGTGCACACAAGCATGCCTAAAGAGCCAGATCGGACGCAACGTCCAGGTCTATGTCGACGACATAGTCATCAAGACAATGGAGGCTCGAACATTGACTGAAGACCTTCGCGAGACCTTCGACAACCTTGATCGCTACAAGATCAAAGGTAAACCCGGACAAGTGTGCCTTCGGCGTCCTGTTCGGACAACTACTCGGATACTTCATCTCTTAGCGAGGCATCGAGGCTAACCTAAAGAAAATCAGGGCTATACTAGCCATGGAGAAGGCAAAGAATATCAAAGGACTCCAATAGCTAGATGCGCAAATCGTGGTGCTCAACAGATTCATCAGTCGCATGGGCGAGAAGGCTCTCCCGTTCTACCAGCTGCTGCGCAAGGCCGAGAAGTTCGAGTGGACGGCCGAGGCCGATGAGGCATTCGAAGACCTCAACACCTTAGTCTCCACATCTCCAGTACTGGTAACACCAAAGGACGGTGATCCCATGCTGCTATACATCGCAGCCACGCACCAGGTGGTCAGCACCTCCCTCGTGGTCGAATGACACGAAGATGGCAAAACCCACGGGGTATAGCGCCCAGTATACTACCTTAGAAAGGTACTGATGCCGACAAAGAGAAGGTATGCCCACTACCAAAAGCTCGCCTACAGCATATTCATGATGGCGTGTCAACTGTGCCACTACTTCCAGAAACATTAGATCATGGTCATCAATGATGCACCACTGGAGAACATCCTGAACAACCCCGAGGCTACATGGCGACTAGCCTTATGGGGCATTGAGTTGTCCCCTTGGGACATCATCTACGAGCTTCGCACCGCTATCAAGTCTTAGGTGCTCCCTGACTTCTTTGTCCACTGGATGGAGCTCCATCTACCAGACACCCCGGACATATCCCAGTCCTGGAAAATGCACTACCACGGCTCCAAGAGCGAGGATGGAGTAGGATCCCAGGTGATCTTGACGTCCCTCAAGGGGATAAGATGAGATATGTGCTTCAGATGAAGTTCCGCGCATCCAACAATGAGGCTGAGTACGAGGCACTCCTACATGGCATGCGGATAGCCAAAGTATGCGGCGCCATGGTCCTTTTCATCTACGGTGACTCCAACCTCTTTGTCCAGTAGACGATGAACGAGTGCGACGCCCATAGAGCCAACATGATCGCATATCGTGCACTCTGCAACTCACTCGAAGGAGACTTCGACGTCTGCGAACTCTGGCACGTTGGCCAGGAAAGCAATGAAGAGGCCGACAAGCTCGCCAACATTGGTTCCACCTGCACCACAGTACCACAGGGTGTGTTCCTGGAGCAAATCTGCGTGCCCTCCATCAAGAAAAAATTCCTGAAGGACACAACCGAAGTCGCGGGACACTCAGGGGCTACGCCACCCGAGAATGCCGAAGGACCCGAAGAGCTCGATATGGAACCCGAACTGGTGAGCCTAGTGAACAAACAAGTGCCTGAGGACCCGACAAACGCTCGACACAACGGACGCTGATCAAAGGCATTCACTATCATCAGAGACAAGCTGTACAAGTGCAGGATTTCGGGTGTGCTCCAGCAGTGCATCACCAACAGTGACGGGAAGAGCATCCTCCTCGACATCCATGAAGGCATCTGCGGCCACCACATAGGCAGCCGCACCCTCGTCGCCAAGGCTCTGCGAGCTGGCTTCTATCGGCCAACCACGATGCGCGACGCCAACGACATCGTTCAGAGGTGCAACGCCTTTCAAAGGTATGCAGAGAAGCCGCACGTGCCAGGCTCAGAGCTACGACCCATACCATTGGTTTGGCCCTTCGCCCAATGGGGGCTCGACATGGTCGGCAAGCTGCAGAAGTCCTGACCCGGAGGGTACGTCTTCCTCCTGATGGCAGTCGATAAATTCACAAAGTGGATCTAGGCCATGGTCGTCACTAACCAAACCAATGCTTCTGCCATCAAGTTCTTTCAACCTATCGTCTATAGGTTCGGATTGCCTCACAGCATCATAACTGACAATGGCTCGAACTTCACCTTGAAGGAGTTCCGAGACATCTGCGAAGAGCTCGACATCAACCTCACATCCGCCTCCGTGGCGCATCCGCAGACCAACGGTCATGTCAAAAAGGCCAACGGCCTCGTCTGCAATGGCATCAAGAAGTGCCTGCTACATCCACTCAAAAGGCTGGTGAGAGCCTATGCGGAAGAGCTACCCTCCGTCCTACAGAGCCTACGCACAACGCAAAACAGCTCTACCGGCCATACGCCCTTCTTCATTGTGCATGGAGCCGAAGCCATGCTGCCCGCCGAGGTACGCTACAAGGCCCCATCATGGTCATAGCCTACAGCGAAGCCAAATAATCGACCGCACTCAAAGACTTCTTCGACACGCTGGAGAAAGCTCGTGATATCGCCGCGGCCCGTTCGACGGTGTCCCAACAAAGTCTCCGCAACTACCAAACAACGGCTGCACCCAAGGTCCTTTTTCGAAGGAGACCTCGTCCTGCGACTCAAGCAGAAGGGGAACCTGAATCTCGAATCACCCTAGGAAGGACCCTACGTGGTTACCAAAGTAATCCCAGGTGGCACCTACCGCCTAAAGGACGTCGAGTCCGGAGTCGAATACTCCAACCCCAAGAACGTTGCACAACTGCGACGCTTATACCCCTAATTGTATTTTAGTTTCAATAAGGCTATTCATCCAGGCTACTCAGTCGAACACTGTACCTCCTACATTATGATGAATAAAACCTAAGTCCCTTGGCCCAAATTTTTGTCTCCTTCATACATTTATATCGTTAAACACGCTCAGGGGCTTCCCCTCACCTTACGACTTCGTTGATTGACCACAACAACGCATAAACCCTAAGTAGCTGACCATGTTAGGCTAACGAAAAGTACATGCACAACCCATAGTCAACAATGCACTACATGCCAATACATACAACTTCACAAGGTCAAAAAAGCCCACTCGACAATATACGGACTTTACATTTCTCTATTGACAATTCGCAGGGCTCAGCTATGTTGGAGCAGGACATTCGTCTACTCCTTGAAGTTGTAGACGATGTCCTCAGCATGACGAGCCAACACGGCATAGTGCGGACGCATGTCCCATGCCGTACCACCCGGAGGAGCGGGTGGCCCAGCTGCTATCTCGGCCAGGTCAACATCGCGAAGATGTAGTCTAACAAGTGCTAGAGCTGCCTTCGCACCTTCCACAAGCTGATGACGCACAAGCTCCTTCACGGCATACACGTGGCGAAATTTTCCCAGCAACCCCAAGAAGCTGGAGTGAGCCGCATCCAAAGGAAAGGTCACAGCCCAGACAACCATGATTGACGACCTTGCATTCTTTAGCAACCGAAGCACTTGGTGGTCGCAGTCTTGAACCATCGCAACAACAATCGCTCGGTCGTGATCCATCCAGAAGAATCTACCAGCCTCGAACTCCTGTTGCGTCAGGAAATTCAGCCGAATTGCAACTCTCTCATTCTCTTCCTTCGAAAGAAGATTCACAACTGCAACCAGAAGCAACAGATAAGAGGCTATGAAGGTCAGGTCCAGTCAAAAAAAACAGGCTCACGGTGATTCACAATAGAGTTGCTCGCCGATTTGCCAAAATTCCTCAAGTTGAAATTCCTCTCTTGCAACGACCCGTTCGGTCTTGGACTTCCAAACGTCCGCATGGCCACGGATCATGAGAACATCCTTCTCCAGGCTTCAGATGCGATTGCGTAGCAGAGGCAACTGTGATACCTCACTCGTCGGCTAACGGGCACCAGTAAAGGTAGGAGGCATGGCCACTAGTTAGGCATTCAAAGGACCCTAAAAGGCGCACATGTGACAGAGTATAAAAACCAAAGCAATTGACAACAGTCAAAAGAGACATATATATTTACATCAAGCAACCACTATATGGTAGAGTCAAAATTATCCAGCATGAAGCATTACATGCACGCTGGCAAAGCAAAATAAAAATACTACTAAATAAACTATGGCCCAGAAGACCTAAGCAGCTGCATCCGGAGTATCTTCGGACTCCGAGGCCTTCGCCTTGGTTTCCTGTTGCTGCTCCAGCGCATATGTGGCTAGAAGATCAATAAGCTTCGGGACAAAATTCTTGCAGCGGGAGGCGCATGAAGAAAAATCTACCTCGGTGCCATCCGCTGCTATAGGCATACTAGAGGTGATCTGAGGAAGACCCAACAGCGCGCTTGACGCCCCCGCCATCGCCAGCCCCATGGTGGCACCCACACCCTTCTGAGCCCTCTTGTACCTTGTAGGGGCATCGCCCACCAAGGCCTTCGCCAGAGATTCGACGTCATCAAGAGCGACGCCCTTCTGGTTGATCTCCCGGTAGAAGCGGTTGAGAACCTCCTTGGCCTTTCCTACTCCATGCCAGAGATGCAGCGATCTTCAATCGCTGCAACGGCATCCGCCATGGGATCCCCAAGCTCCAAAGAGCTGTGATCAAATGCAACGCTAGTAGAATCTACAAGGTGCGAAAAAAGAAAATTCAGATGATTCAAAGGAGCATACTAGAAGAAAATAAGCTCATGTAGAGGAGCATACGACAACTTACCGGACAACACTTTGGCAGCACCCATAAGCTTCTACGCCATGGCCTTCTCCCGAGACTCGACAGATGTCGCTCACGATCCTGGGCTTCCTGCTAGTAACATTGCAGGGCCTCCGCGGCATCCTTTGCCTTGGTCTCCACCTGGCTGTGACTCTTTTCGAGTGCGTTCAGCTTGCAGAGAGCCTCATTGTTCTCTTCTGCAACAATCAACAAGGAAAAGATTAGTAAAAAGGTGCTTGTCAGTACTCATAGACAAACATAAGAAATACACGCACCTTGGAGTTGCTGAAGGTCGCCCTCCAAGGCAAGGTATTGTTGCCCGAGACGATTGATGTTGCGGATGAAGGGCTACACAAAAAATAAATAGGTAAAGTCGGACAAATAAAAAGGCTCGGGGGCTCGCCTGTGTCAACTAAAGAAAGCACTTACATGGCCACCCGAAGACTCCAAAGGAGTGGCTTGAATCTTCCGGGTGAAGACCATTCTAGGCCTCGGTTTCGAGGAGCTCGAGGTGGCATCACCGGAGTTGGCCAGTATCTTCGGGGAAGCAGCTTCAGGTTCCGCTAGCAGCATCTGCGACTCCACCGCGGCCTCTTCATGTTGGGCCGCGTAGAGATAAAACAAAACTTTTCCTCTAACGTGGTGATCCCAAGATCTAGCTGAGGTAGAAGGCCACGAAGTTTACCACTAGACGCGCAATTGCGGATTACTGATGAAGCGCGTCAGTTGATGCAGTGCAGTACTCACGATCCGATCTTCCTGGTGCTGATCGCACATCACCTCTGCTGGTATCCACACGTACAAGGAGGAGCACCGGCGGCGAACTGCTAGGTTCGTAACGACGGCTGGGCTGCTGTGGAGCTAGGGTTTCCAACACATGGAATGACCTAACCGAACAACGATTAACCTTTCTGGGTTACGGTGTTCCACTATATATAGGGAGTGAACGTGGGCTCTTCTCGCGCGACCCATTCACTAAAGCCCATATAACACTAGTAACCGTGAGTCCAAATCACTAACTCAGTCCTAATCCGGTTTAGGTCCAACCCAACAAGATTACAGGTTCAGATCCAATCCGAACATGCTCCCGCTCTTAAGTGTGTGACCCCGCAGGCTCATGGCTACTTGGACACGATTGGAGTCCGACTCTCAATCGATCAGTCGGTAGCGGCTCCTAGGAGAACGTGCCGACTCCCAAGTACCATAGAGTCATGACGACTTGCCTTTCCAATGCGACTTACGTCCGAGTCCCTTTTGCCTCACGATATACCTTGTCAGACTATAGGCGAATAATTGTCATCCCTTAAATAGTCTGACTCTCTTCTCGATCCGAGATAAGTGATTCACCTGACTAACTCTTAGTCGATCGCCTCGTTAACACTTAACTGAGTCGTGCATGGCCATGCTTTCCGAATCATATCTCACAAGAGGGCCCAAAGAATATCTCTCCAAGTGGAGGGGCAAAATCCCATCTTGGTTATTCACATCACACAGCTTGATTCTCAGTCGACCCGAACTCTGCCTTTATAACTACCCAGTTACGGATCAGCGTTTGACAGAACCTAAGTCGGTGATCCTCAACTCGGACTAGGCAATAACCTCAGGTCTAAGGATTACATTGATTGAGATATACAAATGACAACTTGTTCGTTGTACCTCAATATGGGTCAATCCGACTCGCTAAAATCTTTAGCCGAGTCTGTGTAAGTTGGAATAGCATCTCCATGCCCATGACAAGTGGAATCGAGTCATCAAGCCAACTTTCACATTGGTCTAAGTTGTGTGTCCAGCACAACTTCGATGACCAAGGATATTTATTACAAACAACATGAATGCATAGTTCCACAACCGAATCACATATTCAATGATACACATCAGATGTTTATACAAGGACTACTTAATATCTTTATGAATACAATGGGAAATCTCATCATACATGATTGCCTCTAGGGAATATTCCCAACACTTCAGTCTCATCCTTTATGGATTTGGCTAAGGAAGACCTGCTGATATGACAAAGGAAAACATTTCACTCAAAGCATCAGCAAGGAGAAATACAATCAGCAGTGCAAATCACTCGATACTCATGATGGGATGTCGAAGAGGTTGAAGACCGGCGTCTCCTTATTCTTCATGGCCGGTGGCTGCGGAGCTACGGCATGGAGGGGAACTGCAGGAATGGGGAGGTTGCACCTTCATCCCTATTATGACACTTGACGAAGGCAGGTCCCCTCGGCATTGGCTGCGTCGCCCCATCTGAATTTTCGCTTTGGGTCCTCTTGCGAGATATCCCCGCTATGATCATGGGCTTCCATCATTGGCGACTGCACATGGGGGAGCGTTTACTCAGACTCCACGTCCCTGCCATCGGGCGCAGCCGTATATTTCTTGGGAAGGGGAGGCATCATAGCCTCCACCTTAAACTACAGTGGGGCAAAAGATACACATGGCAAATGTCAAAAAACAGAAGAAACAAGCAATCAAAGACGCACAACATGCAAGCAAGAAACTCACCTGAGGTACTTCCTTCCTGCCAGAGAAAGGGGCAGTCAGATACTTCCCCTGCAGCTCCTCTTCAGCCTTGTACTTCATCAAGGGTCGAAGAGCCTAGTCGAGGTCGGGCTGAGGACATGTTCTCATCTGACACTCTCGTTGGGTTGGTGACGACGGAGTACAGAAACATCGGGTATGCCCTCGCTTGGAGAGGCTGCACCCAACACTTGAGGAACATCCGGATGATGTTGACACCGCAGACATCATTGCCTCACACCAGCTAGAGATCCTTCACTCACTGGTATAGCTTCTCCACCACCGCGGTCTCACCCTCCATGATGTTGTTCGACCAGGAGCGCTTTCGGGTGACCACCTTGCTAGCATCGAAGGGAGCTAGCCCATAATGTTGGCCAGTGATCTTGGAATCGCGAATGTAGAACCACTTGTTCCTCAATCCTTTGGACGGATTCACAGAGGTGGAAGGAGAAAAAATGGACAGTGGGACGGATGGAGATCCTGCACCCACCCAGCGCGTAAACGTCGCCGATACCAGATTGCCTCTTTAAGGAATAGAGCTTCCTGAAGAGGCCTAAGTGTGGCTCGATACCGATCCAACACTCTCAAAGCATGATAAAACACGCGATGTGGAGAATGGAATTGGGCGACAACTGATGGAGTTGTAACCCATAGAGAAAGACAATCCCGCGAAGAAATTCATGGGAAGGAAGAGAGAGACCCTAGACAACGAAATCATAAAACATAACCCGAAAACCTTCGGGTGGGTCAAAAGTTACCTCCTCGCCCGGGATGATGACGTCTCCCTTATCCTTCGAGATGAGGCCAGCCTGGCGCATGCGGCAGGTCTACCTCCCTGATCGCAGTCCGCTGCTAATCACCGTTGGTGACGGGGCCGGCGGTGGAGGTCTTCTTAGTAGCGCCGGAGGCGCTCATCCCCACAGTATTGGAAGTGGTATTCTTATGTCAGTGGAATAACCCTCGGTAGGGTCATAAGGGGTAAAACATTGCCTAGCTTGGCTTATGCCGAGTAAAAGATAACTCAGGCCGGGTAACAACGGCCGGGTAAGAAGTTCATGTGCGGCTGACATAATAATTATGTTGTCCCGTATAAGACAAGTTTGTTTACCTTGCAGGAAGCAACGGGCCGAGTCTCACGAGGGAAGGCTGAGTCAGAAGGTACACGTGGCAGCTTTCCGAGTAAGATTCAGGATGGACCATGGTAAAGTATGGTCAAAATAGAAGGGCGACGCCGGGTGACACAAAAGGAGCCGGGCGACGCCCAAAGCAAGGGCTGACGTACAAAGTCACCGTATGACGCCAAAAGAGCTGGAGGCTACGTACGAGAAGACCGTTAGTTGTATGGCTTTGTGGACTGGGTCAAGGGGCTAAGGGCTAGCCCATGACCCGGGCCGCAAAGTAAGGACCAATATCCAAACAGTAACCCTAGAACCCAATGGGGCGTAACCTAGCTAGACATCACCTATATAAGGAGGGGCATAGCTAGGGTTTAGGGAGGTTGGACCAAGTAGGAAACTAGTGCCTTGAGGTTAAGTTCAAATAGCTCTAGGAGCTCTTGTAAACTTCTTGGATCAATAAAAATCCTAAGTGTGGAGAGTGCATCTTGTTCTTCGTGCACGGCTAGACCGTGCACTCCCTCCCCGGTTACCACAAGTGTCCATTCGGCCCCCAACTTAAGCCTACCCATGGCATCTGCCGTGACACCACCACGACAGTTGGCGCCCACCGTGGGGCAGAAGTAGGCGCTTGCTGGAGTTTTCATCCGGACGGGCAACATCATCGCCAAGATGGGCGAGCGCGTCTATTCCGGCCTCATCCAGAGGTTCGGGGCACTCAACTTTGTCAACGACAACGCAGGCTGCTTCGGGACCAAGCTGTTCCCAAGGGGTGGTCGCTTCATCAAGTTCAGCGAGCACCAGGTCTATGTCGCGGTGCGTGTGGAGCGCGCGTACCCGGAGCGCATCATCCTGGCGCCGGATCCACATGCGGCTCCTGCCGCAGGAAAGCTTCATCAACTCGTCTCCGTTGAGGTAATGATGACAGCTCCGAATCCCGCAGCACCTGCAGTAGTCCTTGTGGTGAATGAGGATGCTGAGGGAGGAAATCCAGAAGAAACGCCAAGGGCGGCAAGAATTGCAAAAGCGCCGCTAGAAAAGCTAGAGAACATAGCTAGGAGTAAGAGAGGCAAAAAATTGCAAGAAGAAATAGAGAAGTTAGTAGAGCTAGTAGCACCAGCAGCTGATCCGGCGCGTGTGCAGGCCAAGTTAGAGGAGGCCAGGATAAAAGTATTGGAGAAGGCAAATGAATTAGAGGAGTTACAACAAGATGTGGATATCACAATTCGAGAGCTCACCTCGGCAAATAGAGTCAAGGGCGCTAAGACCCGGCTTGATGCAACAAGGCTGAGAGGCAGAAACTTCAATGAGGAACTGGCGGACGCAACGTCAAAGATAACACCAGAAAACAGCAACGAAACAGCCATGTGTCCAACATACAACACGACGACAGCAAATTTGAGAGCCGTAGAGGCAGCAATGGATGAGTTGCCCCATCTGATGGGTGAAGCAAAGAGAAAACAACAAGAACGAGTCAATGAATTAGTGAGAGAAGGAGGCATGTTGAATGAAGCGTACTACAGGTCAAATCCGGGTATAGCTGGAAGGTCGCAGTTGGTTCACTCGGCGACTCCCATCCCGGCAAGGTCAGTAGGCCATACAGCCTCTTCACCAGGAGTAGCACCGAGACAGAGAAAATAAAAGAGTGTGGATTCAGGAAGGAACAAGCAGATGGTTGCTTATGACCCGGCAATGAACCAAGCAAAGTCGACCCGTGCATAGGGGAAAAGAAGGAATGTCGCTCAGGGAAACGAGAACCAGGAAAATGCATGCCGAGAAAGGAAAGCAGCACAAAGAAATGACAACGGGGGATAGAACTTTGCACCTCAACCTAGGCGTGGGACTCACTCGGCAGGAGGAGGAAATCCAGCTCTGAATCCTCCGCCAGCCCAACCCGAAAAGAGACAGCAAAGCGCGGGAAAAGCAGTGCAGCAACCTGCAGACCCGAACGCCAATAGATACAATGATGGTTACTCCACAATGGTCAATGATGGCTATGAATTGCCGGATCATGTATACCAAGACATGGGAGCAAGAATCGGAGGAAGAAATCTCCAGCTGGATGATGCAAGGCTAAAGCTCGACTAGATAAAGATGGCAGAGCTGGTCGAGTCGCAAGGTCCATAGGGTCCACCATGTTTTGGCCCAAGGATTATGAAAGAGCCACCAGTGCCAAACTTGCAGCTGGCCAAGGAACAAAGACCTACGATGGAAGCACAAGCCGGAAGACTGGCTCATAGATTATGGAGCTGAAGTAAAAAATCATGCAAGGAAATCTGAGATGGGCAGTGCGGTATGTACCGCAAATGCTGGAAGGACCAGCAAGGGTGTGGCTGAATAATTTGCCGCCCAAAAGCATCAACAGCTGGATTAATTTCCAGGAAGATTTCGTGAGCTACTTCATAAGCACGTACAAGAGGCCGAATCGCCCACAACAGCTAGCTATGTGCAAGCAGAGGCCAAATGCAACAAACAGAGAATTTCTCACAAGGTGGTGCACAATGCGCAACTCATGTGAAGGGGTAATTGAATCCTAGGACATTGCATGGTTTGCACAAGGATGCATGCATGGAAGTGTACTGTGGCAAAGGTTACAGAGAGATATGCTGGCAAGCTTGGCAGAAACAATAAGAATTGCCAACTCATACGCGTTAGGAGATCCGACTCAGCCTCTGCTTATGTTGGCAGACAGCATGACTGAGACTCTGATTTATGACGCAGCCGGGTCGCAAAGGCGCCAGGAAAGGGCCGAGTATAGAAGCAAAATAAGGGATGAGAGACCAGATTACAGATATGGTTCGACTCAAGTCACAGCAGTAAGTCAGGATCAATCCAAATGCTGGAAGTAGCCAACGATAAAGGACAAATGGGCAACAATAATGGATACCAAAAAATGATAGCAAATATGTTGGATCAACCGCGTAAGTTTCACACACCAAGTCCGAGTAAGCCATACCAAGATAGGCAGAAATATACTGATGAAATATGTTGGATCAACCGCGTAAGTTTCACACACCAAGTCCGAGTAAGCCGGCAAACCACGCAACAATACAATGCATTTAGTTTTAGAAGGGAGGCATCATGGACTTGCCGACTCAGCAGTTACCACCACCTCCCCCACCACCGCTCACAGGAGGAAATGCTCAAGCTGTTGGAGCAGAGCATAGATATGAGAACTAGCAGCCGAGGTATGATAACCAAGAAACAAGAGAGGCTGTGCATCAGGTGCACAACCCAAGAGGTGATGACGCTCATGTCGGCCATGGAACAGGAAATGAGTATAGAGAGCATCACCAGAGCTATGTTGTATTTGTCACAGAGCCGAATGACAAGAATAGTCAACAGAGATGGATGATGGAAGTGAATGCCACAATGCCGGCAATACGAAAGTTCATGCATTGGTTTGAACAGGAGATAACTTGGAGCATAAAGGATCACCCCAAGATCATGCCAACGCCAGGAGGTTATGCTCTTGTCTTGGATCCAACGTTCATGGGCCCAGATATTAATGTGAAGTTATCCAAGGTACTGATAAACGATGGCAGTAGCATCAACATCATGTGCAAGGATACCTGCTCAAGTTAGGCATCACTATGAACATGTTGGAGCCGACTAAGACAACTTTCCATGGTATTATGCCGGGACTATCCTGTGAGCCAATTGGCAAGATCTGGGTTGACGTCTTATTCGGCAACAGAGAGAATTGTCGCACTGAAGCCATAGAGTTCAAGGTGGTTGACCTGGTCATCTCATACCATGCCTTACTCGGCAGACTACCTATGGAAAAGTTTATGGCTACTCCTCATATTGCTTACTTAAAGATGAAGCTGCCAGGTCTGTGCGGAGTTATCACAGTTGAGGGAGATAACAAGAGATCTATTGCATGCGCCTTAGCCAGATCTTCGCTGGCCGAGTCACTGGTCATAGCACAGGAAAATCATCAAATGATGGAAGTGGCAGCACTGGCCAAGGCGGCACAAATGTCTATGCCAGCATTCACTAACCCGCATGGCAGTGTATCTTTCGAAGCTACCAAGGAAACAAAGAAGATACAGGTTGGTGAGGCCTTCCCAGAGCGCACAGTTACTATTGATGTTGGGCTGACTGACAAATAGGAAAGCGAGCTCACCAGCTTCCTCCATGAAAATCAGGATATCTTTGCATGGTCCACACAAGACCTGCAAGGAGTTCCGAGGGATCTGGATGAGCACTCTCTTCATGTAATCCAAAAGCCAAGCCGGTCAAGCAACCCCTCCGCCGCTTCGCCGAAGATAGGAGGAAAGTGATAGCCGCCGAGATAGCCAGGCTCTTGGCTGTCGGGTTTATCATGGAAGTACTGCACCTAGATTGGTTGTCAAATCCAGTCTTGGTTGAGAAGAAAAAGGATGACCCAAACGTGGCAGTGGTGTGGCGCATGTGTATTGACTAAATGAACCTCAATAAGGCGTGTCCAACTGTAAGATCCCTCCTTTATAAAGGAAAAAGGATCCCTGTGATTGCAATGCTAGTCCCTGGATCAATGCTAGCATCCACCGTTTAAGATGAAGTACACATAAACAAAGGTCATTATTACAGTCATTCCAGAGACAAACATAGTCTTTACAACTCCAAGGCCACAAGCCTAATACAACAGTTTAAATAAGTAAATAGATAAAAGTCTTCATCTTCATGTGCCACGGGAAAACATGTTGAGTGTAGACTCATGAATCCTAATCATCATTAGAGTAACCTGCAACATCACAAGTTACAGCCACAGTGGGTCAATACATTGGAATAGTATTGGCAAGTGATACCTTAGTAAAATTTTTGGTGGACTAGATACTATATGCAATTTGGCTAAGTGTAGCTTAGGCTTGCTTTGCTCAAAATAGGTTTTGCCTATTAGTTGAAATCACTAAGTTTTTCTTTGTCAAAAACTTTTCCCAAGGAACCACCAATAGACATTGAGGTCCTTCACCCTTGTTCAACCACAAATTTTTACTTAGAAATTGGGATGAGGAGATTCTTGATAGCTTCCATGTCTTGATGCTCAAGTTGCCCTTTTCCAGGGACATGGCTAAGTACTTAGATTCTTCCATCTGCAGAGGTTGTGCACTTTCCCCACCAGACTTGATTTTCACCAAGACAGGACCTTTCAGAAGCCTTCCCTTAGACCAAATGGACGCGTTCCAACCTATCATCCCACTACCACCAACTGTCCAAATGGCTAAGTTATTGCAACCTATGTGATCCAGGCAGATCCCATATTGCCAAGTGGCTGCACTAGAAGCTTCTTAACATTTGGCCTCTCAAATCCCTTTGTTCCTGGGTGGCTTTCCACAAGTGAGATACACAAGGTAAACCATAGAAATGGGCCTTGTGTAACCACTCAACATAAACCATTCCTTTCATTCCACCCAGGTGTTTCATTTACTTAGTTGTTTTATTAAGCAAAAACACAAGTCCAAAGACTTAGAAATATTTTTCCATAGCATGAATAATTCACCACCCTTGGTTGCTACTAGCTAGGCTAAGCATGGCATAGATAAGCATCTTAACTTAAAAATTTCTAACAATTCTACAACTACTAGGATTTCCCAAGCATAACATATAAGCAAATTATAACCATGCAAGACTAGCAAAGTATTTCTAATGCATAGTAGAAAACATAGGGATAAAAATATCATGAAGCACTAGTTGCCTTGGTAGTTTGGAGAGTAGCTACACTCCTCACAATCACAATCACTATTGGCACCGAAATCTACACATAAAATCATAACAACAAATCACATACAAAATAAATGCAAACAAAAATATATATGGATGCATGCAATATGATATGTGATGATTTTCTAAACTCAACAAGGCAAATGCACAGTACTAGTTCATAAACAAGTTCAAAACTTACCAAACAAACTTTATTTGAACACTAAAACAATTCTCAAATAATTTATATACACAAAATAGGCCTACACATGTTTCTGTAAATAAAACCATTTTAACAAAAACAAAACATTAAACACATTGCATATTTGGAAAGGGATTTCTCTCCTGATTCTATTGATATAAAATTCATCAAATTTGGACGTGGGAATCAAAAGTTATGATTAAAACAAAATCAAACATCTAATAGATTCAAATCCTGATTTTAAATCTAAACCCTAGCCACGCGTCATGTTCTGATTGGTGCATACCGGTTCGCACGGATCAGTCGATGCAGGCCGTTGGATTAAAGTGACCGCGCACGGTCCAGATCTAAGCGTACCGTTTCGTTAAGTGATCTATTCCTATGCGTTGGATCTAGATCCAACGGTCATCGATCAAGCGACCACGGATGGGTGGCGCTGGCGGTGGCAACTGGTGGCGGCGTGCTCTGTCTACAGCGGCGCGGCACTACAGGGGGTTTTGGGGTCGTCGGAGATGCTTACCAGATTCGTGGCGATGCACTGAAGCTCAACGTGGCGATGGCTTAACAAGGGGCGCACGGACACGGCAGCACGAGCTCGTCGGAGTTGCTGACAGCGTCGGGTGTTCGGTGACGAAGTCGTTGGCGGCGCTCCGGGTCACCCTAGCATGAATCAATGGTATCAGGGGGTGCGCAAGGCTACGTCGAACACGCTCGTGTGAGTCAGAGATGAAGGGGAACACGAGGCTCACCGAATTTAGTCGCCGGAGTCGAAGACGTCGTCGGGACCTTGCTGTGCTTGATGGAGTCGTCGACCTGGGGCAGTACAGGACGAACTAGAGGTGTCAGTAGGAGCACAAGGAGGTTGTGAAGCTATTCGCATGAACCAAAGAGGAACGGGCGCTCGGAGTTTACCAGGATTGGTCGCTAGAGAGGGTTCTGCCTGTGGCGGTGCAAGGGCGAATACGGGTAGCCTGGTGGCAGAGTGGTGGCGCTAGGTGAGGGGAAATGCTCGCGGTGCAGAGGGGGTTAAGTAGGTAGGAGGGGGCGGCGATTACGCGCAGAATCAATGTCAATTAAGCTCGTAGTGACTGCGGCGAGGTAACGGCGGAGCGAGCGCCTCGGCCACGCGTGATTGAAGACGACGACGACGTGGTCGCAGGGTCCACTTGCCAGCGAGTGAAACAGAGAGGAGGTGGGGTCAGGCGGTCAGTGACTTGGCGGGTTTGTCTGCGAGTGAGAGAGAGAGAAGGGGGAACCCGGGTGGGCTTAGTGGGCTGATTATGTTGTTGGGCTAGAAAGGTGGCGCCGGCCCTTTTCTATTTCTTTTCTCCTTTTCTTTTTCTGTTTGCAATTTCAGGAATCAAATTCAAATGCTTTCAAAAGCTGTTGAATTCAAATATTTTCAGGATTTTTGTAGAGTGCAACTCTCAAAAATCTGGGCACAAAACCAAGTGGTCACTTTGAATTGGCCTGGTCACTTGGAATAAAATAAAATAAGCAGTGACATAGCACTAGTTTTAAATAGGTTTTGAAATTGGTTTTCTAATCATATTTGTTTTGAAACTTTGGTTTAAATCCTAGCAATCTAGCAATACAATCTGGGAGCAATAAGACAACAAGGTTTGGTTCAATGAACAACAATCTCTCATTGGAGAGTAGCATTTGTTTTAAATGCTGATCACATAAAATAATGAGCTCATATGCTCCTGTTTTGGAATTGGTTTGTTTGAAATGAACTCTACATGATCATGAATGAATGGATGATATGCATGAGTTTGAAACATGATTTTAGGGATGTTACAAATCTAACCCCCTTAAGGTGAATCTCACCCTCGAGATTCGGATTGGCTAGCAAATAGGTGAGGGTGGTCTTTCCGAAGATCATCTTATCTTTCCCATGTTGCTTCTTCTTCGGAATGATGGTTCCACTGAACTTTGCAGAACTTGATAGTCTTAGTCTGTGTGACTCTTTCTGCAGTCTCAAGAATCTTGATAGGTTTCTCCTCATAAGTGAGATCACTATCCAATTGAACCTCTTCCAAAGGTATAGTATCCTTCAAGGAAGTTTCTTCCATTTCTGGATGACATTTCTTAAGCTGACTCACATGAAACACATTATGAACAGCTGACAAAGACTCTGGCAATTCAATCTCATAGGCTACTTCTCCTTTGCGACTTAGAATCTTGAATGGCCCAACATATCTTGGGGCCAATTTACCTTTGACACCAAATCTCTTCACTCCACGAAGTGGTGACACTCTAAGATAAGCTCTATCACCAACTTCATAGGTGACTTTTCTACGCTTAGGATCTGCATAGCTTTTCTGTCGGGACTGTGCTATCTTTAATATGTGCTTAACCAGCTTGACTTTCTCTTCAGCTTCTTTGATAAGTTCTGGTCCGAACAAACTTCTTTCTCCCACACCATTCCATAGAAATGGGGTGGTACATTTTCTCCCATAGAGAAACTCAAATGGTGCCATCTCAATACTGGCTTGATAGCTGTTGTTATAAGAAAATTTTGCATAAGGCAGACTTTCATCCCAACTGGCTCCATAGTCTAGGGCACATGACCTCAACATATCTTCAAGAATCTGATTAGTCCTTTCTGTCTGTCCATCAGTTTGAGGATGAAAAGCAGTGCTGAATTCCAACCTCATTCCCAATGAATCATGTAGTTGCCTCCAAAAATGGGAAGTGAATTTGGTTCCCCTATCTGACACAATACTCTTGGGTACTCCATGTAGACATACAATTCTACTCATATAAATTTTGGCTAACTTAGCACTGTGTAGGTTGTCTTCACGGGTATGAAATGAGCCACTTTAGTTAGGCGATCCACTACTACCCAAATAGAATCATATCCTGACCGGGTCCTTGGCAATCCGGTAATGAAATCCATACCAATCTTGTCCCACTTCCAATCAGGAATAGGTAGTGGTTGAAGCAAACCTGCTGGTTTCTGATGTTCCGCTTTCACTCTACTACATACATCACACAAAGCAATATGTTCGGCGATGTCCTTCTTGAGATTATTCCACCAAAATCTTTCCTTCATATCCATGTACATTTTGGTGTTACCCGGATGAATGGAATACGGTGAGTTGTGTGCTTCTTGTAAAATCAGTTTCCGAAGCTCCGAATCTTGTGGGACACAGATACGTTTTCCATGCCATAAAGTACCCTATTCGTCTTCATGGAATCCTTTGGCTTTTCCCTTGCCAATCTTTTCCTTAATTTCTTCTATTTCTTTATCAGTCTTCTGGGCTTCCTTGATCTTGTCCAACAAAGTAGGTTGAACATCCAAGGTCATGAGATGTCCTTCAGGCACAATCTCCAATCTGAGATCTCTAAATTGGGCACACAGATCATCTGTCAATTCTCCCTTAGTAAGGCCATTCACAAAAACTTTACGGCTTAGAGCATCCGCTACAACATTTGCTTTACCGGGGTGGTATTGCAAACTCAGGTCATAGTCCTTGATGAGTTCTAGCCATCTTCTTTGTCTCATATTAATTTCTTTCTGGGTGAAGATATACTTCAAACTTTTGTGATCTGTGAACACTTCACAACGCTTTCCCAAAAGATAGTGTCTCCATGTTTTGAGTGCATGGACAATAGAGGCTAACTCTAAATCATGAGTAGGATAGTTCACTTCATGAGTTTTGAGTTGTCTCGAGGCAGAAGCCACAACTTTTCCTTCTTGCATAAGTACTGCACCCAAACCATGATGAGATGCATCACAATACACTTGGAAATCCTTCTCCAAATCTGGCAGACATAAGACTGGTGCTGTCACAAGTCTCTTCTTCAATTCTTGAAAGCTGAGTTCATAACCTTCAGACCAAGCAAATTTCTTGTCTTTCTTTAGCAATTCTATCATAGGCTTAGCTACCTTGGAGAAATTCTCAATGAACCTTCTGTAGTAACCTGCTAAGCCAAGGAAACTGCGAACCTCTTTCACTGACTTGGGAGATTCCCATTCAGTTACAGCTGAAACTTTAGCAGGATCAACTGCCACACCATCTCCTGACACAACGTGTCCAAGAAAACCAACTTCATTTAGCCAAAATTCACACTTGCTGAATTTGGCATACAGTTTATGCTCTCTAAGCTTCTCAAGTATCAAACGCAAATGTCCTTCATGCTCTTCTTTGCTCTTGGAGTAGATTAAAATGTCATCGATGAAAACGAAAACAAACTTATCAAGAAATTCCATGAACACCTTGTTCATCATATTCATGAAGTATGCTGGTGCATTAGTCAAACCAAATGGCATCACGGTATACTCATACAATCCATACCTTGTGGTGAAGGTTGTCTTGGGTATGTCTTGCTCTCTTATCTTAAGCTGGAAATAACCTGACCGGAGATCAATATTTGAGAATACACAAGCTCCTTCTAGCTGATCAAACAAGTCATTTATTTTGGGCAAAGGGTATTTGTTTTTGATAGTCACTTCATTGAGTGAACGGTAATCTATACATAACCTTTGACTTCTATCTTTCTTCTCCACAAACAAAACTGGTTCTCCCCAAGATGAAGAACTTGGTTGAATAAATCCTTTCTGCAACTGCTCTCCAAGTTGTTTCTTGAGTTCTTTCAGTTCATCAACTGACATCTTGTACAGTCTCTTTGCTATTGGTCTAGATCCTGGTAGCAAATCGATAAGAAACTCCACATCTCTATCTGGTGGAATTCCCGGTAATTCTTCTGGAAACACATCCGGATATTCTCTCACAATTGGCACACTGTCCATGCTAACCCCCTTAAGAGAATTTAGCTTACTCCCTTTTGATTCAAAGTTGGTCTTGAATCTGATTCTTTTGTTTTCTAGAGTTGTGAGTGAGACAGTATGGTTGGAACAATCTATCACTCCCTTATGCTTAGTCATCCAGTCCATTCCCAAAATGACATCCAATCCTTGGGAATTTAGGATTATCAAGTTAACGGGAAACTTATACTTCCCAAACTCTATGACTAGATCATGACACCCTGAATTCACTATCATTTCTCCGCCAGGAGGACTTACTTTTATAGGACACCCAATAGTTTCTACCGGTAGTTCATTTCTTTCAACAAATGCTCTTGATATGAATGAATGAGATGCACCAGTATCAAAGAGAACAAATGCTGGAATAGAATTGAGTTTGAACTTACCAGCAACAGCATCAGGCTCCTCATAAATTTCCTCCACATTGATGTGGTTCACTTGTCCCTTTTGAAAAGGGTTGGGCTTGTTGGGTCCTTCAACTTTCTTTTCTGGGCATTCATTTGCATAATGCCCCATCTTCTTGCACTTGAAACACTCAACCTGACTAATATCCTTCTTGACAGGCTGGCTTCCACTGCCACTTCCACTACCACTGTGGTGGCTCTTATATCCACCCTTGTGGTTCTTGTACTTGTCATTGTCATGACTGGTGATGCTTGTTGTCATGATGACGGTTGTGGTTGTGGTGCTTGTTGAATTTCCCATGATTGTGGGATCCCGAGCTTCCACTATCATCATAATGGGAACGTTTGTGAGACGACCCCGAGCTGTGCTTGTCAGAGTGCTTTCTCTTCCTACTCTCAACTAGCTTCATCTTGTTCTCCAAAATAGCAGCCTTGTCACAAAGATACTGATAAGTGGGAACATAGGCCACTGATAGCTGCAGGTTCAGTTCATCATTCAACCCTTCAAGGAACTTTTCCTTCCTCTTAGCATCAGTGTCAACTTCATCCGGTGCATAACGTGCTAGATTGTTAAAATCCTTAATATATTCAGCCACGCTGCGGTGGCGCTGCTTCAGATTGTGGAACTCTTTCTTCTTCAAACTCATCACTCCGGATGAGATGTGAGCAGTACGAAAGCCATCTTCAAAGATAGCCCATGTCACATCTGCAATGGGAGTGGTGATCTGGAAGTTATCCCACCAGGTGGCTGCTGGTCCTTCCAACAAGTGAGCTGCAAATCTGACTTTCTCTTCATCAGTACAACCAACTATTACCAAGTCCTTGTTCACGGAGCGTAGCCAATCATTGGCCACCATAGGATCAGTTGTTCCTGAGAACTTTGCTGGCCTCAATCTCAAGAACCTGGTAAGCATGTCAAAACCCGGTGGGTTGTTGTTGTTGTTGTTGTTGTTGTTATTATTGTTGTTATTGTTGTTGTTCTGGTTCTGGATGAACGTAGTCATCATCTGCATTAGCTGAGTCTGAGCTATCGTCATTTGCTGCATCTCAGGGGTGATGTTGTTGTTGTTCGGGTTGGGATTGGCACGACGGGGAGGCATCTGTGGTTTGTTCAATAGAGATATGAATGAGATGCCCATAGATGCTAACATGCACAATACATCACATAAACAATCACCAAACATGCATCATAATAAAAAATAGTTCAACAACATAAACGACAAGTTTGCAAGGTAAACACACCAATAGCAAGCCATCCACATGTTGGATGGTCATTGCGACTCAATGGGAAGCATGATAAATAAATGATAAATGAGTAGTCATCACTACTCCTCGGCATCAACCTCCTCCACAACAAAGGTAAGACCTGCATTCTCCATAGCGGTCTTGTATTCCTCGACATTGGTGGTCAAGGTCTCTACTTTGGCTTTGAGAGCCCTCTTCTGAGAACGAAGACTCTCAATCACAGTCTGCTGATGCTCGAGCTCTAAGTCCTTGTTCTCTAGTTCTGTAGTCATGTCTCGAATTCTCTTGTTCCTATCTTGGACTCGCTTCTCTTGAATCTTGAACTTTCTGTCCTGACTCTCGAACTTTTCCTCCATCTCCTTGACTATCTCATCTTGCTCCGCGAAGAGCTTGTCCTTCTCACGAAGCTGCACCTGGAGTTCGTCATTGCTGAGCATGATGTTGGTCCTATCAGTGTCCACGTGCCTAACAAGAACCTCTAAGTCCTGGAGGTATAGACGAATCGGCTCTGCTGTCTCCCTCGAAGTGTCCTCGAAGTCGATGGCCTCTCCATCCTCATCACGTCTACCGAAGGCGTGGAAATGAGTACCTCTAACATGTCGAGATGTCTCCCTAACAGACGTCCAATCAAGCCCTGCATGACTACCTCTAGGCCTCTCTCCTTGTCATCGTGCATGAGCTTGAAGATGATAGCCTCCGTGGTAGGCTCAGTCTGGCGTCCGGGCTGATTGACCTTGAAGCCCCAAAGGTCTTTCCTCTCAAACTTGGTGAGGGGAAGCACCATGATGGTAGGAAGAGGGAGATTGAGCAAACTAGTGAGCTCAATAATACGAGGGCCAAAACGAGTTCCCTGGAACTCTTCAACAGTGCTGATGGTAACATTAGGCATCTATTTAATAAGATAGGAAAAGTTAGAATCAACACAATTTAATACAAGTCACAAGACAAGACATCACATGCATAACTTTGGAAATCAAAACACACAAGTCATGGCATACATGAAACCATTACAAAACATCCAAGGTTCAACTTATTTCAAGCAACATTTGGAAAATAAGGTGATAAGTGTGGTGGTCCAACTAACGAAGTACGCTTACAATCCTATCTCACTTGCCAAGTTGGCTAACACAATATTTCTAGAAGCAATCAGTCTATCTTGAGCACATGACTCCATTACTAAGTCTATAATGTCTCCTCTTAAAGTTTGGTTGGTAGCCTCTAACTCTTGGGTATGTTTCTTCTCTTCCTTTAGGTCATTCTGGATGTTGAGCATTCTGCACTTGACTCTATCACCAAGTTCTTTGATGGCTTTCCAAGCTGCATCCCTTGCTAAATCAAAGAATGTAGTGTGCACCACTGAATTGGTGACCATGCAGAATCCTGATTCTTTGTGGTTGTCTTCCTTGTTTTTATACAAGTGAAGTTGCACCCACCAGTACTCAACTCCTTCATCCATCACAGGAAAACCTTTGTACACAGCTGCACCATGTATTCCCATTGCAACCATGAGGTCCTTGAGAGCCTTGGGGAACTCTGTCTGACATTCCAGAGTCATAGTAATGAGTGGTCCTTTCCTTACGGCTTCGTTGATGGAATTCATCTACAAATAGAGATGAGAAGGAAGATTAGAAAAGTTTACGAGAAGAATAGACAAGTGTGGAAGTTGTTGAAATTTTTTCCTTAGTGGTTTCCAATCCTAGGGTCATAATCCTACAGGCAACACAGTGCTCTGATACCATCTGTAAGATCCCTCCTTTATAAAGGAAAAAGGATCCCTGTGATTGCAATGCTAGTCCCTGGATCAATGCTAGCATCCACAGTTTAAGATGAAGTACACAGAAACAAAGGTCATTATTATAGTCATTCCAGAGACAAACATAGTCTTTACAACTCCAAGGCCACAGGCCTAGTACAAGAGTTTAAATAAGTAAATAGATAAAAGTCTTCATCTTCATGTGCCACAGGCAAACATGTTGAGTGTAGACTCATGACTCCTAATCATCATCAGAGTAACCAGCAACATCACAAGTTACAGACACAGTGGGTCAATACATTGGAATAGTATTGGCAAGTGATACCTTAGTAAAATTTTGGTGGACTAGATAATATATGCAATTTGGCTAAGTGTAGCTTAGGCTTGCTTTGCTCAAAATAGGTTTTGCCTATTAGTTGAAATCACTAAGTTTTTCTTTGTCAAAAACTTTTCCCAAGGAACCACCAATAGACATTGAGGTCCTTCACCCTTGTTCAACCACAAATTTTTACTTAGAAATTGGGATGAGGAGATTCTTGATAGCTTCCATGTCTTGATGCTCAAGTTGTCCTTTTCCAGGGACATGGCTAAGTACTTAGATTCTTCCATCTGCAGAGGTTGTGCGCTGTCCCCACCAGACATGGCTAAGTACTTAGATTCTTCCATCTGCAGAGGTTGTGCACTTTCGCATTGACACTGTTATACCTAAGAGTAATATTTTCAGGTTTGATAATTTTTGGGTGGATCAGCCTGGTTTTTTGAATTGTGTTAAACAATCTTGGGAGCAAATTTCGTCTAAACATCATAGTGCAGCTGTGATAGCTGATAAACTAAAGTGTTTGAGTTATGCTTTAGCATTTGAGCCTCTCTTAATTGAAGATTCTTATCCAGAATTGTAATAACGTGATTTTAATTATGGACAATATTGAGGAGCAAAGGGCACTGTATAAAACAGAGTTTAATATTAGGAATATTGTGAAAATGCACCTGGAGGAGCTGATGCTTATTGAGTGCAATTATTGGAGGAAAAGGTGTATAGTGAGATGGATTAAGTTGTCAGAGGAAAATACTAATTTTTTTCATGCAATGGCCACTCAAAGATTTAGAAGGAACACAATTTCCATGTTGAGAGCTAAGGATGGTAGAGTGGTGACTGATCATGATGAGATGGCTGGCATGCTATGGACTTGCTATAAGGATAGGATGGGTAGATCTGAGGGCATAAACATGAAATTTGACTTATCCATATTAATTAAGGATGTTAGAGGTTTGAAGGAACTCTCTATACCTTTCTTGGAAGAAGAGATGGATCTGGTGGTCAAGGAAATGCCCTCCGATAAGGCACCAGGACATGATGATTTCAATGGGTTATTTTTGAAAAAATGCTGGCCTCTGGTCAAAAAGGAGTTTTATCAGCTAGCTAAGGATTTCCATGATGGGTCTATTCACTTAAAGAATATTAATGAATCTTACATTACTTTGGTCCCTAAGGTGCACAGTCCTGAGGATGTAAATGATTTTCATCCTATTTATCTAACCAATATGAGCCTCAAATTCCTTACCAAATTAGTGGAAAATAGATTGCAAGGAAAGATTCTAAATTGCATTCACACGAACCAATATGGTTTCTTGAAGGCAAGAACTATCCAGGACTGTATTGCTTGGGATTTTGAATATCTCCATCTATGTCAGGTTTCCAAAAAACCAATCATCATTCTGAAGTTGGATTTTGCTAAATCTTTTCACACTATTGCGCATGAAGCCATTCTGAAAGTGTTGGAGCATAAAGGTTTTGATGGCACTTTTCTGAACTGGATCAAAAACATCCTTTCCTTAGGGTCTTCTTCCATCCTCTTGAATGGTGTTCCAGGCAAGCAGTTTCATGTAAGAGGGGGGTCAGGCAGGGGGACCCTCTCTCTCCTACTCTGTATGTGTTGGGATCAGATTTATTGCAAATAGTGGTTAATGATTTGCTGCAACAAGGGATGATTTCTCTTCCAATAACTACTGTTGATCTTGACTTCCCTATAATACAATATGCAGATGATACATTGATAATCTTACCTGCTGAAATGGATCAGTTGTTGGCTCTGAAGGAGTTGTTACACAATTTTTCTTTGTCTACTGGCCTTAAGGTGAATTACCACAAGTCAATCTTAGTGCCTATAAATGTGTCTGAGGATAAAGTTCTGGATTTAGCTACTGCTTCTGGTTGTCAAGTGGATAGCCTTCCTTTTACTTATTTGGGTCTACCCCTTGGGACCACAAAGCCGCAGATCAAGGATATGATGCCTCTTGTTTGCAGAATAAAGAGAAGGCTCTCCTGCATCTCTAGTTTTCTCTCGCAAGGAGAAAGACTACAGCTTGTGAAATCGGCGTTGTCTTCTATGCCACTGTATTTCCTTCTGACTTTTTAGATTGATCCTGGAATTATCAAGCCTATTGAAAGAATTTTGCGGCAATTCTTATGGAGGGGTAACACAGATACTCCTAAGCAATCTTTGGCTGCTTGGAATATGTTGATTCTACCTAAGGACAAAGGGGGCATGGGCATTGTGGATCTTAAGAAGAAGAATGAAGCACTTCTTTGGAAGCACTTGGACAAGTTTTACAACAGAGTTGAAATCCCTTGGGTAAAGTTAATCTGGGAGACTTATTATTCTGGTTTGGTGCCTCATGCGGAGAAGTTATGTGGTTCCTTCTGGTGGCGTGATATTATGAAGCTTGTTGAGAACTTTCGAGGAGTCTCATGTGTCAAGCCAGGGCGTGGAGATAGTTTCATGTTCTGGACTGATAGCTGGGAGTTTGCAAGGTCCAGAAGACCGTTAGCACAAATATTTCCTAGGTTATTTTTGTTTGCGCAGGACACTAGCCTCTCTGCTGCGGACATTTTTGGAACTGAAGATCAAACCACTCTTTTCCACGGACCATTAACTTCTCAGGCCCATGAGGAATACAAGTCTCTAGTTGTTTTAATGCAAGCTAATCATATTTATTTGGATAAGGACACTTGGAGTTATGTGTGGGGGGATGGTTATGCTCCTGGCCTATATTATAAACACATTTTCTCACACATTACTTTCACGGGTGTTTATAGTTGGATCTGGAGGTCTGCCTGTGTCATGAGAGTAAAGTTTTTTGCTTGGATTTTACTGTAAGATAGATTGAATACACGGGATCTCCTTTAGAGAATAAATTGGAAGGTAACTGAGGACAAGCATTGTGTGCTCTATCTAATAATAGCATATGAGGATAGAATGCATCTCTTTTTCAAGTGCAATTTCAGTCAACCGGTGTGGAATTACCTGCAGATTGATTGGTCGATGGGCCAGGATATTGAGACTGCAATGGTTACTGCCAGGAAAGATTTTGGAAAACCTTTCTTTATGGAAGTTGGGATTATGGCTTGCTGGCATATATGGAAGCAAAGAAATGACAAAATTATTAACCATGAAAGGCCATCTTTCATGGGGTGGAGAAGGAACTTTATACATGATATGACCATGCTTGTGCATAGGATCAAGAAGAAACATCAATCTGCTTTTATGGCCTGGATAGGCAGCTTACAGTAGCGTTGTTTACTTTGATTTTAGTTTGTATAGGTAGATATCCTTTCGGTTTTTTATTTTTATTTTTCTGTTCTCTTTGAACTGTACTTTTGTGTTGGGTAATAAATTGCTATGGGGATTTTGCCTCACAGTCTTCAAAGTTCAAAAAAGAGTATCAACTTATACTTCTACTTACAACATCACCATATCATGACACTAGCCCAACAACAATCTAAACTAGACGCCTCTAATTTATCCATTGCAAGTTTTACGTGGCTTAGGGTTTTCAAAGATAGAACCGTTCTTACCTATGAACATGAACCACAATGAGGATAATAAAATTTTTGACAACTCGTTGCAAATTAGAAATTGACTATAGTAGGAGAGACAAACACCCGCTAGCCACTTATGCAAAACTAGTTGCATGTCAAGCATGGAACATGTCTCATGTGCGAGGACATGTGAAGTTTGTCCGGGCCGCTTCATCCCACTATGCCACCAATATCCAAAGTACAACTAAGAAGCAATAAAATGATCATCATCGCCTTCATACTCATATGTGTACTACTCATGCAAAGCATCTACACATAGATCCAGCTCTGATACCACCGTAGGGTTCGTAGCATAGAAAAAAATTCCTACTATGGGAACAACTATGTACCAAGATCTATCTACTAGATACAAGAAACGGGCGGATGTACATCCGTAGAGAACATACCCTTGAAGACCGACAAAGCTTAACGAGGTTGAACTCGTGGTTGATGTAGACGATCTCTTGCCGATCTCAAGATCGAGAGGAAGTCCTAGCGCCGCAAATCAGCGGTGCATCCGTTCTCGCACACACGTCCGAGGCACCGAGCAACCTCTGCCTCCTCGCTCCAGCGATGCACCGGAAGCACAACTCTTTCTTGTTGAATAGCCACCGGTAATATGTATCTCGCTAGTCTGAGACCATGGGGGATAAATACTAAAGGGGGAGAGAGATCCTTCACGAGGAGGTGTGAGTGAGAGAGAGAGGAGAGGGGGCTCCTTTTATAGGAGGAGGGGGGGACCCAAGGGGGTGGCCAGCGCATGGGGGCTTCCCCTTGCCCTCCCTCCATTAATGTGGGTGGACACTCCACTCACAAAAATGCCTTTCAATTCCCTCCACTCAAAAACCCACTCAAATTCCCATTAAATTTCCACCAAATTTAATGCAAATTATCATTAAATAAAACTCCTTTTATTTATTCAAAATTTTGTCAATTACTTTAATGACAAACATTCACATATAACCCCTTGCTAGTATTTCATTTCACATGCAAAAACACTTTCTGCAATTTCACCCGAAAACCCGTTTAGGTATCTAGTAAAATATATTCATGCGCTTGTTAATCTTTCCGGCATGAAACTTTTGCTCCAAATGGATGTCGGTATCTCTTAAGTGTGTCACCCTATGGTTCGCGAGTAATGCGGACATGATAGAGACCTTTCTCAGATCAATAATCATAAGTGGGACCTAGAGATCCATACTGACTCCCACACATTTAGCGATGACTTTCTTGTGATCACGAGAACCTTTTACGCTAGTATCTTAATCCTTTTGTTTCACGATATATTACAGGTCTGAGATTCAATCATCGATATCTCCATAACTAGTTTGATCTCGTTACCGACATGTACTCTTTTCTCGTTCCCGTGATATAACATTCTAGTGATCAAATCACTTGCTTGCAAGCTAATCAATGTGATATCACCGAGAGGGCCTAGAGCATATCTATCCGTCTTCAGGATGAACAAATTCCACTATCGATCCATGGGACTCAACATATCACTTTAGTAGTACTGGACCCATCTTTATAATCACCCTGTTACGGTGTGACGTTTTATGTTATCAAGATACTCTTCTGGTGTTAGTGATTGACATGATCTCATGGTCTAAGGACTAGGATCACTTCATATGATGTTATAGCAATATAAACTCAAGACTTTGATCGTAATGCTATACTTTGGATGAATGTTCATCACACCATTACACTAATGTTGTGACCTCGTTATTAACAACATCCAATGTCCATGATCAGGAAACCTTGATCATCTTGTTAATCAACGAGCTAGTTTATGAGAGAGGCATAATTAGGAACTTTCTGTTTGTTTATTAAACACACCTGTATTAACGTTTCCGTATTAATACAATTATAGCATGCAAAATAAACATCTATCATATACTTAGAATATACATAATAACCACTTTATTATTGCCTCTCAGGGCATATTCCCTTCAGGACCACCAAGGAGACAGGTTATAGATACATAGAGTTACATGCTAGGTCCTATGACTGTAGCTCTGCTCCCCAAAAGGATTCATGCCATATGTACTTAGACCAAACTTTAATTTCCTTGCGTCATCTGCAAAATTCAGGTAGTCTCTATCGATTTTTCTCCACTGTGACCCATCAGTGGGGTGTCTCAACACCGAGTCTTTCTTGCGGTCTTCTTTGTGCCGTCGCAACAACTTGGCATACTCTTTGTTTCTAATCAAACATTTCAACCGTGGTATTATAGGAGCATACCATATCACCTTTGCAGGAACCCTCTTCCTAGGGCGCTGCTCACCCTCAACATCACCAGGGTCATCTCGTCTGATCTTATAATGCAATGCATCACATATCGGGCATGTATCCAAATTCTCGTACTCCTCACCACGATAGAGGATACAATCATTAATGCATGCATGTATCTTCTGCACCTCTAGTCCTAGAGCATAGACAACCTTCTTTGCCTCGTATGTACTGACCGACAATTCGTTATCCTTTGGAAGCTTCTTCTTCATTATTTTTAGTAGCTTCTCAAATACCTTGTTAGATAAACCATTCTCTGCCTTCCATTGCAGCAATTCCAGTGTGGCACCGAGATTTGTGTTGCCATCTTTGCAATTTTGGTACAATAATTTTTTGTGATCCTCTAACATGCGCTCCACTTCGTGTTGTCATTTTCATTTTCGCATTCGCTCCATGCATCAAGAATGGCATGATGAATATCATCAGCGGTCTCATCTAATTCCTTTCTTCACTTTCTTCATGTTCATTGTATTCTATTGCAGTACCACCATATTCAGGGAATATTGGATTGTTGTCATCGTTCTCTTCTTCTTCATTGTCTTCCATCATAACCTCTCTTTCTCCGTGCTTTGTCCAACAATGATAGCCGGATAGGAAACCTGATTGAATTAGGTGGACGTGAATGGTTTTTGAGGAAGAATAATCCTCCTCATTCCGACAGACACGACACAGACAACACATAAAACCATTACACTTGTTTGCCTCAGCCAAATAGAGGAAGGAATGCATGCCTTTAATAAACGCGTTAGACATTCAGAGAGCGTCGTACATCCATTCCCGACTCATTTGCATTATAATTAAAATTTGTATCATATAAAAAGTTTGGATCATTTTTACTACATTTACTTTTTCAAATCTAAAAAATTTAGTGTGTATGACATATATATAACTTTACATGCACCATTTTTTGAATTGGACAAAACTGTTAACATAAAAATGCTTATTTTTTAATTATTGATCTAGAAGTGAAAACCTTATTCAATTCCAAGCTCCGAAATTCTAAAAATACACATCTCAACTTTGAGTAACTTTTTGCATAATCAAATTTTTTTTAAAATTACACATCTAAAATTCCCTCTACTTCTAAGCATGAAATCCCTCTCTACTTCTAGAGATTGAGCTAAACTAACATTGAGAGATGAAAGATTGAAGTTGCTAACCTTTTAGAAGCTTGGATTGATGGATGCCACCAAAACTTGACAAACTTTGAACAAAAAATGGGGATGAACTTGAGCTAGCTTGGAGAAAATGGCCATGGGTTCGTGCAGGGTCGAAGCAAGGAATATATAGGGAAAACATTAGTCTCGGGTGGTGGTATAAACCGGGACTACATCATGATCTCTAGTCCCGGTCTGTATCATCACCCGAGACTATATGTTCTTCTAGGTCCCATTCGTTGGCACCAGACCTGTAGTCCCAACTGGTATTACCAACCGGTACTAGAGGTCCCCAGTGAACCGAGACTAGGAAATTGCTGCCTACTAACCGCTGCAAAGGGGACGAACCGGGACTAGTGCTCACACTAGTCCCGGTTGCAGACACGGTCGGGAATAGAGGCCATAGCAGCTCCAAACCAAAGGTTGGTTTTCTACTACTTTACTGAATATATGGTCTGCAACTGTGCTCCGATTCAGATTTTAATAATTAAAGCATTGTTGGCATGGGAAAAACACATTTGAGTTGCCGTTATGCTATCTAAAAAACTTCATGAAGTCATTAACACCTTCCCAATATAAAGGTGCTACTTTTTGTCCATTCAATATCCAATATTTGTCCATCTGTTGAGGATACAGATAGTCAGAATCTTTCAAGATATTCTAGGGAACAGGTAGATTACAGATCTAATTAAGCCAAGATATCTGCGCAAACTGATGTAATATAGAACTATAAATTCCACGTAATTTTAGCCTATTTCAGTAATTTTATCCTATTTCAGAAATTGAGAGCAGAACTATGTTACATATTTGAGAGAACGGATCGACCGAGCACAATAAAATGCCAACCAATTCGAACAAACTGATCAAGTGCAGAACAATGTCAAACGAACAGATCAAGTACTAAACAACTTCTAGGGAACAGTTTGAGCAAACTAAGAAAATTATTAGCGTACCATAGGGATCGACCAGCTGACCACCGACATGTGTGTGTCTCAAGAAGAAATCCGCCGCCAGCGATGGTGTCAGCTGCACCGGTTGGTAGACGGATGGTGAATGTTTTGGAGCGCGGCCTATGGTTTTCACGTCCAGTGCGTCTCCAAAAGAATGGAGCAAAGATACAACAGCTGGCTGCTGGAGTGAAGGCGCGAGTAGGAAAGTTTTGGCGCGCGCGGGCTACGTGTCATGGCTGTCAACAATTTTCACACGAAATATCTGATAAATTTTTTCTCCCTTGTTTTTTTCTTCCTTGTTGACGTCTGGAATATTTATTACCGAGCCCATGAAATTAGCCTATGGGCCCAAGCATAGCCCAAAACTTTCGAATTCGGGATTTTCATGGTCTTGTTTAGGAGTGAGACTGAAAGGGTATTTTACCCTATACTATTTTTGGTTGACAATGACACCATGGTTAGAGTGGACTAATGCTATTTCTAGTGTCTTACACAGGTTCTAGTTCGATGCTGTGATGAAAGGTTATAGGAGACCCCCCCCCATTTTGATAACGAAGCTTCGCACCGGAGTTTTTCCTTTTTATGTAATTTGAGTCCGGTTAGGAGCTCCGCACTATTAAGAGGGGTTCTCTCGATGAGCTTGTTGGGGATGATCGCCTAAGCCATATACACATCCCTTTCTCCAACCTAGTCCATCACCAAAGAGAAAAGAGAAGAAATCCTATCCACCAAAGCCTTTTCTACAGATCCGGTTTTCAGACCGGTTGGACCGGCTCCCAGACCGGACCGTCCGGTGTCAGGATCGGAAATCCTAACTCAAAACGGGTTTTCCGATTTACTCACTCCGAATCTATCCGAGTATGGGTACTGAGAGAAGATTCGGTTTTAGTCCGGTTTTCCGAGCTGAGGACCGGACTGTCCGGTGTGTGAACCGGTCCAACCGAACTTAAAACCAGACCTTGCGTTTTTGGCTCAAAACGGCTAGTTTTTCTCCTTGAGTATAAATATCCCTTCTTCCAGCTTGAGTATGTTAGGCATTCAGTTTATATCATTTCTTGAAGCTCTCTCTCTCCCCCATTGTTGAAACACAAAAGCTTGAGGATCTCCCATTCTACCTAACTAAATCCAAATCCCTTTGGTAGAAAGGAAGAGGAGGTCCCGATCTACGTTTCCACCAAGCCAAAGTTCATTCCCCCTTGAGTTCATCGAGTTAGCTTGTTACTCTTGGGTTTGTGGGAAACCCTAGGCGGCTAGAGTCGCCCGGAGGCATTCGTCTTGTGATTTGCTCCGTGGAAAGTTTGTGAGGGTTTGGAGACTACCTTAAAGTCTACCACGAGTAAGTGAGCTATTCCTTCGTGGGATAGGCTCGGAGAAGAAGGTGAGCCTTTGTGGCGCGTGAGGAATCCTTCGTGGAACCTCACACCTCTCCAACGTGACGTAGCCCCCTTCCCAAAGGTGGTGAACACGGGAATACATCTCCGTCTCTGCGTGCTTCGGTTATTCCTTAAACAATCTCTTACTTGTGTTGCTTATCTTGTGATAGACCTCGAGCTTGAAGTCTCTTGTACATCATCTAGGTTCCCTCACCTAGTTTGCATCTAGGCTCACTTATATTCCGCAAAGCCTAAAACTTGCAAAAGATTATAAAGAATTTTGTAGAAACCTATTCACCCCCCTCTAGGTTAACCATCTTACACTTTCAATTGGTATTAGAGCCAAGCGATCTTTTAAGGGCTTTACCGCCTAAGAGAAAAGATGGTTTTCTCCGATGATGAGGAGGAAAAAACTTATTCGGTCAAGGAGCTTCGTGAAATCTTAGCCAAGGGTGACCTTGAAAAGGCCAAGGCAGATTCCGATCTCCTTGTTCGAATGAGTTACCTAGAAGGACAACTTAAGGCCATTGGCGATGGGGCTTTTCTTGGTAATCCATTGGTAGTACCTCAAGGGAGACCAATGGACATCGAGAAGGATAAGGATGTCGAGTACGCTCATGAGGGCGGCTCGTCAAAAACTTCCATGCCCCCTAATCAATTCCCTTATGTTTATCCCAAGCAAAAGAACATCATGCCTCATATTAATGGTTCGGGCCCTGCACCTCATTATGATGGAACTCATTTCTCTCATTGGAAAGCTTCTATGGAATCTCATCTTCGCAGCTGTAGCGTTGAGCTTTGGGAGATTGTATGCACTGGCTTCCACCCTCATGATCCCAACAACCTCACCCCGAGAGAGTACTACGACCGTCAACTAAATGCAACGGCTTGTGACAAGATAAGGAGTGCCATTCACCGCACTCTCCATGATCAAGTCAGCGACATCCCCACCACAAAGGATCTTTGGGATAGGATTGTCATTCTCCAAGAGGGAACCTCTCTTATCCAAAAGTCCAAGTATGAAGCTGCCAAGTCTGAGATGAACATGTTCATGAACCATGATGGTGAGACTATCGCTAAAGCATACAAGAGACTCGTTGCCCTCCGCGTGAAGATTGGTGGCCTAGGGTGTGAGAAGTATGATGATGGATTCAGTTTGAATGATGAACTTATCAAGTCCAAGATTGTCTCCATGATCGCGGTCACCGACAAGAAGCTAGCCTTGAACTTGCAACTCCTTGATAGAGCTAATCAATTCACTCCTGATGATCCAGTCTCTTATCTAGTTGTCACGGATAACTTGGCGGATGAAGGGCAAAGATCAAGGAGATCAACCGTGCTATCGGGTCTTCCCACTCTCTAGCGTTGAAGGCCAAGCAAGTGCAAGAAGATGTTGCTAGTGATGAAGATAGCGATGGTGATGGAGTTGATGATATGCTCTCTCAACTTTCTCTCTTCACCAAGAACATGAAGTTCCGAAGAAGGAGAAGCTCAATGGGATCAAGTGAGAAGAAGAGGACGTGCTACAATTGTGATGAGGCAACCCATTTTGCCGACAAGTGTCCTTTTGAGAAGAGGCTTGACAAGCCTAAGTATGAAGAAGGTGCCAAACCAAGATTGAAGCCCAACCCCGTCAATGAAAGATACAATAGGAACAATAGGCGTGATGGTAAGGGCTTCCTAGGCCAAGAATACATATCCGACAATGAGGAAGAGGATGAAGAGAAGGTGGCTGGAGTGGCCGGTTTGGCCTTTGCCAAACCGGGGTCTCTCTTCACCTATGACTACACCGACGACTCTCCTAACCCCAAGGTCACTGCCACTTGACTGATGGCAAGGAGCTCCAAGGACGAGTCCGATGTGGAGTGTGGGGATAAGGAGAAAGTGGTGGGTGTGACTGGTTTGGCATATGTCGAATCCGGTTCACCTCTCACCTACGACTACTCCAAGGACTACATCGAGAGTTCTCCTATTCCCAAGATCACCGGTTCTTGTCTTATGGCAAGAAGCTCCAAGGTAATTGTCTCTCCTCCATACCTATCTAGTGCCTTGGATGATCTTGAGAGTGACCATGATAGTGATAGTGATAATGATGAATTTGGAAAAGAATATATAAAAGAAATGGATGCTATCATGAAGTCTCTCCCTCCCATTGCTCGTGCTAGAGTCAAGCAATTAATGTAACTTCTTAGCTCACGCGATGAGACCATTGATAGCTTGGAATCTCATATTGATGATGAGAAACGAAGATTAAATCTTCTTGAGCAAGAGCTTTGTGAGGAAAAGAATACCAACTCTTTTCTTAAACTAAAAATTGAAATATTTGAAATTGATAAAGCAAAAGACATGGACACTATTGATAGGGCTAATTCATTGTCTCAAGAGATCGATGCCTCAAAGAAAGAGCTTGAAGTTGCTCATGCTTCTCTTACCATGGACCTTGAGCACCTTGAGAAGGCTAGTTTGCTTGTCAAGCGTGAGCTCATAAAACTTGGAGAGAACCATGATCAACTTCGGGTGTCCTATGAGAAAGCTCCTTGTACATTGAAGGATCCAATTATAGTTGAAAACGATTCTTGTACCTATAACTCTACCTTTGATCAAGCTCACCTCATTGAGGAAAATAAGAAGTTGAAAGAGCAACTTGAGAAACAGCGTCGTGCACCTACCTCCAAGGGAAAGATCCTAGATGATATTTTATCCCGTCAAAAGACGAGAGTTTCTAAGGAAGGTGTCGGTTTTGATCCAAAGAACAACACGAGCAATGCCATTCCACCGAAGAAGATAACCTTTGTGAAGGAAGGTGACAAGGTGGTTGACCGGGTCAAAAAGAATGTGGTGAATGGGGGAGCCATGAGGGGCAATCCCAATCAAAAGTATGTGGGAAAGTCTAATCCTTCCTATGTGCTATGTAAGAGCACTCAAGGAAATGTATATGCCAAATATGTTGGCCCTTGAAATGTTTATGCTTATAGGTGGTACTCAATTTGGGTACCTAAGGATCTTGTTGCTAATGCTAGGGGACCCATTACTCAATGGGTTCCTAAATCAAAGAATTGATTTTGTAGGGTTATGCCTCCGGTGGATCAAAATGGGTGTTTGATAGTGGATGCACCAATCACATGACCGGAGGTAGGAGTGGGCTTGACCAAGTCATTCACGATGTCAACTCAACGTCAAGCATCACTTTTGGAGATAACTCAAAAGGAAAGTTTCTTGGTTATGGTAAGTTGGTAATTTCCAAGGTTTTGACTCTTGAGACCGTCCTACATGTTGAAAACCTTTGTTACAACTTTCTTTCTATTAAACATCTCGCGGATGCCGGCTATGACTCCTATTTCTCTAGAACTTTTGTGAAGGTCTTTAGGGGTGATGATCTCAGCTTGGTTCTCATTGGACACGTGGTAGACGACCTTTATGTGGTCGACCTCTCGAAAGAGAGTCAATCTCTTCCTACATGTCTAATGGCCAAGGCTGACAAGGGATGGCTTTGGCATCGTCACCTAGGCCATGTCAACATGAGAAATCTCAATCTCCTACTAAAGGGTGAACATATTATTGGACTAACCGGTATCTCCTTTGAGAAAGATCGTGTGTGTAGTGCTTGCATTTCAGGAAAGCAAATTGGAAAGCATCATCCTTCCGTTACCAAGGTGGCCACGTCAAGACCCTTGGAATTTCTCCATCTAGATCTCTTCGGGCCTTCGACATATGACTCTCTTGGTGGAAGAAGATATGGTCTTGTCATTGTTGATGATTACTCAAGGTATACTTGGGTCTTTCTTCTCAAGACGAAGGATAAGACTTTCAAGGAATTCATGATCTTTGCCAAGCAAGCTCAACGCACTCATGGAGTGGAGATCAAGACTATTAGAACCGACAACGGCACCGAGTTCAAGAATTACACCATGCAAGAATTTGTTGAAAATGAGGGGATCAAGCATGAATTCTCAGCTCCTTACACCCCTCAACAAAATGGTGTTGTTGAAAGGAAGAACCGGACAATCATTGAGATGGCAAGAACAATGTTGAGTGAATTCAAGTCCCCTCACAATTTTTGGGGAGAAGCTATTGCTACCGCGGTCCACTACACGAACCGGCTCTTCCTCCGTGCTCCCTTTGACATGACTCCATATGAGATTCTCACAAGTAAGAAGCCCAATTTCAACTACTTCCGTGTCTTTGGGTGCAAGTGTCTCGTCAAGAACAAAAAGGAAAAGCTTGGTAAATTCGAATCTAGAACTATAGAGGGTATTTTTGTTGGTTATGCGGAAAACTCTCATGCCAATAGATACTACAACAAGACTAATGGTTGTGTTGAAGTATCTTGTGACATGGAGTTTTTGGAGAATAATGGTCCCCATGAGGGGCAAGTTTATTCTCGTGATGTAGGAGATGGTGATTCTTCTCAAGTCATCAAGTTGATGGGTATTGGGCACATCTTGCCTACCGAGTCTCACATTCATGTTCAACAAGATGATGGGGGAGAATCAAGCTCAACTCAAGAAGAGCCGAGCTCTACCCAAGTTGAGCCATCAAATGCATCACAAGATCAACATCTCTCTCATGATGCCTTGCAAACCGAAGAACAAGAACCAAGCCCTCAAACCTTCGAGCAAGACCAAGTAGAAGATCAACCTCCATCTCAAGGCCAAACTCAAGATGGTGTTAATGATAAAGGCCCCTCAAAAGATGAATTTGTTGATCATGAAGGCACAATTCAAAAGATTAAGGACGCCTCCATTGCAAGTGGTCTTCAAGTAAACAATATCCTTGGAAGGATATCAAGAGGGATCGAGACCCGTGCCAGGAAGAAGAACCTCACAAACTTTTGTGGGCACCATGCTTTTGTGTCCAACTTTGAGCCCCTTGAGGTTCATGAGGCTTTGGAGGATCCGGATTGGGTCATTTCCATGCAAGAAGAACTCGAGTGTTTCACCCGCAATGAAGTATGGTCTCTAGTGGAGAGGCCTAAAGATCATCACATCAATGTTATTGGGACCAAGTGGGTGTTCAAAAACAAGCAAGATGAGAACAGGGTCGTCACGAGGAACAAAGCAAGGTTAGTGGCGCAAGGGTATGCCCAAATAGAAGGTATTGACTATGAGGACACCCTTGCGCCCGTTGCTCGTCTTGAAGCTATTCGTCTCTTGCTTGCTTATGCATCTTTCCATAACTTCAAGCTTTATCAAATGGATGTGAAAAGTGCATTTCTTAATGGTCCCTTGAAAGAGGTTCATATGTATCTTAACCCCCGGGTTTTGAAAACACACGCTATCCCAACCATGTGTATCTACTCCATAAGGCTCTCTACGGACTAAAGCAAGCTCCTCGTGCTTGGTATGAGCACCTTAGGGATTTTCTACTCATGGATGGGTTTAGCGTGGGTAAGGTCGATTCCACCCTTTTCACCAAACGGGTTAAAGGGGGTGGCTTATTTATTGTTCAAATATATGTTGATGATATTATCTTTGGTGGAATTAACGAATCTCATAACAAAGCTTTTGGTGAGTTGATGACTATGAAATTTAGGATGTCCATGATGGGGGAGTTGAAGTTCTTCCTAGTCTTCATCATAAAGCAACTTCCTCATGGCACTTTCATCTCTCAAGAGAAGTACATTAAGTATATGCTCAATAAGTTCGAGATGGCCAAGGCTAATCCCATGAAGACACCCATGCCACTAAATGGACAACTTGGCCTTGGAGTAGGTGAGAAGGACGTGGATCAAAAGGTATATCGTTCTATGATTGGTTCCTTGCTCTACCTTTGTGATTCTAGGCCGGATATCATGTTAAGTGTAGGAGTGTGTGCTTGTTTTCAATCCGCTCCCAAGGAGTGCCACTTGATGGCGGTCAAACGGATTTTTAGGTACCTTGTTCTCACTCCTACTCTCGGGATTTGGTATCCAAAGGGGTCAACCTTTGAGCTTGTTGGCTATTCGAATGCCGATTGGGCAGGTGATAAGGTTGACCGGAAATCAACCTTCGGGGATTGCCAATTTATTGTCCGGTCGTTGGTGAGTTGGTCTTCCAAGAAATAAAACTCCACAGCCCTATCCACCGCGGAAGCCGAATACATATCCGCGGCATCTTGTTGTTCTCAATTGTTATGGATGAGGCAAACCTTGAAAGACTATGGTGTGTCTCTTGGTACAGTGCCTCTTCTATGTAACAATGAAAGCGCGATAAAGATCGCCAACAACCCCGTCCAACATTGCCGCACCAAACATATTGACATTCGCCACCACTTCCTATGTGACCATGTCGCAAATGGTGATATCAATCTCACTCATGTGGGTACGATGTTCCAATTGGCCGATATCTTCACGAAGCCTTTGGATGAAGCCCGGTTTGTCATGTTGAGGCGAGAACTCGGTATCCTAAATCCCCAAAACTTGGATTGATTTGCTTCTTGCACTATATTCTTGCTCTTAACATGCTATGTAGACTAGTTGCGCCGCACATGTAGGGATAGCCATCTTACCATGTCTTGGTTTGATGCATACCTATGTGTGCAACTGTCACATCCCAAGATTTTCCAAATCTTGTTATGTGAAAAATAAATGAATAAAATGAAACTTTGTTGATTTTCAGGGTGAGAAGAAACTTTTTGAATCCAACTGGAAACTTTCAAAACCAATTTGGATCAAATAAAATCCTAAAGGGATTTAAAAAGATAAATAAACAATAAAGTTAAAAATATTTGGAATTACTATTTTTGGATCTTTTAATAAAAAGTTTTGGTTTCAAAGAAAAGGATAGAATTATAAATAAGGATTATTTTATAGAGCCAAATTAAATCTTGGCCAAGCTTTTGAATTAAAATATTCCTATTTGATTAAAAAGAGTAAAGGTTTATTTAAATAAAATGATGAGAGTTTATTAATAAACCAATTTTATTAAAATAAAGGTTTTACCATTTTAATTAAACATCAAAACTTGTTAAATTATTTTAAAACAAGTTTTCCAAGTATTCTATATTTTCAAATAAAACCTACTGATTTGGTTTTGATAATATTTAGATTTCAAATGGAGTTTTAAATAAATCAAATCCTATTTGATTTAATAACTAAGGACTATTTTATTTAATTAATAAATGGATCCTAAAAAGAATAAAAATATTATTTTATTTTGGGACTTGGAATATTGTTGTTAAACAGAACTAAAACTCATTACAAGGTGTGGTGGAAGTTTGTTTGATTGAATGTTTGAATTGTTTGATTGAATTTCAAAACAGAAAAATCAAATAGAAAAAGAAAAGCTTTCAGTACAAAAAAAATGAATCAGACAGCAGCCCAACTGGCCAGCCCAGCGAGCCCAGTTTCGTCCCAGCTACTTTTCCCACGCGCGAAACATTTTCACCCAAACACGCACCCGCGTAGTCCCAGACAGGTGGCCCCTCTCCCTATCTCTCTCCCTCGCTGATAGCAAGGCCCCACCCCTCCTATTCATCGTCTTCAACCACGACCCCGTCGCCCTGCCGTTGCAACCAGTAACTCCGGCGTTGATTACGCGTTGATGGAGGCCTTGATTCCTCCCAGTAACCGTGCCCATTTAACCGCCTGCGTCTTCCCTCTCCTTTCCCTCAAACCCCGCTGCGAGTAAGCCACCAGGCTGCCCCCAATTCCCTTTGCTTTGCCACTGCTCCTACGTCGTCTCCGACCAAATTCCGGCGCCGTCCAGCCTCGCCTCGCCTTCCCAAGCACACGAGCTCGCTCCTCACCTCCTGGCGCATCTCCCTGTGCCACTCATTCACTCGCGGGCGCCCCAGAACGTCGACTTCGTCTTCATCTGAGCGCCGCCGCGCCTGCCATTCCCTCCGGCGAGACTTCCTGGTAAGCTCAGACCGCCCTGAAGCCATTCATTGATGCTCACATGTTCCCTGGTACCGTGCGCGTCTAACGCACCCCTTATTTTGATCTGGCACGCCTTGTAGCCCCGCCCCCGTCAACGACCGTACGAACCCGAGGCGCAGCTCCACTCCGGCGAGCGATTCCGATCACCTCCGTGCTCCCCTTCGCCAGCCAGTACCACCTCGAGCATCACCTCGACCTCGCGAGCACGGTGAGCACCCCCGTTTCCTTCTTTGCTTCCTGTAGCTGCCGCAACGCCGCTAGCCGAGCGTCGCCGCCGTCTGCCGTCGCGCAGCGCCGCCAGGCAATGGTCAAACTCATCTGCACCGTTAGATTTAGATCCGACGCATAGAAATAGATGAATTAACAAAGGGGTACGAGTTGATCAGCGCCGTGCATTGTAACTTAAATCCTGCGGTCCAGAGAGGCTGATCTGCACGAAGCGGTACCGCCCAATAAGAACACGCCACGTGGCCAGACTCAGGATTAAAAACAGAGATAGATTCTATTAGATTTGCAAATTTGAAAAACCCATAACTTTAGTTCTACATGTCCAAATTTTGCAAACTTTATATCAATGGATTCAGAAAAGCAAGCCCTAGCCAACCTTGCCATTTGTTTAGTAAAAAGTTTCTGTTAAACTGTTTGTTTTTGCAGAAACTTGTGTATGCATGTTTAGAATATAAAATTTGTTCTAAAAAGATTTTGGGGTTGAAATCTTTGCAAAATGGTTTGTTGTGAACCTACTGACCCTAGGAACCAACTTATGGATTTAAAAATGTATTTTGTGAAGATTAGGATTGAATAATTGAATTAGCTCATTTCTAATCAAATTAAAAAATATTGATTTTGTTATGGAATTGATTTTTTGAGAAAAACCTTTGGAAAATGTTTTAATTCAAAGCTATTGACCCTAAACACCAAGTTTTGTGAATTAACAACTTATTTGGTGAACAATATAAAATTGTTGCTTTGCTAAAAGCATTTTTCAATCACATGAAATGATGATTTGATTTAAAAATGGTTTATAGATAAAACCCTTTTGCAAATGGGTTTGACACTTTAGAAAATGACCACCTTGAACCTTACAATGTTTAGAGCCTAGTAGAAACCACCTTTGCAAATAAAAATATCTTTTGCATGCTTGCATGCATGACTCTGTTTTTATTATTTTATGTGTGTTGAATTGTTTGAAAATTGGTTGGAATGCTAGTTGAATCTTTGTTTGCTTGATTGATTTGTAGTGAAGTTAGAAGAGTGTGTTATTAGCAAGATCAATAAGTGAACCAACATCCTCTACCAAAAAGGCAAGTGACACTATTATCCAAGTCCTACTATTTTCATTACACTTAGTGGATTTTGAAACATGCATGATAAGGACTACTATATTTTTCTATGCTAAATACTAATAGGATACCCTTATACATTCCTTAGTGAAAACAATGTAGTTGTAATATGCTTAGCCCTGCTATATATTTTGAGAAATGATACATGTTGAGATTTTGAAGTATTGAAAAGACTTGTGTTTTATATAATAAAACAAGTACTCAATGAACCACCTGGGTGGACAAGGATACTCAAGTTTTGGACGAGGTGGCAACAAGAGGAACCATGTTTATATGGCAATCTCTTTTTGTTGTGCACCAGATGAAAACCACCCAGGGACTTAGAGATTGAACATGTTTCTCGTACAATGTCTTCCGTGTACAGCCACATGCTAAATGGGCACTGTCTTAGACAATTACATTGTGGAAGACCCATGCATTGGCCTCTTCAGGTTAACTAAATGAGGGAACTTGGAACCCTACATTGGTGCCTGGTAGACAAGCTAGCATTGTGTATTGGGAGGACCCTATGGAAAGACTTCGTCACATTCTGAATCTGCCAGTACTCCATCTTGGTGAGTACTTATCCAGCGACCACTGGTGGCAACAAGATGAGAGTGTGTCATGTGGGTAAAGTGTACAACTTCTGCAAAAGATAAAATTCTAAGTACTTAGCCGTGTCCCCGGTTATGGACAATACTGAGAAACTAAGGCCTGAAGCTATGGGAAATCTCGACATTCCAATTTCTAAAAGTAAAACTTGAAAGTGACAACAAAAGACTTGAAGCACTTGGGGTGTACCAAGGAGCTCAAAATATTTTGACAAAGACTTGAAGCACTTGGGGTGTACCAAGGAGCTCAAAAGATTTTGACAAAGACTTGAAGCACTTGGGGTGTACCAAGGAGCTCAGAAAGATTTTGACAAAAGATCAAAATTACTTTGAAAAAGATAGGAAAAATATTATTGCTTTCTGCAAACAAGCCTAAACCCTACCTAGCCAAATATGCATGCAATGATAGGATCCACATATTTCCACTTGGTAGTGAAACTTGCCAATACAATTCAAATGTATTGACCCTTGTGGCTGTAACTTGTTATGTTGCAGGTTTTATTGATATTAGTGAAGTTGATTGATTAGGATTACAAGTCTACAACCAACATGTTGGACTGTGGCACTTTGAAGATGAAGGATCCCATGCTTATAGATATTCTGCTGCAATGTAATGTAATAGCCAAAAGAGCTATGTAAGATGTAATAAAATTTATGTTATTCTTGGTTATAAAATTGTATTATGACCTTTGTTTCTTGATATTACATCTTAACTGTGGATGCTAGCTATTGATCCAGGGACTAGCATTGTAAACACACAGGGATCTCTACCTTATTAAAGGTTGGGACCTCTACAGATGGTATCAGAGCATTGTGTTGCCTGTAGGATTTGTAACCCTAGGATTGGACAAAACCCCTTAGAAAAATAGGAGTTGTATTTGTTCCAAAACTTATTTACAAACAATCTTGTAAACTCTTTCCTCAACCATTTTGGTTTTGACTCTACATCTCTTCTATTTCAACTTGATGGATAAAGCCTACCCCATGGCCAAAGACTTCACCATGAGCTAAGGACTTCATCAACTCTAATGACTTCAACATTTTCAGCATTTTCACCAAGGACTTCAACCTTGAATATCACTAAGGACAAGTGAGACAAGAAATCTTGCTCAAGATTTGAAGACTAAGGAAACACAAATTAGAAGGAGCCATCATCACTTTAAAGTTTTTTGTGACCAAGAGTTTTTCCAAGGAAACCATGATCTCATGTAAGAAGAATCAACCAAGAAGGATGGAAAGATCACAAGTGAACCATATAGATGGACCACCATATTTAGTTTAAGCCAAAACCCACCAACTTATGTGGTGTAACAAAAATATTTTTGGTTTCCTAAGAATATGCTTGGAAACTTGTGCTTGAAAGGAGTGTTTGTTTGTGATTGCTTGCACATTGTTTGTGTGAATTGTGAAGTGTGTGATTAGAATTGATTCCTTAGAGATATTTTGCCTATTCTAATCTCAATTCAACCCAAACAAATGACTACTCCAAGAGACTCCAACATCAAGGTTGATGACACCAACAACCAAGAGGACAATAAGAGAAAACTTATAGAAACCCAAAACCAGTTGAACCAAATGACAGCCCAATTCATAGCCAACACCAGTGGGGAAGATCCAACCCTGCAAAGGTTTTTTGGAAACCCAAGCCCAAATGTTGCATAAGGTGACAGATCAAATGATCAACATGGAAGGCAACTCTTCCAAAGGAGTTTGTGACAACAAGGATGACAAAGATGTTGTTCTAGAAGGAACCAAAGCTTGCAATATTTGTGGAGACAAGGATCACACTTCCAAGGAGCATGGAGATCAATGCCCCAACTGTGAAGAGAAACATCCAGTTGGCCAATGTCCCACCTCTCAAGTTACTTATTACCTATGTGAAGGAAATAATCATGTCCCTATCCAATGCCCCGTCTATTCCATAGTTGAACAAAGGAAACAAGGTGGAGTGCAACAACTGATTGCAGACTATCCTACCAAGAAGGATGAGGACAAAGGAAAAGCTCCACTTGTACCTCCATGCAATACAACCCAATTTAAAGGACCAAAGAAGAAGCATATGAATTATCCAAGGAGCAATAGAAGGTCCAAGAAACCAGTAGACATTCCTACCTATGAGATAACATATGAAGAACATGAACTAGAGGCACTCCTAGCTTTGGAGAAACCCAAGAAAAAGAAGGACAAAAGCCATGTACAATGTAATCATTGTAAAGAAATGGGACACTATTCCAGTGAATGTCCAGAGAAACAGAAGTATAAAAAGATTGTCCAAGTATGGTCCAACAACTGCAAAGAGCTAGGCCATTATGCAGCAACCTGTCCACAAGAGATACGTGAAGAACTCAAACTTATCACATGTTACAATTGTGGTAACCAAGGACATTATGCAAGCAACTGTCCAGAAAAGATGAAGCACAAGATAAACAAGCCTATGAAGGATCTCAGCCTTGTCACATGTTTCAAGTGTGGAAACAAAGGACACTATGCAGATGTTTGCCTAGAGAAGTTTCCCCAAGATCCCAAGCAAGCCAAGATGTAATTTAGTTGGAAAATTTTTAAGGGTGGTAGTACCCTAGATGCTTTGAGCCTACTTGTAACCCTAGCCTTCCCAAATCTCGGGACGAGATTTATTTTAAGGGTGGTAGCCTGTCACATCCCAAGATTTTCCAAATCTTGTTATGTGAAAAATAAATGAATAAAATAAAACTTTGTTGATTTTCAGGGTAAGAAGAAACTTTTTGAATCCAACTGGAAACTTTCAAAACCAATTTGGATCAAATAAAATCCTAAAGGGATTTAAAAAGATAAATAAACAATAAAGTTAAAAATATTTGGAATTACTATTTTTGGATCTTTTAATAAAAAGTTTTGGTTTCAAAGAAAAGGATAGAATTATAAATAAGGATTATTTTATAGAGCCAAATTAAATCTTGGCCAAGATTTTGAATTAAAATATTCCTATTTGATTAAAAAGAGTAAAGGTTTATTTAAATAAAATAATGAGAGTTTATTAATAAACCAATTTTATTAAATAAAGGTTTTACCATTTTAATTAAACATCAAAACTTGTTAAATTATTTTAAAACAAGTTTTCCAAGTATTCTATATTTTCAAATAAAACCTACTGATTTGGTTTTGATAATATTTAGATTTCAAATGGAGTTTTAAATAGATCAAATCCTATTTGATTTAAGAACTAAGGACTATTTTATTTAATTAATAAATGGATCCTAAAAAGAATAAAAATATTATTTTATTTTGGGACTTGGAATATTGTTGTTAAACAGAACTAAAACTCATTACAAGGTGTGGTGGAAGTTTGTTTGATTGAATGTTTGAATTGTTTGATTGAATTTCAAAACAGAAAAATCAAATAGAAAAAAGAAAAGCTTTCAGTACAAAAAAAAAATGAATCAGACAGCAGCCCAACTGGCCAGCCCAGCGAGCCCAGTTTCAGCCCAGCTACTTTTCCCACGCGCAAAACGTTTTCACCCAAACACGCACCCGCGCAGTCCCAGACAGGTGGCCCCTCTCCCTATCTCTCTCCCTCGCTGACAGCAAGGCCCCACCCCTCCTGTTCATCGTCTTCAACCACGACCCCGTCGCCCTGCCATTGCAGCCAGTAACTCCGGCGTTGATTACGCGTTGATGGAGGCCTTGATTCCTCCCAGTAACCGTGCCCATTTAACCGCCTGCGTCTTCCCTCTCCTTCCCCTCAAACCCCGCTGCGAGTAAGCCACCAGGATGCCCCCAATTCCCTTTGCTTTGCCACTGCTCCGACGACGTCTCCGACCAAATTCTGGCGCCGTCCAGCCTCGCCTCGCCTTCCCAAGCACACGAGCTCGCTCCTCAGCTCCTGGCGCATCTCCCTGTGCCACTCATTCACTCGCGGGCGCCCCAGAATGTCGACTTCGTCTTCATGTGAGCGCCGCCGCGCCTGCCATTCCCTCCGGCGAGACTTCCTGGTAAGACCAGACTACCCCGAAGCCATTCATTGATGCTCACATGTTCCCTGGTACCGTGCGCGTCTAACGCACCCCTTATTTTGATCTGGCACGCCTTGTAGCCCCGCCCCCATCGACGACCGTACGAACCCGAGGCGCAGCTCCACTCCGGCGAGCGATTCCGATCACCTTCGTGCGCCCCTTCGCCAGCCAGTACCACCTCGAGCATCACCTCGACCTCGCGAGCATGGTGAGCACCCCCGTTTCCTTCTTTGCTTCCTGTAGCCGCCGCAACGCCGCTAGCCGAGCGTCGCCGCCGTCTGCCGTCGCGCAGCGCCGCCAGGCAATGGTCAAACTCATCTGCACCGTTAGATTTAGATCCGACGCATAGAAATAGATGACTTAACGAAGGGGTAGGAGTTGATCAGCGCCGTGCATTGTAACTTAAATCCTGCGGTCCAGAGAGGCTGATCTGCACGAAGCGGTACCGCCCAATAAGAACACGCCACGTCGCCAGACTCAGGATTAAAAACAGAGATAGATTCTATTAGATTTGCAAATTTGAAAAACCCATAACTTTAGTTATACACGTCCAAATTTTGCAAACTTTATATCAATGGATTCAGCAAAGCAAGCCCTAGCCAACCATGCCATTTGTTTAGTAAAATGTTTCTGTTAAATTGTTTGTTTTTGCAGAAACTTGTGTATGCATGTTTAGAATATAAAATTTGTTCTAAAAAGATTTTGGGGTTGAAATCTTTGCAAAATGGTTTGTTGTGAACCTACTGACCCTAGGAACCAACTTATGGATTTAAAAATGTATTTTGTGAAGATTAGGATTGAATAATTGAATTAGCTCATTTCTAATCAAATTAAAAACTATTGATTTTGTTATGGAATTGATTTTTTGAGAAAAACCTTTGGAAAATGTTTTAATTCAAAGCTACTGACCGTAAACACCAAGTTTTGTGAATTAACAACTTATTTGGTGATCAATAGAAACTTGTTGCTTTGCTAAAAGCATTTTTCAATCACATGAAATGATGTTTTGATTTAAAAATGGTTTATAGATAAAACCCTTTTGCAAATGGGTTTGACACTTTAGAAAATGACCACCTTGAACCTTACAATGTTTAGAGCCTAGTAGAAACCACCTTTGCAAATAAAACTATCTTTTGCATGCTTGCATGCATGACTTTGTTTTTATTATTTTATGTGTGTTGAATTGTTTGAAAATTGGTTGGAATGCTAGTTGAATCTTTGGTTGCTTGATATATTTGTAGTGAAGTTAGATGAGTGTTTTATTAGCAAGATCAAGAAGTGAACAAACATCCTCTACCAAAAAGGCAAGTGACACTATCATCCAAGTCCTACTATTTTCATTACACTTAGTGGATTTTGAAACATGCATGATAAGGACTACTATATTTTGCTATGCTAAATCCTAATAGGATACCCTTATACATTCCTTAGTGAAAACAATGTAGTTGTAATATGCTTAGCCCTGCTATATATTTTGAGAAAGGATACATGTTGAGATTTTGAAGTATTGAAAAGACTTGTGTTTTATATAATAAAAGAAGTACTCAATGAACCACCTGGGTGGACAAGGATACTCAAGTTTTGGACGAGGTGGCAACAAGAGGAACCATGTTTATATGGCAATCTCTTTTTGTTGTGCACTAGATGAAAACCACCCAGGGACTTAGAGATTGAACATGTTTCTCGTACAATGGCTTCCGTGTACAGCCACATGCTAAATGGGCACTGGCTTAGACAATTACATTGTGGAAGACCCATGCATTGGCCTCTTCAGGTTAACTAAATGAGGGAACTCGGAACCCTACATTGGTGCCTGGTAGACAAGCTAGCATTGTGTATTGCGAGGACCCTATGGAAAGACTTCGTCACATTCTGAATCTGCCAATACTCCATCTTGGTGAGTACTTATCCAGCGGCCACTAGTGGCAACAAGATGAGAGTGTGTCATGTGGGTAAAGTGTACAACTTCTGCAGAAGATAAAATTCTAAGTACTTAGCCGTGTCCCCGGTTATGGACAATACTGAGCAACTAAGGCCTGAAGCTATGGGAAATCTCGACATTCCAATTTCTAAAAGTAAAACTTGAAAGTGACAACAAAAGACTTGAAGCACTTGGGGTGTACCAAGGAGCTCAAAAGATTTTGACAAAGACTTGAAGCACTTGGGGTGTACCAAGGAGCTCAAAAGATTTTGACAAAGACTTGAAGCACTTGGGGTGTACCAAGGAGCTCAGAAAGATTTTGACAAAAGATCAAAATTATTTTGAAAAAGATAGGAAAAATATTATTGCTTTCTGCAAACAAGCCTAAACCCTACCTAGACAAATATGCATGTAATGATAGGATCCACATATTTCCACTTAGTAGTGAAACTTGCCAATACAATTCAAATGTATTGACCCTTGTGGCTGTAACTTGTTATGTTGCAGGTTTGATTGATATTAGTGAAGTTGATTGATTAGGATTACAAGTCTACAACCAACATGTTTGCCTGTGGCACTTTGAAGATGAAGGATCCCATGCTTATAGATATTCTGCTGCAATGTAATGTAATAGCCAAAAGAGCTATGTAAGATGTAATACAATTTATGTTATTCTTGGTTATAAAATTGTATTATGACCTTTGTTTCTTGATATTACATCTTAACTGTGGATGCTAGCTATTGATCCAGGGACTAGCATTGTAAACACAGGGATATCTACCTTATTAAAGGTTGGGACCTCTATAGCAACATAAATTGATCACGTGTCATGATATGAGTCCAAGCATCTATCTTTGAGGCGCCATGACACATGTGCTTAAACATAGGGGGAGAAATCCCCCACAACCTTCTAGCCTCCCTTACTTTTCAGTGGTTTCCATCTTGAGGCTCTCTGAGTTTGATCTTCCTCTAGCTCATGATATCCTCGAATCATGCCTATTGTTGCTCTTTGTGAGGTTGAAATTGGTTCTTTCCAATAGGAATGCCTAGATCACCTGCTTCCTCTACCCTTTTGGATTCTACTATCTTCCTCTAAATGCACATGCCATCCTCGGAAACAAAAAAAAACATTTCTGTTGTTCGGTTTTTGGCCCGGTCGAACCGGCTCCCAGACCGGACAACCCGGTGCCAGCATCGGAAAACCGGACCAGAACCAGAAAGTTCGGTTATACTATACCGGGTCTATCTGAATCTCGTGTCTGATTCGTTTTTCGGTTGGCATCCGGTTTTTCGAGCTCTGGACCGGGTGCTCCAGTTTGGATCTCGGTTCAACTGAACTCAAAACCGAGTTTTCAGATCTTTTTTTTCTTTTCTCCCTCTTCTCCCTGGTCCTCCCCTTCCTCCCACAGTTCCACTTCACTTCCCCCGACCTCTCCTCCTCCATTGTCGCCCCTCCCCACCCATCCCTCTCCTAGGGTGATTCCACCCCTAGGATCCATAGATCGGGCCACCATTTCGTGAGGAAGGACTTTTGGAGGCTTTTCACCAAAGGAATTTCTTCATCTCGCGGTGGTTCGGGAGCTTTTTGGTGTTCTTCTTCCTCAAGGGCTCTTTGGTGCCTTCCTTCACGGGAAGCCATGTCCCTGGGTACTCTTTTTTCTCCCTCTCCACTTGTCCTTCTCAAATCCCTATGTTTTGCTATACATTGTGTTGGATTTGAGAAGTTAGGGGTCCACCTTGTTTTTTTCCCCACCCTCATTCCTCCATGTCCTACCCACTCTGCTTAGAACTTTATTTGCGCAAGTACTTGAGTCATTGGTACAATTTTTTACATTGCATAGTGGGCTCTGTGGATCTCGGTTTGCACCCCGGTTGGTCCGGCTATAGCACCGGACCGTCCGGTCTGAGTCCGGTTTTTCGGCACTGACACCGGACCATCCGGTTTTGCTTTCGGTCCAACCGGCCCTGGCACCGAACCATCCGGTTCTGGGACCGGTAGTTCCAGCCCTGGCACCAGACCTCTCTGCAATGTCTCCTATTTTACCATGCACTTTCCCAAATCCAAGTTTTATTTTCTCTCATCCTCCACTTTGGCATGTGTACTTATCTCTGTGCTCCCCAACCTCTCTCTCTTTTTCACAGGTGAAGACGCTGATTCTGCTGGTGATGAGTATGTGCCTGATAGTGAGTATGTGCCCGAGGTAGCTAACAGGATTAAGCGGGCTCGTCGCAATACTCAGTCTGTGCAGCTTGAGCCTGAGGGTAGCGCTCGCTCTGGGCGCATCAAACTCAAAGCTAACAGGGGTAAGCAGCAAGCTTCTCAGGCCGAGGCTGAGGATGTGCCTTGTCAAAATCTGAAGGGTATGGAGATTGGTCAGTACCGGGCTCTCCGCAAGCAAAATCCCTATCGCTTCAAGCAACGCACCTATACAGGATCTGACAAGAAATTTTGGACTGAGACTCAGGCTATGCTGTGGGATCACATTTACACTCAGTTCCGGGTCACTCCTTGTGGCTACATTCAAGCTCTCAATCTGGAGTGGTTCAATATGTATGCAGCCTCTGATTACTTCTATGTTGATGAAGCTTTGAGGAAAATGGATCTGTTCGACCTCGTCTGTCTCAAGGAGGACTATTACCCCGACTTCATCCGTCAGTTCTTTTGCACAATCTATTTTCATGATGATGACGATCGCACTATGACTTGGATGACTGGCACGAGGCGTTTTCAGGCTACTTATGCTGATTTGGTCGATGTCATGGGCTACACTGGTCGTGGCGGAGGCTTCCGTATTCACAGTGAGAAGGTCAAGCCTGCTGAGACTCTTGCTTTCTGCTATCCCAGTGATTCTCAGTGGAGTCCTCCGTGCATGACTGGCATGTATTACTACTATCATACCTTGGCCACTATCTTCCGTCAGTCCCTTGTTCCCCGTGTTGGCGATTCCACTAACTGCCGTGGGTTTTTTGCCAACTTTTTGTACTACTGTCACCCGGACCGGCTGAGGAAGATTGATGGATGTGACTTTGTGTACTGTGAGCTGCGGCGGGCTGCTTTGGACAGGATGACCCCCACTTTCTGCGCGTATGTTCAGAAGCTGCTCAATCGGGTGGTGCCGCCTGGTGTGATGGTGGGCGAGCGCGAGGAACAAGAAATGCTCAATCTTTGTCTCCGTGCCCACACTCCTGATGTCCCTGGGATGCGGCCTCCTGAGCACCGCACCAAAGCTGCTCATGATCCTCGGCCTTCTTTTTCTACTCGGGCTGGTTCTCGTCGTCCTGTTGGTGAGTCCTCCTCTCACCCAAGGACGAAGGGTGGTGCTGCCAAGTTTTTCAAGAGGATATTCCATATGTGCCGTTCTACCTATGATGTGAGTCACAAGGCTTTGGAATTGAGCCAGGAGACTAGGCGCCGCCACAATGAGTATATTGCGACCCAGAATGTCACTCCTCCACCAGATGGTCCTGAGATGGCCCCTGCCCCTTATGTCAACTATAAGATGCCGCCTCTTGATGATGCTATGTTCTATGGGTACTTCCCTGGTCAGTTTGCTCCCAGTGGTCCTGGTGGTCCCTCTGCTCAGGGTCATGATGATGATGAGGACAATGATGATGCTGCTGATAGTGACGAGTACTCTGAAGAGGAAGATGTCCCTCCTCCTCCTCCGCCGTTCTTCTAGTTGGGCTGCGTTAGCATCGCTCTCCTCCTCTTCCTTTTTGGTGTCTCGATGCCAATGGGGGAGAAGAGTAGAGTTCTATTAGTTATCTACGGGTTCCTTGCCGGGGTTTTTCGGGGTTCGCCGTTAGCACAATGCCCCTTGCTTTCTCATTGCTTCTTATGGCATTGTTCTTTCCCTTACGCTTTATGTATGAACTATCTGCTTTCGTTCCGTCTGTTGGACAAGCTTGTGCTATGTGTGTGAACCATGGATATTTATATTATGCTATGACTATGTCTATTGTTGTTTATAATATCTTTGAGAACTCTAGCTCGGTTTGTCATTGCCAACCAAAAAGGGGGAGATTGAAAGGGTATTTTACCCTATGCTATTTTTGGTTGACAATGACACCATGGTTAGAGTGGACTAATGCTATTTCTAGTGTCTTACACAGGTTCTAGTCCGATGCTGTGATGAAAGGTTATCGGAGACCCCCCATTTTGATAACAAAGCTTCGCACCGGAGTTTTTCCTTTTTATGTAATTTGAGTCCGGTTAGGAGCTCCGCACTATTAAGAGGGGTTCTCTCGATGAGCTTGTTGGGGATGATCGCCTAAGCCATATACACATCCCTTTCTCCTACCTAGTCCATCACCAAAGAGAGAAGATAAGAAATCCTATCCACCAAAGCCTTTTCTGCAGATCCGGTTTTCAGACCGGTTGGACCGGCTCCCAGACCGGACCATCTGGTGTCAGGATCGGAAATCCGAACTCAAACCGGGTTTTCCGGTTTACTCACTCCGAATCTATCCTAGTCTGGGTACTAAGAGCAGATTCGGTTTCAGTCCGGTTTTCCGAGCTGAGGACCGGACTGTCCGTGTGTGATCCGGTCCAACCGAACTTAAAACCGGACCTTGCGTTTTTGGCTCAAAACGGCTAGTTTTTCTCCTTGAGTATAAATATCCCTTCTTCCAGCTTGAGTATGTTAGGCATTCAGTTTATATCATTTCTTGAAGCTCTCTCTCTCTCCCATTGTTGAAACACAAAAGCTTGAGGATCTCCCATTCTACCTAACCAAATCCAAATCCCTTTGGTAGAAACGAAGAGGAGGTCCCGATCTACGTTTCCACCAAGCCAAAGTTCATTCCCCCTTGAGTTCATCGAGTTAGCTTGTTACTCTTGGGTTTGTGGGAAACCCTAGGCGGCTAGGGTCGCCCGGAGGCATTCGGCTTGTGATTTGCTCCGTGGAAAGTTTGTGAGGGTTTGGAGACTACCTTAAAGTATACCACGAGTAAGTGAGATATTCCTTCGTGGGATAGGCTCGGAGAAGAAGATGAGCCTTCTTGGCGCGTGAGGAATCCTTCGTGGAACCTCACACCTCTCCAACGTGACGTAGCCCCCTTCCCAAAGGTGGTGAACACGGGAATACATCTTCGTCTTCGCATGCTTCGGTTATTCCTTAACCGATCTCTTACTTGTGTTGCTTATCTTGTGATAGCCCTCGAGCTTGAAGTATCTTGTACATCATCTAGGTTGCCTCACCTAGTTTGAATTTAGGCTCACTTGTATTCCGCAAAGCCTAAAACTTTCAAAAGATTATAAAGAATTTTGTAGAAACCTATTCACCCCCTCTAGGTTAACCATCTTACACTTTCAGAGACCATGGAATATTTCCCATGACGAGTATCCCCCAAAAAGCACCGCCTACCTATGTTTTTGTGTAGAAACTACTGTATTATGCAGCAGTTTTTAGTTTAGCTGCCAGGAGCGCCGCATTATTATTTTAAGGGAGATAAACATCGTCAAAGAAAGTCTTTTTAAGTTATAGGAGGAACCGTTTAGAGTTTCCATTGTATTAACTATTTCTTTCACAGTGGCAAGGCAAGTCGTTGACCATTTCTAAGGTCTCGTGTTTGAATCCTAAGCTATTTGTGTTTTTCTTATAGTCATATGTTTGTATTCTAAGGCTGACATCTGGGACCCAGGTAAACTGCTGCTGCATCTAGCAATGTTGCCAAGGTCATAATGGTGGATTCTATCCGAAAAAATAGTCCAACGCATATATGTTTCTTTCAAACAGAGGCTGACATCTGTGACCAAGCATAGACACATTTCCTGCACAGAGAAGGCTGACATCTGGGACCCAGTAACGAACCAAGGTCAAAATAGTGGTCATGGCAATTTCTGTTACTATATACTAACGCTTACATGTGGGGCCCATCAACAGAGTATAGATTAACTTTTTTTAAAAGACTAATACATGGGACCTAGATAAACTGTTGCTGCATCTAGCAATGTTGGCAAGGTCAGAAAGGCGGACTCGACTAGAAAAAACAGTGCAACATACACACGTTTTTTTCGAATGGAGGCTGGCATTTGGGAACATCCTATACACGTGTCCTGCATAGGGAAGGCTGGCATCTAGGACCCAGCAATGGAGCAAGGTCAGAACAACCGTCCGAAAGAAAGTCCATCATACTAGAACGTTTCATTTATAGATATTCTTACATGTGTGACCCACTAGAGAGACCTTATACATGTGGTACATCGGGCAACATTGTCAGTTCGAATAAGGGAGGCATGAGTGAGAAAAAAGTCCAATATGTAGATGTTTCTTCTAATGAGATGCTGACATGTGGGACCTAGCAACGTGAGAAAATGACAGATTCTTGGACCAACGCTATCTAGTTCAGAACAAGGTAGCACTAGAGAAGATAAAAAATCCATTATATACACATGATTCTTCTAATGTGAGGCTGACATAAGGAACCCACCAGCGTGAATAAACGACTGATGCAGCGAGCAACGCTATCAAGTTAACACGAAGACACGAGCCAAGGAAAATATCCATCATGCACATGTTTCTTCTAAAGTGAGGATGACATGTGGGTCCTAGCTACGAGATTAACGGTAAATGCATCTACAGAGAGGCTAACATGTGGGACCCATCAGCAAGACCTTATACACGTGTTTCATAAAGAAATGTTGCCAAGTTCGAAACTGGGAGGAGCAAGCGAGAAAAAGTCCAACATTCAGACGTTTCTTCTAATGAGATACTGACATGTGGGACCAAGCTGCATGACCAAACAACACATTCGCCGAGCAACACTATCAAGTTAACACGGAGGTGCGACCGCAGGAAAAAATTCCATCGTACACACATTTCTTCTAATGAGAGGATGACATGTGGGCCCAACCGCGTGATTAAACGGTAGATGCATCTAGTAGTGCTATCAAATTCGGAACAGGGTAGCGGGAGCTAAGAAAAAATTCCATCATACACACGATTCTTCTAATGAGAGGCTGACATGTGGGACCCAACAACATGATTAACGGAAGATAGATCGAGCAACGTTATCGAGTTCAAATCAGGGAGGCACCAGCCAAGGAAAAAAATCTATCATGCACACGTTCTTCTAATGTGAGGATGACATGTGGGACCCAACTTCGTGATTAAACGGTAGATGCATCTAGCAGCGCTATCAAGTTCGGAACAAGGCACCGAGAGCAAAGGAAAAATTCCATTATACACATGATTCTTCTAATAGGAGGCTAACATGTGGGACCCAACATCGTGATTAACGGTAGATAGATCGAGCAATGTTATCGAGTTCAAATCAGGGATGCACGAGCCAACAAAAAAATCCATCATGCACATGTTTCTTCTAGTGTATGATGACATGTAGGACCCGACAGCCTGATTAAACGGCAGATGCATCGAGAAATGCTATCAAGTTTGAAACATGTAAGGAAAAAATTCCATCATACACACGATTTATCTAATGAGAGGCAGGCATGTGGGACCTAGCAGCCTGACCAAAACGGAAGAGGCATCAAAAAAATTTATCAAGTTCAAAGGCGCGACCGAAAAGTTTGGTCCGCTAGAGTTACTGACGTCCGGGACCCACACTCAAAAAAAAACTTCGGTGAGTCAACATCTCCCAGGGAAGAGGAAATCTAACTTCTTACACGCGCCCATCGAGTTTCGTCCATGTTTTTAGCGGTTTTGTCATAGTAGAGGGGCACGAAACCAAAAAAAAGTTTTACATCGGCCACGGTCGAGCCGAGAATTTCGCCGCGAAAGACGCTCCTTCTACAATGACCGACGGGCCTAGTCGTTGTGGAAGGAAACGTTTCTAGTGACTTCCCATTACCATGGATCGATCAAATCATCGATTCCACCGCAGGATGCGAGTGCTGTCGTGGTATTGCCGACGAGTATGCCATGGAGGGGTCCTCACAGTGCGTGTTTAGAAATGTGGGGGAAGGCGGACGGTTGACGGGTACGAGGTAACACAGCTTACCCAAGTTCAGATCCCGCAACGGTGGCGGAATCCTACTCCTGCTATAAATCACTATAATGGCAATACACCGAGTTACAGGGATTGGTTCACTGTGCGAGGTGTGTCGTAGTCGACACTAGGTTGTCTGAGATTGACTTCCCAAAAGGCTTCCATAGGCCCGACTTATATAGTCGCCAGGTCCTAGGGCTACAGGGAAAGTCTTAGCCGGACAGGTTATAGAGTCCTACACTGCTTACAACTAGTCTAGCGTGTCTTGCACTCCAAGACTCCGGGTACGTCGGTGACTCCTCCGTAGCCTTCCTTTATCCGCCATGGGCCTCCCTTCTGGATCCATCTAACTGGGCCGTCCAGCAGGCCATGAGCCATGCTACCAACTATGGGCCACCCGGGTTATCCGGATAGGAGACATGCTATGAGGATACCCATATAGCATATCACCAACAGTAGCCCCCGGAGAACTCCGAGATCTTGCGTCGTCTTGCTTCTTCAGGGTGAATGCTCTGTCTAGATGAATGTCAGCAAATCGTCAAGCAATATCTTGTAGTCCTCCAAAAGAACCCTGTAAGGTTTTCTCCGTCTTTAATTTGTATGTCAGAGAATTGCTAAATCTTCTATCGTACTCCTCCGTAGCCGAACTGGATCCATCCATGCTGGAATATTCCGATGTGATGGTTCACCTGCCAGCGACAGCTAGGACATCGTAGACATAGGTCAGCAACGCCTCGTAACTCACACATGCAGAGAACATAATCCTGTCCGTTTTTCCCGCTCGACCGATATAAACCGTTGGCAGTGACGGTTGGGAACGTGGCGAAATTTCCGCGCACGCGCCCACATACGTCGCCCACGTGTCAAACATTCGCTCGTTTTGCACGAATCTTGATGCCAGAGGTTATAAATTGTAACAGCGGTGGAATTTTTACTTTTCACCTCATTCTCCTCCTGCATCGTCTTCTTCCCCCAGTGAGCGCCTCCTCGAGCTCTCCACGCGTTCTGCAAAAAACCCTAGCCCTTCAACTTTCCTCAGCCACCACCTTAACCTCCCCAATGGCTAGCAGAAGCTCTGCCCCTCCATGGCAGCGTCAGGCGATGCCGCGGCGAAGCCGGCGACCACCATCCTCGTGCCTCCAGAGGGCCTAGTGATCCCTAAGTCCACGGTGGTCGAATCCACCGACGGTGACCACAATCCAGCGGCGCTGGAGCTGCTAGAGGAGGAAAATGACTCCCACAAGGGGGACTGGCGCGGTTCGGACATCACGGACCATGACATCAAGGAGCTGCTTGTCGAGGGAGGGGCTCGCCTGGTGGGCGGCGCCGGCCAGCGAGGTCACCCCTTCTCCCCAAGCCGGAGAGAAGGTGTACCTCAAAGCCCAACTGGTACGCGACGTTTCCCTGCCCATCTCCAATTTCTTCCTAGCTGTCCTGAATCATTACCGAGTACAGCCTTAGGACCTCTCCCCCAATAGCATCCTCGCGCTTAGCAACTACGCGGCGCTCTGTGAGGGTTACTTAGGGATTAGGCCTAGGTTAGATCTCTTTATTTATTTTTTCACCATCAAGCGGGAAGCCGGAGCCGGCAAGGACAAGCTCAGGAACTGTGGCACGATTAGTTTTAAGATCCGGCCTAGCCGGCGCTTCCCCGACATCGTCGGCCGTGAGTCTTGTAAGAACTGGCAACTGACGTACTTCTATGGCCCAGATATCCCTCTGGCTGGCCGATAAGCAACGTATCCGGACTTCGTCGATGGAGCTGCCGCCGAAGCCCCAACATGGAGATCCCAGGCCTCCCTTCCCTCCAACATCGACGATTCCCATTCTATAAGACGGATAGAGTGGTTCGTAGAGACGGGTCTGACCAGATTGGACCTGGCCATGTGCTGGTTCGTCAGACAGATCTAGCCTCTGCAGCACCGATCGAAGTTGATGCATGAGTATACCAAGGAGAGGAAGGATAGCCTATGCAGCTTCGAGGACAACTTCTCTAGCGAATCCGTCAAGATCCGCCTCACGGACATCGTCAAGTTGAAGTATAGGAAGTGTGGCTTCACCATCACCTAAGACATGTTCGTGGAGGGAAAGTGTCCAAAGGTACCTGTTTGTTTTCCGTGTATGACATATACTCCAGTTATTCCGTCTAGCCATTACCATATCATCTAACACTTCGGGTTTTCACTTAACAGCTCAGCAATCTAGAGGAGGATAGCATGGCTATCCAAATCTATGATCCAAAGATGAAGGAAGTCACCATCATGTCCGACGATGATGTCCCGCTGGCGCGAAAGCGGAAGAGCTCCACCTCTGATGCTGCCGACGGAGGCAAGAAGAAGAAGACGGAGGGTGGAGCCTCCAAGAACACTACCGCCGCCCTGGAGGCGGAGAAAATAAAGGTTATCAAGATCCCCTTCGCCAAATCACCCCCTCTTGTGTAAGCTTCTTTCTCTCCGACATTGTCCATTACTTGTCTTATTCCTGTAATTATACTTTTTGCATGTTTCAGGAAGAAGGCTACTACCAGTTTGAAGAAGACCTCCAAAATTTTGGGGGCTTCTAGAAACATTAAGGATATGTTGCATCGTGACGTGTCTCCCTACGCATCTCCCGCCATCGCCTCTGTCACTCCCAACGTCTAGCCTACGCCTGCTCCGACAATCTCACATGCCAAAGATGCATCTGGCCCTTCCGCCATGGAAGTGGACTCAGGTGCCTCCGCGGAGCTTACCGTTGTCGGCGAACAGGCAACGCAAGAAAGTGCCGCAACCCAAATGGCTCAAGCTCCGGCTAAGGATGCCATCAGTAGCGGTAAGGCGGTGGTGGAGAGTGGTACGTATGCCTAAGTCGGCGTCTTCGCCCCCAGGAAAACCGTAGAGTTCCCGAAGATAGTCTACCATGCACTTACGCCAAGTAGCTCCGCTTTGGTTCATATTGCAGCGCCGACATCTCCGACATGCGGTCTTGAGGAGCTTCTTCGGCAAGCATAAATCTTGCAAGGAAAAAGCCTTTCTTTTGGCAAGTTGCTTGCTGAGAGTGCTACCAACCTCAAGATCATTGCACTTGTAAGTTTTATTTGCCTTTTCAATTTCATATGAGTATCCCACTATAGCCCCCGAGGATTTAGACGGAAAACCATAGGTCTTTGCATCTAAATGCTCTAAGAGTGACTAAGCTAGAAAACTTCTCACTGTAGCCCCCAAGCATATAGTTTGAATGAATTATTCCGACTAGATGCTTTTAGAGTAGCATACGTAGTGTTTGTAGATTTCGATACTGTAGCCCCCAAGCCTCTAGTTGTAACTGAATTAGTTCCGACTAGATGCTTAAAGAAAGACTAAGAATATGACTGAGTTTAAAAACTTTGTACTGTAGCCCCCAAGCTTCTAGTTGAAAACTGAATCAGTTCTGACTAGATGCTTAAAGAAAGACTAAGCATATGGCTAAGTTAAAAACTCTCACTGTAGCCCCCAAGCCTCTAGGTGGATAGTTATCCGGCTATATGCTCCAAGTAGACTAAACAACGTTAATTTTTCTTTCCACAGAATGAGAATGATCGGAGAGGCTTGGCCAACGGCAAATACCAGAAGATGCGTGCGGACTTGGAAGCTGAAAAGGTTAAAACTGCCTTCTTGAAGGAACAAATCACCAAGAGCAAGCGTCTATTTTTCCTTTCTTTTTCGTATTCCGACTTGGTCTTGTGCCAACATTCTCCGAGTACTCACTATGCACTGTTCTTTCTCCGGCTTGCAGAAGCCATTCCCAAGGCTAAGGATATTGTTGAACAATCCAAGCATATTCAACAGCTGGATAGTGAAAACAAGATCCTTAAGCACGAGAGGAAGGATATGCTGAAGATGCATGAGGACTCCATGAAAGTCCTATAGGAATCCTCCAACACGGAGATGAACCGCTTGAAGGAGGAGATCGCGATCCTGAAAGAGTAGAAGAAAGCCGTTGATGAGCAAAATCAGCGCAATCTCGTCGCGTACAAGATCCTCTGACAAGAACAGGACTCCATGGTCGAAATTCTCCAGCAGGCTGAGATTAGCATCTTCAGTAAGTGATTCTCTGCCTTTTCTTCTATAAGCTAGATACTCTGAACTTTTTTGTGTTTATTGAACTCATGCATTCCTTTGTCGAAAATTTTCAGCTCCTATTGGGTTGACCCAGTCGCCTCCTCCGCCAAAAGAATGCATGGTCCTTGCTGGCAACTTTATTAACACCACCATCAAGCAGACCAAGGAGATAGCCAAGCCCCTCCAGATTAACATCAAAGCGGTGGATTCCGTGGCGAAGTTCTCGGAGATCATGCGCCGAGCCCCCGAGCGTATCGCAAGATGGAAAGCTTCATGTACCCGGGCCGGCGTGAGGATGGCGCTGTCCATGGTCAAGGCACATTACAAAAATGCCGACATCGACATGATGGCCTCCGGTATCCCCGACGTGGACGACGAAGGCCAAAAGATAGATCACGAAGCTATCTTGGCGTCGCTTGCGGGTTTTGACACCAGAGTCGCCGAGTTGGTCGACCCTAACGTCTTCGTGCCCATGAAAACCATTGACAGTAACAACCAAAGCTCCTCCGAGTCCCTCAACACTACCGACTTCGAGGAAGATGGCTTTCCTGCTGATGATGATGTTGCGTCCAAGTCACCTGCACCAGAGGAATGAAAAACAATATGTAATATTTGTTTCCTATGGAATTTGTATGCAGAAAAAACTACTTGTTAACTGAAGGCGGAAAACAATGATTGTTATGTCCTTCTATTCAAGAACTGGTTCCAGTATGTATATATTTTTAAGCAAGTGCCGGCTTATCCATTACATTGGTTTTTATGCTTGACTTTTCATGAGTCGGAAGAATCGTTGTCGGAACTATGCGCTCAGGCGATGATGCCCAATGGCACCATCAATAACCTAAGCACAAAATCGCCGACAATAAGTGCCAAAAGTCACTACTCCAGAATCCACATAAAAACGAAAAAGAACGTGTAGACCAGAAAACTTAAGCTAACGCCCGTAGGCGGAATTTTCACAACTTCAATTGCAAAACTTGCGCATAAAGGTTTTATACGATCCAAAAATGAACACTAAAGGAGGTAAAAGACTCAGAAATATGAGTGAACCAAAGAGCTTTATTTCATTGATCATATAAGAGGTACACAATAGATAAAAAATGCTAAGTGTAGAAAGGACGTAGCTGTGCTATGTTCCATGGCCGATCAAGCTCCGGGTAGTCATCATCCGGGTCACGTCGCTTACGCTTATGATCCTTGTTGGGCCTATCCTTCAGTTCAGGATTGTCAACAAGGTAGTAAGACCCATTGAGTAGCGCCTTGCTTATGATGAACGGTCATTCCCATGGCAGGGCTAATTTGTGTGGCTTCTTCTGCTCAAGTCGGAGCACTAGCTCCCCCTCTTTAAACGAGGGATGCTGAACGCGGCGACTATGGTAGCTTCGTAGCTTCTGCTGGTAGATGGCGGATCTTTGGCATGCTAATACACGCTCCTCCTCGAGAAGGTCCACATCTAGGCGTCTGGATTCTTCAGTGTCATCCTCGTCGTAGGCGGCAACTCTTGGTGAATCGTGAAGGATGTCGGAAGGCAGGATGGCTTCTGCTCCATATACCATGAAGTAAGGGGTGTAGCCGGTGGATCTGTTGGGTGTAGTTCGTAAACTCCACAACACAGATGGCAATTCTTCTGCCCAGACTCCAGCTGCTCTATGTAGCGGTGCCTCAAGACGTGGCTTGATTCCCTGCATAATTAATCTATTGGCTCGCTCAACCTAACCATTGGACTGTGGGTGTGCCACAGATGCAAGGTCAAGTCGGATGCCCTTGTCCCAACAATAAGCCTCCACTTCTACGAGTGAAAAGTTGCTACCGTTGTCGGTGATTATGCTATGTGGGAGACCAAATCTCACCACTAGATCCTGGACAAACCTAAGGGCAGTTGACCCTTCGAGCTTTCTAATGGGTTTAGCTTCTATCCATTTGGTGAAATTGTCAACTGCTACTAGAAGATGCGTAAACCCACATGGTGCCGTCTGCAACAGACCAACCATGTCCAGCCCCCAGACTGCAAACAGCCAAGTTATTGGTATTGTTCGCAATTCTTCAGCAGGAACATGTGGTTGTCGGGCATAGTACTGACATCCCATGCATGTCTCAACCAGCTTGTCGGCATACGCCTTCGCGGTCATCTAGTAGAATCCTTTCCAAAAAGCTTTAGCGACCAACGATCGGGGAGCGGCGTGATGCCCGCAATCTCCAAGATGGATTTCTCTAGTATTTCAATACCTTCTTGCTGGGAAACACACTTAAGGTATACACCGGTAGTGCTTCTTTTGTAGAGCTGTCCATTGATTATGGTATAGCCCTTTGCTCGATGTACTATTTGTCGTCTTTCGACCTCGTCGGCCAAAGTTCCGTGTTCGAGATATTCCATGAACGGTTTTGTCCAAGCCGTAGGGACCTTTGCCACCATGTGGACGAAAGAGTCCACTCTGTCCGGGTTGTCGGTGTCCGCGCCCTTCACGGATGGTGTCCGTAGATGCTCCAGGAAAACGCCGAGTGGAATTCGTTTGCGCCCTGATCCAAGCTTAGATAGTAGATCAGCCACCTCGTTTTGCTCCCTAGGTACATACTTTACCTCGTAGCGCAAGAAGATCTTGGCTATCTCGTCCACTTCGTCTCGATATGCCGCCATCATAGGGTTCCACGCATTCCAGGTGCTAGCCACCTGATAGGAAACCAAGTCGGAATCTCCACAGCAAAGTATGCACTTGATGCCAATATCCTTGGCTACGCGTAGTCCATGAATGAGTGCTTCATAATCCTCCATGTTGTTTGTAGCCTCGAAGTGGATCTGCAGAACATAGTGTAGCTTGTCCCCAGTTGGTGACTATAGCAGTATACCAGCCCCCGAGCCATTGAGTATCTTTGATCTGTCAAAGTGCATCACCCAGTATTCTGGCTCCGGCATTGGGGTAGCATCTGGCATCTCCGTCCAATCTGCGATAAAATCCGCCAAGGCTTGTGATTTGATAGCGTTGCGTCTCTTGTAGGTCATCTCGAAGGTGGAAAGTTCAATGCCCCACTTCGTGACTCTTCCTGTAGCGTCGCTTTTGTTGATGATGTCGGACAGTGGAGTTTTGCTCACAATTGTGATAGGGTTGATGGGTTCCGCAGCATAGTAAATCAAAAAATTTCTACGGATGTGAACAAGAAAGCCAAGATCTAATCTAGGAGATGCAATCAATGAGAGAGATTGATGAGATCTTCATACCCTTGAAGAAATCGCACAGCGGAAACGTTCAACAGAACGTGGTTGATGTAGTCGTACTCGCCGTCTCCTCCTCGCGATCCGATCCGATCCTACGCCGTAGGTGGCGGCTCCTCCGAGAGATGCACATGTACGGTGCAGCGACATCTCCTCCTTCCTTGGTCCAACAAGTATGGTGGAGAGATAGATTGGATCTGCAGCACGACGACGTGGTGCTTATGGTGGAGAGTTTCTGCGGCAGGGCTTCACCTACGCATAGTCGGGAGAGAGAGAGAGAGGATGAGGGGCAGCAGTTGGCGGCTAGGGTTGGAGGAGTGGGGGGAGGCTTTTCCCCTGCCCTACTTATATAGGGGGATGGCCAACCCCGTTGGCCCCTCCTCCAAGCCCTAGGGCGGTGGCCCAAGGGGTGGAGTGGGGGGCAAGTCTTCCCCCCTTCTAGAAGGGTTCCCTAGGGTTTCCCCTAGGGCTGGCCGGCTGGGCCTTACGGGCCTTGTGCCCCTGGCCTAAAGTGGCCAGGGCACTTCCCCTTAGGCCCACGCAGGCCTCCAACAAGTGAGCCCACGTTGGTCCCACTCTAGAAGCTTCTAGAACCTTCCGGTACAATACCGATAAACTCCGAAACGATTCCTAAATCCAAAAACTGCTTTCCTTTATATGAATCTTATTCTCCGGACCATTCCGTAACCTCTCGTGATGTCCTGGTTCTCATCCGAGACTCCGAAAAAAAACACATAAACCAATTATCCATTCTATCCTAGCGTCGATGCACGTTAAGTGTGTGACCCTACGGGTTCGAGAATATGCATACATGATCTTCTATCAATAATCAGCAGCGGGACCTGGAAACCCATATTGACTCCCACATATTCATCGATGATCATATCGGATGAACCACGATGCCAGGATTCAACTAATCCCATATATGTATTCCCTTCGTCACGCGATATTTTACTTGCCCAAGATTCGATCATTGGTATCGGCATACCTAGTTCAATCTCGTTCACAGCAAGTACTTTACTCGTTCCGTAATCCGATATCACTTTGTGATTAACTCCTTAACCACGTGCTTGCAAGTGGTGTTGATATCGATTACCGAGTGGGCCCTAAGTATATCTCTCCGACTCGAGATGGACAAATTCCATCTCGATACATACAACCCAACAAGTACTTTCCGATCACCTGAGAGACAACTTTATGATCACCCTCACATAGGATGAAGTTTGATGACCTCAAAGCTTTCTTCCGATACCAGGGAGTTGTATTATCTCATGGTCTAATGAATACAATACTTGACATAGGAAAAGCTTCGCAAAGATGAACACGATGACATGATCTAATTGGTCTGCTTAATTTTGGTATGTCCATCATATCATTCTACTAATGACATGATCTCATTATTAATCGACAACTCATGTCTATGGTTAGGAAATCTTAACCATCATTAATCAATGAGCTAGTCTATAGAGGTGTACTAGGGACACGGTGTTGTTCATAAACCACACAAGTATCAAAGTTTCCGCTTAATACAATTCTAGCATGGAATATAAACTTTATCATGAACAAGAATTATAATAATAACATCTTTATTATTGCCTCTAGGGCATAATTCCAACAAGGGTGCTCCTGGAAATAGTGCCTCAGCTTCCGAGAAGCAAAGAATACTCCATAAGCTATCTTTTGGTAGTGCGGGTAGTGCTGCTTGGACTCCGTCAAGACTTCGCTTACATAGTAAACTGGTCGTTGAACTCCATGCTCATAACCTGGTTCCTTCCGCTCTACCACGACAATGATGCTGATTACCTGGTTGGTGGCCGCCATGTAAATTAACATGGGCTCCGAAGGCTCGGGTGCTGCAAGGATAGGCGCTGAGGAAAGTATCTCCTTGAGCTTCTTCAATGCTGCATCTGCTTCGTCCGTGCACGTGAATTTGTCCGCCTTCTTCAGCAACTTGTACAGCGGCAGAGCCTTCTCTCCAAGTCGGCCGACAAACCGACTACAACACAACCTGTTAGCCGTTGTATGTCCTTTAGGCATGTTAGACGATTTATGTTTAAGATGGCCTTGATTTTCTCCGGGTTGACCTCGATTCCACGCTGGGAAACAATGAAGCCTAGAAATTTGCCGGCTGGAACCCCGAAGACGCACTTCTTAGGGTTAACCATCATGTTGTATTTCCGGTGATTATCAAAGGTTTCTTTTAAGTCGGAGATTAAATCATTTGATTTTTTAGACATCACCCCTATATTTTCCACATAGGCGTGAACGTTCCGACCAATCTGACCGTGTAGTATGTAGCATTGTACGCTAGTATGTAGCACCTGCGTTTTTCATCCCAAAGGGCATCGTGACATAGCAAAACGTGCCGTAGGGTGTAGTGAACGAAGTGGCCAATTGGGCCGACTTCCTCATCTTGATCTAGTGGTATCCTGAGTATGCACCGAGAAAACACAGAAGATCCGAGCCAGCTCTCCAGTCAATGACTTGGTCAATGCGAGGCAAAGCAAACGGATCTTTGGGACATGCTTTGTTCAAGCCGATGTAATCAACGCACATTCTTAATTCTTTGGTTCCCTTTTTGGGGACAAATACACGATTGGCCACCCTTTGGTTGTGAAGGACTTCCCGGATAAAACTAGCCTTAAGTAACCTAGCTATCTCTTTGCCTATTCTCATCTCCAGAGCGTCGTAGAGGTTGTTTCACTGGTTTACATTTTGGATCAACATTCAAGCTGTGCTCGGCAAGTTCCCTAGGTACACCTTTCATGTCGGCAGGTTGCCAGGCAAAGATGTCCCTATACTCACGGAGGAACTCAACGAGCACGCTTTCCTAGTTAGGGTCCAGGTTCGTCCCAATGGCGGTGGTCTTGGAGGAATCGCCTACCACAAGTTCCACCGGCTTGGTTTTGATGGCGACCTTGAATGCTGGGGAAGAGTTAGAAATCTTCTTCTTCGACGCGGGCATCTCCGAGGCATCGACCTTGCTCTGGATCTCCTTGAATTCTTCGCTGTAGAGGACAGCTTCTGCGTAGGCTGCTTCTCCAATCTCGCAGTCCCTTTCTTTGGTAAAGCTACCAGATACGGTGATGACACCGTTTGGTCCGGGTATCTTGAGTTTGTTGTAGATGAAGCATGGCTTGGCCATGAAGGTGTGGAATATGTCGCGACCGAATATGACGTGGTACACGCTCTTGAAGGGGACCACCTCAAAGGTCATGTGTTCTTGGCGGTAATTATTAACATCACCAAAAGTGACCTGAAGTGTGATGCACCCAAGGGACCGAGCCTCCCGAATAGGAACTAAGCCGTGGAAGATGGTGTTGGTCCACCTTAGGTTTGCCTCCATCAAGTTCATCTTCTGCAGTGTATCCAGGTACATGATGTTGATGCTGCTTCCACTATCCACCATACATTTGGTGAACTCAGTGCCGTCAATCAAGGGGTTGATGACCATGGCGTATTGGTTCTCTGTAGGGATGAGGTCTGGGTGATCCTTCCTGTCCCAAGTAATTGGAATGTCCGACCAGCGGAGGAACCGGGGAACTGGGGGTAGAGTGGCCATCAGTATCCTCATGGAGGTCTTCTGTTGTCGGATGGTGGAGGTGCCAAGGAAAGTGTGGAAAACTGTCGCCTTCTTCTCGAAGGGGTTCTTGCCTTTGCGGTCACTCTTGGCGGCGTGCTTGGGGTCAACGTCCTCGTCCATGTCACTTTAATCCTTGGAATCCTCCTCCTTCTTCCCCTTGCTCTTGCCTCGCGGTCTGTTCTTCCGACTTTGCTTGTAGCCGGACTCCGGATCCTCCATGAGGTTGTTGACGAACTTGCAGTGGCGATTGGTGTGGGTGGCCTTGCCGTTGGCGTCGAGGTGTACGAGGCATAGCATATCGCGGCACTCCTCGTAAGTTTGGGGAACGCGGAGCGCTGCCGAGGTCGTTTCACTTCCTCGCTGCTGCCCACGACCTGCTCCTCGTCCTCGGCCATGTTGCGCTCCATCACCTCATCCCGCAAAAGTCATAGCGACCATGTCGGGGGTTTGCTTTTCTTCTGGTGCGGTATTCCGCTTGGTGCTGCTGTTCCTACGAGCTTGAGTTGGAAGGGCCGTTGCCGTCACAGAGCTGCGAGCATCGTCGTCGGTAGCCGAGAACTCACTGTCCAACTGAATCATCTGGTTCAAGTCTAGCTGGTGATTTTCCTGCAAGCGCTTCAGCTTATGCCGGAGAAACGTGCCCCTTTCCAACCCATCGATGAAGGCGGACATGGCCGTCTGGGCGTGCACTCCTGCACAGGAATTCTTCATATCCAGCCAGCGGGAGAGGTAGGCGCGAGATGTCTCGTCTTTCTCTTGCACGCACCGCTGTAGATCGCCAACAGTGCAGGGACGTTTGTACATACCCTCTAAGTTCTTGGTGAACGCTTCTTGCATGTCCAACCAATTGCAGATGGATCTTTCCGGCAAGTCATCAATCCATTGACGGGCCGTGCCCGCCAACTTCAATGGGAGGTAGTTGATGGCGACGTTGGGGTTACCCCCGGCGATCTCCACCGTGTTACCGTAGTCCTGCAACCATGTAGCTGGCTTGGTGGTGTCGTCATAGGGCTTGATGGTCTTGTCAATCCGGAAACGTTTGGGGTAAGTTGCGGACCGTATCACAGGTCCAAAACAACGTGGTCCCAAGTATGGTCCTTCCCAGGCCTCGTGGATCTTGTCCAGACACGAACGTGCATCGTATGGCTCCGGGCTTCTTTTCTTCTTCTTGCCATCAGGGGATGGGCTACGTGAACGACGCGTGCCTCCTCCACCATGGTGGCTGTTGGGTGGCGACGGAGGTGGAGGTGGCGGTGGGTTAGCCTTCTTGCTGTTACCCTCCTACGACGCCTCATGCTTGTCGTGGTTGCTTGTCGGACGTGGAGGGTCGTTGCGTGACCTGCTCTTATGTCCTTGGTTGCGCTCTCCACCATGTCGGGTCTGCTCCGTGTTGTTGCGGATGACGATGCCGCTCTGCCTTGGCGTAGGCATATCCGTACGATGGTGAGCCTTGGTTTCTTCGCGATGTCGGGGTGAGCGGGGCAGTGGCGATGGGCGACGAGGTTGGGCCTTACCTCCATGGTCGGAGGATATGGGGATAGCATCCTTCATGTTACGCGCATCCCTCCGTCTTTGTTCTGATGAACCCGTCTGAGACCCGACATCAAGAGGAGATCTGTCCCTTGGCGGCTTATGCTGGCTAGACTAGCAAAATGCTGGGTCTGATTCAAGCCTCTGAGAGGTGGCCTTTTCCTGCTGTTTCACCGCCACTAGGTCATAGACCTGGTTCACCACTTAGGGTGATCTATCCTGCTCCAGAAGGGTCTTGGCGACGGAGAGGTTTAGGAGAGGAGTGGGCATCACCTTCCTACCTTCACGATCAATGTATGGCTTGTCCTCTGCTGGCTTCGAGGGAGCCCATCCTAGGTTTCGCCGCACACCAGGGTCGTTGATGACGCAAGCCGGAGATTTCTTGGCCTTCTGCTGCTGCTGCTACAGCAGAGTCTTGTACTAGGCCTCCATTGCTCTAGCTTTCTCTATTGACTTCTGCGAGTTGGCCAGATCTCGATCTAGCTTTGCGCCTTGCTCTGCGATAGCCTACGCTTCCTCCAGCAGCTACTGGCGATTCTCGTCAAGATGGACTACATTGCAAATATGAGCCACGCTCATAGGCTCGACGAGGAGATTGTCGTACATCACTGTATCAGTTGGAGTGACATGGGCAGCAGCGGACGTAGATGCCGGAGGCGACAGGTTTGCAGTGTTGTTGTTGCTCGGGCCGGTGCCGAGTTCCTGCGGCTGTTGCACTGGGTTAGGCGGAGGGGGCATGTCCTGTGCGCGATCATTGTCGGCAGCAACAGGTGGTCCCTTCCCCTTGTCCAGCGCTGTAGGCGGAGCTCTTCCGGGTTGATCTTCATCCATCACCGTCCCAATGGTGACGAACACCTCTCGGGACGTGACAGCGTTGTTGGCCTACTCGTCGCGTTTGTAATCCTCCTCCATCTCCTGCATGGCAGAGTCTAGTTCCTCCGGACTGAAGTCTATCTCCTCCGAATCTGCGCTGAAGTCGGCGTAGAGTGCATCAATCACGGAGTAGGAGGGTGCCGGGGCTTCCTCGATGAAGGCGTCAGTCACATGATTCAAATCACCCTCTGATCCAAACCGGACGACAAACCTGTTGTCTCCAATGTCCTTGAATTGACTAGGCGATGAAGCCCCCATGCCCTCTGCATAGCTCTTTCTAAATCACCGAGAATCAGTTTCCTAGGGGAGCATGATTTGCCAATAATTGCCCACTTTGGCCTCGGGATCAGAGTCGATCCCAAATCTCGAATCACCATAAATGTCGAATCCTTCGTCGTCATGATAAGATCACCTAGCTTTGCCGTTAAGGATGTCGAGATCTCCTCATCGCCTTTTGCCGGGGACGGCGAAATATATTGAGTCATGGACCCTGCCGCCACATCCGAACCCACATTCTTCCTTGCTGACGGCGATGAAGCCATGCACGCCGCCCTCTCCAAGACTCCCAGACACAGAGAAGCAGAGAACCCCCGAACCTAGCCGTCAGAGTCAGACCACGCAGTCGTGATCAGATCCGCCTGCAGAACAAAAGCACCCCCGGTCACGAAACCAGATCTTGGGCGCGATCGCCCTATGAGTTACCCGCTCTCGAGGTGGACCCGCTTGTCATAAGTTTGATTAATGTTATAGAGGAGAATATGAACATTTAGTGTACCAAATCAATATCATTACTCCCTCCGATTCATATTAATATTCTCAACTTTGTCTAGATTTGTATATATCTAGTTAAGCATTTAGACAAAGTTATTAGTATGATATCTAGCAGAATATTAGTATAATAGTAGATCCATTACAAGATAGCATGTATTTTTAAAATATTGTTGATATTTTGTTGGTATATTTTACCAGACATAACATGATTGGCAAGATCGAAGATCTTCCGAGCCATTTAATTGGCAGCTGCAGCCCAGATAGCTCGCAGTTTGCCGCCGTACTCCTCCACGCTATTGGTGGGCGGCGCCACTGCCTTGGTCCCCACGAACCTCTCAGCCCACGCGGCCAATTGCGGAGTCCTGCCGGCGTCGATGACACGGTCACGCCGAACATCGCCCGTAGCGCCTCGAGCCAGAATAGGTGGCACCCGAGCGCGAGGTCGAGGTACCCGACGGAGTCGCCACCGGAGAAGAAGGCCTTATCGTCCGAGCACGCGGAGAAAGCGTCCTCCATGGGCGCGACCACCGCGAGCGTGGCCGCGAGCTTCTCATCTCTCTCCTCCTCCGTGGCCGCGTGCAACATGCCTAACATCGCAGGGACCAGCTTGTCGTCGATGTAGGCTGCCCAGAAGCGAGCTACGGCTCGGTCGTAGGTGTCGGCGGGAAGTATCGGGGCGAACCCGGCGCCGCCCAAGACCTCATCGACGTACTGCACGATGGCGAGCGACTCGCTGACGGGTTTTCCTCCGTGGATGAGCACGGGGACCTTCTTGTGCACCGGGTTGGACGCGAGCAGGAGCTCGCCCTTGTCGAACACGTCCTGCTCCAGGTACTGGTAGCTCACGCCCTTGAGGTACAGCGCCATGCGTACGCGGAGCGCGAACGGGCTCACCACCATGCCCAACACCGTGACATCTCCATCACCGCCCATCGTCTTCTTCTTCCTCGGTGATCTCTTACTCTTTGGTGCTCCTAAGGTCTGCTGGTCATGGGGTGCAGCTTGTAAGACCAACTCTAGCAGATACTGTACAATCGTGAACTGTAAGTTTAAGGTGCATCACAAAACAGTTTTCCTTTGAAATTCTGGCTTGCCAGAATAGATGTCGTAAAAAAGTGACCCTTAAAACTTTCGGGGGTCGGGATGAGTAGCTCTTGCGACCCGCGAGGCGACTCCTTCGTTGGCGCGCCCGGTGCCCCGCCAGGTGCCGATGCCGGCCTGCCACCTCTCCCGTCCACCCTAAGCACACTCACAAACCCTCCTCCCCACCAGCCCTAGTGCCTACTGCCGCCTTTGCCGACAGCGGGCGAAAGACATCTGTTCCCGGTGCGGATCGCGGCCACATGGACATTGCTGTCAGGCACCCTAGGTCAGCGCTTCCAATCCGACGTCCTTGAATCCTCTCACTCCATTGCTTGTTCTGCCCCCCATTCGCTCTCTCCTCCATCACCCCTCCCGTTTTGATCGCCATGTTTTTCGGCTCTCTGTGTTCAAAACCTTGTTAACACTGGTAGAAAACGTGCCATGCGTCCCGGTTGTTAGGGGGCTTTAGTCCCGGTTGTCCTACCGAGACGGGGCAATCGGGACTAAAGCCCCAACCTTTAGTCCCAGTTGGTGGGCCAACCGGGACAAATGGGGGCACACGTGGCGGCGTCAGAGGGCGAGGGGGTGGAGCATTAGTCCGGGTTCGTAACATGAACCGGGAAAATAACCTTCTGCCGCGGCAGAGATTTGGCCCATTTCTCTGCCGCGGCAGAGAATTCATTTTGGCACATTTTGTTGCCGCGGCAGCATTTTCGCCACTTTTTGTGTCACGGCAGAGAATTCATTTTGGTTGATTTATTGTTTATTTAGTGTTTTGCACTCATCAATGAAGAAACCATTATATTACGCAAGATCATCATGACAATATTACATTCGATACACGGATCGAGTTCATGCACTACATACAAAAGTTGCTCTTTGTACAATCCCTATTGTCTATATACAGCCGAATAGTATTCCCCTTTTGGGTCTAAGACTTCTGCATCCAAGAATCCCGCCAATTCCTCCTGAATTGCTCGTACGCGATCCTTTGGCAGAAGACCGTCCCGTAGACGTTCGATCTGATTTAAAAAAGGAGTCAGCCTATATGAATGAAACTAAACACAATTTGATTGTAATTATAAACTATGAAAATTGTTTACGTACGTGGAGTTGCTCTAAATTTCTGCCCTTCTCATCGCACGTCTGCCGGATGAACTCGCAAACATAGTATCCACATAGATTGTTACCTGGTCCCTGCGTCAGGCACTTTACGAGAACATAGTTCAATCAAAATAATAATCAAGCATGATAATAACTGTATCAAAACTAGAATCAAAGAAATGCGCGGATATAGCTAGTGGTTCTTACATCTAGTGCTTCAAATGTAAGCTCCTCTTTCCAAACACCCCTAGCCTTTTTGGTGAACCTTTTCCAAAAGCTGCCCGGCGAAGAAAACGAATAAAATAAGTTATTAAGTACTTGGTATCATAAAATTCACGAACGTTGCCGATATAGTGTCGTAACGATTAGAATTACCGCTGGAGAAGTATCTGCATGTCCTTCCACGTCTCAAGGGGTTTATGTTTCGAGTCCATGACTAGTACACGCCCTTTGTCAAGTTGAATGATTAACAGAATATAGTGGTAGCTGCGAATGCATAACTAATCAATTATATACTTAACGTCGAGTAAGCGAAATAGAAAGTGTATACAAGACAATAACACTCACTCAGAGTTGTAAGGAAATAGTATTTCCCTTTTGGTTTCTTGAAACCTTAACGCGTTTACTATATTATCCTCCGTATCCTGGGGGTTTGTTTTGAGATTAGCTTGATGAACCCAATATGGGTCAATGAAGCCAATGTCATAGATTTGTCCTCTGCTGCATTCGAGAATCTTCATTCTGCATATTGTAGTATGATTATATACATGCAATAAACAAGGTGAGATAGCTGGAGACTAAATTAATTACAGAATTAGTACTTACAGACAATAGGCACTGATGATCGATTTGTCCAAGGCGTCTTGATTGAATAATTGAAATAGTTCATCAAATTCAATGGATATCATGTCATCCATATCTTTCCCATAATGCTTTTTTGTAACCTTCAGCACTATCCAGTTAGCCCCGGCCTTTGTGGCATGCAAGTACCAGTTATGCAATCTTCACATTTTTGTTGGAAGATTATTTACCTCCTCAGGTTTAACGAGAGGTTTGCCGTACTGGTATTTGTATGCTACTTCACTCACGGGGAAGTACTCTAACTGGGATAAGTACTGGGAAATACTCATACCTTGAGCAGCGGCAGCTTCTCCGTATTGTGCAACTACCTCTGGATCATACTGCTCTTCGGCCCCATATTTGCTCGACCCCACATTGGTTTCGGAAATCACCTTGAGAGGGGCGCAAGACTATTTTGCTTGTTCTCCGAGCTGGGCAACAGATTTCTCGCTTGCATCAGTACTGCTCTTCGAGGCTTTTTGTGCCGCATGTGATTTGAGAATAGAACGCTCATAGTCTGATGACAGCTTTGGCTCGGGTTGATGAAGAGACTTTAGCATTTTCAACACTTTGTCTTTTTCTTCTTTTGTGCTGGGGAACTCTGGCTCTTTCGGCTGCCTCAGCTTAGCGAAAAACGCTGTCGTTTCCGCATCAATGATCGCCGCAGTCTCCTCTTCAGTACAGTCGTAAGCTCTCTTGGGAGGAACGTTTGGTACTTTTGTAAGAGTCTCTTGTTTACGTTTAGGCGATCGCTTACCACGACGCAGAGTAGCGGTACGCTTACGCTTTTTTATCCTGAGGCGCCGGCGATGGCTCCCGCTGCGATGGCTGCGCCAGAGATTGGTGAGGCGACAGAGCCGGGTGAGGCGACGAAGACGGCTGCCGCGGCGGCGACGACCTCGCTGGAGACGGGTGAGGCGGCGGCGAAGATGGCCTTGGCGTGTGATTTCGAAGCACGATACATTCCTTTGGCCGTAGAATGGTGACGTTTTGCGTTTCCCAGTACAGTCACATCCCCTTCACCTGCAGGGTAGTCAAGATCCAAAACTTCAAAGGTGGGCATGATTTCATCCACCCCGACAACAGCGTAGCCCTCTGGAACCGGACGATAGTGGTAAGTTGGTGTGGGTCCAATTGGTAAGGCATAGCCGACCGCCACCTTCATTGATATGTTCACAACTTTAACATGTAGCTCGCACTGTGTCATCTCTGTGATATCATCCACTGGGTAGCCAAGAGGATCCATCGTCGGTGCACCATCGTCATCGCCATTGTCATCACCCGGGATCTCGGTGGAAGCCACACTGCTTTTTCGATTATTCGATAGGCCGGTAGCATTGAATGCAGTGTGCTGCTGAGATGGGCCAGTAGTACTTTGCTCTTTAAGTGCGTTAATTTCATCTTGTTGTTGCTTTAATCGTTCTTCAATTAAACGCATTCGCTCTTTCTGACTATCTGCTTCAACTTCCGTCCTGTCATTTCTCCTCTGACGGATTCTATCAGGATATTTCTTCCTCTCTTCGGGAAACCCAGTCCTCCATGGTTGGGAGCCTCTTGTGCCTCGTGTTCGTCCATCATGTTCCTTATTTCCAAGGGCGAGTGTGAGCTCATCATTCTCTCTATCGGGAATGAAGTCCCCATCTTTAACAGCCTTTACTGCTTTTCTCATCCTCTCGATTGGCAAGGGGTCTTCTTTATGTCGTATGTTATATATACACCTCCCTTCCAACGTGCCCCCATGCCTGTAAAACCAATTCCTTGCACGTTCTACCCAATCGTCTGTCTCTAGGGTGATATTTTTAGCACGCAGTTCATTCTCAAGTTTCTCCCACTTAGGAATGCCAGCCCTGTAGCCACCTTGCCCCATAGTATGGTGATACTTCTTGTTAGCAGCATTCAGCTTATTCGTTGCAGACATTTTCTTAGCTTTTTTTGATGTCTTGTATTCCACAAACTCAGCCCAGAATGGTTTTATCTGAATATTCTTGAAATCGGGAGTCTTCTCTTTCACGACATAGTCAAGGTGCAATATTTTCTTCCAGTTGGTGAAACACTGGGCCATCTTCTTCAAAGCCCACTCCCTGACCTTAGCCTCCATGGCTCTCCCATGTTCTAAGGCGTCCTCAACTGGATCCTCCGCATTTGGATCCAACTCTATCTTCGGTAGTTTGAAATTAACCATGAGCCTCTTCCACAGTAAATCTTTGGCGTGGTTAGGGACAAATAAACATGTTCCCTCTTCATCCGCATTAGCAGGCCTATTCCAATTTCTAATGGTGATCGGGATTAATTCCATAACGATTACTCCGCATTGTGCCACAAATTTGTTTGCGACAACTTCGGGAGCCGTCGGTTTGCCGTCTTCAGCGACATCTTCGATCCTGAACCTCTCATGGTCTTGCAACTTTTTGGTTGGGCCTCGTCTGCTCTTTTCAGTAGATTCCTTCGATTCGGAGGGCTAAAAGAAGAAAGATCGTCGTTACTATTTCTATATAGATAGCAGATGATTAATTAATGAATTAATTATATTACATGCACCTCGCCGGAGCGGTCGTCTTCTCGATTACACAAGGCATCGCCTTCTCCCTCGCGGAAGGCAACACCTTCAACCTCAAACAAGTCGTCTATTCCGGTAAAAAGAGGAACACCCTCACCAGAGTTGTTCAGAAACGTTGATACGTCTAAATTTTCTTCCCCACGGATCACACCTTGGATCAACTCTTCCTTTTCTTCGTCTCTGACGTGTGGGTCCATATTTTCTGCATAGGTGGAAAAACGAATAAGTCAAAGCGGCTAAGGGAGAAAGTTAGGTAACACTAGATACTAACAAAATACCATATTGGAATCGATTTAAGAGGGTTCGGAATGCCCTGGCGAAGGCACATCGTCGAACCCACATGCACCTAAGGGGTATTAATGATTCCTTATCTAAGATAGGGCTTTTATGTTGCTTGACAATGTGAATCGGGTCTGGGTAGGGCTGGAATTCGAGCCGAGCCGAGCCAACTCGGCTCGACTCGCTAAAGCTCGTTCAACTAACGAGTTAGCTCGACTCGACTCGTTTACAGAACGAGCTCATATTTGAAACTCGGCTCGACTCGGTAACTTACGAGCAGCTTGCGAGCAGCTCGTTTAGATTGTTATAAGTTATGAATATGAGTATATATAAAACAACTAGTAATTATTCTACTAATTTGAAACTAGAACAACAATAATATTTCCATAATAACACGAAGAAAGATCAATAAAAAATATATTAGCTCTACACCATTACAGGTTCAAGGAACATTCATAGTATGGCACTTATCTATGAAAATTTTCAAACTCTATATTTGAACGAGTTTAACGAGCTAAATGAGTAGCTCGCGAGTAGCTCATTTAGCTTGGGTGAATAAACAAGCTTAAATCACAAACTTGGCTCGACTCGTTAGACACCGAGTTCAAGCCGAGTCGAGCTATGCCACGAGTTACTCATTTAGCTCACGAGTTTCGAGTTATAATTTCAGCCCTAGGTCTGGGGCTACCCACAATGACTGACCAGTGGGGCCGAAGACCAATAATACCAAACTAATTGATAAACCTAATAATACCTAACTAATAATAAACCTAATAATCCAAACACCGAAAAGAAAGGGAAACCCTAAAGCATCGATGCAATGATCAAGCAAGTATGATGATATGACAAGTTAAATTGTATTGAAAATTAACCCTAAAGCACGCTCGACAAATTAAACTGGGTTCCTAGGGGTGCAAACCCTAACTCGGGGAAACTCCGGAATCACCTGTGAGGGGGTTACTATGTTCTTCTAATCAAACTTGTCATTTAAGTTGCTTAACAATGCATGATTATAGCTTAAATAGGTAGGTTTCATTTTTCTGAACATTTTGGTATATTATACATATTTTTCTGACTTATAAATAATAAGTTATTGATTTTACAATATTAAATCATTTTTTGAAATTTATTTAATCAATTTTAAAACATTTATGACCTCAGGCTGACGTTACCATAGGCTGTGAAACATTTCTCACTCGATCTGGGGCTACTCATAGTCACTAATGTCTGGGCCCCATGGGTTATTATAATTACTTCCAAAAAAAAGGATATATTGCCTCATGATGATGTCAGCATGACATCAGCAATGGCGATCCTCGGGTTAGGCTCGAATCCATCGATTCGCTGCACGCGCGGGCTAGTGGGTAGGCTAGTTGGAAAGAGGACATCGAGGCGGACCTAGTGGTGGCAGCGCCGCCCGCTTGTGGTCATCGGAATAGTGGTCACGACGGCGGCGAGCGGCGGAGCTTGCTCGGACACGACGCGCGGCGGCTACAGCAAGCAAGCAGGCAAACGGAGCTCGCCTTGAGCTTCAGATACTCACCAGGAGCCCGAAAAACTAGACGGAGGGGTTCGGGGTGGCCGGAATCAGCGGTGGAGGCGGTGGCCGGAGTCGGCGAGGCTTGGAGCGCCGACGAGGAGAACGTGGAGGCGCGACTGCGGGGAAGCACGTGGAGTCCGATGGCGGGGCAGCGCGTGGAGGCCGACAGCGGGGCGGTGGTTGGGCAGCCTGACGGCGTCGAGCGCTTGTCCTCGCGGCGGCGGCGATGATCTGTTGTGGTTGATGAGGAACGGGGAAGAAGGAGAAGGAGAGGGGGCGTCGTGTATAAAGGGGAAGGGCCTTTAGTCCCGGTTGGAGGCTCCAACCGGGACTAAAGGGTCAAACGTCCCGGTTGGAGCCACCAACTGGGACGTATACTCCAATTTTTCAGCAGATCAAGGGGCGCGCGCGCAGGGGTCTCTAGTCCTAGTTGGTGGCTACAATCGGACATATTCCCCTGTTTTCAAAATTTTTCAAGTATTTTCTCTCTGTTCCCGCCTTATTTTTTATTTTGGGATTTAAATTTGTAATGTTTTTCAAATGATAATTACTTTGGAATTTAGAAAAACTTTAAACATAAAAAGTGTTTGAATTGGAATAACTATTTCGAAACCATTTTCTGTTTTTAAAAATAATTAATGTAACCATTTAAACAATGAACCATTTAAAATTAATAATGAAATAACTTATATTTTTTAAATATTAATTTGGAATTTATAAAAACTTTAAACATAAAAAGTGTCTGGATTTGAATAAATAATCCAAAACCATTTTCTATTTTTAAAAAATAATTAATGTAACCATTTAAAAATGAATTAACTTATATTTTTTGAATATTAATTTGGAATTTAGAAAAACTTTAAACATAAAAAGTGTTTGGATTTGAATAAATAATTCAAAACCATTTTCTGTTTTAAAAAATAATTAATGTAACCATTTAAAATATGAACCATTTACAATTAAAAACGAATTAACTTATATTTTTTTAATATCAATTTGGAATTTAGAAAAACTTTAAACATAAAAAGTGTTTGGATTTGAATAAGTAATTCAAAACCATTTTCTGTTTTTAATGGGCAGAAAAAAAAGGACGGAAAATAATGGGCGGAAAGAAAATTTAGGATAGAACTGGAATTAAAGTACATAACGCAACTAACACAAAGTTACATAGAAGAACTGAAAATTAAGATACATGGCCAGATTAAGCCACAATCGGCCGAACTTGTTTTGCAATGTTGGAATAATTCAGTCATGCTCCTGCCTACACCTGTAATACTCGCCACTGTAGTCGTCGTACTCGTCGCGGCCGTCGTCGCTATCGTCGTCGGGGTCGCCGTAATTGAACCTTGAAGGCTGAGTACGAGTGAGCTGGACTTGAGGGTAGCGCAGGCGGGGGCTAGAGTCGGCGGACGTGTCGTAGGCCATGACGCTCTGGAGAGTCCGGCCGCGCCACCACAGCCGACGGCCGGCCTCGTTGAAGTTCGGAGGAGGTGGGCCGTCCTCCTCGTGCCTGGCGAGTGCCCTCTCACACCGATCCACGAAGAAGGCTTCCCAAGTCGGGAAATAGTCGGGATGCCATCTGGGATTCCTCCGCTGCTGCAGCGTGAGCTCGAAGTAGTAGTGGTTCGTGATGGCCATCCGATGCGCCACACCTAGAGGGACAGGAGGAACCGGCACGCCTCCGGCGCTCAGCATCCAGCCGACGGGGACACAGTAGCCCGGCGGGCAGGGGTAGTTCGAGGCGCAGAGCGCCTCCGCCTCCCTGGGAGTTAGTGCTATGGTGGAAGTCATGTGAAAGAGTGATGAGGTTGCAGATATGAGTCTAGAGATGTGCAATGACAATGGAGGCCAACCCTACATATATATAGTGAGAAATGGAAGGAAGATAACTGGAGGGAAGAACTGGCGGGAAGAACTGGCGGGAAGAAATGACGGGAGGATTTTTTTGAAAATGGAAAAGGGCTTTTCCGTGCGACAAAAAGGAAAACTTCCTCCTGCAACATTGTTCTCCATACCAATGTCCACACACATCCATAATATGGGCACAACATCACAAACTATGCCGTGATTCAGCACATAACATCGGTCATTTGGACCGAAAGCCATGAAACCTCGAACATGATAGGTCATTTTGTGAAGGTTTTTTTGAAAATGATCAATATACCAAGTCTGGTATTTTTCCTTTCAACTATGTAACATAATATGACACCACGCGAAGGATTTTCATTGTTCGGATTTTTTTGAATTTATTATGCCCGTTTTGAATTATCTGAATTTCTAACTATGGTCGAACCGGTGTGCATGAAGATAGGGGACGAGCATCGTTAGAACTTGCATTGGATCTCTGAAGAAACCACATATTGTGAGTCTACAAATGATTTTTTCAAAAAATCACGGGCGATAGATCATGTACCTGTAGTACAAACCGGACCCACTTCCTGCCGATTCGGCAGACATTTGTCCTTTTTACCCGAGATGGACGAAAAGGTTTGAGATGTCCGGTTGGGAGATACTCCATGTAAGGTGGTCTAGTATTTTAGGAAAATGGGACGGTAGCATTCTGAAACGGCATTTTGGTGGTTACTTCACAAAACGACCCGTTTTTTGCGCTCAGAAAATGGAAAAGGGCTTTTCCGTGCGACAAAAAGGAAAACTTCCTCCTGCAACATTGTTCTCCATACCAATGTCCACACAGATGCATAATATGGGCACAACATCACAAACTATGCCGTGATTCAGCACATAACATCGGTCATTTGGACCGAAAGCCATGAAACCTCGAACATGATAGGTCATTTTGTGAAGGTTTTTTCGAAACATGATCAATATACCAAGTCTGGTATTTTTCCTTTCAAATATGTAACATAATATGACACCACGCGAAGGATTTTCATTGTTTGGATTTTTTTTTGAATTTATTATGCCCGTTTTGAATTATCTGAATTTCTAACTATGGTCGAACCGGTGTGCATGAAGATAGGGGACGAGCATCGTTAGAACTTGCATTGGATCTCTGAAGAAACCACATATTGCGAGTCTAAAAATGATTTTTTCAAAAAATCACGGGCGATAGATCATGTACCTGTAGTACAAACCGGACCCACTTCCTGCCGATTCGGTAGACATTTGTCTTTTTTACCCGGGATGGACGAAAAGGTCTGAGATGTCCCGGTTGGGAGATAGTCCATGTAAGGTGGTCTAGTATTTTAGGAAAATGGGACGGTAGTATTCTGAAACGGCATTTTGGTGGTTACTTCACAAAACGACCCGATTTTTGCGCTCGGAAAATGGAAAAGGCTTTTCCGTGCGACAAAAAGGAAAACTTCCTCCTGCAACATTGTTCTCCATACCAATGTACACACACATGCATAATATGGGCACAACATCACAAACTATGTCGTGATTCAACACATAACATCGGTCATTTGGACCGAAAGCCATGAAACCTCGAACATGATAGGTCATTTTGTGAAGGTTTTTTCGAAACATGGTCAATATACCAAGTCTGGGATTTTTCCTTTCAACTATGTAACATAATATGACACTACACGAAGGATTTTCATTGTTCGGATTTTTTTTTAAATTTATTATGCGCGTTTTGAATTATCTGAATTTCTAACTATGGTCGAACCGGTGTGCATGAATATAGGGGACGAGCATCGTTAGAACTTGCATTGGATCTCTAAAGAAACCACATATTGCGAGTCTAAAAATGAATTTTTCAAAAAATCACGGGCGATAGATCATCTACCTGTAGTACAAACCGGACCCACTTCCTGCCGATTCGGCAGACTTTTGTCCTTTTTACCCAGGATGGACGAAAAGGTTTGACATGTCCCGGTTGGGAGATAGTCCATGTAAGGTGGTCTAGTATTTTAGGAAAATGGGGCGGTAGCATTCTGAAACGGCATTTTGGTGGTTACTTCACAAAACGACCCGTTTTTTGCGCTCGGAAAATGGAAAAGGGCTTTTCCGTGCGACAAAAAGGAAAACTTCCTCCTGCAACATTGTTCTCCATACCAATGTCCACACACATGCATAATATGGGCACAACATCACAAACTATGCCGTGATTCAGCACATAACATCGGTCATTTGGACCGAAAGCCATGAAACCTCGAACATGATCGTTAGAACTTGCATTGGATCTCTGTAGTACAAACTGGACCCACTTCCTGCCGATTCGGCAGACATTTGTCCTTTTTACCCGGGATGGACGATTTCGGCAGGCTGGGCCAGGCAGCACTAATGATAGGGGTGAGTGTCGACATTATGTCGTGCGGCGTGTACCTTGTCCCGGATGGTGTCACCAACCGAGACTAAAGATCAACCTGTAGTCCCAGTTGGAGACACCAACCGGGACAAAACACGAGTCACCACTAATGATAGGGGTGAGTGTCGACATTATTTCGTAAGTGTCAATACTATGCCGAGCTTCTTGTACTATAAATAGGCATCCTTGCGAGTCCAGTCCTCCAGCCAGTTTGAGGAATCTCCAAGATGGTTTTCGAGAGCAGGGACACCACAACGGCCAGTTTCAGGGAGATGCCGATGGAGCCCAGTCCTCCGGCATCTCCGAGAAACTGGTCATAGAGGCACTCCCTAATATGTGAAATTAGTTAGCTCCGAGGCGTATTGATCTAGTTAGAGAAGTTATAAGATGCAAGATGGTTTTGAGAGCAGGGACACCACTACGACCAGTTTCAGGGAGATGCCGCTGTATCCCAGTCCTCCGGCATCTCCAAGAAACTGGTCATAGAGGCACTACCTAATATGTGGCTGCGCGCGTTTGGAGATCAGATCTTAATGGTAAGTATGAATCAGGACAACTTCTTCATAGTCCCGGTCCAGCCACAAAACAAGACTAACACTCAAGACATTTATTAATATTAAAAACTGAGACTACAAAACCGGGACTAAAGGCCACAAACCGCGAAAGATATCCTTCGGTCAAGCCACAAACCGCGAAAGACATGAACTAGAGTTACATAATATGAGCATGAACTTCTTGGCATATGTCCTTCCTTATGATCGCTTCAGACGTAACCGTGGAGCATCTTCTTTACTTAACGGAATGCTTGGGTCAGTTTTCACTGTGAAGGGTGGAATTTCATCAAACTTATTATAATCTACTGACATGTCCGTCTTGTCCTTGATTCCCATGATGTTTCTTTTCCCTGAAAGAACTATGTGACGCTTTGGCTCATCATATGATGTATTCGTTTGCATATTTTTTCTTTTTTTCGGTCTGGAGGACATGTCCTTCACATAGAAAACCTGAGACACATCATTGGCTAGGACGAATGGTTCATCTCTATAACCAAGATTGTTGAGATCCACTGTTGTCATTCCGTAGAACTGGTCTATCTTTACCCCTTCCCCATTCAGGTTGACCCATTTGTAGCGAAACAAAGGGACCTTAAAAGAGACTCCATAGTCTAGTTCCGATATCTCCTCTCTGTAACTATAATATGTGTCCTTTTGTCCATTCTCGTCTATTGCATCAAAGTGGACACCACTATTTTGGTTGGTGCTCTTTTTATCTTGGGCGACCGTGTAGAATGTATTCCCATTTATTTCGTACCCTTGGAAATTCAATACAGTAGAAGATGGTGACGCGGCCAACAAGTATAGATGATCTCCAACAGTGGTGTCATTCAAGAGATGTGTCCGCATCCAACCACCGAAAGACTTCATGTGTTCATCTGTAATCCATGATTCAGGCTTCCCCGGGTTTTTGGAGCGTACAATATTCTTGTGTTCCTCGATATACGGAGCTGCCAAGGTGGAATTATGTAGAACTGTGTAGTGTGCTTTAGTGAAAGAATCCCCGTCCCTACATATCATTGCTTTCTTTCCCAACGTGCCTTTTCCACTTAGTCTTCCCTCATGCCGCGAGTCAGAAACACCAATCGGCTTAAGGTCAGGAATAAAGTCAACACAAAACTCAATGACCTCCTCTGTTCCATATCCCTTGGAGATGCTTCCTTCTGGTCTAGCACGGTTATGAACATATTTCTTTAAGACTCCCATGAACCTCTCAAAGGGGAACATATTGTGCAGAAATACCGGACCGAGAATGGCAATCTCTTCCACTAGGTGAACCAAGAGATGCGTCATAATATTGAAGAAGGATGGTCGGAACACCAATTCAAAACTAACAAGACATTGTACCACATCCTTCTGTAACCTTGGCAGAATATCTGGATTGATTACCTTCTGAGATATTGCATTAAGGAATGCACACAGCTTCACAATGGTACTCGAACATTTTCCGGTAGAAGCCCCCTCAATGCAATCGGAAGCAACTGCGTCATAATCACGTGACAGTCATGAGACTTCAGGTTTTGGAACTTTTTTTTCTCTGCCATATTTATTATCCCCTTTATATTAGATGAGAAGCCCGACAGCACCTTGATACTGTAAAGGACTTCAAAAAAGATTTCCTTCTCTGCTTTGGTAAGAGCATAGCTGGCACGACTTAAGTGACGCCCTTTATCCGTCTTGTTATGTGTATGCATGTTCTTTGGGTCTTTCATAATTTGTTGGTCCTCCCGTGCTTCTGGTGTATCTTTTGTCTTCCCATACACGCCTAGGAATCCTAGCAGGTTCACACAAAGATTCTTCGTCACGTGCAGCACGTCGATTGAAGAGCGGACACAGGACTTTCCAATATGGAAGCTCCCAAAATATAGATTTCTTCTTCCACATAGGTGCGTGTCCTGTAGCGACGTCGTTCGGAACTGATTGACCACCGGGACCCTTTCCAAAGATTACTTCTATGTCCTTGACCATACCAAATACATCATCACCAGTAGGGAGTTCAGGCTTCTTCCGGTGATCTGCCTCACCTTTGAAATGCTTGCCTTTCTTTCTTACGGGATGATTGGTCGGAAGAAATCGTCGATTCGCCAGGTACACAACCTTCTTGCATTTATGCAAATATGTACCTTCAGTCTTATCTAAACAGTGTGTGCATGCCTTATATCCCTTGTTTGTCTGTCCTGAAAGGTTACTAAGAGCAGGCCAATCATTGATGGTTACGAATAACAACCCTCGTAGATCAAATGGCTCCTATTTGTTCTCATCCCACGCACGTACACCTGGTTTGCCCCACAACTGTAAGAGTTCTTCAACTAATGGCCTAAGGTACACATCAATGTCGTTGCCCGGTTGCTTCGGACCTTGGATGAGCACTGGCATCATAATGAACTTACGCTTCATGCACAACCAAGGAGGCAGGTTGTAGATACATAGAGTCACGGGCCAGGTGCTGTGACTGCAGCTCTGCTCCCCAAAAGGATTCATGCCATCCGTACTTAGACCAAACCATAAGTTCCTTGCGTCACCTGCAAAGTCTGGGAAGTCTCTCTCGATTTTTCTCCACTATGACCCATCAGCAGGGTGTCTCAACTTCCCGTCTTTCTTACAGTCTTCTTTGTGCCATCGCAACAACCTGGCATGCTCTTTGTTTCTAAACATGCGTTTCAACCTTGGTATTATAGGAGCATACCACATAACCTTAGCAGGAACCCTCTTTCGGAGGGGCTCTCCGTCAACATCACCAGGGTCGTTTCGTCTGATCTTATACCGCAACGCATTGCATACCGGGCATTTATCTAAATTCTCATACTACTTACCACGATAGAGGATGCAGTATTTAATGCATGCATGTATCTTTTGCACATCTAATCCCAGAGGACAGAGAGTCTTGTTTGCTTCGTAAGTACTCTCGGGAAGTTCGTTATGTTTTGGAAACTTCGGCTTCATTATTTTCAGCATCTTTTCAAATGAGGAGTCAGTTAGACCACACTCTGCCTTCCATCGCAATAATTCCAGTGTGGTACCGAGCTTTGTGCTGCCATCTTCACAATTTGGGTACAACAATTTCTTGTGATCTTCTAACATGCCCTCTAACTTCAACTTCTCATTTTCTGTTTCACAGTCTCGCTTTGCATCAGAAATGACCCTACCAAGTTCATCAGCCGGCTCATCTGATGCCCGTTCTTCACCTCTTTCCTCTCCATTGTCTTCCATTGTAGTATCACTATATTCAGGAAACATATGATGATAGTTGTTATCATCATCTTCTTCTTCACCATCTTCTATCATAACCCCTCTTTCCCCGTGCTTGGTCCAGCAATTATAGTTGGGCATGAAACCTTTCATAATCAGGTGGCCGCGAATGATTTTCGAGGAAGAGTACTCCTTGTTGTTCCGACATTGAACACATGGACAACGTATAAAACCATTATCTTTGTTTGCCGTAGCCACATCGATAAATTTATCCATGCCTTTCATATACCCGGCTACGCGCCGGTCACCGTACATCCATTCCCGAACGTTCATCTACATCATATAAGTAAGTTTATCAAAAAACAGGACATCATAAATAGTGAAATGACCAATTCACATCGACACATGCATTGTATCAATGACATAGAAAAGATAAGATTGCTAACCTCGATCGAGGGAAATAAAGAGGAGAAATCTCAAGTGCGTCTCGGACATCTTCTATATTTTTGTTCTATGAGAAATTGAACAGGATTATTCACTCAAACATTTCATCAAACACCTTGAATGCATGCATAGGAGAGAAAAAACTAGCACACCCCTCACACCTTCCACCAAGAGAAAAAACAGAGTGGAGGCAGAGGGGGCTGGGGCGTTGCATTTATAGAGGGCAGGATCATACGTCCCGGTTGGAGCCACCAACCGGGAATAAAGGTGTGTGCCACGCCACGTGGCTGTGGCCAAACCTTTAGTCCCGGTTGCTGGCTCCAACCGGGACGTATGCCCCGTTACCAACCGGGACGCATGCCTCCGGGCCCCATGTCGCTCGAACCGGGACGCGTGCCAGCATTAGTCCCGGTTGGTGGCACAATCGGGACTAATGCTCTGAGGGGGCGTGAACGGATGGCCTGTTTTCTACTAGTGTAACCACTTCCTAGGCGCTTCTTGATGACTATAAAAATAGCCATCATTCATCGTGTTTAAACTTCATTTTTAGTTAAACAATTGACCAAGAATCTCTCTAGTCTTTCTACTAATGACTAATTATTGAAAGGATGTACAATCCATTACTGTGAATTGTGTTGTGCAGGAAATCATACTTTTAAAGAGAAATCAGGAGCCATTAATGAAAATTTTGAGATTGACTACATGGTCAAGCAATCCTGGAGCAAAGACCAGTTGACAGAGGCCATAACGACCACTGGTACGGTCAAGGTCCGCCCGTACGGCCCGTCCTTACCATGTGGCGTTATCTTCGTCTCTTCCAAACCTACGACTTTCATGAATGCGCCTATATATTTGGAGATCCCAGTCGCTGCATAGAGGGCCGCCATTCTTAAATTGTATCCCAACACCACCAAAGGATATCCACCACCATAGTTCATCACCTCCACCCTCAATCCTCTCCATAGCCATAGACATTAGCTCGTACTTTAGATCTCCTTGTGATTCGGCGACCATTGTAAGAATATTTGATTTCAATCTAAGTATTTTGCATAATATTTTCCATTATTGATATTATTATAAATGAGTAGTCTTCACGGGATGCGGTTTGAGGTGATACTTTGTAGTGATTATGTACATCTCATCCATGGGAGGACTGTGTATTGTTTGAATAGAGATTTCTATTTTTCTTTCTTTGTCTCTTATCTCGATCTATGGACTTGTAGGTATCCAAGATCGCAGATATTAATAAAGTCTTGAGGTGAGATACTTGGTGAGCGGCGATTCGTAGGAAACCCAGTGACTAAAAGGGGAGTACGATCTTTGTTTAGCAATCCATTTGAGAACATCAGCAACATCACTTCTTAAGGCTTTGATCTGCATTTTCACTTAATAGTTGTTATAGCCCGGTATTTTGAGGTGCAATGGTTGGATCAGAATACTATTGCTATGCGTATGACTCGCAGGAGCTATAGTATATCGGAATGTGCTTCTACAAATTTTATCTTTATTAAAACATTACACATGAATATGTGTATTACTATTTTTATCCTATATAATGTGAAGCCACATGTGAATCTTCAACCCTGGCCTATGTCCATCCATTGAAACAATGTATGTTTTAAAGTAAACTAGAAAGGCCCGGTAAACGAAGGTAAAACAAACAAACAAGTCTTATAGATGTGACTTATTTAATTTCCTTTTAGCATTGTTGTCCAAAGTTTGATTAAACCTAGATCTACTAGAGAAAAACCTATTATACTGTATTCGTTAATTTGGATCGAATGTATCAACCCTTTTTCTGGCGCCATTGCCAGGGAAGCAATTCGCTATCCTGGTGAGGTCACTAGAGACCTTGTTTTTAGTTTAATTTTAGTTTGTAGTTTATTTCTTGTTATTAGTTTGCCTTTTGTTATCTATTGAAAACCCAAAAAATTAGTTACTTGTTTATTTGTTTTTCTTAGTTAAAAACATTAAAAAGAAAAGAGCCATGGCTCAAATGAAACTTGGGGAGTATGTTACTCTCACTAATGATTTTATTCGTGCACCTATTATTCAGCCCCATGTTGACGCGGAAGCATATAAAATTAAGCCTAAAGTTTTGAGTTTAGTTCAAAAGAATCAATTTGGAGGGTCATCCGCTAAGGACTCAGGTTTGCACCTAAATACTTTTACTGAGATTTGCGAAATGATGCACATTAAATATGTTGACCTAAATCCGGTTAAATTACGTTTATTTCCTTTCTCTCCAAGAGAAAAGGCTAATAACTGGCTGCTAGATTTTTCTAAAGGAACTATTATATCTTGGGAGGAATGCACTAATCCTTTTATGAAAAAAAAATTCTCTCTAGATAAGGCTATGTAGTTAAGGTCCAACATTACAAGCTTTAGACAAGAAGACTGTGAGACAATAGCGCTTACTTGGGAAAGGATAAAAGAAGTTGTAATGAACTTTCCTAGTCACGAGATGGAAAAATGGCTTATATTTCATTTATTTTATAACGGTCTTAACCCAATGTCTAGGTCGATGCTAACTTACTGCAAAGGTAGACAAGTTACACAATATTGTGAAGGGTAAGAAAGATACCCAAATTAATGCTATCACTACCAATGCTAATGAAGTTGATTTTATAGCTTGCAATCCTTATAATCCTGCTTGGAAGAGTCAAAATTTTGTCTCAAACTTAAAAAAAAATTCTAATCTTGTAGGTGCTCTACATAATATTAATTATGATAACCATAGTGGAGCAAATCATGGAAATATCTCTTTTGAAAATACTATTAGAACTTTCATGCAAGCTCAAACCAAGCAAAATAATATGCTTATTAAAATCATCAAGAACCATGAGACTAGTATTGGAAAATTATATAACTAGGTCGTTGCAATTAGAAATAATGTATAGGCTCTATAAGACAGAATCAAGACCGTGGAGGCACATTTGGGAAAAGTAGCTAAGAGATAAGATCCCATACTTGAAAAATTCACTAGAAAGCCTGAGCTAAACCTGGTGGAAGACCTCAAAATTTGAGGGCGGAAAATAAAAATGAGAAGGCCGAAGAGCTAGACTATAGCACTGCGCCATCACCAGATTATACCGTGGAAAATCTATTGAAGATGGTCACCGTGAAGAATCCTGGTATAGAACAAGGTAACGATTCTACATACCAACAATTTCTAAAACAAGTAGCATCTAAAGTTCGTGAACTATAAATGGAGAAGAAACTAGATGATAAGCTTCTAGCTAAGCTAGTTGATATTTTTTAGCCTACTATTAAAATTAAAATTGGAATTAGTGAGATAGCCGCTCTTTGTGATCTTCGTAAAAGCGTCTCAAATTTCCAAGAATCTATTTGATAAGTTAAACTTAGGGCCATTTATAACTACTGAAATAAGACTCCATCTTGATGATTTAATCTATAAACAAGCCGTTGGGATACAATAAAATATAGTTGTTGAAATTAAAGTATGTCCTACTCTTATAGATCTTGTTATAGTGGACATGCCTGAAGATACCATAGCACCTATAATTCTAGGTAGGCCATTTATAAGAACCATTAAATCTTTGATTAATCTACATGAAGAGAATGTGAGAATACGACTACTATTTAGAGATCCTTTTATAGTTTAGTTCCCATGAAAAAGAAGGTCAAACCTAATGATGATGGTGTAATCACTTTGAAAGCTAATTACTGTGCACTGGGTGTCCACTTGCAAAGCCTAAATAATAACCATCTTGGTCAAGCTAATTGACCTTAACTAGAAGCGCTTCATGGGAGGCAACCCATGTAAAATAAAGTTTTTAATATTGTGTTAGTTTTGTTTTTATTTTGTTGTTTTTAATAAAGAGTGTTCAAGAAGGTCCTTTGAAGAGAGGATAAGAAATCTAGGTAATCCTCGATCTATTATATTTTCTAACACATGGCCATAAGGTTCTAATGTTTTTATAATGTTTATTTGCTGTCATTTTGTTGTTGCTAATATGTGTAGAGGCTAGTGATGCTAATAAATTACTTCCTTAAGTTTTTAGATCTTCCAGGGTGCTTAATGAGCACCGGTACGATTGGAGGCAATCGTAACGCGCGCCCATACCACATCGCGGCACAAGAAAATGCAAACTTCATTTTTTGCTGATGAACATAGTACGTCTAAAGAACATTGGTATGACCAAAGAGCCCATACTATCCGCCTATACCGTACCGCAAGAAATATATGAAATTTCAGGCAGATGTACTAAGGAGATAACGATTAGTATTACAAGCGTGGGCGACCGTACCATGCGCCCGTACCGAGGGCACCATCGGACGGATCCGTTGACCCTAAGATAAGGCACTTGGTACAGGCGTGCTCCGGCCGTACCAACCACCTGTACCGCGTACTTGGCCACAACATGAACACATGAGAGGTAATCCTAAAATCCCTAAATCACAAATTTCTCTTTCTTCTTCCTCCAAACTCCAAACCACCTTCATTGGGTCTTCAATTTTGCACCTTCTTTACTCAATCCCTCGCACCTAGTCGATCTAATGTATGTTTATCCTCCAATCCCCAACTTATAGGCATCAAAATCTTGCTCAATATTTCACCATTTTCAATCTAGAGTTAGGTCTTGTTCTTGAGATAATTTTTATTTTGAGCATGCTTAATTTTATTTTTAGAGGAAATTCTTTTGTAAGAAGTGTAGAGGATCACTTATGCTATGTTTCCATTGGAGAAATTTTTTAATTAGCATTATTTTTGTTTTTGATGAACACGAGGAGCAGTAGACGTGTATTGGATGTGGAACATGCCGCACTAACTGTTGATACGCGAACCCGCAATTCATTTGGCATCGAGTTCACCAAGGAGTTTCATCTCACTCGTTTCAACCGTCTCAAACACTGAGAAATTAAGTCTACCAAGTGGGTGTGTCCTAACATCCTCAACAAACCTGGAATTCGTCATGATTTTGATTTACTTTGCAATAATGTTGGTTTCTATCACTTTGTTTTTTAGTATGCCACCACATATCGCCGCTTGACACTTGAATTTCTTAGTACTTTGACGCATACGGTGGGTTCACACTGCTACTCCGAGGAGTATATGTAACATTCCAATTTCAGGAACCCTAATCTTTTGTCAAAAAGGCAAAACTCATGGGGAACAAAAACTTTTTCTCGTTAAGGATTGAATGCTTGTTTCTTGTTGCTTGTGTTCATGCAACTGATTGTGTATTAGATAATATACTCCTTACCTCAACACTAGTTGACAAAAACTTTTTTCAAAAGAGATGTCTTGGCTCAACTTTCATATTCTCAAATGTTCTAGCATTTCAAACCTGAGCCAAGATGACTTTGATAAAACAAAATATTTTATTAGTTTCTCTTTAACAAAACTACGGAGACCTACATATAATCTCCTTATGTTTTCAATACAGATCTTCCAACTATTCTTACCTCTAGGTTTTCCAAAACCTTATTATAAATCATTTGAATTCTACTCTTGGTAGAGATACCAAGGGATCTCACCTTATTAAAACTCCATCGTTTCAACATACCCATCCTTACCTCAAGCTAGGCTTGATGGTAACCCTACTAGTAGTTGATAAGTTTGAATAGATGATTTGCCTTGATCTGCTGGTTGTCTTGTGTGCTTAGGAACTAGAGTGAGATAATCTAGTAGCTCATTCCGTAGGACCCAATCTATGTTTGGGATCACCAATCTCAAATCAAGCATCCAAATCTGGATCTATCTTAAGTCACTCAAGTGACCCTCCCGTCAGATCAATACTGAACTCATCCATTCTATTAACATACAACTCATCAAAGAACAAATACAATAAGGAATCCTCTCTACTTAATCTATACTTCAACATCATCCCCTTGATGATAATTATCGACCCCTGTATCCTTCCCTATTTCATAATAGTCCAATTCCACAAATCTGCCAATTTGGCTAAGTCCGGAATCTTGAACTAGATTCAATCTTAGGAGCTACACCTACTCCAACCAGTGTGCATTCTCGAGAATGTAGTTGAACCACCTTGTAGTACATCATTAGTACTATCAAAGCCCATGATTGGTCTTAGCTAAACCATTCTGGTTCGCACTCATCCATGATGGTTTTGTAGTCAAGAATGCAATTTTTTCTACAAATCTTATCATCTTGCCTACTTTGGCAGAAGCTCACATCCTTATGCTACTTCCCCTTGATCAAATATTTTCATGGTTATGATCTACTAACCATGGTCTATCACTCCATACTTCACGTGTTTCCATTAGAGCCTTATGCTTCTTAAACCCACTTGGTTTGTGAGGCATCATGACATATCTGCTATGTTAGCCTTATTTTCAACAAAGTTTGCCATCTCTCCTAAACCATCTCAAATGCAACCAAGCACATCCCTTGGCATCATGATAATCTATAAAACATGTTCTATCCATCCATCTATCCCTTGTACCAAGGTGAGCTCTTAGCTCCCTGATCCAACCTTGCTTAGGTGATATAAAAATATCAATACCCTAGATCCTACAAATCCTTGTCTTCTTCCAAAATCCATATGGTTTTGCAGTACCCAAGGTTGGTTATGATATATCCTTCATGTTGACATCTTCCACCTTGGATAAAACCCTTTTTTTAAATAATCCCCATAATTATGTGGAACCTAAATCTATTTAAATTCCATTTTTTGGCAAAACCCCCGAAACCTTATTTATAAAGGCAAATTTGTTTTTCTCCAAAATACTTTGCCAACTTAAGGAACATTTTATGCCTACATATCATATCATGTCTTCCAATCTAAAAAAAAATATTTTTGAGATGCTTTATTATTTCTTTTTCTGTTTTTTCTTAAATGGCAGAAACATGAAATAATAAGTTAAAAATACTTTCCCTTCTAAATGAACTCCAAGAAAATTCCGCAATGTGTGATATGGTAACTAGGATCATCTCACACCAAAACCCCACCTTGTGTAATGTAAAAATACCACCTTAGCTTCTATAAAACATTTCTGCATTTTTTGAATAAAGAATAATAAATACACTTCACAAGAACCTTTGTTATCAATTTTGCAAACTAATAAAAACCATTAACCAAACCAACTCAAATCCTCATCAAGGCTTATCTAACACTCCTCTCAAGTAACCATGAACCCTTTGGTCGAAGTGGACTATAGCACAACTATAGCACCCCTCTCTCCCTTTTCCTTAGTTCTTGGAGCAAAGGGGAGACACAAAAATACTTATACAATCTTGTCCCTCTTCAATGCATTGGCTACCACCACTCCCCCTCCATGTCCTATACCAAGCCAGAAAGCACACCCCACCCCTCTCCACACACCCACAACTTATCCCTCTCCGGTTTTACCCTCCACCTTGCTCTCCATAGGCCATGTCCACCATACACCACTCCCTCTTCGTTTATAGGGCAAACAACCACCCCAGATCTCTCCCTTCGTCTCATTTGCCCCCTTCCCTCTTCCATGTACTCCCCCACTCCATCTCCCCTGCCCTGCCAAGACCGAGAGAGGAAGAATTCAAACCTCTGGCCATGGCCAAGATCTGAGCATATCTCACTCTCCCCTCCACTTCCCTTTCTACATGTGACCCACACATGCTCCCCTACCCCTGAGATCCTCATACCCTCCCTTGCTCTGCATCACTCAGGAAACGGAGGAATTGGCGCTTCGGCCATTCTCAAGGAAAAGAGCGTGGGATCTCCTCTCAAGATCCTTTCACTCTACACGTCTCCTTGCGGAAACCTCCTCGACCACCCCTGATTAGCCCCGCCCTCTTCCTTGTTTTTGTATGCCCCAGGTGCAGGCTCCGGTGAGCTCCCGAGGGAAACCCCAAAGACGAAGTCCCATGCGGCCTTCCCCGACATCAAACCCTACCTTGCCGGACATCTACGAGTTTGCCGGCATGCACCGCGTCGCCCCAGCACCTCCCCGACATCTTCCCCATCCTCAGGTGAGCGCCCCACACCACACTGCCCACTTCTAGGGTTTCAGCCCACCTCCGTTGTCGCGAGGTAGAAGAAGCAGCAACGGCCACCGATCTTCCTTTGATCAAAGGGCTGCTAGCTCCCCGTACCCCTTCGGATTCAAGTGGCACTGACGTGCCAGCCCCGCCAAGCTGGCCGCCAGCTATCTCCCGTGTGTCGCGGTGCCCCGTGATGGGTCGGCCCAGCACGGTGCCCTGAAGATTGGTCACCCACCCGCCTAGCCACTCTGTTTTCCTTTTTAATTATTTTCTCAAATCCAGAAAAATGCCTTCTAGGTTTTAATTCAGAAAAATTAAAAACACTTGTTTCTGCCTAGATCCAAATTCTGCCCCGTTCCTAAGTGTTTTCTCTATCATGCGGAGCAAGTTTTGTAACCAAAACTATATGGGGTTAGTCTCCTATAAATAAAATGAAAAGGTGTGTACATTTCACTAAATATTTATTTCTGGGAGTTTGGTAAACCCAAATGGGGACAAACCAACTACCTCTGGATAGTAATTGAAATACCCAACAAATGGACTTGGTCCCATGTCAAGGTGAAACATGGTTTGACAGTAGTGAAAATAACCAAATCCATCCATTTATTCATTTTGAAAATTCCCTCGGAAAATCAATTGCATCTTTTGGATTATTCCAACTCCCAGGGCACCTATACCATAATATCTACCAAACCCTAGGAGAACAAAAAAATATTGAACTGTTATTGATTTTTAGTGAATAAAACAATTCTTTTCTAGAGTTGTTTCACCAAATAAATCCCTCCAGTAGCTCTGTATACCAAAAATATCAATTAGAATTTCTACAGAAAGGTATTCCAAATACCTAGGATGTTTCCTTGGAATCATATCGAAAACACATGTAGATTTAATCTCATAAAAAGACAAATATCATCTAGTACTGCCTTTGGGAATTTCCTGAGGACATTCTGGTAAATATTTTTGGATGATTCCAACTCTCAATGAATCAGTTCATCAAACACTACTTAACCACCCAAGGAAATAATTTTTGGTACTCTAGAACATTTCTGGTGAATTATTTCCTAAAACTAGTGTTTTATTCACTAGAAAATCCATTATAAATCAATGGTAATTGATAAAATAGTGAAACCACTTTTGTTGGTTTCATTTTATCAATATCTATCTTATGGTATCCAATTTATATAATGATATCATACAGAACCAAGCCTTGACCATAAACTCTTTAATCAAGTGATTTAGGCCACATAAATCCAACCAAAGCCTTTTCTTTGCTTCCATAACCAAATTCCCAATACCTACTAAACTAAATGTTATATTGTGTACCTGTTTGTTGTATTACATTTGGTTTGCATGACTGATTGTGCCCTTGTTTTCTTGCATGCGTGACCCTCGACGATGCTAGTTGCGATTGTGTTGATGACAAGAAGAAGGGATCATCTTATTATATTTGGTATTCTGGTTTTCTCAAGAAGTCCAGGGACATATTGCCATAATTGCTGATCATCAGGCAAGCCACCTTCTTTCTCATATGCCTTGGTCCTATTATTTTACTTATGCATGTTTTATGTACTTTTTAATATAAATTACATGGTTTTACTAGTATGTGTTATATATATATGCGGGAAGGTTTGGCTCCTCCAAACTATTACCCCATTTGTACTACCGAGTACAACCCCCTTGTCGACACCTACTTGAAAAAAGTATGGTAGATGGTGTGTAACACCATAACCCTTTGGAGATCCCGTTTTAGCTGAAGTAAAAGTATAGTATGGGAAGACCTCAAGAAAAAAGTTTACAAAATGTTTTTTGAGAAAACCTTGGTGATGTTCGACCTACCAAGAGAGGTTTAAAAAATTAGGAAGGTTTTGGTTAACAAAAAGGTGGGACAAAGGACAGAGGAAAAAGGTTTCCAAAAGGCACCTGGTTCTTTGCAGTTTTGCCAGAACAATGAACTAGTGCAACAACATTACCTGGAAGTGGGACGGGGCTTAGCCCAAGGTTGGTTCACTTTGATATGGTTATCCACACAACTACTTATAAGGGATCATCTCCCTCTAATTCCAGGCTTCCTTTATGAAAAGGGAAAACTGCGAGGCAGTCACCTGGAGGTAACATGATCACCCATGTGAGTGATGGGCGATACTATGAGCCTCTCATTGAAAGTGCCGGCTCTGAAGGAGTTGGGTTGCACTCTGGTTGTTCAGTGGATCCAGATGTCCTGGTGTTGAGGGGAACAACTCATAGGTTAGGGCCCGTGTTGGAGTGGACTTTTCGAAGGTTTTGTTTGATTATCCGAGAAATGCATACTTTAGTATGACGACCCGGGGGTGATCTCGGCGGATGTATCAAATCTTGTGGGTAAAGTGTACAACCCCTGCAGAGTGTAAATCTATTTGAATAGCCGATTCCTCGGTTATAGATGGTTGGGAAGGTTGTTGTAGAGCGGTGTTCGTTTTGTTTTCAAAAAGGATTTCAAAAAAGGAAGTGTTCTCTAAAACCAGTGTTCTCTAAAACGTGGTGGTCCGAGGGACACCAGAGATGGAAGAGGATAACCCGGTTAGTTGAGGACCGTGGAGATAAAATAGGGTGGCCCAGTCATAGTATTTTATAAAAAATTTCAAAAGAGACTTTCCAAAATGGTTTATAGAAGTGTTCAACCAAAACCTTGTAGATTCTATATCTACAAGAGAAGCATTTTATAAAAGAACCGCTCATGGATCCCTCCTACTACCACATCCATATTGCATATCCCCGTGTTATAAGTATTTATTTTATGGTGGTTTGTGAGTACATTCAAAGTAGGAACCTTCAAAGTACTCACCGGCATTGTCCCTGGCTATTTACTTGGCCAGATTTCTAGAAGATCGAGGAATGATGAAGAAGCTGACGTCTATGCGAGCTAGGCCATCTCCCATTCAGTGGCCTGTAGGTTAAGTCGTGACATGGGCTCTGCGCTTGAAGATTTCTGCTATTGTTGTTGTGATCACCATTATGGCAACATTGTATGTTTTTAATCTTTATTCTATGGATGTTGTAATGATACTAGTCAGTTATGCTCACGGCTCACTGATCATGGGAATGTGAATTATAGGCATAACGGGAATTCTCGGACCGTAAATTTGGGATCCCACAGACTTGGTATCAGAGCCATCCTAACTGTAGGAGACCTTAGTTAGCATGGACGTTAGACATGACAACCATTATTTCTGAAAACACCGTCTTGCAAAAACTAATTTCTTAGAATCTTTTTCGAAAGATTTCTTATCTTATCCTCTCCGACTTTAACTATTTGACACGAGTTTACTTTATATCTCGTCTACTTCAAATTCTCCGTTTTCCAAAAGTAAGTCCGACTTAGAACCGTGAAGCCAGAAATCTCAGGATGAAAAGAAGCAGAGACAAGAAAATCAAAGGAGTGACTAACGACGAAAGACACTAGCCATCGCCCTAACCACGGAGTCCTTCATATCCCATAATGGATCACGTACGGCACCGATGCCACCCGATGGCAAGATCAAAATTAAAAGACCTCCCTAAGTGTCCATACCTAGGATAAGTATCCTCAATATAGGATTCCCCATATGGAGCGTAGTCCCTCCTTGATATCTATGGTACACCTTGTTTGCTTATCACATGCTAGTATGATGTTTGTATTGTGTTGCTTGCTAGTCCCGGATCATTCGACCCTATCAATTAGACACCCTCGAATAAAAAACCCCGTTAGTGTACCTCGACAACAACACACATAATCCCGTAATCTGAGACTTCTCCTAAGTAGGAAGGCCGCATATGAAAGCTAAACACCCCACCTATGCCTGATACACACCTAACCCGCTAATAAATATATTTCTCTATGCCTAACCCCACTCCTAACCCGCAACACCTACAAATGGCTCCTTACCGCTCCGAGAGCATCATCATTGGAGAAAGATTCTAGCCCTTTGAAAAACAACTGCACGATCTACTGAAGATCATCCGTCATCCCCCACCCAAGATCTAAGGAACAGAACTTCCTCGCAGCAACACAAGCATAGCTCAATGGGTCATTAAGGCCACCATTCCAGCTCACGAGACTGACCTCGAGCCCATAATCTTAACTTTCATTGAAAGCAGCTGGTTAGATGGAGTCGTGCGAGATATATAACAAATTATGGCACACCTTTGAAAGATCCATGAAGACGAGCTGAAAGAAACCCCTTACCACATGTTTGGGAAGCACGACAAGGATGGACTCCCCACCGAGTCTTTTCTCACTTGTTGCATTGGAAATCAACTGGAGAATATGGAGTATCGACTACAACATCATCAAGAAGACGTCGATAAAACTCGTTGTTGCAATATCTTCATGTGTATGGATCTCGCCATCCTCCATACCCAGGAGAAGAGTCTACGATCCGCAAATGCCTACCTGGAAAGGAAATTAGCCGCACTAACACCCTCAACTTCTGAAGCTTCTAACCACGAGATGGATAACGAAGAACTATCCTTCTACGAGTATCAACCCATCTTTCAGTCCCCACCTCCAGAAGATATACCCGCTGAAGCAGCCACCAGAGAAGGCACGACTCTTACCCTTACGCTCAAGAACTGAATGTCCCTCAAACCCCTGAGGACCTGCAGTAACCCAAGGAGACTACCCAACCCAAGTATAGCGACAACATTCAAGAAGCACTACTGGAGAAGGCGTCGTATCCCTCACCCACCCAACTAGTCTAGGGTAGAGCTGTGTATCGCCCCAGAACCTGTTTTGTAATGACTTAAGTACCATCGCCTGGCAGCATAGCCTTGGCTTGTAATGACTGAAGTACCGTCGCCGCTAAATGGGGCAGATTCGCTAGGTTATGTAGGAACCCTTCTTGATGATATGCAAGTATCATGCCCTTCTTTGCATGTTTTACCCATGATGTTGCATCAGACCCCAACTCGAAATGACCACACCCCATAAAAACACATCTCTAGTCCTTCAGCTGAAAATTGGCACCCACCTCTCCAGATACAATGTTAACTAGCTGAGATGCCCCTCCAACATCAACGGATAAAAAGTGCAAAGCTCCTCCAACATCAACGGACTCTGGTAAAGACGGTCCACGATTCTCCTCAAGCACCATTAGTCTCGCTCTAAGGGGTAAATACTGTGTCATTGCCGCCAAACCCTAATAGCCTGGAGAATTGACCCCTAGTCATCATTAGGAGATGACACTACCCTAAAGAAGACTCGTGGACCCCACGAGAGGACAACAATTGGCACCTTTTCAGAATCAGAAGATACTCTGGGAAAGTTCTCCTGGCGTCTCAAGGTCGACCGTCCAACCAACACTCCTGGCGTCTCAAGACCAAGAAGGCTAGAGAGCTAACTCTAGCGACAGAGGTTTGAATAAGTCTCAACTCGTCGCCTCGCTTCCAGAAGAAAGGACGGAACCGACGCTAAACCTACCTAGAATAATCCTAAGGGGAAAAAACTGCGTCTTTTCCACTAACTTAAACTAAAACATTAATCCTAAGAAACTCGACCCCGAGTTGTGGCCACCCAAGCCTGTTTGTTGCGACACCTCTTACCATCTAAATATTCCACTACTGAAAATTGATAAGCCTATGTTCTCCCCTAACCCTATGATATGTCCAAAACGTATCTACTTTCCCAAACACTTTTTTCTATTGTTTCTCCTCTAAACTTGTGTGATTTAGATACAACTAACACGGACTAACGCTGTTTTCAGCAGAATTACCTTGGTGTCTAGTTTTTGTGCAGAAAATCAACTATCAGGAAAAATCCTTGAAAATATGCCAAAAATCATATTTCACCAGAAGGTCCACGGAGCCAGAGTATGAGACGGAGTGGACACGTAAGGGGTCCACACCCCCTGCCGCGCGGGTGGGCCCAACCCGTGCCTGGGGGTGAGACCGCCTCAGGCACCCCCTCGGCCTCCCTCTTCGCCTATAAGATTCCTCTTGACCTAAAAACCAAGTGGGATTCGATGTTTTCCAGAAAGAGTTCCACTGCGCCACCACCACTAGAAACCACGATTCGGAACCAGAAACTCCGTTCTGGCACCCTGCCGGGACGGGGAATTTGGGGAGGATCATCGCCAACGCCTCTCCATCAACCATCCATTTTCCCTCATCTATGAGTGAGTAATCCCCCGTTGTAGGCTATGGGGATGGTAGGGATTGGATGAGTTCTATCATGTAATCGAATAAGATTGTCAGGGCATGGTGCCTAGTATCTCTATTAGTGCCATTTGACTTTGTTGCAACTTTTTTTGCTTAATCTTGTCACTAGGGCCCGAGTGCCAGGATCTCAGATCTGAACTTATTATTGAATCATTATGATAGTATTGTTTGTGATCTTATCTGCAAGTTATGTACACATATCATTGTCCGGATCCAAAGGCCCCAAAGTGACAAAAATTGGGACAACCTGAGGGGATGGCTGTGATGTTAGGATCACATGTGTTCACGGAGTGTTAATGCTTTTCTCCGGTGCTCTATTAAAAGGAGCACCTTAATTGCCAGTAGTTCCCTTGAGGCCCCGCTGCAACGGGCTGGCAGGACAAAAGATGTTGTGCAAGTTCTCATTGCGAGCACGCATGACTATATATGGAGCACATGCCTATGATTGTTTACTACTTGGATGCTTATTCTTATTTATATGCAATTTCCATAGATCTTGAAGTTACATGTTTAGACTCGTCCATGCAACGCCCGTTAATCCATTCCTATTCCTACCGCGCTCATATCCTACTGTTTGCTGATATTGTTACTATTTCTCTTGTGTTGCTGCTGTTACTTTGATTTTGCTACTACAAAAATGTTGCTACTGATAAATTTCTGCGAGCAAGAACTATTTCCAGGTGCAGCTGAATTGACAACTCATTTGTTAAGGCTTGCAAGTATTCTTTGGCTCCCCTTGTGTCCAATCAATAAATTGGGTAATACTACCCTCGAACATTGTTGCGATCCCCTATACTTGTGGGTCGTCAAGACTATTTTCTAGCGCCGTTGCCGGGGAGCATAGCTTTATTTGTAAGTTCACTTGGATATATTATTGTTCACTACTATTCCTTTCATCATGGGGAAGTCTCGTGATGGAAATTTTCCTATTTTACCATCCACTACAAGAAGAGGTATAGTCCTAAACACCTCTGCTGCTCTTGATTCACCATCTGTTATAAGTAAGCTTGGTACACCACCACCACATACTCATGCTACACACACTGCTACTACTGCTGAATCTGAAACTGCTTCTGATACTCATGATGTTACTTCTACTGTGCTTGATGCGAGTGGTTCATTAGGTCCTTTCCTATATGCTACTATGGCTGGTCTAGGAAATACTGAAACTCCTAGTGAAGATAATGTTACACCTGTTAGCTCACCTGAGTATAGAGAGAGATACGATATTAATGATGGTTACATTGAGTTTACTGATGAATTTATTGAGGAGTGCCGAAACACACATGGTGCTAGTGCTATTAAGAGTCTCCTTGAGAGACGTACCATTATTCCTAAACTGTCTTCTGATCCTAAGTTTGCCACCTCTCCCATAGATATTAAAGATAAAGATTATGATTTATCTCTTGATTTATACTATTTAGACATTGTTGAGAAAGAACCTTTTTGTGGGACTGAAAATGAGAGTGCTGTAGATCATATGAATGAGCTTTCCACCATGAGTGCTTTATTCTCTGATGATTTTAAGATGCGCAAGTACTTTGTTACTAAGATCTTCCCCTTTTCACTAAAAGGTGAAGCTAAAGCATGGTTTAATAGACTACCTCCTGGTTCCATTGATAACCCTGATTGCTTGATTGCTTCTTTCTTCCAGAAATATTTTCCTCCTAGTGCTAGACATGCTGCTTTGCAGAAACTTTTTGATTTTAAACAAGGAGAAGAAGAGAAATTGCCTGAGTCATGGACAAGGTTCTGTGCCTTGATTCATGCACATCCTGGATCTCCATTACCTAAAAATGAGCTTCTTGATATTTATTATAATGGACTAAATGATGATTCTGGGACATACCTAGATAGATGTGTTGATTGTGTTTTCAGGAAAAGAACTCCTATAGATGATGAAGAATTAATGGCTAAAATAAGCAAGAATTATGATGATTGGACTTCAATTAAGCTAAATACACCTGAGCCTATTACTCCTGAACCAGTTGTGCCTGAATCAGTTCCAACACCAACACCAAAGAAGAGGGGAGTAATTGCATTAAATGATGAAGTGGTGAAGGAAGCTAAGAAATGTCTAAAGGCGAAAGGTATCAAAGCTGAAGATGTGAAGAATCTACCTCCTATAGAAGAATTATGCAAGCCAATTCCCCACTCATCTACTATTGAGGTACACTCTCTCCACTTTGATGAGGGTGATATTCCCTATGGTATGCCTCCTAATCAATGCTTGGATGAACTTGACACATTTATTGTTAAACAAGGTAATTTTAGTAAACAAGTTCAGAATCATTTATTGGAAAACTCTAGAGCTATTAATGAGTTGAAAGATATTGTGGAAAGAACTGCTAATGTTGTTAAAATGCTTTGTAAACACTTTCAAATGGTTCAAACTCAAATTGATCAAATTGCTAAGGTACAAAAACATATGCTAGTTAATGCCTCAGGAGATAAACATGCTTATGGAATTAGGACTAGGAGTGGGAGTGATATACCTAATCAAGATCCTTTATATCCTGAAGGACACCCTAAAATAATTGAGTAGGACTCTCAACAAGGTGAAAGTAGTGGTAGACCTCGTAAGAGAAAGAAAAAGAAACACAAAATAGTTGAGGAACCACTTGAACCTGCTATAGATCCTAATAGTATATCTATCTCTGATGCTGAAACTGAGAGTGGTAATGATAAAAATGATGCTCCTGATAAGGATGAAGTTGAGGAAGAACCTGAGAAGCACACTAAGAACACTAGGTATACTAAGGAAGATTTTATTGCTAATAAACATGGTAAAGAGAGAGAACCTTGGGTGCAGAAACCTATGCCTTTTCCAAATAAGAAACACAAGTCAAAGGAGGAAGAACACTACAACAAGTTTTGTGAGTGGATGAAACCTTTATTTTTGCAAATTTCTTTGACTGATGCTATTAAGTTGCCTCCTTATTCAAAGTATATCAAGGATATTGTCTCTGGTAAAAGGAAGATTCCTAATGAGGAAATTTCTACTTTGCTTGCTAATTATTCCTTCAATGGTAAGGTTCCAAATAAACTTGGTGACCCAGGTATACCAACTATTCCTTGCTCTATTAAGAATAATTATGTTAGAACTTCTTTATGTGATTTGGGAGCTGGAGTTAGTGTTATGCCTTTTCCCTCTACAAGAGACTCGAGCTAGAAAAGTTGATACCAACTGATATATCTTTGCAAATGGCTGATAAGTCAACTACTATTCCTGTTGGTATATGTGAGGATGTTCCTGTTCAGGTGTCTCATAATTGCTTGGTTTTAACTGATTTTGTTGTGCTCGAAATGCCTGAAGATGATAATATGTCTATTATTCTTAATACTGCAGGTGCTGTCATCAATTGCAATCAAGGAAAAGTAACTTTTAATATTAATGACAAAGAGAATACTATTTATTTCCCCAAGAAGGTTGCTAAGATCTATTGCCCGAACTCCATTGAAAATATTGAGAGCATCAAGGTTGGAGAAATATATTGTCCCATTCCATAAGAAAATTTTGAAACTATTATGATTGGGACCATTGCTATCAAGTTTGAGGTAACATAATCACTTTGTGGAATGCAAAGTTTTGTTTCATATAAGATTGTTTTGGTAACAAGACTTGATCAACCTTGTTAACAAAGGGATTTTAATGAACAAAACAATGCATTCACCGTGGTTATACTTGCTCACTTTTACTTTTCTCCTTCCTAGTCTTTGCCTTTTCTCTTGTTAATTTTGGTTATGCTAGTCGTTTGCTTGTTAGTGTGTCTTAGAACTTATGTAGTTTTCATTTTTGTTTTCTTTTGCTTCTTCTAAAAAAAGTATTTTCTGCGAGAAAATAATTTTTCATACCCTGAAAATTGGCCAAAAATAAAGTTTCCCGAAAAATCCCAAAAAATTCATAATAATTTTTTCCTCCAAAAAAGGGCTAAGGGACACCTGGAGTGGCCCAGGGGGACCCACCAGGCCAGCACACCCCTGGGTGGCGCCTGTCCTGGGTGTGGCCCACCTGTGGCCCTCCAAGATGCCTCATCCCAGCCACCTTCTTTCTCTCTCCCGAAAAACACCAGAAAAATTTCTCAAGCTCGAGTTCTTGCTGTTCTTTCTCCCTATTTTCGATCTCCTTGCTCAGCCCATCTTTGCTGCTGATTTTTGGAGGGATTACTCCTAGGTATGTGCCTCCTCCGCTTGTCCAATTAGATTTGTGCTTGGTAGATTGTATCTTGAGTATTTTGCTGCTATAGGTGTCAGGTTGTGTGAGATTGCATGCTTGTTCTTTGCTTAGAGATTTCATTTTGATGCATGTGTAGCCCTCTAGCAAGTTCCTATAGTAGTTTCTCATCATTTATCAACTTGGAAATAATTTGATTTGATTTTTGTCTAAAAATTTCAGAATGGAAGATGGGTGCATACCCACTGAATCAATATGATTTGATGGTACCTGAGACAATGAAAGTTCATCATGAGGAAGGAGGATTCCCTTCCATTTATCCATGCCATGAATTTATGAGAGCCGCGAGGATCTTCTAAGATTTCCAAACTATGATTACCAATGCAGGGTTGGAACACTTTGTTGAAGGGGAACCTTTTCAATATGTTAAGCTAACCATGGCTGTGGTGCAGGACTTCCGGTTTACTTGGTCCTCATCTAATACAATGGTCCATTATAAAATCTACCATCTAGCTGTCAACCTGCCTTTTGCTGATTTCTGTGCAGCAATTAGAGTACTCATTGGGGATCTTGTGAGAAGATCAAGGAGAGGCCCAAGTCACTTATGGCTTTATATGCTAAAATATTCCAAGGGTTCGACTTCTCGAAGGAAAGTGGTAAAATTCGGAACATTCACATCCCATACATTAGATATTTTTCCTATTTCATTACCAAGTGTGTTCTTGCTAGAAAGTTATCTTCTTTTGATCTAGCTTTTATCGCAGTTGCTTTGAATAGGGATAGATCTTATAACCTGGATGCTTTGATATCTTACCGTCTTACCACTAACCACGAGAAGGGTGGAATTTGTGGAGGTCTCATTGCCTCTAGGTTGCTAGCTTTCCATGGTTTAGAACCTCACCATTCAGATTATCGGTTCCCCATAGAGAAGCTTGATCTTGACTCCATGGTTCAGCATAATTTTGTTTCTTCAGGGGATACTGTGAGAAGTTTACCGTATGAATTATATTTTGTCAAGTGTGGTTGGAGAGGGGGTATGTCAACACCCGGATTTTTAATCCCAGATGCTTGTTATGCCATACATCGCAATCCCATGATTACCATTTTTGCGAGACATAACAGATTTGGATATCACAGTACAACATCCATTACAAACCATACATAAGGTCTTACACAAATAAGGATCTCATGATGTAGTTCTTAATACAACTCAAGCAGCGGAAATACGTAATAATAAAGGTAGCGTAGGCGAATCTCCATCTTCGGGGTCACAAGCAATGCTGACGATGGGAGATGATCCTAGTTGTCGTAACCTTCCTAGGGTCCATCATCCTGGTACTCCTCTTCATAGTCTGGTCACGGGAATAGCCAGGGACAAAGCCATGAGTACTCTTTAAGTACTCGCAAACTAATACTAACAAGTTAAGGGGGGTTTTTGTAGTAGGACACTAAGCTCTAGGGTTGTTTTGCAAAAAGCCAGATTTACCTCTACTAAGTTCAGAAGCAAAGAATGCTAGTTGAAGTTTTATAACACCTAAGTGGGAACTTGAATTTCAGATCACAACTCTGTTGTGGTCAAGTCAAAATCTCAATTCATTTCACAAGTCATTTTGAAAACATCTGACGGGGGAACAGTATGGCCACTCCAACTGTCCAAAACCGCGGACGCGGCTATTCGAATAGTTTGACACTCTGCAGAGATTGTACACTTTTGCCACAACATTCGATACATCCGTCAGGAATAAATCCTGAATTCACCATACTCAGTATGCGGATAATCAATCCTAACCTTTCAATTACAGGCCCTAGTATAGGCACCTCTCCTGTGAGTTTGGCCTCCGAACCATGACCAACTGTCATCTTGGGTACTACACAGGTGGACAATCTTCACAAGGTAGCCTCAGCTCAGACCTCGGCCGTGAGGGAACCCATACTAAGGTATATAAGTTTCCATTCAAGCCCTACCCAATTTTCGAATATTGTGGTTGTATGATAAAATTGGAATGGTATCGCATCCAGACAACCATTAGTTTTATAAAGGGGTAAGTCTCATGCTTCAACATTTTCATCATCAAAATCATCTGGTGTTCGGAAACACATGTAAAAACAACTCAGTAGAATGACTCATCATTCTAATGTTTTCATAACCATTTTCACCAAGTATTCCCATCTAATGTTGATCAAGTTTTATGCTTAGCACTAGCATCTACAAGTGGGGTAAGTACTAATGAAGGGTGGTAAAAAAGTGGATATTAATTAAGTTCAATCTCATGCCTTAGGATGACATCAAGATTATCTTCCTTAGGCCAAATTTAATGCTCTTTATGCAACCTTCAATTATCTTCCTAGAATCTACAAGTCACTTAAGTAAACTCTAAAAGAAAGCTTTGATAAAGAAATAAAGTATAAAGCTTGCAAGTAAAACTAGGATTGGTTTATCAAGTGGGTATGATCACATATGCTTAAGGCATCTAGTTGGCATGGTAACAAGCAAGTATTAGCTTGCATATATCAACTTGATTAGTAAGGCTTGCTAAAGTAGAGTATCTTGCAAGTGTTAGCTTGCTCAATACTCTAGTAGTATTAGGCTTGCTAATTTAATTGCTTACAAGTATTGGCTTGCCTTGTGCAGAGCAGTGGTTGAAGTTCTCCTCGGCTTCTTCTTCGTAGTATCCTCCTTCCTCCTCGTATCCTTGGTCGGTACTAGCGTCTGTAAATGAATACGAGGTACACAATCACTAAACAATACTTAACTATTTTCAATCATCACACAAAAGGGTACTATAGATGATCTAGCATCATCACCTATATTACAAGATTAAAGCATTTGCCTTATTTATTTTAATTTGAGAAAACTAATTTCTACTCAATGAAAAACTACTTAAGATTTAATATTATCCAACTCAAACATGGGATCATGTTGACACAAGTCATTACCACATATTTCAGTACATGGGAATGTGATTTAAAGTGGTGTCACAATTTAATAAGGTTTAACCTTTTTATTTTAAATAATTAAAGTGACTAGAAATGCCTATGTGGCATTCTTTTATTACTTGAACATTATTTCTGTAAGTAAACCCTTATGTTTTTATATATTCTGAAGGTATGATCAAATGTGATTTTTGAGAGTTGGAATCAACTCAAAAGCTATTATGGTTGAAATTTGAAAAATGTTTGAATGCAGAAAAGCTTCTGACTTGTTATTTTTACCAAGGTTGATCTACCGATCGAAATGATTTGAATCCAATGGGCTTAGCTTAAGCATTTCAGTATCTTTCTAACAAAATTGTTTTCATGCAATTTGGTTCACTAAATCGAGCTGGGTTGATTTTTGAAACTAGGTATAGAACTGAGTTTGAATTAAAATAGAAAAATATAAATTCAAACAGTTGGGCTGCGCGGGAGATGCTAATGGGCCGGCCCAGTGTCACTCCGCAGCGCGCGGCTCAGCTGACAGGGGGGTTCCATCAGTCAGTGGCTCATAACATGCGAAGCGGTACAGGACGATGTGGTGCGTTGGATTAGAAGGGCGATCAACGGCTGAGGGTCGTCGTCGACGATGAACATGTCACCAGCGAGCTCGAACCCTAGCGGCTCAGTGGGGGTCATGGGAGGCTCACCGGGGCTCAGGCGAGGGTCGGCAATGGGGGGAACAACGAAGTCGACGACGGCGATTCTCCTGGCACCGGCAGATCCTCCTGGGGCGGCTCTAATCGATGGCTCCCTTCTCCAGCAGCGGTGGGCTCTGGTGAAATTCCGGCGATGCACTACTCGCCTTGCCCCGGAAAGAAGTGGGAAGTATCAGTGAGAGGTGGGGAGTGAGATGGTGTGAAGAAATCGAGCGGGGGTTTCCTCCTTTTATAGGCTCGACGGCGAGACCGAGAGGGATGGGCAGGCGACGGTGGTGACACAACTACGGGCGGCTAGAGGCATGGCTGCGGTTGGCGATCGACGGGTGGTCTCTTGGAGATGCTCTAGAGCTTGAATGCGAGCTTAGGGACGATGGCAATTGGTCGGGAACGTGCGGTGATCTGCGAGGCAGAGGCGGCGAACTCCGCGGCGAGCGGTGGCTACGGGGTACTGGCGAGGAAACGAACATGTCTAGTGGTCTCCTGGAATGTGGAGTTCATGCTGGCGGGCGACAATGGCTCGATATGGTTGGGTTGAGTGGGAACGGCGCATGCACTGAGGTACGCGTCAGCATGGTCGACAGCGGCGCGGGCGCGGCGTTCCTGGCGGTTCAGGTCTCTGTCTTCGGGCTAGGGCTGGTCGAGAGGGGGCGGTGAGGCATGGGCTACCTCCTAGACAAGGTTGGCACGGCTAGTTCTTCTCCTAGCTTGCTATCCACACTGGGGTGACATGGTGAGGCTCGGCCTGCTCACCAGTGGTTCTAGAGATTATTTAAAGGAGCTAGATGATCTATTAAGGCTAGTTCCAACCAGAGAGGGAACAAGGTTGGCCAAAACACTGCTCAAAATAGTGTTTGTGATTTGGTTGATTTGAATCTACAACCTGTTTGATGAAATGGCCGCAAGAACTTTATTTTTGAATTTTGAAAATATTTTTAGTGGGTGTTCTAGGCATGTGTTGAGGATTCTGTGGGTGCTTGGGTTTTGAAAATTGAGCTTGTTTGAGTGGTTTTTGAAATAGTGGGATCTTCCCATATGAGATAGATTCAATTTTAAACTGCCATTTAAAATTAGCATTTGAATGTTTTTGGAAGATCACAAAGTGGACCTTGGTACCTTATTATGAGTACTAACAAGGGGTGCAAAGATCCACAAATGTCTCTGTTAAGTTTTGAAAACTAGGGATAGACAATGTATGAGAGTTAATTTGACAAAAATGACCATTCACTTCATTTGTTTATTTTGAGTTGTTTGTCTTTGGGAAAAGTTTGGGGATTGTTTAGATGATGTTTATTTCACCTAAGAATCATTTTACAAGCAAGGAAACACAGAATCATGGCAATTCAAAAAGAATCCAAATTTTGAATACACACACATATGAATGCTTTCATATTTTTAGTTGGGAAAGTTTTTGTTAACCCTAATTTTGATGATTAGAGTTTGATGATCCATGCTTTATATTTTTGGGATGTTACAAACCTTCCCCCTTAAAAAAAATCTCGTCCCGAGATTTGAAAAAGGACAAAAAAGATTACCTAAGATTTGAAGAGATCGGGAAACTCCGTCCTGATGTGATCTTCGCGCTCCCAGGTAGCTTCTTCTTCTGTGTGGTTGCTCCACTTAATCTTGAGAAACTTGATGCTTCGGGTTCTGGTAGTTCTGAAAGAATCTTCCAATATATGGATGGGTACTTCAGGATAGGTCAGGTCATCATTGATTTCTATGGTCCGGTGATCAATATTCTTGAACACTTCCTTCTTCTTTGGAACTTCGAGGCACTTGCGAAGTAATGAGATATGGAACACATTGTGCACGGCTGACATCTCTTCGGGTAGTTCCAATTGATACAACACTTCTCCTCGACGGTTCAGAATCTTGAAGGGACCGATATATCTGGGGGCTAACTTTCCTTTCAGCTGGAAATGCTGCATTCCCTTTAATGGCGACACTTTTAGATACACAAAATCTCCTATGTTGAAGGCGACGTCTTGACGTCTCTTGTCGACGTAACTCTTCTGTCTTGACTGGGCTGTCTTGAGGTGCTCACGAATCTTGTGAACCTTCTCTTCTTCTTCTCGTAGGATGTCGGGTCCGAAAATCTGACTCTCTCCAACTTCCGACTAGTTCAAAGGGGTGCGACACTTCCTTCCATACATGAATTCAAATGGGTCCATTTGCAAACTAGCTTGATAACTGTTGCTGTATGAAAATTCTGCAAATGGCAGACAGTTTTCCCATTTAGATCCATTCTCTAACACACATGATCTCAACATGTCTTCGAGTATTTGATTTACTCGCTCCGTTTGTCCGTCGGTCTGAGGGTGATAAGCTGTGCTGAAGTCTAGTCGGGTTCCTAAACGTTCTTGGACTTTCTTCCAGAATCTCGAGGTAAACTGAGTTCCTCGATCCGATATGATGTTCTTGGGGACTCCATGCAAACTGACGATTCTAGCGAGGTATAACTCCGCTAGCTTCGAACTCTGATACGTGGTCTTGACTGGTAAGAAATGGGCGACTTTGGACAATCGGTCAACTATGACCCAGATAGAGTCATTTCCCCTAGTAGAAGTAGGTAATCCGGTGATAAAGTCCATTCCAATGGAATCCCATTTTCATTCCGGAATCTGCAATGGTTGCAACAATCCAGCGGGTCTTTGATGTCCCGCCTTGACTCGCTGACATATATCACACTTGGCGATATAGCTTCCGATTTCTCTCTTCATCTACACCAAAATTGTTCTTTCAAATCTTGATACATCTACTTTCCTCCGGGGTGGATAGAATAAAGAGTATCATGAGATTCCTTGAGAATAAATTCTTTCAACTCAGAATCTGCTGGTTCACAAAGGCGTCCTTTGTACCACAGAACTCCTTCTTCGTCTTCGGTGAATCTGGGTACTTTGCCCGTACCGATACGACGCTTGATTCCGTTGATACTAGCATTTCCTTTCTATGCCTCCTTGATCTAGCTGATCAAAGTGGGTTGAAGTTCTATGCTAGCCAAAAACCCTTCACTCACTAATTCTATGCGGAAATCTTCCATCTCTTTGTGCAGACTTGGTTGCTCCTTCAAAATCATGGAGTTCAAGAGGCACGGCAATCTGCTAAGGGCATCTGCTACCACATTGGCTTTACCGGGGTGATAGTGAATGTCCAGGTCGTAATCCTTGATTAGCTTAATCCATCTTCTCTGTCTCATATTCAGCTCCTTCTGAGTGAATATATACTTCAGGCTCTTGTGATCCGAATAAATCTCACAACGGTTTCCCATCAGGTAGTGCCTCCATGTCTTCAGGGCTAAAAATATGGCTGCGAGCTCGAGGTCATGGGTTGGATAGTTCTGCTCATGTTGTTTTAGTTGTCAGGATAGATAAGATATTACTTTTCCTTCTTGCATTAGCACACATCCGAGACCGATCTTGGATGCATCACAATACACGTCAAAGGGCTTCGTGATATCCGGCATGATTAAGATTGGGGCTGAAATCAATCTTCTCTTGAGTTCTTGAAAATTCGCTTCACATTTGTCCATCCATTCAAACTTCTTATCCTTCTCAAGCAATTGGGCCATGGGTCTGGCGATACTCGAGAATCCTTCTACGAACTTGCGGTAGTATCTCGCCAATCCGAGAAATGCACGAACTTGGGTTTGAGTGCTTGGGGCTTGCCAATCTTCGACATCTTTCACCTTTGCAGGGTCAACGACAATTCCTCCAGCTGATACAATGTGGCCGAGGAATCCTACCTCCTGTAACCAGAATTCACATTTGCTAAACTTAGCATACAACTGATTCTCTCTAAGGGTTCCAAGAATGGTCTTTCGGTGTAGCTCATGTTCTTCTTCTAATTTGGCATAAATCAGAATGTCATCGATGAAAATAACGACAAAAGTTATCCAGGAAGTCCATAAAAGTCTTATTCATGAGATTCATGAAATAAGTGGGGGCATTGGTTAATCCAAAAGACATGGCAGTATACTCGTATAATCCATATCTGGTGGTAAAGGCAGTCTTTGGAATATCCTCTGCTCGAATCTTGAGTTGATGATAGCCAGTCCTAAGATCAATCTTAGAAAACACTTTGGCACCGGTCAACTGATCAAACAAATCTTCTATCTTGGGCAACGGGTACTTGTTCTTGATAGTGACATCATTCAACTTCCGATAATCCGTACACAAACGGTTACCTCCATCTTTATTATCCACAAACAAGACAGGTGATCTCCATGGTGACGCACTTGGTTGAATCAATCCAATTTCCAACATGGCATCTAGTTGCTTCTTCAGTTCTGCTAGTTCAGATGGGTTCATACTATATGGTCTCTAGGCTATGGGTCCTGTTCCGGGGATTAGTTCAATGATAAACTCGATATCCCGATCTGGGGGCATAGCAGGCAAAACATATCAAAATAAATAGGGGTATTCACAGACTATCCAGACTTGGTCAATGGTAGGTTGGGCTATACTCTTGTTGCACTTGAATTGACGAGGTAAGGTTTCAGATACATGCTCGACTGATACTCCAGCTGTACTGGTCATGGTTATGGATTTCTTGGCACAGTCTATTAATCCTTTATGTTTGGACATCCAATCCATTCCTAGTACTACTTCGAAACCTTTAGTTCCGAGTACTATCTGATTAGCATAAAAATCTATGCCATGGATTCAGATAGGGAAGGATTTGCAAATTTGCCTAGCTTTGGTGGTAGAACCGGGGATCTGAACAATCATAACATGCTTCAGTTTGGTTGGTTGAATCTTACTAGTGCATGCAAATTGTTCAGTGACAAATGAGTGCGATGCACCAGAATCAAACAACACTCTAGCAAGTACTGAATTAACAGAAAACATACCCAACACGACGTCTGGCGCTTCCTGGGCTTCTTCAGCATGCATGAGAAAAGGATGGCCATTGCGGTTGAGAGAGTTCCCTCGGGCAAAACTTCTTCCGGGCTGAAGACGACGCTGCTGCTGAGCTGGGGCATTTGCATGGGGGCTGCGGCATTCTTCTTGGGGCAATCATTGGAGTAGTGACCCTTATTTCCACAGTCATAACAAGTCACTTGCGACTTGTGCTTTGCTGCAACAGGCACAACATTGCTTCCAGTCCTCGGCGCAGTGTTGGTGTTGGCGGCAACATTGTTGTTGTTGAACTTGGGTGGTGCACGGTTGAAATTGCTAGAGTTGCCGGGGTTGTTGTGATTTCCTCCGGGCCTTGGGTTTCCACGGTTGGGATAGGTCGGACAGTTCATCGGGGGTCTGTTGGTTCTCGGGGCAAATCCTGTAGATGGGTTGGGGCGATACTTTGGGGTATGATGGGTTCCTGGCTGATGCATCATGCGGCGCTTGCGGTTCTCATTGTCTTGGTTGATCTTTCCTTCCATCTGAATGGCAGAGTCGACGAGGGCTTCAATATCAGCAAAGGGGATATTGACCAACACCGTCTGCGTCTCATCGTGCAGACCATTCAATAATCTTTCTTTCTTCGTGGCTTCAGTGTCGATCTCATACGGGGCATACCTAGCTAATGACAAGAATTTGTCACGATATTCCACTACGGTCATCCTTCCTTGATTCAGTTCTCTGAACTCATCTCTCATTCTCTTGATCAAACCTGGTGGCACATGGGTTCTGCTAAACTTGACATTGAATTCCTCCCAGGTCATCATCTGTCCTCCGGTCATTGCAGGAACGCTGTTCCACCATGCTCTTGCATCTCCGGCTAGATAGTGGGTGGCAAATAGAACTTTCTCGTTAGCTTCCACTCCGACGACTTCTAGATTGTTTTCCATGGTTTGCAGCCAATCATCTGCATCTAGGGGCTCTTTCGACTTAGTGAAAACAGGTGGGTTGGTGTTTTAGAAATTTTTGAGCTTAGATCCATGGTTGTCCTGATTTCCTTGGCCTTGATTGTTTTGGGCCAGCTGAGCTATCTGCTGAAGGGTGGCTAGGTTGGCTTGATGTAACACCCTCAGAATCGGACCTATGCAAGTTTTAGCGAAACCCGCCAAACCTGCATAGAATCGATTCAAAGGTGCCCACAAGGCACTTTCGTGCGGGTGGAAAACGAAGTAATAACATTACACAACAGTCCTCGATGGGACCCACAGAACAGATATATACAACAGCGACTCCATGAGTCAAGAATTCAGATATAATATACAAAGATTCAAATCAACTTGAAAATGATAAAGCGTCCGACTACGGACAAGATGCAAATGGGGCTAAGAGCCTTGAAGAATAACCAATGGCGTCCATAACCCTGCCCAGGCCAAGCCGGAAGGGTAACCCTGCTAACGGCGTCAATCTCAAACCTGCTTAAACAAAAGGGGTGCCGACAAAGGGCAAAGGAAAAAGAGGAGCGTCGGTACTGAGGCCAGTACACGGCGAGACTAGAATTCGGCGGTCCTCGCCTACATAGGTATGGTGGACTGTAGCGGCAGCGGCAGCATGCACTAAACAACCTATAGAGACTCGGTACCACTGGCGGTTATCAGAGAGGGATAAGAATGACCTATTCGGATCCATCCTGAAGCTAACACCAAACAAACCCAGCCTGGTGTTTCCCCCTCGAGACCAAACGAGGAAGTCCACCGAGGAACTCACACAGTTGGCAGTTTTATTTATTCAGTTATCGTTGCGGTATTTACTAGTCAGGTATAGGTAATCATCCTGATAAAATAAGCAGTGGGCCGTTTTAGTTAACCATTCAGTTGTAGTTGCGACTCTTACTAGTCAGATACAATTAACATGAGATATCCCAAAAACCCAGCAGTTGTTGGTACTTTTATTTAGCCATTCCGTTATAGTTGCAGTACTTACTAGTCAGATACAATGGTCGCAAGCGACAACCCAAACAAACACTTGTTGGCAGTTTTATTTAGCCATTCCATTATAGTGAAGCTGATTACTAGTCATTATAAAGTCAAGTTTATAGCACTACTTTAGTTATAGTTGTCTATGATCGAGATACTGTGCTCCAAGTCATCCATAACCGCGGACACGGCTTTCAGAAAGTTTTTCCCGGCCGGGGTGCACCAATAGCAACACACACTCAATCAACCTCGGAAAAACCAAATCAAAACCCAACGAGGCTTTCACGACAAAGCAATCACAGGATTCAGAAATATTTCAGGGGGCCACCCCTTAAAGTAGACCCGCAACGAAGCCGGCCGGCTCCGAGACGGACTCAAGGTTGTGGGGACGGCTGTGAACGACTGGGAACCCAAAACTGGGCTTGTCGACACCGCGGAATCGTGCCACGATCCTAAACAGTACAGTATGCTCCTCGCACAATCGTAAATAAAGCAGTAAAGCATGGCATAAGTACAGGATAGTAATAAAACCCCAAACTAGTTTGTGGCCCCAATAAATAAGAATGAATCAAGCTCTAGCTCAGGGGGGTCCCATAAGCCTCCCGGATGTGGATAGCACGATAAATCAAGGAACAGGTATCAAGCACTCGGGGTCCTACGGGACACAAGTGGACGGTTAACAACCAAATAACATCTATTGCCCACCTATGCCTCTGCTTACCTACTTCAATTTTAGTTGTTAAGCAATAATTAAAGTGAACAATAAATAAAGCCATGAGCATCTCCAACATTCAACATGCGGCACTACTCCAACAACTGTGGTACTCGACGACACGCCACAGCACTTGAGCAAGCGACTACGACGCGCAGGTCCAGCTATCTACCAAAACAACAGGTAATAGGAGATGTCCAAGGCAATATAAGGCTGCAGGGGATATCACGGGTACGAGACTAGAGCATCGCAACACAGATAGCAATAGATCAACAGGAGGGAATAAATACTATAAAAGTAAGATAGGTAGAAAGGGGGAGATGCTCGCCTGGAAACTTTGCCGAAGGTTCATTCGAAGATCGGGTCGACACTCGCATCAACTCAACGGACTTATCCGCGAAGAAGCAAAACACTAGAAGAAACACCGGATGCAATATTTAATACTACGGCAAAAGATCGGCATGATGCATGTACGATGCGTGACATGGCAAAGATGCGATGCGATTAGGTCATATTAAGTGGAACCGGGGTCCCGATAATTAATTAGGTGGTTCATGTTGTTTAGATACCCGCCAATTTAAATATTGTCTTAGCATGGCATAAGATAGCACCGGTTCGCTACACAAATTTAAATGAGGCCAATATGAGACTAGATTTGCCCGCATATGGGCCCCATATTTAATTATATGGTGAATCGGCATAAGGCCCCCAAACCACAGACAAGGATGCATGCATGAACAATTTAATATGCGACAAGTTGTATTATATTGTAAAATAGGGTTTCGGGAAGGGGTTCACACATTGAGGGGTCTCGACGGTCTTGGGGTTCCGGGGTCGGTCTCAGGGTTCGGATCTGGGGATTCGGTCTCGGCGGGAGCGTTCTCGGATTACTGGGGTAGATCTTGTTGCATCCGGGTTCTCGGCGAGCTCGGCGTCCGGGAGGGAGAACTTGTCGACCAGGGTCTCGGTGTCCAGGGTGAAGTACTCGGCGTCCTCGAGGGAGTACTTGGCGTTCCGGGTGGGCGACCTTGGCGTCCGGGAAGAAGCACTTGTCGCATTGGTGGGCTTCGGGTCGAAGAACTTGGCACGCCAGGGTTCTATCTTCCGACTCCGGGAGGGTCGGTTTTCGGGTCAAAGAGCTTCGAGTACGGCGACATGACATCGCCTTATGATTTCCTGCCGAAGTACTTGAAGTTTCCGGTTTTGATGACGACGACGGACTGGAATGGGTCCGGCACCGGTGGTCTTCGGATCCGGGCATCTGGGTACTCGAGTCCGTGTGGGCGATCTTGTCGTTCCGTGTAGACGATCTTGACATCGTGGTGGCCGATGGAGAACTTAGCGAATGTCGTAAATCCCTCTTGGTTCCAGGATGTAGCCCTACGGTTTTTGACTTCCTTGGTCGGCGAAGATCTTGGTATCACGCATGAAGATTTGACGAAACGGGAACACCAAGGCCAACAGTTTGCGCCCAGCACCCGCATCACAGGCCCACCAGGACACCAGGAACAACATGGGAGATACGGCAGCAGGGGCAGCAGCGGCACCTACACGCTGGAAAGAGGCGAAGGCCGGCCGATGACGGGGTCCCACGGCGACGGCGGTGCTGCCGCAGGCCAGGGAGACGGCCAGGACGCGGAGGGGTGAGCGGACGGAGGAGCGCTGGAGGGGGCCGCGACGGAGGGGCGCTGGAGGGGGCCGCGACGGAGGGGCACTAGAGGGGGCCGCGACGGACGGCACTTGCGGCGGCGGGAGCGAGCGACGGAAGGGGAGGAGGCGGCCGGGGGGAGCGACGGGCTCCGGGCGGGGACGTCGGTACGGGGAGGCGGAGAGGCGGGGCCGAGCGGCGGACGCGGCGGAGGGAGGTCCGGCGGCGGCGAGGGAGGCAGACGCGGCCGGAGGGAGGTCCGGGGGCGGCGAGGGAGGCAGACGCGGCCGGAGGCGGCTCGGGGCGAGCGCGACGGCGGCGGGGCGGCGAGGAGAGGGAAGGCGGCGAACGCGGCGTTGCCTGCCGGAGGAGGGAGGTGGCAGGGCGGTGGCGATGGGGGGGGCCTGGCGGCGCCGGAAGGAGGAGGGGGCGGCCGGAGGCGCCGCGCGGAGAGGGGAGGAGGCGGTGAAGGAGCGGCGGGCAGAGGCCTGCGGGGGAGGTGGTTCGGCGGCGAGCGGAGGTGGGAGGGCGAGCCGGCGAGACGTGGCCGGGGCGAGGCCGCGCGTGGGGAAGGGCGGTTGTCGGGGCGTGGGGAGAGAGGGAGGAGGGAGACGCGCGTGGAGAGCGGAGGGTAGTTGGGGAAGTGGCGGGTCCCGCGGGTGGGGTCCGGTGGATGGGGTGGGGTGTGCGGCTGCTGCGTGTGCGTCTGGGTGTGTTGTGTGTGAGTGTGTTGGATGAGTGGGGAGAGAGAGAGAGGCCAGGTGGCTGCGTGGGATAGGGTAGAGGGAGGGGAGAGGTGAGGTGTCAGGTGGGGATTGGCCGGGGTGAGGTGGAGGAGGGGTGGGTAGACTAGGACTAGGTATAAAAGGATTGTTGGGTGGCTGATTAAGGTGGACCGTTTTAATACTGGGGGTGGTCGACTGGGTCGAATCGGCCCGTCCGACTGCCCCACTAAAAATAATTATAAATTTTATTTGTTTCAAACATGGCTTTTGCAAACCGATAGCAGACAAAACAAAATATTCCGGCGACCCGGGTTTTGCGTTTAGATAAAGACGGGGCGTTTTAGAAACACAAAATAGGTTTTTCTGTAAATAGTTTTATACAAGCAAATGCAAGATGATGACGAAGCTCAAATGCAAGGTGGCATGATGACATGAGCATGCGGTCATGATGATGCAATGCACAATAACACCGCGATTTTCTAGTAGTGGTTTTGCGGGATGCCACAATTCGACACCACTAACAATGGATCTCGCCCTCGAGATCCGCCTCATGGTACCGGAAGGAAGGTCGGCGATCTGCGTCTTCTCGCATCGTGTAGATCCTCGCGACACCACTAACAAGAGGTTGTCGTCTGTGATCGTTGAGGGAACACTCCGGAAAACATAGGCGAAGGTAGAGGTATCAACAAATAAAGCCACCTCTAGCTTCGATAGAAAGAGGGAACCGATGCATTCTCATCCACTTCAATGTACAAAAGCGAATAGAAGGGGTAGTCGGCATGGGGGCCAATCCATCACGCACCCAAACTATTACTCCGCACAATCAGTAGATAAGCGTGCAACCATTCTCGGAATCAGACTGAAGGTCTCGACAAGCGAGGTTCGGAAACAAAGGAGTGATGCAGACTCTGCATCGGATCTGGCGTAGATGATGTCGTCGCGTCGGAAAACACCAGAAGGCACGAGAAGGAACAAAGAGAAGTCCACCAGACGAAGGGTTCCTCGGATAGCATGAAGACCAGATGTAGCAACACCGTTACCAAAAAGGAAGCGAAACCCTGAAGGTACGACGGAACCCAACCACGAGAAATCCTGGACTCGAAGAGAGAGAAGAGAGCGGATTCAAAACACGCGGAGGTGAGAGGAGAGCAGCAGAGGGGTAAGGAGTAAAATCAGACCTAATCAGAACTATCCAACAGATTTTGCAAAAAATAGTTTTGACACTCTACTTCGGCCGTTAGCTAGGTTATCCTACAGGCTGGACTTGTGGGGTATCGCAACTGCTGAGCTCTGATACCACTCTGTAACACCCTCAGAATCGGACCTATGCAAGTTTTAGTGAAACCCGCCAAACCTGCATAGAATCGATTCAAAGGTGCCCACCAGGCACTTTCGTGCGGGTGGAAAACAAAGTAATAACATTACACAACAGTCCTCGATGGGACCCACAGAACAGATATATACAACAGCGACTCCATGAGTCAAGAATTCAGATATAATATACAAAGATTCAAATCAACTTGAAAATGATAAAGCGTCCGACTACGGACAAGATGCAAATGGGGCTAAGAGCCCTGAAGAATAACCAATGGCGTCCATAACCCTGCCCAGGCCAAGCCGGAAGGGTAACCCTGCTAACGGCGTCGATCTCAAACCTGCTTAAACAAAAGGGGTGCCGACAAAGGGCAAAGGAAAAAGAGGAGCGTCAGTACTGAGGCCAATACACGGCGAGACTAGAATTCGGCGGTCCTCGCCTACATAGGTATGGTGGACTGTAGCGGCAGCGGCAGCATACACTAAACAACCTATAGAGACTCGGTACCACTGGTGGTTATCAGAGAGGGATAAGAATGACCTATTCGGATCCATCCTGAAGCTAACACCAAACAAACCCAGCCTGGTGTTTCCCCCTCGAGACCAAACGAGGAAGTCCACCGAGGAACTCACACAGTTGGCAGTTTTATTTATTCAGTTATCGTTGCGGTATTTACTAGTCAGGTATAGGTAATCATCCTGATAAAATAAGCAGTGGGCCATTTTAGTTAACCATTCAGTTGTAGTTGCGACTCTTACTAGTCAGATACAATTAACATGAGATATCCCAAAAACCCAGCAGTTGTTGGTACTTTTATTTAGCCATTCCGTTAAAGTTGCAGTACTTACTAGTCAGATACAATGGTCGCAAGCGACAACCCAAACAAACACTTGTTGGCAGTTTTATTTAGCCATTCCATTATAGTGAAGCTGATTACTAGTCATTATAAAGTCAAGTTTATAGCACTACTTTAGTTATAGTTGTCTATGATCGAGATACTGTGCTCCAAGTCGTCCATAACCGCGGACACGGCTTTCAGAAAGTTTTACCCGGCCGGGGTGCACCAATAGCAACACACTCTCGATCAACCTCGGAAAAACCAAATCAAAACCCAACGAGGCTTTCACGACAAAGCAATCACAGGATTCAGAAATATTTCAGGGGGCCACCCCTTAAAGTAGACCCGCAACGAAGCCGACCGACTCCGAGACGGACTAAAGGTTGTGGGGACGGCTGTGAATGACTGGGAACCCAAAACTGGGCTTGTCGACACCGCGGAATCGTGCCACGATCCTAAACAGTACAGTATGCTCCTCGCACAATCGTAAATAAAGCAGTAAAGCATGGCATAAGTACAGGATAGTAATAAAACCCCAAACTAGTTTGTGGCCCCAAGAAATAAGAAGGAATCAAGCTCTGGCTCAGGGGGGTCCCATAAGCCTCCCGGATGTGGATAGCGCGATAAATCAAGGAACAGGTATCAAGCACTCGGGGTCCTACGGGACACAAGTGGACGGTTAACAACCAAATAACATCTATTGCCCACATGTGCCTCTGCTTACCTACTTCAATTTTAGTTGTTAAGCAATAATTAAAGTGAACAATAAATAAAGCCATGAGCATCTCCAACATTCAACGTGCGGCACTACTCCAACAACTGTGGTACTCGACGACATGCCACAGCACTTGAGCAAGCGACTACGACGCGCAGGTCCAGCTATCTACCAAAACAACAGGTAATAGGAGGTGTCCAAGGCAATATAAGGCTGCAGGGGATATCACGGGTACGAGACTAGAGAATCGCAACACAGATAGCAATAGATCAACAGGAGGGAATAAATACTATAAAAGTAAGATAGGTAGAAAGGGGGAGATGCTCGCCTGGAAACTTTGCCGAAGGTTCGTTCGAAGATCGGGTCGACACTCGCATCAACTCAACGGACTTATCCGCGAAGAAGCAAAACACTAGAAGAAACACCGGATGCAATATTTAATACTACGGCAAAAGATCGGCATGATGCATGTACGATGCGTGACATGGCAAAGATGCGATGCGATTAGGTCATATTAAGTGGAACCGGGGTCCCGATAATTAATTAGGTGGTTCATGTTGTTTAGATACCCGCCAATTTAAATGTTGTCTTAGCATGGCATAAGATAGCACCGGTTCGCTACACAAATTTAAATGAGGCCAATATGAGACTAGATTTGCCCGCATATGGGCCCCATATTTAATTATATGGTGAATCGGCATAAGGCCCCCAAACCACAGACAAGGATGCATGCATGAACAATTTAATATGCGACAAGTTGTATTATATTGTAAAATAGGGTTTCGGGAAGGGGTTCACACATTGAGGGGTCTCGACGGTCTTGGGGTTCCGGGGTCGGTCTCAGGGTTCGGATCTGGGGATTCGGTCTCGGCGGGAGCGTTCTCGGATTACTGGGGTAGATCTTGTTGCATCCGGGTTCTCGGCGAGCTCGGCGTCCGGGAGGGAGAACTTGTCGACCAGGGTCTCGGTGTCCAGGGTGAAGTACTCGGCGTCCTCGAGGGAGTACTTGGCGTTCCGGGTGGGCGACCTTGGCGTCCGGGAAGAAGCACTTGTCGCATCGGTGGGCTTCGGGTCGAAGAACTTGGCACGCCAGGGTTCGGTCTTCCGACTCCGGGAGGGTTGGTTTTCGGGTCAAAGAGCTTCGAGTACGGCGACATGACATCGCCTTATGATTTCCTGCCGAAGTACTTGAAGTTTCCGGTTTTGATGACGACGACGGACTGGAATGGGTCCGGCACCGGTGGTCTTCGGATCCGGGCATCTGGGTACTCGAGTCTGTGTGGGCGATCTTGTCGTTCCGTGTAGACGATCTTGACATCGTGGTGGCCGATGGAGAACTTAGCGAATGTCGTAAATCCCTCTTGGTTCCGGGATGTAGCCCTACGGTCTTCGACTTCCTTGGTCGGCGAAGATCTTGGTATCACGCATGAAGATTTGACGAAACGGGAACACCAAGGCCAACAGTTTCCGCCCAGCACCCGCATCACAGGCCCACCAGGACACCAGGAACAACATGGGAGATACGGCAGCAGGGGCAGCAGCGGCACCTACACGCTGGAAAGAGGCGAAGGCCGGCCGATGACGGGGTCCCACGGCGACGGCGGTGCTGGCCGCAGGCCAGGGAGACGGCCAGGACGCGGAGGGGTGAGCGGACGGAGGAGCGCTGGAGGGGGCCGCGACGGAGGGGCGCTGGAGGGGGCCGCGACGGAGGGGCGCTGGAGGGGGCCGCGACGGACGGCACTTGCGGCGGCGGGAGCGAGCGACGGAAGGGGAGGAGGCGGCCGGGGGGAGCGACGGGCTCCAGGCGGGGACGTCGGTACGGGGAGGCGGAGAGGCGGGGCCGAGCGGCGGACACGGCGGAGGGAGGTCCAGCGGCAGCGAGGGAGGCAGACGCGGCCGGAGGGAGGTCCGGCGGCGGCGAGGGAGGCAGACGCGGCCGGAGGCGGCTCGGGGCGAGCGCGACGGCGGCGGGGCGGCGAGGAGAGGGAAGGCGGCGAACGCGGCGTTGCCTGCCGGAGGAGGGAGGTGGCAGGGCGGTGGCGATGGGGGGGGCCTGGCGGCGCCGGAAGGAGGAGGGGGCGGCCGGAGGCGCCGCGCGGAGAGGGGAGGAGGCGGTGAAGGAGCGGCGGGCAGAGGCCTGCGGGGGAGGTGGTTCGGCGGCGAGCGGAGGTGGGAGGGCGAGCCGGCGAGACGTGGCCGGGGCGAGGCCGCGCGTGGGGAAGGGTGGTTGTCGGGGCGTGGGGAGAGAGGGAGGAGGGAGACGCGCGTGGAGAGCGGAGGGTAGGTGGGGAAGTGGCGGGTCCCGCGGGTGGGGTCCGGTGGATGGGGTGGGGTGTGCGGCTGCTGCGTGTGCGTCTGGGTGTGTTGTGTGTGAGTGTGTTGGATGAGTGGGGGAGAGAGAGAGAGAGAGGCCAGGTGGCTGCATGGGATAGGGTAGAGGGAGGGGAGAGGTGAGGTGTCAGGTGGGGATTGGCCGGGGTGAGGTGGAGGAGGGGTGGGTAGACTAGGACTAGGTATAAAAGGATTGTTGGGTGGCTGATTAAGGTGGACCGTTTTAATACTGGGGGTGGTCGACTGGGTCGAATCGGCCCGTTCGACTGCCCCACTAAAAATAATTATAAATTTTATTTGTTTCAAACATGGCTTTTGCAAACCGATAGCAGACAAAACAAAATATTCCGGCGACCCGGGTTTTGTGTTTAGATAAAGACGGGGCGTTTTAGAAACACAAAATAGGTTTTTCTGTAAATAGTTTTATACAAGCAAATGCAAGATGATGACGAAGCTCAAATGCAAGGTGGCATGATGACATGAGCATGCGGTCATGATGATGCAATGCACAATAACACCGAGATTTTCTAGTAGTGGTTTTGCGGGATGCCACACTTGACGTTCTGCTCTTTCAGCTTCGCGGTCAGAAACCAACATTTGCAGGATCTGCAACATCGGGTCCGGGGATGAACCACTTCCTCCGCAAGGCATCTGAAGATTGACATAGATCATGAGAAAAGAGGGAAATTACTAAGGCTCCGGGACTTTTAAAAAGTTTTTAAAGTTTGACTCCGATATTCTAGCAACTTGCTTTTCATTAATTCATAGCACACGATACAACACACACCACAACAAAGGAAAAACAGATGGTTTTAAGAACCATTCTAGAAACTACGATACAGTGGGACCGAATACAAGTCACTACGCTAGTGCTCAATTGTTACTACTCCTCGGAGTCGGTGTAATAGTCATCCTCATCATCCTCATCGTCATCGATGAAGGCGAAATCCTGCTCATCGCTGAAGAAGTGCATGGCCTGATCTTCCAGAAAGTCATCATCATCACTGAGATAAGAGTATGGGTCTCCACGAAGATCTTCTCCTTCTTGATTATTGAGCTGAGTTCCTAGGAACTCGGGGTGCGGACGCTCCAGAAGTTCCAAAAGCTGTTCCAAATCCCGCTCAAAGATGAGGTCTCCTCCATTCCCCAACTGATAAAACTTGATGTACCTCACGTCCATCTATAAGAATATAGGATGAGTAAGTTAGTAGAGTGATGAATTTTCATGAAAGAATCAAATTGATAAGAATGGGAATAGTTTTTTGTAAATACTCACTTCCTTTGGTTTTGAAACTAAGTTTTTGATTTAAACGTCCATTCTAAACTAGGGCTCCTATGGTCAGGATGGCTCTGATACCAACTTGTCAACACCCGGATTTTTAATCCCAGATGCTTGTTATGACATACATCGCAATCCCAGGATTACCATTTTTGCGAGACATAATAGATTTGGATATCATAGTACATCATCCATTACAAACCATACATAAGGTATTACACAAATAAGGATCTCATGATGCAGTTCTTAATACAACTCAAGAAGCGGAAATACGTAATAATAAAGGTAGCGTAGGCGAAGCTCCATCTTCGGGATCACAGGCAATGCTGACGATGGGAGATGATCCTAGTTGTCGTAACCTTCCTGGGGTCCATCATCCTGGTACTCCTCTTCATAGTCTGGCCACGGAAATAGCCAGGGACAAAGCCATGAGTACTCTTTAAGTACTCCCAAACTAATACTAACAAGTTAAGGGGGTTTTTATACTAGGACACTAAGCTCTAGGGTTGTTTTGCAAAAAGCCAGATTTACCTCTACTAAGTTCAGAAGCAAAGAATGCTAGTTGAAGTTTTATAACACCTAAGTGGGAACTTGAATTTCAGATCACAACTCTGTTGTGGTCAAGTCAAAATCTCAATTCATTTCAAAAGTCATTTTGAAAACATCTGACGGGGGAACAGTATAGCCACTCCAACTATCCATAACTGCGGACGCGGCTATTCGAATAGTTTGACACTCTGCAGAGATTGTACACTTTCACCACAACATTCGATACATCTGTCAGGAACAAATCCTGAATTCACCATACTTAGTATGCGGATAATCAATCCTAACCTTTCGATTACATGCCCTAGTATAGGCACCTCTCCCGTGAGTTTGGCCTCCCAACCATGACCAGTTGTAATCTTGGGTAGTGCGCAGGTGGACAATATTCAGAAGGTAACCTCAGCTCAGACCTTGGCCATGAGGGAACCCATACAAAGGTATATAAGTTTCCAGTCAAGCCCTACCCAATTTTCGGGTATTGTGGTTGTACGATAAAATTTGAATGGTATCGCATCCAGACAACCATCAGTTTTATAAAGGGGTAAGGCTCATGCCTCAACATTTTCATCATCAAAATCATCTGGTGTTCGGAAACACATGTCAAAAGATCTCAGTAGAATGACTCATCATTCTAAGGTTTTCATAACCATTTTCACCAAGTATTCCCATCTAAAGTTGATCAAGTTTTATTCTTAGCACTAGCATCTACAAGTGGGGTAAGTACTAATGAAGGATGGTAAACAAGTGGAGATTAATTAAGTTCAATCTCATGCCTTAGGATGACATCAAGATTATCTAGCTTATGCCAAATTTAATGCTCTTTATGCAACCTTAAATTATCTTGCTAGAATCTACAAGTCACTTTAGTAAACTCTAAAAGAAATAAAGTATAAAGCTTGCAAGTAAAACTAGGATTGGGTTATCAAGTGGATATGATAACATATGCTTAAGGCATCTAGTTGGCATGGTAACAAGCAAGTATTAGCTTGCATAGGTCAACTTGATTAGTAAGGCTTGCTAAAGTAGAGTATCTTGCAAGTGTTAGCTTAATCAATCAACTAGTAGTATTAGGCTTGCTAAATTAATAGCTTGAAAGTTTTGGCTTGCCTTGTGCAGAGCAGTGGTTGGAGTTCGCCTCGGCTTCTTCTTCGTAGTATCCTCCTTCCTCCTCGTATCCTTGGTCGGTACTAGCGTCTATAAATAAATACGAGGTACACAATCACCAAACAATACTTAACTATTTTCAATCATCACACAAAAGGGTACTATAGATGATCTAGCATCATCACCTATATTACAAGATTAAAGCATTTTCCTTATTTATTCTAATTTGAGAAAAGTAATTTATACTCATTGAAAAACTACTTAAGATTTAATATTCTCCAACTCAAACATGGGATCATGTTGACACATGCCATCACCACATATTTCAGTACATGGGAATGTGATTTAAAGTGGTGTCACAATTTAATAAGGTTTAACCTTTTTATTTTAAATAATTAAAGTGACTAGAAATGCCTATGTGGCATTCTTTTATTACTTGAACATTATTTCTGTAAGTAAACCCATATGTTTTTATATATTCTGAAAGGTATGATTAAATGTGATTTTTGAGAGTTGGAATCAACTCAAAATCTATTATGGTTGAAATTTGAAAAATGTTTGAATGCAGAAAAGCTTCTGACTTGTTATTTTTACCAAGGTTGATCTGTAGATCCAAATGATTTTAATCCAACAGGCTTGGCTTAAGCATTTCAGTACCTTTCTAACAAAATTGGTTTCATGCAATTTGGTTCACTGAATCGAGCTGGGTTGATTTTTGAAACTAGGTACGGAACTGAGTTTGAATTAAAATAGAAAAATCTAAATTCAAATGGTTGGGCTGCGCGGGAGATGCTAATGGGCCGGCCTAGTGTCACTCCGCAGCGCGGGGCTCAACTGGCAGGGGGTTACACCAGTCAGTGGCTCATAACACGCGAAGCGGTACGGGGCGATGTGGTTCGTTGGATTAGAAGGGCGATCAACGGCTGAGGGTTGTCGTCGATGATGAACATGTCACCGGCGAGCTCGAACCCTAGTGGCTCAGTGGGGGTCGTGGGAGGCTCACCGGGGCTCAGGCGAGGGTCGGAGAGGGGTGCGAACTACGAAGTCGACGACGGCGATTCTCCTGGTACCGGCAGCTCCTCCTGGGGCTGCTCCAATCGATGGCTCCCTTCTTCCCTAGCAGCGGCGGGCTCCCGTGAAATTCCAGCGATGCGTTGCTCGCCTTGCTCCAGAAATAAGTGGGAAGTATCAGTGAGAGGTGGGGAGTGAGATGGTGTGAAGAAATCGAGCGGGGGGGTGCCTCCTTTTATAGGCTCAACGGCAAGACCGAGAGGGATGGGTAGGCGACGGTGGCGACACAGCTACGGGCGGCTAGAGGCATGGCTGCGGTTGGCGATTGACGGGTGGTCTCTTGGCGATGCTCTAGAGCTTGAATGAGAGCTTAGGGGTGGTGTCAATTGGTCGGGAGCGTGCGGCGCTCTGCGAGGCAGAGGCGGCGAACTCCGCGGCGAGCGGTGGTTACGGGGTACGGTCGAGGAAACGAACATGTCTAGTGGTCTCCTAGGACGGTGGGGTTCATGCTGGTGGGCGGCAATGGCTCGAGGTGGTCGGGTTGAGTGGAAACAGCGCGTGGACTTGGGTGCGCGTCGGCATGGTCGACAACGGTGCAGGCGCGGCGTTCCTGGCGGTTCTGGTCTCTGTCTTCGGGCTAGGGCTAGTCGAGAGGAGGCGGTGAGGCATGGGCTACCTCCCAGACAAGGTTGGCACGGCTAGTTCTTCTCCTAGCTTGCTGTCCACACTAGGGTGACATGGTGAGGCTCGGCCTGCTCACCATTGATGGCAATGGCAAGCTCACATTGGTGCTAGAGGTTAGTTAAAGGAGCTAGATGATCTATTAAGGCTAGTTGCAACCAGAGAGGGAACAAGGTTGGCCAAAACACTGCTCAAAATAGTGTTTGTGATTTGGTTGATTTGAATCTGCAACCTGTTTGATGAAATGGCCGCAAGAACTTTATTTTTGAATTTTGAAAATATTTTTGGTGGGTGTGATAGGAATGTGTTGAGGATTCTGTGGGTGCTTGGGTTTTGAAAATTGAGCTTGTTTGAGTGGTTTTTGAAATAGTGGGATCTTCCCATATGAGATAGATTCAATTTTAAACTGTCATTTAAACTTAGCATTTGAATGTTTTTGGAAGATCACAAAGTGGACCTTGGTACCTTTTTATGAGTACTAACAAGGGGTGCAAAGATCCACAAATGTTTCTGTTAAGTTTTGAAAACTAGGGATAGACAAAGTAGGCATGAGAGTTAATTTGACAAAAATGACCATTCACTTCATTTGTTTATTTTAAGTTGTTTGTCTTTGGGAAAAGTTTGGGGATTGTTTAGATGATGTTTATTTCACCTAAAAATCATTTTACAAGCAAGGAAACACAAAATCATCGTAATTCAAAAAGAATCCAAATTTTGAGTACACACACATATGAATGCTTTCATATTTTTAGTTGGGAAAGTTTTTGTTAACCCTAATTTTGATGATTAGAGTTTGATGATCCATGCTTTATATTTTTGGGATGTTAAAGGGTAGGACTGAGAAAGTAGTCTATTTTCCTGCACCTACTTTGTTTAATTTTGATAACAGGCAAGGATGGTCGCTGACGGAGGACGAGTTTGACACATACGTGGCGGATCTCTCCCAGCAAGATGAGAATGTTGGAGAGGATGTCCAAGATGATTCGGTTCAGCCCTCCAACTTGGGAGAGTCTTCATACCAGCAACCCTCCTATGATTAGGGTTAACAAAAACTTTCCTATCTAAAAGTATGAGAGCATTCATATGTATGTGTATTTAAAATTAGGATTCTTTTGAATTGCCATGGTTCTGTGTTTCTTTGCTTGTAAAACGATTCTTAGGTGAAATAAACATCATCTAAATCATTCCCAAACTTTTCCCAAAGACAGACAACTCAAAATGAACAAATGAAGTGAATGGTCACTTTGGCCAAATTAACTCTCATGCCTACTTTGGCTATTCCAAGCACTCAAAACTTAATAGAAACATTTGTGGATCTTTGCACCCCTTGTTAGTACTCATAATGAGGTGCCAAGACCCACTTTGTGATCTTCTAAAAACATTCAAATGCTAAGTTTAAATGACAGTTTAAAATTGAATCTATCTCATATGGGAAGATCCCACTATTTCAAAAACCACTCAAACAAGCTCAATTTTCAAAACCGAAGCAACCACAGAGTCACCGGCACATGCCTAGCACACCAACCAAAAATATTTTCAAAATTCAAAAGAAAGTTTCTTGCGGCCATTTCATCAAACACTTGGCAGACAAATTTAAACCAAATCAAATTCACTGTTCTTAATAGTGTTTTGGCCTAACTTGTTCCCTCTCTAGCTAACAACAACCATTTAGTAGATCATCTAGCCTAATTAGAAAACCCTAGCATCACTGTAAGATGGACATTGTCATCAATGGTGAGCAAGCCGAGCACACCTCGCCGACCAACTTGGTCGCCGCCACAGTAGATGACCTCCCCCTCTCTCTCCATGTTTGGCAGATAGCCAACACTCCACCGCCACCCACTGTACCCTCCCCGAGCCAAGACAAGCCGTGGACCACCGAGCACGCCCCGCGCCCAGTGCCACCGCGACATGCCGAGCACGCCCCAGAGCGCCGCACCCGGCACGCGTGCAACCGTCTCCCCTCGACCGCAGCCCGTGCCCACCGCTTCGCCATGACCCAAGGAACACGCCAGGCATCCCCGTTCGCCGCCCCGTGCCTCACAGCCACCGCTCGCCGCTGAAGATGCCGCCTCTTCCGCGCAGAGCACCGCATGTTCCCGACCGATTGCCACCTCCCCTAAGCGCGCATTCAAGTCATAGAGCATCGCCAGGAGACTGTGCATCGATATCCACCCTCAGCCATGCCGCTATCCGCCCGTAGCCATCTCGCCACCGTCGCCTGCCCATCCCTCTCGGTCTCGCCGTCGAGCCTATAAAATGAGGCCACCCCTAGCCGTTTGAAGCACACCATTCTACTCCCCTCACCTCACTGATCGTTGCACTCTCTAGCCGGAGCACGAGGAGCAGCTGCTCGCCAGAATTGCACTGGAGCAGGCCGCCTCTGGGGGAGAAGGGCACCGCTGATTGCGACCACCGCCGGAGCTGCCTCAAGCATCCCTGAGCTCGCCGTCGACCACTCGTTCGTTTGCCCGCTGCGCCATCGTCGCTGGAGCCCTGATATGCCCCCTATGCACCCCCACTGAGCCGCTAGGGTTCGAGCTCGCCGGTGACATGTTCATCGTCGATGAAGATCCCCAGCCATCGATCTCCCTTCTAATCCAACGACCCACATAGCCCCGTAGCGCTTCGCATGTTATGAGCCGCTGACTGGTAGACCCCGCTGTCAGCTGAGCCCCGCCCTGCGGAGTGACACTGGGCCGGCCCATTAACCTCTCCCGCGCGACCCAACCGTTTGAATTTAGATTTTTCTATTTTAATTCAAACACAGTTTTGTACATAGATTCAAAATTCAACCCAGATCGATTCAGTGAACCAAAATGCATAAAACTAATTTTGTTAGAAAGGTACTGAAATGCTTAATCCAAGCCCGTTAGATTCAAATCATTTGGATTTGTAGATCAACCTTGGTAAAAATAACAAGTCAAAAGATTTTCTTCATTCAAACATTTTTCAAAATTCAACCATAAGAGATTTTGAGTTGTTTTCAACTCTCAAAAATCACATTTGACCCTACCTTTCAGAATATATAAAAACATATGGATTTACTTACAGAAATAATGTTCAAGTAAGAAAAGAAGGCCACATAGGCATTTCTAGTCACTTTAGTTATTTAAAATAAAAGGTTAAACGTTATTAAATTGTGACACCACTTTAAATAACATTCCCATGTACTGAAATATGTGGTGATGACATGTGTCAACATGATCCCATGTTTGAGTTGGAGAATATTAAACCTTAAGTAGTTTTTCAATGAGTAGAAATTACTTTTCTCAAATTAAAATAAATAAGTCCAATGCTTTAATCTTGTAATGATAGGTGATGATGCTAGATCATATATAGTACACCTTTGTGTGATGAGTGAAAATAGTTAAGTATTGTTTGGTGATTGTGTACCTCGTATTTATTTATAGACGCTAGTACCGACCAAGGATACGAGTAGGAAGGAGGATACTACGAGGAAGAAGCCGAGGAGAACTTCAACCACTCCTCTGCACAAGGCAAGCTAACCCTTGCAAGATACCCTAATTATGCAAGCTAATACTTGCTTGTTACCATGACCACTAGATGCCTTAAGCATATGTGATCATATCCACTTGATAAACCATCCTAGTTTTACTTGCAAGTTTTCTACTTTATTTCTTTATCAAAGCTTTCTCTTAAAGTTTACATAGTGAATTGTAGATACTAGAAAGATAATGGAAGGTTGCATAATGAGCATTAAAATTGGCCTAAGTTAGATAATCTTGATGTCATCCTAAGGCATGATATTGAACTTAATTAATCTTCACTTGTTTACCAACCCTCATTAGTGCTTACCCCCACTTGTAGATGCTAGTGCTAAGCATAAAACTTGATCAACTTTAGATGGGAATACTTGGTGAAAATGGTTATGAAAACATTGGAATGATGAGTCATTCTACTGAGATGTTTTGACATGTGTTTCCGAACACCAAATGATTTTGATGATGAAAATGTTGAGGCATGAGCCTTAGCCCTTTATAAAACTGATGGTTGTCTGGATGCGATACCATTCCAATTTTACCGTACAACCACAATACCCAAAAATTGGGTAGGGATTGACTAGAAACTTATATACCTTAGTATGGATTCCCTCACGGCCAAGGTCTGAGCTGAGGCCACCTTGTGAAGATTGTCCACCTGTGCAGTACCCAAGATGACAGTTGGTCATGGTTGGGAGGCCAAACTCACAGGAGAGGTGCCTATACTAGGGCGTGTAATTGAAAGGTTAGGATTGATTATCCGCATACTGAGTATGGTGAATTCGGGATTTGTTCCTGACGGATGTATCGAATGTTTTGGTGAAAGTGTACAATCTCTGCAGAGTGTCAAACTATTTGAATAGCCGCGTCCGCGGTTATGGACAGTTGGAGTGGCCATACTGTTCCCCCGTCAGATGTTTTCAAAATGACTTGTGAAATGAATTGAGATTTTGGCTTGACGACAACAGGGTTGTGATATTAAAATTGAAGTTCCCACTTAGGTGTTATCAAACTTTCAACTAGTTTTCTTTGCTTCTGAACTTAGTAGAGGTAAATCTGGCGTTTTGCAAAACAACCCTAGAGCTTAGTGTCCTACTACAAAAAACCCCCTTAACTTGTTAGTATTAGTTTGCGAGTACTTAAAGAGTACTCATGGCTTTGTCCCTGGCTATTCCCGTGGCCAGACTATGAAGAGGAGTACCAGGATGATGGACCGCAGGAAGGTTATGACAACTAGGACAATCTCCCATCGTCAGCATTGCCTGTGACCCTGAAGATGGAGCTTCGCCTACGCTATCTTTACTATTATGTTATTCCGCTGCTTGAGTTGTATTAAGAACTGGATCATGAGATCCTTATTTGTGTAAGACCTTATGTATTGTTTGTAATGGCTGATGTACTGTGATATCCAAATCTGTTATGTCTCGCAAAAATGGTAATTCTGGGATTGCGATGTATGGCATAACAGGCATCTGGGATTAAAAATCCGGGTGTTGACAAGTTGGTATCAGAGCCATCCTGACCATAGGAGACCCTAGTTAGACTAGACGTTTGAATCAAAAACTTAGTTTCAAAACCAAAGGAAGTGAGTATTTACAAAAAGTTATTCTCATTCTTATCACTAGCAAAAAAATCATGTTCCTAAAAAAACTCTAGCAAAATACATAAATTTGACACACTGGAGCACTCTACTAACTTACTCATCCTATAGTCTTATAGATGTACATGAAGTACAACAAGTTTTATCAGTTGGGGAATGGAGGAGACCTCATCTTTGAGCGTGACTTGGACCAGCTTTTGGAACTTCTGGAGCGTCCGCACCCTGAGTTCTTCGGAGCTCAGCTCAATGATCAGGAATGAGAAGATCGGCAGTGGCTAGTTGTTGCAAGTCTACGAGGAAAGATTTAACCTTCCACTGTCGAGGGAATTCAGTTCACCTTAAGAGAGAACAACTGGCTCGATGGACTTGCCAGGGACATGCAGGAAGCTCTTGCCCGTCTATGTAGGCAGAGTATCAATCAGATCAAGGGTACCCGCTTTGAGTTTTGCCCAAGGCGTGATGCTATGGGATAGCCACTAGAAGCCCCATACCACCACGAGCGGAAGACTCAGTTCGACCACCTCAGCTTCATGATGTATGATCGTCAGCAAGAACTGGACAATGCCCGTGACTACTCCAACCACAAGTCCTCCATCATCAAGACGAAGGATCAGACCATTGCCATGATAGTGAAGGATCGCAAGTCTCGTCGCCATCAGCTCGACAATAAGGAGCGCATCATTGCCCGTCTTCGCCACCGTATCACGAATTTGGAGGAGACCATCCACGAGAGAGACATGTAGTTGGAGGAAAGGGAGAATGCCGGAGAAGATCTTCGTGGAGATCCCTACTCCTATCTCAGCGATGATGATGACTTTCTTGAGGATTAGGCCATGGACTTCTTCACCGATGAGGAGGATTTCGCCTTCATCGATGACGATGAGGATTATGAGGGTGATGATTACACCGACTCCAAGGAGAAGTAGCACTTGAGCACTAGCGTAGTGAATTGTATTCGGTCCCACTGTATCATAGTTTCCAGAATGGTTCTTAAAACCATATGTTTGACTTTGTTGTGGTGTGTGTTGTATGGTGTGCTATGAATGAAAAGCAAGTTGCTAGAAAATCTGAGTCAAACTTTAAAATTTTTTCAAAGTCCCTGAACCTTAGAATTTCCCCTCTTTTCTCATGATCTATCTTAATCTTCAGATGCCTCGCGGAGGAAGTGGATCATCCCCGGACCCGATGTTGCAGATCCTGCAAATGTTGGTCTCTGACCGCGAAGCTGAAAGAGCAGAACGTCAAGCCAACGTAGCCACCCTTCAGCACATAGCTCAGATGGCCAACAACAATCAAGGCCAAGGACATCATGACAACCATGGATCTAAGCTCAAGAATTTCCAGAACACCAACCCACCTGTTTTCACTAAGTCGGAAGAGCCCCTAGATGCAGATGATTGGCTGCAGACCTTGGAGAACAATCTAGAAGTCACCAGAGTGGAAGCTAACGAGAAAGTTCTGTTCGCCACCCACTATCTAGCCGGAGATGCAAGAGCATGGTGGAACAGCGTTCGTGCAATGACTGGAGGACAGATGATGACCTAGGAGGAATTCAAGGTCAAGTTCAGCAGAACCCATGTGCCACCGGGTTTGATCAATAGGATGAGAGATGAATTCAGAAACTAAAGCACGGAAGGATGACCGTAGTAGAATACCGTGACAAATTCTTGTCATTAGCTAGGTATGCCCCAGATGAGATCGACGCTGAAGCCAAGAAGAAAGAAAGATTCTTGAATGGTCTGCACGATGAGATGTAGACGGTGTTGGTCAATATCCACTTTGCTGATATTGAAGCCCTCGTCGACTCTGCCATTTAGATGGAAGGAAAGATCAACCAAGCCAATGAGAACCGCAAACGCCGCATGATGGATCAGCCAGGAACCCATCATACACCAAAGTATCGCCCCAACCCATCTTCAGGATTTGCCCCGAGAACCAACAGACCCCCAATGAACCGTCCGACCTATCCCAACCGTGGAAACCCAAGACCCGGAGGAAATCACAACAACCCCGGCAACTCTAGTAATTTCAATCATGCACCACCCAAGTTCAACAAGAACAATGCCGCCACCAACACCAACACTACCCCGAGGACTGGAAGCAATGTTGTTCCAGTTGCAGCAAAGGACAAGTCGCAAGTGACTTGTTATGACTGTGGAAATAAGGGTCACTACTCCAATGAGTGCCCCAAGAAGAATGCCGCAGCCCCCAATGCAAATGCCCTAGCCCAGCAGCAGCATCGTGTTCAGCCCGGAAGAAGGTTTGCCCTAGGGAACTCGCTCAACCGCCACGGCCGTCTTTTTCTCATGCATGCTGAAGAAGCCCAGGAAGCGCCAAATGTCATGGTGGGTATGTTTTCTATTAATTCAGTACTTGCTAGAGTGTTGTTTGATTCTGGTGCATCGCACTCATTTGTCACCGAAGAATTTTCATGCACTAGTAAGATTCAACCAACCAAACTGAAGCATGTTATGATTGTTCAAATCCCCGGTTCAACCACCAAGGCTAGGCAAATTTGCAAATCCGTCCCTATCTGAAACCATGGCATAGATTTTTATGCTAATCTGATAGTACTTGGAACTAAAGGTTTGGAAGTAGTACTAGGAATGGATTGGATGTCCAAACATAAAGGATTAATTGACTATGCCAACAAAGCCATAACCATGACCAGTACAGCTGGAGTATTAGTCGAGCATGTATCTGAAACCTTACCTCATCAATTCAAGTGCAACAAGAGTATAGCCCAACCTACCATTGACCAATTCCAGATAGTCTGTGAATACCCCGATGTATTTCTAGATGTTTTGCCCCGTATTCCCCTTGATCGGGATATTGAGTTTATCATTGAACTAATCCCCAGAACAGGACCCATAGCCTAGAGACCATATAGTATGAACCCGTCTGAACTAGCAGAACTGAACAAGCAACTGGATGACATGTTGGAAATTGGATTGATTCAACCAAGTGTGTCATCATGGACATCACCTGTCTTGTTTGTGGACAAGAAGGATGGAGGTAACTGTCTGTGTACGGATTACCGGAAGTTGAATGATGTCACTATCAAGAACAAGTACCCATTGCCCAAGATAGAAGATCTGTTTGACCAGTTGACTGGTGCCAAAGTGTTTTCTAAGATTGATCTTAGAACTGGCTATCATCAACTCAAGATTCGCCCAGAGGATATTCCCAAGGCTGCCTTTACCACCAGCTATGGATTATACGAGTATACTATCATGTCTTTTGGATTAACCAATGCCCCCGCTTATTTCATGAATCTCATGAATAAGATTTTTATGGACTTCCTGGATAAGTTTGTCGTTGTTTTCATCGATGACATTCTGATTTATTCCTAATCAGAACAAGAACATGAGCTACACATAAGGACCATTCTTGGAACCCTTAGAGAGCATTAGTTGAATGCCAAGTTTAGAAAATGTGAATTATGGTTACAGGAGGTAGGAGTCCTCGGCCACATTGTATCAGCCGGAGGAATTGCCGTTGACCGTGCAAAGGTGAAAGATGTCGAAGATTGGCAAGCCCCAACCACTCAAACCCAAGTTCGTGCATTTCTCGGATTGGCGGGATACTACTGCAAGTTCGTAGAAGGATTCTCGAGTATCGCCATACCCATGACCCAATTGCTGAAGAAGGACAAGAAGTTTGAATGGACGGACAAATGTGAAGCGAGTTTTCAAGAGCTCAAGAGAATATTGAATTCAGCCCCAATCTTAATCATGTCGGATATCACGAAGCCCTTTGACGTGTATTGTGACGCATACAAGATCGGTCTCGGATGTGTGCTAATGCAGGAAGGAAAAGTTATATCCTATCTATCCTGACAACTGAAACAACATGAGAAAAACTACCCAACCCATGACCTCGAGCTCGCAGCTGTAGTTCTAGCCCTGAAGACATGGAGGCATTACCTGATGGGAAACCGTTGTGAAATTTATTCGGATCACAAGATCCTGAAGTATATATTCACTCAGAAGGAGTTGAATATGAGACAGAGAAGATGGATTGAGCTAATCAAGGATTATGATATGGACATTCACTATCACCACGGTAAAGCCAACGTGGTAGCAGATTCCCTTAGAAGATTGCCGTGCCGCTTGAACTCCATGATTTTGAAGGAGCAACCAAGTTTGCACAAAGAGATGGAAGATTTTCAAATGAAATTAGTGAGTGAAGGATTTTTGGCTAGCATAGAACTTCAACCCACTTTGATCAGCCAGATCAATGAGGCACAGAAAGGAAATGCCAGCATCGACGGAATCAAGCGTCGTATCGGTACAGGAAAAGTACCCAGATTTAAGGAAGACGAAGAAGGAGTTCTGTGGTACAAAGGAAGCCTTTGTGTACCAGCAGATTCTGATTTGAAAGAAGTGATTTTGAAGGAAGCTCATGATACTCTTTATTCTATCCACCCCGTAGGAACGAAGATGTATCAGGATTTGAAGGAACAATTTTGGTGGCATAAGATGAAGAGAGAAATCGGAAGCTATATCGCCAAGTGTGATACATGTCAGAGAGTCAAGGCGGGACATCAAAGACCCGCTGGATTGTTGCAACCATTGCAGATTCCGGAATGGAAATGGGATTCCGTTGGAATGGACTTTATCACCGGATTGCCTACTTCTAGTAGGGAAATGACTCTATCTGGGTCATAGTGGACAGATTGTCCAAAGTCGCCCATTTCTTACGAGTAAAGACCACATATCAGAGTTCAAAGCTAGCGGAGTTATACATCGCTAGAATCGTCAATTTGCACGGAGTCCCCAAAAACATTGTATCGGATCAAGGAACTCAGTTTACCTCGAGATTCTGGAAGAAAGTCCAAGAAGGTTTAGGAACCCGACTAGATTTCAGCACAACTTATCACCCTCAGACCGACGGACAAACGGAGCGAGTAAATCAAATACTCGAAGACATGTTGAGAGCATGTGTGTTACAGTATGGATCTAAATGGGAATACTGTCTGCCGTTTGCAGAATTTCATACAACAACAGTTATCAAGCTAGTTTGCAAATGGCCCCATTTGAATTCATGTATGGAAGGAACTGTCGCACCCCTTTGAACTGGTCGGAAGTAGGAGAGATTCAGATTTTCGGACCCGACATCCCGCGAGAAGCAGAAGAGAAAGTTCACAAGATTCGTGAGCACCTCAAGACCGCCCAGTCAAGGCAGAAGAGTTACACCGACAAGTGACGTCGAGACCTCGCTTTCAATATCGGAGATTTTGTGTATCTGAAAGTGTCGCCATTAAATGGAATGGAACGTTTCCAACTGAAGGGAAAGTTAGCCCCCAGATATATCGGACCCTTCAAGATTCTAAACCATCGAGGAGAAGTGTCGTCTCAATTGGAACTGCCAGAAGAAATGTCAGCCGTGCACAATGTGTTCCATATCTCATTACTTCGCAAGTGCCTCGAAGTTCCGGAGAAGACTGAAGTATTCAAGAACATTGATCACCGGACCATAGAGATCAATGATGAGCTGACCTATCCTGAGGTACCCACCCATATTTTGGACGAAGCTTTCAGAACTACCAGAACCCGAAGCATCAAGTTTCTCAAGGTTCAGTGGAGCAACCACACAGAAGAAGAAGCTACCTTGGAGCGCGAAGATCACATTAGGACGGAGTTCCCAGATCTCTTCAAATCCTAGGTAATCTTTTTCGTCCTTTTTCAAATCTCGGGACGAGATTTTGTTTAAGGGGGGAAGGTTTGTAACATCCCAAAAATATTAAACATGGATCATCAAATGCTAATCATCAAAATTAGTGTTAACAAAAACTTTCCTATCTAAAAGTATGAGAGCATTCATATGTATGTGTATTTAAAATTAGGATTCTTTTGAATTGCCATGGTTCTTTGGTTCTTTGCTTGTAAAATGATTCTTAGGTGAAATAAACATCATCTAAATCATTCCCAAACTTTTCCCAAAGACAAACAACTCAAAATGAACAAATGAAGTGAATGGTCACTTTGGCCAAATTAACTCTCATGCCTACTTTGGCTATTCCAAGCACTCAAAACTTAACAAAAACATTTGTGGATCTTTGCACCTCTTGTTAGTACTCATAATGAGGTACCAAGGCCCACTTTGTGATCTTCCAAAAACATTCAAATGCTAAGTTTAAATCACAGTTTAAAATTGAATCTATCTCGTATGGGAAGATCCCACTATTTCAAAAAACCACTCAAACAAGCTCCATTTTCAAAACCCAAGCAACCACATAGCCACCAGCACATGCCTAGCACACCCACCAAAAATCTTTTCAAAATTCAAAAGAAAGTTTCTTGTGGCCATTTCATTAAACACTTGGCAGGCAAATTTAAACCAAATCAAATTCACTGTTTTTAATAGTGTTTTCGCCTAACTTGTTTCCTCTCTAGCTAACTGCAACCATTTAGTAGATCATCTACCTAATTGGAAAACCCTAGCCTCATTGTAAGCTGGCCATTGTGATCAATGGTGAGCAAGCCGAGCACAGCTCGCTGGCCAACTTGGTCGCTGCCGCAGCAGACCACCTCCCCCTCTCTCACCATGTCTGGGAGATAGCCAACACTCCACCGCCACCCACTGTCCCCTCCCCGAGCCAAGGCAAGCTGTGGACCACCGAGCATGCCCCGCGCCCAGTTCCACTGCGACATGTCGAGCACGCCCCAGAGCGCCGCACCCGGCACATGTCCACACGCCACCCCTCGACCGCAGCTCGTGCCCACCGCTTCTCCATGACCCAAGGAACACGCCAGACATCCCCGATCGCTGTCGAAGACGCCGCCTCTGCCGTGCAGAGCACCGCACGTTCTCGACCGATTGCCACCGCCCCTAAGCGCGCATTCAATTCATAGAGCATCGCCAGGAGACTGCGCGTCGATCGCCACCCTCAGCCATGCCGCTAACCTCCCGTAGCCATGTCACCACCGTCGCCTGCCTATCCCTCTCGGTGTCGCCGTCGAGCCTATAAAAGGAGGCCACCCCCATCCGTTTGAAGCACACCATTCCACTCCCCTCACCTCACTGATTGTTGCACCCTCTAGCTGGAGCACGAGGAGCAGCATCTTGCCAGATTTGCACCGGAGCAGGCCGCCTCTGGAGGAGATGGGCGCCGCTGATTGCGACCACCCCCAGAGCTGCCTCAACCGTCCCTGAGCTCGCCGTCGACCACTCGTTCGTTTGCCCTCCTCGCCGTCGTCGCTGGATCCATGGTATGCCCCCTACGCACCCCCACTGAGCCGCTAGGGTTTGAGCTCGCCGGTGACATGTTCATCATCGACGACGATCCCCAGCCGTCGATCTCCCTTCTAATCCAACGACCCACATAACCTCATACCGCTTCGCATGTTATGAGCTGCTTACTGGTAGATCCCCCTGTTAGCTGAGCCACGCGCTGTGGAGTGACAAGCCCATTAACCTCTCCCGCGCGACCCAACCGTTTGAATTTAGATTTTTCTATTTTAATTTAAACACAGTTCTGTACATGGATTCAAAATTCAACCCAGCTTGATTCAGTGAACCAAAATGCATAAAACTAATTTTGTTAGAAAGGTACTGAAATGCTTAATCCAGGCCCGTTGGATTCAAATCATTTGGATGTGTAGATCAACCTTGGTAAAAATAACAAGTCAGAAGCTTTTATGCATTCAAACATTTTTCAAAATTCAAGCATAAGATCTTTTGAGTTGATTTCAACTCTCAAAAATCACATTTGACCCTACCTTTCAGAATATATAAACACATATGGGTTTACTTACAGAAATAATGTTCAAGTAATAAAAGAAGGCCACATAGGTATTTCTAGTCACTTTAGTTATTTAAAATAAAAGGTTAAACATTATTAAATTGTGACACCACTTTAAATCACATTCCCATGTACTGAAATATGTGGTGATGACATGTGTCAACATGATCCCATGTTTGAGTTGGAGAATATTAAATCTTAAGTAGTTTTTCAATGAGTAGAAATTACTTGTCTCAAATTAAAATAAATAACAAAAATTCTTTAATCTTGTAATGATAGGTGATGATGCTAGATCATCTATAATACACCTTTGTGTGATGAGTGAAAATAGTTAAGTATTGTTTGGTGATTGTGTACCTCGTATTTATTTATAGACGCTAGTACCGACGAAGGATACAAGGAGGAAGGAGGATAATACGAGGAAGAAGCCGAGGAGAACTTCAACCACTGCTCTGCACAAGGCAAGCTAACCCTTGCAAGATACCCTACTTATGTAAGCTAATACTTGCTTGTTACCATGACCACTAGATGCCTTAAGCATATGTGATCATATCCACTTGATAAACCATCCTAGTTTTACTTGCAAGTTTTCTACTTTATTTCTTTATCAAAGATTTCTCTTAGAGTTTACATAGTGAATTGTAGATACTAGAAAGATAATGGAAGGTTGCATAAAGAGCATTAAAATTGGCCTAAGTTAGATAATCTTGATGTCATCCTTGGGCATGAGATTGAACTTAATTAATCTTCACTTGTTTACCAACCCTCATTAGTGCTTACCCCCACTTGTAGATGCTAGTGCTAAGCATAAAACTTGATCAACTTTAGATGGGAATACTTGGTGAAAATGGTTATGAAAACCTTGGAATGATGAGTCATTCTACTGAGATGTTTTGACATGTGTTCTCGAACACCAGATGATTTTGATGATGAAAATGTTGAGGCATGAGCCTTAGCCCTTTATAAAACTGATGGTTGTTTGGATTCGATACCATTCCAATTTTACCGTACAACCACAATACCCGAAAATTGGGTAAGGCTTGACTGGAAACTTATATACCTTAGTATGGATTCCCTCACGGCCAAGGTCTGAGCTGAGGCTACCTTGTGAAGATTGTCCACCTGTGCAGTACCCAAGATGACAGTTGGTCATGGTTGGGAGGCCAAACTCACAGGAGAGGTGCCTATACTAGGGCGTGTAATTGAAAGGTTAGGATTGATTATCCACATACTGAGTATGGTGAATTCAGGATTTGTTCCTGACGGATGTATCGAATGTTGTGGTGAAAGTGTACAATATCTGCAGAGTGTCAAACTATTTGAATAGCCGCGTTCGCGGTTATGGACAGTTGGAGTGGCCATACTGTTCCCCCGTCAGATGTTTTCAAAATGACTTGTGAAATGAATTGAGATTTTGACTTGACCACAACAGGGTTGTGATATTAAATTCAAGTTCCCACTTAGGTGTTTTCAAAATTTCAACTAGTTTTCTTTGCTTCTGAACTTAGTAGAGGTAAATCTGGATTTTTGCAAAACAACCCTAGAGCTTAGTGTCCTACTACCAAAAACCCCCTTAACTTGTTAGTATTACTTTTCGAGTACTTAAAGAGTACTCATGGCTTTGTCCTTGGCTATTCCCGTGGCCAGACTATGAAGAGGAGTACCAGGATGATGGACCGCAGGAAGGTTACGACAACTAGGACCATCTCCCATCGTCAGCATTTCCTGTGACCCGAAGATGGAGCTTCACCTACGCTATCTTTACTATTACGTTATTCCGATGCTTGAGTTGTATTAACAACTGGATCATGAGATCCTTATTTGTGTAAGACCTTATGTATGGTTTGTAATGGATGATTTACTATGATATCCAAATCTATTATGTCTCGCAAAAATGGTAATCCTGGGATTGCGATGTATGGCATAACAGGCATCTGGGATTAAAAATCCGGGTGTTGACACAAGCACCGGACTATGATCACTCATATGATGACCCACCAGCTTGGGGTTACTACCCGCGCTATTGAGCCCACTTAGTCCAAAAGCCTAAGCTTTGGGGAGGTATGCCGACATCACACTCATCTATATATCATGCTTCGTTGGTTCTTTGTATATCCATTGTTTCGCGTTCTTTTTGGTTTTTGTTTCTACTTTCTCAAAACACAAAAATACCAAAAAATATTTTCATTGTTTCTCTTGTTTTTTTTTTGCTTTTTAGATTTGGTTTGCCTTAAAGAAAAATCCAAAAAGATTTTCCTTTGTTTATTTTTTTGTTTGCTTGTTTTAAAAAAAATCGAAAACACCAAAAATATTTGTTCTTCTTCTTTGGTTTTGTGAGTTCTTTGCAGGATTCAGCCGTCCTCAGTTGAGTTTGGTTTCATGTTATTATTCAAGTCACACAAGTGAAGGGCAATAATGAAGATTAAGACAACTTGAGGTGTGGTAAGAGGCTGGTAACAAACTCTATTTGTTTTCATTTTTTTACATATAGTCATCATTGTGAGCATGCTTAATCTATTCATGTAAGGTGTATGTTATTTATGGATGCTTAGTAGTTCTTGCTTTCTTGTGATTAGCTCCAGCTTGCTAATAGTTTGTAGCATGTCATATGAATGTTTGCTTGCATTGTTTTATTCATATTTTGGTATGATATTGTGGTATCCTCCTCTGAATGTTTCATGTGAATCGACTTGGCACATGCTCACGCATGCATATGACTAAACAATAGTTAGTAAGCCTCGATGATTTATTTTGCCTCACAATTCTTGTATCACTTTCATGCCATAATTAGTCTTGTTTTGTTGCAAGCATGATTTTGATAGTTATTGCTCTCTCGTTTGTCGCTCCCTCTCTATTGCTAGCCTTCACTTGCATTGAGTATGAGCTCTACTTGTGCATCCAACTCCCCAAAACCAATAGTGCCAACAGTGTCCACCACACCTACCTATTAGAATCATTTGCTATTCCATGCATATTCATTATGCCTTGTTTTGTTCCGAATAAAATGTTTGACTATTTTGAGAAAGTTAGTTAGTAAAGATCTCACGAACTTGATGGCACACTTTATTCCTTGCACTTAATAAACCTGAACCATTGTGACTGTCCATGAAAGTTATATTCTTGCAAATTATAAGCTGGGAGTTAGCAGAACCGTGCTGCCACGGGAAACGCTTTCAACACTTATGGATATATATCAAGTTGATATCATGCTCTTTTGTTTGCGGATGTCGTCGGTGTAAAATAAAAGGGGAGCTTGTGAGTTCATGGAGTTATATATATATGTGTTAGAGAAACGCCTAGTCCGCTAGCCTAAGCCATGCCTAATCATGGTGGAAACTTGCAGTATAACCATAATGAGAAATCTGAGAAGCATCCTCAACAAAAACCTATGAAAATAGCAAATAAAAAGTTCGCTGAGATGCTCATTGTCTTCTTGCCTTGTCATTTTGATCATGGGATGGCTCCTGTATCATGTGCAAGGGGTACCCCATTGGCGGTTCTCTATGATATGCATGTATTTAAAATGACAAGAACTTATAGGTAACTAGAGTTGAGTAGCATGAGGAGCGACCCTCGTACTCAGGGGACATGGGATTTCCAGTTTATACTCTGTCAAGTATAGAACTCATATTGGACCTCACTTTCACCTTAACCATATAAATATTCCTATGATAGGGGCAATGAGAGCTCAAGGCTAATGAGTACCTTACTTTTAGCATTTGGAAGCCTTTCAAACTTTCCAAAACTTTTTCACTTCCTTGTTGAGTCACCACTTATTCTATGAGCAGCTTCTTGAGAGCATAGTTGTCATTCTTGTGTTTGTCTCAAAACTTGGTTAATTATGTCACGACTTTGATGCTTGTATCTATGATATCTTCACTTGAACTTCAGAGGTGCCTTGGCATTTATTTATGTGCTCTATAAACAAAGGCAAGCGAGATACCACTCTATCATTCCTTCTTATGAGCATTGCAAAGTTGCTTATGTCTATGTTTCATCCTACTTATTATTATTGAATTAGATTCTCTTCATAGCTTGCAATGACTATTGAGTAGACTTAGTTGCATACCTCTTATTATGAATGGTTTACGTATCTACTCCTGTGCTAAGAATATATACATCATATGAAGCAAATGTGTTCGTGAAAGTTCTTTTATCGCACTCAGTTTTCAACTGAATTGCTTGAGGACAAGCAATAAGCTAAGCTTGCGGGGAGTTGATACGTCCAAAACGTATCTACTTTCCCGAACCATTTTGCTATTGTTTCTCCTCTAAACTTGTGTGATTTGGATACAACTAACACGGACTGACGCTATTTTCAGCAGAATTACTTTGGTGTCTAGTTTTTGTGTAGAAAATCAACTATCAGGGAAAATCTAAAAAAATATGCCAAAAATCCTATTTCACCAGAAGGTCCACGGAGCCATAGTACAAGACGGAGTGGAGGCCTGAGAGGCCCACACCCCTGCCACGCGGGTGGGCCCAGCCCGTGCCTGTGGGGGGGGGTGCGGTCGCATCAGTCACCACCTTGGCCTCCCTCTTCGCCTATAAAATGCCTCTTGACCTAAAAACCGAGTGGGGTTTGACGTTTTTCCAGAAAGAGTTCCACTACGCCGCCACCACCAGAAAGCACGATTTGGAATCAGAAACTCCGTTCTGGCACCCTGTCGGGATGGGGAATTTGGGGAGGATCATCGCCATCTTCATCACCAACGCCTCTCCATCAACCATCCATTTTTCCCTCATCTATGAGTGAGTAATCCCCCACTATAGGCTATGGGGATGGTAGGGATTGGATGAGTTCTATCATGTAATCGAATAAGATGGTGCCTAGTATCTCGATTAGTGCTATTTGACTTTGTTGCAACTTGTTGTGCTTAATGCTTCTCACTAGGGCCCGAGTGCCATGATCTCAGATCTGAACTTATTATTGAATCATTATGATAGTATTGTTTGTGATCTTATCTGCAAGTTGTGTACACATATAATTTTCTGGATCGAAAGGCCTCGAAGTGATAGAAATTGGGACAACCTGAGGGGATGGCTGTGACGTGAGGATCACATGTGTTCACGGAGTGTTAATGCTTTGCCCCAGTGCTCTATTAAAAGGAGACCTTAATTTCCAGTAGTTCCCTTGAGGCCCCACTGCAACAGGATGGAAGGACAAAAGATGTTGTGCAAGTTCTCATTGCGAGCACGCATGACTATATAGGGATCACATGCCTATGACTGTTTAGTACTTGGATGCTTATTCTTATTTATCTGCAATTGCCCTAGATCTTGAAGTTACATGTTTAGACTCGTCCATGCAACGCCCGTCCATCCATCCCTATGCCTACCGCACTCATATCCTACTGTTTGCTGGTACTGTTACTATTGCTCTTGTGCTGCTGCTGTTACTTTGCTTTTGCTACTACAAAATTGTTGCTATTGATAATCTTCTAGGAGCAAGAACTATTTCTAGGTGCAGCTGAATTGACAACTCAGCTGTTAAGGCTTGCAAGTATTCTTTGGCTCCCCTTGTGTCGAATCAATAAATTGGGTAATACTACCATCAAAGACTATTGCGATCCCCTATACTTGTGGGTCATCACCCTACTCCTCCCAAAGGTCTATAACATCCCAATTCCAGCAACCCTAATCTTTTGTCAAAAAGGCAAAAATCAGGGGGAACAAAAACTTTTTCTCGTTGAGGATTGCAATGACTGTTGCTTGTTGCTTTTGTCCATGCAACTAATTGTGTGTTATATAATATACTCCTTACCTCAACACTAGTTGACAAAAATTATTTTTCAAAAGAGATGTCTTTGCTCAACATTCATATTCTCAAATGTTCTGGAATTTCAAACCTGAGCCAAGGTGACTTTGAAAAAACAAAATAGTTTATTAGTTTTCCTTTAACAAAACTATGGAGACCTACATATAATCTCCTTATGTTTTGAAGACAGAACTTCATATAGGCTCACCTCGCTAGGGTCCCCTAGGGACGTTCATATAGGCTCACCTCGCTAGGGTTTACAGATTACAACCGAATTAGTTAAGGATTCAGAGATTCTATGACCTAGTCCGAGTGGTCCTAGCTACGCTGCTGGACCTCCAGCTTCCAGTCGCCTCAGTCCACGCCAAGTCTCGATCCAGTCGCCGTCCTGCAGGCCCACTCGCTGACGGCTTGGGCCAATAGGAAACATCCTGTTGGGTATACCCCGGTAGGCATATCCCCATCAGTAGTCCCCGAGGCCGTCATTGATTTTTCGCAGGTGTTGGTTGGCAGTCAGAGTATGCGGGTCCAATGCGGATGCCTAGTCGAATCGGCGGCGGACTCCTGAACAAAGGAAAGAACTAGTGATTTTAGTCGCAATAACGGCGACCAATCGTGTCGCATCTCGGCGAACGGGTCACCGAGTACTTAGTCACTGTTACAGTGATCGGGTCGGCGAATAACTTGTCTCTGTTATAGTGATCGGTTCGGCGAATCGTCGAGTCACTAGGAGCAACGAGTCGAGTAGATGAAGTTGGACCCTCAGTTGTTGTCAAACTAGCCGTTGGGTAACCCAACGGTAATATTGGCGTAATTACCGCATAGTAACGGCTCCCGAAAATGGCGGGTAACAACCGCTATATAAGGAGAGTGAAGGGCGAACGGGGAAAACGCTTCCTTCACTGCCTCCCATCTCGCGCATACCTATTCCCCCATTACGCGCAGTGACCAGAACGATCCAGAGAGTTCTGACTCCCACGATCTTCCAGCCGATGGCCCCCTCCACTGAGCCATGGGGTAGATCCAAGTGCACGAAGGCACTGCTAGCATCTTTTGAGGAGGCGGGGGGTTCTCCGCGTCGGGAGATGGCGCATCCCTGCGGCCGGAGAAGTAATTCCGGATCCGCGCGAGGGGGAGTTCATCTACTTCACCAGTCACCTGGAGCGGGGGCTTGGCTTCCCAACCTCCCTCTTCTTCCGGCATTTCTGCGCCTACTACGGAATCCAGCCATCGGATCTGGGTCCGCACAGCATCGAGCAGCTCGCCATTTTTGTGGCGTTCTGCGAGTGCTATCTGGGCTGTAGGCCCTACTTCCCCATGTGGCAAGACCTATTCCACGGGAGAATCAGCCGCGAAGAAACAGGCGGCCCGATGCTAGCCGCGGACGGCCTGACGTTCCAACTGAAGTCAAAGGCATCGTTCTTTGATTTGATGCTGCCCGCCAAAGCAGCGAACGAGTGGAAGACGTACTGGTTCTATGTCACCGAGTCGACTCCAGGCGAGGAAGTGGCGCTTCCATGGTACTCCGCCGACCGGCCTGAGCCGCGTCGGCTCCAGGTCATCAAACTCCCGCTGGAGCAGCGGATGGTTGTCGACGAGATGTTACAAACCATCCTCAACCTGAAGAAGAAAGGCCTCCAGACCATCAATCTCTACAACTGCTGGCTTGGGCGGCGGCTCGTGCCCCTGGCCAGCCATCACCACTACATGTACGAGTATACAGGTAAGGACAACCCGACAAAATCCTGCCTCGTTGAGTGGAGACTCAACTATTATACACTGGCCCTAAAGAAGATTACCCAGGCGGTGTATCTCGACGCGAAGGCCGGGGTCACCCCTTATACCGCGAGGCGCCCAGCTCCAACGGTAAGCTGTTATTCCATTTGCACTTGCAGTAGTAGTTTGTGCATTCGCGGTCGTGCTGACGTCGTTTCTTCTTGGAGCAGTTGTTTCAAGTGGTGGAAGGGTGGCTTCCACCCACAGACAACGAGAACTCGAGCTCATCCGCCCAGGACGGGAGCGAGTCATCACCCACCAAGGGCAACGCCGAGAGCGGCGGAGGCAATGACGACGATGATGAAGACGACGACCCCGTGGAAGTTGCTGCCCCCACGGTTCGCAAGACTCGCGGGCAGCACCAGTGTGAACTCGAGGCCAGCAAGAGCCTCAAACTCCACGATGATGAAGACGACGAGCTCCCTGAGCACACCTCACATCGCGAGGCCACGCCGTCAAAGAATAAGAAGAAAGCTCCGCCAAAGAAGAAGACGAAGCTGGCGAAGCCGATATCTCTGCCTCGATCTGCGAGCAGCTCTGACGCCACCAGCTCAGCTGAGGACGCAATGGCGCATGCGGCCGCGGCAGCTGGTGCCGCCGCCACAAGGTACGAGGTGCCGCTAGCGTCATTAACACCGACATTCGCACCAGTCACTAGCTTGGGGGCCGTTCCGGCCGCAGGGGCCTCGCCACCAAGGGGGGTTCCCATAGTAAATTCCACGGAGGATCCCGCCGCTGCTTCATCTTCAAAGAAGCCGTCAGTGTCTTGGGCACACAATGTGTTCGATACGGGCCTCACTCGGAATCTTTGGCCCGAACTGGAGAAACCGGCCAGCATCCGCACCGGGCTATGATTCCTTCCAGTCGCCAAGTGAGTGCTCCTCTGTCCCTTACTCCTCTGCTTGCTTTGCGTTTCAATAGGAAAGTTTTATTGATAGAGCTATTTCACAGGACTGGTGTTAAGAAGATAGGCCATCCTTCTGTGGCCAAGGCTCCACCAGTCGCCATAGAGGTGCCAGCAGATTCCTCGCGGAAGAGGAAGGGCGACGAGGTCGTTACTCCCGCTGAAGGCATCAAAAGGGCAAAAGGCGATGATGTCGTCACGGTCCCTGATGATCTGGCGGTTGCTCCAAGCGAACCTCCAACCACCGCGAAAGTGGCTTCAAAGGCCAAGGAAGGTGTCGGGTCGCAGTATATGGTGCTTGCGGACTCAACCGATGTGGCCGAGCCAACCCCGGGTGGCGCAGCGGCCGCTGCAGCGACTTTCCCTCGCTTCGTGGAGAAGGCTTCCGCAGCAAGTGCCTCTGTGCCGTCAAGCCAGGTTCCTGGGGCCACCGAGACGGAGGTTGAACAGCGTCGTGGCCACACTCCGGTCATGCTCGCTTTGGTGGATGCGATGGAGCTTCATGGCATGCTAGGCGCTGTTATCCAAGTATGTCCATTCCCCGAGGATCTGGCCACTAAATTTCAGTGGTCGGATTCTTAATGTTTTTTATGTTATCCAGTCCCCGAGTGCCTAGTCGCTGAAATTCAGCGGGTGGGCACTGAGGAATTTCGTTGTCCAGTCCCCGAGTGCCTAGTCGCTGAGTTTCAGTGGGTGGGCACTTAGGATTTGTTTGTTGTTGACACTATAGTTTGTGCGGAGGGCCTGCAGCGCAAGTCAACCGAACGGCTTGCTGCGAAGTGTCGCTTGGAGAAGGAGCTCGTTACCATCCAGGAGACGAACAAGGAGCTTCAAGCAGCTGTAGCCGAGGTGAAGGAGGCCCGCCAAGGCCTTGTCCCGGTGGCTGACTTGACGGCGGCTCAATCTGCTTTAACCACGGCTGAACAGCGAGTCGCCAACCTGGAGCGTGAGCTGACGGGCCAAGGCTGCCGTTACTTCTGCCGCTGAAGAGCGGAAAGTATCTGATGCGCTCATTGCTGGGTTGCAGAATGACTTTTCTTCTCTTCAAAGTTTCATCACAGACCTCTTCCGCCCGCTAATTGGTAAACTCTCCTTCAGCCAACTTCTGACTGCACTAGCTGTATTGTGATGTCGATGTTTTGCTTACTGGTTGTTTTTGTGCTACAGGCCGGATCACTGATAACGCGGAAGAGGCGCAGTTGTACGACGCGCGGCAATGTGTGACCACCCTGGTCGACTCAGCCGCCTTGTCAGCGAATTGCCTTCGTGCATATCTTCAGGAGATATCGCCCACGGAGATGATCCCCAGCGACCTTGTCGAGGTATGACGCTACCTGGAGAAGGCCCCATCGGTCATGGAGTTCATGATGCGGTCGGCCTTCCATCATGGGGCGGCGACGGTGCTCAGCCTTGGGCTCGCCCACTTCCCGGATGACTTCGACCTCGATGATGTCATGAGCGATTACCCCTCATCGACAGGCTTGGTGGAGATTGCCGAGGTGTTGAAGCTGACGGACCGAGCCGTGGTATACTCCGATTGCGTTTGGGCGATGGGCGACCTCATCCCCTATCAGGAGACGATTTTCGCCCCCAATGATCCTGAACCGAAGCATCGGGACTTGAAGGTCGAACAACCGTTACGTGCGGCGATGGCGGGCGAGCTGTTGACGTACCCATCGAACCCGTACGTGCCCTTCATCCGCAACCGCAGGGACGGTGGCGCGTCTTCATCAAAACCTGCGGAGTAAAAGTGTTTTGCCGTTTGGCATTAGTATGGAATAACTAGGTAATTTCCTTGTATGTGGAACAAATTGTGCTGCTATAAAGGAATGCTCGTGTTATTTTGTCATTCGTTTATGGGGTTTAACTTATTGTTATATGTTTTGTGAACTTTTAGTGAGTTAAGGTCGACTCGCCATGGCTCGGAAAGCCAGTCGCATGGCGACTCCCAGGGGTTCTCTTTACTTGACCGTTTTCCCGGGCGCGAATGGGGCTGGGTTGCTGAGTCCCGGAGCGTGGTACTTGGCCGGTCTAGTCGCAGGCCCAGGGTAGGTGAGGACTAAGCGCGTCACTCCTGCCTGTTCCGGGGGATCAGTCGCATGGCGAGTCCTGGGCACGCTCTCATACTTGGCGTTTTTCCCTAGCTCTCGTATTTGACCGGGTGTCAGTCCCCGAGCGTGGTACTTGGCTGTTCGAGTCGCTGCGCCAAGGATGCGGAGGACTTGGTCGCTGTGGGGAGCGAGTGCAGTTGTCTTGGCTCGGGGAGCCAGTCGATCTAGGCGACTCCAATGGGGCTCCGGGTTAGCGTTTTTCGTGGACGTTACGAGGCCTGAAGTTTCCCAGTGTCCTCGTACCGCACTACTTGGCCGTGCTAGTCGCTTTGCCAAAGGTTGACTTCTGCGAATAGCGTAACGCTGTTATTACGAGTCCGAGTGGCACAAGACACGGAGAGTAGACACAATTTATGGAAACCAATCTGTTTTATTTCATAGAGGGTAGGGGGTACATGTCTGGAGTTCTAAGAGTAGAACTTCCGTAAGAGGTTTACATTCCATGGCCGCTTGAGGTCAAGTTTTCCGTCCCCTCGGACGTCGGTGAGGTAGTCGGCGTCTTTGCCCAGGACTCACCCGATGGCGAATGGTCCCTCCCAAGGGGGCGAGAGCTTGTGCATGCCTTTATTGTCCTGGATTAGGCGTAGTACCAGGTCGTCTTCCTGGAAAGTGCGAGTCTGCACTCGCCGGTTATGGTAGCGGCGGAGCCCTTGCTGGTAGATAGCGGTGCGAGAGTGAGCTAGGTCGCGTGCTTCGTCGAGCTGGTCGACTCCGTCTTGGCTTGCGACATCGTTTGCGGCCTCCGTGTAGTTGACCACCCTTCGTGAGTCGTGCTCGAGGTCGGTTGGCATGACTGCCTCGGCACCGTAAACCATGAAGAAGGGGGTGAATCCTGTCGACCTGTTGACGGAGGTGTGGATGCCCTAGATGACGGAAGGGAGTTCCTCGACCCAGCACCCGGCGGTGCGCTCGAGTGGGACTTGTAGCCGTGGCTTCAGGCCATGGAGGATGCTCTGATTGGCGCGTTTCGCCTGGCCATTGGACTCTGGGTGGGCGACTAGGGCGAGGTCGAGTCGGATATGGTGCTCCTCGCAGAACTCGGCCATGGCTCCTTTGGCGAAGTTGGTGCCGTTGTCCGTGATGATGCTGTTTGGGAACCCGTAGCGATAGATGAGCTCGCGTAGGAACTTGGTGGCGGTCTTCCCGTCGCACTTGCGGACTGGCTTGGCCTCCACCCATTTTGTGAATTTGTCGACTGCGACTAGTTGAGGGTATTCCCCGCCATGGGGCGGCTGCTCGAGGCCGCCCTGCTGCTTGATGAGCGCGAGTACATCCGACCCTGTGAGTCGGCGCCCGCGTTTTGTTGCTCAACTGCTTTGGCGAGTAGAGCCTTGGCGTACTAGATCTGGAGGGCGCCTTCGCCGGTGACTTGGATGTTGTCGACCGCATCTCGGCTCGCGACGATGTTGTCCATTAGGGTGGAAAACAGCGGGAGGCCGTTCGCGTCTCGCTCTCGTGAGGAGACCATGATCCTTGGTTGGTCCCTTCGGGGCGCGTGGTTGGGCGGTGGTGGTGCGCCGTTGGCCGTCGCCCCTGGTGGGGGTCGAGCGCTTCCTCCTGGCGGCGCTTTCTCGCAGATCGCGCGGTCGGCCATCAAGGCCGGGTCGTTCTCATTGTCGAAGTTCAGGGCACGCCCCTGGATGGTAGGGTTCAGGCGCGACCTGATTCGAAGTTGGTGATAGCGCGACAGCTCCTGCGCTGTCGCCTGCTCAAGGCGAAATTTTTCGCGCTCGGCTTGCTCCTTGCGGACTACCTCCGCCAGCTTCAGGCGGAGTTCCTCGGCCTCCGTCGCCGTCACGTTTGGCAGGATCGGCGTGGAGAAGGGGTCTTCCGGTGGGTCGGTGCCGATCGCCATGTAGGTAGCGGCGTGGTGACCGGTTCCGTCATGGAGGTCGGCGGAGTTCTCCGACCCGGAGTCAAAGTCGAAGATCCCAAGGATGGAGGGGTCCTCGAAGTATCCGACGTTGGAGACCTGGGTGATGGAGCCCGCGGGCGATACGGCGATGATGGATCCGGCGAGTGACGTCGGGGTCGCCGAATTGGCGTCGTCGTTGAGGGCCAAGTCGTCCGCGGCCGCGGTGGTTTCGGCCACGTTGCTATGGGCCGAGTCGTACTCGGAGGCGAGGCGGTGAATCGTGTGGACCTGGCTCTCAGAGAGCCGGTCCGGTGGCGACGACTCGCGGATGCGAGCCGAGTCCTCCGAGGCAATGGCGTCGGTGAGGCTGATGAAGAGGCTGATCGTGCCGACCGGTAGAATCACGCTATGCGCGACGGGTCGCGCCGCCGGGACGTAGCTGCTCGGCAAGATCTGGAGCATCTCGTCGATCGCGATCATGCGGCCGGTGGCGATCGACTCATTGATGGGAAGATTGGATCTCACCGCAGAACACCGGCCTAACTGGCCAGGCCCCACGGTGGGCGCCACTGTCGTGGGAATGACCACGGCTGACGCTGCAATCGGCAGCGAGTAGTAGAACATGGGGCAAGGTCGGCCAGCCATCTGCGGTGTGAGATGAGGGCGGAGACACAAGGGTTTACCCAGGTTCGGCCCTCGGAGGGTAAAGACCTACTCCTGCTAGATTGTATTATGGTGAGAGTACAAAGGGGCGAGCTCGACGACTAGGCGGCGAGTCGCTTGGGTGTATGATGGAACGTCTCCCCTATGCGTCCCCTAGGGAGGTTTGTATAGCTCACCTCGCCAGGGTTTACAGATTACAACCGAATTAGTTAAGGATTCGGAGGTTCTATTACCTAGTCCGACTGGGCCTAGCTATGTTTCTGGGCCTCCAGCTTCCAGTCGCCTGAGTCCATGCCAAGTCTCGATCCAGTCGCCGTCCTGCAGGCCCACTCGCTGACGGCTTGGGCCAATAGGAAACGTCCTGCTAGGTATACCCAGTAGGCATATCCCCATCATTCAATGATACACATCAGATGTTTATAAAAGGACCACTTAATATCTTTATGAATAAAATAGGAAATATCATCATACATGATTGCCTCTAGGGCATATTCCCAACAGTCTCCCACTTGCACTAGAGTCAATCTTCTGACATCACATGTCTTGGCATCTAATGCCCATGGCTCTCTAGTGCGCCACATGCTTCGGCTGTGGTAACGACTTTGTCAACGGATTCGCAATTGCATCTGTGTGTACCATGCATAACTTGATATCACCCCGATCCACAAACTGGCGAATCAGGTGGTAATACATGAGTATGTGCTTGTTCTTCTCGTGTTGTCTAGGTTCCTTGGCTTGTGCAATAGCACCATTGTTGTCCCAATACACGTCTAACGGATTGGACGAGCCCTGAACCACACCAAGATCCATGAGGATATTCCTCATCCGAACAACTTCCTTTGCTGCCTCCGAGGCGACAATATACTTAGCCTCTGTTGTACATGTAGACACAGTCTCTTGCTTGGAAATCTTCCAGCTCACAGCACCTCCGTTTATAATAAACACGTATCTGGATTGCAAACAAGAATCATCATAGTCGGTAAGATAACTCGCATCTGTGTAACCCTTTACACTGAGTTCATCTTCAACACCATAAACCAAGAACATATCCTTAGTCCTTCTCAAGTACTTTAGGATATTTTTAGCCGCTGTTCAGTGGATTTCTCTAGGATCAGCCTGATATCTGCTCAAAACACTTAGAGCATAGGAAACATCCGGCCTAGTACAAATCATGGCATACATGATGGATCAGACTGCACAAGCATACAGAATCTCACTCATCCAACTGCGCTCATTAGTCGTCGAAGGACACTGAGTCTTGCTAAGTTTTACACCATGGGACATCGGTAAGAACCCCTTCTTAGACGATTCCATGTTGAACTTCTTCAACACTTTTTCCAAATAAGTACTCTGAATCAATCCAATGAGCCTCCTTGATCTATCTCTATAGATCTGGATTCCGAGGATGTATGTTGCCTCACCCAAGTCTTTCATTGAGAAACTCCTTTCCAATGATTCCTTGGTTTCTTGCAACATCTGGACATCATTTCAAATCAATAATATGTCATCCAAATATATGATTAGAAATTTTACTTTGTTCCCACTAAACTTCTTGTACAAACAAGAATCATGATCACTCTTGATGAAACCAAACGATTTGACTACCTCATCAAAGCGAATATTCCAACTCCGAGATGCTTGCTTCAACCCATTAATGGATTTCTGAAGTTTACATACCTTATCAGCATTAGCCGGATCAACAAAACCCTCGGGTTGTATCATATATACGTCCTCGGTTAAATTTCCTTTAAGGAAAGCCGTTTTGACATCCAGCTGCCATATCTCATAGTTGAAATAGGCTGCTATCGCTAACATGATCCGAACTGATTTAAGCATCTCTACGGGCGAGAAAGTCTCATCGTAATCAACTCCTTGAACTTGTCGGAACCCCTTTGTGACAAGACGTGCTTTATAGATGAAAACATTTCCATCCATATCAGTATTCTTCTTAAATACCCATTTGAACTCGACGGGTCTTGAACCGTCTTGCAGATCAACCAAGTTCCAAACTTGATTTTCATCCATGGACTTTAACTCGGATCTCATGGCTCCAAGCCATGACTCGGAATCGGATCCCACCATCGCTTCCGAATAATTTGTCAGCTCATCACTGTCTAAGAGTAATACATCACGAACACTTTGTAATCTTGCCGATATTCGTAGTACAGGTGCTGCTGCCGGCTCAGCTACCATGACCGGCTCAACCTCCAAGGATTTTGCCGACTCGCTACTAGCGGGTTCCTCTCGAATTTCTTTGAGTTGCACTGTGCTCCCACTTACTCCCCGACGGAGAAACTCTTTCCTAAGGAAGACACCGTTCCGAGCGACAAACACTTTGCCCTCTTCTCGGTTGTAGAAGTAGTAACCCAAGGTTTCCCTCAGATACCCCACGAAAATATATTTATTCGACTTGGCCGTAAGCTTGTCCGACTGAAGTCGCTTGGCAAATGCTTCACAACCCCAAATCTTAAGAAAAGACAAACTCAGCTTTTTTGCATGTCCACATCTCATACGGTGTCTTCTCTACCGACTTTGATGGTACTCTGTTTAGTGTGAACACCGTTGTTTCTAGACAATAACCCAAACTGATAAAGGCAGATCTGTCCGACTCGTCATTGATCCTACCATGTCCAACAAGGTCCGATTCCGCCTTTCCGAAACACCGTTCCTTTGCGTAACTGACCAGTATCATTGAGCCATGAGCATAACTGACCAGTATCATTACAACATCCAGAAGGTGACGATTATAAAACATACAATGTGGCCGTTATGGCAATTACAACACAAATATAAGAAGTCTTCAAGCGCAGAGCCCATGTCATGCCTTAACCTATAGGCAACTAACTGGGAAGACCGCCTAGCTTGCATAGACGCCAGCACCTTCATCACTTCTTAACATCTGCAATCTCGCCAAGTAAATATCCAGGGACAAAGCTTATGAGTACATTGAATGTACTTGCAAAACCACCGAGATAGGGTAAACAAGGATAATGCATATTTGGCCATGGCGAAGTAGCTCTACTCTACAGTTGTTTTTTAACAAAGCCTAAACTGGCATCTCTACATATTTGTTGAAAAGAGTTTGAAAACATGCCCCTTTTTAGAAAATCCGGATATCCCATATCCTTGATAAAAACCTTTTTGAAAACATTTTTAGAGTAAAACATCCTTTTAAAACATCTTCGACCATCCCTGATCAAAACAAGATCTTTCTCATACTTCCCCATGACCAAGTGACTTCCTTTTTATTCATATCAAACATATCCCAAGGGTACTCCTAGCAATCACCTTTCCAACTGTCCTTTACCATGGACACGGCTATTCAAATAGATTAGACTCTGCAGAGTTTGTGCACTTTACCTACAAGAATCAATAAATCCGGCGGGACACAACGACGGCGCGCTACACACGGTAGACGGGGGTTCGGATAATCGAACCTAACCTTTCATTTGTCATCCCTAGCAACAGCGGCTTTTCCTTTTGGGTTTGTTCTCCCTGGCAACGAGTATGTGACCCCCGGCCATAGTCCTCCCTTTTGCACTTTCGTATACCCAAACCCGCATCTTGGCAATATACAATAACCTTGGTGACTCCGCTTCCTTCTCCACTCCTAAAGCATACCGTCCGCGGGAGACCCAATTGTTGCACCAGCACTCCTGCCGAGACAGGCACACTCTTGCCGAAGCAAGCAATAGACCTCAAATCTGATGATTTGTTGTAGAGCCTACCTGGGCTTGTAGGATTTCTCCCCTTAAGAAAGTACAAGTAGCCCCGGCTAAAGACAACAAACTACGAGCTAAGCTCCAGCGACTAGGGTAGTGTGGATGCACAGATAAATTGTTCCAGTAAAGGCGTAGAACATCCTTTCTCTTTCTCTTGCTCACCTTTCTTATTATCCTCCTCATAGCTTCTTTAGTAAAACCTCCACTGGGAAACGATGCCTCTTTCCAAGGGTTTTATTTTAAAACTGTGTACTAGGGTAAAATCCCCAAAATAGTTTTATCATTGAAAACCCGTTGTTTCCAAGAGGGAAGATGCTAAGCATCTTGGCTTCGATCTAAAGGGTAAAGATGGGTGTTAATGGGCTTCGATCTAAGCATAAACGAGATATAAAACGATTGATAAAAAGGAGTAGGTCAATATAGGATTTCAGGAATGGTGGATTGCCTGTGACCAGCGAGATGTCCCTTGACTTCCATATAATACCATAATACCAATAATAATAATATTAACCCGATGCTTCCTTCTTCTCATCGTCACACAATCGCAACTATCGTCGTTATTGAGCATACATGCAAACAAACAATACCACATTAAACACAAGTCATAGAAACATCAATACATACAACAAGCAACATATAATTAAAATGTATAAGATAGTAGGGTGCTATATGATTGGTCTAATAAGATTAGTAAAATATTTTGATGCATTAGGAGATGATCCGGTGGGTTTTATAATCTAGGGACTATCTAAGAGAGGGTTTTTTGACCAAGGGATTGCTCTGTATGATACCACTATATAAAAATGATACCATCAGATAGGTATTGATAAAATGAATCCAACAAAAGTGGTTTCACTATTTTATCAATTTCCATTGATTTATAATGATTTCTATAGTTAATAAAACTCTAGTTTTAGGAAATAATTCACCAGAATTGTTATGGAGGTCAAAAAATTCTTTACTTGGGTTATTAGATAGTATTTGATGGACTGATTCATTGATAGCTGGAATCAACTGAAAATAATTCCCAGAATGCCCTCAGGGAATTCCCAAAGTCAGTTCTTGATGGGATTTGTCTTTTTCATCATATTTAATCTACAGAAGCTTTTGATGTGATTTCAAGTACACATGTGAGGTATTTAGAGTACCTTTATGTAGAAATTGGAATAACCCTTTTTGGATTTTCAAGTACACATGTGAGGTATTTAGAGTATCTTTTTCATCATCATTGAAAAAACTATGCACAGAACATTTTAATTCACCATCATTCAACAGTGCCTCATAAAATTATGAGCTACTGGGGTTTGAAATATGTTGCTATTTATATGTTAAGGAAGTTGGAATTAGCTCAATACCCATTTTTTGACCTAGAGAATTTCCACAAGGCAGAAATGGGTTGATATTGGTATTTTTGCTATAGCCAAGCTACTGTTCCACTTGGCATGAGGCTAATGACATGAGATGGTACATGGTATACCTATCTGGGACAATTGGATTTATTTCATTTGGGTATGTGTATCTCCCTGAGGAATTTATTTATTGCCAAATATACATGTTAGTGGATTAAATACTAGTAAAAATTGACAAAAGGTTTGGGCATGGGACAGGCTCTGCATGTTTGAGAAAACATACAGGGACAAGGGAAAAATAAGATCTGGATATTTTAGTGGGTTTTCATTTGGATGTAAAGAAAACTACCCATATACTAGATATGGAAAGGAATTAAGAAAAAGAAAAAGGGGAGGCAGCAGTCGGGCCGGATTCGCACAGGACTTGGAGCCACAGCGCTGGGCTGGCCCAATTCACGGGACGACACGTGCACGAGGCCTAGTTCCAAACCGCGGGGCGGGGCCCGCCGGTCAGCAGTCCAGGGAGACGAAGGGTTATGGGGTGACCGGGACCATCCGAACTAGTGGGGATTGACGACCCCTAGTTGTCGTCCTCGCTGGAGCCTGGCGGCGGTGAGAAAACCCTAGGGCGAGGCGGGAGGAGCCATGGGAGCTCACCGGGGACGGAGAGGGGCTGAGGAAGGTGCAGGTCGACGCGGTCGATGACGGCGGTTCCGATGATGGGCGGCACGACATGGTTTGATGCATGGAGGGAGTTCGCGCGTCAGTGGTCGAAGTGGAGCTCGTCGGGGTTCATCGGCACTGCCTTGGTGGATTATGCATGTCAACAAGAAGGGCACCAACAACATTAGTGAGAGGAGGGGAGTTTAGAGAGGAGACATGCAAGGCAGGAGATCAAGAGGGGAAGGTGCCTAGCTCGGTTTCTTTGGGATAGACCAAAGCTCTCCTTTCTCATTCCTTCGGGCTGGGCAGAGCAGGGGAGTGGAGGGGAGGTGAGTGAGTAGAAGAGGAAGCAAATGAGAGGCAAAGGCGTGATGGGGGTGGCCTGTTGCATTTAAACCGAAGGGAGAGGCTCATGGTGGACTATGTCTAGGAGGGAAAGAGAGAGGAGGCTCATGGTGGACTATGTCTAGCAGCAGAAGGCTAAGAAAGCTCCAGCTCGCGTCATCAACGATCCTGGTGTTCGACGAAACCTAGGATGGGCTCCCTCGGAGCCGGCACAAGACAAGACATACATTGACAACGAAGGCAGGTAGGTGATGCCCACCCCTCTTCTCAACCTCGCCGTCGCCAAGACCCTTCTGGAGCAGGATATATCACCCGTGGCTGTGGACCAGGTCTATGACCTTGTGCCCAAGGCGGTAAAACAACAGGAAAAGGCCACCTCTCAGAGGCTTGAGTCTGACCCACCGTTCTGCCAGTCTAGCCATCCTAAGCCGCCAAGGGATCGATCTCCTCATGATGTCGGGTCCTAGACGGGTTCGTCAGAACGAAGACGGAGGGATGCGCGCAACATGAAGGACGCTATCCCCATATCCTCCGACCATGGAGGCAAGACTCAACCTCGTCACCCATCTCCACCGCCCAGTCTCCCTGACATCGCGAAGACCCCAAGGCTCACCGTTGCACGGATATGCCACCACTAAGGCAGAGCGGCATCGTCATCCGCGACAACACGGAGTAGACCCGTCATGATGTAGAGCGCAACCAAGGATACAAGAGAAGGTCGCGCCATGACCCTCCGCGTTCGACAAGCAACTGCGACAAACGTGAGGCGTCGCAGGAGGGTAACAGCAAGAACGCTAACCCACCGCCACCTCCGCCTCCATCGCCCCCTAGCATCCACCATGGTGGAGGAGGCCCGCGTCGTTCACGCAGCCCATCCCCTGGTGGCAAGAAGAAAAGAGCAAGCCCGGAGCCATACGACGCACGTTCACACTTGGACAAGATTCATGAGGCCCGGGAAGGATAATACTTGGGACCATGTTGCTTTGGACCTGTAATACGGACAACAACTTACCCCAAGGGTTTCCAGATTGACAAGACCATGAAGCCCTATGACGGCACCACCAAACCAGCTACATGGTTGCAGGATTATGACAACGCGGTGGAGATCACCGGGGGTAACCCCAACGTCGCCATCAAGTACCTCCCGCTGATGCTGGCGGGCACGACCCGACAATGGATTGATGACTTACCGGATAAACCCATCTGCAACTGGTGGACATGCAAGAAGCGTTCACCAAAAACTTTGAGGGTATGTATAAGCGTCCTTGTACTGTTGGCGATCTACAGCAGTGCGTGCAGGAGAAAGACGAGTCATCTCGCGCCTACCTCTCTCGCTGGCTGGATATGAAGAATTCCTGTGCAGGAGTGCACGCTCAGACCGCCATGGCCGCCTTCATCGATGGGTTGGAGAAAGTTACATTGCTCTTACATAAGTCGAAGCACTTGTAGGAAAATCACCGGCTAGATCTCAACCAGATGATCTAGCTAGCTAGTGAGTTCGCAGCTGCCGACGATGATGCTCGCGGCTCCCTGCCGGTAACGGCTGTTCAAACTCAAGATAGGAGGAACAGCAGCACCAAGCGGAAGAGCCCGCTAGAAGAAAAGCAAACCTCCTACATGGTCGCCATGACATTTGCAAGACGAGGTGATGGCAGACAACCTGACCGAGGATGGGGGGTTGAAACCACCTCGGCAGCGCTTCGCGTTCCCCAAACCTACGAGGAGTACCGTGATATGTCGTGCCTCGTACACCTTGATTCCAATGGCAAGGCCGATCACACCAATCGGCATTGCAAATTCGTCAACAATCTCAAGGAGGACCCAAAGACCGGCTACAAGCAAAGTCGAAAGAACAGACCGCGAGGCAAGGGCAAGGGGAAGAAGAAGGAAGAGGAGTCCAAAGATTCAAGTGACATAGATGAGGATGTTGACCCCAAGCACACCGCCAAGAGTGATGGCAAGGGCAAGAACCCCTTCGTGAAGAAGGCAGCCATTTTCCGTACATTCCTTGGCACCCCCACTTTCCAACAACAGAAGACCTCTATGAGGATACTGACGGCCACTCTACCCCAGTTCCCTAGTACCTGCGCTGGTCCGTGATGCCAATTACTTGGGACAGGCAGGATCACCCAGACCTCATCCCTATGGAGAACCATTACGCCATGGTCATCAACCCCCCGATTGATGGCAATGAGTTCACCAAATGTATGGTGGATAGTGGAAGCAGCATCAACATCATGTACCTGGATACACTGCACAAGATGAACTTGACGGGGGATAACCTAAGGCGGACCAGCACCATCTTCCACGGCATAGTTCCTGGTCAAGAGGCTCAATCCCTTGGGTGCATCACACTTCAGCTCGCTTTTGGCGATGTCAATAATTACCGCCAAGAACACATGACCTCCGAGATGGTCCCTTTCAAGAGTGTGTACCACGTCATATTCGGCCGCGACATCTTCCACGCCTTCATGGCCAAGTCATGCTTCGTCTACAACAAGCTCAAGATACCTGGACCAAACGGTGTCATCACCGTATCCGGAAGCTTTACCAAGGCAAGGGACTGCGAGATTGGAGAAGCAGCCTTTGTAGAAGCTGTCCTCTACAACAAGAATTCAAGGAGATCGATAGCAAGGTCGATGTCTCGGAGATGCCGGCGTCGAAGAAGCAGATTTCTGACTCCACACCAGCTTTCAAGGCCGCCATCGAAACCAAGCCGGTGGAAATTGTGGTAGGCGATGCCTCCAAGACAACTTCCATTGGGACGAACCTGGATCCCAAATAGGAAAGTGCGCTCGTCGAGTTCCTCCGTAAGAATATGGACATCTTTGCCTGGCAACCTGCCGACATGAAAGGTGTACCTAGGGAACTTGCCGAGCACAACTTGAATATTGATCCAAAATGCAAACCGGTGAAACAACCTCTACGACGCTTCGGAGACGATAAGAGACGCACCATAGGCAAGGAGATAGCTAGGTTACTTAAGGCTAGTTTTATCCGAGAAGTCATTCACACCCGATGGGTGGCCAATCCTATACTTGTTCCCAAAAAGGGAACCAAATAATTAAGAATGTGCGTTGATTACACCGGCTTGAACAAAGTGTGTCCCAAACATCTGTTTGCTTTGCCTCGCATTGAGAAAGTCATTGACTCGACGACTGGCTCGGAGCTTTTGTGTTTTCTCGACGCATACTCATGATACCAGCAAATTAAGATGAGGAAGTCGGAATAAATGGCCACTTCGTTCACCACACCTTACGGCACGTTTTTCTATGTCACGATGCCCTTTGGGATGAAAAACACAGGTGCTACGTACCAGCGGACAATGAAGCATTGCCTACACATTCAAATTGGTCGGAACATTCACGCCTACGTGGACGATATAGCGGTGATGTATAAAAAGGCAAACGACTTAATCTCCGACTTAAAAGAAACCTCTAATAATCTTCGGAAATACAACATGATGCTTAACCCTAAGAAGTGCGTCTTCGGGGTTCCAGCCGGCTAATTTTTAGGCTTCATCGTTTCCTAGTGTGGAATCAAGGTGAACCCAGAGAAGATAAAGGCCATCCTAAACATAAATCGTCCAACATGTCTGAAGGACATACAACGACTGATAGGTTGTGTTGAAGTGGTTAGTCGGTTCGTCAGCCGACTTGGAGAGAAGTCTCTGTCGTTGTACAAGTTGCTGAAGAAGGCGGCAAATTCACGTGTACTGGATGAAGTAGAAGCAACATTGAAGCAGCTAAAGGAGATACTATCCTCGGCGCCTATCCTTGCAGCACCCGAGCCTATGGAGCATATGTTAATTTACAAGGCGACCACCAACCGGGTAATCAACATCGTCGTCGTGGTAGAGCGGAAAGAACCAGGGCATGAGTACGGAGTTCAACGACCAGTTACTATGTAAGCGAGGTCTTGACGGAGTCCAAGCAATGTTACCCACACTACCAGACGATAGCTTATGGAGTGTTCCTTGCTTCTCGGAAGCTAAGGCACTACTTCCAGGAGCACCCTATCACAGTTGTGAGCAAGGATCCACTGTCCGACATCATCAACAACAGCGACACTACCGGGAGGGTCGCGAAGTGGGGCATTGAACTTGCCGCCTTCGAGATCACCTACAAGAGACGCGGCGCTATCAAGTCATAGGCCTTGGCAGATTTCATTGCAGATTGGACGGAGATGCCAGATGCTACCCCTATGCCGGAGCCAAAATATTGGGTGATGCACTTTGACGGATCAAAGCTACTCAATTGCTTGGGGGATGGTGTACTGCTACAGTCACCAACTGGGGAAAATCTACACTACGTTATGCAGATCCACTTCGAGGCTACAAAAAACATGGCGGAGTATGAAGCACTCATTCATGGACTACGCATAGCCAAGGATATTGGCATCAAGCACATAGTTTGTTGTGCAGATTCCGACTTGGTTGCCTAGCAGGTGGCTGACACTTGGAACACGCGGAACCCTATGATGGCGGCATATCGAGACGAAGTGGACGAGATAGCCAAGAGCTTCTTGGGCTACGAAGTGAAGTATGTTCCTAGGGAGCAAAACAAGGAGGCTGATCTATTGTTTAAGCTTGGATCAGGGCACAAATGAATACCGCCTGGAGTTTTTCTGGAGCATCTACCGACACCATCCGTGAGGGGAGCAGACACCGGCAACCCGTATAGAGTTAACTCTTTTGTTCACACAGTGAAAAAAGGTCCCTCCGGCTTGGACACAACCGTTCATGGAACATCTCGTACACGGAACTTTGCCCGACGACGAGGTCGAAAGACGTCAAATAGTACGTCGAGCAAAGGGCTATACCATAATCAATGGACAGTTATACAAAAGAAGCACCACTAGTGTATACCTCAAGTTTGTTTCCCATCAAGAAGGTATTGAAATCCTACGTGAGATCCATCTCGGAGATTGCGGGCATCACGCCGCTCCTCGATCATTGGTCTCCAAAGCCTTCCGACAAAGATTCTACTGGCAGACCGCGAAGGAGGACACCGACAAGCTGGTTGAGACATGCATGGGATGCAAGTTTATGCCCGACAACCCCATGTGTCCAGCTGAAGAATTGCGAACAATACCAATAACTTGGCCGTTTGCAGTCTAGGAGCTAAAGATGGTTGATCCTTTACAGACGGCATAATGTGGGTTTACACATCTGCTAGTAGAAGTTGATAAATTCACCAAATGGATAGAAGCTAAACCCATTAGAAGCTCGATGAGGCAACTGCCCTTAGGTTTGTCCAAGATCTAGTGGTGAAATTTGGTCTCCCACATAGCATTATCACCGACAAAGGAAGCAACTTGTCACTCGGAGAAGTGGAAGCTTATTGTTGGGACAAGGGCATCCGACTTGACCTAGCATCGGTGGCACACCAAGAGTACAATGGGAAAGTTGAGCGAGCCAATGGATTAATTCTGCGGGGAATCAAGCCACGTCTTGAGGAACCACTACACAGAGCAGCTGGAGCCTGGGAGGAGGAACTACCATCTGTGTTGTGTAGTTTACGAACTACACCCAACAGATCCACCGGCTACACCCCATACTTCATGGTATATGCAGTAGAAGCCATCCTGCCTTCCGACATCCTTCATGATTCACCAAGAGTTGCCGCCTACGACGAGAATGATGCTGAAGAATCCAGACGCCTAGATGTGGACCTTCTCGAGGAAGAGCGTGTTTTGGCATGCCAGAGATCCGCGATCTACCAGCAGAAGCTACGCATCTACCATAGTCGCCGCGTTCGGCATTGCTCGTTTAAAGAGGGGGATCTAGTGCTCCGACATAAGCAGAAGAAGTCACACAAATTATCCCCGCCATGGGAAGGACCATTCATCATAAGCAAGGCACTGCTCAATGGGTCTTACTACCTCGTTGACAATCATGAACTTGAGGATAGACCTAGCGAAGATCATAAGCGTAAGCGACGTGACCCGGATGATGACTACCTAGAGCTTGATCGGCCATGGAACATAGCACAGCTCCGTCCTTTTTACACTTAGCATATTTTTTATCTACTGTGTCCCTCTTATATGATAAATGAAATATAGCTCTCTGGTTCACTCATATTCCTGAGTCTTTTATCTCCTTTAGTGTTCATTTTTGGATCATTTAAAACCTTTATACACAAGCTTTGCATTTGCGCTTGTGAAAATTCCGCCTACAGGCGTTAGCTTAAGTTTTCTGACCAACATGTTCTTTGTTGTTTTTATGTGGATTTGGGAGTAGTGACTTTTGACACTTCTTGTCGGCGATTTTGTTCTTAGGTTTTTTACGGTGCCATTGGGCATCATCACCTGGGCGCATGGTTCCGACTACGAGTCTGCCGACTCGCGAAAGGTCAAGCATGAAAAACATAAGCCAACACTTGCTTAAAAAATAATTACATGCTAGAACCGGTACTTGAGTAGCAGGAAATTACACATATTGTTTTTCCGCCTTAAGTTAACATAGTAGTTTTTCCGCATACACCAAACTAGAGGAAATAAATATTACAAAGTGTTTTTTCATTCCTCTAGCACAGGAGACTTTGATGAAGCATCGTCGGCAGTAGGAGACCCATCATCTTCGAAGTCGGTGGTCTTGAGGGACTCCGAGGAGCTCTGATGGTCACCGTCAATGATCTCTAGTGGCACAAAAACGTTGGGATCAACCAACTCGGCAACCCTGGTGTCAAGACCCATGAGAGATGCCTAGATAGCCTTGTGGTCAATCTTCTGGCCTTCATCGTCTATGTCAGGAAGACCCGAGGTTACTGTGTCGAGGTCGGTGTTTTCATAGTGCACCTTGACCATCGCCAGAGACATCCTTGCGCCAGCCCTGGTACATGAAGCTTTCCATCTTACGATACGCTTAGGGGCTTGATGCAAGATCTCCGAGAACTTCATCACGGAGTCCACCGCCTTGATATTAATGTTGAGGGGCTTGGCGATCTTGTTGGCTTGCTTGACGGTGGTGCTAATGAAGGTGCCAGCGAGGACCATGCATTCCTTTGGCGGAGGAGGCGACTTGGTCAAACTAATAGGAGCTGCATTTCCAACAAGGGAGCACATGAGTTCAGTAACACAAAAAATTTCAAAGTACCTAACTTACAGAAGTACAAGACGGATAATCACTTACCAAAGATGCTCGCCTCGGCTTGCTGGAGCGTCTCCGCCATTGAATCCCGTTCTTGTCGGAGGATCTTGTATGATTCAAGATTGCATTGATTTTTCTCATCGGCAGCTTTCTTCTGCTCTTTCAGCATCACAATCTCCTTCTTCAAGCGGTTGATCTCAGTGTTCGCAGAATCCTGCAACGCCGCCATGGACTCCTCGTGCATCTTCAACGTATCATTCCTCTCCTACTGAAGGATCTTGTTTTTGCTATCGAACAACTCAATGTGCTTGGACTGCTCAACAATATCGTTGGCCTTGGCGATAGTTTCTGCAAGTTGGAGAAAGAAAAGTACACACTTAGTAGTCGGAGAGTGATGGCACAAGTCCAAGTCGGAGTACGAAAATGAAAGCAAAAACAGACTCTTCCTCTAGGTGATTTGTTCCTTCAAGAAGGCAGTTTTACCCTTTTCAACTTCCAGCTCTGCGCGCATCTTGTGGAACTTCTCGTTAGCGACGCCTCTCCAGACATTCTCATTCTGTGGAAAGAATATCAGAATCACTTAGTTTTTAACTCGGAAAAATGCTTAGCTTTTCTTTAAGCATCTAGTTGGAACTGATTCAGTTTTCAACTAGAAGCTTGGGGGATACAGTACGAGCTTTTAATTCTGCAAGTATGCTTAGTCTTTATTTAAGCATCTAGTTGGAACTAATTCTGTTTCAAATAGAGGCTCGGGGGCTACAGTATTGAATTTTACAAACACTGCGTATGCTACTCTAAAAGTATCTAGTCGGAATAATTCATTCAAACTACATACTTGGGGCCTACAGTGAGAACTTTTCTATCTTAGTCACTCTTAGAGCATTAAGATGCAAATACCTATGGTTTTCCGTCTAAATCTTCGGGGGCTACAGTGGGATACTCATATGAAAAGCAAAAGGCAAACAAAACTTACAAGTGCGATGATATTGAGATTGGTGGCGCTCTCGGCAAATATCTTGCTGAAAGAAAGGCTATTTCCTTGCAGGATATCAGCTTGCCTGAGGAGCTCCTCAAGACCGCAAGTCGGAGAAGTTGGTGCTGCACCAGGAGCCAAAGTGGAGCTACTCAGCGTAAGCGCCGGGTAGACTATATTCGGAAGCTCTGTGGATATCCTGGGTGCAGAGGCGCCACCTTCGAGAAGTGTTCCGCCTACCACCATCGCCTTAGCGCTACCAATGGCATCCTTAGCCGGAGCTGCAGCCATTCTGGTTGCGTTGCTTTCTTGCGTCGCCTGTTCTCCGGTAACAACGAGATATGTGGAGGCAGCTGAGTCCACTTACATGGCGGAAGGGCCAGATGCATCCTTAGCAGGAGAGCTTGTCGGATCGATGGCAGGTTGGACGCTGGGAGTGGTAGAGGCGATGGCGGGAGATGCTTGGTGTGACACATCTCGGTGCAACATATCTCTAATATTTTTAGAAGCCCCCGATGTTTTGGAGGTCTTCTTCAAACTTAAGCTGGCCTTCTTCCTAAAACATGCAAAAGTATAAGTATAGTAATAAGATGATCAATGGACAATGTCGAAGGATGAGAGACATACACAACAGTGGGTGCTTTGGTAAAAGGGATCCCGGTAATCTTTCTCTTCTCTGCCTCCAGGGCGGCGGTAGTATTCTTGGAGGCTCCACCCTCCATCTTCTTCTTCTTCTTACCTCCGTCGGCAGCGTAAGAGGTGGAGCTCTTTCACTTACACACCAACGGGGCATCGTCGTAGGACACGACGGTGACTTCCTTCATATTGGAGTCATAGATTTGGATAGCCATGTCGTCCTCCTCTAGACTTTTAAGCTGTTAAGTGAAATCCCAAAGTGTTAGATGAGATGAAAATGGCTAGACGGAAGAACTGGAGTATATGTCATACATGGAAAATAAATAGGTACCTCTGGGCACTTGCCCTACTCGAACATGTCATAGGTGATGGCGAAGCCATGCTTCCAGTCCTCACCTTGACGATGTCCTTGGAGATGCGGAGGTTGTCCTTCCTCTCCTTGGTATACTGGTGCATCAGCTTCAAGCGGTGCTGCAGAGGCTGGATCCGCCTGACGAACCAGCACATGGCTATTTCCAACCCGGTCAGACCCGTGTCTACGAACCACTCTATCCGCCTTATAGCATGGGAAGCTTCATTGTCGGAGGGAAGGGTGGCCTAGGATCTCCATGTCGGGGCTTTGGCGCCGGCTCCATCGACAAAGTCCGGATACGTTTCTTCTTGGCCGGCCAGAGGAATGTCTGGGCTGTAGAAGTACGTACATTGCCAATGCTTGCAAGATTCATGGCCGACGATGTCGGGGAACCGCCGGCCAGGCCAGATCTTAAAACTAATTGTTCCGCAATTCCTGAGCTTGTCCTTGTTTGCTCGGCTTCCCTCTTGACGGTAAAAAAGTAGATGGACAAGTCTAACCTAGGCCTAATCCCTAAGTAACCCTCACAAAGAGCCGCGTCGTTGCTAAGCGCGAGGATTCTATTGGGTGAAAGGTTCTGAGATTGAACCCGGAAGTGTTTGAGGACAGCAAGGAAGAAGTTGGATATGGGGAGAGGGATGCTGCATACCAATTGAGCTTTGAGGTACCAATTGGCTTTGGGAGAAGGGGTGACCTTGCCGGACGGCGCTGCCCGCCAGACAAGCCCCTCCATCGCAGGGAGGTAGCCTTCAACGAGAAGCTCCTTGATATCATTGTTGGTGATATCCGAGCCACGCCAATCCCCCTTATGGGAGTCGCTCTCTTCCTCCAGCATCTCCAGCGACGCTGGTTATGGTCACCGCTGGTGGATTCAACCAGCGTGGACTTCGGCAGCAACAGACCCTCTAGGGGCACGTGAACAGTGCTCGCCGGCTTCAGCGCAGCATCAGCCACTCCCGCCATGGAGGGTTAGAGCTGCTGCACTCCATTGGAAGGGGAGAGTGGTGACTGGTAAGATTGGGGGGATTAGGGTTTTTCGCGATACGCGCGGAGGGCTCGAGGAGGTGCTCGTAGGAGGAAGACGAAGACACAGGGGAAGAATGAGGTGAAGAGATGAAAATTTGCCATGGTTAAAATTTATAACCCCAGCGTCAATACTCGTGCAAGGTGATCGAATGCTCGGCGTGTGGACGACGTGTGCGGGCGCGTGCGCGGAAATTTCACCATGTTCCCAACCGCCACCGCCAATGGTTCGTATCCTTCACGCGGGAAAAAGGGACATGATTGTGTTCTCTACATGTGTGAGTTACGAGGCGCCGCTGACCTATGTCTACGTCGTTCTAGCTGACACAGGCAGGTGAACCATCACATCGGAATATTCTGGCATGGATGGATCCAGTCTGGCTACGAGAATAGTACGATGGAAGATTCAGCATTTCTCCGACTTACAAGTTGAATACGGAGAGCATTGCAGGGTTCTTGGGAGGACTACAAGATATTGCTTGACGATTTGCCGACATCCATCTAGACGGAGCATTCAACCTGAAGAGGCAAGACGACGGAAGATCTCGGAGTTCTCCGGGGGCTACTGTTGGGGATATGCTATATGGGTATCCTCATAGCATGTCTATTATCCGGATAACCCGGGTGTCCTACAGTTGGTAGTATGGCCTATGGTCTGCTGGGCGGCCTAGTTAGATGGATCCAGAAGGGAGGCCCATGCCATATAAAGGAAGGCTACGGAGAAGTCACCGACGTACCCGGAGCCTTGGAGTGCAAGACACGTTAGACTGATTGTATACTGTGTAGGACTGTGTAACCTATCCAGCTAGGACTTTCCCTATAATCCTAGGATCTGGAGAATATATAAGCCGGACCTATGGGAGCCTTTAGGGAACCCATTAACATACAACTCGAATAGCGAACCGATCACTATAACTCGGCGTATTGCCATTATAGTGATATATAGTAGGAGTAGGATTCCGCCACCATCGTGGGATCTGAACCTGGGTAAGCTGTGTTACCTCGTACAAGTCGAACGTCTGCCTTACCCCACGTCTCTAAACACGCACTGTGAGGAGCCCTCCATGGCATACTCGTAGGCAATACCACGACAATGGTCGCTGCGCATCGCCTAGTCGTTATCTACCTTGACCCTCCCAATGGCTTGCTAGCCCCGACTAGATCTGTTGGTGAGGATCTCTTCCGCACCAAGCCACAACTGTAGATCGATCATGTACCCTCTGGGGTCGGTGTGATGTATGCATGTTTCCGCACGTCGGCGGCTTGGGAAGTATCCATCAACCACGGTGACATCATGAACAATGACATGCGCATCTTCCTTGCTAGGTAAGACGAGATGGGAAGGACCCCCCTATCGTGGTGTCATGAGCACGCTCATCTGGACCTCTCTGTTCCCAGCTGATCAAGTCAACCCCATTGGCATCGCGGATGCATTATCTAAGGTGGGTGAGCTTCTCGAGGTTGATCCTCTTTTCCTTCTTGGTAGGGATCTCTCCACGGTGTGCGCCGTGGTTGCCTTAGAAAACCCTAGTGATGTTCCCATGATATCTGGCCCATCAACCTTGGTGTCGCGATCTGTGTGGTCTAGATCATGGTGGTCCAGGTCTGGATATATACTGGCAAACTCCTTCATCGATGGGGTGTACCAGTGGTTCTTTCCCCGCCACCGCCTCTGTTTCACCATAACCAGCTGCTACTTGGACACCTCATCGATCTGTGCGATGCTGCAATTGAGATGCACTCTGTCTCCGATGACTCGGGGAGCCGTCACAGTGGTGAGCACCCTCTATTGTCATGCCCTGAGCCTAGGGTGTCATCCTTTGCCGCTCCGCCTCCATCCCCAGCTACGTCCCCGCTGGCCTCCCATGCGAGCACCGTATCTTCCACCTTTTGTGCCTCCTCTGCTAGCCTGGTCACTATTGGTCCATGCAGAGTTAAACAAAACTTTTCCCAATGCGATGATCCCAAAATATCACCGAGGTAGAAGGCCACGAGGATTACCACTAAACGCGCAGTTGCAGATTACTGATGAAGTGCGTCATATGATGCAGTGCATTCCTCACGATCCGATCCAACCCCACGATCTTCGAAGTGCTAAACATACATCACCTTTGTCGGTATCCACACATACGAGGAGGAGCTCCTACAACGGACTATTAGGTCTTGTGCGGCGGGTTGGCTGAATGGGGATATGGTTTCCATCGCATGGAGTGGTCTAACCATACCCTTTGGGCATTCTGCGCCCAGTATATATAGGGAGCGAATGTGGGATCCACTCACATGTGGCTGACTGATGGCTTCAAAAAGCGTCATCTTTCTCCGCGTTTAAACATTGTTTTTCGTCAAGCAATTGACATTATTCTCTCTTGATTTTCCACTAATGACTAATTATTGCAAAGATATGCAAATCCTTCCTTTGATTTATAGTCTGTAGGAAATCACACTTTATTGTGAAATCTGGAGTCATAAATGATGATTTTGAGGTAGTTTTGAAGATAAAGTAATTCTGGAGTTAATACAAGGCGCCAGCCAGCGTGGCGGCCATTGGTACGGACGTTCCCTACCCATAGTGCCCGGACGTATAGGGGTGGCGGTGGCTTCTTCTTGTCAAACCCTACAATACTCGTGAAGGAGCCTATATATTTTGAGGTCCTAGCCACCGTGCAGAGGGCTGCCATTACATCACAATACCACCAAAGGAGATCCACACCATAGTTCATCCCTTCCATCCCCCATCCTCTCCATTAGCCATAGCCATTACTTTGTACTTGGGATTTCCTTGTGATTCTGCGACCATTGTAAGAATATTTAATTTCAATCCAAGTATTGCACACTGTTTGCTATCCTTGATCATATTGTTATGAGTGAGTAGTCCTCACGGGCTGTGGGTTGGGAAGAAACCTTGCAACGTTCATGTATATAATCTAGGGGAGAATTGTGTATTGGTTTGTAAGAGGGATTTGTATCTTTTTTTATTTGTCTCTTGCCTTGATCTTTGGACTTGTAGGTACCCAAGATCACGAAGATTGATCAAGTCTTGAGGTGAGATGCTTGGCAAGTGGTGACCTCATAGGACCCCAGTGATAGCAAGGGTAGTATGGTCTTCGCTTAGCAACCCATTTGGGATCACAACAACATCACCACTTAATGCTTTGGTCTGTGTTTTGCACTTAATAATCATTTGTAGCCAGGTGCTTTGTGTTGCAGTCGGTTGGATCAAAATACTATTGATATGCCTATGGCATCTCAGGTGCTCTAGTATATTAATACATGTTGCCAACTAAAGATTATCTCTATTGGAACCTTACACATGAATGTGCTTATTATTATCTTTATTCTCATATGATATGCATCTGCGGGTAGATCTTCAACCTTGGCCTATCTCCATCCATTTATTCAACCACGATATAAAGTAAACTATATTGGTCCTGTAAACAAAGGTAAAATCAACAAAAAAAAAATTTTGACATGTCCTTATTTTTAGTGTTATTAGCGATGTTTCCCAAGGATTCGATAAACCTAGGTATACTAGGGAAAAAGCTAGAATACTGCATCCGTAATCCAGATCGAAGGTAACAACCCTTTTTCTGGCGCCATTGCCGGGGAAGCAATTCGCAATCCCTGTGAGGTCACTAGAGACCATGTTTTTAGATTTAATTTTTATTTGTAGTTTATTTCTTGTTATTATTTTACTTTATTTTTATCTATTTGAAAACCCAAATATTAGTTACTTGTTTATTTGTCTGTATTACTTTAAAAATACCAAGAAGAAAAGGGCAATGGCTTAAAAAATCTTAGGGAGTATGCTACTCCCACTGTTGATTTTATGTGTGCACCTATTACTTAGCCCAATGTTGATGAGGAAGCTTATGAGATAAAGACTAAACTTTTGATTTTGGTTCAGCGGAACCAATTTGGAGGCTCATGTTCTAACGATTCAGGTTTGCACTTAAATACATTTACTGAAATTTGTGACATGGTCCATATTAAAATATGATTGTGTCCTTTCTCTCTTAGAGGAAAGGGTAAGGATTGGTTGCTAGCTCCACCTAAGGGCACTATCACATCTTGGGAGGAATGTACTAATATATTTATGACTAAATTTTTTTCCCAGCTAAAACCATGCAACTAAGATCCAATATTACAAGTTTTAGACAATAAGAACGCGAGCCACAAGCGCTTGCATGGGAAAGGATGAAAGAATCCGTAATGAACTGTCCTAGTCATGGGATAGAAGAGTGGCGTATATTGCATTTATTTTATAATGCCCTTAACCCATTGTCTAAGACTATGATAGATACTGCAGCAGGAGGAACTATCATGAGAAAGCAGGTGACTGTTCCAAATAAACTACTTGATGATATGCAAAACAACCATGCTCAATGGCATGTGAAAAGAACCTCGAAAAAGGTGATTTCAATCACCGTGGTAAACAATGAAGACCTTAGTACAAAGGTAGAGGAATTACTTAATATAGTAAAGGGTAATGTAGATAACCAAGTTAATGTTATCTCTACCGAGGTTAATGATGTTAATTTTATAGCTTGTAGTCCTTATAATCATGCAAGGAAAAATCAAGACTTTGATTGTAATGTTCAAAAACATTATTTTAGTCATGTAGGAGTGCCTTTTAACAACTTTGATAATCATAATGGAGCAAACCATGGTAATGTCTCGTTTGAACATACTGTTAGAAATTTTATTCAAGCTATGTAACAAACCTGGTTTTTTAAATGGTAAATAAGATTTGTTTGTGCATTCATGAGCATCATTATCATTTAAAATGCATGAAATAAAAAGGTTCTAAAAAAACCCTAAAACCCTACACCCCTCTCTCTATGCAAAATCATTCAAAAATGGTTTTAAATTTTGAAAAGAATAAAAAGTTTGGACACCCAAATGGTTACAATGGATCTCCATACTAATTTTAAATGTTTACGAAAGTTCTAGTGTTCTGAAAATCATTAAAAACATAATTACAAATAAAATCCAAAAGCTAAAGTATAAAAACAGAAAATGAAAATGACTTCACAAATGGAAACTACTCCTAACTATACTTGGGCCACTGCCTAGCCTCTCCCCTTCTCTTCCGCGTCTTCCTGCCGCCCATGTGCAGCCGCCGGCAGCACGCGTGCCTTCCTTTGCTGCAGCCTGCTTGCAGCCTAATCAAGCCCATTCACAGCCTATGGCTAGCACGTACTGCTTCGGCCCCGTTCTTTCTATCATCTTCCTCCCGGCCGGCAAGCACCTGCGTGTCCTCGTGGATGCCGTCAGCACCACCTGGGAGCTCCCCTCCATTGATGACATCTGCATTGCATCATGCTGATGCAATAATCCTTTTCTTTAATGTTTTCTGAAATAATTTTTGTAATTATTTTGTAAATGCTAAATGCTGACAGGTGGGTCCACCCTGTAAGTGATATAAATAATATCAGAAATATTTTTTGTTTAATAAAATGTTCAAAGTAATTCTAAAATGTAAATTATTTTATAATATTCCAAAAATGATTTAAATGAAATAAAAATGAATAAATTCATAACTAATTCATTTTAAATCGGAAAAATACAAATAATATATCAAAAAATTTAGAAAAATGAGAACAACCTCTTTAAGCTATAACCATGCATTATTAAGCAACTTTAATGACATGTATAATTAGAGGAAGATAGAAACCCTCACAGATGCATCCGGAGTTTCCCTAAATTAGGGTGTATACCCCTCGTAACCCAGATTAAACCGCTGAGCATGTCTTAGGGTTACATTTCCGTACAATTTAACTTGTCATATCATCATACTTTCTTGATCATTGCATCGATGCCATGTGTTGATTGTTTCCCTTTCTTTTTTGTGTTTGCTTCTTCCCAGTAGAATACGATTTCAAGATTGAGATTGAAGAATGAGATCAATACCATCAAAGATAGAGAACAATACTTGATCAACTATAATCAAGTCAAGTACCAGGTGCCGAAGATCTTCTTATTCGTTATCGACAGGAAAAGGCAAGCGAAGCCCCACACATACATATGAATCCTATGCTTTCAAAGTATTTCAATTTTTTCCATGTGCATGCGATTCAAAAGTCTTTTATCGATAGATAGAATAATCCTATCTGATGCATGTTTCCCTTATAGAGTATATTCCCTGATCCACTGCTCCTAGCATAACTAGGGTTTGGCATGTGAAACGTTGCTAGAGCAATTACATCTGTTGCGCTTAGCCATGCTTATCTGTTACTACTGGTCCATCTGGTTGATGAATCAGAGTTGCGAATGAACCTAGTATGATAGGATGACGTGATATGATCAGAGATGAAAGTTAAACATGTTAAGGCTTGTATTGGAGGCCACGGTGGGTTGTGGTTTTTGTAGTGCCATACTTGCCACCCCTAGGACCCGAGTTCTTGCCTATGGACCAAGATGAGCGTATAGCCACAAGGGGGCCTAGAAACCCCCTCGACCTACTAACTTGCCTAGTAGATTCCATGAGTCACATATTTCGGGCGTTACATTCGACATACGCATTCTGGTTCTTCTCGAAGGAGGTGCATTCATAATAGGTAGGTAAGCGTGGATGGGAACAAGAGATGCACGACATCCATAATCTTGAACCCTGCACACATCATTAGGGACCGGCTTCAGGACTTGACCCATTACGGAGGCATCTCCCTAGTGCATGACTCATGGTCTCAGCGAAAGCAAGGTAAAGGTCGTGTCTAACCACCCTCTGTCGGCCTTCCAAGGAAGAGGGATAATTTACTGGCATTAAGAGAAGGTCAGTACGTGTGGGTAAAGTTGTACACCACTATAGGGTTAAATCTTTTTGAAAAGCCGTGTCCACAGTGATGGACGACTTGGTGACTAGATTCTAAGATCATAGAGAACTTGAACCTAATCGTAAAACTTGGAAAGTTATGCAATGTGTGATTAAGGATGCTTCCTCGTGGGTACGAGGGGGTGATCCTAGTTGATAGGTTCAGCTCATAAAGATTCAGTGGCTATCAAAAGATGATCAAAGCTAGAGATACCGCTCTCTTATCCCCTTTTGAAGTATTCTGATTAGTCAAACTTCTTCTCCCTCTTGTTTTACAAACAAAGATGGCTTTATGCAAAATAACTCCACCATCCATAAGTATTGCGGAGTACACCCTATACTCACCCTATCTTCGTTTATACTTTGCAACAGAGGAAGTGTTACCATAGAAGATGAATTCTTTACGGCATCTATATCGACGAGTAGCTTGGGGTTCCCGGTCGACAGCCTGGAATCTATGGATTGGACATCATCGTTATGATTTAGGACTCTTAGGCCATTTGTTAAGTTTGCTATACTTAATAGAATAAATTGCCTTCCGTTGCTTGATGTTTCTGGTCAGTGACCTATGCTTCTAATATTTTGGATCTTCGCTTAGTTATTAGCTTTTTGTAATAACTTTTGTGTCATAGGGTCACTGTTGTATTACCGATTCTTTCTCTATATGCTTTCAAGATTTAGGTTAGGCTTATGTTCAGACGAAGGTCTGGGATTTGTCTAGCCCTAATCTCGGGGGTGTCACAGGTTTTGGTATCAGAGCAGTACTGACTATAGAAAACCCTTTTATTGATCGATGTGGAGTCTAGTACTTGTGAAAACTATTTAAAAAATGAAAATTATGTGCGAAAACTCTAGTATGCTTCTTTTTCTCCTTATCCAGTTTTGCTCTAACTCTGGGTCACCTTATCTTGTGTTGATTTGGAAAAGTTTTGCTATTCCATCTCGTCTTTCAAAACTTAGGTGCCTTTTTGGCATGTTGTTTCCCAGCTTGTTGACCTAGTGTCGAGTTCTCCAGAGTCTGGTGTGTGTTTTCCTTGATTCCCTTGTTCTGTTTCACTCAAAAGATTTCTTTCCATCATGATATCTCTATCCTAAGGGCCAACAACATCATGTTTATGGTCCCACAATGTTCTGTTAGAGGTCTAGAGGTGTCCTTTCGCCTTGTGTACCTCCTTTATGTTTGTTTGGGTTTTTAGAAGTTGTTCCTTCTTTTGGAATCTACCTTGTGATTGCTAGATTGTAGTGTACGCTTTGTCACTCAAGTAGTAGTTACTCCTTTCTTTGGGTTTTAACCCTCGGACTTGAACTTAAGATCCCTGATTGTATTAGATTCTGGTGTTGTGAATCTTGTACATGAAGCTGACCTTTAACCCAAGATCCATTTTTTGACCCATGTTGTTAATGTTCAAACATTACCTCAGGATGGCTAGTACCTTCTAGTATAGATTTTAATCTTGTGGATATTGTCACTATTTAATTGTGACGATAAAGGACTTCCCCTTCCACATGCTATGGCAGATGTTCTTTATGGAACCAAAAAGATCACGACATGAGTTCTCCTAGTGAGTCTCACATCTATACTAATGACTCTGCCACACCTTTCCTTCTCTTCATTGGTTTTCGGAAGATTTTTGACTTATGCATCTACATCTCGGGATTCTATTCTAAGAGTGTTCTTCCTTCTTTGTTGTTTTCCGACCTTTGTCTACCAGTTGGTAGCCAACTAGTAAATGTGTATTGGTGCCTTCCGATGCAAGATACTCTTGTGGTCTGTCATGACAAACCAGTTCAAAATGTTAGGAGAACCAAACTCCAGTACCTCATCATATCTCGGACCAGGTCAAAGTGTTGTAATCCGCGGATCAGTAAGTGTTGATTGGCTTATGTTCTGTTCTACCTTGGAGTATCACACTCCTTTATATGGAGAGGTCATTCTTAGTCTCATGACCCTCTTAATGAAGTGATGCTCTTACACATTTTTACCTAACCTTCCTCTGAGTTGTTCGCACTCAGGAATGGTGTGCGTGCGTAATGATGTGGCCATCTAAGATTCTTAGAAGTTCTCATTGCTTTCAACTTCAAGGACATTTTTGTCATTCTTAGCGTGATTGGTTAACCCCTGTTGGGGATATACTTTCTGGGTATACCCACAGGACTCGCTAACTAGGGTGCCCACCAATGGGTTAGAGCTTTGCTTCACGGGCGGCCCAGTTAGAGAAAGAGGAGGAGCCAGTTGTGGCTAAGACAAGGCCCAGAAGAGTTACCGACTTAGGCCTGTAGTATTACTTATAGTCCAAGCTGTATCTAGTTACTGACTCTGTAACGTAGCCGGATAGGTCTCTCCTGTAACCCTAGGTCCCAGTGACAATATAAACCGGCCCTGTGGGAGCCTTTAGGGCACAACCAATCGTACTACCAGAATCACAACTCGCACAGGCGAACCTCTCTTGTAATCCGCTATAACATCCGGCTTACGCCTATATATTATTGGGTTGCTAGCAGGAGTAGGATCCGGTCACTTCAGTCGGATCTGAACTTGGGTAAACTTATGCTCACCGCTCCTGGAACATCCAACGTCTCACACCCCATCTTTCCAACGCCACTAGGACCCCCTATGTCGTACTTGGCGACAATCTGACGACAACCCCATCACTAAGAAAAGGATGATTGTGCTATCAAGTCCGTTATCCTAGTGCCTCCTCTTCGTTCAAAGAGTTAGGCTTGTGCCGAAGCTCTGAGACTATATCTTCTTTCCTTACAACGCAAGTTTCCTCTCGAGTTAAGTGACATATCGGTGGTTCGTGATATTATGGATGTCTTACTAGAAGTATCGCCATGTAGCCACATGACCGTGTTACATGTTCTTGAGCAAGAAAGTTCTCTGAACTTCTCTTTCTCCAAGGATCCGTACATGATACCCCTGAACAAGTTGGTTGAGCCTAAATAGCAAATTGGAGAGTTGTAAGACGGAAGTTCTATCCAACTCTGTTCCTTCTTAAAGGGATGTCAGTTGCATTCGTGTTAAAGAAGGATAATATCTTCTTCATGGATATATTATCTTCCCTCCTTTCATTTGATTTGGGCAATCGTCAAATCAAACTCAGTTCCAAGGACAATTTTGATGGTGTATCCATTTGTGATGTTTCACTTAAGTACATCTTCATGTCCTCTGGTCTGACCAATGTCTATGCCTTGTTCATACAACATGTGATTTCGTCTTCTTGGAGTGTATAGATAAGTTTGTTATTGAGCCCATCAATGATATCCTTACCTTCTCCATACTAGATTGGATTCATATGGAACATTTGGCATTAATGTTGGAAACTTTTGAGAACCATTTTTTAGGGGAAAATAGTAGGGGAAAGGACCCCCACTACAACTTTTTTCTTTATTATAAAATCATAGAAACACTGTACAAAATCCCAAGTACTAAGATACAAGGGGAGTGATTATTACAGGAGAAGAGTTGGGTTTACAAGTAGTAGCCCATTAATGTACTTGTGTCTGGAACCAGCTATCAAATTGTGGGCCATGTTTCCTTTTTATTCTGATTTTGATCCACCTCATTTCTTGCACAAAAATTGTTTTCCAGTTAGAGAATTATGGTGTAAAATTCTCAAAGATTTTGTTATTTCGGCATCTCCATATTCCCCAAGTAGTTAAATTTATTATCTCCATGGCAAAAGGAAGATTTAGCTTGCTTCGTTTTTTTTGAGAACCATCCTTATGTTATCTCGAAGTATGTGTTCTGGATGTTAGAAGTAACCTTCTCTGGTTCACTTGCAAATGTTGAAAGATGTCGCCATGGATCCGAGTAGAGTTATATTTGTTCCCTTGAGAATTATTTCAAGTTAGTCAAGAAGGTGCGAAGGATTCTTGATATGGAAGGTTGATATGGCATGTTATTATTTGAGAAGATCCTCCAAGCACACCAAGCCACTGATTTATTTGTTCACGGAAGATAAGAAGTGCAACAAAACTTCGATATCCTCCTAAGTGTTTCCTAAACAGGATTCAGTTGTGTTTCGTTGCAAAAAATTCATGTAGGTGCAATTATCTTTTGATAACTTGATAATACATGGGTATCGCAATCTAGCTTATCTTTTGGAGCTTGACACTGAAGTCCATGTCTTGAGAATCTAGTGACTTTACCTCTCTGTAAATGTTGCACACTTTCTATAGGACATGCTGAGTATGAAGCATCTCTCCACCTAACCAAAGCTGAATCTCAAGCAGCAATGATGGTTGGTGTCCCTCAAGGTTTTAACATAGGTCTCTCTGGACATCCGGCAAGGTTGATGTGGTGGTTGACACAATTAGCCGGAAGACCTATTTCCACATTATCTTGATTCAGCAGTAACAACCACTCTTCATGAGGCATCTACTATGATTTATTTTAGGAGTTATGCTTATGGTTTCCTTTGTATCCAAAGTCCGGCCTTTACTTGATGACTTGTTAAAGGCTTATCAGTAGCCTTCTATCGATGTTTCAAACATCAAGGAGAACATTCAAAGTAGAGTTGCTAAATGTCTCTTGGTGGATCCTCCAGACTCTTTTACGATGGCAAGCGTCTTGTTATGCCAAGTACTTGAAGTCTGAGAATGAAGTTTCTTTCTTCTCGTGTCATTAGGAATATTCTCAACTATTCATCTTGGTGGTGTAAAGTGAAGTCATGATCTTTGGCAAATATTTTGATAGTCCTGGATGAATAAAGAGTTTCCTTCCCGCTTTCTTAAACATGTTCGAAGAGCGACCATGATTTTGATAATCAACAGTTTGTTTTGTTACATGTTCCTTGTGACTCTTACGAGTCCTCTCCACCAAAACACCTTTCTTTCTTAGCCTTCTATTGAATGAAAGAGTGACCCTTCCGTGTCAAAAGTAGTTCAACAACTTGGTTTTGTTGGTATCTAACTTTCCCACCTATAAATCTCTATTAAGATGATTAGTAGAGGTTTACCTCTTGAAGTCTGTGTATCTTTTTCCATCTGTTGGAAGTCTCCTTCCCTCAGAAGTCAAAACTCTTCTACAATCTCTATGGTCTCAATCCTTATGAAGACCAGTTATCTGTCACCTTGAAAACCATCTCATCTTGTTTCCTCCATTACGTTGGCGTTTTCATGTATGTTGGCTTTAGAGATGTTCGCGAAACATCTATCCATGAGTTGACCATGAGAACTCAGTTTTTGGTTCCGTGTCATTCCTTCTATAAGATTATGAAGCGCTTCATCCATTCGCCATGGTGGTATGGATCAACCTCTTAGAGAAGATCATTGATGTTTAGTGTGACCCTGTTCCTTCTATCTTCCCACCTAGGAATCTCGGGACGAGATTATTTTAAGGGTATAGAATTGTAACAACCCTAGTTTTTTAAATGGTAAATAAGATTTGTCTGTGCATTCATGAGCATCATCGTCATTTAAAATGCATTAAACAAAAATGTTCTCACAAAACTGTAAAACCCTACACTCCTCTCTCTATACAAAAGCATTCAAAAATGGTTTTAAATTTTGAAAAGAATAAAAAGTTTGGAAACCCAAATAGTTACAAGGGGTCTCCATACTAATTTTAAATGTTTACAAAAGTTCTGGTATATTGAAAATCATTAAAAACAGAATTATAGATGAAATCCAAACGAGAAAGTATAAAAACAGAAAAAGAAAATGATTTCAAAAATAAAAACTACTCCTAACTCTACCTGGGCCGCAACCCAGCCTCCCCCTTCCCTTCCGCATCTCCCTACCACCCATGTGCAGCCGCCAATAGCCTGTGTGCCTTCCTTTGCTGCAGCCTACTTGCAGCCCAATCGATCCCATCTGCAGCCCGTGGCCAACCCATACCGCTTTGGCCCCATTATTTTTGTCGTCTTCCTCCCGGCCGACAAGCACCTGCGTGTCCTCGAAGATGCCCCATTACAAGTATGGTTGTCTTCTCCTATCTCTCCCAATCCCCATTTTTTCTTCCCTTGCTCTATGACGCTCGTGCAAAAGCTCCGAAACCCTAGCTTTGGCCACCACTTTTCCCCGTTGTTCTCGACCACTCCTCGCTCGTCTGAGGCCACTACCGGATCTTCCTCGACGTGAGGATCTTCCTCACCAAAGGAATCAAGCACGGAAGCACGCAATCGGACGCATCGAAGCCATCTTCCACCGACGAGCTTCGCCGTTGACATAGCCGATGCTACCGCCCTCCTCCGGTCCCTCCGTCATGTCTACCACACTCCTAGTGAGCTCACGGTTCTGAGGATCCCCTCCGCACTCTCCCTCTCACTCTCTAGATCTTCCTCGACGACCACCTGCCGCCGCTGCTACTGTCCGCAGCCGTGCACGCTGCTCCGACGACCTGATGGTGCTGACGTGGAGCACTTTGTTGGAAACCCCAAGAGAAAGGTGTGATGAGCACAGCAGAAAGTCTTCCCTCAGTAGAGACCGAGGTTATCGAACCAGAAGGAGAAAGGAAACGTCACACAAGTGTTGCAAGAAACACGGAGACCTGCACAACACAAACTCAAGACTTTGCCCCAACGAATCAGTGAGGTTGTCAAGCTCACCGGTTTGCTGTAACAAAGGATTAAACATACCGTGTGGAAGGTAATGGTGGTTTGCATCAAGTAAACAAGTAACACTGGAAGATGTATCAATGGTAAAGATTGGACTGGGGTCCATAGTTCACTAGAGGTGCTCTCCTTAGATAGACAACATGGCATGAAGGGTAAACAAATTACAGCAGGGCAATTAATAGGAACTCAGAAAGGCATAACAATGCAATTACTAGTCAGAAAGATCCTATGAGATTCGATTGGGCAATACAACAACATACATAGACCGATATCCAACTGCATCTATGACTACAAGTCCACCTTCAGGTTATCATCCGAACCCCCTCTAGTATTAAGTTGCAAGCAATAAACAACTGCTTTAAGCAAAGTGTGTAAGGTAAACAGTCCACATGTTCCATGAACAAGAGACCATTGTTTTCTACCTAGTAGCAGCAACACATATACATCCAGAAAAAATTATTGTCACTTCCCTTGGAAACTAGAGGCATGAACCCACTATCGATCATAAATACCCCCTCTTGGAGTCACTAGCAACTACTTGGCCAATATAGCTACTAACAACGGAGAGCATGCAAGATCACAAACAACACAGACATGATAGAATCATAAAGACAAAACCATCAATCAAACCAACATAATAATCTCAATATCCATTGGATATCCGCAAACACAACATGCATGATTACAAATATATTAGATCTTGATCATGAATGGAGCTCACAAGATCTATACATGAAAGCACAAAGGAGGAGATACAACCATCTAGCTAGTACATGGACCCATAGTCCAAGGTGGAACTACTGACGCATCATACCGGAGAGAACGCCTCTGGGTTGATCTCCCCTCCGGCAGGGTGCCGGGAAGAACTTCAGAGCCCCCCCCCCCCCCCCGATCTAGGGACGATGGTGGTGGCGGCTACAGACGGTTTCGTGGAGATTTGATCAGGTGCTTAGGGTTTCTGCTTTGGGGGCTTCTTATAGGCGAAGGAGAAGGCCTAGGTGGCAGCCAGGGGCCCCACACCCCTCCCAGGCGTGGGGCAGGGCCCACCCGCGCCTAGGGGGGTCTGGGCGCCCTAGCCCGCCTCTTCGGCTCGCCTTTGGACTTCTTGGTACCCACAGAAAGTACTTGACTTTGACGTTTGTCCCGTCCAATTCGGAAAATATTTCTGTACTAACTTTTCTGAAACCAAAAACAGCAGAAAACATGCAACTGGCTCTGTGGCAACTTGTTAATAGGTTAGTACCAGAAAACATGTAAAAACCAACTCAAAGTGTAGACAAGGAAAGCAAAGTAGATATTAAAAAATCATGGATCATCAAAAATTATAGATACGTTTCCGACGTATCAAGCATCCCCAAGCTTAACTCCTGCTCGTCCTCGAGTCGGTAAGTGATAAAAGAATAATTTTTGAGGTGACATGCACCCTCACAATAAATATCCAACCATTTGCAAGCATTGAAAGCTGGGATCAAAGAACTCTAAAGATGTGCAAGAAAGATGGAGTTCTAACAATAGGACATAGTAACTATGCATGCAACATGACAACATACAAACAAAGATCATGAATAACATGCATTGAAAAACATTTATTTGTTTCACATACAGAAAACATAGCATAGTGGCAATCAGCTTGTCCCTCATAGAGTAGCAATATGGATGCATAGGACACCTTCAAAGTTCACAAGGGTGACTAGAAACAAATAGCACAAGAACAAGTAATAACACAATATGCATCAATCAATAAGCTTTGGAACACTTCACACAGAATGACAACTATGCTCTCTTAATGGTGCCTAAAGGTAGAAGGTGGAGACTCAAATAATGGTGGAAGAAAGGCCTTTTTGTAAAGGAAGCAGGGATTATAAGTTTCAAAAAGAGCATCCAAAAATTACGGTACCTATTAGCTTTCAGCCCTCATTGCCCCTATCATAAGCATCTTGAAGTGATTAAGGTTAAACTGACAAAGATGGAGTATATGCTTGACAAAGAATAAGGTGGCAATCTCAAGTCCCTTGAATACTAGGGCCACACCTCATGCATACTCAACTTTGGGCCCAGGTAAGTTTTTCTCATTGTAAGTATTTTCATATCATTGAGAACCGCCAACGGGGTACCCCTTGCACATGGTACAGGAGCTTTCCCATAACCAAAATGACTAGGCAAGCAGACAATGAGCATCTTAGCAATCTTTTTATTTACTATGTGCATAGATTTTTATTGAGGATGCTTCATAGATGGATCACTATGGTGATGCTGCAAGTTTCCACCATGATTAGGCATGGCTTAGGCTAGCGGCCCAGGCGTTTCTGTAACACAGGATACAAACTCCATGGACTTACAAGTTCCCTCTTTATTTCACACTGGTGACATCCATAGACAAAAGACAATGATATCAAATGTGTACAAAGTACAAGTACAATGTTGAAAATGTTCCCCGTGACAGCACGGTTTTGTTAATTCCAACGTATAAGTGCAAGAATATACAACAAAGATGTCACAATGGTTCAATTTTATTAGGGTCAAAGAATATTAAGTGTGCCATCAAGTTCGTGAGGGCTTTAATCACTAAGTTTTCACATAACAAAATAGCTTTTAATTGGAAGATAGCTAAAAACAGGAATATACTTGGAATGGTGTAACACACCATGCATAGGCGTTTATAGTGGACACTTTGGAATAACTTGGTTTCTTGGGAGTTGGAGGCATGAGTAGAACTTACTCGTACAAGTGGAGGCTAGCAAAAGACTGGGAGCAACCAACTAAGAGAGCAATAATGGTCATAATCATGCTGTGCAACAAAGCATTACTAATCAAAGCAAAGAGTGGTACTACAAGTCAAGGAATAAATGATCATAGAGGCTATGGTGACTTTTTCATAGTCATAACATGGTGTGAGCATGTGCCAAGTCAACCCAAGCAAAGCATCAAAGGATAATACCACAATACTATGCTTTTGCATGCTAAAACAACGCATAATTTCCTCAAGGCACACTAAGAAATCCCAATTGTTTGGAACAAGACATGCTACAGCAATAATCACTAAGCATAAGGTCAAAACAACACCTAGCATGTCATGCTAAAGTCTAAGTCACAGTCAATGCAAGCTCCTCTTGCACTTACAAGCAAGAACTTACTACTCCTTTCCAATACCAAGCAACTTATTTGCAAAGCAACACAGCGAGAACGAGGGTCCAAACTACTCAAGCAAACTAAACAAACTAAGCAAAGCAAACGAAATCTAAGATGCTCCAAGAGCAACACAATTGTGCATGAAACAATAAAAACGAAGTGTCTTGACAGACCTGAGCTTTTTATTGATGAAGAAGGGGATGCCTTGGGCATCCCCAAGCTTTAACGCTTGTACCTCTTTGATATTTCTTGGGGTGACACCACGGTGGCATCCCCAAGATTGAGATTTTGTCCATTCTTCATCTCATTGCATCATCCTTTCTCTACACCTGAAACTTTTCCTTCATACAAAACTTCACACAATCTTCATTAGCAACATTAGTGTATTCAAAATATATTAGACCTATGATAAAGCTTTGGAACAGCAAGGATTTTCACTAAAAACACCATCTAATTTAGTAACTCCTTCAAAAAGCTCAATTCACCTAAAGAGAACTCAAAAAGGAATCAATAAGAAGCAAATGCAAATAATGGCAGACATATGTCAAAATAGACCAGCAGGTAGAAATAGATTCTTTCAAAATCTTATGTTGCTCAAATCAAAGAGTGTTGAACTAGCAAAAGTTATCTAACATACTGGGGGATTTATTTGTAAATTTTGAGCTGAATCCGAGTTATAGAGACTCCTAACGAATTTTTTTACTGGAGGACATAAATCTGTTTCGGGACAGCAACTCCCCAAATCTTACTTCCCTCTCATTAGAGGTCATTCTTGGCACAAAAAGCAAACAAAAAGGATAATGAGCGGTCATTACTGAAGTAATAACTTCCAAGACTCAAGGAAACTCTTGGATAATCTCCCAACAAGTACTTTTCTTTAACGCCTTTAAGTTAGGCACAAGAAGCAAGAAGAATCAAGTATTTTCAAATGAAGAATTTAGATCAATACTTGCAAAGTCTTCAACTATGAGAGGTATCTCATCCAAATGATTTTGGAGAATCCTTACTCATCTCTCTTGGGATTACTACTTTCATCAAAAGGATTTTCAGGAACAATCCACTTAAAATTCTTTTCAAATGCCTCATGCATCCCAACAAGCTTAAAGGGTATAGGTATCTTAAATTCATCTTTAGGCTTGGATTTATCTAAAGTACCCACAACATCTACACATGAGCCTAGCATATGAAAATGCTCAAAGACCCTTTTGGCTTCCTTAAAAACATCATGCAACTCTTTAAGTAAAGTTTCAAGAATAAACTCTCTCTTTTCTGCATTCTTTTCTTCTTTTAGTTTTAGGAACAAAATTTGCATCATGGGGTTAAGGCTAACAAACCTAGCCTCCAACATATGAAATAAAGAAGCTGCAGCAATTTCATAATTAGGAGCAAGTTCCGCTATAGATCTATCCTCAATATCCTCATGCTTGCTAACATGATTAAAGAATTCTTCAATATTGTCTTGCCCAGTTATGGATCCACTACCTATAGAGAGGTCTTTCAGGGTGAACTTGGGGAGAAACATGATGAGCTAGAACAAAGTGGCAACTAGAGTACGAACTAATTTTTTTATTATTTTTGAATAAGGCAAGCAAACCAAACTAGACTAATTTTTTTGGGTTTTTTGAAAAGAGGCAAAAAAAACCAAGCAAAAGAAACAAAGCAAACAAAAAACAAAGTAAAGAGAAAGGAAGTGAAGGACTCCCCTTGTGAAGACGTCCTTAGACTCCCCGGCAACGGCGCTAGAAAACTTGTTGATGGTGCTGACATGGAGCACTTCGTTGGAAACCCCAAGAGCAAGGTGTGATGAGCACAACAACAAGTCTTCCCTCAGTAGAGACCGAGGTTATCGAAACATAAGGAGGAAGGAAAAATCACACAGGTGTTGCAAGCAATGCAAAGACCTGCACAACACAAACTCAAGACTTTGCCCCAACGAATCAGTGAGATTGTCAAGCTCACCGGTTTGCTGTAACAAAGGATTAAACGTACCATATGGAAGGTAATGGTGGTTTGCAGCAAGTAAACAAGTAACATTGGAATATGTATCAATGGTAGATTGGACCAGGGTCCATAGTTCACTAGAGGTGCTCTCCTTATATAAACAACATGGCATGAAGGGTAAACAAATTATAGCAGGGCAATTGACAGGAACTAAGCAAGGAATAACAATGCAATTATTAGTCAGAAAGATCCTATGAGATTCGATTGGGCAATACAACAAGATACATAGAACGCCATCCAACTGCATCTATGACTAGAAGCCCACCTTTAGGTTATCATCCGAACCTCCTCTAGTATTAAGTTGCAAGAAATAGACAACTACTTTAAGCAAAGTGTGTAAGGTAAACAGTCCACATGTTCCATGAATAAGAGACCGTTGTTTTCTCCCTAGTAGCAATAGCACATCTACAACCGAAGATATTATTGTCACTTCCCTAGTAAAGTAGAGGCATGAACCCACTATCGAGCATAAATACCCCCTCTTGGAGTCACTAGCAACTACTTGGCCAAGATAGCTACTAACAATGGAGAGCATGCAAGATCACAAACAACACAGACATTATAGAATCATAAAGATAAAACCATTAATCAAACCAACATAATAATCTTAATATCCATCGGATCACCGCAAACACAACATGCATGATTACAAATAGATTAGATCTTGATCATGAATAGAGCTCACAAGATCTATACATGAAAGCACCAAGGAGAAGATACAACCATCTAGCTACTACATGGACCCATAGTCCAAGGTGGAACTACTCACGCATCATACCGGAGAGAAGGCCTCCAAGATGATCTCCCGTCCGGCAGGGTGCCTGGAAGAACTTCAGATCCCCCTGATCTAGGGACGATGGTGGCGGCGGCTACAGACGGTTTCGTGGAGATTTGATCAGGTGCTTAGGGTTTCTGCATCGAGGGCTTCTTATAGGCAAAGGGGGAGGCCGAGGCGGCGACCAGGGGCCCCACACCCCTCCCAGGCGCGGGTTAGGGCCCACCCACGCCTAGGGGGTCTAGGCGCCCTAGCCCGCCTCTTCGGCACTCCTCTAGACTTCTTGTTCCCCGCGGAAAGTAATTGACTTTGACCTTTGTCCCGTCAAATTCCGAGAATATTTCTTTACTAACTTTTCTGAAACCAAAAACAACAGAAAACAGGCAATTGGCACTGTGGCAACTTGTTAATAGGTTAGTACTAGAAAACATGTAAAAAGCACCTCAAAGTGTCGACAAGCAAAGCAAAGTAGATAATAAACAAGCATGGAGCATCAAAAATTATAGATACGTTTACAACGTATCACGACCCCCTGCAAACGGCGCCGCCACTTTATGGTAGCCTGTGACACCCTCTCTCTAACGTGCCTATTCGCGCTTCCAGGCGAGCTCAGGATCGACGGATCCGTGCACCACTAGGGAGCTCCCCTCCATTGATGATGTCAGCATTGCATCATGCTGATGCAATAATCCTTTTCTTTTCTTTTAATGTTTTCTAAAATAATTTCTATAATTATTTTGTAAATGCTAAATGCTGACAGGGGTTCCACCCTGTAAGTGATATAATTAATATCAGAAATGTTTTCTATTCAATAAAATGTTGAAAGTAATTCTAAATCTAAATCATTTTATAATATTCCAAAAATTATTTAAAATGAAATAAAAATGGAGAAATTCATAACTAATTCATTTTAAATTAGAAAAATACAAATAATATATCAAAATGTTTAGAAAATGAGAACTACCTCCTTAAGCTATAACCATGCATTGTTAAACAACATCATTGACAAGTATAATTATAGGAACATAGAAACCCTCATAGATGCATCTGGAGTTTCCCTGAATTAGGGTTTATACCCCTTGTGTTGGGGATATGCTATATGGGTATCATCATAGAATGTCTCTAATCCGGATAACCCTGGTGGCCCACAGTTGGTATCAAGGCCCATGGCCTGCTGGGCGGCCCAGATAGATGGATCTAGAAGGGAGGCCCATGCCGGATAAAGGAAGGCTACGGAGGAGTCACCGACGTACCCGGAGCCTTGGAGTGCAAGACACGTTAGACTAGTTATGTATTGTGTAGGACTCTGTAACCTGTCCGGTTAGGAGCTTCCCTATAACCCTAAGACCTGGCGACTATATAAGCCAGACCTATGGGATCCTTTAGGGCACGACAAGTTAGAACAACACAACTCATATCGCACATAGAAAACCGATCCCTGTACTAGGCGTATTGCCATTATAGTGATTTATAGCAGGAGTAGGATCCCTCCACTATCGTGGGATCTGAACCTGGGTAAGCTGTGGTACCTCATACCCGCCAACCTTTCGCCTTACCCCACGTCTCTAAACACGCTCTGTGAGGACCCCTCCATGGCGTACTCGTCGGCAATACCACGACAGTTGGTGCCCACCGTGGGGCAAGAGGCGCTTCAGGATCTACAACGGGCGAGGTCCAAGATCTTCGCGGGAATCGATGAAACTATATCCATCGACCGTGTTCTCTTCTCCGAAAATGTTTCGATCGTCCCTCCCGACCAGTTTTGGATCCCGGCGAAGACGAACCCCACCCACTGCTCGATCGTCCCAATCGGGGACATCCACCTCTTCATCAGCGAAACTGACTCGGGCACTAGTTCCCTGGAAGTCGAAGGAGCGTCAAGACCTGCACATACCGCCTACGGGAAGGATACGTTCACGGAAGGATCGAAGCCGTATCTCTCTTCAGAGTTTGCTGACATAGATCGAAAAAATTCAAAGCCCACCCAAACCGCCCCTGTACAGGACATAATGGTGGAAGATCGCTGCAAGTCCACCGGCTTCGCCCATGTGTCTAGACAGCAAAGATCCAAGTTTGTCGGCGTGGTGACTATCTTCGATCTAACGCATTGCGTTCAGAGAGACGGTGAAAACCACCGCGATTACCTAGCCAGGTGGCCCTCTATATGGGCCGACCTGGAGCATTACCCCAATGATGATGCCATCTATCACTTTGTGGAAGTACTGAACCGCGGTACGCTTCTCCGACATACATTAAGACGGCAACAGGCTACAGGACTCCTCACTTTCGAGGGCATGGTTCACACCGTCAACAACTACGCGGCAGCTGAGGAAGCAGCTCAGACAGCGCTCGCGCTCCTACCCGAAGCACCTACGCCTCAGCCACCACCACCGCCACCTCTAGTCATCGTCGCTGCGGCCGCACCACCGCCTCGAGGCATCATCGCTGCTGTCGCACCACCACCACCCATCATCGAGGAAGCCCCGGCACCCTCCAACTCTGTTCTAGACGCGCTCTACGCCGACATCAGCACTGACTCGGAGGAGATAGACTTCAGCCTAGAGGAGCTAGACTCCGCTATGCAGGAGATGGATGAGGATTTCAAACGAGACGAGCAGGCCGACAATGCCGTCATGTCCTATTGGGACTATGATGGATGAAGATCAACCCGGACAAGCTCCTCCTAAAGCGCTGGACAAGGGGAAGGGGCCACATGTTACTGCCGACAATGATCGCGCAAAGGCCATGCCACCTCCGCCTAACCCAGTGCAGCAGCAGGAGGAACTCAACGTTGGTCCGAGTAACAGTAACACCGCAAACCCGCTGCCTCCGGCATGTACGTCTGTAGCGGCCCAAATCACTCCAGCTAATAGAGTGATGTACGGTAACCTGCTCGTCGAGCCCATGACTGTGGATCATATTCAGAATGTAGTCCAGCTTGACGAGAAGCGCCAGCAGCTGCTGGAGGAAGCGCATGCCATCGCGGAGCAAGGCGCAAAGCTGGATCGAGATCTGGCCAACACGCAGAAGTCAATAGAGAAAGATAGAGCCATGGAGGCCGAGTACAAGATTCTGCTCAAGCAGTAGAAGTCTAAGAGAGCTCTGGATCGCATCATCAACGATCTTGGGATATGGGGAAACTTAGGATGGGCTCCCTCAAAGCCTCCACAAGCAAAGCCATACATTGACAGCGAAGGAAGGCAGGTCATGCCCACTCCTATTCTCAACTTAGCCGTCGCCAAGACCCTCTGGGAGTAGGATAGATCACCCGCATGTGTGGAATAGGTCTATGACCTTGTGGCAAAGGAAGTGAAACAACAGGAAAAGGCCACCTCTTAGAGGCTTGAGTCTGACCCAGCGTATTGCCAGTCTAGCAATCATAAGCCGCCAAGGGACCAATCTCCTTATGATGTTGGGTCTCAGCCGGGTTCATCAGAACCAAGACGGAGGGATGCACGCAACAGAAATGATGCTATCCCCATATCCTCCAACCACGGAGGCAAGGATCATCCTCGTCGACCATCTCCACTGCCCCGATCCCCCCGACATCGTGAAGACCCCAAGGCTCACCATCGCACGAACATGAATCCGCCAAGGCAAAGCGGCATCGTCATCCGCGACAATACGGAGCAACCCTGTCAAGATGGAGAGCGCAACCAAGGACACAAGAGCAGGCCGCGTCACGACCCTCCGCGTCCGACAAGCAACCGCGACAAACATGAGGCATTGCAGGAGGGTAATAGCAAGAAGGCTAACCCACGCCACCTCCGCCTCCGTTGCCCCCTAGCAGCCACCATGGCGGAGGAGGCCCGCGTCGTTCACGCAGCCCATCCCCTGGTGGCAAGAAGAAAAGATCAAGACCATAGCCATATGACGCACGTTCACGCCTGGACAAGATTCACGAGGCCCGGGAAGGACAATACTTGGGACCATGTTGCTTTGGACCTATAATACAGACCGCAACTTACCCCAAGGGTTTCCAGATAGACAAGACCATCAAGCCCTATGACGGAACCACCAAACCAGCTACGTTGTTGCAGGATTATGGCAACGCGGTGGAGATCGCCGGGGGTAACCCCAACGTTGCCATCAAGTACCTCCCACTGATGCTGGCGGGCACGGCCCGCCAATGGATTGATGACTTGCTGGAGAAGTCCATCTGCAACTGGTTGGACATGCAAGAAGCGTTCACCAAAAACTTCGAGGGTACGTATAAGTGTCCCTATACCGTCGGCGATCTACAACAGTGCGTGTAGGAGAAAGACGAGTAATCTCTCACCTACCTCTCTTGCTGGCTAGATATGAAGAATTCCTGCGTAGGAGTGCACGCTCAGACCTCCATGGCTGCCTTCGTTGATGGGTTGGAGAAAGGTACGTTTCTCCGACATAAGTTGAAGCGCCTGCAGGACAATCACAAGCTCGATCTCAACCAAATGATGCAGCTGACTAGTGATTTCGCGACTGCCGACGATGATGCTCGTGGATCCCTTCCGGCAACGGCCGTTCCAACCCAAGCTAAGAGGAACAACATCACAAAGTGGAAGAACCCGCCAGAGGAAAAGCAAACCTACGACATGGTCGCCATGGCATTTGAAGGATGATGTGATGGTGGACAGCATGGCCGTGGACGGGAGGCTGGTCGTGGGCAGCAGCGAGGTAGTGAAACTACCCCGGCAGCGCTCCTCGTTCCCCAAACATACGAGGAGTACAGTGATATGCCATGCCTTGTACACCTCGACACCAACAGCACGGCCACTCACACCAATCACCATTACAAGTTCGTCAACGAATTGACCACGCGGCAAGGGAAGGGGGAAGAAGAAGGAGGAGGAGTCCAAGGATTCAAGTGACATGGACAAGGATGTTGACCCCAAGCATGGCAACGAGGGTGATGGAAAGGGCAAGAACCCCTTTGATAAGAAGGCTGCCGTCTACCACAATTGTTGGGGATATGCTATATGGGTATCCTCATATCATGTCTCTTATCCGGATAACCCGGGTGGCCCACAGTTGGTAGCATGGCCCATGGCCTGCTGGGCGGCCCAGTTAGATAGATCCAGAAGGGAGGCCCATGCCGTATGTAGGAATGCTACGGAGTCACCGATGTACCCGGAGCTTTGGAGTGCAAGACACGCTAAACTAGTCGTATGAAGTGTAGGAATCTGTAACCTGTCCGTCTAGGACTTTCCCTGTAACCCTAGGACCTAGCGACTATATAAGTCGGGCCTATGGGAGCCTTTAGGGCACAAGGCAGAACGATACAACATACACCTCGCATAGCGAACCAATCCCTGTAACCCGTCGTATTGCCATTATAGTAATTTATAGCAGAAGTAGGATTCCGCCACCGTCGTGGGATCTGAACCTGGGTAAGCTGTGTTACCTCGTACCCTACAACCGTCCGCCTTACCCCACGTCTATAAACACGCACTGTGAGGACCCCTCCATGGCGTACTCATCGGCAATACCACGACAGTTGGCGTCCACCGTGGGGCAATAGGCGCTTCAGGCTCTGCAGCGGGCAAGGTCCAAGATCTTCGCGGGAATCGGCGAAACCGTAGCTATCGGTCGCGTTATCTTCTCCGGCAACGTTCCGATCATCCCCCCTGACGAGTTCTGGATCCCGGCAAAGACGAACCCTACGCGGTGCTCAATCTTCCCCATCGGATATATCCACCTCTTCATTGGCAAAACCGACTCGGGCACTAGTTCCCTGGGAGTCGGAGGAGCATCAATACTCGCACGAACCGCCTACGGGCAGGATACGTTCGCGGAAGGATCGATGTCGGATCTCTCTTCAGAGTTTGCCGACAAAGATTGGAAAATTCAAGGCCCACCCAAACCGCCCCTGTGCAGGATATAACGGTGAAAGATTGCTGCAAATCCACCGGCTTTGAAAACCTCATCGATTACCTTGCCAGGTGGCTCCGTATATGGGTTGACCTGGCTCATTACTCCAATGATGATGCTATGTATCACTCTGTGGAAGGACTGGACCAAGGTACGCTTCTTCGGCATACACTAAGGCGGCAGCAGGCTGCAGGATGCCTCAATTTCGAAAGCATGGTGAACACTGTCAACAACTATGCGGAGGCTGAGGAGGAAGCTCAGATGGAAATTGTGCTCGTTGGCGGAGACCCTCTGCCTCAGCCACCTCCGCCACCGCCTTCGGTCATTATCACCGCACCTCCGCCACCACCTCTAGTCATCGTCGTTGTTGTTGCACCTCCACCACCCGTCATCGAGGAAGCCCCGGCACCCTCCGACTCCATGCTTGACGCACTCTACGCCGACATCAACGTTGACTCGGAGGAGATAGACTTCAGCCAGGAGGATCTAGACTCTGCCATGCAAGAGATGGAGGAGGATTACAAGCGCGATGAGCAGGCCAACAACATCGTCACATCCCGAGAGGTGTGCGTCGCCATTGTGGCGGCAATGGATGAAGATCAACCCAGATGAGCTCCCCCTACAGCACTTGACAAAGGGAAGGGACCACCTGTAGCTGTCAACAATTATCGTGCAAAGTTCATGCCCCCTCCGCCTAACCCAGTGCAGCAGCCCTAGGAACTCGGCACCGGTCCGATCAACAACAACACCTCAAACCCGCCGCCTCCGGCATCTACGTCTGCTGCTGCCCAAGTCACCCCAGCTGATAGAGTGATGTAAGGCCATCTCCTCATCGAGCCCATGACCGTGGCTCATATTCGCAATGTAGTCTTGTTTCATGAGAAGCGCCAGAAGCTGCTGGAGGAAGCGCAGGCTATCGTGGAGCAAAGCGCCAAGCTAGATTGAGATCTCTCCAACATGCAGAAGTCAATAGAGAAAGCAAGAGCAATGGAGGCCAAGTACAAGACTCTGCTACAGTAGTAGAAGGCTAAGAAAGCTCCGTCTTGCGTCATCAACGATCCTGGTGTATGGCGAAACCTAGGATGGGCTCCCTCGAAGCCGGCACATGATAAGCCATACATTGACAGTGAAGGCAGGCAGGTGATGCCCACTCCTCTTCTCAACCTTGCAATCGCCAAGACCCTTCTGGAGCAAGATAGATCACCCGAAGCTGTGGACCAGGTATATGACCTAGTGGCCAAGGCAGTGAAACAGCAGGAAAAGGCCACATCTCAGAGGGTTGAGTCTGACCCAGTATTTGGCCAGTCTACCCAGCATAAGCCGCCAAGAGACAGATATACTCATGATGTCGGGTCACAGACGGGTTCATCAGAACAAAGACGAAGGGATGCGCGCAATAGGAAGGATGCTATCCCCATATCATCTGACCACGGGGGCAAGGCTCAACCTCGACGCCCATCTCTACCGCCCCGCTCTCCCTGACATCGCAAAGACACCAAGGCTCACCGTCGTACGGATATTCCTCCGCCAAGGCAGAGCGGCATCGTCATCCGCGACAACACGGAGCAGAGCCATCTGGACGGAGAGCACAACCAAGGACACAAGAGCAGGTCGCTCCATGACCCTCCGCGTCCGACAAGGAACTGCAACAAGCGTGAGGCGTCGCAGGACGGCAATGGCAAGAAGGCTAACCCAGCGCCACCTCCGCCTTCGTCGCCACCTTCCAGCCACCATGGCGAAGGAGGCCCGCGTCGTTCACGTAGCCCATCCCCTTATGGCAAGAAAAAGAAAAGAAGCCTAGAGCCATACGATGCACGTTCACATCTCGACAAGATCCACGAGGCCCGGGAAGGACCATACCTAGGACCACGTTGCTTTGGACCTGTGATACGGTCCGCAACTTACCCCAAAGGTTTCCGGATTGACAAGACCATCAAGCCCTATGGCAGAACTGCCAAGACAGCTACATGGTTGCAGGACTATGGTAACGCGGTGGAGATCGCCGGGGGTAACCCCAACATCGCCGTCAAATACCTCCCATTAATGTTGGCGGGCATGGCCCGACAATGGATTGATGACTTGCTAGAGAAATCCATCTGCAATTGGTTGGACATGCAAGAAGCGTTCACCAAGAACTTCGAGGGTACGTACAAACGTCCCTGCAATGTTGGCGATCTACAGCAGTGCGTGCAGGACAATGACGAGACATCTCGAGCCTACCTCTCTCGCTGGCTAGATATGAAGTATTCCTGCGTAGGAGTGCACGCTCAGACCGCCATGGCTGCCTTCATTTATGGGTTGGAAAGGGGAACATTGCTCCGACATAAGTTAAAGCGCCTGCAGGACAATCACCAGCTAGATCTCAACCAGATGATTCAGTTGGCCAGTGAGTTCGCAGCTGCCGACGACGATGCTCGCGGATCCCTGCCGGCAACGGCTATTCCAACTCAAGCTCGTAGGAACAGCAGCACCAAGCGGATGACCCCGCCAGACGAAAAGCAAACCTCCGACATGGTCGCTATGACGTTCGCAGGGCGAGGTGATGGCGGACAGCGTGGCCAAGGACGGGGAGCTGGTCGTGGGCAGCAACGAGGCAGTGAAACTACCTCGGCAGCGCTCCGCGTTGCCCAAACCTACAAAGAGTATCGTGATATGCCATGCCTCATACACCTCGATGCCAATGGCAAAGCCACTCACACCAATCGCCATTGCAAGTTCGTCAACGATCTCAAGAAGGTCCCGTAGTCCGGCTACAAGCGAAGTCGGAAGAATAGACCGCGAGACATGGGCAAGGGGAAGAAGAAGGAGGAGGAGTCCAAGGATTCAAGTGACATGGACTAGTATGTTGACCCCAAGCACGCCGCCAAGAGAGATGGCATGGGAAAGAACCTTTTCGAGAAGAAGGCGGCCGTTTTCCACACTTTCCTTGGCACCCCACCGTCCGACAACAGAAGACCTCTATGAGGATACTGATGGCCACTCTACCCCCAGTTTCCAAGTACCTGCGCTGGTCGGAGATTCCAATTACTTGGGACAAGAAGGATCACTCAGACCTCATCCCTACGGAGAACCAGTACGCCATGGTAATCAACCCCTTGATTGATGGCAATGAGTTCGCCAAATGTATGCTGGATAGTGGAAGCATCATCAACATCATGTACCTGGATACACTACACAAGATGAACTTGATGTAGGCTAACCTAAGGCGGACCAGCACCATCTTCCATGGCGTAGTTCTTGGTCGGGAGGCTCGGTCCCTTGGGTGCATCACGCTTCAGGTCGCTTTTAGTGATGTAAATAATTACCGCCAAGAACGCATGACCTTTGAGGTGGTCCCCTTCAAGAGTGTGTACCACGTCATATTCGGCCACGACATCTGCCACGCCTTCAAGGCCAAGCCATGCTTCATCTACAACAAGCTCAAGATACCCAGACCAAACAGTGTCATCACCCTATCCGGAAGCTTTACCAAGGCAAGGGACTGTGAGATTGGAGAAGCAGCCTTTGCGGAAGCTCTCCCCTACAACAAAGAATTCAAGGAGATCCAGAACAAGGTCGATGCCTTGGAGATGCTGGTGTCAAAGAAGCCGATATCTGACTACGCCCAGCTTTCAAGGCCGCCATCAAAACCAAGCCGATGGAACTTGTGGTAGGCGATGCCTCCAAGACCACCGCCATTGGGACGAACCTAGATCCCAAATAGGAAAGCGTGCTCATCGATTTCTTCCATGAGAATAGGGACATCTTTTCCTGGCAACCTGCCGGCATGAAAGGTGTACCTAGGGAACTTGTCGAGCATAGCTTGAATATTGATCCAAAATGCAAACCCGTGAAACAACCTCTACGACGCTTCGGAGACGAGAAGAGACGTGCCATAGGCAAAGAGATAGCTAGGTTACTTAAGGCTAGTTTTATCCAAGAAGTCCTTCACACCTGATGGGTGGCCAATCCTGTACTTGTCCCCAAAAAGGGAACCAAAGAATTAAGAATGTGTGTTGATTACACCGGCTTGAACAAAGCTTGTCCCAAAGATCCGTTTTCTTTGCCTCGCATTGACCAAGTCATTGACCCGAAGGGTGGCTCGGAGCTTTTGTATTTTTCTTGATGCATACTCAGGATACCACCAAATCAAGATGAGTAAGTCGGACCAATTGGCCACTTCGTTCACGACACCTTACGGCATGTTTTTCTAAGTCACGATGCACTTCGGGCTGAAAAACGCAGGTGCTACATACCAGCGGACAATGCAGCGTTGCCTACACGATCAAATAGGTCAAAATGTTCACGCCTATGTGGACGATATAGTAGTGATGTCTAAAAAGTCAAACGACTTAATCTCCGACTTAAAAGAAACCTTTGATAATCTCCGGAAATACAACATGATGCTTAACCCTAAGAAGTGCGTCTTCGGGGTTCCAGCCGGCAAATTGTTGGGCTTCATCGTTTCGTAGTTTGGAATCAGGTTGAACCCAGAGAAAATCAAGGACATCTTAAACATAAACCGTCCGAAACGTCTGAAGGACATACAACGGATAATAGGTTGCGTTGCAGCGGTTAGTTGGTTTGTCAGCCGACTCAGAGAGAAGGCTCTGCCGCTATACAAGTTGCTGAGGAAGGCGGACAAATTTACATGGACAGACGAGGAAGATGCAGCACTGAAGCAGTTAAAGGAGATATTATCCTCGGCGCCTATCCTTGCAACACCTGAGCCTGGGGAGCCTATGTTAATCTACATGGCGGCCACCAATTGGTAATCAGCATCGTCGTCGTGGTAGAGCGGAAAGAACCAGGCTATGAGTATGGAGTTCAGCGACCAGTTTACTATGTAAGAGAGGTCTTGACGGAGTCCAAGCAGCGTTACCCACACTACCAGAAGATAGCTTATGGAGTGTTCCTTGGTTCTCGGAAGCTAAGGCACTACTTCCAGGAGCACCCTATCACAGTGGTGAGCAAGACTCCACTGTCCGACATTATCAACAACAACAACGCTACAGGAAGGGTTGCGAAGTGGGGCATTGAACTTGCCGCCTTCGAGATCACCTACAAGAGACGTGACGCTATCAAGTCACAAGCCTTGGCGGATTTCATCATAGATTGGATGGAGATTCACTTTGACGGATCAAAGCTACTCAATGGCTCGAGGGATGGTGTACTGTTACAGTCACCAACCGGGGACAAGCTACACTACGTTCTGCAGATCCACTTCGAGGATAGAAACAACATGGCGGAGTATGAGGCACTCATTCACGGATTGCGTGTAGCCAAGGATATTGGCATCAAGCACGTAGTTTACTCTGGAGATTCCGACTTGGTTGCCCAGCAGGTGGCTTGCACCTGTAACATGCGGAACCCTATGATGGAGGCATATCGAGATGAAGTGGAAGAGATAGCCAAGAGCTTCTTGGGCTAGGAAGTCAAGTATGTACCTAGGGACCAAAACGAGGCGGCTGATCTACTGTCTAAGCTTGGATCAGGGCGCAAATGAATTCTGCCGAGCGTTTTCCTGGAGCATCTACGGACACCATCCGTGAAGGGAGCAGATATTGACAACCCGGATAGAGTTGACTCTTTCATTGACATGGTGAAAAAGGTCCCTCCGGCTTGGATACAACCGTTCATGGAATATCTCGTACACGGAACATTGCCCGACGACGAAATCGAAAGACGGAAAATAGTACATCGAGAAAAGGGCTATACCATAATCAATGGACAGCTCTACAAAAGAAGCACCACTGGTGTATACCTTAAGTGTGTTTCCCAGCAAGAAGGTATTGAAATCCTATGTGAGATCCATCTCAGAGAATGCGGGCATCACGCCGCTCCTTGATCTTTGGTCTCCAAGGACTTCCGGCAAGGATTCTACTGGCTAACCGCGAAGGCGGACGCCGACAAGTTGGTTGAGGCATGTATGGGATGCCAGAATTATGCCCGGCAACCCCATGTTCTAGCTAAAGGATTGCGAACAATACCAATAACTTGGTCGTTTGTAGTCTGGGGGCTAGACATGGTTGGTCCATTGCAGACGACACCATGTGGGTTTACGCATCTGCTAGTAGCAGTTGATAAATTCACCAAATGGATAGAAGCTAAACCCATTAGAAAGCTTGATGGGGCAACTGCCCTTAGGTTTGTCTGGGATCTAGTGGTGAGATTTGGTCTCCCACATAGCATTATCACCGACAATGGAAACAACTTGTCACTCGGAGAAATGGAATCTCATTGTTGGGATAAGGGCATCCTACTTGACCTAGCGTTTGTGGCACACCCACAGTCTAATGGCCAAGTTGAGCGAGCCAATGGATTAATTCTGCAGGGAATCAAGCCACGTCTTGAGGCACCGCTACATAGAGAAGCTAGAGCATGGACGGAGGAACTACCATATGTGATGTGGAGTTTACGAACTACACCCAACAGATCCACAGGCTACACCCCTTACTTCCGACATCCTTCACGATGCCATATGGTATATGGAGCAGAAGCCATCCTGCCTTCCGACATCCTTCACGATGCACCAAGAGTTGCCGCCTACGATGAATATGAGGCTGAAGAATCTCGACGCCTAGATGTGGACCTTCTCGAGGAGGAGCACGTTTTGGCATGCCAAAGATCTGCCATCTACCAGCAGCAGCTACGTGGCTACCATAGTTGCCGCGTTCGGCATCGCTCGTTTAAAGAGGGGGATCTGGTGCTTCGACTTAAGCAGAAGAAGTCACACAAATTATCCCCGCCATGGGAAGGACCTTTCATCATAAGCAATGCGCTGCTCAATGAGTCTTACTACCTTGTTGGCAATCGTGAACTTAAGGATAGACCCAGCAAATATCATAAGCGTAAGCTACGTGACCCGGATGATGACTACGCGGAGCTTGATCGGCCATGGACCATAGCACAGCTACGTCCGTTTTACACTTAGCATATTTTTATCTATTGTGTACCTCTTTCATGATCAATGAAATAATGATCTCTGGTTCACTCATATTTTCTTAGTCTTTTACCTCCTTTAGTGTTCATTTTTGGATCGTATAAAACCTTTATGCGCAAGTTGCATTTGCACTTGGGAAAATTCTACCTACGAGCGTTAGCTTAAGTTTTCTGGTCTACACGTTCTTTGTATTTTTTATGTGGATTCTGGAGTAGTGACTTTTGGCACTTGTTGTCGGCGATTTTGTGCTTCGGTTTTTTATGGTGCCATTGGGCATCATCACCTGAGCGCATGGTTCCGATTACGAGTCTTCTGACTCACGAAAGGTCAAGCATAAAAACTAAAGTAATGTATAAGCCATCACTTGCTTAAAAATACATACATGCTGGAACCAGTAATTAAGTAGCAGGAAATTACACCTATTGTTTTTTTCCTCCTTAAGTTAACAATTAGTTTTTTCCTCATACAAATTCCAGAGGAAACAAATATTACATATTGTTTTTCATTCCTCTAGCGCATGAGACTTGGAAGCAGCACCATCAGCAGCAGGAGAGCCATCTTCCTCGAAGTTAGCGGTATTGAGGGACTCGGAGGAGCTTTGCTGGTCGCCGGCAATGGTCTCTAAAGGCACGAAGACGTTGGGATTAACCAGCTCGGCAACTCTGGTGTCAAGCTCCGTGAGCGATGTCCATATGGCCTTATGGTCAATCTTCTGGCCTTCATCGTCTATGTCGGGAAGACCGGAGGTTACCACGTTGATGTCGACATCTTCATAGTGCGCCTTGACCATTGACAGTGCCATCCTTGCACTATCCCGTGTACATGAAGCTTTCCATCTTAGAATACGCTCGGGGGATTGGCGCAGGATCTCCGAGAACCTCATCACGGAATCTACCGCTTTGATGTTAATTTGGAGGGGCTTGGCTATCTCCTTGGCTTGCCTGATGGCGATGCTGATAAAGTTGCCAGCAAGGACCATGCATTCCTTAGGCAGAGGAGGCGATTGGGTTAATCCAATAGGAGCTGCAATTCCAACAAGGGAGCGCATGAGTTCAATAACACATAAATTCATAGTACCTGACCTATAGAAGCATAATACGGAGAATCACTTAACAAAGATGCTCGCCTCGGCCTGCTAAAGAGTCTTTGCCATGGAGTCCCGTTCTTGTCGGAGGATCTTATATGCTTCAAGATTGTGTTGATTTTCCTCATCGGCACCTTTCTTCTGCTCTTTTAGTATGGCAATCTCCTCCTTCAAGCGGTTCATCTCCGTGTTGGCGGACTCATGGAGGACTTTCATGGAGTCCTCATGCATCTTGATATCTGTTCTATCCTGCTTAAGGATCTTGTTTTCGCTATCCAGCAACGCAATGTTCTTGGATTGCTCCACAATATCCTTGGCCTTGGCAATGGTTTCTGCAAGTCGGATAAATGACTGTACACAGTGAGTATTCGGAGAGTGCTGGCACAATACCAAGTCGGAGTATGAAAACGAAGGGGAAAATAGACTCTTGCTCTTGGTGATTTGTTCCTTCAAGAAAGCAGTTTTACCCTTTTCAGCTTCCAACTCGGCGCGCATCTTGTGGAACTTTTCTTTTGCGACACCTCTCCACGCATTCTCATTCTGTGTAAAGAAGATTTAAAGATGTTTAGTCTACTTGGAGCATCTATCCGGATAACTATCCACCTAGAGGCTTGGGGGCTACAGTGAGAGTTTAAAACTTAGAAGTATGCTTTGGTATTTCTTTAAGCATCTAGTCAGAACTTGTTCAGTTTTCAACTAGAGGATCAGGGGCTACAGTATAAAGTTTTTAACTCAGTCATATGCCTAGTCTTTCTTTAAGCATCTAGTCAGAACTAATTCAGTTTTCAACTAGTGGCTTGGGGGCTACAGTATTGAAATTTACAAACACTTCGTATACTACTCTGAAAGTATCTAGTCGGAATAATCCATTCAAACTAAATACTTGGGGGCTACAGTGAGAAGTTTTCTAGCTTAGTCATTCTTAGAGCATTCAGATGCAAAGACCTAAGGTTTTCCGTCTAAATCCTCGAGGGCTATAGTGGGATACTCATATGAAATGCAGAAGGCAAATAAAACTTACAAGTGCGATGATCTTGAGGTTGGTAGCGCTCTCGGCAAACAACTTGCTGAAGGAAAGACTGTTTCCTCGCAAGATATCTGCTTGTCGGAGGAGCTCCTCAAGACTGCAGGTTGGAGATGTCAGTGCTGCACCAGGAACCAGAGTGGAGCTACTCGGCGTAAGCGCCGGGTAGACTATCTTCGGGGGACCTGTGGTTATCCTGGGTGCAGAGGCGTCACCTTCGATGGACGTTCCACCCACCCCCACCGCCTTGCCGCTACCGATGACATCCTTAGCCGGAGCTTCAGTCATTCTGGTTGCGGTGCTTTCTTGCGTCGCCTGTTCGTCGGCAACGACGAGATCTGCGGAGGCAGCTAAGTCCACTTCCATGGAGGAAGGGACAGATGCATACTTAGCTGGAGAGATTGTCGGAGCAAAGGTAGGCTGGACGCTGGGAGTGACAGGGGCCATGGCGGGAGATGCTTGGTGTGGTACATCACGCTACAACATATCTTTGATGTTTTTAGAAGCCCCCGATGTTTTGGAGGTCTTCTTCAAACTCAAGCCAGCTTCCTTCCTGAAACGTGCAAAAGTATAAGTACAGGAAAAGGACAAACAATGGACATTGTCGAAGGAAAAGAAGCTTACACAATCGTGGGTGCTTTGGTAAAAGGGATCCCGGTAATCTTTCTTTTCTCCGCCTCCAGGGTGGCAGTGGACTTCTTGGAGGCTCCACCCTCCGTCTTCTTCTTGCCTTCGTCGGTAGCATCAGTGGTGGAGCTCTTCCGCTTTCGCGCCAACGGGACATCGCCGTCGGACACGACAGTGACTTCCTTCATCTTTGGGTCATTAATTTGGACAGCCATGTCGTCCTCCTTTAGAGTCTTAAGCTGTTAAGTGAAATCTTAAGGTGTTAGATGAAAAAGGAAAGACGGAAGAACTAGAGCAAATGTCATACACGAAAAATAAACAGGTACCTCTGGGCACTTGCCCTCCTCGAACATGTCGTAGGTTATGGTGAAGCCAAGCTTCCTATCCTTCACCTTGATGATGTCCTTGAGTCAGAGCTTGACGGAGTCGCTGGAGAAGTTGTCCTCGGAGATGCGGAGGCTATCCTTCCTCTCCTTGGTATACTCGTGCATCAACTTCGAGCGGTGTTGTAGAGGCTAGATCCACCTGAAGAACCAGCACATGGCCAGGTCCAATCCGGTCAGACCCGTCTCTACGAACCACTCTATCCTCCTTATAGCGCAGGAAGCGTCAATGTCGAAGGGGGAGGCTTGGGATCTCCATGTCGAGGATTCGGCGGCAGCTCCATCGACAAAGTCCGGATACTTCGCTTCTCGGCCATCCAAAGGGATATCTGGGCCGTAGAAGTACGTTCGTTGCCAGTTTTTACATGACTCATGGCCGACGATGTCGGGGAACCGTCGGCCAGGCCGGATCTTAAAACTAATGGTGCCACAATTCCTGAGCTCATCCTTGCTGGCTCCGGCTTCCCTCTTGACGGTGAAGAAATAGATAAAGATATCTAGCCTAGGCCTAATCCCTAAGTAACGCTCACAAAGCGTCGCGTAGTTGCTAAGCACGAGGATGATATTGGGGGAGAGGTTTTGAGGCTGAACTCGGTAATGGTTGAGGACAGCGAGGAAGAAATTGGAGATGGGCAGGGAAACGCAGCATACCAGTTGTGCTTTGAGGTACACCTTCTCTCCGGCTTGGGGAGAAGGGGTGACCTCGCCGGCCGACGTCGCCCGCCAGACTAATCCCTTCGACGAGGGGAGGTAACCTTCGACGACCATCTCCTTTATATCACTGTCTGTAATATCCGAGCCTCGCCAATCTCCCTTGTGGGATTCGCCTTCTTCATCCAGCAGCTCTAGCGCCGCTGGAATTTGGTCACCGCCAGAGGATTCGACCACCGCGGATTTTTGCAGCAACAAGCCCTCTGGGGCACATGAACGGAGCTCGTCGGCTTCGCCGCAGCATCCCTGTCACCATCATGGATGCGCTGGTGCTGCTGCTCGCCATTGATGAAGGAAGGGGAGGTGACTGCGAGATTGGAAAGCTAGGCTTTTGCGTTCGCGCAGAAGGCTCGAGGAGTGCTTACTAGAGGAAGAAGATGACGCAGGAGGAGAATGAGGTGAAAAGTAAAATCCACCACAGTCGTAATTTATAACCCATGGCTTCAAGATTCGTGCAGAGTGATGGAATGGTCGGCGTGTGGACGACATGTGCGGGCGCGTGCGCGGAAATTTCCCACGTTCCCAATCATCGCCGCCAATGGTTCGTATCCTTCACGCGGGAAAAACGGACATGATTGTGTTCTTTGCATGTGTGAGTTACGAGGTGTTGCTGACCTATGTTTACATCGTCCTAGCTATCACTAGAAGGTGAACCATCACATCGGAATATTCCGGCATGGACGGATCCAGTCTAGCTACGAGAAGAGTACGATGGAAGATTCAATGTTTCTCTGACTTACACGTTGAAGAAGGAGAATATTGCAGGGTTCTTGGGAGGACTACAAGATATTGCTTGACGATTTGCCCACATCCATCTAGACGGAGCATTCAACATGAAGAGGCAAGACGGCACAAGATCTCGGAGTTCTCTAGAGGCTACTGTTGGGGATATGCTATATGGGTATCCTCATACCATGTCTCTTATCCGGATAACCCGGGTGGCCCACAGTTGGTAGCATGGCCTATGGCCTGCTGGGTGGCCAGTTAGATGGATCCAGAAGGGAGGCCCATGCCGGATGTAGGAAGGCTACGGAGGAGTCACCGACGTACCCGGAGCTTTGGAGTGCAAGACACGCTAAACTAGTTGTATGCAGCGTAGGACTGTGTAACGTGTCCGGCTAGGACTTTCCCTGTAACCCTAGGACCCGGTGACTATATAAGTCGGGCCTATGGGAGCCTTTAGGGAACAAGTCAGAACGATACAACATACACCTCGCACAGCGAACCAATCCCTGTAACCTGGCGTATTGCCATTATAGTGATTTATAGCAGGAGTAGGATTCCGCCACTGTCGTGGGATCTAAACCTGGGTAAGTTGTGTTACCTCGTACCTGTCAACCGTCTGCCTTACCCCACGTCTCTAAACACGCACCGTGAGGACCCCTCCATGGCGTACTCATCGGCAATACCACGACAGGACTTTCCTTGGCACCCCTATTGTCCGACAACAGAAAACCTCTATGAGGATACTAATGGCTACTCTACTCCCAGTTCCCCAGTACCTGCGCTGGTCGGAGATTCTTATCACTTTGGATATGAAGGATCACCCAGACCTCATCCCTACGGAGAACCAGTACGCCATGGTAATAAACCCTCTGATTGATGGCAACGAGTGCACCAAATGTATGGTGGATAGTGGAAGCAGCATCAACATCATGTACCTGGATACGCTACACAAGATGAACTTGACGCAGGCTAACCTAAGGCAGACCAGCACCGTGTTCCATGGCATAGTTCCTGGTCGGGAAGCTCGGTTCCTTGGGTGCATTATGATTCAGGTCGCTTTTGGTGATGTTAATAATTACCACAAAGAACACATGACCTTTGAGGTGGTCCACTTCAAGAGCATGTACCACGTCATCTCGGGTGCGACATCTTCCACGCCTTCATGTCCAAGCCATGCTTCGTCTATAACAAGCTCAAGATACTCGGACCAAATGGATATCATCACCGTATTCGGAAGCTTTACCAAGGCAAGGGACTGCGAGATTGGAGAAGCAACCTTTGCAGAAGCTTTCCTCTACAGCGAAGAGTTCAAGGAGATCCAGTGCAAGGTTGATGCCACGGAGATGCCCGTGTCGAAGAAGCAGATTTCTGACTCTGCCCCAGCCTTCAAGTCCGCCATCGAAACCAAGCCAGTGGAACTTATGGTAGGCGATGCCTCCAAGACCACCGCCATTTGGGATGAACCTGGACCCCAAATAGGAAAGCGCGCTCGTCGAGTTTCTCCGTGAGGACATCTTTGCTTGGCAACCTGCCGACATGAAAGGTGTACCTAGGGAACTTGCGGAGAATATCTTGAATATTGATACAAAATGCAAACCGGTGAAACAACCTCTACGACGCTTCGGAGAGGAGAAGATACGCGCCATAGGCCAAGAGATAGCTAGGTTACTTAAGGCTAGTTTTATCCGAGAAGTCCTTCACACCCGATGGGTGGCCAATCCTGTACTTGTCCACAAAAAGGGAACCAAAGAATTAAGAATGTGTGTTGATTACACCGGCTTGAACAAAGCGTGTCCCAAAGATCCGTTTTCTTTGCCTCGCATTGACCAAGTCATTGACTGGACGGCTGGCTCGGAGATTTTGTGTTTTATCTATGCATAATCAGGATACCACCAGATAAAAATGAGGAAGTCGGACCAATTGGCCACTTCGTTCACCACACCTTACGATACGTTTTCCTACGTCACGTTGCCCTTTGGGCTAAAAAATGCAGGTGCTACGTACCAGCGGACTATGCAACGTTGTCCCCACGATCAAATTGGTCAGAACGTTCACGCCTATGTGTACGATATAGCGGTGATGTCTAAAAATTCAAACGACTTAATCTCCGACTTAAAAGAAACCTTTGATAATCTCCGAAAATACAACATGATGCTTAACTCTAAGAAGTGCGTCTTAGGGGTTCCAGCCGGAAAATTGTTGGGCTTCATCGTTTCCCAACGTGGAATCGAGTTCAACCCTGAGAAGATCAAGGCCATCCTAAACATAAACCATCCGACATCCGTAAAGGACATACAATGGCTTACAGGCTGCATTGCAGCAATTAGCCGGTTCATCAGCAGACTTGGCGAGAAGGCTCTACCGCTGTACAAGTTGCTGAAGAAGGCGAACAAATTTACATGGACAGACGAAGTAGATGCAACACGGAAGCAGCTAAAGGAGATACTCTCCTCGGCACCTATAGTTGTAGCACCCGAGCCTATGGAGCCTATGTTGATCTACATGGCGGCCACCAACCGGGTAATCAGCATCGTCATCGTGGTAGAGCGAAAAGAACCAGGGCATGAGTACGAAGTTCAACAACCAATTTACTATGTAAGCGAGATCTTGACGGAGTCCAAGCAGCGTTACCCGCACTACTAGAAGCTAGCTTATGGAGTGTTCCTTGCTTCTCGGAAGCTAAGGCACTATTTCCAGGAGCACCCTATCACAGTTGTGAGCAAAGCTCCACTATCCGACATCATCAAAAATAGCGACACTACAGGAAGGGTCGCGAAGTTGGTCATTGAACTTGCCACCTTCGATATTACCTACAAGAGACGCGATGCTATCAAATCACAAATCTTGGCAGATTTTATTGCAGATTGGACGGAGATGCTACCCCTATACCAGATCCAGAATACTGGGTGATGCACTTTGACTGATCAAAGCTACTCAATGGCTCGGGGGCTCCTGTACTATTACAGTCACCAACAGGGGAAAACCTACACTACATTCTGTAGATCCACTTTGAGGCTACAAACAACATGGCGGAGTATGAAGCACTCATTCACGGACTAAGCATAGCCAAGGATATTGGCATCAAGCGCATTGTTTGCTGTGGAGATTCCGACTTGGTTACCCAGCAGGTGGCTGCCACCTGGAATGCACGGAACCCTATGATGGCGGCATATCAATACTAAGTTTACGAGATAGCCAAGAGCTTCTTGGGCTACGAGGTCAAGTATGTCCCAAGGGAGGAAAATGAGGCGGCTGATCTACTGTCAAAAATTCGATCAGAGCGCAAACAAATTCCACCTGGCGTTTTCTAGAGCATCTACGGACACCATCCGTGAAGGGAGCGGACCCCAAGAACCCGGATAGATTCAACTCTTTGGTTCACACAATGACAAAGGTCGCTCCGGCTTGGATAAAATCGTTCATGGAATATGTCGTACATAGAACTTTGCCCATCGAGGAAGTCAAAAGTTGGCAAATAGTACGTCGAGCAAAGGGATATACCATAGTCAATGGACGTCTCTATAAAAGAAGCACCACTAGTGTATACCTCAAGTGTGTTTCCCACCAAGAAGGTATTGAAATCCTTCGTGAGATCCATCTCGGAGATTTCGGGCATCACGCCGCTCCTCGATCATTGGTCTCCAAATCCTTACGGCAAGGATTCTACTGGCTGACCGCGAAGGCGTACGACGACAAGATGGTTGATACATGCGTGGGATGCTAGTATTATGCCCGACAACCACATGTTCCATCTGAATAATTGCGAACAATACAAATAACTTGGCTATTTGCAGACTGGGGGCTAGGCATGGTTGGTCCATTACAGACGGCACAATGTGGGTTTACGCATCTGTTAGTAGCAGTTGATAAATTCACCAAATAGATCGAAGCTAAACCCATTAGTAAGCTAATGGGGCAACTGCCCTTAGGTTTGTCCGGGATCTAGTGGTGAGATTTGGTCTCGCACATAGCATTATCACCAACAACGGCAGCAACTTTTCACTCGAAGAAGTGGAAGCTTATTGTTGGGAGAAGGTCATACGACTTGACCTCGCATCTGTGGCACATCCACAGTCCAATGGCCAAGTTGAGCAGGCCAATGGATTAATTCTGCAGGGAATCAAGGCACGCCTCGAAGCACCTCTACATAGAGCAGCAGGAGCTTCGGCGGAGGAATTACCATCTGTTCTGTGGAGTTTACGAACTACACCCAATAGATTTACCGGATACACCCCTTATTTCATGGTATATGGAGCAGAAGACATCCTACCTTCCGACATCCTTCACGATTCACCAAGAGTTGCCGCCTATGACGAAGATGATGCTGAAGAATACAGGTGCCTAGATGTGGACCGTCTCGAGGAAGAGCGCTTATTGGCATGCCAAAGATCTGCCATCTACCAGCAGAAGCTACGCAGCTACCATAGTCGCCGCATTCGGCATCGCTCGTTTAAAGAGGGGGATATGGTGCTCCGACTTAAGTAGAAGAAGTCACACAAATTATCCCCGCCATGGGAATGACCGTTCATCATAAGCAAGGCGCTGCTCAATGGGTCTTACTACCTCGTGGACAATCATGAACTTGAGGATACACCCATCGATGATCATAAGCGTAAGCGACATGACCCGGATGATGACTACCCGGAGCTTGATTGGCCATGGAACATAGTACAGCTACGTCCTTTTTACACTTAGCATACTTTTTTTCTATTGTGTACCTCTTATATGATCAATGAAATAAAGCTCTCTGGTTCACTCATATTCTTGAGTCTTTTACCTCCTTTAGTGTTCATTTTTGGATCGTATAAAACCTTTATGCGCAATCTTTGCATTTGCACATGTGAAAATTCTTCCTACGGGCGTTAGCTTAAGTTTTCTGGTCTACACGTTATTTGTTGTTTTTATGTGGATTCTGGAGTAGTGACTTTTGGCACTTGAAGTCGGCAGTTTTGTGCTTAGGTTTTGACGGTTCCATTGGGCATCATCACTTGAGCGCATGGTTCCGACTACGAGTCTTCCGACTCATGAAAGGTCAAGCATAAAAACCAAAGTAATGGATAATCCAACACTTATTTACATGCTGGAACTAGTACTTGAGTACCAGGAAACTTACAGCTATTGTTTTTCCGCCTTAAGATTACATGCAATAGTTTTTTCCGCATACACGAACCCAGAGAAAACAAATATTACAAAGTGTTTTTCATTCCTCTGGCATAGGAGACTTTGAGGTAACATCGTCGGTAGTAGGAGAGTCATCCTAGTCATCTTCAAAGTCAGTGGTCTTGAGGGACTAGGAGGAGTTGTGATGGTCGCTGTCAATGATCTCAAGAGGCACAAAGGCGTTGGGATCGACCAACTTGGCAACCCTGGTGTCAAAATCCGCGAGCGATGCCCAGATAGCTTTGTGATCAATCTTCTGACCGTCATCGTCTATGTCGGGTAGACCCGAGGTCACCGTGTTGATGTCGGCATTCTCATAGTGGGCCTTGACCATTTCCAGCGACATTCTTGCACCAGCCCGGGTACATGAAGCTTTCCAGCTTACGATACATGGGGGGGGCTTGGCGCAGAATCTCCGAGTACTTCATGAAGGTATCCACCGCCTTGATGTTGATGTTCAAGGGCTTGGCAATCTCTTTTGCTTGCTTGACGGTGGTGTTGGTGAAGTTGCCATCGAGAACCATGCATTCCTTTGGCGGAGGAGGCATATTGGTCAATCCAATAGGAGCTGCATTTCTGACAAAGCAAAGGATTACATGAGTTCAAATAACACAAAAAAGTTCAGAGTACCTGGCTTACAGAATTACAAGATGGAGATCTCTTACCAAAGATGCTTGCCTTCGCTTGCTGGAGTGTCTCCGCCATGGAGTCCCGTTCTTGTCGGAGAATCTTGTAAGCCTCAAGGTTGCACTGATTCTGCTCATCGGTAGTTTTCTTCTGCTCCTTAAGGATTGCAATTCCCTCCTTCAGGCGGTTAATCTCCGTCTTGGCGGACTCCCGCAAGGCCTTCATGGATTCCTCATGCATATTTAGAGTGTCACCTCTCTCCTGCTGAAGGATCTTATTCTCGTTATCCAGCATATCAATGTGCTTGGATTGCTCGACAATATCTTTGGCCTTGGCGATGGTTTATGCAAGTCGGAGAAATAACAGCACACAATGAGTAGTCGGAGAGCGATGGCACAAGACCAAGTTTGATTGCGAAATTGAAAGGAAAAACAGACTCTTGCTCTTGGTGATTTGTTCCTTAAAGAAGGCAGTTTTACCCTTTTCAGCTTCTAGCTCAGCGCGCATCTTGTGGAACTTCTCATTGGCGTCGCCTCTCCGAGCATTCTCATTCTGTGGAAAGAAATTCAAAGTCACTTAGTCTACTTGGAGCATCTAGGCGGATAAATATCCACCTAAAGGCTTGGGGGCTACAGTGCGAGTTTTTAACTCAACAATATGCTTAGTCTTTCTTTAAGAATCTAGTCAGAACTAATTCTGTTTCAACTAGAGGCTTGGGGGCTAAAGTACGAAAATTTACAAACACTTCGTATGCTACTCTAAAAGTTTCTAGTCGGAATAATTCATTCAAACTAAATACTTGGGGGCTATAGTGCTAAGTTTTCTAGCTTAGTCACTCTTAGAGCATTCAGATGCAAAATCCTATTGTTTTCCATCTAAATCCTCGGGGGCTACAGTGGGATACTAATTATGAAATGCAAAAGGCAAATAAAACTTACAAGTGCGATGATTTTGAGGTTGGTGGCACTCTCGGCAAAAATATTGCTGAAGGAAAGACTATTTCCTCGCACGATATCCGCTTGCCTGAGAAGCTCCTCAAGGCCGCAAGTCAGAGAAGTTGGCGCTGCACCTGGAGCAAGAGTTGAGCTATTCGGTGTAAGCGCCAGGTAGACAATCTTCGGGAGCTCTGTTGACGTCCTAGGTGCAGTGGCGCCGCCTTTGGCAGATGTTCCGCCTTCCACTATTGCCTTATCGCTACCGATGGCATCCTTGGCCGGAGCTTTAGCCATTTTGGAAGCGGTGCTTTCTTGTGTCGCCTTCTCGAGGACGACGACAAGATCCGCGGTGACACCTGGATCCACTTCCATGGTGGAAGGGCCAGATGCTACCTTAGCTGGAGAGCTTGTCGGTGCGGCAGCAGACTGGACACTGGGAGTGGTACGGGCAATGGCGGGAGATGTTTGGTGCAACATATCTCTAATGTTTTTAGAAGCCGCCGACGTTTTGGAGGACTTCTTGAAACTCAAAGTAGCCTTCTTCCTGAAACGTGCAAAAGTATAAGTATAGGAATAAGACGAGCAGGAGACAATGTCGGAGGATAATAAGCTTACACAACGGTGGGTGCCTTGGTGAAAGGGATGCCGGTAATTGTTCTTTTCTCCGCCTCCAGGGCGGAAGTGGACTTCTTGGAGGCTCCACCCTTCGTCCTCTTCTTATTGCCTTCGTCGGCACCGTCAGCGGTGGAGCTCTTCCGCTTACGTGCCAACGGGACATCGTCGTTGGACACGACGGGTGACTTCCTTCATCTTGTGGTCGTAGATTTGGAAAACCATGCTATCCTCCTCTAGACTTTTAAGCTGTTAAAGTGAAGTCATGAAGTGTTAGATGAAACGGTAATGGCTTGATTCAAGAACTAGAGTATATGTCATATACGGAAAATAAACAAGTACCTCGGGGAACTTACCATCCACGAACATGTCGTAGGTGATGGCGAAGCCACGCTTCCTGTCTTTCACATTGACGATGTCCTTGAGGCAGATCTTGATGGAGTCCCTTGAAAAGTTGTCCTCGGAGATGTGGAGGCTATCCTTCCTATCCTTGGTATACTGGTGCATCACCTTTGCGCGGTGCTGCAGAGGCTGGATCCGCCTGACGAACCAACACATGGCTAGGTTCAATCCGGTCAAACCTGTCTCTACGAACCACTCGATCCACCTTATGGCGCGGGAGGCTTCGTCATCGGAAGGAAGGGTGGCCTGGGATCTCCATGTCGGTGCTTCAGCGGCGGCCCCATTGACAAAGTTCGGGTACGTTGCTTCTCGCCCGGCTAGAGGGATATCTGGGCCGTAGAAGTATGTTCGCTGCCAGTTCTTGCAGGACTTGTGGCCTATGATGTCGGGGAACCGCCGGCCAGGCCGGATCTTGAAGCTAATGGTTCCGCAGTTCCTGAGCTCATCCTTGCTCTCTCCGGCTTCCCTCTTGACGGTGAAAAAGTAGATGAACAGATCTAACCTAGGCCTAATTCCTAGGTAGCCCTCACACATCGTCGCGTAGTTGCTAAGAGCGAGGATGCTATTCAGAGAAAGGTTCTGAGGTTGAACCCGGTAATGGCTAAGGATAGCTAGGAAGAAGTCAGAGATTGGGAGGAAGACGTCGCGTACCATTTGCGCTTTGAGGTACACCTTCTCTCCGGCTTGGGGAGAAGGAGTGACCTCACCGGACGGTGCCGCCCGCCAGACAAGCCCCTTTGTCATGGCGATGTATCCTTCGGCGACCAGCTCCTTGAGATCGCCATCGGTGATATCGGAGCCGCGCCACTCTCCTTTGTGAGAGTCGCTCTCCTCCTCCAGTGGTTACAGCCCCGCGGGAATATGGTCGCCGCCCGTGGTTTCCACGAACGCGGACCGCGGCACAACCACGCCCTCTTAGGCAAGTGGACGGAGCCTGCCGGCTTGGCCGTAGTCTCGTTCGTCGCTGCCATGGATGGGGTGTAGCTGCTGCTTGCCATTGGAGTGGGAGAGAGGTGACTGGGAGATTGTGGAAGAACTAGGGTTTTTCCTGTGGCCACGGAGAGCTCGAGGAGAAGTTCGCACGAGGAAGAATATGACATGAGGGAGAATGAGGTGAAAAAGATAAAATCTACCACGGTTGTAATTTATAACCCCCGGCGTCAAGATTCGTGCAAAGTGATCGAGTGGTTGCTGCGTGGACAGTGCGTGCGTGCGCAGAAATTTCGTCACGTTCCCACCACCACCGCCAACGGTTCTTCTCCTTCACGCAGGAAAAATGGACATGATTGTGTTCTCTGCATGTGTGAGTTATGAGGCGTCGCTGACCTATGGTCTATGTTGCTCTAGCTGACATGGGCATGTGAACCATCCCATCGGAATATTCCGGCATGGACGGATCCAGTCCGGCTATGAGAAGAGTACGATGGAAGATTCAACGGTTCTCCGACTTGCAAGTTGAAGACGGAGAGCATTGCAGGGTTCTTGGGAGGACTACAAGATATTTCTTGAAAATTTGCTGACATTCATCTAGATGGAGCATTCAACCTGAAGAGGCAAGACGGCGCAAGATCTCGAAGTTCTCCGGGGGCTACTGTTGGGGATATGCTATATGGGTATCATCATAGCATGTCTAATCCGGATAACCCGGGTGGCCCATAGTTGGTAGCAATGCCCATGGCCTGCTGGGCAGCCTAGTTAGATGGATCCAGAAGGGAGGCACATGCCGGACAAAGGAAGGCTACGGAGGAGTCACCGACGTACCCAGAGCCTTAGAGTGCAAGACACGTTAGACTAGTTATGTATTATGTAGGACTCTATAACCTGTCTGTCTAGGACTTTCCCTGTAACCCTAGGACCTGGCGACTATATAAGACGGACCTATGGGAGCCTTTAGGGAATGAAAAGTTAGAACAACACAACCCATATCGCGCATAGCGAACCGATCCCTGTAGTCGACGTATTGCCATTATAGTGATTTATAGCAGGAGTAGGATCCCACCACCATCGTGGGATCTGAACATGGGTAAGCTGTGTTACCTCATACCCGCCAACGTTCTGCCTTACCCCACGTCTCTAAGCACGCTCTGTGAGGACCCCTCCATGGCGTACTTGTCGAAAATACCACGACACCTCGGAACCCCGATAAAACTGCTGAGCATGTCTTAGGGTTACATTTCAGTACAATTTAACTTGTCATATCATCATCCTTGCTTGATCATTACATCGATGCCATTTGTTGATTGTTTACCTTTCTTTCTAGTGTTTTCTTCTTCCCGGTAAAATAGAATATCAAGATCGAGATCGAAGACTAAGATCAACACCATCGAAGATCGAGACAAATACTTGCTCAACTATAATTAAGTCATGTACCAGGTGCCGAAGATCTTCTTATTGGTTATTAACAGGCAAAGGCAAGCAAGCCCCACACATACATATGAATCCTATGATTTCAAAGTATTTCAATTCTTGCCATGTGCATGATATTCTAAAGTCTTTTATAGATAGTTAGAATAATCCTATCTGATGAATGTTTTCCTTGTAGCCTATATTCCCTGATCCACTGATCCTAGCATAACTAGGGTTTGGCTTGTGAAGCGTTGCTAGAGCTATTACATCTGTTGCGCTTAGCCATGCTTAGATGTTACTACTGGTCCATCCGGTTGCTGAATCAGAGCTGCGAATGAACCTATATGACAGGATGACATGATATGATCAGAGATGAAAGTTAAACATGATAAGGCTTGTATCGGAGGCCACGGTGGGTTGTGGTTTTTGCAGTACCATACTTGCCACCCCTTGGATCCGAGTTCTTTCCTATGGACCAAGATGAGTGTACGGCCACACGGGGGCCTGGAAACCCCATCGACCAACTAACTTGCCTAGTAGATTCCATGAGTCACATAGTTCGGTTGTTCCATTCGACATACACATTCTGGTTCTTCTCGAAGGAGGTGAAGGAGGTGCATTCATAACAGGTAGGTAAGCGTGGCCGGGAACAAGATATGCACGGCATCCGTAATCTTGAACCCTGCACACATCATTAGGGACCAGCTTCAGGACTCGACCCGTTACGGAGGCATCCCCTAGTGCATGAATCATCGTCTCGGCAAAAACAATGTAAGGTCGTGACTAACCACCCTCTGCTGACCTTCCGAGGAAGAGGGCTAATGTACTGGCATTAAGAGAAGGTTAGTACGTGTGGGTAAAGTTTTACACCCCTGCAGGGTTAAATCTTTTCCAAAAGCCGTGTCCACGGTTATGGACGACTTGGTGACCAGATTCTAAGATCATTGAGAACTTGAACCTAATTGTAAAACTTGGCAAGTTCTGCAATGTGTGATTAAGGATGCTTCTTCATGGATACGAGGGGGTGATCCTAGTTGATAGGTGTAGGGTTCGCAGCATAGAAAACAAAATTTTTCCTTCGATGGGAACAACTATGTACCAAGATCTATCTACTAGATACAAGTAACGGGCGGATATACATTCGTAGAAAACATACCCTTGAATACCAACAAAGCTTAACGAGGTTGAACTCGTGGTTGATCGAGAGGAAGTCCTTGCGCCGCAAATCAGCGGCGCATCCGTGCTCGCACACAAGTCCGAGGCACCGAGCAACCTCCGCCTCCTCGCTCCAACGATGCAGTGGAAGAACAACTCTTTCTTGCCGAAAAGCCACCGGGAACATGTATCTCGCTAGTCCGAGACCATGGGGAATAGATACTAGAACGGGATAGAGAACCTTCACGAGGAGTTGTAAGTGACAATTGGTGATGGGGGTCCTTTTATAGGAGGAGGGGGCACCCAAGGGGGTGGCCGCCGGCCATGGGGGCTGCCCCTCCCCTCCTTCATTCATGTGGGTGGAAGTTCCACTCACAAAATTCCCCTTCAATTTTCTCCACTCAAAATCCCACTCAAATTCCCATTAAATTTCCACCAAATTTAATGCAAATAAAACTCCTTTTATTTATTCAGAGTTTTGTCAATTACTTTAATGACAAACATTCACATATAACCCCTTGCTAGTATTTCATTTCACATGAGAAACACCTTTTGCAATTTCACTAGAAACCAATTTTGGTATCTAGTGAAATAAATTCATGCGCTTTCTTATTCTTTTCAGCATGAAACTATTTTCTCCAAATGGTGTCAGAGTCTCTTAAGTGTGTCACCCTAAGGTTCACGAATAATGCATACATGATCTAGACCCCTCTGAGATCAATAATCAGAAGCGGGACCTAGAAATCCATATTGACTCCCACACATTCAATGAGGACTTTCTTGTGATCGTGAGAACCTTTTACGCTAGTATCTTAATCCCTTTTTCTCACGATATATTACATGTCCGAGATTCGATCGTCGGTATCTCCATACCTAGTTTGATCTCGTTATGACATCTCATCTTTTCTTGTTCCCGTGATATAACATTCTAGTGATCAAATCACTTGCTTGCAAGCTAATCAATGTGATATCACCGAGAGGGCCCAGAGCATATCTATCTATCATCGGGATGAACAAATTCCACTCTCTATCCATGGGCCTCAACATAACACTTTAGAAGTACTGAACCCATATTTATAATCACCCTATTACAGTGTGATGTTTGATGTTATCAAGATACTCTTCCAGTGATAGTGATGGACATGATCTCATGGTCTAAGGATTAGGATTACTTCATATGATGTTATAGCAATATAAATTCAATGACTTTGATCGTAATGCTATACTTCATATGAATGTTCATCACACCATTCCAATAATGTTGTGACCTTGTTATTAACAACATCCAATTTACATGATCAGGAAACCTTGATCATCTTGTTAATCAACGAGCTAGTTTATAAGAGAGGCATAACTAGGAACTTTTTGTTTGTTTATTAAACACACATGTATTAACGTTTCCGTATTAATACAATTATAGCATGAAAAATAAACATCTATCATATACTTGGAATATACATAATAACCACTTTATTATTGCCTCTTAGGGCATATTTCCTTCAATAGGTTCAACTGATAAATATTCGATGGATATCAAAATATGATAAAAGCTAGAGATACCGCTCTATTATCCCCTTCTAAAGTATTCTGATTAGTCGAGTTTCTTCTCCCTCTTCTTTTACAAACAAAGATGGCTTTATGAAAAATAACTCCACCAGCCATAAGTCTTGTGGAGTACACTCTGTACTCACCCTTGCTTCGTTGATACTTTTGCAGCAGAGTAAGTGTTACCATAGAAGATGAATTCTTTAGAGCATGGACATCTACCAGTTGCTTGCGGTTCCCGGTCGGCAGCCAGGAATTTATGGATTGGACGTCATCATTATGCTTCAGGCCTCTTAGGCCATTTGTTAAGTTTGCTATACTTAATACCATAATTTGCCTTCCTTTGCTTGATATTTGTGGTCAGGGACCTCTACATGTAATATTTTGGTTCTTCGCTCAGTTATGAGCTTGTTGTAATAACTTTTGTGTCATAGGGTCACTGTTGTCTTACCGATTCTTTCTCTATACGCTTTTTAGATTTAGGTTAGGCTTATGTTCAGACGAAGGTCTGGGATTTGTCTAGCCCTAATCCCGGGGGTGTCACAAGCTAAAACCGAGAAAAATAGTATGCTTATTAAAATCACGAAGAACCATGAGACTAGTATTCGTAAATTATCTAATCAAGCCATTGAAATTATAAATAATGTGCCGGCTCTACAGGAAAGGAAAAAGACCATGAAAGCTCAATTAGGCAAGGTAGCCGAGAGGCAAGCTCTGATACTTGCAAAATTTCCTTGAAAGCCCATGCCAAATCTGGTGGAATACCTCAAGATGATAAGGGTCAAGAATAATGAAGACAAGCTTGAAGAGCTAGATTATAGCAACAAACCAACACCCGAATATGCCGTGGAAGATCTACTAAAGATGATCACCATCAATTACCCCAGTATTGAAAAAGGTAATGATGCTACCTAGCAATATTTTATTAAACAAGTAGCATCTAAAGTTAGAGAGTTAGAAATGGAGTACAAAATACTAACTGATAAGCTTCCTGCTAAGATAGATGATATATTTTATCCCACTATTAAAATTTAAATTGGGGTTAATGAGATATCTGCACTTTGTGATCTTGGCGCAAGAATCTCAACAATTTTCAAGAGCTTATTCAATAAACTTAACTTGGGGCCATTTACAACTACTGAAATGAGACTGGTCTAGATGATTCTACATATAAGAAAGCTGTTGGGATTAAATAAAATATAGTAGTAGAAATTAAAGGCAGTCTCGCGGTTATTGATCTTGTTATACTGGACATGCTCGAAGATCCCATAGCTCCTATAACTCTAGGCAGGCCATTCCTAAGAACTATTAAAGGCTTAATAAATTTGCATGAAGGGAATGTGAGACTAGGAATACCATCTAGAGATTGTTTTATAGTCCACTTCCCTAGCAATAAGAAGGCTAAGCCTGATGATGATGATGATGATGATGATGGTGTAATCATGCTTAAAGCTAATTACTTTGGAGTGGGTGTTCCACACACTAAATCTAAATGATCACCATCTGGGTCAAGCTAATTGTCCTTAACTAGAAGCACTTCATGGAAGGAAACCAATGTAAAATAAAAGTTTTTATTCTTGTGTTAGTTTTGTTTTGTTTTATCTGTTTTTTTGTTTTGTTTTTAATAAAGAGTGTTCAAAAAGATATTTGGATAGAGGAGAAGAAATTAAGGTAATCCTCGTTTTTATATTTTGCTAACACGTGGCCTTTAGGTACTGCTGATTTTTAAAGAGCCTATATTGTAGTTATTTTGCCTTTTGCTAAGATGTGCAAAGGCGCACGAAGCTACTAATCAATTCTTAAAGATTTTGCAGCTTATAGCCGTCATAGCAACCACTGGTATGGTGGGAAACAAACGTACCGTCTTCCCGTAGCACATCGAGGCATTAGAAAATACAACACTCGATTTTTTCCAAAGGAAACAGCTAGCATAACGACCACTTGTACGGTCGGATGCGGTCATACCGCCTACCCGTACCGTATCCTCGAGTAAACATCGAAACTGAAGCAAATATAATGGCCATGTAACGACCAGTCGTATGGGCATGTGTGACCGTACCACGCGCCCATACTGAGTTCATCGCTGGAAGACACTACAAGAAATGTTTCCTTCCACAACAAATGGGCCCGTCGGTCGTCATAGAAGGCCCCTCTTCTGCGACGAAAATCTCGCCTCGACCGTGGCCGATGCAAAACTTTTTTTTCCGGTTTCGCGCCCCTCTATTACGACGAAACCGCTAAAAACATGGAGGAAGCTCATCGGGCGCGTGGCATAAGTAAGATTTCCACTTCCTCGCGACATGTTGACTCGCTGAAGTATTTTTTTGCGTGTGGGTCCTGGACGTCAATGACTCTAGCGGACCAAACTTTTCGGTCACGCCTCCCTGATTTGAACTCGATAAAGTTGTTTGATGCCTCTTCCGTTTAGTCAGGCTGCTGGGTCCTACATGTTTGCCTCACATTAGAGGAATCGTGTGTATGATGAATTTTTTCCTTCCCTATTCCAAACTTGAGAGCGTCGCTCGATGCATCTGTCGTTTAATCAGGCAGCTGGGTCCCACATGTCATCCTCACACTATAAGAAATGCGTGCATGATGGATTTTTTTCCTTGGCTCGTGCCTTCCTGATATGGACTCTATAATGTTGCTCGATCTATCTGCCGTTAATCATGATTCTGGGTCCCACATACCAGCCTCTCATTACAACAATCGTGTGTATGATGGAATTTTTTCATTCGATCCCGCTACCTTGTTTCGGCCGTGATTGTGCTGCCATTTAATCACACATCTAGGCCCACCTGTCATCCTCTTATTAGAAGAAATGTGTGTATGATGGATTTTTTGCCCTCGATCGTGCTACCATGTTCCGAACTTGATACTTGATAGCGCTACCAGATGCATAATCACGCAGCTGGGCCCCACGTGTCATACTATAATTAGAAGAAACGTGTGTATGATGGAATTTTTGCCCTCGGTCGCGCCTCCGTGTTAACTTGATAGCGTTTCTCGCTGCATCAGTCGTTTATGAAGGCTGGTGAGTCCCATATGTCAGCATCTCATTATAAGAATCGTGTGTATATGATTGAATTTTTTCCATCTCTAGCGCTACCCTATTCCTAACTAGATATCGTTGCTCGATGAATCTGCCGTTTGGTCACGCTGCTGGGTCCCACATGTTAGAGTCTTATTAGAAAAAATGTGTGCATGTAGGACTTTTTTCTCGCTCAGACCTCCGCGTTCTAAACTTGGCAAGGTTGCTCGATGTATCAGCCATTTATACTGGCTGGTGGGTCCCATATGTCAGCCTCACATTAGAAGAATAGTGTGTATATGGTGAATTTTTTCTTCTCTAGCGCTACCCTGTTCCGAACTAGATAGCGTTGCTCGATGAGTCTGCCGTTTGGTCAAGCTACTGGATTCCACATGTTAGCATCTCATTAAAAGAACGTGTATATGTTGGAATTTTTTCTCGCTCGTACCTAACTTATTCGAACTTGGCAATGTTGCTCGATGCAGCACCTATATAAGGTCTCTCTGGTGGGTCCCACATGTCAGCCTCTCCGTAAATAAACATGCTATGATGAATTTTTTTTGGCCGCCTCCGTTATTCTGAGTTTGGTGTGTACCTTGGTCCTAGATGTCAGCAACCTCAGTGCAGGACCGTGTCTATGCTGGGTCCCAGATGTCAACCTATATTTGAAATAAGCGTGTGTATGTTGGACTATTTTTTCGGGGTTGAGTCCGCCGTTATGACCTTGGCAACATTGGTGATTTTTTTGAGGGGAAACTTTTCTATGATGCTGTAGAAGTTTACCTGGGCCCCAGATGTCAGCCTTATAGAGTACAAAAAAATGTTAATCTATACTCCGATGCTTGATCCCACATGTTAGCCTTATATGTACATGAAACATGTCTATGCTGGGTCCCACATTGCAGCCTTCTCTGTGGAGAAAATGTGTCTATGCTGGGTCCCACATGCCAGGCACTATTTGAATTAAACATGTCCATGCTGGGTCCCACATGTCAACCTCTATTTGAATTAAACGTGTGTATATATGTGGACTATTTTTTGGTCGAGTCCGCCGTCTTGACCTTGGCAACATTGCTAGATGCAGCAACAGTTTATCTAGGTCCCACATGTCAGCCACTATTTGAATTAAAGGTGCCCATTGTAACATCCCAAAAATACTAAACTTGGATCATCAAACTCTAATCATCAAATTTAGGGTTAACAAAAACTTTGCTAAATAAAAATATGAAAACATGCATGTGAGTATGCATTTCATTTTGAATTCTTTTGAACCAACTTGTTTGTGTGTTCCTTTGCTTGTAAATGGAGGCTTAGGTGAAATAAACATCATCTAAACAATTCCCAAACTTTTCTCAAAGACAAGTAAATCAAAACAAATAAAATAAGGGAATGGTCATTTTGACCAATTTAACTCCCATGCCTACTTTGGCTGTCTCAAACTTTCAGAACCTAACAAAAACTTTTCTGGATCTTTGCACCCCGTGATAGTACTCATAACAAAGTATCAAGGCCCACTTTGTGATCATCCAAAAACTTTCAAATGCATAGTTTAAATGATAATTCAAAATTGAATCTTTATCATCTCGGAAGATCCCACTTTTTCAAAAACCACTCAAACAAGCTCAACTTTCAAAACCCAAGCATCTGCAGACTCACCACCACCAACCTAGCACATCCACCAAAAATCTTTTCAAAATTCAAAACTTGAATTCTTGCGGCCATGTCATCAAACACTTGGCAGAAACAAATCAAACTGGCCTAACTTCACTGTTTGGAGTAGTAATTTGGCTAAGCAATGTTCACCATTGATCACCCTTGTCTCCCCCAGTGCCAACCACGGCTTGGACAAACCCTAGACCCTACCCTTTGCCCCATGCCATGCCAACCCGAGCATTCCTTTGCCAGCCGACAATGGCTAGCTACCTAGAGCAAGCACCAAGACTAAACAACATGTCTAGGAGGCAGCCAACACCCCACCGCCACTCCCTGTCAAGCGCTCGAATCCTGCCAGCCACTGGACCACACCCACGAACCATGCCAAGCTCGCCAGCCACCATGCCGAGAGCACGCCCCGTGCGCCACGCTCGACTGACGCCCACAGACCGCGCGCCGCCCTCGCCGCGTGCATACGTGATCACCACCGTCCCAGCAACCCCACAGACACGCTCGTTCGCCGCCGCGCGGACCACGCGCGTTGTGCGCCATTAAATCTTCCGCCGGGCATGCGCAGAGCACCGTCGCGTTCCGACCAAACCTGTCACATCCCAAGATTTTAGAAATTGGGACAAAAAAAATTGTTTTTACATATCATTCATGTCCATTACATTGCATCTATGCAAAAATTGCAAGAATCGAATTCAAAAAAAAAATCCTAATCCTAATAAGTTTTGCAAATATTCCTGTAAGGAATAAATATGGATTTTATAAAAACAATATAATTGAACTCAATAAAAGGATACAAAAAATGGTCCTAAAATTATATGCTGAAAATCACAAAATTTTAGAAACAAATTTCAGCTCATTTGGACTTAGTATGAAAAAGTTATAAAAGAAATACTAAAATAGAAAAAGGAAAAGAAATAAGAAAAAAAACCTAACTAAACCCTACCCGTGAGCTATACCGGCCCAGCCCACTAGCCGAGCTACTGCCCGCGCGCGAGCCAGCCTCCGCTTCCCTACCGCGCAATAGCAGCAAGCAACAACCCGCTAAAGGCCCATCGCAAGCCCAGCTGCAGCCCGCGTTCCCCTCCCCCTATCACTGCCATGCGGGCCCCGCGCGGTCATCTCCTTCCTCCTGTCGTGGACGGGAAGAACACCTGATCGAAGCTGAATCTCGCGGATTCCTCGCCGATTCCGTGTCGCTCTACGCCCCCTCTGCACGAAATCCACCCGCATATAAATTCCCTAGCCCGAAGTATTTTTTCCCTTTCAAAAACACAGCAGAAACCCTAGCCCCGACCCGATTCGGATCTCGCCGCCGCCATTGTTGAGGACAAGCTGCAGGTCAAGCTCGAGCCCGACGAATTCCGTCGCCCCTCTCCCTGGTGTTCCTCATATTCTCTTCCCCATACTCAACCGCGTCTTCTCATGCAACTTTCCCCTTGCGCAGATCGCCGAACCACCCTCGAATTGCTCGCCGGAGAATCACCATGGCCACCGCTTCCAGCCGCGTCCATCGCTGCTCCAGGAAGTGAACACCGACACAGAGCACGCCATCGGGTTGTACAGGACGCGCCTCACCCCGTAGTCTACCCCTCCGTCTCCAGTGACCGCCAGAATCTCCGCCACCAAGCGCCACCTGGAACCACACCGCCGCCGGCGAAGTCATTGCCGGTGAGTCCAGGAGGCTCCTGTTCGCGACCGTCGGATTCGAGAAGAACGGTGCAGATTAGAAGCTTTCCCGAACCGGTATCTTCCAACCAGATCATGCCACGTGTGACCATCGTCAGCAAGCTCGCCAGCGCGTTGCGTCATCGCTTCGTCATCTGCCAGGTCAGCGGGTCAAAGCCTAGTCAGCGCCCAGTCAGCGCGAGTTATTTGATTTTAATGTTTAAAATAGCCAGAATTATGTCCAAACTTGTAGAATTCATATAAAATTGAAAACATGTCCAAAAATTATAGATAATATATGGTTGGATTCATAAAATTGTGTAGAACAATAATACAAGAATAGATATAACTTTTATAGTACATATTTACTGTAATAAATTAAATGGTTTAATGATCTTTTTAGACATAATAAATCATAGTAAATTATCTGTAGATCCTAAAAATACAAATAAAGTGTCTATGGATTCATAATTTCATATAAAACATTAATATGCTGTTAGATCCAAATTTTGCTGTGTAAAATTGCTGTAGTGATTTAAATAGTTTTAATGGACGTTTAGAGTATTAAATTCATAGTAAATAATTTATAACACAGAAAAATATGAATAATATGTCTCTGGAATCACATTATCATGTAGATTACAGATATGTATTTAGTTTGGATTTTAGACAACAGAAATTGTTTAAATGATTTAAACTCCATTAAACACTATTTAAATCATAAGAAAAGATTTATAACTCCGATTAAGTTGAATCCAATTGCTACTGGTTCGTATTAATGCCCTCTATCCAGTACACTTTAGATACAACTTTAATACGGCAATTAGTACAGAAGTTTCAACAGAACTATCAAAACCCTTATATTGGCAAGTAATTATTAATAACAAGTACCCTATTGCATTAAATGAACTCATACATGCATTATATGATATATTAATATTCATAAAACTAATTATACCCATTGTGTAATGTTAAATCATCATGCATGTTTTCGATCATCCTTGTTGTGTTTGCTATGTTTGCAATTCTTTTGATTGGAACTACCTTGTCCTCGTATTAGATTGTTCGGAGAGTGCGATTGCTGCGGAGAAATATAATCTAACACTCATATTATCAACATAAGGCAAGTTACACCACTTGTTCATATATTTTGTCCCAGTTTTGATTCTCTGCATGTGATCTTCAAAATTCTGTAGTATGCATGTGTAGGATGTTCTAGTAGAATTTTTCCTTGGTATTATTTTGCAAGTGCGATGATTTTGTAGTATGCCATGAGTATCTCTATACTTAGGATTCTCCCTTCCTAATATGTTACCCCTGTTTTTGCTAAGTATTGCTTGCTATGCTATATATACAAAGTACCGTTGGGGGGTTTCGAAAGACAAAGAATTTTTCTAAGTATAAAGGCTCTCTAGAGCAAACTTTTCTTCTCAAATCCACTTCAAAATAAAACTAAGTTTTCTTCTGGGCGGAATGGTTGTCGGGTCAATGAGTGTTATTTTTGTGGAGGACGACCGCCCAGGAATCAAAGAAGTCTGCCATGTTTCAGAATTCAGAAGCTTCCAGTGCAACCACAATACATTATGGGCTCTGTCTTGGCCTAGTACTTAGTGGGAAACCTCACCTGGGTACCAACATTTGGTGGTTCTTGGCACGGTTGGATCCGGAAGGTAGAGGGGCTACTAAGGGAAAGCCTCGCCATGGTCTTGTCTCTAAAAGAACTTGATCGTGGATTGTGGGTAAAGTGCACAAACTCTCGAGAGTATTGCAATCTGATCGATCAGTCGTGTTCATGGAAACAGAACAACATTGAGCATCTGAAGGATGGAGCCTCTGAAGGATCTTCCTCTCTCTTTTCTAAAAACAAAGTTTTGAAACCCCATGGCGTGCGTAATATCGCTAATGGGTGGGAATTTGGGAACTTGGTGTGTAATATCCAAGTGACGCTTGGTGCGTAATAACCAAGTGTTTGGTTGTTTGGACACTTGGTGAGTAATATCCTCGTGTGCCATTCGACCCTATTTTATCTAAGAAAATGTTTACAAAGTAGGAAAAGCTTCTCTTCTTCTCTCTACTTAAGAAAACTAGCTTTGAGCAAATGAACTCTACAGCCTAAACTAGCCTTGCATGTAGAGATAGTCTTTTCTTTCCTTGGTGTAATTTGCCAATACATTCAAAGTATTGACCCAACTTGTTGGATGCACGTTTCATGTGCAGAATTTCGGAGATCGTTGAGAGGTGCGCTAGGATCACGGGTCTTCACTCAACCTGCCTGTGGCATTGATGGGACTCCAAGTTGTATATATATCGCTTCTGTTGTAATAAAGTAAACTCTGGATTATTCGATTCATGTAATAAATACTTGTGTTTTACATGATATTTCATCGACTGTGAGTGCTAGCTATTGATCCAGGGACTAGCATGTTAATCACAGGGACTTAGGATCCTTACCGATCCGAGGCCACTACAAAACCTCACCTCCCACCTCTTGCCACCATGTCATTGAGCATCGCCAGGGAGCACCGGACCGCCCCTACCATCGCCCACGCCGATAGCCGTCTGTACCGTCGACCACGACGAGCTCACTTTGCGCCCCGTCGGTCCCCTCTCGCCACTATAAATAGAGGCCACCCCCAGCCGAATTGAGCACACCATCTCACTCCCCTCTCTTCACTAATCGTCCCACCCCGTTGCCGGAGCAAGACGAGCAGCACTTCGCTGGAATGTCACCGAAGCCCGCCGCCTCTGGAGAAGAAGGAAGCCAGCGATTGGAGCCGCCCCAGGAGAAGCTGCCGGTACCAGGAGGTTCGCCGTCGTCGACTTCGTCGTTCGCCCGCCTCGCCGACCCTCGCTTGAACCGCGGTGAGCCCCCAACGACCCCCATAGGCCGCGCTAGGTTTCTGTCTCGCCTGTGTTGCCCAACGTCGACGATGACCCTCAGCCGTTGGATTAGAATCAGATCGAACGCCCCACATAGCCCCATACCGCTTCGCACCACCTCGTCTCACTGACGCTTGGGGACAACCACTTAACCAGCCCGCGTAAGCGCTCTGCTTAGCAGGCCGGCCCAGTTACGCTTCCCGCGCATCCCAGTAATTTGAATTTAACCTTTTTCATTTTATTCCAAACACACTTCTGAACCTAGATTCAAAAATCAACCCAGATCGATTCACTGAACCAAATTGAATGAAACCAATTTTGTTAGAAAGGTCTTGCAATGCTGAATCCAAGCCCGTTGGATTTAAATCATTTGGATCTGTAGATCATCTTTGGTAAAAATAACAAGGTAGAAGCTTTTATGCATTCAAACATTTTTCAAATTTAAACCATAATAGCTTTTGAGTTGATTCCAACTCTCAAAAATCACATTTAACCATACCTTTCAGAATATATAAAAATATATAGGTTTACTTACACAAATAATGTTCAAGTAATAAAAGAATGCTACGTAGGCAATTCTAGCCACTTTAATTAATTAAAATAAAAGAGAAAAACCTTATTAAATTGTGACACCACTTTAAATCAATTTCCCATGGACTAAAATATGTGGTGATGACATGTGTCAACATGATCCCATGTTTGGTTTGGAGAATATTAAATCTTAAGTAGTTTTTCAATGAGTAGAAATTACTTTTCTAAAAATAAAAGGAATTAAACCAAGCTTTAATCTTGTAATGTTAGTGATGATGCTAGATCATCTATAGGACCCTTTTGTGTGATGATTGCAAGTATTTAAGTATTGTTTGGTGATTGTGTACATCGTATTTATTTATAGACGCTAGTACCGACCAAGGATACGAGGAGGAAGGAGGATACTACGAAGAAGAAGCCGAGGAGAACTTCAACCACTGCTCTGCACAAGGCAAGCCTAATACTACTAGTTGAATGTGCAAGCTAACACTTACAATTTAGCAAGCTTTACTAACTAAGTGGACCAATGCAAGATAACACTTGCAATTATGAGAGTTAAATAACCTATGCAATGCACTAAGCATGCTTGGTTAGATACATTTGATGATACCCAATCATAGTTTTACTTGCAAGCTTCTACTTTATTTCTTTATCAAAGCTTGTACCTAGATTTTACTAGAATAAGTGGTAGATACTAGAAGGATAATTGAAGGTTGCATAAAGAGCATAAAATTTGGTCTAAGCTAGATAATCCTGATGTCATCCTAAGACATGAGAGTGAACTTAGTTAAAACTCCACTTGTTCACCACCCCTCATTAGTACTTACCCCCACTTGTAGATGCTAGTGCTAAGCATAAAACTTGATCAACATTAGATGGGAATACTTGGTGAAAATGGTTATGAAAACCTTAGAATGTTGGATCATTCTACTGAGATGTTTTGACATGTGTTTCCGAACACCAGATGATTTTTGGTGATGAAAATGTTGAGGCATGAGCCTTAGCCCTTTATAAAACTGATGGTTGTCTGGATGCGATACCATTCCAATTTTATCGTACAACCACAATACCCGAAGATTGGGTAGGGCTTGACTAGAAACTTATATACCTTAGTATTAGTTCCCTCACGGCCAAGGTCTGAGCTGAGGCTACCTTGTGAATATTGTCCACCTATGTAGTACCCAAGATGACAGTTGGTCATGGTTGGGAGGCCAAACTCACAGGAGAGGTGCTTATACTAGGGCGTGTAATTGAAAGGTTAGGATTGATTATCCGCATACTGAGTATGGTGAATTCAGGATTTGTTCCTGACGGATGTATCGAATGTTGTGGTTAAAGTGTACAATCTCTAAGAGTGTCAAACTATTCGAATATCCGCGTCCACGGTTATGGACAGTTGGAGTGGCCATACTGTTCCCCTGTCAGATGTTTTCAAAAGACTTGTGAAATGAATTGCGACCTTGACTTGACCACAACAGGGTTGTGATATGAAATACAAATTCCCACTTAGGTGTTATTAAACTTCAACTAGCATTCATTGCTTCTAAACTTAGTAGAGGTAAATCTGGCTTTTGCAAAACAACCCTAGAGCCTAGTGTACTATTATCAAAACCCCCTTTTTCTTGATTAGTATTAGTTTGGGAGTACTTAAAGAGTACTCATGGCTTTATCCCTGGCTATTCCCGTGGCCAGACTATGAAGAGGAGTACCTGGAGGATGGACCCTAGGAAGGTTACGACAACTAGGATCATCTCCCATCGTCAGCATTGCCTGTGACCCCGAAGATGGAGCTTCGCCTATGCTACCGTTATTATTACGTATTCCGCTGCTTGAAGTTGTATTAAGAACTGGATCATGAGACCCCTATTTGTGTAAGAACTTATGTACGGTTTGTAATGGATGATGTACTATGGTATCCAATTCTGTTATGTCTCGCAAAATGGTAATCCTGCGACTGCGATGTATGGCATAACAGGCATCTGGGATTAAAAATCCGGGTGTTGACAAGTTGGTATCATAGCCATCCTGACCATAGGAGACCCTAGTTAGACTGGACGTTTGAATCAAAAACTTAGTTTCAAAACCAAAGAAAACAAATATTTACAAAAACTTATTCTCATTCTTATCCCTTTGATTCTTTCATGAAAATTCATGTTCCTCAAAAAACTATTGCAAAATACATAAAATTTTGACACACTTGATCACTCTACTAACTTACTCATCCTATATTCTTATAGATGGACGTGAAGTACAACAAGTTTTATCAGTTGGGGAATAGAGGAGACCTTATCTTTGAGAGGGATTTGTACCAGCTTTCGGAACTTCTGGAGCGTTCGCACCCCGAGTTCTTCGGAGCTCAGCTCAATGATCAAGGAGGTGAAGATCCGTAGTGGCTAATTGTTGCAAGTTTCCGAGGAAAGATTGAACCTCCCACTGCTGAGGGAATTCAGTTTACCTTAAGAGAGAACAACTGGCTCGACGGACTTGCCAGGGCCATGCAAGAAGCTCTTTCCCGTCTGTGTGGACAGAGCATCAATCAGATCAAGGGAACCCGCTTTGAGTTTTTTCCAAGGCGTGATGCTAACGGACAACCACCGGAAGCCCCATACCACCACGAGCTGAAGACTCAATTGGACCACCTCAGCTTCATGATGTATGATCGTCAGCAGGAGTTGGATAACTGCCGTGACTACTCTTACGACAAGTCTGCCACCATCAAGACGAAGGACCAAAGCATCGCCATGCTAGCAAAGGATCGCAAGTCTCGCCTCCGTCAGCTCGACAAGAAGGAGCGCATCATTTCCCGTCTTCGCCATCGGATCTCATCTTTGGAGGAGATCATCCACGAGAGAGATATGCAGTTGGAGGAAAGGGAGAATGCCGGAGAGGATCTTCGTGGAGACCACTACTCCTATCTCAGCGATGATGATGATTTTCTGGAGGATCAGGCTATGGACTTCTTCACCGATGAGGATGATTTCGCCTTCATCGACGATGATGAGGATGATGAAGCCACAGATTGCAAGGAGTAGTAGCACTTGAACACTAGCGTAGTGAGTAGTATTCGGTCCCAATGTATCGTAGTTTCCAGAATGGTTCTTAAAACCATCTGTTTTCTTTGTTGTGGTGTGTGTTGTATCATGTGCTATGAATGAATGAAAAGCAAGTTACGAGAAAATCTGAGTCAAACTTTAAAAACTTTTCAAATCCCCAAAACCTTAGAAATTTCCCTCTTTTTCTCATGATCTATCTCAATCTTCAGATGCCACGCGGAGGAAGTGGTTCATCCCCGGACCCGATGTTGCAAATTCTGCAAATGTTGACCTCTGACCGCGAAGCTGAAAGAGTGGAACGTCAAGCCAACTTAGCCACCCGGCAACAGATAGCTCATCTAGCCCACAACAACCAAGGCCACGGAAATCAGGACAACCATGGATCTAAGCTCAAGAATTTCCAGAATACCAACCCACCTATTTTCACTATGTCGGAAGAGCCCTTAGACACCGATGATTGGCTGCAGACCATGGAAAATAACCTAGAAGTCGCTGGAGTGGAAGCCAACGAGAAAGTTCTGTTCGCCACCCACTATCTAGCCGGAGATGCCAGGGCATGGTGGAACAGTGTTCGCGCAATGACCGGAGGCTAGATGATGACCTGGGAGGAATTCAAGGTCAAGTTTAGCAGAACCCATGTGCCACCGGGTTTGATCAAGAGGATGAGAGACGAGTTCAGAGAACTGAAGCAAGGAAGGATGACCGTAGTGGAATACCGTGACAAATTCTTGTCATTAGCTAGGTATGCCCCGGATGAGATCGACACCGAAGCCAAGAAGAAAGAAAGATTCCTGAATGGTCTGCACGATGAGATGCAGACAGTTTTAGTCAATATCCCCTTTGCTGATATTGAAGCCCTTGTCGACAATGCTATCCAGATGGAAGGAAAGGTCAACCAAGCCAAAGAGAACCGCAAGCGTCGCATGATGCACCGTCCGACCTATCCCAACCGTGGAAACCATAGGCCCGGAGGAAATCACAACAACCCCGGAAACTCTGGGAATTTAAATCGTGCCCCACCTAAGTTCAACAACAACAATGCTACCACCAACACCAACACTGCCCCGAGGACTGGAAGCAATGCTGTTCCTGTAGCAGCTAAAGACAAGTCGTAGGTGACTTGTTATGACTGTGGAAATAAAGGCCACTATTCCAATGAGTGCCCCAACAAGAAGAATGCCACAACACCCAATGCCAATGTCCTAGCTCAGTAACAGCATCGTGTTCAGCCCGGAAGAAGGTTTTCCCTAGGGAATTCGCTCAACCGCAATGGCCGTCTTTTCCTCATGCATGCTAAAGAAGCTCAGGAAGCGCCAGACGTCGTGCTGGGTAAGTTTTCTGTTAATTCAGTACTTGCAAGAGTGTTGTTTGATTCTGGTGCATCGCACTCATTTGTCACCGAAGAATTTGCATGCACTAGTAAAATTCAACCAACCAAACTGAAGCATGTCATGATTGTTCAAATTCCTGGATCAACCACCAAGGCTAGGCAAATTTGCAAACCCGTCCCTATCCGAATTCATGGCATAGATTTTTATGCTAACCTGATAGTACTCGGAACTAAAGGTTTGGAAGTAGTACTAGGAATGGATTGGATGTCCAAACATAAAGGATTGATTGACTGTGCCAAGAAAGCCATAACCATGACCAGTACAGCCGGAATATCAGTCGAGCATATATCTGAAACCTTACCTCGCCAATTCAAGTGCAACAAGAGTATAGCCCAACCTACCATTGACCAAGTCCGGATAGTCTGTGAATACCCCGATGTATTTCCAGATGTTTTGCCCGGTATGCCCCCAGATCGGGTTATCGAGTTTATCATTTAACAAATCCCGGGAACTGGACCCATAGCCCAAAGACCATATAGTATGAACCCGTCGGATTTAGCAGAACTGAAGAAGAAAATATATTCCATGTTGGAAATTGGATTGATTCAACCAAGTGAGTCACCATGGAGGTCACCTGTCTTGTTTGTGGACAAGAAAGATGGAGGTAACCATTTGTGTACGGATTATCAGAAGTTGAATGATGTCACCATCAAGAACAAATACCCCTTTCCCAAGATAGAAGATCTGTTTGATCAGTTGACCGGTGCCAAAGTGTTTTCTAAGATTAATCTTAGGACAGGCTATCATCAACTCAAGATTCGTGCAGAGGATATCCCAAAGACTGCCTTTACCACCAGATATGGATTGTATGAGTATACAGTCATGTCTTTTGGATTAACTAATGCCCCCGCTTATTTCATGAATCTCATGAATAAGATTTTTATGGACTTCCTGGATAAGTTTGTCGTTGTTTCATCGATGACATTCTGATTTATTCCAAATCGGAAGAAGAACATGAGCTACACCTAAGGACCATTCTTGGAACCCTTAGAGAGCATCAGCTGTATGCAAAGTTTAGCAAATGTGAATTCTGGTTACAGGAGGTAGGATTCCTCGGTCACATTGTATCAGCCGGAGGAATTTCCGTTGACCCTGCCAAAGTGAAAGATGTAGAGGATTGGCAAGCCCCAACCACTCAAACCCAAGTTCGTGCATTTCTCAGATTGGCGGGATATTACCGCAAGTTCGTAGAAGGATTCTCGAGTATCGCCAGACCTATGACCCAATTGATGAAGAAGGACAAGAAGTTTGAATGGACCGACAAATGTGAAGAGAGTTTTCAAGAACTCAAGAGGAGATTGATTTCAGCCCCAATCTTGATCATGCCAGATATCACGAAGCCCTTCGATGTGTATTGTGATGCATCCAAGATCAGTCTCGGATGTGTGCTCATGCAAGAAGGCAAAGTTATATCTTATCTATCTCGACAACTGAAGCAACATGAGCAAAATTACCCAACCCATGACCTCGAACTTGCAGTCGTAGTTCTAGCCCTAAATACATGGAGGCATTACCTGATGGGAAATCGTTGTGAGATCTATACGGATCACAAGAGTCTGAACTATATATTCACTTAGAAGGAGCTGAATATGAGGCAGAGAAGATGGATTGAGCTAATCAAGGATTACGACCTGGACATTCACTACCACCCCGGTAAAGCCAATGTGGTAGCCGATGCCCTTAGCAGATTGCCGTGCCGCTTGAACTCCATGATCTTGAAGGAGCAACCAAGCTTGCACAAAGAGATGGAAGATTTTCGAATGGAATTAGTAAGTGAAGGATTTTTGGCTAGCGTAGAACTCCAGCCCACTTTGATCAGTCAGATTAAAGAGGCGTAGAAGGGAAATGCTAGTATCGACGGAATCATGCGTCGTATCGGTACAGGCAAAGTTCCGGATTCACCGAAGACGAAGAAGGAGTTATGTGGTACAAAGGACGCCTTTGTGTACCAGCAGATTCTGAGTTAAAAGAAGTGATTCTGAAGGAGGCTCATGATACTCTTTATTCTATCCACCCCGGAGGAACTAAGATGTATCAAGATTTGAAAGAGCAATTTTGGTGGCATAAGATGAAGAGAGAAATCGGGAGCTATATCGCCAAGTGTGATATATGTCAGCGAGTCAAGGCCGGACATCAAAGACCCGCTGGACTGTTGCAACCATTGCAGATTCCGGAATGGAAATGGGATTCCGTTGGAATGGACTTTATCACCAGACTGCCTACTTCTAGTAGGCGAAATGACTCTATCTGGGTCATAGTGGACCGATTGTCCAAAGTCGCCCATTTCTTGCCCGTCAAGACCACATATCAGAGTTCGAAGCTAGCGGAGTTGTACATCGCTAGAATAGTTTGTTTGCATGGAGTCCCCAAGAACATCGTATCAGATCGAGGAATTCAGTTTACCTCAAGATTCTGGAAGAAAGTCCAAGAAGGTTTAGGAACCCGCCTAGATTTCAGCACCGCATATCACCCTCAGACCGATGGACAAACGGAGCGAGTAAATCAAATACTCGAAGATATGCTAAGAGCAAGTGTGTTAGAATATGGATCTAAGTGGGAAGACTGTCTGCTGTTTGCAAAATTTTCATACAACAACAGTTATCAAGCCAGTTTGCAAATGGCCCAATTTGAATTTATGTACGGAAGGAAGTGTCGCACCCCTTTGAACTGGTCGGAAGTAGGAGAGAGTCAGATTTTCGGACCCGACATCCTACGAGAAGCAGAAGAGAAGGTTCACAAGATTCGTGAGCACCTCAAGACCTCCCAGTCCAGACAGAAGAGTTACGCCGACAAGAGACGTCGAGACCTCACCTTCCTACTTTGGCTAAGGTGAAATAAACATCATCTAAACAATTCCCAAACTTTTCTCAAAGACAAGTAAATCAAAACAAATAAAATAAGGGAATGGTCATTTTGACCAATTTAACTCCCATGCCTACTTTGGCTGTCTCAAACTTTCAGAACCTAACATAAACTTTTCTGGATCTTTGCACCCCATGATAGTACTCATAACAAAGTATCAAGGCCCACTTTGTGATCATCCAAAAACTTTCAAATGCATAGTTTAAATGACAATTCAAAATTGAATCTTTATCATCTCGGAAGATCCCACTTTTTCAAAAACCACTCAAACAAGCTCAACTTTCAAAATCCAAGCATCTGCAGACTCACCGGCAGCAACCTAGCACATCCACCAAAAATCTTTTCAAAATTCAAAACTTGAATTCTTGCGGCCAGTTCATCAAACACTTGGCAGAAACAAATCAAACTGGCCTAACTTCACTGTTTGGAGCAGTAATTTGGCTAAGCAATGTTCACCATTGATCACCCTTGTCTCCCCCAGTGCCAACCAGTGCTTGGACAAATCCTAGCCCCTACCCTTTGCCCCATGCCATGCCAACCCGAGCATCCCCTTGCCAGCCGACAATGGCTAGCTAGCCAGAGCAAGCACCAAGCCTAAACAACATGTCTAGGAGGCAACCAACACCCCAGCGCCACTCCCTGTCCAGCGCTCGAACCCTGCCAGCCACTGGACCACACGCACGAACCATGCCAAGCTCGCCAGCCACCATGCCGAGAGCACGCCCCATGCTCCACGCTCTACCGACGCCCACAGACCGCGCGCCGCCCTCGCCGCGTGCATACCGTCCCAGCAACCCCGCAGACATGCTCGTTCGCCGCCGCGCGGACCACGCGCGCTGTGCGCCATTAAATCTTCCGCCGGGCACGCGCAGAGCACCGTCGAGTTCCGACCAAACCTCACCTCCCACCTCTTGCCACCATGTCGTTGAGCATCGCCAGGGAGCACCAGAACTCCCCCTACCGTCGCCCACGCCGATAGCCGTCTGTACCGTCGACCACGACAAGCTCACTCTGCGCCCCGTCGGTCCCCTCTCGCCACTATAAATAGAGGCCACCCCCAGCCGAATTGAGCACACCATCTCACTCCCCTCTCTTAAGTGATCGTCCCACCCCGTTGCCGGAGCAAGATGAGCAGCACTTCGCTGGAATTTCACCGAAGCCCGGCGCCTCTGGAGAAGAAGGAAGCAAGCGATTGGAGCCGCCCCAGGAAAAGCTGTCGGTACCAGGAGGTTCGCCGTTGTCGACTTTGTCGTTCGTCCGCCTCGCCGACCCTCGCCTGAACCTCGGTGAGCCCCCAACGACCCCCACTGGCCGCGCTAGGTTTCTATCTCGCCTGTGTTGCCCAACGTCGACGATTACCCTCAGCCGTTGGATCAGAATCAGATCGAACGCCCACATCGCCCCATATCGCTTCGCACCCCCCTCGTCTCACTGACACGTGGGGACAGCCACTACAAGAATTCCGGTCTATTGCAACAAAATTTAATGCTACAGCTGAGTTTTGTTGCAATAAAATGCAATATTGCCACAAAATGGTCGTTCATGGGAATAGGTCCTAGTTGTTACCACAATTTAGTTTTGTCACACTATGCTCCCTTTTTGTTGCAATAAATACCATGTATTGCAACGAACTGCATCGTTGTGGTGATAATGTAGTGATATTCCGACGACCATGGTTTGTTGCGCGAATTAGTTACTTTGTCGCAATAGATAACATATATTGCAACAAACCAAACCTCTGTGGTAATATTCGGCAAGATATTGCAACAATTTTTCCATGTCGCGTAAGGCACAACTATTGTTGCGAAAAATGGCTTCTTATTGCAACAAACACGAAATGGTCGTAATAGTGTACACTTTTTGCCTCAATTTATTTGCGTTGCAATAATTATTATATATTACGACAAGTTGTCTATCCATGCTTATATGTAGAACATATTGCAACAATTTCCTATTATTGCGAAAAAGAACAAGATATTGCAATAATGTTCTCTATAGTCAGCAGCGGATCTTCACGACAATTACAATCAAAACTAACAATAATTCAAATTTTCGGCACCACCTCCTTTGTTTCAAAGAATATCTACCACATGCACACAACAGTTTAATGTATATATGCAATATAGATAACGTAAAAAAACAACCATGCAATTCATATATTGCATAACCAACCACAATATGAGTAATAAAACTAGAGTGACCAAAGCCTCATAAAAAACTTGCAAAGAACTCCACAAATTGTGCTAAAGTACTAAGAATAAACTAAGAATTATGTGAGGTAAATGTCTTTAATGTATAGTTTATAATTGTGCGCCGAAGTGGTGGTGTACAACTCCCTCCCATGCATGCCGATATGCTGAATACCTAAAAAATCCAAATAAAAACTAGTTAATTCCCTACTCACTGAAACCATCGGCAAGACAACCTTCGTGTGTAAATATACAATGAAGAAGATGACCGAGTACTAATATGAATACTTATATTAAATATGCACTAGTTGTCTCAGCAAAACATGGCATGGCAACCATAGGGTCCAAGGGTTATTAATCTTATACTAGTACAAACTAGTATAAATATACAACTAGCTATTTTAGTATAAAGAACCCTCGTGTGATCCCCAAATATTCCATATCATTTTCCTTGTTCTTTTATCGGCTCCTATAGTACTCCCCCGTCATCACACCTGGCATGTAAAATGGGCAACGAGGCAGACATCGAGATCTCAGCCATTTAGCGAAATAAGTTTTTGCCAACAAATTTTAGTAATATTATTTTTAGCAGCATATATTTCGTATTGCTTGGAAATATTTTTTTCCAATCTATTTCATTATTCTAAAACGTTTTATCCTACTCCCTCCTTCACGGTTTGCAGGGCGCTCTACAAAAATTTTATGGACCTAGGCGTGAACGTATTGGCTGAAAATTAGTCCTATTAGTTAGCGGTTAAGGCGCATGCATTGGTGGAAGACTGTTGCATGCATAGGAAGTTGGGAGAAAAAATGTCACATTAATCAACAACTAATTCTTATACGCCTAGGAACATTGCAGTTTTGGAAAAAACCAAATTTTATTAGGCGCCCTGCAAACCGTGAAGGAGGTAGTAATTAGTTAGTGTGTAATAGAAAATTTTCCAATAATTTCTAACCTTCCCGCTAAATACCCTCAATGTCTCTCCAAAAAATTGTACTTTCCCACCAAATAATTTAGCACGTCTTCCGCGAAAATATTTTATTCTACCCGCCCGCTAAAGGCCTCTCTTAACTACCGCCTATTATTTTTCTAAACCAAATCACCGTGTCAGGGTTGGATCTGAGATCTTCTCGTTGGGTTTCTCCGTGCTCACAGCGTCATGACGGCGACACCGAAGAACATCGCCGCACGGAGAATGCCTCAGGTTATTTATTTTCCCTAATCTCCTCTGATGTGCAGCGCAGCGCCCCCTTTTCATCGTAGAAGTAGAACTACCTTGGCGACGGCCGCCGTGCGGCGCCCCTCACTCTCGCCTCCGGCATGGCCCCGGGATACAATAGCCCGCCTCGCCTTCCTACTTCAACAACCCCCGGGGTGCAACAGGCCCCCTCGCCAGCGACCGGCAAGGCGGCGGTGGCGCTCACGCCGAGCGGGGAGATGGTCGACGGGCTGTCGTTGGTGGCGTCCACGGCGACCACAGCCATGGCGACCGCAACTAGGACCACGAGCAGGCCAACGTCGAGCCCCGTGACGGCGGCAGGTCTTTGTCGTCCCGCTCGCTCATCCCTATCGACCATCATTTTGTGTCGTCATTGGTGTACATGGTCCACCGAGTGTGTTGAGGATTCCTAGCGAGTGGCACTTGCAACCTTACCGGCTGGCGGCCGTGGCGCTAGAACTACATCTGCGTGCTGTGAGAAATTTCCTGCTCGTTTGACTGAGTGCGTGTGCCTATTTGCGTTCTCAGTAAATTTTCCAATTCCCCCATGAGTCAGCATCACCGTAGCGCCAGGGTCCAAAATTCCTATTTGCTTCCTGTTATTTGGAATAGGCCACTGTTGCACAAGCAAACACGAACTATGAAATTTAAAGTATTTCCCAGTCGTGCTTCTCAGCTATCAGAGGTAGAGTTTGCTGCACCTGAATTTGCCAAATTGTTCCCAATTGTTCCATTATGTGGTAATTGCACAGCTTCTCACATCAAACTCAAACCGTAGGATACCCATATATAATTATCTTGCATCTATTTGTGTGGGATAAATATACATACTGACATGAAACATTTGGATTTTGCACTATGGGACTGAAAATACCAGTTTAACACACAAATTGACAGTATGCTCCACTGTGCCTGCGATTTAAAACAAGTGAAAGTTAGTTAATGTCTATGTAGGAGTAGGTTTTATTCTTTCTCTTGAATCACCGTACTCTTCATGTCGTCGATTTAAACCATTTTAAGTGAAAAGCCTAGCCGCTACCCAGCCTGGAAGTATCAAGTATGCAGCCGCCGTATTTTGTTTAAATGTATCAACAGACTGCTATTACCCCTAACGATGTACACAGATTAACAATTTGCTGCATAGTTTGCTTTTTTGCATGACTGTTGTGGTACTAGTGCTTTCTAAGTAGTATAAATAGATGGTTTTATATCCTACAACTGTACAAATGTATGCACGAGCACTGCATAGTTTATTTCTGACCAAGTGCATATGAATGTGAACCACCTTTCATTTCTGTCACCGTTCTTTATCTTTACTCTGTAAACTATATCATTGCTACCGTGTTAAGGAGATGCTCAATGATATTGCTTCAATAAGGTGTTTTTCTATGGCGGGGAAGGTGCTAGTACTTTGATGGAAATAGTGCTTATCACATTCTTTTATTGCAAGAGCTTTTTGTCGCTTTAGTCTATCCCTTTGTCAGCAAATAACATGTTATTTCTGCTTATAGCTTACATTTTTCTCTTGAGATATTATCTACCGCTCTTTAGATGGTTCTGCTGTCCAGCTCAACTTATAGCAATGCCTTACTTGTTTTTAGTGTTTTAATAGCAGCAACATTTTGCTAGTACGTACTTCTATGCAATATCCTACTTGGCCATTTTGCGATGGAAGAGTATTCTTTTTCCTTGTGCTACATTTTTTTAGATTTGATGAAAATTGTACTTCCTACTGTATTCCATTCTGAAGCAATAATTTATGCATGCTTTAAGTATTGCTTTTCTTGTGAAATTGACTCTGATTCTTATATTACCTACACAAGGACACAATGATGAATTCAACGGAAAAACCTGTTCGTAAACAACATCCTTACTTCTTAATCACCTATCTGAATGGTGCACAAGATCAAATTTTGTTAATGCTAAGTCCCTTAATTGTTTTTCTGTTCAGTAAGGAAAGTTTATGTTCTCTTATTAAGGATGGAAAGTATAACATCATACAGAAACCAATGCAGACAAAATGAATCTAGTAAATTGTTTATGACATTTAAGTTGTCTTTGACATTTCAAATAATGCAGAAAGTCCTAGTACAAGTTAAATTGCTTAGTCTTTAAAACTGTTATAGGGACTCAAGAATAGTCTGACACTCCAGTGTCTGCTAATGACATGTGTGCACTGGATGAATGGCCATCCCATGATCGCTGCCGCAAACGTGCACAACTACATAATGGTACTACTTTTGGTTTATATTTGTTCTATGGTTTCTTACAATATTGTACTGATTACTACAATACTTCATGTGTAATTTGGAATGTAGAAACTGATGGACAGAAGAAGAAAGGACGGGTTGTTCTAAAAGGATATAAAGCATCTAAGAAGCGTTTTGCTAATGGATTTGTGATGCTTAGTATTGCATTCTCTAAAAAATGGGTGGTACAGTATGAATGAACTATGGTTCATTCAAGGAAGTTACCACTCATTCAAGGACATATGGGATTTGGAAGATAGACCAGAAACAGAAGAAAAAATTCTAAAAATTGCACAAGAACAAAATGAAGGCTAGCGAGCAACTCTTCACTCCAGTTACAAGGCTTACAAAGCTGATGCTGCTAGATTGGCAAACCTTACTTTGTCTTCATGCTCCAATACGCTCATGCAAGTTTCAACAATGAATTTTCGAATGTTTTGAGCAGTGGTAAGTCACAACCTTACTTTGTCTTTATGTTGACTTTGTTTGAGCTGGGTTGCTGTAGAGGATTGGTTATTTGGTTCTATCACTGGAGTACAAATAATCCCCTAGCTTATTTGATTCTATTGAGTAGGCCATGATATATTGCAAATAATGATTATTTTTTCAACTATGAGAGTGCACATGAGCCACCATATAATAAACAGAAAGACCTCATATATTTAATCAACTCTAGAGCTTTACAAATAACACGATCCAATGAATACAATATGCGTATGTGAAAATGAAATTCTTAAATATAATTTCTAACATGGTTGTAGCACCATTTTCAGACTTGCTATTAGCATCTTAGCATTGCATGGTCGATTTATTTGAAAATCTACAATATGTTAATAATAGCTGCAACATACACAAAATGTTCTCACCTACTAGCATACATGCGTTAATTAATCTTCCTGCATGACCACTTCTCTAAACACAGAAGGAATTTAATGCTTATCTTCTATGAACAACGACAAGGAAACAAGAATTTTTTCGGTCATATATAAGTTAGGATAGTACAATTTATAATAGCTGCAACGTACACAGTATGTTCTCACATACCATACGTGCGATAATTAATCTTTCTGAATAACCACTTCTCAAAACATGAAGGAATTTAATGCTTATCTTCTCTGAACAACAATGACATAGTAACGACACGAAAACAGGAATTCTTTTAGTCATATATACGTTATTTGTTAAATTAGGTTTTGCATGTTTCCAAATCATATTTATCTTCTCAAGCTATAACACTCGGGAGTGCAATCTGACTTGCACGTAGTAGCTTACAACGCTCAATCTTTTGACTGAATTTGTTGCAGTTCATAGATTACAAGATTTAAAAGAACATAGCAGATGAAATAAAAGATGTAGCATCATAATTGGGTTGGAAATTTGTTTCAAGTAATGGAATGCCATCTACTGCAAGCAATGGTGGTCCTACAAATGGGTTGGACATTTGTTTCAATAATTTGCATATATTTATTTTGTTTTGAGTAGGCCATTGTCTGCATGTTTCTTTTTTGGCCTGTAACTGTGAGGAAACAGCTCCACGTCGCAAAGTTTATCATCGAAGCCATATGTAATGTGAAAAGTACAGTAGGCTTATATAATTTTATGGCATATGTTATGTTGGAATCATTAAGTTAGCTAATTTTTTTTATTTCTTGATTGCAGGAACAAACGAATTAACCGGACTGGAGTATAGAACATGGACAATTTAGTCTTGACACTTAATTAGGATGGCACATTCAGTATGTTGAATGATTGCTAAATTATATTAGATTTACATTTGATGGATATTTGGTATGCAAACTATGATATTTATGAATAATGAATGGTTTGAATCATGTATTCGAAGGATATTTGCTATGCAAAATAAGATCATTTGCTATGTAAAATAAGAGTTGTTGCCATAAGCTAGTACCACGAATATAGCGGTTTGTGGTGAATGGCTAGTGCCACAAAACAAGAGTTGTTGCAATAAGCTAATGCCACAGTTGACTATTGCCACAAAAAAGTATACGCCATGAAACAATCGTTATTGCTATAGGTTATTGCCACGAATGTATATCACCACAAACTAGTAGTCGCAACAGTTTTAGTATTTGTTGTAGTAAGCTATCGCCACATACCAAACTGTGGCAACAAAGGACATGTTACCATGCGGGAAAATGTGGCAACTTTGCACTTGTATGTTGCAATAGCATATTTTATTGTGACGATTGGTTTTTTGTGGCAATAACCTATTACCATGCGGCCTGTCGCAACGACTGGCAACGAACGACATGTCGTGGCAATAGTTACTTATTGCAACAATTTGGTACTTATCGTGACAAATAATTTTGTTGCAATAGACCAGAATCCTTGTAGTGAGCCACTTAACCAGCCCGCGTAAGCGCTGTGCTTAGCAGGCCGGCCCAGTATCGCTTCCCGCGCAGCCCAGTTATTTGAATTTAACCTTTTTCATTTTATTCCAAACACACTTCTGAACCTAGATTCAAAAATCAACCCAGATCGATTCACTGAACCAAATTGAATGAAACCAATTTTGTTAGAAAGGTCTTGCAATGCTGAATCCAAGCCCGTTGTATTTAAGTCATTTGGATCTGTAGATCATCCTTGGTAAAAATAACATTGTAGAAGCTTTTCTGCATTCAAACATTTTTCAAATTTAAACCAAATAGCTTTTGAGTTGATTCCAACTCTCAAAAATCACATTTAACAATACCTTTCAGAATATATAAAAATATATAGGTTTACTTACAGAAATAATGTTCAAGTAATAAAAGAATGCTACATAGGAAATTCTAGCCACTTTAATTAATTAAAATAAAAGAGAAAAACCTTATTAAATTGTGACACCACTTTAAATCACTTTCCCATGGACTAAAATATGTGGTGATGACATGTGTCAATATGATCCCATGTTTGGTTTTGAGAATATTAAATCTTAAGTAGTTTTTCAATGAGTAGAAATTATTTTTCTAAAAATAAAAGGAATTAAACCAAGCTTTAATCTTGTAATGTTAGTGATGATGCTAGATCATCTATAGGACCCTTTTGTGTGATGATTGCAAGTAGTTAAGTATTGTTTGGTGATTGTGTACATCGTATTTATTCATAGACGCTAGTACCGACCAAGGATACGAGGAGGAAGGAGGATACTACGAAGAAGAAGCCGAGGAGAATTTCAACCACTGCTCTGCACAAGGCAAGCCTAATACTACTAGTTGAATGTGCAAGATAACACTTGCAATTTAGCAAGCTTTACTAACTAAGTGGACCAATGCAAGCTAACACTTGCAATTATGAGAGTTAAATAACCTATGCAATGCACTAAGAATGCTTGGTTAGATACATTTGATGATACCCAATCCTAGTTCTACTTGCAAGCTTCTACTTTATTTCTTTATCAAATCTTGTACCTAGAGTTTACTGGAATAATTGGTAGATACTAGAAGGATAATTGAAGGTTGCATAAAGAGCATAAAAAGCCTAAGCTAGATAATCCTGATGTCATCCTAAGACATGAGAGTGAACTTAGTTAAAACTCCACTTGTTCACCACCCCTCATTAGTACTTACCCCCACTTGTAGATGCTAGTGCTAAGCATAAAACTTGATCAACATTAGATGGGAATACTTGGTGAAAATGGTTATGAAAACCTTAGGATGATGGATCATTCTACTGAGATGTTTTGACATGTGTTTCCAAACACCAGATGATTTTTGGTGATGAAAATGTTGAGGCGTGAGCCTGAGCCCTTTATAAAACTGATGGTTGTCTGGATGCGATAACATTCCAATTTTATCGTACAACCACAATACCCGAAGATTGGGTAGGGCTTGACTGGAAACTTATATACCTTAGTATTAGTTCCCTCATGGCCAAGGTCTGAGCTGAGGCTACCTTGTGAAGATTGTCCACCTATGCAGTACCCAAGATGACAGTTGGTCATGGTTGGAGGACAAACTCACAGGAGAGGTGCTTATACTAGGGTGTGTAATTGAAAGGTTAGGATTGATTATCCGCATATTGAGTATGGTGAATTCAGGATTTGTTCCTGATGGATGTATCAAATGTTGTGGTGAAAGTGTACAATCTCTGCAGAGTGTCAAACTATTCGAATAGCCGCGTCCGCGGTTATGGACAGTTGGAGTGGCCATACTGTTCCCCTGTCAAATGTTTTCAAAAGACTTGTGAAATGAATTGAGACCTTTACTTGACCACAACAGGGTTGTGATATGAAATACAAGTTCCTACTTAGGTGTTATAAAACTTCAACTAGCATTCGTTGCTTCTAAACTTAGTATAGGTAAATCTGTCTTTTGCAAAACAACCCTAGAGCCTAGTGTCCTATTATCAAAACCCCCTTTTTCTTGATTAGTATTAGTTTGCGACTACTTAAAGAGTACTCATGGCTTTAACCCTGGCTATTCCCGTGGCCAGACTATGAAGAGGAGTACCTGGAGATGGACCCCAGGAAGGTTACGACAACTAGGATCATCTCCCATCGTCAGCATTGCCTGTGACTCCGAAGATGGAGCTTTGCCTACGCTACCGTTATTATTATGTATTCCGCTGCTTGAAGTTGTATTAAGAACTGGACCATGAGATCCCTATTTGTGTAAGAACTTATGTACGGTTTGTAATGGATGATGTACTATGGTATCCAATTCTGTTATGTCTCGCAAAAATGGTAATCCTGGGATTGCGATGTATGGCATAACAGGCAACCGGGATTAAAAATCCGGGTGTTGACACCCATGTTGGGTCCCACATGTCAACCTCTATTTAAATTAAACATGTGTACACATGCTGGACTATTTTTGCAGGTCGAATCCGTCGTCCTGACCTTGTAAACATTGCTAGATGCAGTAGCAGTTTATCTGGGTCCCGGATGTAGCCTGAGAGTACAAAAAAGTACCTCTATATTAACACAAATTAGCTAGGATTCGAACTCAAGACCTCACCATCGATTGACTGGGTGCCTTGCCATTACGACAGAAACAACTAATTGGATAGAATCATTAATCTTTGCTATTATAACTTATTGACTTGTCTCCTTAAAAAGAATTTTTTTGAACATTATTGTCTCCCATCAAATAATAAGGCGGTGCTCCTAGCAGCTAAACTAAAAACTACAAAAAAAATCTGTAGACAGAGTTTTTTTTAAATATTGAGTGGTGGGGGGTCAATGCCCAAAAGGACGAATTAAAAAAAGTTTTGCTATTCTACATGGGCTGTTCTACATGGGCTTGTTTCTCAAATTTCCCTTGGTTGTGTTCAGCAGTCCGCTTATACCCCTAAAAGGCCGAATTAAAATGTTTTAGGCTAAAGAGGGGCCGGATGAGCTAGATTTCTTCTCCTCGTATATAAAAATTGCATTTTGCTGTGGCTTGGCCAGATTCGACACAAAGATCTCTGGGAGGGAGGGAAATAAATTGATAATTACTTTTGGCAGATATTTATATAAACTCTACAGTACAAAATAATATAGAAAAATCATCGACAGATTCGCAGTTCACATTCAGCAGCACTTGACTAATTCAGTAGCATTTCAAAGTGAGCGATTGAGCAATACAGAAAGTGAAATACAATAGCAATATAGAGAGAACGAGTTCTTGTTTCAGCTCGTAAAACCTTGTCACCGATCAGTTTGCCCTTTTATCCAAACACACTCGATCATTGGAGTATACAAAACTAATGATCAAGTATCCTTTGAGTACCTTCTTCTCACATGAAATGCCTTTGCGACCCCCCAATGCTACCCAACATGCCCAAGTCTCATCTAGATTGTGCCAAGGCCATATTTCAAAACAAAAGAAAGACTATCTACTACCCTTAATTTAAACAAGTACCAGTACAACAGGATTAGTTCCAAAAAATTCTTTAGTAATAGCAAGGATAGAACAATTGAGAGATTTAGTAGCTTTCCTGCTTGAAATTCAATAGAAGTACAAATATAATCGGTTCTTGTTCCAGCTCAAAAAAACCTTGGCGCACGATCAGTTTGCCCTATTCTCCGAACAGAATCGATCAGTGGAGCAAGCAAAACTGATGATCAAGTCTTCTTCTGTGTGAATACCTCCTCCGTACGTCAATGCCTGTCTGGCCCCTATATGCAACCCAAAATGCCCAAGACGCATCTAGATAATTGTGACAATGCTAAGTTTCAAAAGAAAATCAAGACAATCTGCTACACTTGATCTAAACAAGTACTCCAATTACATCACAGTTAGTTGTCAAAATAATGTACTAGTAGTAACGACAGAACATTTCACAGATTCAGCAGTACAAGATAAGACCGAAAAAATATCGACAGATTGCAAGTTCATATTTAGCAGCACTTGACTGATTCAGCAACATCACAAACTGACTGATTAGCAGTACACACACAATAACCATAAGACTCGATTGATTCATCAAGAATAGCCCAAAATACAAGACCTAGTACTATACTAGTACTACTTTGCAGCCAAAAATAGTTCAATAGGGCCGATACCAACTGAACTATCCTATTACATAGTATTACGAGTACTTACGGTAGCTAGGTTCCAATCCCGGGCATTGGCGAAGCTTGGGATGAACCATAATGGAGTCTCTGGAGAATTCCATACAATGTTGGTTGAGAAACCAACAACTTCTTCATCAGTATTTAGACTAGAGCAACATATTTCAGGAAACGGCGCATATCCAAGTTCTCGTCATATATCCTGGGGCAACATGTGTACCGACTATTGCAATGCTAATCTGATAGTTCAATCCAAGGAAAAGGGAATATGCTCCCAGGTCAGCGATCGGTATCCATGACTTAGGTGGAAACAAGTAAAAAGTGTCCTTTGAATAGACCTTGCATCCAAACCCAGTAGCATAGGTGCCAAAAGAGCGATCGCAACGATCAACACTATGATCAGCAATAGGAATGCCATGGCCATAATATGTACCGCCATAAAACTCCTCATCAGTTACGCCCTTAGTATGGATAAGAAGAAGGCGATATTTGTCTACAGATATTGCTAAGAACCGTAAGCCAGGTTTGTTCTCCTCATCATCTATGTCATCAAGGTTGTCCTCCCCAAGATGCGTGATAGGTGGTGCCGGGAGTAGAATAGGACCTTGAAAATGAAATGATGGCCAAATCAGCCAAAACTAGTTTACATCCATAAAAACTAAAACTAGTAATTACAACAAGTGTGGATCAAACTTACCAAAATATAGAGGATTCCATACATAAACACTGCCACTATCAGTGGCTGCAAACACCAGACCCTTGTGGATAACTGCATCGCTGTATCTGAAAAAGTACTGGATGTGGAACTCGTTCTCAAGAATTGTCCATGTATACTCATCACCATCAATGGTAGCAATTGAGTAGTCGAAGATAGCGAGAAGAGACAAATCTAAATAATCCGCAGTAGCTATGGGAGCTTAGAAAATAGCAATCGTCCGGAGGATAATGGTGCCATCATTATGCATGAATGTAAACGAATCGTTGGTGGGTACAAACTCATGGACTTGTGGGAGAGGAACGCATTGATGAGTATACACATTGACAAGCTTCCATTTAAACTCGCACTCAACAGTGGCGATCCAATCTCCATTGGCACCTACCCACTGTTTACCCATACAATTCGGGAACACAACATCAGAGGAGAACCTTTCCAATGGCGTCATCTTGCATGTCTTGCCCTTTCCCTCAAAGTACTCATTGCATTCCCATGATTTCTTAGTCGGGTGAGAATGAAGAACACAGGGGAGGTCAAACAGCTAACAAGCATGTAAATTTGCACTATATTTTGCGAGTCAAGAATATGTTTGGACGAACTGGTGAGGCTCATGGCGGTGATGACGTCGCATCTCGTTATGAGTTCTTAAAGCGGGCCCTCGATAAAAACCTCCTGGAACAACTCAGAATCATCACTGTGCTTTCTTGGTCCTGCCATCACAAGGGAGCTACAAGAAGTTTGGACAATGGCTTGATTTGGTTTTCTGGAAAAGAGAGAATATTGATGGCGGCAGGCGGGATAGGAAGAAGAACAAACACTCTCATACTGTGCAGTGGACATGATCGGAAATCGGCATGGTGGAGGAGCGTAACGGCGACGCTTGGCGTAGAGGTAGGGGAATGGGGAACTCGGGATACAAAGTATTATAGGGGAGGTTGAATAAAATGATTAAAACGGACGCATGCTCCTCTTCTCTAGTTCCCTTCAGATTAGTATGAATGTAGGGGTAGGTGCAGGACTAACTCTTGTATAATTTCTGGTAAAATTATTAGGTCCTTGATGTAAAATATAATCCCACCGTCCGTGTAAATTTTTAATCAAAAAGTGTTAAAATTTAAACAAATTTAAGCTTATTTGTCAATAAGTATGAACATTCTTGGATTTCAAGCCAAAAGACCATGGTCATGGTCATATCTACATCATACTTTATGTGGATGATCCATAGGGCTCGACTATCGAGCAACTCGACTTGTTAAGGCTCTCACTCTTTAAGGCTCAGATAATTCAACTTGTTAAGGACACAAGCAAAAATTAAAGCCTGGCTTGTTTTGTACTCATTGAAAACTAGTAAAATTCTAACCAGAAAATACGTGGTAAAATCAAAACGAAATTAAGCTTAGTTATCAATGAGTATGAACGTTCTTGGATTTCAAGCCGAACGACCACGGCCATGGCCATATCTATAGCATACTTTATGTTGATGATCCCATATACAAGGATTTTCATGCACACAAATATAGCAATATTTTGAAAACACTCGAAGAGGAAGTAGTATGAATAGTATGGCTTGATCATCTGCTCTCTCGAGGAGGCGAACCTGATGGTTTTCCTTGCTTGATTATTTTAGGGTCCTTTGTGCTGAATGTATGGACCTTGATGTAATTTTCCTATTTTTAGGTCCCTGGTGTAAAATGTACTCCTGTCACCTGTGTAAAATTTTAACCTAAAAGTAAGTGGTAAAATCTAAATGAATTTAAGCTTAGTTGTCAATGATTATGAACATCCTATAATTTCAAGCCGAATGACCAAGGTCATGGAATATCTAAATCATACTTTATATCGATGATCCCATGTCCAAGAATTTTCATGCTGACAAATTTGGCCATATTTTGGAAACAATCGAAGAGGTAGTATTTAGAAGAGTATGGCTCGATAAGCTGGTCTCACGAGAAGGAGCCAAACCCGACTGTTTTTCTTTCTTAACTAATTTAGGGTCCTTTGTGCTAAAATGTATGGACCTTGATTTAATTTTCCCTTTTTTAGTTCCTTTATATAGGATGTACTCCCACCGCTCATGTAAAATTCTAAGCTAAAAGTATGTAGTAAAGTCAAAAAGAATTTAAGTTTAGTTCTCAATGAGTATGAAAATTCTTGGATTTCAAGCCGAACGACCAGGGTCATGGCCATATCTAATGTTGATGATCCCATATTCAAGAATATGCATGCTCACAAATTTGGCCATATTTTGAAAACAATCTGAGAGGCAGTAGTACGAAGAGTATTGCTCGATCAGCTACTCTCTCGAGAAGGATCCGAACCCAATTGTTTTCCTTGCTAAATTATTTGAGGGATTTGTGCTAAATGTATGGACCTCGATGTAATTTTACGATTTTTTAGGTACTTGATGTAAAATTTACTCCCGTCGCCCGTGTAAAATTTTAATCTAAAAGTAAGGGGTAAAATTTAATGAATTTAAACTTAGTTTTGACTAACTATGTGTGAACATTCTTGGATTTCAAGATGAATGACCAAGGTCATGGCCATATCCACATCATACTTTATATTGATGATCCCATGTCCAAGAATTTTCATGTCAAAAAATTTGTCCATATTTTGAAAACAATCAAAGAGGAAGTAGTATGAAGAGTATGGCTCGATCAACTAGTTTCTCGAGGAGGCGTCGAAACCGACAGTTTTCCTCCCTTGATTATTTTAGGGTCCTTTGTGCTACATGTATGGATCTCGGTGTAATTTTCCCTCTTTTTGGGTCTGTGGCATAAAATATACTCCCACCGCCCGTGTAAAATTAGAACCTGAAAGTACATGGTAAGATCTAATCGAATTTATGCTTAGTTGTCAATGGGTAAGATCATTATTGGATTTCAAGCCGGACGACCAAGGTCATGGCCATAACTACAACATACTTTATGTTGATGATCCCATGTCCAAGAATTTGCATGCCGACAAATTTGCCATATTTTGAAAACAATCGAAGAGGAAGTAGTATGAAGAGTATGGCTCGATCAGCTGATCTCTCGGGAAGGAGCCAAAACCGACTGTTTTCCTCCATTAATTATTTTAGGGACCTTTGTGCTACATGTATGAACCTCGTGTGACACCCCCGGTATCAGGGCTAAACAAATCCCAGACCTTCGTTTGACATAAGCTTGACCTTGAGCTCGAGGATATCCAGTGAAGAATCAGTGACCCTACGACACTAAATTATTACAGCAAGCTCATAACTAAGCGAAGAGACAAATTGTTACAAGAAGAGGTCACTGACCACAAACATCAAACAACGGAAGGCAAATTATGCTATTAAGTATAGAAAACTTAACAAATGGCCTAAGTGGCCTGAAGCATAATGATGACGTCCCAACCCATAGATTCCAGGATGCTGGCCAGGAACCCCAAGATACTCGTCGGAGTTGATGTCGTACAAAAATCGTCTTCAGGGAACACTTAATCTGCTACAAAAAGTATCAAAAAAGAAAGGGTGAGTACAGGGTGTACTCTGCAAGAATTATGGCTGGTGGATTTGTTTTGCATAAAGACATCTTTGTTTATAAAAAAGGGAGATAAGAAGCTTGTGTAATCATAATATTTTAAAAGGGGATAAGAAAGCGACATCTCCAAAGCTTTGATCATCATCTTTTGATATCCACCAATTCATCATCTGAACCTCATCTAGTATCACCACCTTGTACCCAAGAGGAAGCATCCTTAAGCACACGTTGATCTACCAATTTTTATAATTAGGTTATAGTTCTCTATGATCATCACGTCTGTTCCCATGTCGTTCATAAATGTGAACACGGCTTTTAAAAAGGATTATTACCCTGTAAGGGTGTACAACTTTACCCACACGTACTATCCTTCTCTTAATGCCACATGATTAGCCCTCTTCCTTGGAAGGCCGGCTGAGGGTGGTTAGACACGACCTTTACCTCTCTTTCGTCGAGACCATGAGTCACGCCCTAAGGATGGTTCCGCCATAACGGGTCAAATACCTAAGCCGGGCCGAGAGATGTGAGGCGAGGTTGGTTCACCAGGGTATCCATCGACCCCAAGCAACCCCGGCCACGCTTACCTTCCTGTTATGATGCACCTTCACCCTCAAAATCTTTCAAAAGGTTTTCTATGCATATGTCAAATGGAACGCACGAACTATGTGACTCATGGAATCTACTAGGGAAGTTAGTTGCTCGTGAGGTTGTCTAGGCCCCGTGTGGTTGTACGCTCGTCTTGGTTCAAGAGGCAAGAACTCGGGTCCTAGTGGTCGCGGGCATGGGACTATAAAAATCACATCCCACCATGGCCTCCCATACATGACTTAGCATGTTTACTCTCATATCACTGATCTCATCTCATCACATTATCCTATCATACTAGATTATCTGCATCTGATACATCATTTGGATCAACCAGCACTGACAGCTATGCATGGATAAGCAGGACACATGTATAAGCTCTAGCAGTGCACACAAGCCAAACCTGGTTATGTAAGAGCAGTGGATCAGTTAATATAAGCTCAAAGGGAGTAATACCACAGTAGAGACGTATGCATCATGGCAGGAATTGAAATGCTTTCAAAATCATAGGACTATATCATGCTAGGGCTATGATTGCCTTTGCATGTTGATAACCAGAAAGTAGACCTTCGAACATCTAGTACTTGACTTGATTATAGTTGGTCAAGTATTGTTTGTCGATCTTCGATGGTGTTGATCTCGGTCTTCGATCTGGATCTCGATCTCGATATCGTATGCTATCGGGGAGGAACCAAATACCGGAAAGAAATGGGAACAATCAACACATGGCATTGATGCAATGCTCAAGCAAGAATGATGATATTACAAGTTAAATTGTATTGAAATGAAACCCTAAAATAGGCTTGACAAGTTAAGCAGGGTTCCGAGGGGTATAAACCCAAATTATAGAAAACTCAGGAATCATCTATGAGGGGTTGGTTTTGTTCTCTAATTAAACTTGTCATGGAAGTTGATTGTCAATGCATGATTATAGCTCTAATAGATTGATCTCATTTTTCTGAACATTTTGATATATTATTTGTATTTTTATGACTTAAAATGAATTAGTTAAGATTTTTCTCAATTTAAATCCATTTTAAATCATTTTAGGAAATTATAAAACATGTTTAGAATATTTAAATTATTTTCCAACTTGGGCCCAAGTGTCATAAGTTTAAATCATTTCAGAAAACATTTACATAAATTATTAAAATGCTGACAGGTGTGGGCCACAGGGGTTTATTTAATTTCAAAAAAGAATTACAAAACATTTAATAAAATAAAAGGGGTTAACAACCTCATGTTGATGTCATTCTAACGTCAGCAATGGGGATGCCCCCAGGTCGAGGATCGGCACGGCGCTGGGGATCAAGCGGGGTAGCGAGGTGGGGTGCGCTCGACTCAACGCTTCACGTTGAGCCATCTAGGGGCGGCGCCGCTAGCGGGAAATCGTTGGATCATGGCCAGAGGAAAGATTATGCATCGGCGAGCGCGAGTGCACAACAACAGCAAGCTATAGAGTAAGAGGGAGAGTGCAGAGGGGCTCCTGAGAACTGGGTGCTCACCATGATTCTGATGGTGAGGTCGATATGGACGGAGGATGTCGGTATTGACGGGGATCGATGGTGACTGCCAGCAGCCGAAGTCGGGGAAGAGGCCTTGATTGGCCCAATTGGAGCTACGCTATCATGCACGGGTAGGGTCAAACGAACGAGGAGAGATCAGTGATCACGACCGTGCTCTCATCTGGTCGTGGGGAGGCTGGAGACGGTGGTGGTTGATGACGTCCTGGGAGCTAGGGTTTTGTGTTCTGCTAGTAATGGAAGATATAGGGAGGGAGAGGAGAACTGGGGCACGGCTAGGGTTCCTCGTGGGTCCAGGGGGTCTTGTAGACATTGGTATCGTTGATGGCGCATATCTCTGTGCCGGTGAGCATGACGGACAGCGACAAGCAGCAACTTCGGGGTAATCGAGAGGTTGACGATGACAATTACTCGGACAAAACGTTACACGGGCCGGATAGGCTGACTGGGCCAGCTGCTGGGTTGCGGCTGCGCTAAGCGGCAGATAGGGAAGAGGGAAAGATGGGCTGTGGCCTGGTTTGCTCTACTGCTCATTTATTTTATTTCCCAAACCTTTTCCTTTTCTGTTTTTGTTTTCTCCTTGTAATTTTCATTTGAAATTTGTATTGGGTATTTCAAAAATACCAGAAGCTTTTATAAAACTAGTAAAATATTTTCGGGCCCTCTTAGTCCATTTTCGCTCCATAATTTTGGCACTTTTCAAAATATAAAACCTTTTTGAATGCATTTCAAAAAGAGAGGGGAGGATTAGGGTTTTAGGTTTTTTTATTTCTTTAATGCACAATTTGAGATGTGATGCTCATGATTCCACAAACATAACCCTAATTATTACTTAACTAAAACTAGGGTGTTACAGCTCTATCCCCTTACGAGAATCTCGACCTGAGATTCCAAAGGTAGGAAGAGAAACAAAGAGAGAAAGGAACAAGGTCACTTCTAAGGATAAGAGGGAAACACGCTAAATAACACACAGGGTATCTCATGGTCAACTCATGGATGGAGTGTTCAGAAACAACTCTGAGGTGACGACATGAAGCACATCAAGGTAATG